>CM073922.1:10181377-11431377 GCA_037179545.1 Sesamia inferens
ACTCCCTCCACCGTAGGCGCAGGCTTGCGGGCGGCGAACTGCCCCCTGCTCGCCTCCCGGTAAGGACCAGGCCCGGGTTGACGGCGCGTTGTGTTTCACACAGAGATGTCAGCACATCGTAACGGGATCTATGAAGACCGATGTCTGGGTCAGGGTTGCGTGTTAGTTAAAAGAGAAACCATGGCCCTGGCGCACATGCAAGTGAAGGAATACGCGTGAGTTTTAGTCAGTAAAAGTCTGTCACGCCCTTCCGCTCCGCCTAGAGCGGGAGAAGTCATTTGATAATTTCCCGTTCACACCAAAAAAAAGGAGAGCTGTTCTCTCTGCAATTCTGTTCCTGCTGCATATTAATGATCTGCTGATACTCCCTATTTATGGGTATGCAGATGATAGCACAGTTTTGGAGAGATACTTGCCGGGTGCCTTGTACTGCAGGCAGTCTCCGAATGGGGCGAAGCCAACCTTAGGGATTGCAACGCCGCCAAAACACAATCGTGTCTGTTTACCGCCCAAAGGAGCTCGTTCACCTTGGCTCCTGCTTTTTGAAATGCATCCTTCCTGCTTACCATCAGACGGCATCGAGTTCATGCACTAGTTTATGATGTTTAAATAATAATAATTATTTCTTATTATAGTGGTAAATTTTATCTGGTTTATGATGCTATTGCATCCATAGCAAGTTTTATCAAAATCAATTAGCCAGTATCAATAACCTGTGGAGGGTTTCGATAGCATAATCAATCTTTTCTGTTATGTCCGAAGTGTTAGACAGAGGTCAACCCACATTTCGTCAATAATTTCCATGACGTGACCCTCGACCGTCTAAAAGTGAATATATCCATACGAGTCTCGTTCCAGACAATTATCTCTAATGGCATATTGTATTTTCTATGATTTGCGAGTGATGAAAAAACCAGCATGTCTGGTTAAGCCGCACGGAGGACGGGTGTGAGCAGTTATGTTGCGATGTGTGCCGGGTACGATGTGCCACATATTGTGAAGGGTTTCCAGACCAATCTCCCTGTCTCGCTGCATCGTTACTCGTATTATTGGGTTTATCATTGCATCACTTCGCTTAACTGCCGTCTTCCTTCCTATTCCCTCAGTTTTTTGGACTGAAAAGACTCTTAATAAACTAGCGCGCTTTACTATCAACGATTGCATCACTGCTTACCATCAGGCAGGATTGCGGTCAAGCACTAGTTTATAATTATAAAAAAAGAATCGATTTGAAGACATGTGACAGCCACAAATCCGTACTAGACCCTCGTGGGGGACTACGCGGTGCTTCTTCAGACAAAACAATGGCCTATGTTCCTGCAAAGAGAACATTTCCTACTAATAATTATCTATTTTTGCGCGAACAACAGCTAGTAGCTACATAAAATTGAAATGGTATGCAATGTTTTAAAAACCATAATTTTTACATGTTACCTACATTGTAATGATCTTCTGGTCACTTACCACCGACCTACCTCAGCGATACTTATTCATGAGACTAGGGTATGTAATATGTTGTGCATGAAGTATTGATTGGAATAAAATAAATGTAGTTCAGTCTTCTCAAGAATTTTAATTAAGTACACACGTCTGACACTAATATGCAGCAGTTGCTAAGATTCTGGTGTTGGAAAATATCAAAATATCACGTACAATGAGTATGTCACATTACCCTAAATTAGGTCAATCCATGGATCCGTCGATTTCAGACTTAGGTAAAGTCCAGGTTTCCTCAGGATGTTTTCCTTCACCTTCAGTCATTGGTAGCCAAGATATACTTAGAAAGTACATATAACATTAGAAAAGTTACATTGGTACTTGCCTGACCTGGAATCGAACCCGCGCACTCATACTTGAGAGACCAACCCGCATTGAGCAAGCGTGGTGATTACGCTCAATCCTTCTCTGTGTGAGAGTAGACCTGTCCCCACCAGTGGGACGATAAAAAGGCTGTTGATGATGGATCCGTCGTCGAACTAGCATCTCCAAGCCTGTGTGATCCTTATAGACTTTGCCTGCACGTATGTTCAAAACCAGTTGGTTCGCCTCAAAATTGCGTGCTATCAACGGGCCTGTACGCAGCTGTATGCCATTCTTGAGGAGACTATTTTTTTTTAGCATAGTAACTATTATTAAATTAATAAAGGAAGCTATTGAACTCTGTCAACAAGAAAAATATCACGTAAGATCCTCAATTTACAAGTTTCAAACCGCATGGTGTTAAGAGTTAAATCAATGTTCTACATACACATCGTGGTCCAATATCAAACACTGGTTTTCATCTTCGCACAGGTTCCTTGCCTCTCATGCGACATTCTAGATATATTTTAATTCTTAATTAGATCAGAGGTTATGTAGAAAACTCCGCTTCTAAACAGACCACCGCCTCTGCTTCCTTCAAACTTCAAATGTCATGTCTCTATTGACGATAGAGTTCATTTCTTTTCCGAATATAAAATTACACATATCAAGAAAAAACCTTATGTTTGCTATTTTATTTTAATTTTATTGATCTATTATGCATTTCCTCTAATTCAAATTATTATTTTAAAAGAAATCAATTAGTAAGCGACGCCATCTATTCGAAATTACATGGCGTTAATTAAAATTTATTCTACCATTTGCCGCTAGATGTCGCTACTTACCTCGTTCAGGAGTAGTTATATTTTTAAACGTTACAACACAGCGTTTAACTTTCTAGTGTAGAAAGCAACGTTTTCTAATTTAAAAAAACTGTTTGCCTAGAATTATGCTACGAGTTTGGCGCCATCAGTTCTTGTAACGAGCCAATGATATGACAAGTTCAACACAATGATTGGATGATGGGATACGTCCCATCGTTCTCAGAAACTATAAAAATACTATGTTAAAAAAATGTTACTACGACACATTATGTCCTATACTAATATGTAGTTCTTACAATTGCTATATATCATTCATTTGACATTTATTTTACACTAGCTGCGCCCAGCGGTTTCACCTGCGTAAGTTTAGATACCGTGAGAATATCAAAATCAAAATCAGAATCAAAAGTCATTTATTCAAATTAGGCTGAGAATCAGCACTAAACTTTTTGAATGTCAATATTACATAAGACGGTCCCCCAAAACGCCTATCCATTGCAACTTCCTAGTGATTTCGCTAGAAAAAAGAAGTAAAAAGGCTTTCTCCAATATATAAACCATGTGTGTGCCAAATTTCATCCAAATCGGTTCAATAGTTTAGGCGTGAATGGAACCAACAAACTAACTTTCTCAGTAAAAATTTACCTAATAAATAATATTAGTAGAATGCCGACTACAATGTCAAATGTCACCTTACCGATATAAACACCTTGAACTGTCAAGAATTTAATTTCTGAAGATATTATACGATGACGTAGGTTCCCTAAAATTACTACGTAAAATTTTATTTCCTTTTATAACGTAGACCTGATAAATAAATTCTGGTGACATGTACGACAAGGTTTTATTAAACCTACCTCAGGCATCAGCTCTCACAATGTGAATTCAAGTAGTCCAAACCGTATAAAAAAAAAAATCTCAAAATATTATAAAAAAGCCATATTGGCGTATTAATACTAAAAATAGCCTCTCGACTGATTGTGATAATGATGGCCATCTCAAACTAGATATGCAGGAGAAAATTATTTATTTATTTTTGTAATTCACACCACAGATCTATCTAACGTTACTATCTAACGTTATACGCAACACAGGTCCGCTCGTGTGTGGAGTACTGCAGCCACATTTGGGCTGCGAAATGTCACCTGGCAACTTTGGATTCAGTGGAGAGGCGATTATGTCTTTTCCTGGTATTTATAATATGAATATCGCCTATTTTCTCAAAATTCGATATATTTTTAAGTACATACATAATATTTTCAAATATTATATGAAGCTAAACTCAGAATGTTCACCTCTTTCAATTTTTCTCTAAGAGAATCTCTAGGACCAAGGTTGTAAATGGCAATGTGTTAAGGATTGTCGACTTCTAACAAGTTTTTTTTTTTAATTTTTTGGCCAAAAATTTTTTTATGTGGCATTGTCGACGGGTTTGTAGGGATCATGCGGAAACGTTGCGCTTCTATGATGGTGCACTTGCGTTCCTCCCCCAGTAGCATCCTGAAAGTGTTTTCAGACTGGCGAGACTCTCCCCCGTCACGTAGGTGGATAAGAGTCCAGACCCCCTTCAGTTAATTTATTACTAAAATTAGTCTAAGCTTTACTTTTACTAACACGTTATGGATATTTATATACTTTATCTGAAATATGTTTTTTGAATTGAATTTAAAATATCAAAATATCATCATCATCATTATCAACCTTATTATCGTTCCACTGCTGGGCCCAAGTCACCTCTCATACAGGGAAAGATTGAGCGATTTATCAATTGAAAATACATATATACATTTCTAAATTTTCAGCCTACTATGATCAACTTCTATTTTATAAACTCGATTGTAATATTTCCTAGAAGAAATGTATTAAAACGTTTGTTGGGTCAGCTATAATTATTAATTATGTATGTAGTACCAACACATTACCTAGAGTCTGACTCAACTAACTAATTAATTATTCTAAATCTAGCTGTGATGTTTAAGTAGTGCGTTGTTAGCTAATTAATAAATAGGTTTGGTTTACTGCTTCTGATGTCACACTGCCAGGCAAAGGCGTCTCTATACTTCATCCACTTTTTTATTTATCTTTTTTTATAACTCGGTGGTAGGCCATAACATCGGCTGCCGGCAATAGTTACCACTTACCAGACCAAGTATTAACGCCAAGCGATTCGTCGTGTTCCAGCACGATATCTAATGAAGCCGTACGGAGGACGGGTCTGAGCAGTTTTGTTGCTATGTCTATGTCTCCAGATCAATCTCCCTCTGACGCAGCATCGGTGGTCGTGTTGGTCTTGGGTTTAACATGGCATCACCTCAATCAACTGCCACCATCCTTCCTGAATAGGCTTAATAAACTAGCGCGCTTTACCATCAACGATTGCATCACTGGTTACCCTCAGGCGGGATTGCAGTCAAGCACTAGTTTATAATTAATTTAAAAAAAAAACCTTTTTTGGCATCAAGCAGTCACATACAAACAATAAATTATAAAAACAATTGGTTCTTTATAATATATCTACAGTACCAACTAAGTTACATTTATATAGTATTTATAATAAGTATAAAAAAGTCTTTATAAGTAACGACTTGTTAGATATATAATATGTTTGCATCAAAACACGATTTCACTGAAACACATGTCTTTATCAATTTTAAAGTACGTAAACTTGTATAAAGATAAGTTTACATATTTTCATTTTAGCTTTAGTTTTAATTCATTAAGAGATATGTTAAAAAGATATGGAACGGTATAAAAATAAGTTACTACTGTATGTCTTTTTCTCGAGTTGTCACGGACGATTATTTACTAGAGGAGTCTAGCTTAACCGTCGTCTACGTTTGGGCTTGCTGCGATGTAGTTTCTAAGGCTTGATGAACCTGAAGATCCCTGCTTAATTTTAACAGCAAGGCTGAAATACCTCTTAAATTGCTCCGGCGTCCACACGACAACCGCTTAACTTTTCCGTTGAAAAAGACTCTAGAGGCAATTTTTCATCTCATCGCTCCTACATGTCAGATCTCTTGGGCTATACTTTGTATAAAATTAGTCAAAACACACACACACAAACATTTTATCGATCCGAACTAAGGGTCCCGTAATCTGCCGTGCAGGAACACGGGTGGGTATTAATCAGTAAAAATCTGAAATGCTCTTCCGATCCATCCATTGCGGGTTAAGTCATTTGATGATTTTCTCGCAAAAAAATTGTTCTCGCGCTCCAACTGATGCCGTTATTGTACAGTGATACAGAGAAGTGTTTTCCCTCTATGAATTACAAAACACAGGTCCGCTCGTGTGTGGAGTACTGCAGCTACATTTGGGCTAGTGCTACGAAATGTCACCTGGCTACTTTGGATTCAGTGGGGAGGCGTACGAAGAGGCTGATAGGCGACCCAGATTTAACTCGGAACGGTCTCCAAAGCCTGGAGCACGGGCGTAGAGTAGCCAGCCTTTCGGTCTTCTATAGGATGCATTCTGGTCAGTGTGCAAGGGAATTGCATGATTTAATTCCCCCATCTCCGTTCCATCATCGGACGACCCTCCGTACGGCGACTTTCCACCCTTACGTTGTTAACACCACTACGATCCAGACGAAGCGTTTCGCTTCTTCTACCTACTTTATACCGCATACATCGAGGGACTGGAACAATTTGCCGGCGGCGCTGTTACCTTCACACTACAATTTGAGTGTCTTCAAGGCTAGAGTGAATAGGCTCTTAATAAACTAGCGCAATTTACCATTAACGATCGCATCACTGCTTACCATCAGGTAGGACTGCGGTCAAGCGCTAGTTTATAATTTATATTAAAAAAATAATAATAATACAAATGAATTTATATCTGCCGAACGATCCATCGTATCAGTCAATTTAAATAGGATTTATACGCACCAGTGCACATTTGATCGCCTACCAAATACAACTGAAATGCTCGACAAAACTACTACAAATATAAATGATTATGATTGATCAATTGCAATTGATCTTATCGGGGATTGTTTGGATTAATTAAGTTCAGTTTCGAATTAATTACAGTATCACAGAAGTTTATTGCACCCTCAAAAATGTATAGACACTTGGCGTATTCCATCAATTGGGTTATGATCTACACAACACCGAACTTATATTGGGAATGAGAGCATAATACAAAGAAAAATAATTTTATTTAAATACTAAACGATTTTACATCTGAAATTACTTTTACGAAGTTTAGAAACTATAACAACACCCTAATAGAGTAACAAATTATTACTATCTATTGACATTAATTAGAAGCGTACTGCTATTCCATTACTCCATAAGTTCAAAAAATATATCTGCTCCACAAAGCAAATAACGCAATGATTTTCTTTGTACTGTCGGAATGAATCCTATTGATATTGATCGTGAGTTACGCAATTACCTTATGGGTTAACTTTCCACTACTGTGAGACAAAAATCTGAAACACACTTAGAGATTACAGTTTCTGTTAAAAGACAGATCTTGGTCAGATCATAAACAGACCTATAGATCGATATCTAATGTGGTCTTTGAGGTGTTTTTTATTTCTTATAGTTATAAACTAGTTCTTGACCGTAATCCTGCCTGATGATAAGCAGTGCTGCGGTCGTTGATGGTAAAGCACGCCAGTTTATTAAGCCTATTCACTCAAAAAAACTGAGTGCATAGGAAGGAAGACGGCAGTTGAGCGAGGTGATGAATATTAAAATCAACAACACGACCAACGATGCTGCGCTACAGATCATTTGATCTGGAGACCCTCCAAGACCAAACTCCCGACACAACAAAATTTGGCGCATCGTACCCGGCACACATCGCAACACAACTGCTCAGACCCGTCCTCCGTACTGCTTCAACAGACATCATGCCGGAACACGACGAATCGCTTGGCGCCAAGACTTTGTCTGGTAGGTGGTACCTTTTGCCGGCAGCCTATCATAAGGCCTATCACCGAAATGTTATGTTTTTTTCAGTTAAACTTCTATCATACATTAATAAAGACAATCTCAGTAAGTTACAAAGTATTTTTGACCTGTCTCACTCATCCTTTATCTTCTTCATCCCAGTCGCATCCGAAGCTTTTTTTTAGCTTTTGAGTCTGGGTTCCGCTTTACCAGTCTAACTGCTGATTTTTGGCTAAACTTCGATACTTTCTGTAGAGAGACTGCCGTCTGACCGCCACAACCCGAAGGCGATATCGAAGCATTGCAGTTAGACCAATTGTAGGATTTTTGAGGGCTCCAACAACCCGCATCGACTGCCATTACCAGGACCAACGGATTAACGTCCTTTCCGAGGCACAACCAGAGCATTACACATATTCATATTCATGCATACAAATATTTGCACTGCGTGGGGATCGAACCCACGCCTCCTTGCGCAGCGGTCGCGTTCGCTACCACTACGCCACTGAGGCTGTCGCAATTTCTCGCTCACTCTTCCTTATCGTTGTAAATTAACAATGATCAGACTAATAAAAAAACAGGTCATTGATTCTAAAAAAAAATCTCACTGCGAAAATTTACCTGAAGTAGGCTCAGAGTGAGCTAAAAATAATGTCAATGCCTAGCATTAATTGCAATGATAGCTCTCTCGATACTCACCTCACCTGGTTTCAAACAAAGTCATAATGACAGTAAGGCTAGGTTAAGCAAAGCTTCTTACTCAAAGCGGCAGATAAGTCAAAGCGATAATGTGCTGAAAAAGAAACAAAACTAAAGCTCAAAGCTCCTAAGCTAAATTAAGGATACTGTGAAAGACGAGAGCAAAGCGCTTAAGAGGACCAACAATGAAAAACTCAGGTACCTAATTTTGCAAAATCACAACAGATTCTAACAGCCCGATTTACAGTTGATGGTCTCTCGTTAACGTTAACGTAGAGCAGCGAACACAACAGGTGCGGCGCGGCTGTCATTCGGCCACAATCGTCGGATCGGCCGCACGCGCGCTTGGTTCGCTCCGCTACCGAATATAACTTTTCAAATTCAATTTGTGTTTGTGAACGTGACGAATGAAGTGACAGTTATTTGGTTTAAATTTTGAATTCGAAGTTCGAATTTGTGTTTTGAGTGATTTGTTTTTTTTTTCTACAAATGGACTTGTGATGAAGGTACGTCGTTTTTAAAAAGTTTTATTATTACTTTTGAAATTAAATCTCTTAGTTACAAATATTTATTTTTCAAACAGTTTTTTTATGGGTTTATTCTAATATTTTAGGACCTTAATTTTTAATACTATTTGGTCGACCACATAGGTTTAAAAAACCTAGTGGATTCTACAAAACTGTGTTTTTATTAGACAAAACATTCGAATAATTCTTTTATTTAAAATAAGAGGCACAATATTGAATGAAAAATTATAATTTATCTCTTCGAAAAACTTAACGAGTAATATACTTAATACGGTACAGAAAAGTCATCAATGAAGGAAAGTATTAACAATTCCCTTAATAGTATTTATCCAGTAAATTTGTCGATATTTCAATACATTTTCTAGTGACGTCATTAGATCACGTAGTCGCTGACTACAGTAGTCACTTAAGGTCATACTTTTCCAAGGTGTAAGTACTCGGTAACAGTCAATAATTTATTTGAAAGAAATTATAACCTTATTTAAAATTAACAACTAAAATAAGCTTATACTCCATGAACTAACTAACTAAAACCATCAACAAATTAAAATAGACAATATCGAGGAATTCCTTCGCATCGTTGTCAATTCGTAATGTACCCTGACTGGCTGCATTGCCACATTGTATGGCAAAATTTAAGTTCGTATTACAGAACCTCACTCAAAACTCAAGCTTTACTTAAATCTCGTTTGAAGCTATTTGATTGGTTTAAACTAGTTTTAAGTAATGCTTAATTCTTGAGTAAGGTTCTGTAATATGGTCCTTAATCTCTGGCTGAGTCCAAAAACCAGCCTTAAGACTGATT
The DNA here is from genome assembly GCA_037179545.1 of Sesamia inferens. Taxonomy (NCBI): domain Eukaryota; kingdom Metazoa; phylum Arthropoda; class Insecta; order Lepidoptera; family Noctuidae; genus Sesamia; species Sesamia inferens. The sequence continues at coordinate 10,190,937 of CM073922.1, forward strand.
TACACGGCAATTTAATTGCCTATGGCTTTAATTAAATTGAAGCAACAATAAAAGTAACATTGTCTGAACACCGTTTAGACGATGCAAATCATTAGTTGCATCAATTTTATTGTATGCCATGTCTTTAGCTTTGCGGGTGAGAACCAACTTTTAGAAAATATCATTAAACTAGACTAGAAGTTTTGTAAGTTGCTAATGTGCTTAGTGTAAGACAATGAAAAACAAAATCTTCTATTATAAAATATAGAATCTCCTGTAATAGTGTTTATCCTCGAACACCTCCTAAACTACTGAACCGATTTTAATGAAATATCGTATATACATACATTCGGTATATATTCATTCATTATATTATTTTAAGATATTCAAACAGAGCTTCCTCTCTTCTGTTACCTTATTTTGCAGTGCCCTACAGGGTCCATAATTGATCTCACATAAATTGTTGTATAAATTGTTATATGAACTTATGGTAAAGCAATAAAGATATTGAGTATTGAGTAGCGGTAGGCATGAGAATAGGTTTTTATCTATTTTCTTATATTACTACTACTTAAGCTAGTGAAACTGGGGGCAGATAGTTATTTATTATCCAGGCAATACAACTATCAGGCAATAGAACACTGACTCCTAAGTCAAAGGGTCCCCCTAGTTTAGGAGGCAGGGTTTTTCACTATTTGTACAACCTTCGTTTTCCAAAAATATTCATTTGCTATTGAGGTTTTCTATGTCAATAAAATTATTTTTGTTTTTTTTACTCGGTGGTAGGCCATAACATCGACTGCCGGCAGAAGTTACCACCCACCAGACAAAGCCTTGCCGCCAAGCGCTTTGTCGTGTTCCGGCATGATGTCTGGTGAAGCCGTACGGAGGACGGGTCTGAGCAGTTGTGTTGCGATGTGTGCCGGGTACGATACGCCTAATGTTGTTGTGTTGGGAGTTTGGTCGTGGAGGGTGTTCAGATCAATCTCCCTTTGGCGCAGCATCGTTTGTCGTGTTGTTGGGTTTAAAGTCTCTCCTATTCGCTCAGTTTTTCTGAGTGAATAGGCTCTTAATAAACTAGCGCGCTTTACCATCAACGATCGCATCACTGCTTACCATCAGGCGGGATTGCGGTCAAGCGCTAGTTTATATATATTTAAAAAAAAAATTGTATTATAAGGTTCACTGGTTAACAACAAGTTGAAATGACTTAAGTACAATCTACAACTACGTTACAATAATGTGACCATAATATATTATTACATAATGAGACTATAATGTTCCCACTCCTTCCTCTCGGAGAGGGAGTGGGCCCTAATTTACCACTCTGGCCCAGTGCGGATTGGTACATATCACATCCCCCCTTCGAAATTGTTGGCTCTAGGACTTGCCGGTTACTTCACGATGTTTTCCTTCACGTATTATTATTACATACAAAACTTATCATACATTACTAAATATTGACATTTCATATCCCATTACAGTTATATTCTAAAAGTAAAATGATACAAAAATTCCTCGAATATTTGATCCGGAAATTAATAGTCTCGAAAATACAAGACACGTGTATCTAAGTTCCACGAGTATTTCATTTTCATTCAAACCATCCATTCCTAAAGCCAAGAAAATACGGCGTTGTCATATTTTACGTTATGGAGCTTTACGAGTACATTGATTATTTGTAACTTAGTCGAATTGTTTTGTATGAGAACTGAAAAATTAATAAATTTGATTGAAAAATAAATCTTATGCTCATAAATAGTTTGTAGGCTAATACTTTCTTGCAAATTTAATGAACTATAACATTTAAAAAAGTCAATGTTAAATCTCCTGTCATGACTTTCCTAGGGGGCGGACTCTAGTTAATTTTGGACTCTTAATCGTTTTTAATTTTAGGGTTCCGTAGCCAAATGGCAAAAAACGGAACCCTTATAGATTCGTTATGTCTGTCTGTCCGTCTGTCCGCCTGTCCGTCCGTATGTCACAGCCATTTTTTTCGAAACTATAAGAGCTATACAGTTGAGACTTGGTAGATAGATATATTCTGTGAACCGCATTAAGATTTTGATGGAAACATAAAAATTAATAATAAATATTGGGGGCTCCCCATACTTAGAACTGAAACTCAAATTTTTTTTTTTATCAAAATCATACGTGAGGGCTATCTATGGATAGGTCTTCAAAAATGATATCGAGGTTTCTAAAATATTTTTTTTCTAAACCGAATAGTTTGCGTGACAAACGCTTCCAAACTGGAAAAACGTTCCCCCCCCTCCCCCTCTAACTTCTAAAATAAGAACATGAAGAATAAAAAAAAACATATGATGTACATTTCTATAACCAACGAAAATTGTTTTGAACGAGATCTAGTAAGTAGTTTTTTTAATACCTCGTAAATCGCTTATTACCCCGTAAACTTTCATACAAATAACTTAAATCCTTCAATTTCATAAATCAATGGTACGGAACCCTTTGTGCGTGAGTCCGACACGCACTTGGCCGGTTTTTTTATTAATACATCTATTGCGTATTCTAATAATATTCTTTGATATGTTCTCATTCATATCCAACAGTTACCTTATAGATTGATTTTTTTTTATCATATTCTTTAACAAAAAAAAAAGTACTAAAGTCGTGGTGGCCTAGTGGTTAAAACACCAGCCTCTCAAATATGAGTGCGCGGCCTCGATGCCAGGTCAGGCAAGTACCACTGTAACTGTTCTAAAGTTATATGTACTTTCTAAGTATATCTTGGACACCAATGACTGAAGGTGACGGAAAACATCTTGAGGAAACCTGGACTTTATAAGTCTGAAATCACCAACCCGCATTGAGCAAGCGTGGTGATTACGCTCAATCTCCTCGAAGTCTCAGTTATATATGTATCTGTAGTAGATACACCCACATTTAGCCTGTTATACAAATTCTATGTTAATGTAAGATATACTCGTAAATATATAATACCTGGAAGAACTTTTATTTTGCCTACTTTGTGGAGGTGCAAAGTAACTCGTAACTAGAATTCACAGCCAAAGGCGTCCCTATTAATAGAATTATAATAACGTAACTGTTATTACAATGGCGTCGATCCTGTGTTCACAAACTAAATTAATTTTAAGTTATGTGCATCTTTCTCTTTACATTTCAATAAGAAATGGTTAGAAGATAACATTTTAATTTAATCCTGCCAAATTAAGATACTCCATTGACAGTTTAGACGCGATTATAAACATGGCGACTAAAAATACGCCAGTTTACGTCAGGAGCGCCCTAATTTGACAGGTCTAAACTGACATTTTATCTTCTGTCCTTTTCGTAATGAAATATAGAACCTTTTCTATATTTCATTACTAAACTTGCACTAAACTTAAATTTAATTTAGTTTCTGAACAAGGGAGTCGAGGCCAATATCTAACAGAATTATTTATCATTATTGAATATTACGGGGATATGCACTATATTTAGTATGGTTAGGTAATATTTTGATTTTTTTCTTATATAAAAGTAAAAGTTAATTTTATTTAAATACTAGCTGTTGCCCGCGACTCCGTCCGCGTCGACTTCAGTTGCTCAGTTGATATAAAATAAGCGCCTGTTAAAATAATGGGAGCAATGCGTTCACTCCCGTTTTCGCAACATTTTTTGTTACTGCTCTGCTCCTATTGGTCATAGCTGGATGACATATAGCCTATGTCCTTCCTCAGGCTCTAGTCTATCTCTGTACCAAATTTCATTACAATCAGTTCAGTAGTTTTGGCGTGAAAGCCGGACAGACAGACAGACAGAGATACTTTCGCATTCATAATATTAATATGGTTTAAAATGTAAATAACTATTGACGGATTAATAACACATAACATAACAAAATCAGCCTATATTGTTCCCGTTGTTGGAACACAGGGCTCCGCTCGATGAGGAGTGGGTGAAAAACCGACGAGACCCTCATAGGCTCGTACTAAGCAATGCCGCGAAATACTGCAGTGTCTCAAGACAAAAGTCTTCGACCAGTGTGTGCTGCCAGTGATGACTTATGGAATTGAGACGTGGTCGCTAATAATGGGCCTTATACGAAGGCTCAAAGTCACTCAAAGGGCAATGGAGAGGGCTATGCTTGGGGTTTCACTGCGCGATCGAATCAGGAATGAAGAGATCCGCAGAAGAACGACAGTAACCGACATAGCCCGAAGAATTGCAACACTAAAGTGGCAGTGGGCTGGACACATTGCCCGTAGGACCGATGCCCGATGGGGCCGACGGGTTCTCGAGTGGCGACCACGCACTGGAAGATGTAGCGTGGGTAGGCCCCGACAAGGTGGACCGACGGCCTGGTGAAGGCCGCGGGAAACCGCTATATGCGGGAGGCGCAGGACCGGTCGTCGTGGAGAGCCTTGGGGGAGGCCTATGTCCAGCAGTGGACGTCTTTCGGCTGAAATGATGATGAAGCAATGCGCCTAAGCTTGCAAAGTATAGCAAATGCTGCTTAGCTATGTGTGTACGGATAATATAATAAATTGCCTGGTGACCTTAAGTTGGTAAACACAAGATATTGTTTTAAGCGGAAATTGAGTGCATGGCTAAATCAACATAACTTCTATAGTCTGAAACAGTTTTTTGACACGAAATGTTGAGTGTTTTTTGTTCTTATTTTGTATTCTAATTTGCGTGCTGAGTCTAAGCTTGGCAAAACATGTTACTACTATTGTTATCTGTAAGAGCTGTTATAACATGTTTTGAGCAAATAATAATAATTATTATTATTCTTATTATCTACCACGCTCGCACGATTTATAACACACTTCAACATTTTTACTCTGGTATTTCCAAATATTTTTATAATTTCTTCATCTGCGTAGCATTTTTCCATCTACTTTTGGGTAAGTTAGCTTTTAGTTGAATCGGATTCAGAAATGCAACGCGTTTAAGTGCATCCAGTTAGGTTATAATAATTATCAGGTCCTAAGTTTCATGAAAATCTTTCCATTTAATAAGCGTCAAATACGCTTTGTATTTGGATAGCCTTTAGTGTAGGTTTTTTGACGGGAAAGCTAAGGTGAATGTCACGCTCATTTTATTGCCTTTATGAGGATGGTAAAAGTTGTTAATGACGAAGTTTTCACATTCGCGAATTAAATCTATTCTTAAGGTTGGCGCGATGCTTTATCGGAACTGGTCTGCATCCGAAATAAAATATATTTGTAAGAATTGTGGGTTTTGGCTTCCTTGGCTTGGTTAAGTCTTTCAATTTTAAAAGTGGACATAAAATTACCTACCCTGAATTCTTTTGCGCCAAAAGAATTCATTTGAAAAAGACTATTGTATTTACGTATATTTGTTAAAAAATGACCGGATAATGGATGGCTATTAGTAAGAAGATTTTTTAATGGTTGTGGCGGGTGCTGGAGGTTAGGAAGACAAACTTTACCTGAAGCACAGCACATACCATTAGGTTCGTTCGCCCATTTCTTGGCAGAGCAGTTACAGCAAATCTTATTCATGACTTCGATTTAGTCTGACGCTTGTTGTGCATAATCAATCTGCGGATCATATCTGAAAGCCAGTCTGTTGCTGTTTGCTAAAATTCGATTGCGAACTCTATTTGTGGACAATTGCTGTCTCTCTGCCTGAGCTCTAAGTCGCTGCAAACGCGCGATACTAGACTCTCTTTCGCACAACTGAGAAGTTCTTATATTTTGTCCAGGAAGACGTTGGGAACGCTCCAGCCTCAACTCTTGAGCGCGTAACTCGGAGGTTCTCAGACTTTGTGAGGCAAGGCTTTGCGAATCTGGACACTTGACTCTCGTTCGTGTAAGTCAGAGCTCCTTACATTTTGTTTATGAAGACATAGAAAATGCTGCAGCCTCGACTCTCGTACACGTAACTCTCTCAGATTTTGTTGTGCAAGGCGTTGCGAACGTTCGACACTCGACTCTCATGTACGTACCTGAGAGCTTCTCTGATTTTGTTCAGCAAGGCGTTGTGAGTGTTAAGGTGAAGATTCTCCCATACGACGTATTTTTGCTGCCCGTGCTTGAGAACTATGTTTAGAAAGTTGACATCTGGCTCTCTTAGGTATTTTCAAATGTTTAAGAAAATGTTAATAGCGTGTAATATTCTAACTCTGAAAAGGACTGTTGTTTAGCCCTGAAAAGAACTCATAGATCTAAAGTCCCCTCCCGCACGTGCACGTCATCTTGGTGACGCTCATTTTGCAACGGGCCCTGCAGCAGAAATCCTAATATTTTAATTTTGCCATAACTTCAAAATCAAACATCCAATTTTAATCATTCATTCAGGACCTAATACTATCTACATAAACTGTACTTAGTGATGAAATAATTTATTTTGATGAGGATTGAGCATGAGAAAAATAAATGCGTGTAAATGTAGTCCAAAAACTCAATATTTTTAAATAAAAAAAAAAATGGTTGTTGTGCCTCACTCGACATAGATAGGTAGAGTGTGTTACCGACTTTTAGATATTTATAAGATCTACAATTAATTAGAACATTTTATGGTTCTATCTTTCATAATTTCGGCAGCGTAGGTACGCAAAATAAGTAACTTTCCTGGTTGATTTTTTAGACCTTGTGTTAAAAAAGCCCAAATATCTTATGGAACTCAATTTTTTCCAATATAAAATTTTGCCTATGTTACTAGTGGAAAATTTAGTTTCGAATGGTGAAAGAATTTTTGAAAATGGTCCAGTAGTTTTTGAGCCAATTCATTGCAACCGAACAAACTAATTGTTCCTGTTTATAACATTAGTGTAGATTATGTTTTGTTTATGCGAAACTAGAAACACGTGTCCAGTATTTTTAAGTAATGAATCAATGTACAAAAATTTTAAAAAGCCTCAATGAAAAACCACCAAGTTATGAGCTTGCTATTCTACCTGGTTGTCCCAATAAAAATATGGTCAAAGTTCCCCATTTGTGGCGAGCGCGGTGCGTTGACCCATGGCGTCAGCTGGGGTGCGCGACGCAAGTACTATGATCTATCGTAACCGTTCGGTAACAACTCTGCAACAATTCTTAAATGTATTTGAGAAAAAATATAACATGATGTAAAAATGATTGGAATCGATTCAGTAGCTTATTCTAAACAAACTATATTCAGGTTTCGTATTAAGAGAAAATACATACGTACATCTTCACAATATGTTTCTAGCAATGATTTTTAATCTCTGTCTTGAAAGAAGTAGTGATACAATTATAAGATATTATGTAATACAACTGTATCTTATGTGATATAATTGATAATGTCTGCCTGGGCTTGAACCCGTGGCCTATAACAAGAAGTCGGATCCACCAGGGCTCTAATACTTAATATTTAATATATTTAGAGCTGATTTAATAATATCCCAACCCTAGCCAATATTTGCTGACAGAAAACTAAGTTACAAGTTTTATTTGTGTTATACCGATTGTAACTGATATACCGCCGAGAGCAATACGAGTGGATTTCAGTGAGATTTTCCGGAATATGATGTTGTCTTTTATCTATAAGTATTTATTTCCTTCTGGAGTTTATGGTTGGATTGCGTACCATTTTATTAATTCTATGAATTTGAAGGTGTGTGAGCATGGATGGATGAATGTTTGTTATTCTTTCGCGTAAAAACTATTAAACTATTAAGACTTGGGCTTGAGCTTCGTCCGATTTCTATACTTACACTGATTGTTCTTTGATTTTTCCTCTTGTAGTTTTAATTTGTAATTGTCTGTTTTTTTTTTTACTCAATTCCAGTACACACTATGTAGCCAAGCATATTGTACTTTACGCAATTGCATCGCTGACAGGGGTGTTCGGCACTGGTGCAGCTACACAGGAGCTAAACTTAGTATTCGGGAACACTGTTGGAGCTGCTGAACCTTGGACAAAACTATTTCTGCGTTGTGTATATTAAATTTCTTAGTATTATATAATTGCATGGCACACGTGTGAAAACAATGTACTTGCTGTAAAATATATATTTGTTGGGTGAGTCTTTTTTTGTGTGTTTTCCATAATAGACGCTCTTACCGTACAATATATTTATGGATCGTTCTCACACGATTGATATCAAAATGAATATTATAATCAAATATTTATATCAATAGCTAGATAATTTAAAAGAGTGTCCATGGAGTTTCTTGCCCGTTCTTCTCCATAGGAACCTACTCTTTGGAATGGGCGACTAGCTTCACCTTACTGACTGACCGACCTTCTGGCAATTCAAAAGTGGCTGTGACTGGTTTATTTGAAATAAATGCTTGGATTTGATTTGACTTGAATCGAATTTGAATGGAATTTGGCATACGTACAGCTTATATTCGGGATTATAACATAGAATATTTTTTATACCAATATTCCTACGGAATCAAAAGTTATACGGGTGAAACCGTATTACGTACCATAACCGTCATCATCAACCTTTTAATCGTCTCACTGTTGGGCACAGATCTCCTTTCATACAGAGAAGGATTGAGCGTAATTACCACGCTTGCTCAATGCGGGTTGGCGATTTCAGATTTAAAGTCCAGGTTTCCTCAAGATGTTTTCCTTCACCTTCAGCCATTGGTATCCAAGATATACTTAGAAAATACATATAACTTTAGAAAAGTTGCATTGGAACCGTAAACGTATATATATCGTATCGTGTTGTGCACCACCGGTTTCGTGGCCAGCTACATGTAGCTGGCCACGAAACGAAACGAAACCGACACCAGTCAGCGAATCACGACGTCCTATAACGACGCCTTATAGTATAAGCTTTTAGTAGAAGTTACCACCCACCAGACAAAGCCTTGCCGTCAAGCGATTTGACGTGTTCCGGCATGATGTCTGGTGAAGCCGTATGGAGGACGGGTCTGAGCAGTTGTGTTGCGATGCATGCCGGGTACGATGCGCCTAATGTTGTTGTATTGGGAGTTTGGTCGTGGAGGGTCTTCAGATCAATCTCCCATTGGCGCAGCATCGTTGGTCGAGTTGTTGGGCTTAACATTGCATCACCTCGCTCAACTGCCGTCTTCCTTCCTATTCGCTCAGTTTTTCTGAGTGAATAGGCTCTTAATAAACTAGCGCGCTTTACCATCGAAAGAACAATCGAAATGAAATTAAATCGTTTATTAACCAAGTAGGATCACTGATCACTTTTACACGTCATGTTTTTTTTTTTTAAACTAGATGAAGCTAGATAGATATCCTAACTGACTATCTCTGAGAAGAAATAGCGGAAACAAACTCAGGGATTATCGTCATTTTTCAAGTCCAGACATTAAAAATGAAAATGTTTACAATAATTTACGTTATAATTACGCATATTGCTTAATAACAATGCTTAACAGAGCGAGCAGCTCAGTCCCAAGCTTTTTTGTCTTCTAAATAATCTGAGATTTTATAATACCCCTTTTTTCACATCGGTGGTGCTTACGTCTGACGTATATTTAAGTAACTCAAGGCTAGGGTAAATAGGCTCTTAATAAACTAGCGTGCTTCATCATAAACTTACCATCAGGCGGGATCGCGGTCAAGCACTAGTTTATAATATATAGATCTATAAAAAAATCTTATGTTACAACTTCTACAAATAAAGCTTCATAGCACAGAACCCTAACTTTAAAACTTTTTTATCTTTATTTATCTTTTACGGGAAAGTTAGCAATATTCTGTCACAAATAGCCGACCTTGACTATGTTCGAGGAAACTTTCGGGACATAATTCAACTGTTTTATTTTTAACTTGCCTTTATCCGAACTATTACGAGTTTCCATGTTTTTATTTTTCTTAGTAGAAGTTTTTATGTGAGAAGGCTCAGTAGGGTAATTGCGTACCACATTATCAGTACCAATGGGTTTCATTTCGTCAGTTCAACAATATCCGCTGCGTTATTTGCATTGTTAAGCTGACAAATTTTTCACATTTTAAAATGTCTACTGCTGGACAAAGGCCTCTCCCAAGGCTTTCCACAATGACCGGGCTTGTGCTGCCCGCATCCATCGACTTTCCGCAACCTTTACTAGGTCATCAGTTCACCTTGTTGAGGGCCTCCCTACGCTGCGTCTTCTTGTACGTGGCCACTACTCCAGAACCTTAATGCAGGATGACTTATAACAATATGATCTACCGTCACAAGTAAATCATTGTGCAGGTCTTAAATAAATGATTCGTCGGTAATCTGGTGAGAAGACGATTCTTATGCTAAAGGTGTCTCAAAATATTGCCTCACTAACACAGATGCGACTTTCCATTGGTAGAAAACTGTCAATATATCACTAGGACTAGGACTAGGACAGAATAGAATAGACAAGAATAGAATAGAATAGGCTCTTTATAAACTAGCGCGCTTTACCATCAACGATCGCATCACTGCTTACCATCAGGCGGGATTACGGTCAAGCGCTAGATTATATTTATTAAAAAAAATAGAATAAAATAGAATAGAATAGAATACTCTTTATTATATACACCATATAAATTACAGAACATAAATAAAATGATTTTACATCATAATTGTTACGTGTGAATGGTTATTATAAACAACGTTATTTTTTTGTATATCTGAAACCCGCAACACGTGTCCAGTGTTATTTTGTAAATAATTCATATACAAAACTAGCGGCCCGATACGTGCTTCGCTACGTATAAAGTGAAATAATAAATCAAATTTATTGGATAATCAAAATTATTTATCCAAACATAAAATATTTTTCTTAATTGCTAGCAATTTGTAAACATAATCCAAAACATTAAGATAAACAATATTCTGTGTTTTTCTATTTCTAGCATGTATAAAACCATGACTGAGGGTACCGACTCTCGAACAGGCAACATTAAGTTGGCCATGTGAAAAACATGATTCCTCCAAATTCACACCACAAACGTGAAATGTTTCCCTTGGTCTTTGTTGATGGACATAGCAAATTATAGACACACAGGATATGGTAATCGTTTGAACTCAAATGGCATATCAGTTGGGATCATAGGGATACGCGGTATTAAACTTCTCCTTTTTATTTATCAGTTAAAATCGTAGCTTCAATTGAAGTTAGCAATAAGTTTCTCACCGTCTTACTCACACACACTTACACCGTCATACTGTCCGCCACGGATTAGCTAATTTTAGATAAAATTGGTCGCCGTCACCTCAATATAAATATCTGCCTACGTTTTAAGAATAAATATAATAACGACGGATCTGAGCAGTTGTGTTGCGATGTGTGCCGGGTACGATGCGCCTAATGTTGTTGTGTCGGGAGTTTGGTTGTGGAGGGTCTTCAGATCAATCTCCCTTTGGCGCAGCATCGTTGGTCGTGTTGTTGGGTTTAACATTGCATCGCCTCGCTCAACTGCCGTCTTCCTTCCTATTCGCTCAGTTTTTCTGAGTGAATAGACTTTTAATAAACTAGCGCGCTTTACCATCAACGATCGCATCACTGCTTACCATCAGGCGGGATTGCGGTCAAGTTTATAATTATATATATAAAAATATATAATGACGCTATCTATAAACGTTACTAAACAATATTCTCACGTCTGTCCTACAGAAAACTATTTTTTTTTATTTGGATTTCTTCCATTTACCTTCTACTGTGTAACTCCACGAAATATTTGTACAAAGCGAACAAGACAAAAGATATCTCCACCCCATTACTCCCAACTGAGTAAAAACTTACAAATAGTCTATATGTCTGCGTGAGATTTGAACTCACAGCTCCCTGATACACGTATCTTCATAACACGTGCTTAACGCTAAGTCATCTTGACGTACATGATCATCATCATCAACCTATAGCAGCCCACTGCTGGACATAGGCCTCTCACGCTAGCTCCAGTTACTACCAGTCATCCTGAGAAGATCATCACTCCATCTAGCCTGAGGGTGTCCCACCTTACGTTTAACGATACGCTGGCTCCATTCAAGAACACAGCTACTCCATATTAGCCGTATAACCGATAATGTAGAAATTATGAAATAAGTTTTAAGAAGAAGCGCTGAAATGCATTAGATGATAACATAGCTAATAAAGAAAACATAACATAACATAGATAACAACCTCGGACATATCAAAATACACGAACGCACAACATTTTCATTTCTTAGTAACCACCCCATAAAAAATATAACTGTTTTATAGGGTAAACATTTTATTATACACTAGCTGATGTCCACGCCTTCGTCCACGTCTATTTCTGTTATTATGATCGCGATTAAGAAGTTATATCCACACTTGTACACTAATATTCTAAAGAGGAAAGATTTGTATTTTTGTATGTAACGAATAAACTCAAAAATTACTGGACCGATTTTAATAATTATTTTCTCATTAGGAAGCTACATTATCACTGAGTAACATATGCTATATTTAATACTAGATTACTATAGAAATCTTTAGAAATTCTTATTAAAACCATCCGAAGGTGTAAAAAAATTAGCCATAAAATGTCTTTCATCGTATACGTTGCGAAGAGTATTAATTATAGGACAAAAAATGTTCGACAATATTATAGAACATATGAATATCTACAAAAAACTTCACGAGACTGTATGTGTAATTATTGTAGTTACGTCCCTATAACTACTTTTTAAAAAAATTGATAGAAATGCCGACCAAAATCAGATCGTGTAATCCGTACCATTTATATTTTTTTATTCAAATAAATAATTTCATATTCAAGACTGGCTCAATACCTGATGATTACTTTTTGAATTATTGAAATCGGACATTCCATTCAAAAAGTATAATAAAATTAAAATAAAAATACATGCCGGCGACGGCCGCCACGTAGCGCATCGAGTAGCTAACTCGACCAGAGGGGCAGTGCGGGAGAAGGGCGTGCACTATTATGAATTTTCGAAGCGATTTTAACTAATACAGCATTAATCCTTATCCAATTTAATACCTTAAATACATTATTGATTTAATATAGACATTAAACATTGCGGGGTGTCGCGTTTACGGCGGTACACGGTGTGACGTTCGCGGCGGTTTATTATACAACGTTCACAATGTTTTTGAAGTGTATATAGTATCAGCATTGCACCCGTGCGAAGCCGGAGCTGGTCGCTAGTATCATATATTTAGGTAACTTGAACTGTTTATGGAGCGCACGCAACGAAAACTGTCAAAGATTGCTAATTTTCTTCGTTCTTTCCACATTTTACACTGATTCTTCGCTCTCATTGGTGGCAGTGTGATGTTATATGGCCTAAACTCTTCCTCAATAAATGGGATATCCAATACAAAAAAAAATCAATTGAAACCAGTAGTTTCTAAGAGTAACACATCTAAACAAATAAACGATGCTGCGCCAGAGGGAGATTGATCTGGAGACCCTCCACGACCAAACTTCCGACACAACAACATTTTTTCATCGTACCCGGCACACATCGCAACACAACTGCTCCTCCGTACGGCTTCACCAGACATCATGCCACCATGAATACGACAAATCGCTTGGCGGCAAGACTTTGCATGGTGGGTGGCAACTTCTGCCGGCAGTCGATGTTATGGCTTACCACCGAGAAGTATATTAAATACTTCACAACGTTCCAGAAAATCAATCCATGCTGCCATGTCGGGTGAGGAATGAACTCGCGTATCAGAAATAACAGGGTTTCGTGCATAAACACATAATTTCACTTGGGGAGTAATTTGATTTGTAACTTAATTTGCTACGATTGTACTTACCTATAGGGATGGTGTTATAAGCTGAGGGTTCATTGCAGATAATTGCGGATTTCAGTTAGGTAATCCTACTAAAAATATATAAGTTTGTGAGGTATAGATTATGAATGTATGGAATGTTTGTTACGGTTTAACGCAAAAACTAAAAAGAAAATTGCACGAAACTAGTTTAAAACTACTAATATTTATTAGGGATGCGAAAGTTTGTGTACAACGTAAGTTTTTATTTATATTAAAACCTGAATGGTACAATTAGCAACTAAATCGGTTGCAGTAATTTTTACGCCATTTTATTTTTTTTCCACATAAATATAGTAATTGTAGCAGTGTGGTTATCCAGCGCACACCACAGTAGACGGTAGATCATAGTACTAGACGCATAGTGAGACAGGCCTCCCCGCACCGTGCCAGCAGCGCGGGCGGACGAGCGGAGTGTTGACTATATTTTTGTTGGGACAACCAGTAACATCGGAAAAAAAGTTTGTTTATGAACGATGAGTGCAGTTTTGTACAGTGGAAGTGAGTTCTGCGATTAAAATAAGAGTAATAAATTAATTATTTTTATTAGTGTTACATATTAAAATAATTATCGAGGTTTATTCTTTCTGATCATGTATAAATACTTTGTATTCAATGTCTGATAAGTTGTCTTTACGAGTGTTAAAGTGGACGATGAAATGATTACTCATTGCTCATTGTGTGCCGGATTTTCTTGAAGTTTTTGTTGGATATAACATAATAAAATATGACAACATAATCCCTGCAAGATAAATAGTTCATATTTAGTCATTAAATAGACTTCTGCTAAAAAATAAGAACAACATAAGGAGGATTTTACGAGCGCTCGGCGCGGCTTGATACCGATCGCGCGCTCGGACGTACAACGCATTCTCAGCTGTCACATCGGGACGTTCAAGTGGCTATGATAACAAGCTCATAAGTTTGTGGTTTTTCAAGATATCTTTTTGAAATTTTGTACATAGCTTCTTTACTTCAAAACACGTGTCCGCGTGTTTCGAGTTTCGCATATTATACAAAAGTAGCATTGTATATGGAGGTATAAATGTTACTCTTTGGCAAAAAAACTACTAAACGGATTAGGATGAAATGTGGCACATATATAAGTAGTTTAAAACTAGTAATAACACATTGCATACTTATTATCCCATTATTCCAATGAGATCGAAACTCACGCGGGGTGTAGCTAGTATTAAAAATGAGAGAGTTTGTGAGGATGTATGTATATGTATGGGTGTTTGTTACTCTTTTATGCAAAAACTACTAAACGCATTTGCCTGAAACACTTATTCAATAGTTTTAAGTAAAGAATCTATGTACAAAATTTCAAAAAGATATCATGAAAAACCACAAAGTTATGGGCTTGTTATCTTATCTGGTTGTCCCAACAAAAATATGGTCACCAAACCGCTCGCCCACCCGCGCCTGCTGCGGCGCGTCCGAACCAGGACGAGCGCTTTACATATTTAGCGTTTAAGTTCCGCTGTTGGGACACAGAAGAGGCCTTCGAGTAATCCACGTGGACCCAGAATAGTTTGAAATAAACAGATAGCTGTACTGTTAGGGAGTTTGTTCCACCACATTTTCCTAGCAAATTCACTATGAAGTGGCGAAGGACGGGCGTTTTGTGGGACTGTCTTATGTAATACTGTCGTTCAAAAAGGGCTAACGTGCAGCCTAATTTGAATAAATACTTTTTGATTTTCAATTTAATTTTGAATACGGCTCGGTATATTTCAGATGTCTTAAAATTCTCTTTTTTAATCTTTATAAACTAATGCTTAACTGCTATTCTGCCTGATGGTAAGCAGTGATGCAATCGTTGATGCTAAAACGCCTCCGACGTGAAAGCCGCGGATCCAACCGGGACTAAACGGGGAAATTATGATGGGAACATGCCTATTTCCTCACGATTTTTTAAGAGCAGTGCAGCTGGCTTCATTCAGAAACCTAGTAGGTAAGTACCTTAAACTAAACATTACAGGAGAGCGCATAAACGTAATATAGGCCAGCGTTTGAAACCTTGTCATGTTTAATATGGTTGTCGTAGTCCAGAGACTTAATAAGTTTGAAACTGTAACGAAGGAGAGAATGAGAAACATCGATGTTTAAATAATTATTATATTATACGAGTATATCTGCTTTTAAGTGGGGTTTTAACGTTACTATTTTTGTCACCAGTAGAGATTGATTAGGGTAGCAAGATTATTTAATAAAACGATGTTCTCCTTACTAAGTTTACCTGGTTTAGTCCCTTGCTAGGTTTTCAAATTGAACCGCATAGTGGATCATCAAATAATTTACACGCTTGCCTGGGTACGCTTTTTACTTATGAATCTCTCGTAAGTCGCGGCCGTGAATTAGTGGGCCGATCTCGGACAGTTTTTAGTTTGTACACTAGTTTAAGACGTTAAAATATAATACTGAATGAATGATAATCTATACTAATATATAAAGCTGAAATGTTTGTTTGTTTTTTTTAATGCGCTAATCTCAGGAACTACTAGATTTTAAAAATTCTTTTTGCGTTGGATAGTCAATTAATTCAGGAAGACTTTAGACTATATAACATCACGCTACGATCAATGGGAGCGGAGCATATAAATTAAAATGTGGTTAAAGTCGCGCACGGCCGCTAATATGTATAATTTAAGTCTTCAATGCTTTAACTAATAAATGAAGCAATAAAAATTATTTCATAGTAGACGCTACTCACGAAGTGTTTCAGCAGCTGTTATTTATATAATACTAACTGAACCAAACTAATCCTTTATGGCCAATATTGCTAGCAATAACCCTCCAAACATACTTAGTGATGGCGATAATTGAACGCTCGAATAACTACAACCTAAGGCACTTTTACACATTTTATTTTACTACTAGGAAGGATTCTTGTATCGTGGGTATGTATGCAAACATTTAAACTCACATAAACTAACAACCACTCTCGGAACAACTAAGGTGCGTAGGGGTAAGATCGACCTTGGGTTAAGAACGTACAAATCAAATATCCCATTTTACACACACATTTATTTTTTAATGCCAGTTACATTTAACTAGCATTAAAAAATAAAGCCAAACAACTGCTAAATGCTAAATGTAGCTAGCAATAAAAAATAAAGCTAAATAACTGGGATATTTTCATTTGTACATACGTTCTTACCCCAAGGCCGATCTTACCCCAACGCACTTTACCTGTTTACAAATATTTGTTCCGTGCGGGATCGAACCGTTGATCGCTCAGTCACTGCACCAAACTGTATTGTCTGTATTGTTTTTTTTTTCAAACATTGCTCCACACTATAAATTAATTTTTCTAAAGGCACCCAGCCTTTAGAAAAATTTAAAATCACATACACAAACAACCAGACCCAAAATTTCAGCAAATCTATTCTTAGGACAGCCGTGACCAACTCTTTACAGCATTTTCCCATGCACGGAAGGATCTCCTTAAGTAATAGATGATCACCCATCTATTTTCCAACCTTGACAAGTGTAGCTTAACCTTGAAAAACGACCCATGTGGTTCTTATTAATCAGGCACAAAGATATGACAGACAATAATACCAATCACTTAATAGCGACGGGGCTCACATAAATTATGTCTATTTATTAAGCTCAAATTTGTCTAGACAGGTCACTATTTTGTAGCGACCTGTATCGATTCTTAATGATCGTTACGGTAATGCACGTTTACGTCTTTCAACCGACGAATATTTCGAACAGCGATCAATAATATTACCACTGGTTGGTCAGTTTATGGAACTATTGTGAATTCAAATAAAATTACAATATATCTGAAGGCCAATTTAGCATCCTAATTGCTTAACACTCTATTACTATCAATTGGAATCATTCTGAAGCCAATTGCTGAACCACTGCTCCATATGTTCGAAAAAGTGTGTCTGGTCAACAACGTAAATAACGCAATGAATGTTGTTGAACTGTCAAAACGAACCCCCCCCCCCCCCCCAAATGTTCAAAATCCAATCGCTGTCTCATTTCGGCGGATATCAGAGAGGCAATTCTCGTCCCTGGTCGGGAGATAACATTGAACCCCGGCCTGCACCGTGGGCGCGGGCTTGCGCTAAGTATCAGGCCGTTGTCGACGTGGAGAGTGTGATTGTCGCAACCCAGCGCTGGGCACGCCATAATAGCGACTGTAAGTCCCTTCTTTAAGGAGTGGCTAGAGAGGCACCAGGACGTCCTCACCTTCTGCCTGACGCAGGTTCTCACCGGAAACTGCTATTTCGGGAGGTTTCTGCTGTGGAAGGTTCCAAAAATTGTTTGATGAAAATGTTCACTCTCGTTTTACTAATCTGCCTAGGTTTTTCCCAACTATTTCAAAGTCAGCGTCTAGTCTGACCGAATGACTACTAGTATTTTACATGGAGAGACTATCTGACCTTTTACACCCACTTACTGAGTAAGTAATAGGATACCTTATTGTTAGATTGACTGTCACACTTTTGGGCTTCTACCCGATACGTCGTAACGGGTCATAACATCTGGGGCCAACGTCTTAAGATTCTTTCATAATCAAGTTTGGTCACCCTTCCACAGACCAATCTCGGAAAGGATAGCTACGATCGACCCGTGCACCTATTACTATGGCCAGCCTTGAGCTCCTTCTTAAAACCAAATCAATTTATGAGACATTTTGACGATAGGACTGTATGCCTCCTTTTCAACATCCTACACAACCCGTCTTATACTTCCTACCTGCGTGAGCGTGTCTCTTCGCGAGCTCTTGCGCCGCACCGTGTAAATCACACCTAAGATCCATTCCTTAAATCTCATCCTCATAAAACGATTTACTATTCCTATTCCTTCTCTGTACTTGCTGTAAGACTGTGGAACTCACTCCCGCCTTACATTCGTAGTTTAAACACTATTTCTATATTTAAACGTCGATTAAAAGAGCATTTAAATAAGAATTACATTTATTGTATATTGTGAGAATTTGTTAATTATATACATATTCTAGTATTATGTATTTATTTAAGTATATTTGTGTAATTATTTCTGCATTATGTGTTTAGGTTTATTTAATATTATTACTTTTATACTTATCACATTCATATTTTTCTCCTCGTTCTTACACACTATTGTCTACATTTCTGTTTTACTTCTCCTTTCGCAGATCTGCTGGAAGAAATTTCTTAAGAAATAAGCAGTACCTTTGTACTTAGATCTTAATTTTGACATTTCCTTATGTATTTTATTGTGAGTAATAAAATAAAAATAAATAAATAATAATATAATTATTAAATAAGTTAATAATATTTATCGTGTCGTATAAACACCGCTTTAACACTACTTAAAGAAACTATTAATAAGAAGTAGGTACTATAAGTTCATATAGCTCGACAAGTATCAATAATTGTCCCGAGATATAGCTTCTAAAATAAACTTTACACGTGCTTGTAGTTTATGGCAACACTAGAGTTGTTAAAGGAGTTAGAGTTTTATTACAAACTAGGAATGTTCTTTGATCTTTTAGAGCAATTTTATATGATAATTATTTAATCGATATTTTTAAGCAGTCGATGCAAGATCAAAGAAAATGGTTTCGTTTGAATTATATTATTTTTCAGGATGTTGATCCTAACGGAACTTTTAAGCTAGTTGTTTGGCTGTTAAGTAGTTTAAAATCCCCATGAGGAGAATAATTTGAGGTCCAGGAGGATCCGGAATATTTCTTATGATGGCTAAATGGGAACAATGCGAGGTTTGTGTAAATAAATGCCAATAATTTTGTATCAAAAAAGTATTTGTTTTTACTTCATATCCATTTATTATACAGAATCCAGATATGAATGTTTTGTCTTTACAAAATATTGATGTCAATCTCTGTCTGTACTCGACATGTATTTGTTGGTTTGCTTTTTTCACATTGGAATAACGTATTCATTATTTTTTAATTATTGAATTTTGTTTTAGAATGATAATCTAAATTTGATTTTATATATAATTTTTTTTTCTCTTTTTCACTTATGACTTTCATTTGGGTAACCTATGAACGTGTGTCTGTATTAAACGATTAGATTGATTAAAATAGAAGACCAGTTTTGAGATAATTAGAGACAAACAGAAATTAGAGACAGGTATTTAAGGCAGATTGAGACAAATCAGACTGTGAACGTCTACTAGAACTAGCCTCTCAGCTCACACAGTCCTGGGGTCCATAAGGAACGATATGCGGATAGGCCCGCAAAAACAAGTGTGCCTACACGTCATGTTGTAAGCCCAAAATCGATCCATTTTCTGCGTAAAATCATTTCGGCGCGGGAAATACCAGCTGTACATTGTAATAACAATAAGCTTTGCTTATCCGTCAGATTTATGTTATCTGTATGGACGGCTTATTGGTTGATACGCACAAAATTACTTGCCCGGAATGGTTGAAAAGGCACATTTTAAAAATTACAATAATTATTTTGTACAACATTTTGTGCAATCAAAACCAGTCTTTAAAGATTTATGATAATAATAATTTGATGGATAGATACTAAGGATATGTATACTCATCGGTAGTAGCCAACCTTTTTGAATCAGCACTAATGTTACCTTTTTGTTAAGCTATGTTTTTAGGAAACAAAAAGTACTTTACTTTTTTGTACGTGAATAGACAATTTCATAAATTATGAAAGATTTTAGATATATATTTATTGTATAATCTAAATATGCATTACACCGTAGCCTACCTACATTATTTTGTAATTTGTTTTAAAGTTGACATCATTTGTGTTCCCTCCACACTGTCTAATTTCAAACCAGAACTGAACTAGCTGTGGCTCTTCTGGGCAAGCTTCTTTCTTCACATACATTAATCATCGTTTTTCATAAGACGTGATTGAAGATAGGGTAGACCCATGCTTGAAAAATCATGTTATTTATTAATGTTTCCGTTTGATATTCTCATATATTTTTATATGAGAGAAAACAAGAACCTATCTCATGTGAATAGAGACAAAGATTTCCTCATTTTCAGTCGTCATTATAATAAACAAACACAATTTCTTTCTTATCAGTTTATTCATATTGTCTCTATGCTGTGATTAATCTTCCCTATACGTTTCCTTTTTTAGACAATCGGTCAGGAATGAGTCCGAATAGTCAGCGTTTCTTAGCTTTCTTATCATACCTCGGTGTCAACATCAGTCTTTATGCATCCACTGTGTGAATATCCAACTCATTTACTAATTAATATACAATATGTAGATAATATAAGTACAGATATCTCGTGACTTAAATCCTGTTAAAATGAATTTGATACAGATAAACACAGCTTATAAGCGAGTCTGTTCTGTCCGTTAAATCATGTCGTGCATGACTCGTGTAGCCTCTCCGTGCTCAGTGTGTGATATATTCAATTTGTCAAAGGATGAAAGGGCGTTAACGCGATCGGAAAGGAGAGAGTAGCGTTTGGTCTGCACGTGTATATAAGCTATGTATACTTAATAAATAAATAAATAAATATATACGGACAAATCACACAGATTGAGCTAGCCCCAAAGTAAGCTCGAGACTTGTGTTATGGGATACTAACTCAACGATACTATATTTTATAATAGATACATATATAGATAAACATCCAAGACCCAGGCCAAATTACTTGAATGGTAACTTCTTGTTGTGTACTTAACAGGACTTTAACTTTGTGATGAATACTAAGCAAACAACATCTCCGATTTTTTCCGCTAAGTGTAAAGCTTATAATTCTAATTAATTCTGTTATCACGTCACAAAATATTAGTATAGCTGTTTCATTATTCTTCACAGTGGTTTTTAGCTTTCGTCACTGATTTGTAATTCAAAACGGTTAATTAGTAGGTGATCAACAGGACAGGTATGGTGGCCTAGTGGTTAAATCACAATCCTCTCAAGTATGAGTGTGCGGGTTCGATTCCAAGTCAGGCAAGTACCAATGTAGCTTTTCTAAGTTATATGTACTTTCTAAGTATATCTGGGACACCAATGACTGATTAAAAGGTGAAGGAAAACATCTTGAGGAAACCTGGACTTTAAGTCTGAAATCGCCAACCCGCATTGAGCATGGTGATTACGCTCCATCCTTTTCTGTATGAGAGGAGACCTGTGCCCAGCAGTGGGACGATGAAAAGGTTGATGATGAAACAGGACCTATGTTTATCTACATCATTGAATTCCTATACACCTTAAACCGAATAATTGAAACGAAATGTTGTAGTTCCTACTCAATTTTGGTTCATACACAGAATTTTCTGCCGATGAACATGTTATTTTTACTAAGATGGATTAACGTTATTGACAGCTAACTTCCTCTAAGTTTTTACGGTAGTGGGATTTTTTACACGACGTTGCTGCGCAAAAGCATCAGTCTATATGAAAAAAAATACCTATCCATCAACTCAACTAACATGATTATTCAAAGTCACAATATCTAATGTCTATCAAAAACTAAAGGAACAAATTCAGATTCTCATAATACTGACCAAAGTTGGCTTAAGGCCTAATGTGACCGCTTAGTCAGCAATCTTCCAGGCCAAGTGGCCCAGCTTAATCTACCGTCAAATGGTTGTCTGGATATATTTTGGGGTTGCAATGGAAGCGAGAACACAGAACTGCAGTAATGAATGGTTCATTCGCCCACGTTTCATTTTTCGCCTACATAATTTTCTATCTCGTGGGAATATCTGACTAAAAACCATCCTAGTTAATTCCAGTATTAGACTATATGTGTGCCGAATTCACGAAGATCAAAGCTCTGATGGCCACTCCCACGATGAGGTGGAGTTTATGTATAAGAATGTCAGTAGAGCCATAAATAAATAAAAATAAAAATAAAAATAAAAAAGCCTTTTATTTCTAAACAGAAGGTTTGCTAATAGTAATGAATTCGAAAAAAAGTTAAAGTAACATAAATAAACCAACAAAATATTAAATGAAAAGTAATTAATTTATAATCTATACTTTTTTTTTTATTATTATTATTCTTCTTCTGCTAGAACCCCTATGCAGGTGAAGGCCTCCTCCAAGGATGACCTATGTTATTTTTGTGAGGTATGTATATCATAAAACCCACCCCGTACATGCCAGGTGTAACACCTGTATGAAACAGTACAAAGTCTTCGTGTTCCTCTATTTTTGTTACCTATTCGTCTGGTTACAGAGAGTCCTAATATGTTATATTTGGTGCTTTTCAGTGCTTCGTGTAGTTCAATTAGGCGTTCATGAGAAGACAGAGTTTTAACATTATATGTCATGACGTAAAAGTTGTTTTTAGATTTAGGTTTAGGTTCTATACATTCTTTGATTCCTTTGGAGGGTTTTGGTCCTGATCTCCCACGGTGACCAGCCGGCTTGGGAGATTTTTTTTTTTTTTTTTTTTTTTTTTTTTTTTTTTTTTTTTTATGTTCAACTGTGGCGTCTGTTCGGTAGACGGGACTTAGTTGCTATATGTTTGCGCTATTACTTTCTAGGTTGTTGTTAGTTTTGTTTATTTTTTTTTTGTTGGCCAAAAAGTTAAGCATGTTGGGTTTTATCACTCCTTCAGTAATGCTGTTTGACCTAGTGACTGTCTTGCTAGCCTGTTGTGTCTTATTTTTCTTACTATCCTGAGTATATTTTTCAATTTTACTTTGTGTGGTGTTTTGTGGTGATGGCTGGAATTTCCTTTTTGTTTGGTGCTTTAATACAATCAATTTATCATATTTCAATATAGCTTTATTTCCCTTTTCTCTCTCTAATTTCAGTTGCTCTTGTAACTCCTTTCTCTTTTCAAGAACATATTTAGGGTAGTCTTCCATCATATAATATTGTGTATCCTTTAGCGCTCCTTTTTGTTTTAATAGTTCGATTTTTATTCCTAGTGTAGTGAAGGTTACAACAGTTGGACGTGGTCTCTCACCTTTCTTTCCCAGTCTTTTTATCTCCTGAATGTCTCTGTAGCTCAGTTTTGTAGAGAAATATTGCTCGATCCATTTGATTATATTTTCTTCGAAACTCTTATATGATTTTTCCTTTTCTTCAATACCGAAAAATACTGGATTTTTTACTCTTGCTTGCTTTTCTAGATTGTAAATTCTTTTTTCCTGATTTTCAACTCTTTCTTCTATTTCACCAAGTTTTCCTTCCCAGGCCAACAATTTCTCCTCAAATATACTAGTAATATTTTGCGTGACTTGTTCCGTAACATTTTTACCGGTTTCTCTAATTTCAATTCTTTGTTCGTCTAGTTCTTTTTTTATTGACTTTAGCGTTTCTAGAACTTCTTCCATCATTAGAATTTACTATGGTACAGGTGATGGCCTCTAGCGATGCTTGTATAAACTAGTTATCGATCGACGTGATCGAGTCTCAATGTAGGTGGTGTGGTGGTTTGCACCTGTACTAATAGATGGCGTTTTGTGCAATGGTACGCTGGAGTCGTTGAAGATGATTTGCAAAAATCAACAAACTTTTTAGTTTTGGTATTCTGCACTTATTTAATCTTATCACTATTATACACACAATAATATTCTTTCTTGAGGTTGACATAAAAGAAAATGTTCTCAGTAGGTCTCGAAGATCAACAATTTGTAGGTGGATTTCACAACATTTGGTTCAATTTTTTAAGAGTTAAATACTAGTATTTCAACTGTATTTTTTATCACCAGTTCACTTTGCACTATGCCTCGGTACACATTTGTAAAATATAGCATAAAAAGTCACTTGTACAATTTTATTTTGTTATTTTAAATCGGAGCCGATGTTTATCGTGTTGCGCCGTCTACCCGCACTCCAGTAGAGCCATACATACCTCCAAAACCCAGTACACTGTTGTGATGGGGGACTTCAACGTAAAACTGGGTACGCGAGGGGCAGATTAGCAGAAAAGGACTCTTTCAGATGAATTCGTTTTTCAGTAAACCATTGTGGACCACCGCAAGTGGATCTAGATTAGCCCCGATGGTCAGACCAAAAACGAGAAAGACTTCATAATGTCAGTGAGAAGGCAACACATCAAATGTTAAACAATGTGAAGGATTTAGAGCAAAATAAACCAGGATTGGACAGCAGAAATAATATTTAATTTTATACGATTTACAATCGAGACATTTGACAGCAAGACAAGTATATAAAGCGACATAGAAGAGATGGTAATATCTAAAGCATAGGTGGCGCCATCTAGTTAAAACTTCTGTCAACAAGTGACATCACAAACTGTTTGGTTTATACAATTATATTTGTTTTAACACCTGCCCTTAAACTAAACAGTTTTTAAACCAATGTTTGAAATACAGTTAACATGTTTATCTTTACATAAAGGTTTGGTCAGCACATCTGCAGGCATAAGCTCAGTAGGCAAATATTCTAGTGTAACAATTTTATCCCTTATTATTTGTCTTACATAATGATGTCTGATATCTATATGCTTGCTTCGACTGTGATTAACTTGACTATTACATATTTTCTGTGCTGACTGATTATCGTTATACAGAGTCACAAACAAATATTTACCTAAACATTCATGTAAAAAGTTTCTAATAAAAATAGCTTCTTTAGCTCCCTCACATATTGCCATGTATTCACTTTCTGTACTTGAGAGGGCGACCGTTCTCTGTTTGCGGCTCTCCCACGATACAGCCGAGTTTCCTACTCTAAACACGTAACCTGTGTAGGAACGTCGGTCTAGTTGGTTTGATGCCCAATCTGCATCCACATATCCTGTAATTGACAATGATGATTTTTCATATACTAAGTTGTAGTCCATGGTTCCTTTTAAATACCGTAGAACACGCTTAGCTGCTTTTCAGTGTGTCTCAGAATGACAGTTATTGAACTGGCTTAGAACACTTGCAGCATGAGCAATATCTGGTCTTGTGCATACTGCTAGGTACATAATACATCCAATTATGCTTCTGTACTTGGTATCATTGTCAGTTTGATTTCCTTTTTCAAACTTCATGCCACACTCCAGAGGTGTGTTTACAGGCTTGCAATCAGCCATATTAAATTGTTGTAATACCTTCTCTATATAATTTCTTTGATCAAGAATAATTTTATTATGTTCTTGTTTTAAACGCATTCCCAATACATGTGTAGCACGGCCAAGGTCCTTCATTTCAAATGTTTTCATCAGTTCCTCTTTCAACTTCTTCTTCATAAGTGTATCCTTGCTGAAAATTAAAATATCGTCTACATAAAGTGCCAATATGATGAGATTGCCATTTTCATCTGATTTTATGTATACGCAGGGTTCACTTAATGATTTTCTAAACTGGAGGTCTGTCAAAACATTATCAATTCTGTCATACCAGGCTTTTGATGCCTGTTTAAGACCATAGATCGCTTTATTTAATTTAAATACATGGGTTTCTTTATTCTTTACTTTATACCCATCCGGTTGTTCCATATATACAGTCTCTTTTAATTCTCCATTTAAAAAAGCTGTCTTCACATCCATATGATCAACATACATGTCTAAATTAACTGCAAGAGCTAGCAGGATTCGTATAGTAGAATATCTTACCACGGGAGCATAAGTATCAGTGTAGTCTATGCCATATTCTTGACTATATCCTTTTGCCACAAGGCGGCACTTATAGCGAAGAAGCTGTCCTTCAGATCCCAATTTCTTCTTGAATACCCATTTGCACTTCACAGCTTTCTTACCATCTGGTAATGTTGTTAGGCTCCAAGCTTTATTCTTTTCAAAAGATTTATATTCATCTGCGATAGCCTCCTTCCAATGTTCTCTGTCGGGTCCTGACAGTGCCTCTTGTATTGTCTCCGGTTCCTCACCGTGACTTACTGTCATGGCCACGACTGCATTAGCACCCTCTTCTATGTCTTCGTATTCACTTGACGTGTGATTCGTAGTCATGTCAGGATTCCATGTGACGTCATTGGGATCATCAACATAGCTAGAATCAGAAGAGCTTGTTTCAGACAGTTCTACAGTTTCTAGGTTAGGATGGTCAGTCTGCTCATTATTCCCAGAAGTGCCCATATCAGTATCAGTATCATTATCAGTAAGTTTTAACTCACAATCATTAATGCAATTTTTCTGACTGGATTTCACATCTTTATACATTTTCTCTTCTAAGAAATGTACGTCCCTAGATTTAATGATTTTGGAAGGATCATCTGGATCAATTAATCGATATCCTTTGGATTCACTACAATATCCAACATGAATATATTTTCTACTCTTTGGATCCAATTTCTTACGCTTTTCATAGGGGATTATTGCATATGCAACACAGCCAAATACTCTTAAATCAGATAAATTGACTTTCTTACCAGACCATTTCTCTTCTGGTGTGGTGCCCCTTACTGCCTTGCTTGGTGATTTATTCTTAATAATGATTGCCATGTTCAGCGCCTCTGCCCAGAACCTCCGGTCCATTCCAGCATCTTGCAGCATACACCGTCCGGCCTCTACAATTGTGCGATTGGCCCGTTCCGCTACTCCATTTTGTTGCGGTGAGTATGGCACAGTTGTCTGATGCTTGATGCCATGTTCTTGAAGAAACATCTGGAACTGTTTATTTACATATTCACGACCATTGTCAGTTCTGAGGGCTTTTATCTTTAAATTTGTCTGATTTTCTACAAGGCTTTTGAAAATCTTAAATACTGGCAATACTTCATCTTTACTCTTGAGAAAATAACCAAACGTCATCCTCGTATAATCATCTATAAAGGTTAATAGGTATTTACTGCCACTAAATGAGGAAACCGACATTGGCCCACATAGATCGCTGTGAATAAGGCCTAGTTTCTCAGTAGCTCTATTATATGACCTTTTTGGGAATGGTAATCTACTCTGTTTGCCTTCAAGACATGCTACACAGGGAGTATGCTTCGTATTACTGTAATCAATTCCACTAGCCATACCTCGTTTCAGTAAATCCATACTTCTTCTGTTGAGATGAGCGAGCCTACGATGCCATAGTTCCTGAGATGGCTTCACGTCACACAAGTTCACAACCTCATCATGATCCATAGATGTGCGCACTTCCAAATCTTTCAATGAATTGTCAGAAACCATTAATTGACAGGTTGCAGCCAGCTCAGTAGTATCTGCTGACAGCTGACTCGTGTCCAATTGGTAAACACCATTGACCTTCGTAGCACTGGCAACTATAATTTTCCCACAGTAGATATTACACTTCTCATCGTCAAAATGCACATCAAGTCCTTTAGTTGCCATTTTTCCGACAGAAATAAGGTTCGTTGACAAACCCGGCACGTAAATAACCTCATTTATTTTCGTTAACTGTTTTTGTCCTTTCAACAACAATTCCACATCACCGTGTCCTTCACTATGCATCTTTTGTTTATTAGCCACTGTCACAGAACGCGGAGTATCCACAACATAGTTTTGTAGTATATTTTTGTTGTTTGTCATATGACAAGTTGCACCGGAATCGACATACCACGCATGAGAGTTAACGTCCACAGCTAGTGCTGTCAATAACGTTCCGTTCCACGCTTTTTCGCACTTGTCACTCCGTTTATCAGTTTTATCACTTTTAATCGTCTTATTAGGACAGTTCCTAGCATAATGATTGGGCTTTTTACATATGAAACACTTAACCTTAAATTGTTTGTTGTTTACACTTTTTGTATTCCGGTTTGTAAACAATGCGCTTTCTTCGCCCTTGTCAGAGTCTCTACGTAGATTTTCTTGTAACAATTTACTTTTAACCGTTTCACTACACAATTTAATGTTCGAGTTTTCCAACGCCATAATAAGTGGATCGTAATTTGGCGATAAACCACTCAACATCAACACTGATAGGAAATCATCGTCCAATGGAGCATTTATATCTCGTAGTTGTTGATCCAAGTCTGTGATCTTCAAGAGATACGCTTCCATATCACTAAATTGTTCCAATTTCAATCCAAATAACGTACGTAATAGTCCCAGTCTTCTACACAACCCTCTGTCTTCATACGCCTTTTTCAAGTTATTCCAGGCTTCATAACCAGTCGCTGCGTTCCGTACATGTGAAAAAGAAGACGGCAGCACCATTAAACATATTTTTGCCAGCGCCTTTTGTTGTTTACGTTCGTCGGTGATCTTGGGAACACCGGCCGCAGACTCTTCGATGCACTCCCACAAATCTTCATGTATCAAGTACATACGCATCGAGAATTTCCAATTCCCGTAATTTGAGATTCCACTGAGTTTCTCGAAGTTCACTGAGATTCCACCACTTGATGTAGGCGTAGCCATGTTAGACAAAAATGTTCTACTTTCTTGAGACACCGGTCGTGACAATTTTTAAATTGTCATCTTTCATTACGCACTAAAAATAATATCGTATTTTTATTCTACGCGCATCCTGGGCCCATAACCTGAAGGATTTAGAGCAAAATAAACCAGGATTGGACAGCAGAAATAATATTTAATTTTATACGATTTACAATCGAGACATTTGACAGCAAGACAAGTATATAAAGCGACATAGAAGAGATGGTAATATCTAAAGCATAGGTGGCGCCATCTAGTTAAAACTTCTGTCAACAAGTGACATCACAAACTGTTTGGTTTATACAATTATATTTGTTTTAACACAATGTCTCCGTGATCTATGCGGTTATAACTGGGAGTGATCACCGCATAGTTAGAGGCATCTTGAAACTCAATATTAGGTTCGAACGCTCTCGACTTATGAAGTCTACGCTTCGTACAGCGTCAACCCAGCTCCAATACCCCAAGATATTTGTCTGTTGGACTGAGCCCAATTGCGAAGCTAAAGACTGATGACTGAATGGTATGATTGTCACTTCAAAGACCGAGCTATTGGGTGAGATTGAGAAATTCTACGGAGAGTTATACTCATCAACACACGCTATGTTGTAATAATTCTAGAAACAGACTAACTCGACACTACACGGATGATATCTCGGACGTCAGCCTGTACGAGATTTCAATGGCCCTGAAACAGCTCAACAACGATAAAAGGGCTGTATATGTGGAATTCCGGCTGAGCTTCTGAAAGCGTGTGCAAACCGGTTCTTAAAGCGCTTCAGAAGCTGTTTATTTTCGTCATTCTCAAAGGCGAATCGCCTAAGGCATGGCACAGGAGCGAGACTGTATTGTTCTTCAAAAAGGTGATAGTACCCTCCTGAACAAGTATAGACCGATATCGCTCTTGACCCTATAAGCTGTTTTCTAGGGTCATCATGAATCACCTCGCTTGCAGGTTCAACGACTTCCAGCCTCCCGAACAAGCAGACTTCCGAAAAGGCTTTGGCACCATAGACCACATACATACGCAGCGGCTAGTTATATAGAAGAGTATACAAACCACTATGCTTAGCGTTTGTGGACTATGAATCGAGACTTGGCCGGTGGTACATACAGTCTCTCCAGTGGTGCGAAATCGGCTATCGATACATGATATCGTGGTCATGGCGGAGATCCTGGAAGACTTGGGCAAAATGAAAGAAACACCCGACTTCTTAATAGCTGCATTCGATTCGTATTTAATCTTCGTAAGTACAATCATGTATCTTCTCATCCGCCCATCTTGAACTGGCTACCCATCAGGCAACGCAGAGCTCTAAGAGCTTTGACGACATTGTTTTCAATCCTACACAAACCCTGTTCTCCTTCTTATCTTACTTCTTATTTTCAATATTTATGCTCTGTGCATAATAGGAATCTTCGTTCTTCCAATAAATGTCTTCTACGATGTCCTTCTCACCGCTCTAGTTTTATAAGTCTTCATTTCTTGTCCAGGCGGTTTTCCTTTGGAATGATCTTCCTCAGAACATCAGGATATTGACCAGTCGGTACACTTTTAAAATTAAAGTCCGCCATTGTACAATGTTTTTCTTTGTGCTCTTAGCGATATGACCGCCCATTGTGTCACCTTTTGTAAAATAGTTTTATTTATGTTCTGTAATCTATATGGTGTACATAATAAAGAGTATTCTATTCTAATCTAAATAAATAAATATATACCTGGGTCAGACAGTCCAACTAGGTAGGTCCAACTTCGAAAAATAGTTGTTTCGTCGAATCCAGCTCGTCTGGGCAGCGTTCGGTAAGCTACGCTACATCTTATCGTCGTCCTAAAAGTCTTTCACCAGTGTGTGTTGCCAAGGATGACATATGACTATATGACTGTCACATACAGTTAATTTTAATATACAATCTCTTTTTTCAATTGGAAGTCAACCTGAATACAGTAACTTGATAATATGGCTCGCTTTTTGCCAAAATTCCCAAGTTTAAATTTAAATTTAAAAAATTATTTAAATATTTTTTTTCATCCTACAATACAGGAATGATAAAGGTACCAAGAAGCAAGACATGAAATGCGTCGAGTTTAAATATTGTAATGATGCTTATACATAACCAAGTTTCTTTGATGAAATAAAAAAATTGTTTCATTTTATCATTGTACTAAACATATGAGTTAACCGTGAAATTCTCGATAGAAAGGTTCTTTAAAAACCGCTCGCTTTCAGCAGCACCGCGCCTTTATTCCAACACACAGTCGGTTAATACGTTGTCCGCCCGGACAGAAACGATAATCCCTTCAGAAAAGGTTCACAAAGTTTATTTGGCTTTAGGGCATTCCATAGACTTTCCAAACCTCGGGTCAAGAAATATTAATAAGGATTGCGAGTTTTGCCGGAAATTATGCCAATGTAAGGTCAAAGATGGTGGGTATTAAAGAATTTGGCTTTTACTTTATGCCGCACCTGGCTATCTCTAAAGCTTAAAAGCTCCAAGAATGCACAGAATTAGTATAGACTAGCGATGCGCGAAGGCAAGAGGTTTCATTCGATTGTTCAAATAGCTCGATGGTTCTCGATTGTTTCAACTTGGACTCGAGTCCGAATCAGTCTGTTATTGCGACGGGCTCACGAGTCACGAGTGAGTGACGCCTTGTTCATTCAAGAGCAATCGAGAGATAATCCTCGATGGTTTAGACGCAAGTTCTTGTCTTGCGTTGTGTTTGCGAATCCAATCTAATACTTTCAACAAGAACAATCTAAAATATGCAGTGCCACGACGGGAATAAAATATTAGTAGTTAACTTACGTACGAATAATTAGATAGAAGGAATCGTAGAAATAAAACAAAAACATATCAAGGGACCTTATTGAATCTGTTTTTTTTAAATTAGACATGTATAAATTTAAATTTAAAATCAGTCTGGTAAAAACTAGGTAAAATAAATCAGTGCATCGTAAGTAAAGGTATAAATAAATGTTCACAAATTACGTACGGCTCGCACGACTTGACTCTGACATGATCTCGTATCTATGTAAGTAACATGCACCTCGACTCGATGCATGCAATCGACTGACCTCCCTCGGCTCCCTCGCTCATCGAGTGGAACGAGACTCGATGACTGATTCGAACAATAGAAAAGTAGTGGTCGATTCCATTGACTCGAAACATCTCGATTGTTTTGTAGAAAGCCGAGTCGATGGTTGACTCGATAGTTTATTATAACGCTCTATCTAACATCACGGAATCGCCGAATTAAGTAAGTAAGTAAAAAAAAATATTTGCTAAGATTGTAGGTACATTAAATAGGATGTTACAATAATAGAGCGAGCCTTGTACAATCTACCTGATATTAGGCATGCAAACAATAATAACAATAATAAATATAATAGTTCATGGTTAGAATTATCTTACATAAGTTTTAAAATTTACTAAAAATAATTGATACAAAAACATTAAAAGCATAACAACAAACAAAAACGAAAAAAAAAAATATAATCAAAGAATACAGGAAAAAAAGAAATAAATTAAATACGTCATTAACGATCTGCTGATGCCCGGTATCTATGGGTATGCAGATGACAGCACAGTTGTGGAGAGATACCTGCCGGATGCTCGGGCTAGTAGGGAATCAATCCGGTCCGAAAGAGAGGCCATGGTAGAGCGAACGAGTGTTGCACTTCAGGCAGTCTCCGAATGGGGCAATGCCAACCTTGTAGCATTCAATGCCGCCAAAACGCAGGCGTGTCTCTTCACCGCCAAAAGGAGCCCGTTCACCTTGGCTCCTACTTTTCGGAATGTATCCTTGGAGTGTACCGACCGCCTTCAGCTTTTGGGTGTTGAGATTTCCTCGAACCTAAACTTTGGGCGGTTCATTGAGTCCAAGGCCAAGGTGGCTGCCAGAAAACTTGGTGTAATCGCAAAGGTCCGGCAGTACTTCACACCAGGGCAGCTTCTAATGTTGTACAAAGCACAGGTCCGTTCGTGTGTGGAGTACTGCAGCCACATTTGGGCTGGTGCTGCTAAGTGTCACCTGGCCACTTTGGATTCAGTGGAGAGGCGTGCGAAGAGGCTGATTGGTGACCCTGATTTAACTCGAGTTGGTCTCCAAAGCCTAGAGCACAGGCGTAGAGTAGCCAGCCTTTCGGTGTTCTATAGGATACATTCTGGGGAGTGTGCGAGGGAATTGCACGATTTAATTCCCCCATCTCCGTTCCACCATCGGACGACCCGTCGTACGGCGAGTTTCCACCCTTATGTTGTTAACACCTCAACGATCCGGACGAAGCGTTTCGCCTCGTCCTTTATACCGCGTACATCGAGGGACTGGAACAATCTGCCGGCGGCGGTGTTTCCGTCGGACTACAATTTGAGTGTCTTCAAGGCTAGAGTGAATAGGCTCTTAATAAACTAGTGCGCTTTACCATCAACGATTGCGTCACTGCTTACCATCAGGCGGGATTGCGGTCAAGCGCTGGTTTATATTTTAATAAAAAAAAAAAAAAAAAAAAACGTCATTACAATTCTGTCAACGAAAACAATTTAGTCATACTCATAAGGTTATGTCAGAGAAATAAAAAGTCATTAGGTATGTCAAATATGAAAAAAACTAAAATTAAATAATTTGGTATGTTGGTTAATTAGATACATTAAATTGCACAATTCAAATTTCATCGTCATTTAAATAGTCTATTATAGAATAATAACGCTTTCCTATTAGGGAGGCAACTAAATTCTTTTTAAAAATCTTAATTGTATCATTTTTTGTTACATCCGGCAATTTATTATATATAGTGAGACCCATACAAATGACACCTCATTAACGCAGGACTCGATTTGTAATAAATTTTTATATTGTTTCCTAACTGATCGCTTTCTTGTTTCCGTCAACGTAGGAAAAAGATTTTTATGGGTCTTTACAAATATGGCCATTTCCAGAATATATAGTGACGGAAATGTAAGCAGTTTTAGGGACTTAAACTTTGGTTCGCAACTATCTGTGGTCTGCAACCCACACATTGCTCTTATGCAACGTTTGTGTGCCCTGAATATATATTCCCTTGAGCGGCAATTGCCCCAGAAAATAATTCCAATCCGTAGAACTGATGCAACCAGACCATGATAAGCTACTAATAAAGTTGTAGTATCGACTTTCTTGGAAAACTTTGAAAGGACTTATGCCGCTGTGTTCACCCTTTTGCAGATTTGCTCTGCTTGTGGGTGCCAATTTAGTTATCTGTCAATATAAATCCCTAAGAATTTTGCAACTTTAACTTGGTCAACTTTTTGTTTATTGTACTCTACAGATACTTCTTTTATAATTGTGCGTGAAGAAGAAGAAGTGTATTATGTTGGTTTTTTGCAAGTTAATCATCAAATTGTTTTTATTAAGCCAATGTACGATATCATATAGGGTTTTGTTTATGTCCTGTTCGTAGGTATTCAAATTTTTACATTTTAACAACGCAGTGCTGTCATCGGCAAACAATACCATAGGATTACACATAACGTGGCAAATCGTTGATATAAATTATGAAAAGGAGTGGTCCAAGGACTTTACCCTGTGGTACACCATATTTTGTTGTTCGTACTTCAGATCAATACTTTATTTCAGTTTTCGTCTATATTCTAGTTAATTCCGTGTACTGTTTACGATAGCTAAGATATGATTTAACAAGTCTGAGTGCATTTCCCCTTATTCCATAAACACTTAGTTTGTTTAGTAGAATGTCATGATTGACACAATCGAAAGCCTTTGACATATCTATGAAGATTGCGCAAATAGGCACTTTACTATCTACGTTTTTTATAACCATATGGTATAGATCCAAAATAGCCGCATTGATGCTTTTTCCTTTCCTAAAACCTTTTTGTTCATTACACAGAATGTCATATTTCGATAAAAAGTTGCTAAGTAGTTCGTAAATTAACTTCTCTACTACCTTGGACAATATCAGAATTAAGGCTACTGGTCTGTAATTAGCAATTTTTTCTTTTTTGTTTTTCTTGTAGTTGATGCTTAGATTGATAATGTGGCTAAGATATACAGCCATATTGTTCGCTGTAAACTTAACAACTTTGCTTGATATGCCGTCATACCCAACGCTATTTTTATTTTTTAAAGATTTTATTGCTCTAATAAAATCTTGGGGTAGAATTGGTGCTATGAACATTGAGTTTAGGTTATTCGGAATTTGGCTGTTTGTGTATGTGAGTTCAAATGTTTGTAAACTCCCCCATGATACAGGAGTAATTCCTAGTGATGGGCAACGTATTAAAAAAATGCAGTCCAAATAAAATTATGTAACTAAACTGTTTTTTTTATATATAATATAAAACTGTTAGTTAATAATTTTAAAACAACTTAATTTCTTTATTAGTTTACAATAGCTGACAATGGACAATTTATTTGTATAGCTAGTAGATTCACTTTATTTTTATTATTATTCTACTCAATGCAAATACCACTCTAACTTGTATTCTGTAAAGTAAAAATAACAGTAACAGCTTTGTTAATTCAATTATCACGAGAGTAAAAGTCAACGAGAAAATATGGGTTGGTATGATGTTGATGAGCATTGAAGTGAAACCATGTCACTGCATGTGAGCTCGTGTGTCAATTAACAACAGAGGGATGAAATATACTCTTAATACAGCAGTGGCGTACAAACAGAATGCTGTTTATTAATGAGTTACGTAATTTGTATTGAGTTTTACTATAAATTATGTTTTTATTCTTAATTAACTTTTACTATTTTGGTACTTTCTTATAAAGGAGATATTGTTTTGATTCTTTTATTAGGTATTAAAAGTCAATCAGTCATCGACATAGCTCTTCGAGCCGCTATACTTATGTAGCAGAGGGTGGGGCACATTGTACGTAGAACAGAGGTTCTACTGGTGGTAGGTCTTCTACTGCCCGCATCCATAGGTAGGACATAGGTCCTACCTATGGATGCGGGCAGTACAAGACCGGCCATTTTGTAAAATCTTGGGAGAGGAGGAGAGCAGTGGACCTCTTTAGGCTGAAGAAGAGGTATTCAGTATTTCAAAACAGTATTAACAAATCTTTTTAAAAATCTCTACTGATCATAACTATTTACTGCAGCTAACGTTTGTCATACCATGAACGCAATAGAAGTCACAATCGATTGAGCGCACTGTGAAGAAGGAACCTATATCCACTAAGCCCATAAGGCA
This sequence comes from Sesamia inferens, assembly GCA_037179545.1. Lineage (NCBI taxonomy): Eukaryota > Metazoa > Arthropoda > Insecta > Lepidoptera > Noctuidae > Sesamia > Sesamia inferens. Next base: position 10,227,030 of record CM073922.1, read on the forward strand.
AAGCGAGCTTGTCATCGACCGGGCACAAATTCAGGTGAAGATTCTGAAAATGATTGAATTTGAAAATTTCTTAACCTTTTGTCATGTTTTGTAAATTGCTTACGAAACCACAGTGAAAGCAGTAGGACCTCAGTGGTACTGGCGTGACGCCAGCGAGATGTAGGCTTCCAACACTGAAGAGGCACAAAGCACGATTCCGTTCGTGTATGGAGTAATGCAGCCACATTTGGGCTGATACTTTAAAATGCCACCTGGCAAGTTTGGATGCGAAGAGGCTAATTGGCGACCCAGATTTAACTCAAAACACTCTCCAAAGCGTGGAGTACGTGCGAAAAGTATCCAGTCTGTCGGTGTTCTATAGGATGCATTTTGGAGAGTGTGCGAGGAAATTACTTGAGTTAATATCCCGTTCACATAAGATCTCCGTTCCGTCATTGGACGATCCTCCGTACGGCAAGTATCCATCCTTACGTTGATAACACACTATTTTTATACCGCGTACTCGAGGGACTGAAACAATTCGCCAGGGGCAATCTTTCCGTCTGACTACAATTTAAGTGTCTTCAAGGCTAAAGTGTTTTGGGTTCTTAATAAAATAGCGCGCTTTATCATCAGCGATTGCAACACTTCTTACCATCAGGCAGGATTGCAGTCAAGCACTAGTTTATAACTATATTAAAAAAAATGGTTTCACTAACCTGTTCTCAAAGTGGTGAAAAATATCGTAAGGAAACATACATGTCATAGAATCAATAATTTGTAGATATGTGTACTCTCATAGAGAAGATACTTATGTCTAAGGAGTGGAATCATCACAGGCTAAGTTATGCTAGGAAACGACAATCACATAAGTCGCAAAAAGAGACGAAAATGTGTATAAAAAATAAATGAAACATTACAATGACTCGACCTCATGACATTTCGCCTTAACTTCATCATAAACTGAAACTGCTCCGTCATACCGCTTAATTCAGGCCCAAAATGCAATTTCTTGTTCTCTGTAGGAATGTTCATTAGACAACTGACGACCTTTGTTACGTCAGAACCCTGTGTCGGCCATGATAAATGAACCTAATCCTTTTTAGCTTACGGATTCAAAAATTTGCTCACCCATCTCTTTCTCTCTTAATGTCATTAGATCTGTGTATCCCGTTTTAGCGCAGAAAATATTTGTGTTTTTGCCTCGGTATGGTGAAAGGCTTAAATCTGTTTCGTAACATTAAATGGGTGGGTAGGGAATTGTTAATGATCAGATTTTTGTTGCTTCTGGGTTTAGGGAGTTGTTTTGATTTTAAAATGCACTTTGTTGCCTAAGTAAGTTTATTGCTGATGTAATGAACTTGAGAAGTGATCCTTGGTCTATTGATGGATTGATTTTCCATCGTTTTGTAGATGTGTTTTAATGCAATGGAAGTTTTTGAATGTTTAAAGCGAAAACTCAGCATCTGTACCATTTTTTCTTGTACCTTTATTTATATATGTCTATACAAAAATGATTAAATAAATCTACTGACATATGAGTAACCAACATAGCCCGAAGAATTGCAACACTTAAATGGCAGTGGGCCGGGCACATTGCCCGTAGGACCGATGATCCTATAGGGCCGACTGGTTCTCGAGTGGCGAAAACGCACCGAAAGACGCAGCGTGGGTAGACGGGAAACCGCTGGATGCGGGAGGCTTACGACCGGTCGTCGTGGAGATTCTTGGGGGAGGCCAATGTCTAGCAGTGGACGTCTTCCGACTGAAATGATGATGAGGATGATAATGAATGACATAAGGTGCTCGTGGCTAAATAATAACAGCCGCACAGATCAATCGAACAGAATAAGCCACGCTTTTCGCGAATGGGTGACCTATCTTTACCTATGCCCTTCCATCTCTCGGAAAGCACGCTAAACTCTTGGTCGATACCGATCATGATACGTCCAGAAATCTGACCATCAGTATTACCAAGGGTATCATATTGTTGCGTAAAAGTCTGACACGCTCTGCCGTTTCACCCAGATCAGGAGAGGTTATTTGATGATTTTCCATCCTGAACAAAAAAGCTAGTCTTCGTAATGAATTAAGTAAAATCAGGTTTAATTTTTTTTTTTATTATTTATTTATTCAGACCACATGTAGTCAATTGTGTTAGTAACAATTTCACTTAAAACCTATGTTAGTACTTAATAACTAAAACCGATTTTGTACGGTCCGCTAATGCCCACACAATCGGACTATCTGCCCGGGCCGCTATCGAGTGCAGAATGATGTTGGGACTGTTATGTAACCTGCGAAGTAACGAGACAGATTTCTTGCACCATACTGCGTCAAAGCTGTCAACGCGCACGTCAGCTAACATCGCCGACGCACTACAGAAGCGCGGCAGTCGCAACAGAATCCAGTTTAAATCCATTATCTAGTGCTAAGATGCGGGGTAGCCTAGATAAGGTTATCTCGTACCAATCGAATCGAACCATCATGTCAGCATTATATACATTTATTTACTAAATTATAAACTAGCGCTTGACCGCAATCCCGCCGATGGTAAGCAATGATGCGATCGTTGATGGTAAAGCGCGCTAGTTTACTAAGAGCCTATTCACTCTAGCCTTGAAGACACTTAAATTGTAGCGTGACGGAAACACCGCCGTCGACAAATTGTTCGCGGTATAGAAGAAGGAGCATGTTTTAATTATTGCATTTGTATGAAGATTTTAGTGTTAGTTAAATGGACATACCGTCCCATCACTAGAAAAAAATAGTATTCGGAGGGCTCACCGACAGAAGTGAAAATAAAATTATTAAAAAATTAAAAAAAAAAATAACAGACAAACAATAGGTACAAACTGAAGAATAACCAATGTAGCAAGTCAACAACTGTTTCGCAAAGCTAGCATAGCAAAGATAATTGTATAACGGGAGGCGACACACTTCGAAGGCCGAAAATGACAAAAAAATTGATCTTTTTATGTTATAATATAATGACATTTAATTTTGTTCATTAAAACAGTTAATTCTGTTAAACAGTAAAAAAAAAACAACCGACTTCCAAAAGAACACTACAAACTGAAAAATAACTAACTTCGGAAGTCGGTGGCAAAAGCGAATATACAATTCATGGTTATAATGTTTTTGGTTTTTATATATTCCTGGCAAGTCAATAACTGTTTAGCAAAGCTGGACACTTGTACAACGAGAAGCGAAACTCCTTGATGGCCGAAAATTAAGAAAAAATGATTTTTTTATGTTAGAATATAATGTCATTTAATTTTGATTGTTAAAACAGTTATGTTAGAGGTTAGTATTGTATAAAAATTTGTAACACTTTGTTAATTTTTTCACGCTTTGCCTATTATCGGTCTCATCTCGATCGAGCCTAAATAATATGGTTTTGTTAAGGATGCCATTATTAGAACTGGAGCAAAATGAAATGGAACCCACACGGGAAGCAGCAGCTTTCAAATAAAAAAGAATCATCAAAATCCTTTCAACTAATCGATTCTAAGGTAACAAACATAAAAATAAATACAGTTGAATTTCGAACCCTTTCATTTTCCGGTTAATTAATTAAATATGGCTGATGGTGGTAGTAATAAACGCAGCATAGATGAGAATAACTATATTTTTACACACAAGTACCAGATATGTGGAAAGTAGATTATTCACTATTTAAATAGGGTAGTACATAAATATATGCAATATGGCCCACTCACTTCCACCGAGTGGAGGCTTGTCACCAGCAATAGGAATTTTATAGGCTGATTGCGTAAATGAATATAAAAAGGTTGTGTTACCAAACATGGATTAAAAAGTTGTGTAACAAAAATGGACAGAAAAAGGTTGTATAACTAAAATGGATAAAAAAAGGACGAATAACTGAAATAGACATCTGTATGAGAGGAGACCTGTGCCCAGCAGTGGGACGATAAAAGGTTGATAATGATGATGATGATGATGACATCTTCAACAATACCTGATTTTAAGCGATTGAATCCCTTTTTATGTAGCACGGGTTCAAATCTAACACTGAATAAGTCTGTGTATTTATAGTCTGCAAAAGTGGCAATAAGATTGAATGTCCCGATTTCAATTGCAGATGGAATTGATGCTAAATAATAAATAGGATAACTACGTTACATATACGTCAGTAGTGACATTTCAGTAAGGTCGTGCTGTCAAAATCTAATTTCAACTGTTACACGTACCTACAGATAACTGTAATTACAAAGCCAAGGTCAGAGTGGTTAAAATAAATTAGATAGACACATCGATAAATCATTTATTTATTGCACACATTTTTTTAAAGAACAGTAAAATAATACTGTCTTTTTGTTGTTTAGTTGTTGTGTTTGTATTTTAGTTTATACTTATTTTTTTTTTTTTGTGAATCGTGTTGTTGTTGTTGTATTATTTTTTGTGTCCTTTACTTTTTTAACCGACTTCAAAAAGGAGGAGGTTACTCAATTCGACCGTATATATGCTTTTTATATGTTTGTTAACGGATAACTTCGTCGTTTATGAAACGATTTTGATAATTCTTTTTCTGTTGGTAAGTAGACATTCCCAAGGTGGTCCTATGATAAGGATATCTGGGTTTGATGGTGGAAGACCAGAGAAATCAAATGAAACTTTCATAAATCGTAGGGGCAACCAGTGCGAATGAATAGGAAGGAAGGCGGCCGTTGAGTGAGGTGTGGCAATGTTTAACCCAACAACACGACCAACGATGCTGCGCTAGAAGGTAATTGATCTGGAGACCCTCCACGACCAAACGCTCGACACAACAACATTTAGCGCATCGTACCGGGCAGACATCGCAACACAACGGCTCAGACCCTCCGTTTATTGTTCAATTGCAGGTATGCTGGAATAGATTTCAGTTTGTTTATAAACGGTGAGTGCGGTTTTGTACAGTGGAAGTGAGTTGTGCTATTAAAATGAGAGTAATAAATGATTTTTTTATTATCGGACTCTTACGAGTATTAGTCTTACATATTAAAATAATTGTCGAGATTTATTCTTTCTGAATATGTATAAATACTTTGTATCCAATGTCGGATAAGTTGTCTTTACGAGTGTTAATGTGGACGATGAAATGATTACTCATTGCTCATTGTGTGCCGGATTTTCGTCAAGTTTTTGTTTGATATAACATCTTAAAATATGACAACATAATCCCTGCAGGATAAATAGTTCATATTTAGTCATTAAAAAGACTTCTGTTAAAAAATAAGAAGAAAATAACGATGATTTTACGAGCGCTCGGCGCGGCTTGATACCGATCACGCGCTCGGACGTACAACGCATTCTCAGCTGTCACATCGGGACGTTCAAGTGGCTATGAAATAAGCATTATCTCTGTACCTTTGTTTTTTTTTTTATCTTGTATGTTTATATATAATAATGGAAATGTAAATAAAATTATTTTATTTTACGTAAAAATTATCCAAAATAATCCATACTAATATTATAAATGCGAAAGTAACTCTGTTTGTCTGTCTGTTACGCTTTCCCGCTTAAACCTCTCAACCGAGTTTGATGAAATTTGGCACAGACAATCTTTAGACCCTGAGAAAGTACATATGCTACCTTTTATTGAAAAAAAAAAATGATATTCCCGAGGGAAATCTAAAAATGCGCGATATAACCGAATTCCACGCGGGCAAAGCCGCGGGCGGAAAACTAGTAATACTATACATATAGTATATTAATACTAGCGGCCGCCAGCGACTTCGTTCGCGTTGTTTAGTAATGCTCCGATCCTATTGGTCGTAGCATGATGTTATATAAAAGCCTTCCTAGATTAACGGGCTATCCAACTCAAAAAGAATTTTTCAAATCGGACCAGTAGTCCTGAGATTAGCGCGTTCAAACAAACAAACAAACTTTTTAGCTTCATATATTAGTATAGATTATAAAGGGGTAAAGTTTTTGAGATTGTAGAGGGTAATCTATGGATCTGCTGAGTTGATTTGGAAAAACCTATATACCAATAAAATGCCAGGTTATTTGTACAAACTAGAGCATATCGAGCTACCACTATCTGTCAAATTTTTTTATTAGATTTTTAACCTTATGCCTAAAGCATTAAGACCCAAGGTTGATTGGGAAAATTTTACAGTTTTGGATAGCTTGACCTGCTGTCGTCCATACACCGAAAACTCAAAAGACCTTGCGAAAAAATTGGCACGAGTCAACCGGTTCTACTAATATGATAAATATGAAAGGGTGTGAGTATTGATTGAATTTTATTACTTTTTCAGGTAAAAACCACTGCCCGGATTTAGATGAAAAATGTTAGTTTTCTAAAAGCGAGAGCCAAGTTTTTCAAAGTAGTAAGTACCGTAAAATAGTTATAATATGCAAAGTCAAGGTAGTGGAGTCAATAATAAAAGAAGAACACACTTACACACACACACACACACGCGCACACACACACACACACACACACACACACACACACACACACACACACACACACACACACACAAACAGAGAACGAAAAAAAACCGAAAGATTGCAGCTGATAATTAGCTGTCAAAACAGATGAATGTCAGGCACAAGTGATGGCGAAAAAAAAGCTATGAATCGCTTCAATCGATTCCACGAAAGCTTAAAATGCACATGTTATTCGATTTTCAAGCATATTCTCGATGATTTTGCCGATTTATTAACAACTGATTAGTATTTTCCTAGTGATTAAAACACCAGCCTCTCAAGTATGAGTGCGCGGATTCGATTCCAGGTCAGGCAAGTACCAATGTTACTTTTCTAAAGTTATATGTACTTTCTAAGTATATCTTGGACACCAATGACTGAAGGTGAAGAAAAACATCTTGAGGAAACCTGGACTTTAAGTCTGAAATCGCCAACCCGCATTGAGCAAGCGTGGTGTTTACGCTCAATCCTTCTCTGAATGAGAGGAGACTTGTGCTCAGCACTGGGACTATAAAAAGGTTGATAATGATGATGACGATTAGTATTGTAGTAATTATGGGCATTATTTTAGTCGATCATATTAATTTTCTCGCTTCCTAGGTAGAAACATCCTATTAATTAATGTTAGAAACGTGAAAGTTTGAATGTATGGATAGATGTTTCTTTCTCGTAAATTCTACTGAACGGATTTAGATGGAATTTGGCCTAAAGATTCTTTATAACAAGGAGTTACCACCCACCAGACGAAGTCTTGCCTCCAAGCAGTTTGTCGTGTTCTGTCTGGTGAAACCGTACGGAGGACGGGTCTGAGCAGTAGTGTTGCGATGTATGCCGGGTACGATGCGCCAAATGTTCTTGTGTTGGGAGTTTGGTCGTGGAGGGTCTTCAGATCAATCGCCCTCTGGCGCAGCATCGTTGGTCGTGTTGTTGGGTTTAACATTGCATCACCTCGCTCAACTGCCGTCTTCCTTCCTATTCGCTCAGTTTTTCTGAGTGAATAGACCCTTAATAAACTAGCGCGCTTTACCATCAACGATTGCATCACTGCTTACCATCTGGCGGGATTGCGGTCAAGCGCTAGTTTATAATTATTAAAAAAAAAAGTTATAACCATGGGATCGAAACTTATCACACATCATCAGGCTGTAATGTCACACAGACCTCTCAGTGAGAGCGAGTGAGCCGTAATCCACCACGTGGGACTAATGCGGATCGGTACATGTCACATGTCTTCGAAATTGTGCCTCTAGGACATGCCGCATTCCTCACGATGTTTTCCTTCGCCGTTTTAAAGCTGCGGCTGCCAAGCTGTGATGATGAAATAATTTACAAAAAGTTAATCACCTGATGATGTTTCAACCTATGACCTACAACTTGTAAGTCGCAGCCGATAGGCCACCACCGCTCTGTCTGGCTACCACAGTTATCACCGCAGGGTACAGCTTCTATTAAAAAAAAACCTGAAACTATCACCATATCACACTTTAAATCAAAACATTAATTACAAAAAACTAATTTCGGAAGTCGGTCTTTGGCTTTTGGTCAGTCTGGAAGCTGACCCGAACATAGTTGAGAAGGAACATGAAGTTCGGTAGACGTCTCCAATATATACATTCCAAATAGTTTTACAAACATTTTCGTATAATTGGGTTGTATCCTAAAAATAATTTAATGTCCATCAGATAGATTTATAAAAAATATTGAACACGTATTATTAACTTTTTCTTTAATTCAAATACGTAGGAAGATAAATTGATTTGAAATGTCGCATGACGTCACGCCGTGGTACAAAATATACCACGACGTGACGTTATTAGCCCCCACTCCGCAAATTTAATACACTATATCTCAGTAGTTTTTGGTAATTTCGACAAAATAAAAAATACGGGTCTTAATTTTTTTTTATTATCTATAAGACGGACTAATTATTTTTTTCATTTTCGTACGTTAGATACATCCCTATTATGGACAAAACTGTGATCACAGCACAATAAAAACGCCTGTAAAGTACGTGTAGATGTCGCTAAAGTCAACATCGCACAAAGAATGCCATTCAAAAGACGCGGAAACGCGCGACCCAGAAAATTTTCTTTGAAACTCTGGGGTCTGGTATTTTTTTTTTTTTTTGCCTAACAATTTTTGCTAATGTGCCTGGCGTTTTGAATCGATTCAAATGAATGTTGCTTCCACCAAAAACTGCGTAGATTTTACGCAAAGATATTTGAAATGAGAAAAGAAATTTTCGGCCAGTTTCATCCTTATCTTTAAGGATAACTACAAAGCCGCCTCACAAACGTTCGCATTTATAATATTACTAGCAATGCCCTGTGGCTTCATAAGTATTGATCTCGAGGAAATATCAAGATGAAAAGAATCCTATTGCATATTCTAGTCATCATCATCTCAGCGTTAATCCAAGTCCCATTGGAAGCTTTTTGAGCTTTGGAGTCTGGGGTCCGCTTTACCAGTCTAACCGCTGATTTTGACTACACTTCGATATTTTCCGTGAAGCGACTATCGTGTGACCTCCGCAACCCGAAGGCGAAATCGAAGCATTGCAGTTAGACCAACTGTTGGTTTTGAGGGCTCCAACAACCCGTAACGGCTGCCACTAGATGTTCGTATGGCAACCGAGACCAACATGCTTTCCGAGGCACGACCAGACGAGTGCAAATATTCATATTCATGCATACAAATATTTGCACTGCACGGGGATCGAACTCGCGCCTCCTTGCGCAGCGGCCGGGTTCGCTACCGCTACGCCACGGAGGCTGTCATTGCTATTGCATATTCTAGTATAAACTATGTATTTTTGTGTCAAACTTCATTTAAATTCATTTAGAAGTTTTTGCTTGAAAGATAAATCATCCATCCATTATTTTTTTTTTATAATTATAAACTAGCGCTTGACCACAATCCCGCCTGATGGTAAACAGTGATGCGATCGTTGATGGTAAAGCGCGCTAGTTTATTAAGAGCCTATTCATTCAGAAAAACTGAGCGAATAGGAAGGAAGACCGCAGTTGAGCGAGGTGATGCAATGTTAAACCCAACAACACGACCAACGATGCTGCGCCAAAAGGAGATTGATCTGAAGACCCTCCACGACCAAACTCAAAACACAACAACATTTGGCGCATCGTACCAGGCACACATCGCAGCACAACTGCTCAGACCCGTCCTCCGTACGGCTTCACCAGACATCATGACGGAACACGACGAATCGCTTAGCGGCAAGGCTTTGTCTGGTGGGTGGTAACTTCTGCCGGCGGCCGATGTTATGGCCTACCACCAAGAAACACAAACTTTGACCTTCATAATATTATTATGAACCACTATCTTCGTCCAAGATACCGTAAAATATCTAGATAAAAAGCGACAATGATCCAGCACCAACATTAATTTACGCACACTTAGTTCGTGAAGCACTCAAAACTGTGGCGTCCTGAGTGTGACATGATAACAATCACCGCATTAACTAATTGATAATGACACAATAAGCGTTGACATTTTGACAGTGTTTAATAGTCGGCCCGTATGGATCGATCCTGTGGTTTTATTTAGTGATGATATATTTTCTATCGCTGTGCTAATTTATGGCATATTTTAAAAGGTAATTAGCATTTATCGTGTATCGTGTTACCCAGTGACTGAATTGTGAAGGTCATATATGCCATCCCTCCGAGTAAAATACTTCGTTTCAGTTGTATCCTTTCCATCATCAGACGACCCGTCGTACAACGTGAATCCACCCTTATGTTGTTGACACCACCTTGATCGGAACGAAGCGTACGTCTCGTCTTTTCTATCACGTACCTACATCGAAGAATTGGAATATTTGCCAGCGGCGGTGTTTATATCTGACTACAATTTTAGTCTTTAAAGCTAGAGTGAATAGGCTCTTAATAAACTAGCGTGCTTTACCATCAACGATTCATGAGATCGCAGTTAAGCACTAGAAGTGTATCCCATAAGTTTTAATTTCTTTTTGAAATTGCCCCCACATGAGGTATTTCTCCTGTACCGTGGGTGTGTTTACAAATGTATAAACACACATACGCAAACAGTTGATACAGGACTAGTCAAATTGATACCCGTCTGTGTCTTTCTCGCTGCAGCACATAAGCTTATTTTAATTTAATAATACCAACTTAGCTACCAACTTTATTTAGCGCGCTCTCTTATACATGCCACTCGACGTCTTGCTGGTACATAAAATATCTACCTACACTTGACCGTTACGACAGACAAAAGCCTGTAATTGTGATGGAATATGTTTTCACTAGTTAATTACAAACAAACAAAGAGAAATTATTATCAATAAACGCATGACGACGGCTCAAGGTGCGAGCGGGAGCGATGCGTAGACCATATTTTTGTTGGGACTACCTGTTAAGATAACAAGTTAATAACTTTGTGATTTTACATGAAATTTTGTACATAGATTCTTTACTTAACAATACTGGAAAGGTGTTTAGGATTTCGCATATAGAAAAAAAAACCGTTGTATACATATGTATAGTTTTTGATAAAATTAAATCATTGTGACATATGTTCCAACATCCTACTCTCACAGAACCTAGCTAGCTATGGTATATTGAATAATACACACGATTGTATGCATAACACAATCTCTGGCATAGTTAACTCAATTTTGAAGCATTTACAGTACGACACCGTCTTCGGAAATTAGTAATTTTTTACTTTGTAGTGTTTTTTGGAAGTCGGTTGTTTTTTTTTTTTTGTAAAAAAAAGTTTTTATTATACACTTTTTAGTTATGAAAATACTGTTCAGCTGCATCCGGTTAGACTGGATGCTGACGTTAAAATACTTAATGAAAAAACTTACAAACGCACTGGTTGCCCCTACGATTTTTGAAAGTTCCCCTTGATTTCTCTGGTCTTCCACCATCAAACACTGATGTCCTTATCATGGGACTACCTTGGGAATGTCTCCTTTCCACAGAAAAAGAACTATCAAAATCGGTTCATAAACGACGAAGTTATCCACTAACAAACATAAAAAAAGCATGTATACGGTCGAATTGAGTAACCTTCTCCTTTTTGAAGTCGGTTAAATAAAAGCCATTAGTAGAAATTATTTTCTAAAGACTATTACTAAATTTGAACAATTATTAATTTGGATTGGAGTGTCAGTGATTGGCCACTAGAAATACAAAATGACACAATTTTGACACAAGTTAGTAGATTACGATTAATTTGAAAAATCGATCATTATGAGATCACTGATCGAGCATTATGACACTAATGTAATAGTATACTTAGGGCCCCAGGCCCGTGTTGTTGTACGGTGTACCCTTTTCTTTATCATGTTTTCCTTCACCGTTTTGAAAGCGGCATGTGTTTGAATCACCTAATACGTTATTGTTTCTTCAGGATGATTATTAAAATTTTCAATACTGGTCCACTGATGACATCCTACAAACCGACGAATTATAAATTCCAGTAATCCCGTCGTGTATGTTTCGAGCAAATATTTTCATTCAATATCAATGTATGAACACGTCCCTCGTTTTATGTTTTAAGTGTTTTATGCAGCTACTTTGGTCACGAATTGTGATTTAATTTGAGAATTGATTTGAATAACACAGCACAGTACTGAGTTTTTTAGGAGGATCACATACGGGGGGTATTGCTAAGATGCTTGATAAAGTAATGTGTGGTTGTAGGCTCACGATTTCACGACAATTTTCTAACACTAAAACTTTTTTTTTTTTTAAAGTTCTGAACAATTGATTAAATAAATAAATAAAATAAAATGATTTTTATTTCGGACCAGATAATCCATCCATCGTTAGTAACACCAAAAAGAAAAACTACTTATTATCTAGTGTTAGTACCCACCACCCTCTGTATACATTGATTTATAATTGGAGAGCCGAAACTCTCCGATACCATTCTTAGTATGCTGTTGGGGCTGTCTCTCACTCTCCGCAGAAGTTACGCTGTTTTTTTGTGCATAATCGCGTGAAATCCGTCGGAATGGGTTAAAAAAATCGATTACTACAATATCCGATTTATACGAGACATTGATTTAATTTCTTTGTAATTTCTAATCGATTAAAGTTACAGATTTATTCATTTTATGACTGTAAATGTCTGAGTTTTAGATGAAAGAAATTCTCAAAATCTTTAGTTCCATCCAAACCTAAGCAACATTGTATTACATACAATGTTAAATATTATACCTAAATTTTGCTTTATGCATTATTAATTTTGAATTTCGTAATTTTAACAGAGATGGCAATATATTAAAATTTTTCGTTCTTTGTTCGATATATAAGTGTTTTGAGGGTAAATAAATGAAAAAAAGTAATTAAATAATAAATGACGCTTTCATTGAAAACGATCGTTATTAGTAAGTTCGATTATTCGGTCATTTTTAACGATTATTACTATACAAGTGAATTTGAAGAGTCACACCACTATGGTATAGTACCTTACTACGTAACTTTGACACGACGTCGAGAAAAATACTATTTATTGTCTATATTTTAAAAAAAAAATATTTTATTTTATTTTTAATAATTATAAACTAGCGCTTGACCGCAATCCCGCATGATGGTAAGCAGTGATGCGATCGTTGATGGTAAAGCGCACTAATTTATTAAGAACCTATTCACTCTGATTGAGCGAATAGGAAGGAAGACGGCAGTTTTAATTAATTTTTAATTTTAATGTAAATTAAGTGATTGAGAACTAAGCAGTTTGTGATAAAATAAAAATGACTTTAAAATTACGTGGTTTTGCGGAAGAAATAAATGTCAATTTTTGAGATACGCATGTACAAAGTTGTGTTGCCCTGAAAAGTGTGAAACGTCAAATTGCAGTTCTTATATTTGAAGAACTGTATGGAATCGAATTAGAATGATTGAACATTAAAACATGTTCCTAATTTAGAGTTATACCATAAAGACAAATCAGACACTATCCTTAATCTTAATTAAAACATTTTTAAAATACCTCATTAATGATCTTTTTGCCAATAATATTTTAGACTTTCATCGGGACATATTCGTTCTGCAGTGCATTTCTGTAAAAGTGACCTCTCATTTCATTTCATCATCATCAACAACCTTTTTACCGTTCCACTGCTGGGCACAGGTCTCCTTTTATACAGAGAAGGATTGAGCGTAATCACCACGCTTGCTCAATGCGGGTTGGCGATTTCAGACTTAAAGTCCAGGTTTCCTCAAGATGTTTTCCTTCACCTTATAATCAGTAATTGGTGTCCAAGATATATTTAGATAGTACATATAACTTAGAAAAGTTACATTGCCTGACCTGGAATCGAACCCGCATACTTATACTTGAGAGGCTGGTGTTTTAACCATTAGGCCGGACTTTCATTTCGTTTAATGTTAGAAATTGAAACTATTGACAGCTCACTCAAAACTCACCTAATTCTTTTGAAGACGATAAAAATATTACCTGTTACATACATAACTATCTGGTAGGTACATATATTTACAAAAGCGGCTAAGGTTGACTTTGATTGACTCATTCCAACTCCAAAATGAACCAATTCACAAAGTACTTCCATTCATTCGGTTGTGTCCAAACTTCCGTGCCTGCCCAGTATCAGTGGCTACCCTATTTCCCTTACAGCAAAAGTAGGTTGGGTGACGTCACGATTTCTTCATTATCCGGCCGAACCCTAATGTTGCGGATAAGAATTACAAAAGGTCCACTAAACGCTTGGGATGGGTGAACGGTGATTGTTTGTGAAGATATTCCCAGGTTTGAGGACCTAATTGACCTATTTTGGCGTATCACGTATTAATCTGTATTGTCAAGACAGTAAGTCGTTATTTGTGTGTCAACTTATTTGCCTGACCTGTCATCAAGTAATGGACAATACCGACGTTTTATATGCTTGAATACGAGGCTTTTGATTGTGATTTCTGTGTATATTTTGTCTATTTGTATTTTGCGTTTTTTTGATGAAACAAATATAGAAAGAAATTTAATATTTAGATAGTTGTAGGATTTATGTTAAAAGTCTGATGGGCTATTGCCACATTAAACATATTTAATTTACACAATTGGTGATGCGAATATATTTTATTTAATTATTTATGTAAAGTAATCGATCATATATCCAGTGGCATTTAGAGGCGACCTGTACCCTATCTTTTCTATGCAATGTAGTCCACATTACTATGAACTGTGAGCACGCAGTAAATGCATTTAGATACGTACATGTAAGAGTGATGTGACAACATTCCACAGATAACACAAAATAATGAACTGTCATCGCACTACGCGATATAACATTATATTTCTATTGCATTTAGAAGCGGCCTGTTCTTACCATTGAGTTTCTAAAATTCGGCTAAATGTATCACGTGCTGTTAGCTATTTATGTGCCTATCTGAAGTAAATTACTGCCTTTCAATGCTAATTGTCAAATTATAATGTTTGTTGTCTATGACTCTGGCTTTGACATAAGCCTAACATTTAAAAAAAAATCTCGTGTTTGAGTACGAGTCTTTTGAGTTGTAATGTATTTACCATATATTACAAGTATTGTTTATTGAATAAACAATACTTCTTTCTTTCTTACTTTGCGAATCTGCATACATCGCAGTTTAATTCGTCGTCTCAATCTTGTCTAGCCGTCGTCATCCTTCTGGATTTACATGTGGGGTGACGTCAAAGTCGTGACTGTATAAATCAGGGTCGTAACTCTCTTTGACACAATGGACGAAACCGCGCGAAATCAACTCGAGATTGACGGGATTAGGAATTG
The DNA here is from genome assembly GCA_037179545.1 of Sesamia inferens. Classification (NCBI taxonomy): domain Eukaryota; kingdom Metazoa; phylum Arthropoda; class Insecta; order Lepidoptera; family Noctuidae; genus Sesamia; species Sesamia inferens. Next base: position 10,242,229 of record CM073922.1, read on the forward strand.
ACGTGGTTTCGGTAAGGAATCGAAATGATCAATTATATGCCCCCGATAAAAGACACCTGAGACTTTAACAAAGTCTCAGGTGTCTTACAGGTTTCTTAGGCGCATAAAGGTTTAGTAGTAGGTATTTTTAGGGTGTATTTTGGGTGAACTATCAGAGCGCTGTTGCTGTTTACCGCAGTTTGTTTGACGGTCATGATCTGTGGAGGTCCTTGGCAGCTCTGAATAGAGCCGAGAGAGTTGGAAAGAGTCGTCTTTTATACCACTTACATCAAGGGACTGGAACTTTTAGCATGCAGCGGCAAAATGATATTAGTTCTAAATTATCACACACACACACAGTTCTTGGGTACGTCGGTAGTGATATGGATATTGTCCATCGTCTCAAATCGTGAGCTATGCGTAGGTCTGGCTGACTTTAAACTTAATATATTCTATGATATCCTGATGCCGAATTGCTTTTCGTACCGCCACACTGTCACCACATTATTACCACAAATCGCTAAAGTACGCACCATTTTCTGTAAATTCAACGTTTATGTATGGAAATGACATCGTTACCGTTACCCGGCAATGTTTATTTACACATACGTTTTTACTTTTTATTTATTTCTTTTATTTGGTTTTTTATTTTATTTTTTTGTTGCTACTCGATGTATGTTTATGCTAGATGTAGTGTGCGTCTTTAAGTCTGTGCTGAATAAATGTATTTTCTTTCTTTTTTTCAAATACAAGAATAGAACTGTATACTTTAACCATGCAAGATCACATTACGTAACTCAACGGACGTGAAGTGCAAATCAACCTGTTATTTCGGGGCGACTAAAGGGGTTGTTCGGGAACGACATCCCGCTGTGCGTACGCGTCATCTTACCGAATTGTCTTGTGCGCTGGCTGGGTAACCAAATAATAGAGTATTTTAAACAATTTTGGGAAAAATATATAACACCGAGTAAAAATTATTGGAATCAATTCAGTTGCTTATTCTGAACAAACTATTGTGTATGCTTTATTTTACAAAAACATTAAACACTACAAAATAAACAATGGGCGGCCTTATCGTTAATGCAATCTATTCCATACAATCTTAAAAGACTTTCAACTTCTTTGTTGAGTATTAGAATAATAATTGTGTAAATATTAGACTAATGTTGATAGCATTTCGATAATTGCGTAAGTTATATATATTGAGTTTCTTACTTATACTGCGATACTATAGAAAACCTTATATTCTATACTCTATAGTATCGCAGTATAAGTAAGAAAATCAATATATATAGCGTAAAGCGCTAAGTGTCCTCTGTAGGTATTCTGTCAGCAACAATATCTACATACTAACTGCCTTATCATCCCCTAACACGTCACGGTTCAGTTGAAAACCAGCGTCGGGCCTAGTTGTCTAGCTCGCCGCTCGCTTAGGACCAGGCCCGGGTCTACGGCACGTTGTGTTTCACGCGCGCCTCAAAGAGATGTCAGCACATCGTGACGGGGGCCATGAAGACCGATGCCTCCTGGGTCAGGGTTGCGGGTTGGTTAAAAAAGATAACGTGGCCCTGGCTCACAGGCAAGTAAAGGAGCACGGGTGGTGTAAAAGTCTGACACGCCCAGAGTGCTCTTCTGCTCCATCCAGAGCAGGCAAGGTCATTTGATGATTTCCAATCCAGAACAAAAAACGCTTAGTTGTCTGTCATTTTTGCTGAACTGAGCCTGACTGGTGCGGCCGTGAGGCACATTTTCCTGCTATTTTTTTTTTACATCGGGGTTGCTATTTATACTTTCTATTTCATTTTTATTTGTTGCTGCCTGATGCATGTTTATTTTAGGTGTATCTTTTAGTTTCTGCTAAGTAATGTTTCTTTCTTTCTGTTTGCCTCACCGTCTCACAGCAATTCTGTACTATTCGGGCCCAAAATGTGTATTAACTAAACATACATTTTGGACACAATTTTGTTGTTTGTTTTATGAACACTAAGCATAAAATGTTTCTATATATATCAGGAACACTAAGAGAACACAAAATAAGTCAACCACATAAACCCTGACACCACTTTAAGAACTTTCATATCGCCTTACTTTCTTCCATAAACCTCCTTCCTCGACCATTAAGGCCACTTCCCACGACCCTACATAGTATTTTACTCTCTAAAAGTGCAGTTGACAAGTGAACATTAAGTGCAGGTATTATTATATCACTGGCCCCGCCTGAACAGGGCGCGCCACGAATTAAAACTAACATTTTATACTGTATCACACGCCGGGTTTTAGATGTAATGTAATGCTTGGTTGCGGTTAGTTGTGCAAGGTTTCGTATGATTTTGAGTACTGTTAGTGTAAATTGTAAAGGTCAGGTTATTATAAGAGGGAATTTTGGTCAATGTATGTATGTTATCGCTATGAGTTTGGGCGTTTGCGTTTCACATTTGGGGGAAAATAACAATAAGAGTTTAAGATATCGAAGATGATGGAGCTGTTCTGATAATAATAGAATAAAAGTGCTAATATGTTATTATCTTATGAAATATTTAATTATTGGGATCTCTGATAAAAATAAATAATTACAATAATAAATTCCTATTTTATTTATTACATAAAATAGCCTTCCGGCAATTTTAGGCGTAATTCTTCAATTACTCATATAACTAGGTGTAAACACATAAAGCTGAAGAGTTTTTTGTGTGTTTGTTTGTTTGGACACGATAATCTCAGGAACGAGTGGTCCGGTTTCAAAAAATCGTCTTTCTTTTGATAGCCCATTGACTCAGGAAGGTTCGTAAGGCCCGGGTCAATGGCGCGTTGTGTTTCACGCGCGCCTCAAAGAGGTAGTGATAGAGATAGTCACCACATCGTGACGGGGTCCATGCAGACCGATGCCGCTTGGGTCAGGGTTGCGGGTTGGTTAAAAAATAAACCGTGGTCCTGGCGCACAGGCAAGTAAAGAAACACGGGTCGGTTTTAGTCAGTAAAAGTCTGACATGCCCTTCTGCTCCGCCCGGAGCGGTAGAGGTCATTTGATGACTTTCCATCCACAACAAAGAAAAAGGAAGATGATTAAAAGCGAAGATAACGTAACATTTACAAGATTTGAAATCGTCAGCCCACAATTTATACCGGTTCAAATTCCTTTTAAGCATATTAAATTTCCCTCAGCGACAAGGGCTGTATTACAAACACTAACATTAGTAAGTGCTTTAGCATTATTAAGAGCTATGGAATTATTGAGTGCACTCGGCCTCGTGTATCGACGACGACCTCGCTTACTTGTGACGTGTCTGGCTGAAGGCTTATTTATACAAAGTGTTTATTTTCCATCACGTATCGCTTTATACTATAAGTAAAAATAATGAAAAGAAAAAGGTCTAGAATACGTGGTCCTAAAATGCAGTTTCGAAAATATGTATAAGGAATATGTCCAAATCCTGGGTTACACAAAATGTATTCCATCTGGATTTTTTTGAGCAGCCCAAAGTCAAGATTTGTGACAGTGTGTGATAAGTTGGGACTTTAACATAACAGGTGCACCCTCTGCTTTAGTCTACGCGCAATTCAAGCCCCAGATCATATCATAATCAAACAAACTTCAGTGCTCCGTTTTCCTGATTGAGTTTTGTCCGTCGACTGGATGTATGTAAATTTATTTTCTTGTTTATTTAGTGGTTTTCGTTGAAACCAAATGCCGATACGATTACGAAGAAATTCATAAAAGAAGTTGGAAGCTTATCACAGAAAAAATCGTACACTCGGAGTCACAAATCGAACTAGTTCTGAGTTCTCTCCAACCCAAAACTTTCAAGCGTAAAGATAAGTTTAAGTTTTAACAGCTGTATCGCTAAACGACGCTACTAAGTTATGAACATCGCGGATCCATTTTATCAGTATTTCACAGTTGGCTAGTTGGAAGTATCTCCTTACCTGGCTAAAACTTTAATGAACCCATTGTAATAGATGATGAGGCAACTGTAGTTCATGTCTGGTCCTTATCTTACCAATCTGACGGCACGCTTGGCATAGTGGTTAAATCAAATGAAATCAAATCATTTATTTCGGAAAATATCCATGGCTTTTACACAAGTCCAATGTACAAGATAAGTTAAAAACACAAACTTATGAACTAAAATACATAAATATTATAATATATAATTGAAAAAAAATATACAAGAACCTCACACGGCAGCAATCTGTCGCAGCATTGGTAGATGTAAAAACAATCCAGTCTGTTGGCAATCATCACGAGGGCGGTGTTATTATTGCCTCGTACTCTGTGCATCAGAGACGCGTACCGTTTGCGTATTGTCGCGTGAAAGCAGTCTATACGAGCCTCTGGGAACATGCACGAGTGGCTGCAGTGACGGGGAAGCCTCAGCACCGCCCTAAACGCGTTATTGAACTAAACGCGGGGGGCGCTGTATGCCGCATGAGTATAATCAACCCACAGGCTGTACCTGTAGAGGGACGTACAGTAAGCTATTGACTGCTGTGATGTGTGTCGACGAAGACTTTTGACATGTCATCATAGTTGTCGACATAGCTCACAAAATAAGTAAACTAAAGTGGCAATGGACCGGCCATATTAGCCGTAGAACCTATGACTATTGGAGTAGACGTGTTCTTGTGTTGAGACCGCGAGTCAGTAAATGGGACACCCTCAGGTAAGGTGAAACGACGATATTCGCAGGATCACTGGTAGTAACTAGATGAAAGTTGCGGAAAATGGAGTTGAATGGCGTGAAAAAGGAGAGGTCTATGATCAGCAGTGGTTATAGTGGGTATTGGCTGATCATGATGATGACATCTTCATCAACCTTTTTATCGTCCTACTCCTGAGCACAGGTCTCCTCTCATACAGAGAAGGATTGAGTGTCAGACTTCAAGTCCAGGTCTCATCAAGATATTTTCCTTCACCGTTTTATCAGTCATTGCTGTCCAAGATATACTTGGAAAGAACATACATGTAACTTAGAAAAGTTACACTGGTACGTGCCTGACCTGGAATCGAACCAGCACACTCATACTTGAGAGGCTGGTTATTTAACCACTAGGCTACCACGACTAAATGATGACATGACATCATCCAATCTGCATCGAGAACGCGTGGTAGACTACATAGAATTTCCTCTCATAGAGATGGGGCCTGTGTCCCAGCATTTGGAAGACTATGCCAAAGCTAATCGACCTTTATCAGGTGGATAAAATTACACTCACTCATAACATCAGTCGTGGCTTTTCAATTTTCAGAGAACCATAGGTAGGTAAATGAATATTCTTTTATTATCTACATAGTAGAGACTGTACTATAGCCCGCCTTTAATGTTCCTGTCAGAATTTTATACTCTCTTTCTATTTATTTTATATTTTTGAAGTGAAACTTCTTTACGCACGCTTGACTTGGGGAGTAAGCTGGAGAAAGCGTTACGGAAATTGATCAGGCAAGGTGAACGGAAGTTAAGTGGGAGATATAAGCACAGAGGCGCCCGTGGCGCGAGCTTGGTAGTACAAGGTCTACGAGTTTTTTTTTTTCATTAAAAATAGAAGATCTATGCAAAAAATTTTTTTTTTTTATTTTGAGACACGGATACACTTATTTATTTATTTATTTACACTTAACACTATACATTAAATTTTATTTTCAGCAGAAGTTTTCACCCACTAAATAAAGTCTTGCCGCTAAGCTATTTGTCGTCATGATGTCTGGTGAAGCCGTACGGAAGACGGGTCCAATTCAATTCTAATTCATTTATTAGTGTGATTTTTGGTAAGTACATTTTACAATGTGACCGTAATATCTAATAAATCAGTTCCTCAAATCTACCATAAAGGCATTCCTTCCTTAACAGCACTTAAAATCATAAAAAGGATTATCAATATATTAAAATGATGAATAATGTAATGAATTTGGAATATAATGGTATGTCAAATTTTTATAAATGTTAATGTCAAATAACTTACAATGTCAAAATACAGTACAATGTCATAATTAAATAGATGTCTGAACAGTTATATTGCGATGTGGGCCAGGTACGATGCGCTAAATGTTGTTGTGACGGGAGTTTGACCGTGGAGGGTCTCCAGTACAATCTCCCTCTGGCGCAGCATCTTTGGTCGTTGGGTTTAATATTGCATCACATCGCTCAACTGCCCTCTTACTTCTTATTCACTCAGTTTTTTTGAGTGAATAGTCTCTTAATACGCTAGCGCGCTTAACTATCCACCAAAATTTACATAAAATCTAAAGACTGAATTTGCGATCATTGCGAGTGTATTTACAGAGAGTAAATATTATTTATTTACTAAAGTGTGAATGAGCTTGCTACTCGATATTGAAAAAGCCACAAATAATAGCCATCATATTCAAAATGAACGTTACCGCTATATAAATTCAATGAAGAGATGATTGCGTTATCAAATCTAAAAGTTAAAAGGTTTCAGGGCTGAAGCTTATAGAATTATCAGTGTTTCACAGGTCGCTAGCCATAACTACGACCCGTCTACCTTGGTGTTAACTTTAATAGCTTATTTTCATAGCCTATGAACATAGTAGAAAACTTTAATCGTTATAACATTTTTACTTAGAATTTGTAGAAGTATGATAATAATCTTAAGAGTGGGTGTCAGAGAGTGATTTATGTAATGAGTAAGGTAGTGATCTTTTTTTGTTAATAACTTGACTTCATTATCTGAATATTGATCGAACCTTCATAGAATTGGGGCAAAATTTAAGCGCTTTATTGGATTTTAAAATCAATTCAATTTTTGCCTAGCCTTAAGTCAATCATGTTGAGATCTGTCATTGCTGTCCAAGATATACTTGGAAAGTACATATATGTATATAACTTAGAAAAGTTACATTGGTACGTGCCTGACCTGGAATCGAACCAGCATACTCATACTTGAGCGGCTGGTTATTCAACCACTAGGTTACCACGACTAAATGATGACATGTCATCATCCAATCTGCATCGAGCACGCGTGGTAAACTACAGAGCTTTCTCTCTCATAGAGATGGGGTCTGTGTCCCAGCATTTGGACGACTATGCCAAAGCTAATCGACTTTTATTAGGTGAATAAAAATACATTCACTCATAACATCAGTCGTGGCTTTTCAATTTTCAGAGAACCATAGGTAGGTAATTGAATATCCTTTTATTATCTACATAGTAGAGACTAAACTATAGTAGAACCTTAATTGAATTGGGACAAAATTTAAGCATTTTATTGGATTTTAAAATCAATTAAATTTTTGCCTAGCCTTATGTCAATCATGTTGAGATCGATTTCAAGTTTTAGAGGATACAGTTGAGTATCGTTATTTTATATGGAGTAGCTACCTATCAGGGCGGGACACATTGCTCTTAGAACCGATGGCTGATGGGGCAGTAAGGTTCTGAAGTTGCGGCCACGTACCGGAAGACGCAGCGTAGGGAGACCCCCAACAAGGTGGACCGATGACCTGGTGAAGGTCGCGGGAAGCCGATAGATGTGGGCAGCACAATATCGGTCCTTGTGGAAAGCCTTGAGGAGGCCTTTGTCCAGCAGTGAAAGGCTGAAGAAGAAAAATAAGTTTGAAAAAACTATTCAAAAAACACAATAATATCATAAATCATTGTATTGTTTAAAAATTAACTAACACACTATTACTATTAGTTGGAATAACTTCGAAGCTATTGCTAATCCATTGCTCCAAATGTTCGAAAACATGTCTGTTCAACAACGTAAATAACGCAATGAATGTTGTTGAACTGTCAAAATGAAACTCATTTCCACTGATAGTGTGTTACGTTTTTGAGTGAAAGCGGAACAAACAAACAAACTCACTTTCACATTGTTTTATATTTTTAGTAAGGATTACTACATATATCAATTAATAATATACATTATTCTAGCTCTTGCCCACGTCTTCCTTCACGTCAATTTCTGTTATCATGATCACAATTAAGAAGTTTTATATCATGTTTTTGGGTACCTTGAACCGTTTACGCAGCTCCAGTGTGCCGGGTACGATGCACCAAATGTTGTCGTAGAAGGTCTCCTGACCAATTTCCCTCTGGTGCAGCATCGTTGATCGTGTTATTGGATTTAACATTGCATGAGCTCGCTCAACTGCGGTCTTTCTTTCTATTCCCTAAGTTTTTTGAGTGATAAACTAGCGCAATTTACCATCAACGACTGCATCACTGCAAAACGGTCAAGTACATTTGTTCCACATTTTCCACAGATTTTTAAGAAGTGTAAAAAGCCTCCTTCTGAAATTATGTGCAATAGTTAGTGAAATATATAGGTTCAGAGTGATCCAAACGTAAAGGTTACGTTACACATATTATGACTATGTTAAAATGAATCCTTTCGTTTTTCCACTAACCAAACAATTAATATAGGTGTGAATCAAACTTTGAATTCATCAAGGTTAATTAGCAAGGCTTTCTATATACTGTTAGAAGCTTCAGCTAATTAACTTGGTCTATATTATGACGATATACAGCGCTGTGGCTGTGTCTTGCATAAGGTCATAACATTATGCTGAGTGATGACTGTTTTGCGTGTATGTGATGTATTGTGTACTTTCCTCAAAATGGTCTGTTTTTGTGTTTATAGTTTTTGCAACATGTTTTACCAAATATAAACGTATCTGTAACGGTTAACGTTCAACAATATTTGCATTCAATTAATAACATAATAGATGTCGGTAGAGAGAATGTGGATACAAAATATAGCCGAATGATATATTCACATGTAAAAATTAATGAAAACTGCAGACAGTTCACGCTACAATAGCTTTTACAATTGTACCCCGAATTGATGAATTAAATTGAAACAATTTTGAACCAATGAAATAGAATAAATGAGGTTTTGAAAATTGTGAAAGCACTCTTTCAAATTAAAATACCAGTACCTACTGTGAGTTCTGTTCGGAGGAATGTTACAAAAAATATGCATTTTATTACTGGCCAGTATTTATCATTGCAAACAATACTTTGCAGTTATCTAAATTGAATGTTCACAAGCTGTTGTTGATAATGAATCTTCACAAGCTTTTATTCCAAAAAAGCGAGGAGTTCTTGGCGTAAAAACGTTTTACATTTAACCTTTTACGAAGCGTCATTTACAACGTCACATGCGAACAACGCGTCGTACTGACGCCACAAAAATCCTATATCTCGCAAGCAGAATTAACCATGCAACGTCATCACTATCACTCCTACAACCTTAAGTGGTAAGCCTGTTCCTCTTACCTCTAAAACGTATATTGATAAAAATGTAGTACAACCCATCGCAACTTTAATTAACTCTTCATATTTCAAAAATATTTTGTAATTTTAAAAATATGATCATCTGTGTAATCGGGATAGAAAAATCTATTGAAAACTGTTATAAAATATTATAAGCCAATTTCTGCTTCACTAGTCGTAACCTCAGCCTACCTGACCAACTTTAATGGACTATTTTTGAGCCTGGCGCAGGGTACAAATACCGAAGCACTTCCGTTTCGATTGAGCCTGCGGTTTTCAAAGTTCTTCTTTTTCACTTTTTAAGTTCTTCTGTGAACGTTCAACTGTTTTACGCCTTGCTTAGACTGGAGTCCTGTTTAGAACAAACTCAGACTTGATCCAACGTCTCTTGGTCCTTGACTACGGGGGCTACTAAGCGCATGCTTGGAGAGGGGCCAGTTCCCACTTCGCTGGAAGACGGGGTAATTGGTCCTCATAAAGGAGCCAGGGCCCCCTGCGGACTCTCCTTCCGTTTACCGGCCCATTTTGCTGCTTGACGAGGTGGATAAGCTCTTCGAAAGAGTTATTGCACACCGCCTCTTCGGCAACTCAGGCGAGCGGGCCTGGATTTGGCGGAAAGACAGTTTGGCTTCCAGGTTCGAAGTGGCGCTGTTTAGCCTGCCTATTGCCCCTGAACGTTTTTCGGCTGTAATGATGATGGTAAAGAAAATGATGATTTACCAGTATTTGGTATATTCTGTCAAGTGACAGAATATACCAAAGTATATAGTAGACCTTTATATTTTCATTATACAACAAATTTATTTTCGCCTCGTTCTTTATATCGCGTTCATCGAAGGACTGGAACAACTTGCCAGCGGCGGTCGCTCCGTCTGACTACAATTTAAGTATCTTCCAGGCACTAGTGAATATGATATTAATAAGGTAGCGCGCTGTAACATCAAAGATCATCACTGCTTGCCATCACGCTGGATCGTGGTTTTCGCGCTGGATCGCTAGTTTATAATGTAAAAAAAACGCTTTATAATATATCTGCTATGATCAAATACCTGAACAGTTTAACAATCTTACCAATATCTTTCTTTTTACTTCTAATTCGATTCTAAGAACCAAATTTAAATTTGGTTCTTAGAATCAAATTAAGATATTAATAAGCTAGCGCGCTGTAACATCAAAGATCATCACTGCTTGCCATCACGCTAGATCGTGGTTTTCGCGCTGGATCGCTAGTTTATAATGTAAAAAAAACGCTTTATAATATATCTGCTATGATCAAATACCTGAACAGTTTAACAATCTTACCAATATCTTTCTTTTTACTTCTAATTCGATTCTAAGAACCAAATTTAAATTTGGTTCTTAGAATCAAATTAAGATATTAATAAGCTAGCGCGCTGTAACATCAAAGATCATCACTGCTTGCCATCACGCTAGATCGTGGTTTTCGCGCTGGATCGCTAGTTTATAATGTAAAAAAAAACGCTTTATAATATATCTGCTATGATCAAATACCTGAACAGTTTAACAATCTTACCAATATCTTTCTTTTTACTTCTAATTCGATTCTAAGAACCAAATTTAAATTTGGTTCTTAGAATCAAATTAATATATTAATAAGCTAGCGCGCTGTAACATCAAAGATCATCACTGCTTGCCATCACGCTAGATCGTGGTTTTCGCGCTGGATCGCTAGTTTATAATGTAAAAAAAACGCTTTATAATATATCTGCTATGATCAAATACCTGAACAGTTTAACAATCTTACCAATATCTTTCGTTTTACTTCTAATTCGATTCTAAGAACCAAATTTAAATTTGGTTCTTAGAATCAAATTAAGATATTAATAAGCTAGCGCGCTGTAACATCAAAGATCATCACTGCTTGCCATCACGCTAGATCGTGGTTTTCGCGCTGGATCGCTAGTTTATAATGTAAAAAAAACGCTTTATAATATATCTGCTATGATCAAATACCTGAACAGTTTAACAATTTTACCAATATGTTTCTTTTTAATTCTAATTCGATTCTAAGAACCAAATTTAAATCTAAATCTCAATCTTCATCTGATTTTATTTGTATTCTGGAGGTACATAAGCACCTCCTCGCAAGCGGCACATTTATATTTCGTCTTCACCATATTTTTTTATCTAACCCGTACATTTTTAGCCAGAATCTAAGCTCAAATAATCTCGCAATTACTAGACACCTGACAAAAGTACTTACGAGTGGGTAGGCATAGTAAAAATTTTACGAATTTCGTAGTTACATTTCAATATATTTTTGCCATTTTCCATTCTCGTAACTTTATTTACTTCGGTTCCCAAAACGTCGGATTACACTCAAGGATGTTTGTTATTACTAATTAATGAGTTTTGCCCACAGCTGTGGATTTTTTGCGTAAAATTCGGTACTTAGAAGTGTAAGAATACGTTTTTCTCTGTTATTGCAATAAAAGTAAGTAAGACCCAAATTATATTTTATTATTGTGAGCAATAAAACAATGTTTTTTTTTAATAAGTATAACCTAGTGCTTGAGTGCAATCCCGCCTGGTGGTAAGTAGTGATGCAATCATTGATGGTAAAGCGCGCTAGTTTATTAAGAGCCTATTCACTCTAGCCTTGAAGACACTCAAATTGTATTGTGACGGAAACACCGCCGCCAGCAAATTGTTCCAGTCCCTTGATGTACGCGGTATAAAAGAAGAAGCGAAACGCTTCGTCCGGATCGTAGTGGTGTCAACAACGTAAGGGTGGAAAGTCGCCGTACGACGGGTACTCCGATGGTGGAACGGAGATGGGGGAATTAAATCATGCAATTCCCTTGCACACTCACCAGAATGTATCCTATAAAAGACCGAAAGGCTGGCTACTCTACGCCATTTCACTAATAATGATGGCTGACCTCTTAATGGCAAACCACCTGGCTTGCATGTTTTTGCGGTGAGCCACTAAACGTTGTCTGTTTATTTTTGTGAATATGAATAACTTTATTCAGAATAATATCAATCAGTCGCCTAGCCTTTTCGCAACCCAATTTTTTAAGTAACGGTCGGTGGTATAAGTATTTTATACTAGCTATGCCTCGTGGTTTCACATATAGGTACAACATAATTTTTTGTTTATGCGAAACCCGAAACACATGTCTAGTATTTTTAAGTAAAGAATCTATGTACAAACCTTCAAAAAGATACAATGAAAAACCACCAAGTTATGAGCTTGCTAATCTACTTGGTTGTCCCAACAAAAATATGGTCAAATATCCGTACGGGCGGGCGAGCACGGGTGTTGACCTCTGGCGTCAGCTGGGATCTATCGTAACCGCTGGGTAACCACTCTGCGGGCTCACTCTAAACGTATTTGGGAAAATATATAACATGGTGTAAAAATGATTGGAATCGTTTTTTTTTAATAATTATAAACTAGCGCTTGACTGCAATCCCGCCTGATGGTAAGCAGTGATGCGATCGTTGATGGCAAAGCTCGCTAGTTTATTAAGAGCCTATTCACTCAGAAAAACTGAGCGAATAGGAAGGAAGACGGCAGTTGAGCGAGGTGATGCAATGTTAATCCCAACAACACGACCAACGATGCTGCGCCAAAGGGAGATTGATCTGAAGACCCTTCACGACTAAACTCCCAACACAACAACATTAGGCGCATCGTACCCGGCACACATCGCAACACAACTGCTCAGACCCGTCCTCCGTACGGCTTCACCAGACATCATGCCGGAACTCGACAAATCGTTGTCTGGTGGGTGGTAACTTCTGCCGGCGGCCGATACTATGGCCTACCACCGAGAATTGATTGAGAATTGAGATTCAGATGCTTATTCTGAACAAACTATATTCAGGTTTCGTATTAACAAAAATGACGTTGTATAAGTGTCACTTTCGTGATAATATTGAAATAAATAAAAAGCATTTTATTTCTTATTCTTAGTATGAGTTTCATCAAAATCCTTAAGTACCTATTTTCCCAGGCGGGATTGCGATCAAGTCCGCAATCCCGCCTGGTAAGCAGTGATGCGATCGTTAACGGTAAAGCGCGCTAGTTTATTAAAAGCCTATTCAGTTTAGCCTTGAAGACACTCAAACTGTAGTGTTACGGAAACACCGTCGCAGGCAAATTGTTCCAGTCCCTCGATTAAACATCATACACAAATTGTGATTATTTGAGATTCAAAGTAAAAACCAACCTTTAGCTATTAACAAGCACTAATACCTAAAATCCAATAATCCACCGTTAATGAAACTAAAAACGATTTCATGACGATTAAATATTACCAAGTAACATAGCAACAATACATTGCTAAATGATTTAATATTGACACGCGGTAAGCACTTATTATTCTACAATCGCTTATAGGATCTAAATTATAATGTATACTGAATAAAAGCGAGTGGGGGCTACTAATTATTTAGCTCTCTAATCACTGGTTTTTAATCGAATTTACTGGTGAATATGAATGCGGTAATTTTGTACTATTTTTCAATAGTACATAATTACCGCATTCATATATTAAAAGTCGTGGTGGCCTAGTGGTTCGTGAAGGAAAACGAATTTCGATGTATTGCAATGGACTGTAATTGTACTGGTAAACTAATAAAAACCACGAGATACGACACAAGACGTGCGGTTCATTTAGAACTTGACACAAGAGAAAGAGAGCGATATGACAGACAAAACGCCATGTTGCCATACATAAATATACATTAAATGTTGCCATATATAAATACAATAGAAAATAAATTGAAATGTTAATGTTGGGTTGCCAACAGTTCGAAACCGCACTCTTATACATGAGAAGCTGGTGTTGTCTCTCAAGTGTGAGCGTGCTGGTTCGATTCCAGGTCAGGAAAGTATCAATGTAACTTTTCAAAAGTTATATGTACTTTCTAAGTACATCTTGGACCCCAATGACTGATTACAAGATGAAAGGAAAGCATCTTGAGAAAACCTGAACTTAAGTCTGAAATTGAGCTAGCGTGGTGATTACGCTCAATCCTTCTCTATATGAGAGGAGACCTGTGCCCAGCAGTGGGACGATAAAAGGTTAATGATGATGATGATTATTAAAGAGACTTTTGGGTAAGTAATAACAATCGATCGATTGATCAGGGGCTCTAGTCTACTATTTTTATATAAATTTGTCTTTACAACACGATTCCATTGTCATTGTGCTTAAAGTTTTTTTTTTTATAAATAACTAGTTTTCCGCCCGCGGCTTCGCCCGCGTTAACTTCGGTTATATCGCGCTTTTTAGATTTCTCTTCGGAATATCAAATGTTTTCGGGATAAAAGTACCCTATTATTTAACCTGGACTTCTTCAAAGCAATCGGTTCAGGAGTTACGGCGTGAAAGTGGTAAAAACAAACTCACTTTCCAATGTATAATATTAGTAAGGATATATTTGGTGTACACATACAAATATTCCAGTAATCTCCCTTGGGAACTTGATTTTTTTTTAGGACCAAAAGTAGCCTATGTTACTCTCCATCTTTTCAACTAATTGTATGCCAACAATCAGGTCGATTGATTGCTTAGCTACGGCGTGAAGGAAGGACAAACAAACACACTTTCACATTTATAAACTAGTGCTTGACCGCAATCCCGCCTGATGGAAAGCAGTGATGCAATCGTTGATGGTAAAGCGCGCTAGTGAAAAAAATGATTGATTGGCATAAAAATACTATTACATAACAAATCACCCCTGAATATAAAAAAAACATCTATATAAAGGATCGAGCTTAGCTTACATTTATCTATGAAAACGGTACTCAGATAAATGCAAATACGTTCAAAGTTTTGTCCTTTCGCTGAAATTCTCTTAGCAACGCGTTAATAGCAGTTTTAATGGCTACAACGTCTATAGACCCTGCGACAATTACGTTCATTGCGAAGGCTTTCTCCACTCGTTCGAATTACAGCCACTTTTCTTTTACGCTTACCTTTGTACCGTCGCCGTAATTACTGTAGACCTTATAGCCATAAGGAACTTATTTAGTAAGTAGTTACTACGTAATTTAATACGTTTGTGTCTTGGTCGCAAGCCTGACTGCTGAGTTCTTATGCCTGTCGTTCCAGGCGTTTTGGAGTAATCGGGGAACATACATAAAAAAATAAAATATTTCGACGAATTGAGAACCTCCTTTTTTGAAGTCGGTTAAAAAGTTATAGGTTGTACAACATACAACATTTTTTACCTACACTGCTTAACTAACCGCCAATAGTAATAATGTAACTACACTTTTTTAAAGGTTTTTAGTTTTGACATTTCGACGCAGTATTCAATACAGAATCGGTATAGCAGATTTCATGCAACAAGCAGACAAATATAGTTATTGATGAATCCAAAATATCTAATTGTACATTATATGGAAAAAAGCTCAACAGTTGAGTTTAAATGTTGCTTCACACTCGGAATTATGCCTGTATAGTGGTTGTCATTACAAACATTTAAATTCACATACACAAACAGCCAGATACGGAACAACTACCTGTAAGCCATGTAAATATCAGCATCTGCCCAACCTTTCTAAACTATGTTGAGCTCAGCTCCTAGTCTGACCCGATTCAACCAGTAGTTTACATTGAGCCTATCTGATAACCCACTTACTGGATAACACGATACTTTTGGTAAAACTGGTGATCAGACTTTCGGACTTCTGACGTCCCGTAACGATTATCAAAGTTCTAAAAATGACAGCTGGGACTAACAGCTTAACCTGCTTTACAGAGAGGTTTCGGTATGTATAGATGGTCACCCATCCATGAAACAACCGCGGCCAGTGTAACTTAACCTGATTAAACGGCCTGTGCGGCTATTATTATTAACCTGATCTAACGGCCTGTGCGGCTATTATTATTAACCTGATCGAACGGTCTGTGCGGCTATTATTATTAACCTGATCGAACGGACTGTGCGGCTATTATTATTAACATGACCGAACGATCTGTGCGGCTATTATTATTAACCTGATCGAACGGACTGTGCAGCTATTATTATTAACCTGATCGAACGGTCTGTGCGGCTATTATTATTAACCTGATCGAACGGTCTGTGCGGCTATTATTATTAACCTGATCGAACGGTCTGTGCGGCCATTATTATTAACCTGATCGAACGGCCTGTGCGGCTATTATTATTATCCTGATTGAACGGCCTGTGCGGCTATTATTATTATCCTGATTGAACGGACTGTGCGGCTATTATTATTAACCTGATCGAACGGTCTGTTCGGCTATTATTATTATCCTGATTGAACGGACTGTGCGGCTATTATTATTAACCTGATCGAACGGTCTGTGCGGCTATTATTATTATCCTGATTGAACGGCCTGTGCGGCTATTATTATTAACATTATCGAACGGTCTGTGCGGCTATTATTATCCTGATTGAACGGCCTGTGCGGCTATTATTATTAACCTGATCGAACGGCCTGTGCGGCTATTATTATCAACCTGATCAAACGGCCTGTGCGGCTATTATTATTAACCTGATCGAACGGCCTATGCGGCTATTATTATTAACCTGATCTATCGATCTCATTAATGGTTTTACTGCCATTATTAGGAGTAGATGCGCATCCCTGATGACGCGTGTTCGCCGCAGTAACAACAGTATTCTTAGTGTGTTCGCGGATCGGTGGGATTCTCCCATGTGGCAGAGGTGGATGCAGCTCCACGCTAAGTTTTAAGTTAATTTTTATGTATGTATATCTGTGTCTGTAACCTACTAATACTAGGAGTTAAGTAAGATTGTTACTAACCTTATGGTTCCGGTCTTGGTCTCCGGTCTGAAATAAAGTATTCTATTCTATTCTAAGGGCCTGTGCGGCTATTATTATTTTAGCCACAAGTTCCTTTTATATAATATTTAAGCCATACAAATATAATATAAAAATTACACACTTGTTACAATATATGTAATTGTTAGAACTTTACTTAATTTATTCTGTGTAGGTTTGAATGAAAAGGTACATAAGGGAGGTAATTACTGACTTGATGAAAGAGATTGAAGAATTGATACTTTTCAGAGTTTGTTTGAAAATGAGTTGGTATTAAATCTTTTTTATTTGTTTCATGGTTAAAACCTTTATGTTAAAAGTTACATAAAACTCAAAAGTACTTACGTTCTACTTAAGTAAAATGAGTGGGTGTATTTTTGTTTCATAATTTAAGAAGGCTCGTTAAAATATAACAAGGCTGGTTAAGTAGATAATATTGGGTTAAAAAGTAGCCCGTCTCTATAAAAAAAAAATAAGAAACTTCTCAGAAATAATAGAGAGAAAGGCTTTTAATACAGATTAAAATGAGCAAAATTGTGGTCAGTATTGAAATAGTGGAAATGGTTTCGTGTTTTTACACTTTTTGTAGATTTCTTTAAGTAGCACCACAGAAGCCTGTTTTTTTTTTTTGCTTTAGATGAGAAATCATCACATGACTTCTCCCGCCCTGGGCGGAGCAAAAGAGCGTGTCAGACTTTTACTGAATAAAACCCACATGTGTTCCTTCACTTGCCTGTGCACCAGGGCCACGGTTTCTTTTTTAACCTACCCGCAACCTTGACCCAGGAGGCATCGGTCTTCGTGGACCCCGTCTCGATGTGCTGACATCACTTTGAGGCGCGCGTGAAACACGACGCGCCGTCGACTCGGGCCTGGTCCCTACCGGGTGGCGAGCTGCCCACTGCTCACCGTTCGCAAGCCCGCGCCTACGGTGGCCGGGAGTTCGACGTTGTCTCCGACCAGGGCGTCTCATGTGGAGGCTTAAAACACCATTGTATTGTATTGACGCCACACGAAGCCTACATACATAGAAATTCCCAACTTCAACAGTTGGGCAAGTGCCCGCCAGACACAACACCCGTCTGGTCGGAGGATCCTCCCTTTTATATGGCGTGTTTTATTCCCTGTTCCTCATACCTTCACAGACAGCCCACTTCATCTATTCAATGTCGACTAAATATTTGTAAAAAAAATCATTTTTGAATACTTGATTGAATAAATTGAAATTATCTTTCCTTATGAGGCCCATAGTGATGGACCACGTGTCTGATCCATATGTCGTCACCATTACCGTAATACGCATTCGTCAAAGACTTTTGTACTTAGGCTCTGAGGTATTTTGGACGAGAAAAGACTACAGAGCTTCCCAAACGCTGCCCGACAGATCTGATTCGCAGGAAAGCGCTGGATGTAGGCCACGTCCAACCGATCTTTTTGGAAATGCTCGGGGGAGGCCTATGTCCAGCAGCGGACTTCCTGTGGCTGACATGATGATAATTATAATGAAATAATCATGAATTATTGTGACGCATGACATAGTTCGAAACACCCTATACGCGAGCGCAGTCAGAGTGACTTTTTTCGTCACATGACTCTGAAAAATTAATTTATTTATTGTCTATTCAATCTCAAAAATTAGTAATAAATAGTCTTTAATTTATTTAACTTTTCTTTTTATTTCATAATACTTAGTATATAGTCATTGAATAAATGAATTGGGCTGTAGTTGTGAGACGGTTGAAATTCTATGGTGTAAATATCAAAAAACCATTCACTAAAGAAAACAAAACAGAATCGCAAATCATTGTCCATTCCAAAAATGCGGACAAAAAAGTCACGCTAATACCTACATGTCATAGATGTCAAACCTTTTGACAAATTGCCCAAGCGATTCTCTTTTATGGCAAACCCGTACCAAAAAATTACAATGACAAGTCTCCTTTTCCATTCCCCAAAGGTTAAAATGACGTTTAACTGGCATGTTGAAAGCGGTTTGACGTTATGTCATTTAGACATTTTTTTTGTGACCAAACATTAATATTTGAATATTTATTTTGTCGGCCATTCGGTATCCCCAAGTTCTCGTCCTGTTACAAGTCTCTGGGGCCTTTGTAAATGTTGGGAAAATGGAAAATTGTCATGAAAAAATAACCACAAACATTTTATGTCGGTCAACTGTAACATTTTTACTGTTCATGAGCGAGAACTTAAATATCTCTCGGCAACTTTATTTCTGTTGATACTATTTAATACTAAATCGATATAAAAAAGTAGAATTATAGACTATTTTCTTTTAATCGATTATTTGTTACATTTTAAACACAGTGGTTATGTGGACTAAGAATAGAATAGAATACTCTTTATTATGTACACCATATAGATTACAGAACATAAATATAAAGATTTTACAAAGGGTGACACAATGGGCGGTCTTATCGCTAAGAGCGATCTTTTATAGACAACCTTTGGATGGAATACTATGGGGAGAAAAGAGAGAAATAGTGTAGGCTCCAACCGGCTGGAATTAGCCTTCTCATCTGATAACCTAAACGAGGTAAGTTTTTAAGTATCAAAGCACGTAGCCTTCTGTACTTCTGTATACTAAACAAGGAAGACGGCGAAATTTTATGTTTTAAAAATTACACTACCAAATGAAATAATTTCAAGCGGCTATGTATAGACGACAGCACAACAAGCTACCATAATCTGTCGGATTTCTTTATTAGATTTTAAATTTTATCACTAAAACATTAAGGGTCGTGGTTAAGTGAAATTTGACAGTTTCTGGTAGGTACCTTAACCCGCTGTCATCCGTACATTAATGCATAACGACAGTGAAAAGTGTCTCTCTCAATTTTGGCAGGAACGCCATCAACATGACGAATGTATTATCTACATTACAAAAGCATTTGTTATACTTAAAACATTCATAATAAGAGAAATAATGAACAGCGCAATCGCGAGGCTGACGGAACACATTTATTTCCTTTTGTAGTGAGAGGAACTGCGTTGAACATGGATAGAATAGCTACAGGCTGGAGTATTAATTGTTTTACACAGTTTCAAGAGAATTAATTGTATTTCTCTACAAGAAATGCTAGTTTCGGAAATATATTTACTGCGTTTTGCGTCAAAGTTTCTTAGTGTTAACGAAAACTGATGTAAATGCTTTGGCTCATCCGTTTATTTTCTTCTTCTTCAGCCTATAGATGTCCACTGCTGGACAAAGGCCTCCCCCAAGGCTTTCCACGATGACCGGTCTTGTGCTGCCCGCATCCATCGGCTTCCTGCGACCTTCACCAGGTCATCGGTCCACCTTGTTGGGGGCCTCCCTACGCTGCGTCTTCCAGTACGTGGCCGCCACTCCAGAACCTTACTGCCCTATCGGCCATTAGTACTGCGAGTGATGTGCCCTGCCCACTACCACTTAAGTTTAGCGACTCGAAGAGCTATCTCGGTGACTTTGGTTCTTCTGCGGATCACCTCATTTCTGATTCGATCACGCAGAAAAACTCCAAGCATAGCTCTTTCTATTGACCTTTGTGTGACTCTGAGTCTACGTATAAGGCCCATTGTGAGCGACCACGTTTCAGTTTCGTAACTCATCACTGGCAACACACACTGGTCAAAGACTTTAGTCTTGAGACACTGTGGTATCTTGGACGACGAGAAGATGTATCTGATGAGCTGGATTCGACGAGACACCTCTTTCTCCGTTCATCCGTTTCATCCATTTATATACAGAGTTATTTCTTGTATGTGCGAAACCCGAAACACGGTATTATTATTTTATACTTTACATTTTTGTTGGTTTGTTTTTAAAAACTTTGCTCCACCCTAGGAATTACTGTATCGTGGGTACATTTAAACTCACCGAAAGAGTCTAAAAATATTAAAAAAAAAGACGTGTGGCACTCGGGGACTGCCGCGTTAAAGCTATTGCATAGCATTTTGTATCAATTTATGCAATTATAATTATTTATTTATTTTATTTATGCAGTATTTCTTTTTCTTTGATATTAATTCAAGTTACACTTTTTGAGCGTGGTGACCGATAAGAAAACAAATTTTTCTTTTATTAAATAAATAAAAAAATAATATTATTTAAAATATTTTTATTATTTTACAATACATGTGGGTTTTATTACCTTACAGTAGCTGTTGGTTATTCATGAATATTTATCATTGAAACTATAGGTTTATGATAACTGAAATAAGAAACATAAGTTTGCGACTTAATATCCTCTAAATACCTAGAAAATACCGCGTCAATGGTGGTCCCATATTTTCGAGCTGATCTTTAGTAACATAATCACTTCTGATTGCGTTAACATCTGACCGTAGAATTAATAAATCCTTCATCAACTTCTTTACGTACGTTCTACGTAGTCAAAGCAAACTGGTGGCAATTTGTGAAGGGCATATGCCACAAAAAATGGGATTGTCCGGGATCCGTGATTTTAAACACAGTAATCGTATATTTTAGGTCTTTCTGCTTTTTGTTCTTACGCCTCGATACATGTTTTTGTCTTGTCTTCGTAGAAACAAACAATAACTTTTTTGCCTCATCAATGTCTTCCTCAGAAAAAGCCGACGAGCATATTTTTATTAAACTTTCGTTGTTTCGTTTCGGAGATAACAATATTAAAATTCGTACACCTAAATGTACTCGTATTAACATTGTTCACCGACATCTTTCTGTAATATTTTATTTAATAAAAACTTCAACTTCAACTCTTGATCTGGTCCCTGTGGATAGATACCACAATTTTGCCAATAACACGTGTAACAAATTATAGAAATTCTTTAAAAAAACAAAAAAGACGTGTGGCACTCGGGGACTGCCGCGGTAAAGCTATTGCATAGCATTTTGTATCAATTTATGCAATTATAATTATTTATTTATTTTATTTATGCAGTATTTCTTTTTCTTTGATATTAATTCAAGTTACACTTTTTGAGCGTGGTGACCGATAAGAAAACAAATTTTTCTTTTATTAAATAAATAAAAAGTTAATATTATTTAAAATATTTTTATTATTTTACAATACATGTGGGTTTTATTACCTTACAGTAGCTGTTGGTTATTCAGGAATATTTATCATTGAAACTATAGGTTTATGATAACTGAAATAAGAAACATAAGTTTGCGACTTAATATCCTCTAAATACCTAGAAAATACCGCGTCAATGGTGGTCCCATATTTTCGAGCTGATCTTTAGTAACATAATCACTTCTGATTGCGTTAACATCTGACCGTTGAATTAATAAACCCTTCATCAACTTCTTTACGTACGTTCTACGTAGTCAAAGCAAACTGGTGGCAATTTGTGAAGGTCATATGCCTCAAAAACTGGGATTGTTCGGGATCCGTGATTTTAAACACCGTAATCGTATATTTTAGGTCTTTTTGCTTTTTGTTCTTACGCTTCGATACATGTTTTGGTCTTGTCTTCGTAGAAACAAACAATAACTTTTTTGCCTCATCAATGTCTTCCTCAGAAAAAGCCGACGAACATATTTTTATTAAACTTTCGTTGTTTCGTTTCGGAGATAACAATATTACAACTCGTACACTTAAATGTACTCGTATTAACATTGTTCACCGACATCTTTCTGTAATATTTTATTTAATAAAAACTTCAACTTCAACTCTTGATCTGGTCCCTGTGGATAGATACCACAATTTTGCCAATAACACGTGTAACAATTTATAGAAATTCTTTAAAAAAATATTTCACAATAATGGCGGATATCGCCAATCACAGTTGAAAAAACGGCCGCGTGAGCACTTTTTACTCTATAAAATCACGCGCTTTTATTTAGTAAACAACACTATAAATAATTTAAAAGTCCAATGAAATTTAGCGTGACATTCATCTTAGCTTTTCCGTTAAAAAAAAGCTATTTTATAAAAACCCTACTAAATTAATTTGAATAAAAGTACTTAATAATTAATTATATGAAAAGTTTTTAAGGTAGCCATGACAACGTCGATGACGTCTATGACATATCTCTATAGAAGACCTATTTCAGAGAGAAAATTAATCGCAAGTTTAGCACATCGCGACTATCAGTAACATGGCAAGTATGTAGAACTGAGTTCGCGCTCTGCAATATGCATGCTCTTTTTGAAAATCTATAAATTGTTTTCAAAAGATGTAGTCGCACGCACACAAACATACCGTGCCGAAGACTGCCGAACTGAAACGACGTTAGACGATGTACGGCCTTCAAGCCACACCTCCGTGTCCGTCGGAGTGGGGAGCGTGAGGTTTTTTCGTTACGGAATTTCTGGATTCGGTCCCCGCGCTCAAGGCCCGCGATAGAAGCTATGCAATAGCTTAAAATATCTTGAAAAATCACAAAGTTTGACCTTGTTACCTTACCTGCTCGTCCCAACAAAAATATGGTCAATACAACGCTCGCCCGCCCGTGCCTGCAACGACGTGGCGTCGCCATGCGTTTATTGATAATAATTCCTTCTTGCTTGTCTATAATTAACTAGTTATAATATTTGTAGGCTTTTGATTGTCGTAACGGTCTAGTGTAAGTAAATATTATTATGTAATTTACTCGTATATTCAGCCGTGAGTAATAAAATTATATGTAGTATGATTTACTTAAAACATATTAGTTTTACTTAGAACTGCACTCCTGCACCTCTGTGCGTTCTAAGTAAAACGTAACGTTAACGTAATAACGTTGTATAAATGATAGGGTAGTTTTTTGAAACCTGTAGTGTTTGGCTTTGTAAAGTTAAACGCTACTAGATATTTATTGATTTATTATTTTGGAGGCAACGAGGAAAAAACTTTTTTTAAGCATATAGGTTTTTGACAGCCTAAAAGATATATCTGAAAAATTAACAAAAAATGAAATAGGCAATCGCATGGAGGATTAACACATCACACTATGAGTATCCTCCGGTGATGTCCGAATTACGGTTTGAAGTTATACAACTTCAAACCGTAATTCGCAGACATCACATAATAGTAGTTTATGAAACTGTTACATAATGAGGGACATTATGCACGAGTGATAGTATCACACGAGTGTGTAATACCTAATTATATACAGTTTCATACACTATCTAATCTCATACATTGTATTAAATATATGAAGTAGCACTTTTATTAATTTTCTATGTTAAAAAATCTTGATAACATTTATCGTATAATTTCTTGACTTAATTGGTAGTAAATTAAGACTGACTGCTGTCGCAGCCTCTAAAATATCGGGCGGCGTCAAATTTTCTTCATTGTCACTTGACATTTTAAGAAATAATAATAATCAATTATGTGTCCAGCGAAACACAAAAACGACTTGCAATGCAAAGAAACGTATTTGGCGCCAAAATTCTGCACCCTGCATCACCGCGCATGCGCCAAAGCGCGCGCAGCCACATATAAAAAATGAAATAGTGCTGTCTATGGTTTGTAATCTGTACGATAATGAAAAAAATATTTATTATAACATTATTTTGTTAGAGAAATAATGTTATAATTTAATTTTTTAATTTCCTTTCGATATACTATGGGTAAAGTACGTCAATATAAACTCCTTTTTAGTTTTATATTTTTAATTTTTTGATATGAGAGTAGATAAAATATAAATATAAATAAATACAATAAGTTATCTACAAAACCCATTCAGATTACAGTTTTTATAACACCTCCTATTGTACCACTGCTTAATATCAAGTGTGATGGCGGTAAAGCACTAATTAATAACATTTTAGAAAACCTACTTATGCAATTTCATTGAAACAATCCTGTTCTTTTGTCAACATCAAACGGGTCTTATTCATAGTGAAGTTATTCTCAGTTGACGAATGGCTCCCCTTTGTGCTGGACTAAGAATACAGATTATTCACGCCTTATGATGTCAAAGATCTCCGAGGCACGACTTAAGGTGCTAGTCACTCCGTCTTGCATACATTAGATGCAAGACAGACGCAATACGTTTCAAGTAAGCCCTGCTTAAGGGAACATCTCGCTCTCTCATTGTGCAGTTAATAATAAAGCAAGGTAGGTAATTTCTATTCTATTTCAAATAAGTATATGTTTCTTCAAGTTAAGCGAATATTATCAACTTTATTGCGACGGTAGTTAAGTTGATTTTAGAGTGTGTGATTCTTGAAAAACTTTTAATTTAAAAGTATTTGAAGTTGTAGCAGAAACTGAATGTTATTATTCAATAGTTCAAGTTGTTTTTCGATTAACTTACATATTTTGTTTTAACTTTTTGCTAAAAAGTGTGTAACGATTGCTTCTGCTAGTGGAATAAGAAGTTGACTTATTTTTGTGCTAATAGTCGTTTTAGCAAATGGATTAAGGTTGAGGTTGGCTTCAAGGCTAGAGTGAATAGGCTCTTAATAAACTAGTGCGCTTTACCATCAACGATTGCGTCACTGCTTACCATCAGGCAGGATTGCGGTCAAGCGCTGGTTTATACTTTAATAAAAAAAAAAAAAAAATAAAAAAAGTTCCGATCAACTTCTTATAAGCCTATAGCCAATCAAGTGGATGAAAAACTGTAGGACTACGTACAAACTGTCGTACGGCGAGTATCCACCCTTACGTTGTTGACACCGCTACGATTCGGACAAAGCATTTTGCTTCTTCTTTTAGCATAATCACTTCGCGGATTAAAGCCTTTTTATAGATTTTTCCTTATGAAGATATACAAAAAAAAACGTTTTGTAGCATTTATTGGGTAATATGATTCTTCTTGGTAAGACTGCCCACAAAGCCATTATTTATTACTCTATTCATAACTTATTAACTATTAATAATAATTACAAATTCATAATATAAAAAAAAGGATACCAAGTTTTGAACTACAAACGTAATATTTTTGCTACATGAAAAGTTGATTTTAGTCACATTTCACAGTAGCGACGTGCTGACAGGTCGCGATCTGTCAGGAACGTCAAAGCCGGCCGTTCCGTCACGATTGTGTACATGACCCGAAGAGTTTATTTGAGATTTTATGCGCGGAAATACAAACGAGAAGCGATCGGGTTTGATCGTATGCCCTTTAGATAAAATTGGTTTTTAGCACGTTTTGTGACATTAGTAATACAATGAAAACTAATTTAGCGATTATTACATTTCGATCAAAAACCAATAAAACATATTTTGTTTGGGACAGGCACAGGAAATTAAATAATGAAAAGGTCAATTTCTAACTGATAAACATACTTAAACTTGAACAAAGAATTGAAACAACTCTGTGGGGCTTAATAAGCTTCTAATTGAGCATAATGCTTGCTGCATTATAAATATATACATATACCACTCAAAGGGCAATGGAGAGGGATATGCTTGGGATTCCACAAATCAGGAATGAGGAGATCCACAGAAGAACGAGAGTAACCGACATAGCCCGAAGAATTGCAACCCTAAAGTGGCAGTGGACCGGGCACATTGCCCGTAGGACCGATACCCGATGGAGCCGACGGGTTCTCGAGTGGCGACCACGCACCAGGAGATGCGTGGGTAGGCCCCCGACAAGATGGACCGACGACCTGGTGAAGGTTGCGGGAAACCGCTGGATACGAGAGGCGCAGGAGCGGTCGTCGGATTATCCAGTTACTGGGTTGTGGAAGTCAAATAGACCGTCATTTCATGTAAAATATTGATATTCATCTGCCTTCGGTTAGATTTGAAGCTGACCCCTACAAAATTGGAAAATGGTACAGATGATGAGTTGGATAAACCCCCTTGTCCATTACCTACTCTGACTCTCGGCAATCGGCCTTACCACCGCCTAGTTGACTGACCTAAATCTGTATCACGACTTTTTCTGGTATAAATGTGACAGATGAGGTTTATGTGGTGGAGTTAAATGAGACCACGTAAAGGTTGTCAACATAAAATATGCCAAATAAAATAAAATAAAGGACAGTGGGCAAGAAGATTAATGACCACAAATTAATTTAGGACCCTTGGGAGTAGCGCAGTGTTTTTGTGGCTCAGTTTGTAACGGAGAATACTATACAGGGTGTGCCAGACTCATTCCTGGAAAGGCTGATTCTGTTATATATGTTACCAAAAATGTATGAAACCTAGGAATTATATACAATTACTAGGAAATGTATACAATTCCGAAGCTATATAGGAAATGTGTAAAATATTGTTCCAAACTGGGAAATGTATACATTTCCTAGAAATTGTATAAAATTCCTATATCGTATTAGGAAATGTATAAAACCATGCTTTCTATGAATAAAATTAATAAAACACGTTGTTAAACTTAGAAACAGATTTATTATTAAGACTCCGGTTGAAACAATTAGGTTAGGTTAGGTTAGGTTAGTTTTGTTATAATCCCCGCATACTAATGGACATCTTTAAAGTAATACATTTCCTTTAGCTATTTAGGAAATGTATAGATTTACTAGGAAATGTGTGTTATAAAATTTATTTCACACATTTCCGAGCAAATTTAGGAATTGTATACAATGACGCATTACATACATTTCCGTTAACATATATAAGAAAGTAACGTTACAATTTTTACACAATAATTCATAAGATTTACTTTATTTTTAAATCTTGATTTAGAGAACTTTGTCAGACATGACAATGTCGCTCTATAAGATTTACTTGAAACTAATTCCGGCATGATGTCTGGTGAAGCCGTACGGAGGACGGGTCTAAGTAGGTGTATTGCGATGTGTGCCGGTTACGATGCACCAATATTGTTATGTTGAGAGTTTGGTCGTGGAGGGTCTCCAGATTAATCTCCCTCCGGCGCAACATCGTTGGTCATATTGTTGGGTTTAAAATTGCATCACCTCGCTCAACTGCTACCTTTCTTCCTATTCACTCAGTTTTTTGAGTAAATAGGCTTAATAAACTAGCGCGCTTTACCATCCATGATTACATCTTTGTTCACCATCAGGCAGGATAGCAGTAAAGCACTAAAAAAAACAAATTAGGCTTCGCTTCTATCGCGTTTAAATTCTCAATAGGGCTTGTGATGTTAAATAAGCTGTATGAGAAAAACCGAGCTGCAGGGTAATTGCGTAGCACACTATTAGTAGCAATGGTCTGAAACCCATTGTGAACGAGGGTCATGACTTGGAGGGGGATGGTACATCATACACTGTACTTAAATATAAAGACGCTGTGGTATAACTTGATGCTCACAAAATTTTGACGTGACAACGTCTATTAAATTGGTACAGCGTGGAGTCATTCTCGAAAACACCGTAACGGCCGAATCTGACGCCACACGGAGTCCACGCCTACTTTACCCCCACCCCTAGAGCGAATAGACGTTGTCACGTTCAAATATCAGCAGTAGACGGAGTTCTACAGACAGCCAATTTTTTTTTTTTTTTTTTGATATGGCATCTCGTAGTTGACCTTGAGAGGCCGTGACTAATTAACCGGACTTTCCTGTGGATGCCTTAAAAGAATTTAAAGCCTCCAGCCAGGGCTACTAAAACTAAAAACTATAAGCGACTACGCGCTAAGGGCACCCCCTGTGGGGTATGAACCTCGGCTTAGGGCGTCGCTGGAGAGAACAGCAAGGGAAGGCTGGATCGAATATTTGTTTACATTCGGTTTGATGACCGCGGCGTTTCCTAGTACTAGCTCTGAGAAGAAACGTCCGAAACAAACTCAAAGGTCATGGTTGGGAAGTCATGTTTACTGGCTCAGCTGCGACGCGGGCTGGCCTTCATCAGACGAGGG
Organism: Sesamia inferens; assembly: GCA_037179545.1. Lineage (NCBI taxonomy): Eukaryota > Metazoa > Arthropoda > Insecta > Lepidoptera > Noctuidae > Sesamia > Sesamia inferens. The sequence goes on from CM073922.1 coordinate 10,270,949, forward strand.
ACGAGGGAGGGGGCTACTAAGTTGAACGCGTCGCGATGGACCTCGGCGGCGAGGTCGGTAGGTCGGTCTTTTGTTGTGTGATGTACTAGTGGCCCTATTGGCCTCTTGGAGGAGGGTTATGGGGTCATCAGGGTCTGTGAGGGCATGCCTTGGGCGGCGAAGCTTGGAGATGGTGGAGGGGGTGTAATTAGCAGCCGCTACAATCAGGGGATTGCGGTGCTTGGTGGCAGTGTGAAAGAAGCGTTTGGAAAGACGCTTCATGAACTGCTGGATGGTGGGGATTTTGAGATCAAGGTGGAGGATCTCATTACGGACGAACCAAGGGGCGTTTGTGGCTTTACGAAGAAAACGGTTTTGGATTACTTGCATCCTATGGATATGACGCGGCTTGGCATGTGCGAATACTGGACAAGCGTATGTCATAATCGAGCGTGTGCACGCTGTGTACAAGCGCATTTTGCACTTGAGCGACAGTTTGCTACGCGGGTTGAGGACGGGGTGGAGTCGACCCAGAGCGAAGGCGGCACGTGAGCGGACTGCCTTAATGTGCTCTGAGAAGTTGAGGTTGCAGTCGAGAATCACACCTAGGTATTTGGCTTGCTTCTCCCAAGGGATCAGCTCGCCAGACATGGAGATGGGTCGTGGAGTGGGGACGTTGAGTCGCGGTTTCGTGTGGAGTACCGCTTGACTTTTTTGAGGGTTAACTTCTACCCTCCATTTCTTGAACCAGCCAGTTTGTAGATGGTGGCGAATTCGGTCAGGGCTGAGTCCCGAGCAGTAGATGGCGGTGTCGTCTGCGGACAGAGCGATTTGGGCCTTACCGCTTTTATACAGCATGTAAATGAGGGGGCACACAAATTGCAAAAAAAATATTGTCTTATACTTTCGGCGGTAACGAAACCATAGCGAGATGTAATTCGACGCCAACGCCATCTATCGAGCGCAACGGTACTAAAATATTGAACATTGCTTTATAAATCGCGCTACGATTTCGTTTGCTTTTAGTTACATGAACACATTGCGTAATTTACGTCATTGGACAGACACTGTTTTCGAGCATCCAAATGCTCGAAAACAGTGTCAGTGGTTAAGTGCATAAAAAGTGGTTAAGTGCACCACTCTATATACATATCTTCTTCCGAACGCTCGGGGAATACGACCGTTGCCGAACAGTGACGAAGATTTCTATGCGCATTATCACTTTGGGAGACCTGTAAATACACTGAATACAAAATACAGGTGTATCTATTACATCAAGTATACCATTTACCCTTTACATCACTTTAGAGTGTTTTCATCTCTCGTGTGCAAACAGGCTTTGTTCCATGTTCACGTACAACAGGGTGTTCCATTAAAATCCATGTTCCTCCATTCACATTGAATAATAAATGTGCGCGTGGTACACAAAGTATCGCTTTAAAATGACAGATGGAGCTCTTTTGTTTACTCCAGTATGTAAATAATAGAGAACTACCTTTTGCCCGTGCCTTTGCCCGCGTTTGTTTTAAAATATTATCTCACGTAAACGTATTGCCAGGATAAAATTACCTATGCTGTGTTATACCTGTCTATAATAAAGTATTTGTGACAGATAAACATATTTTTTTCGGTGGTAAGTCATAACATTGGCTGCCGGCAGAAGTTACCACCCACTAGACAATGTCTTGACGCGAGCAAGCGATTCATCGTCAATATGATGTCTGGAATCCGTACGGCAGATGGGTCCGATCAGTTGTGTTGCGATGTGTGCCGGTTACACTGCGATAATGTTGTTGTGTCGGGAGTTTGGTCGTGGAGGGTCTCCAGATCAATCTTTCAAGTTCCTGGGTTAAACTTCTTCGTCTTCCTTCCTATTCACTCAGTGTTTTTTTTTAGTGAAAAGTCTCTTAATAAACTATCGCGCTATACCATCAACGATTGCATCACTGCTTACCATGAGGCGGGATTGCGGTCAAGCAAAGTAGGTTCTTGTATTTTCAATAGGTTTTATAAAGATAATAGTAATGTAATCTTTTTGGGGTTCTGTATCCAAGGGGTGGCAATAGGTTCCCTACTACCTAATCTCTGCAGGGTCATTATGTGGCTATCGCACAGTGAAAACATAGGTGAAGTAAGTTTGGAATAAACTGTTATTAACATTAATGCTAGAGATTGTAAATATTGACAACTCACGTTAATCTTAGTTCATCAACATAAGTTTTCTTTGTATGATTTTTACGGAATCTATCGGCAGCTGCAAGACTATTCATCCATCGGAGGAGCTGTATCTTTTGAACTGTAATAGAAGATAGTCGTAGTGGTCTAGTGGTTAAATACAGTCGTGGTGGCCTAGTGGTTAACACTAGCCTCTCAAGAATGAGTGCTCAATTCCAGGTCAGGCAAGTACAATGTAACTTTTCTATGATATATGCTATTTCTAGGTATATCTTGGATATTAATGACTGATTATAGGGTGAAGGAAAACATTTTGAAGAAACCAGACTGAAATCGCCAACCCGCATTGAGTAATCGTGGTGATTACGCTCAATCGTTATCTGTGTAAGAAAAGGTCGATAATATATATATTTTTTTTAATACTTATAAACCAACGCTTTACCGCAATCCCGCCTGATGGTAACGCGCTAGTGTATTAAGAGCCTATTCACTCAGAAAAACTGAGCGAATAGGAAGAAAGACGGCAGTTGAGCTAGGTGATGCAATGTTAAGCCCAACAACACGACCAACGATGCTGCGCCAAAGGGAGATTGATCTGAAGACCCTCCACGACCAAACTCCCAACACAACAACATTAGGCGCATCGTACCCGGCACACATCGCAACACAACTGCTCAGACCCGTCCTACGTACGGCTTCACCAGACATCATGCCGGAACACGACAAATCGCTTGGCGGCAAGGCTTTGTCTGGTGGGTGGTAACTTCTGCCGGCGGCCGATGTTATGGCCTACCACCGAGTAAATAATGATGATAAGATTGTAATCTAAGCTTGTAGTAGAGTGTTTTTACATTTGTGATTTTCACACAGTGTGTAACTAGCCTAGTAGTATAACCGCGTTAAGAAATGATATTTAAAACAAAGTGGACATACCCACAAGAACCTGTACAAGAAATGAGTTAAGAAAGTAATGATTTATTAAATATTATACGATTATACGACGTCATTTTTTTTTTTTAATGTGGCACTAGTTATGACTTTGTGCCAACTTCAAGTAAAAGTTAAAGATTTTTTTTGACGTAATCAAGAGTTTCGTTTTTTCTTTTTTGGCTTCTCACGGTTCGTGCATTTATCCAATGTCACGTAATGAATAATTCATGTCAAAAAAGACGGCCGTGCCATCCGTCTACGAGGGAGGTTTGAGGCAAAGTCATGATGAGGCCATTATGCTGCGATATCTCAATGTTCTTTTTGAAATATTTACAGAATGGACTTTTTACTACATAGATCACGCACTTTTATTTAATAAATAACACTATAAATAATTTAAAAGTCTAAAACTCCCTACGACGTCATTCATAATTCATTACCCGGCGCACCACGAATGACAAACAGATGTATTGTAAATTGACAATGTCAATTGTCAAATAATGCGTGTTGTCCATAGACATATATTAATGGACATGCCGTACGCGTGTAACTGTAGTATTTTTTGGTTTGTAAAGAGTGTGAGAGATGGCCTTTGATTTCGGCCTAGCACTATCTCTTTCCTCATAGATGATTGATGATTATGAGAGAGGTTAAGATAGATGAAACTTCGTTTCCTCTCTTTCTTTCGGAGTGCCACAATTCTCATCTCTAAGGCATGTCCATCAGTACATGTCGATGGATGTCAGGTCAACATTGTTTATAAATTTTCCAGTTTGAGTACGAGGCTTTTGACTCTATTGTATTTTATGACTTTTTATTTTTATTATTATTTACTTGTAATGTGCGTTGTGTTTCAGGAAACGAATAACATTCGGAATAAACATTATTTTTCTTTCATTCGTTTGAGAGTCCGAGATACACTTTTCTAAAGGTGATGTTAATTGTTTTTTTTTAAAAAAGAACACACGGAATTTTAGTGTTGAAAAAGTAGGTCAGTATTCGTTTCTTACTCCGGGGTAAATTACTGAAGAATTAATATTTACATTTTCTTCCCATAATGCCAACAAATTGCATGGTGTGTGATGACGTCAGAGAGGCAAATTGCACATTGCCATTGCATCGCTACGAGAACTTAATAACTAACTGCAACTCCATGAATACGCCATAACTTCATCCTTCATGTATAATTCATTCTTATAATGTCCTTCATAGCAAGTAATGGAAAATAGCATGGAAATACTCGAATAACTTTCTATCGTGTCACGTCTATCATAGATATTTAGATCTTGATACTGAATCGGAACAGCAACCTGTATATTGCTGCTATTGCTAAACGATATCAGTAGGGTGATTCTGTAATAAACTAAAAAAAATAACTTTGGCGAATTGAATTTGGAGTGAACTGTCATTTCCAACTAATGCTGGGAATTGTCTTCACACAACATTATTTTTTATTTATGGGAAACCCGAAACACGTGTCCAGTATTTTTAAGTAAAAAATCTATGTACAAAATTTCAAAAAGATATAATGAAAAACTACAAAGTTATGAGCTTGCTATTTATTCTACTCGGTTGTCCCGAGGAATTTCGCAATAAAAATATGGTCAAAGCTCCGCTCGGGCGGAGGAGCGCGGTGTTTTGACCTCTGGCGTCAGCTGTGGCACGCGCGCAAGTACTATTATCTATCATAACCGCTCGGTAACCACTCTACAACAATTTATAAAAAATACAACATGGTGTAAAAAATATTGGAATCGACATCAGTTGCTTTTCCTGAACAAACTATATTCAGGTTTCGCAAAAACAAAAAATAAAATTGTATTGGAGATAGCTTACTCTAAGCTCGCTTCACCTAGCTTTTACGGTGAGATTCGTCTTGACGACAATTGAGAGCACCAGTCAGTGGTCCAGTTGTAGGAAACGGTCCCGTATTATGCGTTTTAAAACGTGAGATCGAACCCAAGCTGTGACTTATATTCATTTATTAAATATTTTTTCAGATCATAAAATCAAATTTTAAGGGAAATACATTTATTTAGCACAGAGTAAAAGATACATCACCACCACCAGCACCCTAATTACGCAACACTCCATTACTATCCATCGGAATCATTCTGTAGCAAATTGCTAAACCATTGCTCCATATGTTCGGAAAATGTGTCTGCTCAACAGAATAATTAACGCAATGAATGTTATTGGACTGTCAAAATTAAACCCATTGCTACTCATCTTCTCTCTCACTTCTTCTTCATCTCAGTGTTAATACCAGTCGTATCCGAAGCTTTCAGCTTTGGAGTCTAGGGTCCGCTTTATCACTCTAACTGGTCATTTTGGCTAAACTTCGTTATTTTCCATGAAGCGACTGCCGTCCCGAAGGCGATATCGAAGCATTGCAGTTAGACCAATTGTAGGACTTTTGAGGGCTCCTACAACCCGTAACGACTGCCATTAGATGTTCGTATGGCAACCGGGACCAACGGCTTAACGTGCTTTCCGAGGTACGACCAGACCAGTGCAAATATTCATATTAATGCATACAAATATTTGCACTGCGCGGGGATCGAACCCGCGCCTCCTAGTGCAGCGGCCGCGTTCGCTACCGCTGTGCCACGGAGGCTGTCTTGCTACTCATAGTATGTTACGCAATGGCCCTGCAGATACATATATCAAATAGAAAGTGTAAAAACCAATGTAAGAAAATAAGAGGAAAGCGCCTGATGCAAGACCCATCAGACGATGGAACGGTGATGATGAAATTATGCCATATAAATCCCACGCTTACTCTCAAAAATACATCATATAGAATACCACAAGGCTGGCCTTTACACATTACTTTGGGGATTTCGTTCTTATCAATCATTATATAATTTCAATCACCCAATCTGATAGAAGCTGTCATTTTCAAATATATTTCTGTAGTTCGAAATACAAAAACAAATTGAATGAATCTTCTGGTAATCAAAACAAATGCTGTAGAATTGACTCGATAATAATAATCGATTTTATAATTGGAACCGACTGCGAATCCGGAATGGAACGGTGTGACATCAGTAATCGGAATTGGTTTTGTTTCAAGTCTTCGTTTTTGAAATTTATGTCAGTTGGCTCAAATTGGTGGGCGCTATGATTGAACCAATTTACACGAAACATGATTAACTTTAAGGATTAATTATTTGTGTGAGTAGGTGTACAATTTATACAAGGTAGTTGATAATATAATGATATTTCAAAATAATTAATTAGCGAACCTGCTACGCGTGACTTCACAGAACATCAATTATATTTTTCAGTCATATGAAATACCAACAATTTGTTAATTTTACACAGAAACTCATTTAAAAGTTAAAAAAAATACTGCGTCATATGCATTAGGAATGGTTGGTGGCTAGGGCTCTAAAGATGAACCTCACTGTGCGTGTCGTGTCCTGGAGCACTGGTACACTGGTACAGGATGAAGCCCTTAGGAATTGGTCGAGTTCTCTTCTGTCAGATTATTTACATTATTTATTATCAATGTATTATGCATATATAAACATACTAGATTTTTTTTTAAAATAAATCATTGCGTATGGAAGAACAATGTAGTAACACAGTCTGACAAACTCATACTAAAAGCATTAATTTCAAATCAATTACAGACACTTTTGGATAGGGTATTTGACTAAAAAAAACTAATTAGTCCGTTAGTCACATTGCCAAAAAATACTAGACACGTATTTTTTCTTTTTTCATATGAACATAAAATGAAGACGACACAGTGCGGACAATTTTTATTGATTTGATAAAACAAAATACACACATCAAAAGTGTCTAGGGATCAACATATATTTTTGCAATAACTTTTCTCCTGATTGATATTAATTAAAATTTTCTTTAAGGATTCATCAAATAAAGTGTTTTCGTTTGTCACAGTAACGATAAACCAAGTCACCTTTGCATTAATAAAGAAATTTGCCATTTTCCTAATAAAGGGATATTTGACATTTGAACCACTAACACAAAAGTTCGAAAAAAAGACGGAAATAATAGTTTTCTCTAAAATTTTATTGGGTAACTTAAACAATTAATAATCCGTGTTTCTACCGCGAACACTAACAACACAAGAACATCGGTTTGGCATACTCAAAATGAGTTCATCCAAATCACGCTGTGGAATGGCCGCCCATGTTCGTTGCAACAACAAAAAAAGGTCTTCTTGCGACTGGATACCCTCCATATTCGGCAGAGCTCTTCTCTGTAGCATATCCCATGCATGCTCAATCGGGTTCAAGTCTGGCGACTGAGTAGGCCAGGGCAGGACATTGATGTTAGCTGCGGCGAGAGTCTGTCTTACAACTCTTGCGGTGTGCGGTCGTGCATTATCATGCATTAACTGAAATAAGGGACCGATTTGCACTTGTAGAGGAACGATGACGTCTGATACAATCGTCTCAGCATAAATTTGAGCGTTGAGGTTGCCTCTGATCCAAATCAACTCAGTTCTTCCGCCGATCCAAATACCCGCCCATACCATGATGGTTCCACCACTATAAGGATGGACTTCCTGGCAGGATTTTAATCGCTGTTGGCGTCCAGGGGTTCTCCAGTGTCGTATACGTCTTGTATCCGGTCTCATACCAAAACGAGACTCATCAGAAAAGCACACGAAACGCCATTGTTCTTCTGCCCAATTTCTGTGTTCAAGAGCTCATTGATATCGAATCCTACGATTGTGCATTGCTATAGGTGGTACCCGTAGCGGTCTTCGGGAATGAAGGTTCACTTCATGCAAGCGGTTTCTGACTGTTTGGTCGCTAATTAAGTTTCCTGAAGAGTGATGAAGCCTCACGGCTAACATCATGGCGGTTATTGTTGGAGCTCTTCCAGTTAAGATTTGAATGTATCGGTATTGTCTCCGTGTGGTGCAGCGATACCGTCCTCCATGGCGCTCAGCCACGGTACCAGTGCTTCGGTAACGTGTCCAAAGTCGACTGATAACACTCTGACTTGTATTCAGAGCTAAAGCCACAGTACGTTGCCGGGAACCAGCTTCTATCATTCTCACGGCTCTGAGCATATCTTCCCTGCTTAAATGACGTCGCCGCTCCATAATAACGTTGGTTTTAATCAGTAGTAGGGAAACAGTAGCACTAATAATGTCTTCAATGCGTTGTATGTTTTTATAGGGAAAATATTGACAGCTGATTTTCATCTTTTACACGAATTTGATTCACAGTTCCTGATTCAAATTATGAAATGCACCAAAAAGGATCCATATAAATTTATAAAATCATAAATTTATTACAAAGCCACATCTCAATCTCAAGAAATCCGCATAAAAATGCTTGATCCCTAGACACTTTTGATGTGTGTATATGTATCCAATATTTTTCTATAATCTGAATGACGGACTAAATAGAATCAAGAATAGAATACTGTTTATTAAGTACAGCATATAGATTACAGAACATAAATAAAAATATTTTACAAAGGGTGACACAATGAGCGGTCTTATCGCTAAGAGCGATCTTTTACAGACAACCTTTTTACAGACATTTTTTTTTTACCCAGTAAACATCCCTATTGTTATGGGGTAAATCAGTCCGAAAGGTGAAGTTGCATATACCTAAGAGTAGTAAGAACCTACTAGTACAGTCAATCTGCAATTTGAGCTCCGAAAAATGACAAACCGGAATTTGACTTGATGAATCGTTAGAGGGGCGAGTAATAAACTTAATGTTAGATTTCCGAAGTCCCTCCTCCTGCTGTTTTTGAGAAAATCCAAAAAATTTTGAAATTGATTTATCTCAGCAACTATAAGGGCTAGCGACCTTTTTTTTTTTTAAACTGTTAAGGACACTTAGGACTACATTTTCTTTCATTGAAGTGACATCGTCCGACTTAAACTGCAAAAGCTAGATGGCGCTAAAGTTTGAAAAAATTGGTTTTTTGCCATTTTCATTATGAAATAACAATTTTTTTACAATAATGTAAATGAGAAAGTTGTTTGTCACAAAATTAGCTACAACTTTTGTTTAAAACATTTTTTCGTAAAACTTACCGTTTCCGAGCTATATAGGTGAAGAAGTGCAGTGAGCAGAACAACGGTTCTTTTGTCACTTTCACCGAATACGTGGGCATAGTTTGGACAATGGACCGGTTTCTAACATCTGCCAGATGCTCTAAGAAGCGTAAAAAAAAAAAAAAAAAAAATAAAAAAAAAAAAAAAAATTGAAAAAAAAAAAAAATTAAAAATTATTAAAAATTGAAAATTATGTAAACATTTCAATTCATTGATCTATCCATGAATTGTGTGACAAACACCCTACAGCAAGGCACATAATGTACGATTTGTACACTTCAACAAGCTTCAGCTCGGAAACGGTGAGTTTTACGAAAAAATGTTTTAAACAAAAGTTGTAGCTAATTTTGTGACAAACAACTTTCTCATTTACATTATTGTAAAAAAATTGTTATTTCATAATGAAAATGGCAAAAAACCAATTTTTTCAAACTTTAGCGCCATCTAGCTTTTGCAGTTTAAGTCGGACGATGTCACTTCAATGAAAGAAAATGTAGTCCTAAGTGTCCTTAACAGTTTAAAAAAAAAAAAAGGTCGCTAGCCCTTATAGTTGCTGAGATAAATCAATTTCAAAATTTTTTGGATTTTCTCAAAAACAGCAGGAGGAGGGACTTCGGAAATCTAACATTAAGTTTATTACTCGCCCCTCTAACGATTCATCAAGTCAAATTCCGGTTTGTCATTTTTCGGAGCACACGGCTTTTTTTTCGACATATTGACTGTACTATACGGAGAAGAATAATATATATATAATATTACAATATATATATTAAATCAAAACTAGCTGCGCCCCACGGCTACACCCGCGTAAGTTCCGATCTCATGAATATATTGAGATAAAAAGTGTCCTATGTATTATTTCTGGTTATAATCTATAGTACCGGGCGACCGAGCTTTGCTCGGCATCTTTTTTTTTGTTAGGTACATCGCGTGTCTCTATATTTTCAAAACAAAAAATACATAACGAGCGAATTTTTTAAATAATATTTTTTGACTAATGTTTTTCGATCATACCGACATAATAATAAAAAAATATTATTAACTGTTATTTAAATATAAAATTATGAGTGCAATTTAGTTTAACATTTAATTATAAATAAGTACTTATAGTTTAACAATCAGTTACATCAGTTATATATTATTATCATCAATACATAGTTTAAGGTCTTAACCTAATACGTCCTTCCATACTATATTGCGGGTATGCTGAGGGTTTTCATTAATAATAATCATTTCACGTTCTGACGCACGCTGCCGCATATCTTGCAGACGTCGCTCCTGTTGCTCATCATTTTCGGCGGCCACACGTTGTGCTGCACGCTCTCGTGAAACATCTAAATAAGACCTTTCTGTTCTTAAAATGTTAGTGAAGTTTTGCAAGCATCTTACTTTAGCAGCACGTGTGAGATGAGCGAAAACCTGATGATTTTCAACAAGTTCTTCTTCAAATGGGTCCTCACTGTGCGAAGTCTGACAAACACGTGTGGGACGAGCGAAAATCAGATTGTTTTCATGGAGGTTTTCTTCTGCTTCTTGAGATGAGTCACGGCTTAGTGGAGTTAAATTGTTCGTAAGCGTTTTTTTAAATGTTCTTTTTGGCATTTTCGTGTAAAAAAGACACATGATATTTTAAGAGCAATTTTCTGGGTCTAACCTTAAACCAAACATTGGCTTCGTGTACCATGAATGTAAACGTCATCTATATCAAATCAAAGTACTATATTAATTATCAGTTTAATTTTTTATATTTTTTTATATTTGTTTTTATGAAGACTATGAACAAATGTGTGATGTAAATAAATCAATAATAATAATTATAACACAAAAAAGATGCCGAGCTAAGCTCGGTCGCCCAGGTACTTCGTCATTATTATTAAATCATATTATATGGATGAATTTTATTTTGCCTACTTTGAGGAGGTGCAAGGTATCATAAGTTTAGCAATAATAATAATACTAATATTTCAGTTCGTGTTGTGGCAAGTCTGAAATGTTGACACTGTTGAGAAATTCTGTTGTAAATTCGACTGCTCCTTCAGGCTGATCTTTAAAATGAATGAGCTTCATTGTTTCGACTTCTCCTACACTTTTGTGATACCCTGGTACTTTGCACCTCCACAAAGTAGGCAAAATAAAAGTTCTTCCAGGTATTATATATATATTTACAACAAAAAATATTGTTGTTTATATACAACATCATTTCTTTCACAATTGTTTCGACTTCTACACTTTTGTGCGACCCTGGTACCTTGCATCTCCACAAATTAGGCAAAACAAAATTTCTTCCATTGATTTAATAAACGAAAAAGAAAATTCGTTGACGCCGTTTCCAAATATATAAAATGTAATAAAAAGCATTAGACAACGCCATCATTATTTTTTTTAAAACTCCAAAAAAAAAAAAAGGAAAAAACAATAAAATGTAATAAAAAGCATTAGACAACGCCATCATTATTTTTTTTAAAACTCCAAAAAAATAAAGAAAAAACACTATATCGCCAGGGATTTGAACCCGAAGTCTACGAGCTCCGAATCAGAGGCCGAAGCCCCTCAGCTATTCGTATCATTAAGGACAATGGCGAAATTTAGCTTCTTATGAGAAGTTTAGCAATTGTTCAGTGCCTCAAAACATGGAAAAAAGACATTTTCTGAAAATAAACCTAGCTAGATCGACTTATCGTCCCCGAAGCCCCCTGCACACAAAATTTCATGAAAATCGTAGGAGCCGTTTCCGAGATTCCAATTATATATATATATACAAGAATTGCTCGTTTAAAGGTATAAGATGTGTGCCAAATTCCTTCCAAATCTCTTCTTTTGTTTCATATAATTTATAAACTAGTGCTTGATCGCAATTCCCCCTGATAGTAAGCAGTGATGCAATCGTTGATGGTAAAGCGCACTAGTTTATTAAGAGCCTATTCACTCTAGCCTTGATGCCACTCAAATTGTAGTCCGACCGAAACACCGCCGCTGACCAGTCTGTTGTTCCAGTCTCTCGATGTACGCGGTATAAATACAGACAAAAAACGTCCGGATCGTAGTAGTGTTGACAACATAAGAGTGGAAACTTGCCGTACAACGTGTCGTCTAGTAGTGAAACGAAGATGGTGGATTAAATCATGCAATTCCCTCGCACATTCACCAAAATGCATTCTATAGAACACCGAAAGGCTGGCCACTCAACGCCTGTATTCCGACCTTTGGAGACCATTTTGAGTTAAATCCGGGTCGTCAATCAGCCTTTTCGCACGCCTTAATACTGAATCCAAAGTAGGGTTTCAGTAGTTATTGCATTTACGAGTATCAAACATTCAACCATACTTGCAAACTTTCGCATCTATAATATTATTAAGATAATATGATTACAAAGTATTGTTTACATCACTCATGTTAAAATTTATGGATGAATGCGGGCAGCACAAGACCGGTCAATATAGAAAGCCTTGGGGGAGTCTTTTGTACAGCAGTGGACCTCTATAGAGTGAAAAAGATGAAAATGACGAAGAAGAAGGAAACGATGCAGAAAATAAAATGCTTCCTAAATTAAATTAAATAAAAAAACAATTCTGATGGCGCCCGAACGAAACTGACTCGGAAATTGACTTTTATAATGGATTTTCAGTGGTCGTAGAATTTCATAGCAAAAAGTTCAGTAGAGGTAATAATTTTGCTGAGATGTAATATTAACGACAAGACATTGCTGTATGCCCGTTTCAAATTCATAAATACTGATGTCATTGCAGATGTAAAAAACTTTTAAAGTTTGACAAAAGAAAGAAAGGAAAAATGGGAAGTGTTTCATAAGAAGGGGGAATAACCAAGAAACTAGCTGATTACAGTTAGACTAACAATTTCTAGAGTATCAAACAATTGAGATCACAACAGCTTGCGCAACAAATGTATAAGTCAATGTCATGTTCGGCGAGCAGTGGGTAGGTCGCCGCCCGATAAGGGCCCACATCCTAATTGTTACTATCAGTTGGAACCTTATTGCTGTTCCATTGCTCCTTATGTTCGAAAATGTGTCTGCTCATTAACTTTAATAACACAATGAATGTTTTTGAACCGTCAAAATGATAGCTACCCATTGCTACTGATAATTTATAATGTATTACGGAATTACCCTGTAGGTCCGGGTCGATGGCGTGTTATGTTTCACGCGCACTTCAAAGAGATGTCTGTAGGTACATCGTGACGGGATCAACGAAGACCGATGCCTCGGCCAAGGTTGCGGATTTTTTTTTTTAATAATTATAAACTAGCGCTTGACCGCAATCCCGCCTGATGATAAGCAGTGATGCGATCGTTGATGGTAAAGCGCGCTAGTTTATTAAGAGCCTATTCACTCAGAAAAAACTGAGCGAATAGGAAGGAAGACGGCAGTTGAGCGAGGTGATGCAATGTTAAACCCAACAACACGACCAACGATGTTGCGCCAAAGGGAGATTGATCTGAAGACCCTCCATGACCAAACTCCCAACACAACAACATTAGGCGTATCGTACCCGGCACACATCGCAACACAACTGCTCAGACCCGTCCTCCGTACGGCTTCACCAGACATCTTGCCGGAACACGACAAATCGCTTGGCGGCAAGACTTTGTCTGGTGGGTGGTAACTTCTGCCGGCGGCCGATGTTATGGCCTACCACCGAATAGTAATATTAGTCAAAAGAGAAACCGTGGCCCTGACGGACAGGAAAGTGAAGGAACTTGTGTTTTATATTTTGATGGGTAGGTTTTAGTCAGTGAAAGTCTGAAAGGCCCTACCGTTCCGCCCAGATCAGGAGAGGTCATTTGACGATTTCCCATTCAAATGAAAAATTTAAAAAATAACATCATGTATCACATTTTCAAAATAACGAACAAGTTGCAACAGACCATACGACAAACGAAAAGTTTCATAGCTGCATTCCGTTTTTATTATTTGTTTGTTGAAAAACTTTCAATATTTTTTATTTAGTCCTAAAAGTAGCGTAAAACGTTTTGAGTCTTGTAACATGAGAAGGTCAAAAGTAACGTAAAATTTCAGAAAAGTAACTTTCTGGTGAAGCTATAGTATGCTTGGGTATACAACGCCGGCCGCATCCCCTCGCCTCCTTCCTCACCTCCAGACGTATCCCGAAATAAAAGCAGATAGTTGGTGCTTAATTGAATCAGCCAGTGTAGGTAAAGCAAGCAATAGCTAGTTATTAGCCTTTTGGGTTCATATGTGACTTTCCGTCGTATTTTCTTTTTGTTACTAAAAAAAACGTTTATATTTGATTGTGTTTAGTTTAGCTTGTTGTTGTTAACCTAACAGAGTCCTAAAAATACATTTTTTTTTACCGCGACCGTTATGTCGCCGCTGCCGTTCTTCTAAAACTCTGTAGCTTGACACAATCTCATCTTAATGAACATCGTTTATAAATAGCACAAAAACACAAAAGGCCGTCTATTCACTCTTCACATTCACCCACTCTATAACTCAAATCATCTTTAGCCAAACATGAATGAAATTCAGCTTCAAAAAACTTTAATCATTCATTCACTGCTCCGCTTCTACACTGTTCAAATCTGTCAACGTTCAAATAATGTAGTAATTATTTTAAACAAGTAATTGTTTTTCTCTCGGTGGTAGGCCATAACATCGGCCGCCGGCAGAAGTTACCACCCACCAGACAAAGTCTTGCCGCCAAGCGATTTGTCGTGTTCCGGCATGATGTCTGGTGAAGCCGTACGGAGGACGGGTCTGAGCAGTTGTGTTGCGATGTGTGCCGGGAACGATGCGCCAAATGTTGTTGTGTTGGGAGTTTGGTCGTGGAGGGTCTTCGGATCAATCTCCCTTTGGCGCAGCATCGTTGGTCGTGTTGTTGGGTTTAACATTGCATCACCTCGCTCAACTGCCGTCTTCCTTCCTATTCGATCAGTTTTTCTGAGTGAATAGGCTCTTAATAAACTAGCGCGCTTTACCATCAACGATCGCATCACTGATTACCATCAGGCGGGATTGCGGTCAAGCGCTAGTTTATAATAATTAAAAAAAAAAAAAAAAAAGTTCTATTCTTAGTCACGGTCTTTTCATACCTTTGCCGTTCAGTCTTAAGAAACTTTGAAGCCTCAA
This sequence comes from Sesamia inferens, assembly GCA_037179545.1. NCBI lineage: Eukaryota > Metazoa > Arthropoda > Insecta > Lepidoptera > Noctuidae > Sesamia > Sesamia inferens. Next base: position 10,286,200 of record CM073922.1, read on the forward strand.
TAAAGTGCGTATAGTCGAGGGGACGTGAAGGTTTCATAAATAAGTTTTACTTTATACTTTTGTTATTGAGAAAATACTGCTTGTACGGATTCAAATGTATTTAGTTTTTGGTAAAGAAGCTTCTTGCGACTATTTTCCTTTGAAATTTATCATTTTAATGATAAACTTCAAAGGAAAATAAGTCAGTGATATGATAAAGGGGCTTGTGGCTAAATGGTAGAGGTGGATGGGTGACCGTGTTTACTTACCCATGTGTGAATTGAACATCTTGTTAAACAGTTGCTCTCGGCTGCTGTTTTGTGGATCTTTGATAGTCATAACGTGTCGTTCTTTGACTGCGTGATCAAATCAGAAGTGAAGAGATCCGCAGAAAAACGAGAGTAACCGACATAGCTCGACGAATTGCTACACTTGTTCTTGTGCAACGACGGGTTCTCGAGTGACGACCACGCACCGACAAGACGTAGCGTGGGTAGGCCCCCGACAACGTGGACCGACGACCTGGTGAAGGTTGCGAGAAACCGCTGGATACGGGAGGCGTGCGACTGGTCGCCGTATTGGGGGAGGCCTATGTCCAGGGGGGCAATCGCGCTAAAATAATTCAACCAAAACAGAATTGGATTGCAACCAAACCATAACTTTTGTTATGTTTCGTATCGCGCTAACGGTTTAACCATAACTGAATCGCAATTGGAACGTAACCGTTGTCAAATGATAAAGTTGAAACAAAGATAACTTTTTCTATGCCATGTCAAACTTGCGTCTAAACGATTAGATTTATTCATAATTGATTTAGTTTTAATTATTATATCTGACGAAATATATCACTCATACCTACATTAATTTTACTTCAACCGATGTTGAAACTTTAGCGCGATACGAAATATGATCGAAACTAAACCATAACTTTAACTGAATTAGATACAAACAAGAGTTGAACTTCTACGATTTTATTTAGCGCGATTACCCCCCAGCAGTGGACGCCTTTCAGCTGAATTGATGATGAACGGATTCAGAATGTTCCCTTTTAGTCAGGTACAAGGTATGAAGGCCAAATCGACCTTTGAAACGATCAGTTGTCTTAGATATTTACGTACTGAGTTTGTTGTTAATATATTGTATAATAAAAATTTATAATAAGCACTTTTACGCCTGAAGCACACGTTCCTAGTTCACGCAAATTATACATCAGTGCTATTTAGAATTAAGAAAATTGTGTACAAAGTTGAGAAAAATCCAATTTATTTATTTATTTAATTTCATATAATTTATTTGGTAAAAACCCACATAGAATTACAGAAACTGACCTCCACAAAATGTCCAAATTAAGAAGCAAAATGTAAAAACAAATATTTGAAAACTGTCTTTACTTCCATTCATTCAAAACCTCAATCGTGTTTCCAGCGAAATTTAAATAAGAAGATTATATTAGAATTTAATTCTGTTACAGGATTCGCATTCGTTATAATAAATTAGCTGGTAAAAACTTTTTGCGAATATGTCTGCAATGTGATCCAGTGTATAAAGTGAAATGCTAATTTGAAACAAAATATCTCAAGGAAAAGTGAAACAGATCTGAGTTCTTGAAGTTTTAACAAGAAAAGTCTGAATTGCCAGCTTATTCACATTTTACATCGGAACCTAATTTGGTGCCGGAAGATGGATAAAGGGAACTGAAGCCGTAATGGCGCATCGACTCATTTATCTGTTTTCTTCAAAGCACCCTCTCTTATATTTCGAAGGAAACGAAATGAATGAAACGAAGTTTTAGCAGTCAGGAATCTGGAAAGTCGAATAACCAATCTTAGCAACGGGTATCGTTTTACCCAGGAACTGGATTGTGCAGGTCGAATGACGACCGGGACCAACGCCTTAACGTGCTTTTCGGCTTGGAGGGGTCTTGGTAAGTAAAGATGGCCACCCATCCACAGAGCAACCGCGGCAAGTGTTGCTTAACCTGACCGATCAACCATGTGCGACTGTTGTTGTCTAGCTCTTGTCTAGTCCCATTTACCTTCATCATCATCATTTTAGCCGAAAGACGTCCACTGCTGGGCATGGGCCTCACTAAGGATCACCACAACGACCGGACCTGCGCTTCCCGCATTCAGCGGTTTCCCGTGACCTTCGCCAGGTCGGTGGTCTACCTTGTCGGTCTTCCGGTGCATGGTCTCCACTCGAGAACCCATTTACCTTACATAACATGTAATAAAACTCTTGCAAATTTACTCAGAAAGCATGGAATAATATCCACTCCCTCGTGGACTTTGATCACTACACAGATAGTTCGGGTAAGGGGTGCTTTCGCTAATAGGTTTCTTGTTGCTAATGTATTTATGCTGGCCTCGGGCTTTTATTAATTATGGGAGACGCCACCTCCATATATATCAATCCGGCATTCGTGAGTTCTAACGCAGCACTCCCGGGTTATGTCCTACACCACGCAATAACTTCAATACTTATATACCTATGTAGCAAAACTGAAATCTTGGCGAAACCTTTCCTACCTCACCATACCCAGTATAAATTAGTGTGCGTTACGTCAACAGGTGAGCAGCCGGCATAAGGTGACCTTTCACCTGTGTCCTGTGAAACCGAAGCATAAAACACAGCATTCTATTGTTTTACACCAATTTTCTTTTGCCTCATTTATTTAAAGAGAAAGAAAGAAACAACATACATTTATACAGCATAGACTTAAAGACATACAATACATATAGCGTAGGAATACATAAGGTGGCAACAAATAAAAAGTAAAAACCCCGACGCAAAAAGTAGCAGGAAAGTATGTCTCGCGGCTGCACGAAAATGAGGATTTTAATGTACACAGATTATACTAAAACTTATCCTACAAAGTAGATAAGTTTTAGTTTAGTTTAGTTTTAGTTTTAAAGTAGTAGTTTTTAGTAGTAGTAGTACTATTCCAGAGGCTTTGTACCATCAGTTACATACAAGCCTTTACAGCATCCTGGCTACTTTCGAAGTAGGAGCAGTAAGGACTCTGTTACATATCCAGTTTTGCACATACTATTAACTATTAAAAGTTCAATCTCGTCTATATACAGGATGTATCCGACATCGATGCACAAACGAGTACCATGGATCCAGTACATGATTCTGAACCCCCCAGTGGTGGAATTTTTCGTCGGCTTTTTCATGATTTGGAAAAAAATATATGTAGTTTTTTTCACTTTAGACCGTTCATAATTGCTATACTTTTATAAGCCAATAAGATTTTAAAGTAAAAATTAATTAATTCGCTAAATACACAAAATAGCGCAATGAAAACAAAACTCGAAAAACTGTCTTATCAGCTGATTTAATAGAGTTTACTTCAGGGATCAACATCATACCAACAAACCCGCACGGCGGCATGCTTGCAACGTTCAAAGGGCGAGCCGACATTTTATTTTAAACACTGTGAATTTTGTAACAGTTTATTAACGACATAAATGACTACCATAATTTTATTAGTGGCATGCGGTCTAGCCTTTTCGCGAAGTTTGCGTTACAATGTCAGATACACCCTGTATATGTATAAACTATCTCGTCTTTCCGGCTCATTCCAGACATGCTCTGTGATTATATAATAAAGGTCTTCAATCCAGTTGCATTCCACACAATTTGGTGACTTAACTTTACCCATTAGGAATGTAAATTTATTTAGCTTATATGTCCGGACCGAAGTTGCAGAGCTTTAATCAATGTCTGCCTTCCCATATTGGCACAGTCTATCCATGTACTATTGAGGATGTTCGGTCGTATAGTGGTTATCAATATGCATTTTTATGATATGAATGTAGCTTTTAAATAAGACGAACCTGGTATTGTCCTCTCGTTACGTCGTTGGCCTAATTACCCAGGTCGGGCAAAGTGACTTTATCATGTGGAATTTATCAGTAGCAGTTCAGAGCTTTGATTTTTGCCCATTTAATGGCTATAAGCTCGTGCTACATGGGACTTGAACATACCTCGAAAAACGTGACTGTGCTGAATGTACACCTCTATCTAACCCATCGGCGAAATGTTGTGTAATGACCGTGATGTTGTTATCATTATAAAGACTACAATATAAACGTAGCTCCTAATTTGGCAAACAATTTAACAATCACTGGCTTAATAAACTCGCAAATAAAAACAAATCTTGTTAACAAAGTAGGTATCTAACTTATACCAACGATTCCTTATCATTTCGATCACGTTGAGCAAATCTAGTTAGCCTAACGAGTCAGTACGATCCGCGAAGGTGATTAGTAAGCGCTTAACTACTAACGTTAATAGCGAGGTGTAACATCGCGAGGTAAAACGATCGGGCAAGGTCGGCAGGGCAAAGTGGGTCGATTGTTAGTCTTAAGGAAGGTAATGCATTAAATTAAAGACTGTTTTTTACTGCCTGCTCAAGCTATTATGCTGATGATGAGATCTATTATTTCTAGGTCATGAGTTCTTTATTTGGAGCTTCTCAGTAGAAAAGAAAAAAGAGACAAAGAAAAGCTTTCTCCAAACATTTATGAAAAGTAATTCACGGCCGCGTCTTAAACGGCGGCAAATATTGCCCTTAAAAATGCTAATCTAAAAATGTTTTGTTTATTAAAAAATATGCTGCTGGCCTAATTAGGTCAAAAAATTGCGGGTCAGGTCACTTAAAGACTTAGCTAAATAAGTAATCAAGTCTGCCCAGCAGTAAGTTCTCCGAAGAAAGTTTGAATTTTATGCCCTTACAATAATCTACATTTCCAATGAAATCCAACAATCATAATAATATTACATTAACACAATAATATGTTATTTGACAATCCGTATATCAAGGGAATCTTTAGTCGCAATCATTATAACGTGATTGATGTACACACACAATGTTATTCTCGGAACTTGACCCCAAAGACTTATACGAGTACTATTCGATTTTCTAGCAACTTCCGTCAATATGACTTTGGACGTAACATTGAACTTGACTTACTATTAATACCACCGAGATTTCACTACTGTAACGCACTTGTATAATAATGGTCCCAAAAGTCAATAATTTTTAAATAAATATTTTCTTTTCTGAAATTTCTGTTACTGGCAAAATCTATATGGGTTTCAAGACTTATTTCAGCTGAAGGAAGTCCTTGTTTTTAAGTGAGAACTGCTATCGATTTATTGTTCCTTATAAAAAATCTTGCCCCCACACTAGGAATTTCTCCTGTACCGTGGGTGCGTTTGCAAACGTATAATTTCACATATACAAACAGCCAGACTCGAAGCAACTACCTGTAGGTCATACAAATATTTGTTCCGTGCGAGAATCGAACCCGCGACACGCAGCGCAGCAGTCAATCACTTAACCACTGCGCCAATCGTGGACACTGGACATTCGAAACTTACCCATTAAACGATATAAAAACTATATAAAGGCCAAACTTTGCAAAAAGGGGTATTATAAAATCTCAGATTATTTAGAAGACAAAAAAGCTTGGGACTGAGCTGCTCGCTCTGTTAAGCATTGTTATTAAGCAATATGCGTAATTATAACGTAAATTATTGTAAACATTTTCAGTTATAATGTCTGGACATGAAAAAAGACGATGATCCCTGAATTTGTTTAGGCTATTTCTTCTCAGAGGTAGTCAGTTAGGAAATGCCGGCTTCACTAGTTTAAAAAAAACATATGACGTGTAAAAGTGATCAGTGATCCTACTTGCTTAATAAACGATTTCATTTCATTTCATTTCGTGCCTATTTACATGTTCAAGAACAGGATTTACGTTCTTCTTGCCGTTTATAACAGAGTAAAAAATATTTTTGGTTAAGTTGATCATTTGAATTTACATATAACATAACAAACCAACAGAGGACCAAAGTCACCGACATAGCTGACAGGATTAGCAAGCTGAAGTGGCAATGAGCTGGTCACATATGCCGCCGGGCCGACAACCATTGCGGTAAACGAGTCCTCGAGTGGAGACCGCGTCTCGGCAAACGTAGCATAGGACGCCATTGGGCGAGATGGAGCGACGACATCAAAAAGGTTGCTGGTAGCGGCTGGCGGAGAACTGCTCAGAATCGAGCTTGTTGGCGTGCCATGAAAGAGGTCTATGTCCAGCAGTGGACGAGTAGAGGGTGATGATGATGATGATAATAAAACAAAAGAGAACGCTGAATATTGGCCTCCTCCAAGGTGGCCGCCCCAGTCTTCACCCCCTTTCTTTCCAGTGTTTACCCCCGTTGTCCTTATAGACTATGAACATTATTATTTTTTTAATAATTATAAAGTAGTACTTGACTGCAATCCCGTTTGATGGTAAAGCGCGCTAGCTTACAAAGAGCCCATTCACTAAAAAAAAATGAGTAAATAGGAAGGAAAACGGCAGTTGAGCGAAGAGATGCAATGTTATACCCAACAACAAGACCAACGATGCTGCGCCAGAGGGAGATTAATCTGGATACCCTTCACAACTAAACTCCCAACACAACAACATTTGGCGCATCATACCTGGCACACATCGCATTGCTCAGACTCGTCCTCCGTACGGCTTCATCAAACATCACGAATCTCAGTAATTTTAAATGATATAACTAAAACATAGCATTTATATGTTCAAAAAAAAATTGCATTGCAATTGAATATGAACTGTGAAAATCAAAAGAGTAGGCATTGCTAATGAAACTAATTATAGTGACACATAACTACCACGGATGCGGGATGCTGGATGCGGGAGGCGCAGGACCGGTCGTCGTGGAGAACCTTGGGGGAGGCCTATGTCCAGCAGTGGACGTCTTTCGGCTGATATGATGATGATGATGATGATGATAACTACCACGCCGATGATCAATCAGAGCAGAAGTTACGGAGTCTTGTTTTTAGGGTTCCGTACCTAATAGGTAAAACGGAACCCTATTCATGAAACTTCGCTGTCCGTCTTTCCATCCGTCCGTCATCAGGCTGCATCTTATGAACCGTGATAGCGTGACAGTTGAAATTTTCAGAGATTATGCATTTCTCTTGCCGCTATAACAACAAATACTAAAAATAAAATATTTAAGGGCACCCATATAACAAACGTGATTTTTAGAATAGAATAGATTAGAATACTCTTTATTATGTAGACCATATAGATTACAGAACTTAAATATAAAGATTTTACAAAGGGTGACACAATCGGCGGTCTTATCGCTAAGAGCGATCTTTTACAACCTTTGGATGGAATACTAAGGTGAAAGAGGGAGAAATAGTGTAGGTAGTCTACAGTGTACTATTTACACAGAATATACAATAAATATGTATGTTAAATATATCAATGTGCTTGTGAATATTTTGCCGTTTTTTGCTCCATATTAATAATCGAAATAGATAGACACTTGAAATATCGACAGAATATTTGGTTATATATTAAAATTAAAAATAAATAATTAAATTAAAATAAATACTGAAAGGGGCTCCCATACAATAAACGTGATGTTTTTGCCGTTTTTAAAGATAATGCTATTGAACCCTTCGTGCGTGAATCCGACTCGCACTTGGCCGGTTTTTATTATTAAATCACTTCGTCTTGTTTTGCTAATAACAATAGATAGAAATCAGTGTTAATTGTCTTAATGTTTCCTTCCTAGTGTCGGAAGGGGTAAAAGGAGCTTTTACCCCACACCCCAACGTTGAAGGCCTAATGAATTAATGTATGTACCGCTCATGCGTTAATTTCTTGAGGGGCATACATTGTCTGGCCTGTAATTTCTGGTAATTTCAAAGGAAAACATTTGCACTATGTAAGCTAAGGTTTTGCTGTATTCACGAAGTAGAGACAAATATTAGTAAAATATTTTTTCCTTGATATATAAATTTACGTAATACATACATATTACGGCCGATTCTTTTCCTCTACTAATTTTACAGCTAATATTTCACTAGGTTCTTGTACAGAGGCAAAAATTGTTTGGAAATTATTTCTATTTTTTTTTTTTTGATAAATGATTTGATTTTGATTGAGTGTTGTATATGTAATGTGACTATGTGTGTTTTAATTGTATATGAGTCAGGGTTACTTGAAATAAATAATATTACTTTTCTTTTATTAGTTTGTGATTTTACTGTAAAAGTCACAATAAATACTTTTTCGTGGTTTCTTTTTAGGGTTCCGTAGCCAAATAGCAAAAAATATATATTATAGATTCGTCATGTTTGTCTGTCCGTCTGTCCGTCCGTATGTCACAGGCATTTTTGTCCGAAACTATAAGAGCTATACTGTTAAAACTTGGTAGGTAGATGTATTCTGTGAACCGCATTAAGATTTTGATGCAAAAATAAAAAAAATAAAAAAATATTGGGGGCTCCCCATATTTAGAACTGAAACTCAATTTTTTTTTTCATCAAACATACGTATGGGATACCCCACACGTATGTTTAGGTCCTTCCTAAATACCTATCCACACCTATGGATAGGTCTTTGAAATGATATCAAGGTTTTTAAAATATTTTTTTTTCTAAACCGAATAGTTTGTGTGACAGACGCTTCCAAAGTGGAAAAAAGTTGGTCCGCCCCCCTGTAACTTCTAAAATAAAAAAATGAAAAATCTAAAAAAAACATATGATGTACATTACTGTAAAAACTACCAAGGAGAATTGTTTTGAACGAGATCTAGTAAGTAGTTTTTTTAATACCTCGTAAATCGCTTATTACCGCGTAATATTTCATACAAATAACTTAAATCCTTTAATTTCATAAATAAATGCTACGGAACCCTTTGTGCGTGAGTCTTACACGCAATTGGCCGGTTTTTTTTTTATATTTTTGCGTAAACATGAAACCAACTTTGTTGTCTTTTTATTAGAGGTTGGCAGCCTGAGATTTTTACAATATTATTTTAATATTCATATTTCCATTGAAATAGTAGTGAAAGAGTGCTTCCTACCAGCTTTGAACATTGACAACAATAATAACTCTATTACAAAATTTTGTATACAAGTCACAATATTTCAAAATAATAATTAAATATTTTGTGTGTAAGGCACAATATTTTAAAATGATAATTGAATATTTTATTTGTAAGCACAATATTACATGCTTTTTATTAGCTTCACTTGTATGTTTGATTGCTTGCTTGTTTGTTTGTCCGTCTCTAACTCAATTTTTTTTTCCCTTAACTTACATTAATTTGTGCAGGCAAAGTATTTTTTAGTTTAGATTTAGTTACTTGGGTAACGCATCATTACGAATTTTAGCGCTTGCTGTTCTGTCTGTTGGAGGTCAAGAAAGGTAAAAACAAATGAGCACCACTTAAGCGTTCGTGTTATCCGTATATGATTTAAAAAAAGAATATCGAACCAAAAAGTTAAAAATAAATATAGTTTAAAAAATTAAAAAAACATACTGTTAAAGAATAACACACTAAAAAGTTAAAAATAATTTTAAAATTTTATTTATGACAATAGTATATAAACAATACTAGTATAAATGAGAAAAAAGCGTGAGACGTTTTGTGCCATAATTTTTGTATATTAAGCGCCTCACGCTTTTTTAACTTAAAAATTATTTTTAACTTTTTAGTTTGGTATTCTTCAAAGGCATGTTATTTTAGTTTCTTAAACTATATTTATTTTAAAATAACAATTAAATCTTTTATTTGTCAGGTACATTATATCAAAATAATAATTCAATATTTTATTTGTAAATCACAATATTTTTGCCGTCGCTGCCCCGACTATATATATTAAAGGCCAAGAGGCTGTTTAGACCCCCAGGAACATATTAAATTACAAGTTCATTGCTTCAGTAATATATTTCAAAGTTCGCTACATGATTTATTAGTTTATAATGTTAACGTGTAATTAATTTTAGTGAGTATGCAGTTTTGTTCAACGCAACAATAATACTTTAGGTGTATGTAGCTATTGAACTTAAAATACTCACTTAGAATTTTAGCTTATGAAAGAAAAAAAAAGATTCTTATGCGCCTACTTCCTATATCTCCCAGTATTCTTCAATTTTGAAAGCCTTGGTTTCCCAGAAAGTGCTTTAAAGATAAACACAATCTGTCTGAATACAAAGCGTTTTTTGACAGCTTAATGTCAATTGGACGTAGTTATGCAAAAAGGATCCAGCCAGCAAACTTGCTTTTGAGATAGTAGAGCTTGAAGTAAAATTTATATATTAAAATAACATGATAGTAGATTTAAATTTTCTTTTAAATAGTGGGTATTTTCCTGTACTTTTTGGCGGCTTTGATATTTTTTTCATAAACTAAAGTTGATGTGTAGTGTGTTGATGATGATGTTTAGGACAGCCTCCGTGACCTAGCAGTAGCGAACGCGGCCATTGCACAAGGAGGCGCGGGTTCAATCCCCGCACAGTGCAAATATTTGTATGCATGAATATGAATATTTGCATGGGTCTGGTCGTGCCTCGGAAATAACGTTAAGCCGTTGGTCCCGGTTGCCATACAAACATCTAGTGGCAGTCGTTACGGGTTGTTGGAGCCCTCAAAAGTCTCTAACAATTGGTTTAACTGCAGTGCTTTGATATCGCCTTCGGGTTGTGGAGGTCAGACGGCAGTCACTGCACGAAAAATGACAAATTTTAGCCAAAATCAGCAGTTAAACTGGTAAAGCGAACCCCAGACTCCAAAACTGAAAAAGCTTCGGATGCAAATGGGATTAACGCTGAGATGACGACGACTGTCGACTTTTTTTTTTTTTAATAATTACAAACTAGCGCTTGACCGCAATCCCGCCTGATGGTAAGCAGTGATGCGATCGTTGATGGTAAAGCGCGCTAATTTATTAGGAGCCTATTCACTCAGAAAAACTGAGCGAATAGGAAAGAAGACGGCAGTTGAGCGAGGTGATGCAATGTTAAACCCAACAACACGACCAACGATGCTGCGCCAAAGGGAGATTGATCTGAAGACTCTCCACGACCAAACTCCCAACACAAAGTTGATGTGTAGATTTTAGGCATTTATGACAGTAACTCAAAAAACGGTTTTTGTGGGTTGGATCCATTTTGCATAACTACGTCTTATTACTGGTGAAACAATGGATAACAGATTTTTCATGACATCTGAGTTTATACAACATAACCGCTATTGTAGGAAACCGTAAACCTAAGTACGTATTTCAACTCATTGAAAATAGTGCTATTATTTATTTTCTACTCCTTAGTATTCATAATCATCATCAATTTTTATCGTCATACTGCTGGGCACAGGTCTCCTCTCATGCAGAGAAGGATTGAGTGTGGTCGCTAGTATTATTTTTAATTTATTTTTTACTTACCTGTGTGACTAAATAATAAGAGCCGCACATGGTCGATCGGTCAGGTTAACGTACGCTTGCCGCGGTTGGTCTGTGGATGGATGAATACATAAATATGTAAGCTGTCACGCCCTATATGCCTGGGGCTTTTATTGAAGTAATAAGTTTTTAGTTATTTACATTTTCATTTGCTTGCTTTGCTGGTATTTTGGCGTGGTAGCTGGCATGTTTTCAATAATATCATTGTTGTTATATTTTCTTGTGTTCATCACTATACATAGTATTGTATAAAGTATTGTATAAAGTCATGTGTTTTTTAAATGAACAGACAGCTGTGCTGCTGGGGAGTTTCTTCCGCCACTTCTTCTTCCAGTGAAAGCACTAGGAAGTGTCGATGGATGGGCGTTTTGGGGGACTGTCTTATGTAATATTGACGTTCAAAAAGTGCTGATTCTCAGCCTAATTTGAATAAATTACTTTTGATTTTGATGACCATCTTTACATATCGAGACCTTTCTGTGCCTCGGAAAGTACGTTAATTCGTCCCGGCTATCATTTGTAAATCTATGACAGTCTGACCAAGAGTTGTCGTATAACCCAGTAACTGGATTATGGCAATCAGATAGGCGGATGCTCCAGGTAAATAACTGGTATTCAGCTGAATACAGTAAGATTAAAAACCGATCCCTACTTGGAAGATGAAACTAACCATTATTGTCCTACTGTTGGGCAACCGCTTCCCTACTTTTTTTTTTGACGTGACAACGTCTATTAAATTGGTACGGCGTGGAGTCATTCTCGAAAACACCGTAACGGCCGCATCTGACGCCACACGGAGTCCACGCCTACCTTACCCCCACCCCTAGAGCGCCCGATGTGTAAACATGTAATAGACGTTGTCACGTTCAAATATCGGCAGTAGACGGAGTTCTACAGACAACCAATTTTTTTTTATAAATTATAAACCAGCGCTTGACCGCAATCCCGCCTGATGGTAAGCAGTGATGCGATCGTTGATGGTAAAGCGCGCTAGTTTATTAAGAGCCTATTCACTCTAGCCTTGAAGACACTCAAATTGTATTGTGACGGAAACACCGACGCTGGCAAATTATTCCAGTCCCTCGATGTACGCGGTATAAAGGAGGAAGCAAAACACTTCGTCCGGATCGCAGTGGTGTCAACAACGTAAGGGTGGAAACTCGCCGTACGACGGGTCGTCCGATGATGGAACGGAGATGGGTGAATTAAATCATGCAATTCCCTTGCACACTCACCAAAATGAATCACTCTCTTTTCATTTTAGACCAATAGATATTAAAGGAGCTATTTAGGGCAAATATTTAAAATGAGGGATGAGCTTCCCTCATTTTAAATATTTGACCTAAATACAATACAATATTTGGCCTATATACAAAGTAACATAACATGCATTATAATGATTTAACTTTGGCAAACCAATATTGCTGACTCCGGCTGAACATCACAAAACGCGACCCTTCAACATTAGAACAAAAAGAAATTGCCTACGTCATCAAACCGACCTCAATGTGCTTACTTACACAAAAAATAAAACGAATATTTTTTCCTTTTTAGTATACTAAGCCTTTTTTTACTCCTAACCCCGCAAAGTACCTTACTACCTAGGACTTGGAGAGCCGATTGAATATTCAAGTCAATCTTTACTTAATCGAATGTAAAGTCGCCCGGCGACCCAATTATTCTCCTTCGTGTTGTTGATACAATTTTAATCGTTCATTATTCACCGGAAGCTGGGTAATCAATTTTAAATATTTTCACAAGAATCATTCAGATGTCTGTCCTTAGAAATGGAAATGATTGGAGGTCACTAAGTGGGTAATCTTTTTGAAGAAATAGTTCTGAAATTAACATCTGCCGCCGATAGAAGTTACCACCCACCAGACAAAGCCTTGCCGCCAAGCGATTTGCCGTGTTCCGGCATGATGTCTGCTGAAGCCGTTCGGAGGACGGGTCTGAGCAGTTGTGTTGCGATGTGTGCCGGGTACGATGCGCCTAATGTTGTTGTGTTGGGAGTTTGGTCGTGGAGGGTCTTCAGATCAATCTCCCTTTGGCGCAGCATCGTTGGTCGTGTTGTTGGGTTTAACATTGCATCACCTCGCTCAACTGCCGTCTTCCTTCCTATTCGCTCAGTTTTTCTGAGTGAATAGGCTCTTAATAAACTAGCGCGCATTACCATCAACGATCGCATCACTGCTTACCATCAGGCGGGAATACGGTCAAGTGCTAGTTTATAACTATTAAAAAAAAAAAAAAATAAGTGCGCTATCATGATGGTGTTTCTGTGAATTCGAATTTGGCAAGTAGGTATCTTGTATAGATAGCAGAAAAAATCATGGGAGTATCTGAAGAAGCAAAACGATCAAAATCTATCTTTTTGTATACACAATTATAAATTAGTGCTTGACCACAATCCCGGCTGATGGTAAGCAGTGACGCAATCGTTGATGGTAAAGCGCACTAGTTTATTAAAGCCATTCACTTAAAAAACTTAGTGAATAGGAACAAAGAAAAAAAAAGTTGAGCGATGTGATGCAATGTTAAACCCAACAACACGAATAACTGTCTGTCAACTGACAAAGGAGATTGATCTGGAGACCCTCCACGACCAAACTCCCGACACAACAGCACTTGGACCAGCGTACCCGCCACACATCGCAACACAACTGCTCAGACCCGTTCTCCGTACGGCTTCACCAGACATCATGCCGGAACACGACGAATCGCTTGGCGGTAAGACTTTGTCTGGTGGGTGGTAATTCCTGCCGGCAGCCGATGTGGCTTACTACCGAGAAAATACCAGTCCCTCGATGTACGCGGTGTAGAGGAGGCGAAACGCTTCATCCGGATCGTAATGGTGTCAATAACGTAAGGGTGGATACTCGCAGTACGACGGATGGCCATGATGGAATGGACATGGGGGAATTAAGACATGCAATTCTCGCGCACACTCTCCGAAATGCATCCTGTAGAATACTGACAGGCTGGCTACTCTTCGCCTGTACTCTAGGCTTTGGACACCGTTTTGAATCTGGGTCGCTAATTACCCTCTTTGCACGCCTGTCCACGAAATCCAAAGTTGTCAAGTGGCATTTGGCAGCACCAGCCTAATCCATCCATTATTTCTGTTCCATCTGGAAAAGATTTTTGCGAAGAAACAAATGAATGGTAAAAAAAACTATTTTCTTTTTATGGCCCTAATTCATAACACCAAAAGTATCGTCCATATTGTGTGTGTCTTTTTTCTTTCTAAAGGTTTTATTTTTCACTTTTAGATCGTAATTATTACCAGCACCTAAATCTGTGTTAAAAATTAAACTGTTGAATCTTTTATGATGATATTTTTATGACATCAAGTTTAAAAGCTTAAAATTAAAAAGAACTGGCTGACCCGGCCACGCGTCTCGGCCACGCATTGCTGTGGCTAACGTTTTTACCATATTAGAAGTCACGGTAAAGGAACATCAGACATGGGCACCACTATGCTTTTTTGCATGATGCCATTTGTAAAAAAACATGGTGGCCTTCATGACTGATATAGACGAATAATTATTTGCAATTAAATAATATTGCGATCATAAATAATTGAGATGTAAGCTATCCTATCTTTCAAGTTGGATCAAACTGCACACGGTGTACAAGTTCATCCAGGACAAACAACGTGACACGTTAGTTCTATATATTAAGATGACACATCGGCTTATATATAACGGGGTGGCGTTGTTACCAAAATTAAAAAATGAGATCCTCCTGCTTTTTTTAGATTAAACAGTAAATGCCAAAAAAGCATCTAATAAAACAGTAGCCTCATAAGTTTGAGTGTGCGGGTTAGATTCCAGGTCAAGCAAGTAACAATATAACTCTTCCAAGTTATATGTACTCTCTAAGTATATCTTAGATACAAATAACTGATTACAAGGTGAAGGAAAACATCTTGAGGAAACCTGGACCCGCATTGTGCAAGCGTGGTGATTACGCTCAATCCTTCTCTGTATGAGAGGAGATATGTACCCAGCAGTGGGACGATAAAAAAGGTTGATGATGATGATGAATTTATGTAAAAACTGATCTTGCTCTCACAACAAGAGTTCCAAATGTCACTTGAACAAAATACCTGAATCTGTTATACTACACATAGTCTCCAAACTACTTGGTTCTCAATTAAGTGGCATCATACATCTAGTGTAAATCACTGTTTAGCATTACGGTTTTAGTCTCAATGGCACTAAGGCAACACAATGAATATGCATGGATACGGAACATAATTATCCGAAATGTGATTACGTAGTCCCAGAGCCAAGACTTTGATGAAGTCTGTTATTTAGCTCTTAGAATTTTTGGTGTATTTCTAAGTAAGTCCAAATCTTCTATGAATTAATGTCGTGATTTTTTGACTAGTTTTTTTGGAGTTCTTGCATCGGACGACGGCATTGCGTCGGCACCGACTGTGGCTAAAAATTATCACTGGCGAAGATAGAAGTCTTGCATAGGGTCAAAGCATAATGCTGAGCGATAGTCGTTTAGCGTGGTGGTGACGTTTTTTTCTCCCAACCCTTTTTTGTGTTTTTTGCATGTTCTTTTTGGCGTCATGATTTGTGCAAATAAACGTATCTTTTTTATAAAATATAGGTTGAGGTTTTGCTGCAACTTTGTGCCTACTAACAAATTATTCATGACTGTGAATGTTAAGAAATATAGGTTGTTCAATATATATACAACGCCATCTAGCGGCGAAGAGAGTACGCATCCAGCGCCCTGAACATCGTGCGATCTTCTGCAGCTGGCATCACTGTCGCAACCAACTTCACTCTCTCAACGTTATTTTCGCCAATGGTCGTGTTAAGAAATAATTATTGTAATTTCCTTAAAATATACGCTTATATTAGAAGAAATCACTAAACCACTCATTGAAGACATCCTTGCTCTCATCACAAAGGGACACACATAAGGAACAGTTTACACATAGATAATTAAATCTATTAAGTATAAATATATTAATACTCGTAAATAATCTTTTTTAAACATTTTATATGATTCAATGAGACTTTTAATTACATTTCTTTCTTTATTTATTTTTAAGTGTGCGTCTAATTTGTCCGGTAAACACAATTATTCTTTATTAAATATTGGCACATTAAAAGAGCTTTTTCATTAAAATGAAGCCCAAAACACGTGGCCTTAATTTAATTCCAATTGACATTGAGCTTACATTTCACATATTTAACTAGTGCTAGGTCAGAATCCGGCTGGCACATCTATAATTACAGGCAGCCCGCATGATCAGGGCTTCAACGGACGCGTCCAACAGATTATTACTTATCGATTTTTTTCTCCCTTTTGTTTCAATTCAATTAGTTTTTTATTGTTTAAGAGATAATTCTGTTCATAGAATATCGATACTGGAAAAAGTTGTAATTTGGTTTTGGGTTTAATCATTATGTGCCAGTAAACCCCCGAAACTCAGAAAAAAATAGCCTTAACCCATGAATTTCCAGTTAATTATTTCTTTTTATTTTCTTAATAATTAACTTTTGTTAATAGGTATTTATGCAGATCAATTAATAAAAAAAAAAACAATTTATCCAGAAGCATGGGAATTTGCGGATTAAACACTATATCAAAGCTTCTTCGTTGTGGGAAGTTAAATTAGCAGATCTTAATAACAAATACTTTGTTACTTAATTAACTTAATTCCTAGTGTGGGGCAAGCTTTCTTTTTTCATTATATAGGTACTGTAACATTCATTTCATCCCAATAGAATGAGTCGTTGAAATCTCAACGATTCACCATTCAGACATGACATATGTCCTACGAGTGTGCTGACTCTGATTCCAGCGCATACAATCAAGGCTTCATGAGACGCTTTCAGAAATCACCACTTTTTCATTTTATAAGCTTTTGTTTGATACAACTCGATTTCCAAGGAGTTGTGGAGTTGATTGTTTGTTGATAAAAGTTGAAGTTGCTTTTGGGGTTTCAAATAGGCTTGAATGTGATGGTAACCTGTTAACCCCGGAGAACTCAAACACTCCTAAAACTCTTTCCATCAGCGTCGATACAATAAACCTTTTTCTTTAAATATAAAATCGGTTTTATTAAAAGGAGTTAGGAACTTTATTATTGAAAAATGTTTTATCTGGTTTTGGGTTCAGGATCTTTCCCTTAGCTTAAAATTAAATAACTTTCTCATCTCTAAAATTAATAATTCTGAAAACTCAAACGTCACTAACTTAATTTAATTTAACATAAGTCAAAATTAGACAAATAGAAATGAGATAATGAAGAGAGAGATTCTCGATCCAGGCAATAGCACTATTAAGTGGCAAAGGGCGGGCGTTTTCTGGGACTGTCTTATGTAATATTGACATTGAAAAAGTGCTGATTCTCAGCCTAATTTAAATAAATGACTTATGATTTTTGATTTTGATTTAGACGTACTGGTCACCCGAAGGTTAGCTAGCTAAACTTGCATTGGGGCGCTGGGCCCGATGGTGGATAACCAGACATTACAAAACGAAAAATCTTCGAACATCGGAATGCATATAAAGTCTGCATAAAGCTCGGCTGATATTCGTAGATGTTTGACAGCCGTCACAGCGATTAAGCGGTATCGTGTTGGTATTTGGTTAATGTAACCAAGTTGTAGAAGTCTGATACACAATCCCTTTATGTAATATCGTGGTATTTAGGTGTATTCGGTTCGATTGAATGCCGTCTTAAATACAGTTGAGAAATGACTATGGTTAGAGGTGATTTTTCCAACCACAGATATTTTTTTTATTTAATGAATGTATTTGTGTTTCTAATTTATTGTACTGTATATCAAATATTTATTTAAAAATATTATAATTTACCTGCAAGAGATTGCATTAGCGATAAATCCGCCATTGTATATTTTGTAGTGTTAAATGTATTACATTATGTAATGTAAGTTTTTGGTATATAATAAAGTATAATTATATATATATATATATATTTGACAGCTTCCGTGGCGTAGCGGTAACGAACGCGGCCGCTGCGCAAGGAGGCGCGGGTTCGATCCCCGCGCAGTGCAAATATTTGAATGCATTAATATGAATATTTGCACTGGTGTGGTCGTGCCTCGGAAAGCATGTTAAGCCGTTGGTCCCTGTTGCTATAGGAACATCTAATGGCAGTCGTTACGGGTTGTTGGAGCCCTCAAAAGTCCTACAATTGGTCTAACTGCAATGCTTCGATATCGCCTTCGGGTTGTGAAGGTCAGACGGCAGTCGCTTCATGGAAAATATCGAAGTTTAGCCAAAATGAGCAGTTACACTGATAAAGCGGACCCTAGACTCCAAAGCTGAAAGCTTCGGATACGACTGTGATTAACGCTGAGACGAAAAATAAGATATAAATAATTTTATCCGAATAATAACTTGATTGTTTTACAGTTATTCCTTACAAAAAGTAATAAAGCGAATAAAAAGTATATTCCGTCATTCGAAAATTCAGCCTTAGGTAGAAAAAAATTACAAGAACATTCTACAGAGAAAGAAACGTGGTTAGTCAACATAATAACGGTTTTATGTCACCAAAACGCAATGAGCGGACGTGGTGATAAATGCTATGTACTCGGTAACTGCGAAGGAACAGATGTTAATATCCACGCTGGTTGTGATGAGATTGTAGCCTTGTGGAGACATTACTGGCTGGAAATATTCCTCGTCTAATAATTTTAGATGATTCAATTCTTGTTCCATAATTAAATGGAAGAAGGTTGTAGACTGTTCTTATTAAGCGTGATTGCCGTTACATTAAAGTTGTAGGAGCCCTCAAAAGTCCAAGAATCAGTCTAACTGCAATGCTTCAATATCGCCTTCGGCTTGTGGAGGTCAGACGGCAGTCGCTTCATGGAAAATATCGAAATTTAGGCAAAATTAGCAGTTAGGCTAGCGAAGCGGACCCCAGACTCTAAGGCTGAAAAAGCTTCGGATGCGACAGGGATTAACACTGGGATGACGATGATGATTGCCGTTATATTAAGAAGTACAGAGTCTGACTTAAGTCTTAATCTGTTGATAAAATCTATAGTCTTCCAACATTTTTGAGTAGCCAGAATGTCGATGTTCTATAGGATGCATTTAGGAGAGTGTGCGAGGGAATAGCATAACTTAATTCCCCATCTCCGTTCAATCATTGGGCGACCGTCGTGCGGCGAGTATTCACCCTTACGTTGTTGACGCCACTACGATCCGGAGGAAGCGTTTCGTCTCGTCTTGGAATAATTTGCCAGCGGCGGTGTTTTCATCTGACTAGAATTTAAGAGTCTTCAAGGCTAGAGTGAATGGGTGGTGAGAAGTTACTACCCACCAGATAAAGTCTTGCCGCCAAGCGATTCGTCGTGTTGTCTGGTAAAGCCGTACGGAGGACGGGTCTGAAAGTTGTGTTGCGATGTGTGCCGGTTATGATGCAACAAATGTTTTTGTGTCGGGATTTTGGTCGTGGAGGATCTCCAGATCAATCTCCCTGTGGCGCAGCATCGTTGGTCGTGTTGTTGAGTTTAACATTGCATCACCTCGCTCAACTGCCGTGTCCCTTCCTATTCACTAAGTTTTTTGTTTAGTGAATAGGCTAAATAAACTAGCGCGCTTTACCATCAACGATTGTATCACTGCTTACTACCGAGCGAGATAACGGTCAATAACTAGCTACAATTATAGAAAAAAAGATTTTGTCGTTTATTATCAAGGACGAGCTATTGGGTAATAGGATATTGACTCTTTGGTCGGATTGGTTGTAAGAGTAGGCTTCTGAAAAATAATGGAGAACAGCGGGGACCAACGGCATAATAATGTACTCTCTGAGACATGGACTCGATATGTAGAGGGTGGTCAGTATATACAGACAGATCCCAGCAAGGGTAGCTTACCTATCGTTATGTTTTCGCGGTGGCAGGCCATAACATTGACTGCCGGCAGAAATTATCACCCACCAGATAAATTCTTTCGACAAGCGATACGTCATTTTCCGGCATGATGTCTGTTGAAGCCGTACGTAGGACGGGCACCAAACGTTGTTGTGCCGGGATTTGGTCTTGGAAGATCTCCAGATCAATATCCCTCTGGTGCAGCATCGTTGGTCGTGTTGTTGAGGTTAACATTGCATCACCTCGCTCTACTGCTGTCTTTCTTCCTATTCATTCAGTTTTTTTTTTGAGTGAATAGGCTCTTAATAAACTAGCGCGGGATTGCGGTCAAGCGCTAGCTTAAAAAAATGGATATAGCATAATTTTTTTAAATTTGGTTTTCGTAATAAACATAAAACTTGGCTTTAGTACACTCCTAAAACTTTTGATGGCGTCGCTACAGTAAACCTCGTTCGCCTTAGAGAGTGATTACGCTCAATCCTTCTCTGTATGAGAGGAGACCTGTGCCCAGCAGTGGGACGATAAACGGGTGGATAATAATGATGATGATGACGAACACACCAAAAATAATTCTTATCACGACAGTAATATTCGTTTAATAACGACATAACAAACAAATTCTTCGTGCTTTAAACATTATTTAACTTTAATAGGAACCACAGCCACATAACATTTCAGTGTCGACACACAAGCTAACATGACACATATCCAAGCAGTGCTGGCTCGAATTCCGACACGTCCGTAATTGCTGGCAGTCCACATAATCACCGCGTTACGGGATTGGTGCTCTCTGAGGCGGGAAGGGGTCTAGTATATATATAATAATTATAATGTAGAGGATGGTCATTGCTCACTCATCTACGGACCGACTAACACAACCATGGCATTTTTTGATTTTTTTTTTTTAACTGGGACAAAACCCGCCACACATTTTCCCACCCACTGCAACTCCTGAAAGCCAGAATCAACAGTGGAGACCGCCAGAAAAACGCCGAGCAATAAAGCTCGACCAGTCCCGGAGAAACGATTCAACTGTCTTGGGTCCTGCAACGAAATTAATCAGAAAAGAATAGCGGAGGAGTAAGAAAAAAGATATTTCCCTCCATAACAAGCAGGAGATAGAACAGAACTAGGCCAAACGGCACAAAGGGACATTATTGCAACTGGGAGAAGCCTAGATTGCCCAGCACCACGGAATAAAATTTGATTAAGATAATGTTACTTTTATCGATCCATGCAGCAGTTATTATTTAGCACCTATTTTTCACCAATTTCAAAGAGGAGGAGGTTAGTCAATTCAAACGTATATATGCTTTTTTATGTTTGTTCGGGGATAACTTCGTCATTTATGATCCGATTTTGATTATTCTTTTTTTGTTGGAAAAATTGGAACCGCTTTTAAAAAAGAACAAGATAATATACCGACAAGGAAATCAGAATTTGATGATGGCAGACCAGAGAAATCGAGGGGAAGTTTTAAAAATCGTAAAGGCGATTATTGTACGTTTTTTTAGTCAGTGACAAAAACGAATATACAAAATCCGAAAACACCGACTTCCAAAATTAGTTGTTTTTAACTTTGTTGTGATGTTTTTTTTTTTTCGGAAATCGATTGTTATTTTTTTTTCTGTATAGACCATTTTTTACGTACTATCTTCATTTGAGATGTAGAAGATCTTCGTTATGATCTGTGAAAATGACTAGTACTTATGTATCTAATATCCTAACGACACAAACGAACCTCACAAAATTGTTTAACTAAGCTCTGACTCAAACTCCAAATTGTAATAAACATAAATCATTATAGTACCTTCATATTGAATACTATGTATGTTTGCGCTGTTTCCGAAACTCGTCTACTAAAGTGTATTATGTAATAATATCCAACTAACCTGCAGGAAAATTTGCTTGAAATACTATCAGCTGCAATCTATATAATTTAGACAGTTCAACAGCTTTCATTACGTCATTTACATTGTTGAGCAGTCAAATTTCTCGAACATAGGGAGCAATGCATTAGCAATATGCTTTAAGATTATTCAAATTTATAGTAATAGTAATATACGCAATTAGTGTGCTGAAATGCTCTAGCCCTCGCAGGAGACGCTCTGCTTGGGAGATAACATCGAACTCCCGGCCACAGAAGGCGTTGGCTTACAAACATTCTTCTCTTCTTCTTCTTCTTCTTCTTCTTCTTCAGCCTATGGATCCTCCAAGGCCTCCCCCAAGGCTTTCCACGCTGACTGGTCTTGTGCTGCCCGCATCCATCGGCTTCCCGTGACCTTCACCAGGTCATCGGTCCACCTTGTTGGGGGCCTCCCTACGCTGCGTTTTGCAGTACGTGGCCGCCACTCCAGAACCTTACCGCCCCATCGGCCATCGGTTCTACGAGCAATGTGCCCTGCCCACTGCCACTTCAACAACAATCATTCTTAAATCCCTCGAATTTAAGAATGTTCACAGTCTGATCATTCTGTCCCAAAATGTTAAGAAATTCCCGGATTTTCCAAGTTGACAAGTTCTTGACATAAACGTTTCCTCCCGAAATGAGACTGCGACTAACTTCTCACCTACAGTATATTAGTAAACCTTTGGTATTTATTTTTCTGAGAACATTTTAATCTAATTATGATAACTAATAAATCTTCTGGAATGAATTTTGTAAATGATGACAAAATAATCCTATGTTCTTATTCCACCTATAGAGTCCTACTGCTGAACAAAGGCCTCCCCCAAGGCTTTACACGATGATGGTCTTGTGCTGCCCGCATCCACTGGCACATAACTAACTTCCAATATTACGAAGTAATATCGAAAATTAGTTACTTCGTAACATGTTCATAAAATTTTTAATTAGTTTGGAATATTTTAGGTTATAACAATTAAAGAAACACGTATTTTTCAATTTTTTTTTTTTATATTTTTTCGAAATTCGAACGTACTAAAACTACCAGTTACGCTATCTATGATTAGTTTTTGGTATTAAAATGTTCGGTGTGGTGTGTCTTGGGTGGGTTACATTGCAGTGGCATTGATTTGAATGAACTTAAATGTTTAGTATACATTTTAGCGAGATTATTTAGGTTTGTTACAGAAATGTCATACGAGTCTACAAAGGGTTAAATATGATTTGTAATATTAAAATAATATTGGATCACTTTGTCATCATTTAGAAAATCCATTTCAGAAGGTGTTTTAGTTATCATAATTAAATTAGAATGTTCCCACTGCTGCGATATAGGCCTCATCTCTGTGAAAGAGAGAGAGAGAGAGAGCCGTATCCACCACGTGTATAATCATCTACTTATTAATGAAACAGCAAAACAATATCAAATGAAAATTAGAACTGGAACATTTAGGTATAACAAGTTAGTGACAGGCGTGAATCGCGATGCGCTATGCCTCGGGAAATAGCCTTAGTCTACAGAAATACCATTTGTAAGAGGATTAATTGTACATTGTATGGCATAAAACGAAAATACAAAACCTGTGGGGTAAATCCGTAACACACTAAGGAATTTATGAAACGGTTGCTTAACAAAACATACGTAATTGATAAATTTTGTAATGAGTCTAATTTGAAACAAAGGTAGTTTTGGACGCAAGCTTACAATTTCTAAGAAGGTGCTTATTATCATCAATCTTTTTAGAAATTGGGTTGTATCCTAAAAAATAATTTAAAGTCCATCAGATAGATTTATAAAAAATATTGAACACGTATTTTTTATTTTTTCTTTCATTCAAATACTTAGGAAGATATATTGATTTGAAATGTCGCATGACGTCACGCCGTGGTACGAAATATACCACGGCGTGACGTAATTAGCCCCACTCCGTAACTTTAATACACTATATCTCAGTAGTTTTTGGTAATTTCGACAAAATAAAAAATATGGGTCTTAATTTTTTTTATTATGTATAAGACGGACTAATTATTTTTTTGATTTTCATACCTTGGATACATCCCTATTGTATGTTTACGTCAAGTGTACGTGAAACATCCCGCTCTAATAGTAACAATCATTTTAATAGTTCGAGAACATTTATTTCTGTATCTATTTACATTGTTGAGCGGGTATTTTTTCCGAACACGTAAACCAATGATAGTGAAAGCGTGTTACTCTAGTATAGGATGCAGACTCCCGAAATTAAATATTATAGGCTGATGATACGTCATAAGCCAGAATTTGAATATAGAATAGAATTCTCTTTATTATGTACACCATATACATTACAGAAAAAAAAATGAATTTAAATATTCTTGGCGCTAAGAGCGATCTTTTACAGACAACCTTTGGATGCAATACCAAGAAAAAGGAGAAATGCAGTTTTGGCGGGAAAGTCAAGCTGAGTGCCACGCTCATTTTTCATTAGACTTTTAAAATTATTTATAGTATTGTTTACTTCAGTAAAAAATCAGTCAATTCAGTAAAGAAATCATAAAGATCAGTGAAATATCGCAGCATAGTGGCCACATTACGACTTTGTCTTAAGCCTCCCTCGTAAGACGGTTTAACCGGCCGTCTTTTTCGACATTAATAATTCATTACGTGACATTGGCTAAATGCACAAACCGTGCGAAACCAAAAACTAAAGAAAGAAAGAAAGAGAAAGGAGACATATAATTTTCACTCCTACACAAACCCTGTTCTCCTTCTTATCTTACTTCTCATTTTCAGTATTTATGCTCTGAGCATAATAGGAATCTTCGTTCTTCCAATAATTGTCTTCTACGATGTCCTTCTCACCGCTCTAGTTTTCTTAAGTCTTCATTTCTTGTCCAGGCGGTTTTCCTTTGGAATGATCTTCCTCAGAATATCAGGTCGTTGACCAATCGGTACACCTTTAAAATTAAAGCTCGGGAGTACTTACGCAAGAAATTGGCTGATTCATCAAATACGAGTATATAATTTATTCTTTTTCTCTATCTATTTTTTTTATCTCTCTCTACTGTTTTTATTTTGTATGTATGTATTTGTGTATTTATTATAATATTCTTTTTTTTGTGTTTCTCTTTTAACTTCTCTTTCATATTGTTGCACCTACCATGTTTTGTCTGCATCATCTTAAGGTAGACTGGTAGAAAAAGTCCGCCATTGTACAATGTTTTTCTTTGTGCATAAAGTTGTAATAAATAAATAATTCATTTAAACAAACTATTGAGATTATACATTTAATATTTGTGTATGTACGTTAAGTATGTTTCGATAATTTAAATAATTATATTAATATAAATGCTTAGATATCCCCTTCGGGTTGTGGAGGTCAGACGGCAGTCGCTTCACGGAAAATATCGAAGTTTAGCCAAAATCAGCAGTTAGACTGGTAAAGCGGACCCTAGACTCCAAAGCTGAAAAAGCTACGGATGCGAACTGGGGTTAACGCTGAGATGATGATGATATTAATATATTGAACATGAACTAAGAGCAAATATATAGTAATGATAATGTTTCAAGAGAGAGGAAGTACTTTTATCATGGTTTTAAAAGTATCCAAAGATCCTTTGGGTTTTTATTATTTTTTTAAAAAGGACCCTCCACTAGGAATTTATACTGTATCTTGGATGCCTTTACAAAAATATCAAC
Organism: Sesamia inferens; assembly: GCA_037179545.1. Classification (NCBI taxonomy): domain Eukaryota; kingdom Metazoa; phylum Arthropoda; class Insecta; order Lepidoptera; family Noctuidae; genus Sesamia; species Sesamia inferens. The sequence goes on from CM073922.1 coordinate 10,311,945, forward strand.
TCATATATATAAACAACAGTTGTGGTGACCTAATGGTTAAAATACCAGGCTCTCAAGTATGAGTGTGCGGGTTCGATTCCAGGTCAGTCAAGTACCAACGTAACTTTTCTAAAGTTACACGTACTTTCTAAGTATATCTTGGACACCAATGACTGAAGGTAAAGGAAAACATCTTGAGGAAACCTGGACTTTATAAGTCTGAAATCGCCAACCCGCATTGAGCAAGCGTGGTGATTACGCTCAATCCTTCTCTGTATGAGAGGAGACCTGTGCCCAGCAGTGGGACGATAAAAGGTTGATGATACAAAGAACTTGTTTGTGTATGTGAGTCTAAATTTTAACTTACTATCAATACTTACTTATTAATACTTGTAGGTCATATAAATATTTGTTCCGTGCGGCAATCTAACCTGCGACACGGATTGCAGCAGCATGTTAATCGTGCCATAAAGAGCTCGTCTAACCTACCTATTATAATTTATACAGGTACCACATACGAATATCGGTTAGGCATCTCACTGTGGTAAAGCATTTATAATGTATTGAACCGACCTTGGCTCTGAATAGGCCATAATAGATCATTTTCGTTTGCTCACGGGAGTAAACAAACGGATTATATTACTAAAACATGCCAGTAGGGTAAATGCGTCACACACTATCAATAGGAATGGGTCTCATTTTGACAGCTCAACAAAATTCATTCCGTTATTTACGTAGTTAAGCAGACACATTCTTAGAACTTATGAAGCAATGGACTAGCAATATGCGTCAAAGTGATTCCAATTGATAGTAATAGTGCGATAGGCAATTAGGGTGCTGGGCCCAATGAACACTCCTGTGGCCCTAGTTTGCTATATTTATAAATTTGTTATTCCAACACGATTCCATTGTCATTGAGCTAAAAAAAAGTTTGTCATCATTTTTGATTATGGTAAAGCGCGCTAGTTTATTAAACCCATTCACTTAAAAAACTTACTGAATAGGAAGGAAGACGGCAGTTGAGCGAGGTGGTGCAAAGTTAAACCCAACAACACGACCAACGATGCTGCGCCAGAGGGAGATTGATGTGGAGACCCTCCACGACCAAACTCCCGACACAACAACACTATGCGCATCGTACCCGGCACACATCGCAACACTACTGCTCAGACCCGTCCTCCGTACGGCTTCACCAGACATCATGCCGGAACACGACGAATCGCATACATTTCAGCCGAAAGACGTCCACTGCTGGACATAAGCCTCCTCCAAGGTCCTGCGCCTCTCGCATCCAGCGGTTTCCCGGGATCTTCACCAGGTCGTCGCTCCACCATTTCGGGGGCCTACCCACGCTGCATCTTCCGGTGCGTGATCGGCACTCGAGAACCCGTCGGCCCCATCGGGCATCGGTCCTAGGGGCAATGTACCCAGCCCACTGCCACTTTAGTATTGCAATTCTTCGAGCTATGTCGGTTACTCAAAAAAAAAACTTTGGTTAAAAAAAAACAAAAAGTGGTTTCTTTTTTGGTTAAAAAAAGTAATCTGCTAAATTCATAATGATTGATCAATTACCGGTCAGTCTTCTCGTAATGGTGATCCAATGACATTGTCGTATTGCTATTATTGTATGACCCGTGAGTAGAAATCATTTTATAAAAACTACTACTCAATTTGAACATTTATTAATATGGAGCAGAGGGTCAGTGTTTGACCATTCGAAAGTCATTATAACTTTTTTAGTAGATTACGAGACTTGACAAATTCATCATTATGAGATTACTAATTCTGATACTATTGTAATAGCAGAATTGGGCGCAGCGTGGTGTCGTATAGCCTAAAGCCTTCCTGGATTAATGAGCTATCCAACACAAAAAGAATTTTTCAAATCGGACCAGCAGTTCCTGAGATTAGCGCGATCAAACAAATAAACTCTTCAACTTTATAATATTAGTATAGACTAGTATTCAACTGAGTCCGGTTAGATTGGAAGTTGACCAAGATAGTTGGAAAGAAGTTCGACAAATGATGATGACCATACATATAGTTCACTATCTAAATCTACTTTCGTCCACTAAAGTATTTATAATGCTTTCGTAGACTGTATAATATTATAAACGATTTTATTAAAAGTCAATCACTATACTGTATTTCCCACCTAATGTCAACAACTATAAATTACCTGTAATGTTAACTGTAAATTACCGTCCATTTTTGACTTAATATTATTACAGCGATTACAGGAATTGCGGGCCTTTTCCGGTTATCGCGTTTTGAGGGTAGAATAACTTAATTAACTTGGTGAAATATGTAGAAATATTGTTCTGGATATTTCTCTTTTACTAATATTTTTTATGTTACGTTACGTTAAGTTACTCTTTTAGTATTTTGATTAGATTATTATACGTTTCTAAACTGTTTAGCCTCTGAATGAATGTGATAAATAGTGCTTTTTTTATCTTCTTCTTCTTCTTCAGTCTATAGATGTCCACTGCTGGACAAAGGCCTCCCCCAAGGCTTTCCACGCTGACCGGTCCTGTGCTGCCCGCATCCATCGGCTTCCCGCGACCTTCACCAGGTCATCAGCCCACCTTGTTGGGGGCCTCCCTACGCTGCGTCTTTCAATACGTGGCCACCACCCCAGAACCTTACTGCCCCATCGGCAATCGGTTCTACAAGCAATAGGCCCTGCCCACTGCTACTTAAGTTTAGCGACTCTTAGACCTATGTCGCTAACTTTGGTTCTTCTGCGGATCTCCTCATTTCTGATTCGATCACGCTTTTTTATAATTATAAACTAGTGCTTGACTGTAATCCCTTCTGACGGTCAGCAGCGATGCAATCGTTGATGGAAACCGCGTTAGTTTTTTAAGAGCCTATTCACTAAAAAAGAAAACTGAGTGAATAGGAAGGAAGACGGCGGTTGAGCGAGGTGGTACAGTGTTAAACGCAACAACACGATCAACGATGTTTCGCCAGACTGAAATTAATCTGGAGACCCTCCACGACCAAACACCCGACACAACAACATTTAGCGCATCGCACCCAGCACACATCGCCAAATCACTGCTCAGGTTTCACCAGACATCATGCCGGAACACGACGAATCGCTTGGCGGCAAGACTTTAACTGGTAGGTGGTAACTTCTGCCGGCGGCCGATGTTATGGCCTACCACCGTGAAAAGCTACAACAATGATTATTCTTAAATACTACTATTTTTAACATTTGGAATTTGTTTTAACATATTATACTTTAAGATTTTTCCAAATGATGCACGACATCGTCGTCGTCGAAAAGTCGCCTGGCGTCCGGGACTTTTAAATTAAAATTGTCGACTGACGGGGTCATCTGCTAGCCTTTCAAACCCCTTAACACCCCTCATGTCTTGTGGATTATTTTAATTGACTTTTTGTTTTTCTACTATAAGAAGACCCATATTTGTGCATTTTGCATTCTAAATAATTCAAATTAAAACATATATATATACGCTGTCTCTGAATTTTAATTTTGCTTCGATGTAGTTTAAGAGTATCTACTTTTAAATATAAAATTACTGACATTAGTCACCCAGTTTTAAAAATTCACTAGCAAAAGTCAAAATCAAAAGTCATTTATTCAAATTAGGCTGAGAATCAGCACTTTTTGAACGTTAATAACCAATAACTAACTGCCCTTGGCCACTTCCTAGTGCTTAAAAAAACACTCAAACTTAAAGCTGTACATGTTACACCTGTTTATATGCCTACAAAAACAAACAAAAGCGACGGGGATCTTCCAACTCCCGCATTCATTTTCCAGTCTTCCAACAACAACAAGGCAAAAAGTATTTTTGCTTAAATGATACCTGCCAAACCTATAAATCTGTTATCTCATTCTTATAAGATAAAATCTCGTATAGCTATCTTTTCATGGAATTTCATCATCAACCTTTTTTTTTATGGTCCCACTGCTGGGCACAGGTCTCCTCTCATACAGAGAAGGATTGAGCATAATCACCACGCTTGCTCAATGCGGGTTGGCGATTTCAGACTCAAAGTCTAGGTTTCCTCAAGATGTTTTCCTTCACCTTCAGTCATTGGTGTCCAAGATATACTTAGAAAGTACATACAACTTTAGAAAAGTTACATTGGTACTTGCCTGACCTGAAATCGAACCCTCGCACTCATACTTGAGAGGCTGGTGTTTTAACCACTAGGCCACTATGACTTAATTTACTTTAGATAAAAAAAAACAAAATTGCATTTTTTACATTTATTTCATAACTAGCGACCCGCCCCGGGTTCGCACGGGTGCTATGCTGATACTAAATACACTACGAAAAAACTGTGAACGTTTTATGAAAAACCGCTGCGAATGCTGCGCCGTGTATCGCCGCAAATGCGACACCCCGCAATTTTCAAATCTGTAATATCTTCGAAAATATTTGTTTAAATCATGTGCTGTACAGAGCGATATAGATCTATATTAAATCAAAAATGTATTTAAGGTATTAAATTGGATAAGAATTAATGCTGTATTGGTTAAAATCGATTCAATATTAGTCAACATTTTTCGTAATAAGAAAATGACAAAAAAATATTGTTGTGGGATATCCATAACAGATAGACATATACCATCGCGGACTTTTCTGTAGACCCTTTCAATGTGTACAATATTTAGTACATTATTTTGATAAATCTCGTAGGGTTCAGCCTGTGTTTCACTGCAAACGCGAAAAAAAATTAATTGTTTACAATATCACATTAAAATCCTCAAAACTAATAGTGTTTCTCCACTATTTAATGGATTTTATTATACATATAACAGACTGTTTTCTCAAAAAAGTCTGTAAAGCACTAAAATGGAAATGGGCAGGACGTATGATAAGAAAGGAAAATGGGAAATTGACCAAAATAATATCAGAATGGATAAAATCGGGATGGTAAAAGAGGTAAAGGACGACAAACGAAACGCTGGGAAGACGATATTAGGAGAGTGGCAGGTCCAGAGTGGATTAGGATAGATAGAGACAGAGAGAGATGGAAATCTTTAGAAGAGGCCATTATCGAAGGACAAGCTGTTTCAAATAATACCGATCGTCAAAAAGTTAAATTGTAAAAAATTTGAGAAATAAATAATAACGATATTAGTCATAAGATTCATTTGTAAACTTTAAACAGTAATAAAGGCTTATTTTATTTTATTTTATTTATTATTATTGTGCGGGACGAATAGTTTTAAATAGTATATAGGAACTAATTAGGAATAGTGTTACGAACAGTGTATACAGTATAGTAGATGTTATTGTAGTTACTTAGAATAGAACATTTGTGCATAATAATTTAGAAAGCGTGAGATGGACGATCATTCATTGTGATAGGAATGGTTGTACACATCTGGCAAGGCGGCAATTATGATAGGAATGACTGGGAACATTTGGTAAAATATCAGTGACAAAAGTTAACCGTCATAAAGTGTTCTGTTATATCGGATTAACTATTACTTGGTATATAAATTAAAATGCTGAGTTTCCCATTGCATTTACGTCAATGCAATAGGAAACCGTTGTTATTCTCGTTAGCGATTCTAACCGTTTTCCCATCAGTTTGGATTGGACTTCCGTCGGGCATAGTAACTTGTAATACGTGTCTTATAATTGAATATATCTTTCTTTTAGCTAATTAAATTGTCTTTTTTAAAAACCGTCTTCCGACCCGCTCCGTAACAGTGGTGTCAGAAGTGGGATACCAGTGTTGATATCGCCGTAACCGTTCCGCTGGTATCCCCTATCGGGTCGTGGTTATCCTGAAGTGATCATATGTGAACTTTACGTTACCGACGAGCTAATCCATCTCCGGGGTGTTCTTATTTTCGCTAAGTGAAAACACACCTCGACAAAGTCAGTGCCATCTCCCTAAGACGAGTCGCGACAGTAAGCCTTACGAGTATCTTACGTAAGCCTGCCGATCGTCCAGAATTCTCAGTGCTTCTACATCCAGGGGGCTCAACATACGCAAGCCCTGTTATCGTGATATCGCCGCAAGGAGCAGGTGATTGCCCTTGCTGCCCTCACACGCGGTGCTGCCGCATGGTGCTGCCACGTGCAAGCGTTGATCACGCTCGGGTGACGTGCGCCGCCACCTCGCTGTCCCTGACGTCCCCGCTGCTGCTGGCCGCGAATTATCGCGCCGCTGTATTCCTGCTCCAGTGATCGTGCTAATCCAGTGCCTAGAAATGCGTATCGAATACTTCGTGTTCCTGTGTCTGTGAGTAAAACACATCTGTTTACTGTTATCGCTACAATATTTTAAATTACGCGTAGGCATTCCTATTACCTAGGGTATCGCATATCGTAAACTCTATCCATACTTGTATCATACATTTACCTTTTTATTTTTCTTTGTAATAATAATACTTTACTTTCTTTAGCATAATGTCTACAGAAACTAACGAAACTACTATGAGTACTTCTAAGAAAACGGCAAAAATTGTGTTGAGCGAACAGTTTCCTATCAATGTGCTCTGTAATTTTATTAGCCCTTATAGGGGAGAACGCGAAACTCTTACCGCTTTTATCACCAATTGCCAAAACGCCTTAGATCTAGCATCACCGAGTCAAACGGTTTTATTAACAAAGTATATTTTATCGCGCCTAGAAGGCAAAGCTCAGATCGCATGCTCTAATAAAATTTTTGAAGATTTCGACCAATTAAAATGTTTTCTTAAACAAAACTTCGGTGAGAGAAAACATTATAATCATTTGTTGTTAGATTTACAGTCGTGCAGGCAATTGGCAAATGAAACTGTTGCGCAATTCGCACTTCGCGTAGAAAGTTGCCTTACCGATCTTCAATCGGAAATTTATAATTCTGAATCCTTAAAAAGGGATATACCCGGTCGTATAGCTATGACCGAAGATTTGGCCTTATTTACTTTTACTTTTAGGGTTACATCCCCGACTTAGTAATAATGTCAGATGCAGAAGCCCAAAATCACTTAATGATGCGATTAACGTGGCTCTCGAGGAAGAAAAGATACAAAACCTCCTATACAAAACATCTATGAAACCTAAATGTAGGGTCTGTGGTAAGCCCGGGCACTCGGATTTTGAATGCCGGGAGAGACAAAAGCGCACGGGGCCACCGCACGCTCCGTCGGACCCTCAACCATCAACATCATTTAATAACTCGAGGTCATCATCTAATAATCAACTTTTCTGTAAATATTGTAAAAATAAGGGTCATCATATTACTCAATGTCGTAAAAGAAAATATAATAATGAACGGCGTAATATATCTAATTCTGATAATCGCGACAGACCGGCTGCGATGAATCATATTACATTCGATCCGCCGATGTCACCGACACCTTATTATATTCCGTGTGAAAATGATGACGACCCCAATAACTCTTTAAACTAAACCCACGGATTACGAAAGCGTGCCGTCGTTATCCGGATAAATTAGGCACTCGTAAAAAAACGCATAAAAATGACATTTCATCTCAACACGCTCTTACGAGAGTCCCTGAATCGTTGAGTCAAAAACATATTTCATCTCAGCATGCTCCGAAGAGAGTCCCTGTTTCGCTGAGTCGTCCCTCTGTCTCATCTCGACGCACTCCACAGAGAACCGCTATTCCGTCGAGTCAAAATACCATTTTACCTCAACGCGCTTCTTATAGAGCCGCCGTGTCGTTGAGTCCGAATCTTCCCTCTCACAATGAATCCGCTGTGCCGCAGTCTAAGGAAGAAATTAAAACTAATCCTGAAATCCCTGTCTATGAGATATCTTCATACTCGAAGAAAGTGTCACTGCCTCACATATATATAACTACTTCGCTTTCTGTCCATCCGTTGCGTCTTCTTATCGATACGGGAGCGAGTATTAGTTTGATCAAACTGTCAAGTTTAAACAAAGCGCCTGAATTGTGTCGCGAAATAGTTAAGATAAAAGGCTTTAATAACATTGGCACTTATTCAGAAACTTTAGGTACATGTCAATTAGACTTTACTTCGGAAAATGATCGCCACGAGTATAAATTTCATGTAGTTGACGATAATATTAACTTAGAGTATGACGGTATCATTGGTAGCGACTTTTTAAATCATTTCAAAGCCAATATAGACTATAACTCACAATCGGTTCATATATGCGGACAGAGTCTGGACATCAACTATATTCAACCGACTTACGTCATTCCCGCTCGCTCCGAAGCGGTCATCGAATGCGCAGTATCTAATTACTCGCGTGAACATTATGATAACAATGAGGGCCTATTATTAGATCACTCTATAAGCGAAGGTATTTATTTCGCAAATTGTCTTGTTACTATAAAACCGAATAAAAGAATTAACGTAACCGTCTTAAATACTACTGATTCTGATGTCCAAGTCCAAAACTTTAAAGTCCAATTAACACCTCTTGAACGTAATATCACCACAGATTCAAACGAATCCGTCAACGCTTTATCCTATTCCGAATCTGACAGACCGCAAAGGGTCTTAAATCTAATACGCTGTTCTCATCTAAACTCCGAAGAAAAAGAAGCTTTGCTTGAATGTTGTTCTGAGTACACAGATATTTTTCACTTAGAAGGTGAACCTTTATCATTCACAAACGCGATCGAGCATACTATAGATTCCGGTGATGCGCCCCCTATTCACGTAAAATCGTATCGTTTCCCCGAGTGCCACAAAGAAGAAGTGGACTCACAAATTCGCAAGATGCTTGATCAAAATATTATACGCCCGTCAACATCACCTTGGAGCGCCCCTGTTTGGGTAGTCCCTAAGAAGATGGATGCTTCTGGGAAAAAGAAATGGCGAGTAGTAATAGACTACCGCCGTCTGAATGACGTCACTGTCTCTGAGAGTTATCCCTTGCCGCTTATCACTGATATTTTAGATCAGTTAGGTCACTCAAAATATTTTAGCACATTAGACCTGTCAAGTGGCTTCCACCAGATCAAAATGAATCCTCTGGACGCACAAAAGACGGGGTTCTCAATAAACACGAATTCTAGCACTGCAGGGCACTACGAATTCCTGCGGATGCCTTTTGGGCTTAAAAATGCTCCATCAACCTTCCAGAAGTTGATGAATACTGTCCTTTCTGGTCTCCAAGGCCTCCACGCATATGTGTATCTTGATGACGTAATAATCTACAGTAGTAATTTGATATCTCATATGGAAAAAATCAAGTTAGTCTTCGACCGCATCCGAAAGTTTAACTTAAAACTTCAACCGGACAAGTGCGAGTTCTTACGACGCGAGGTCGCTTATCTTGGTCATATAATCACAGATAAAGGCGTCTGTCCAAATCCCGAGAAAGTCAAAGCCGTCTCTCAATTCCCTACTCCCAAGAATCCGAAGGATATAAAATCCTTTCTAGGGTTAGTCGGCTACTATCGTCGTTTTATTAATAACTTCTCTCAAATCACTAAACCACTGACCGCCCTTCTGAAAAAGGATGCTATATTTCAATGGTCACATAGTCAAGAACAAGCGTTCTCCACCCTCAAGGATAAACTAACTTCAGCGCCTCTGCTTCAATATCCTGATTTTACACAACCGTTCCTTTTAACAACCGATGCTTCCAATTATGCGATAGGAGCCGTACTCTCTCAAGGTGCAATCGGCTCTGACAAACCTGTCTCGTATGCATCGCGTACCCTAAATAAAGCCGAGGGTAACTATTCAACTATTGAAAAAGAGCTCCTAGCGATTTTATTCGGCGTAAAAACATTTCGCCCTTACTTGTTTGGTCGTAAATTCAAAATAATTACAGACCACAAACCTCTAGTATGGCTTTTCAATGTCAAGGACCCAGGATCTAGACTCATTAGATGGCGTTTAAAACTTGAGGAGTACGACTACGAAATCGTTTATAAGAAAGGTAAATTGAACGCAAACGCCGACGCTTTATCTCGGTTCCCTGTAAATGTATTACAAGATAATGAAAGTTCTGATTCGATTATCTGCAACCCTGCAGAAACATCTAATAACGAAGAAGACTCACATAATCCAGCATCCATATCAGAAACTTACGAGCAGTTTCTTAAGATTATAAAACAATCCGATGTGTCATTCGACACCATCGTCCAAGAACACAACGAGTCATTAATGAAAGCAAAGTGTAAACTTATTGCCTATCCGACATCCATTGACTTAGACGAATCTGTGCCTTACTGCAAGGATATTATGGATGCCTCCACTAGCGAACCTAATATTTGCTACATAGAACGCGAATTAAACACTTACTATTCCACGTCTAATAATGATCATTTATTCACTCATTTATTTCTAAAAATAAATCATTATGACGAAATGAGTTATAAAGATATATTTAACCTCCTTCGTGATTATAGAGACATGATAAAGTATTGGTATATAGAAGAGAAAGAATTCGCGATATCAGACTTTACAGATCCTTACACAAAACTATCATACACAAAAATTTATAATATTTTATCATTTCTATTCCACAACACGAACATTAAAGTCAACATCTACCGTAACTCTATACGATACCCGACCCCTGACGAGGTCAAACGTATTCTTAGAGATAATCATGATTCTCCTCTAGCTGGCCACCCAGGTATATCGCGCATGTTTGAAAGAATCAAAACTCAATTTTGGTGGAAAAACATGAGGCAAGATATCGAGGATTATGTGAAAAATTGTCGCTCTTGCCAAATAAATAAACCTTTAAGACAAACAAATAAGGCCCCTATGATTATCACGTCAACGGCATCTCGGCCTAATGAAAAAATCTATCTTGATTTAGTCGGTCCACTACCTGAAACACATGAATACAAATATAAGTTCTTGCTTACTCTGCAGGATGACTTAACTAAATTTTCTCAGGCCTACCCTATGCAATCCTGTTCTGCCGAAGAAACAGCGAAATCTTTAGTCCTATACATATCCCATATGGGAATTCCTAAACTAATAATATCCGATCAAGGCACCAACTTCTGCTCTGATGTCTTCAAACAACTTGAGAAGCTGTTTAGCATTAAACACGTGTTCGCATCTCCTTACCACCCTCAGACATGCGGTGCCCTTGAACGCAGCCATTCTACTCTAAAAGAGTATCTCAGATCATATATAGGTGAGAATCAACACACTTGGGACCTCTATATCCCTAGTGCTATGATAGCATATAATTCCAATATACATAGCACCACAGGTTACTCACCCCTGGAATTGCTTTTCGGGTTCAAACCCTACTTGCCTTCAAGTATCGATACACTTGATACTAATACCTATACGGATTACATCCGGGCCCTTAATCACCGACTATACTATAGTCGTCAGAAGGCTCTCCAAAATATTCAATCCTCTAAAGAGAAATCAAAAACTTATTATGATTCCCGCACGAAACCATTATCCTATAAAACAGGAGATATGGTATATGTCCGTTGTCACCATAAACAGAATAAGGCACTATCTCCAGTGTGGAAAGGCCCTTACAAAATAATAAAGTTGAATGGCAACCATTCTGTTACACTACTCATTAATCGTAAACATGTACGTCACCATTACGATGAAATCAAGCCGGCCGGTGACGTAACAGTCACAAGTATAACATTAGCGACGTAATGAATGATACACGAGCGCTTCATTGCTATTTCAGATCGACGCTGCCACCGCCGATCGTATGTGAATATGTTTCTTCTATCGTCAGCAGTCCCGGCCTCTACTTTGATAAGCTCTTAGATATTAAGTTTACTAATAATGATTGGAATGTTATAGCATACGTAGATATAAGTCATGTACAACCTAACTTAGATAAGGTCGAATTTTTATTTGAAAAACTTAACGTATTTTGTAACTCACTAACTTCTTCTAAAATACAGTCCGACTGTATTAATTCGTTATCCGCTTTAAAAAATCGTCATATTCTTAACGTAAGCAAATTTTCTTCTATATCATATTTATTGGCTGATGAAAAACCTAATAGGCGTTTTAAAAGAGGTCTCATAGACCTCGGTGGCTCACTGCTGAAAACCATTTTTGGCACTTTAGACTCTGAGGACGCGGTAAAGTTCTCAAAGGCCATAGAAGAAGTACAGACGGATGAAAAACGTCTTGCTCATCTCATGAAAGACAATATTCACGTAATTAAATCGACTATATCATACTTCAATAACACTATATCTAAGGTGAACGAAAACGAAAATCACATATTACGGAATATGGAAACAATCTATAAAATATTAGAAACTGTTACAAATAGTAACGATAAATTAGAAATTAAATCTGAGTTAAGTTCTTTATTACATTCATTAGAATCCATCATAATCACATTGTCTTTCGATATCGAAGATATTAATAATGCAATTCTTTTCGCGAAACTCAACGTTTTGCATCCTACTGTACTCAGTCCGCACCAGTTGTATAGCGAATTAGATAAACATAGGAATAACCTTCCTAACCATTATGAACTCCCTGTACCTTTAACGTTACAGAATATACACGCCCTAATAGATATTTCTCAACTTGCGTGTTTTTTCCATTTAAATAGAGTTATTATTGTCGTTAAGATCCCTCTAATATTACCACAAGCCTATGACCTATATAGGATAATTCCCCTACCTGTTCCTTACGATATGTCGAAACCCGATACCTACATTCTTATCGAGCCAACTAGCTCTTATGTGGCGATTACAGCTGACCGTATGTTTTATTCACTCATAACAGACATAGACAAGTGCAAAATAATAAGTGATAAGTGTTATGTGTGCGTATTAACTAATGTGTTTTCAGTGATTACCAGCCCTACGTGTGAAACAACTCTCTTAAGTGACGTAATTAGCAAACTTCCCGACGTATGTGTAACGAAACTTATTCATGGCTCAATCGATCTATTTCATAAGTTAACTTTAAACCGTTGGATTTTTGTACAGTCTGAACCTGGCAAATGTCATGTAACTTGTAAAGATAAAGACACAAACTCTGACGTTATTTTGTTTGGTACTGGTATCTTGACCTTGCCCAGGAGCTGCAAGGCTTTTTATAAGACGTTGCAATTCGCCGCTGTAGGCGAAACATTCATTGGAAATATAACTAATAAAATATCAAACTTCAACATCTTACAAGATGATTGTTGTGAGCGTTCTAAGTTGAATAAAACCTTACAGCGATTACCTTTCTCAAAATTAAATAACTTAGATAACCTTGATTCTCTGCTACAAGCCAGCATCCACTTAGATACTTTTGAGGAAGAAAGAGATTAATAATATAGAAAACCCATCTCATTTTCAAACTTATAGCACTCACTATTTGTCCTTTAGCCTGTGTATCTCTGTGTTAACTTTGTTATATATTATATACAAGAGCCGCAAATCCTTTTGTTCTACTAACGCCCCATGCTGCATTCAAATATTTAACCAATGTCATAATACAAAAAATAATTCAGTTCCCGTTTCTCAAACCACATTTCATGGTGATAAAGTAGCAACAATCAATAAGGATGAGTCAGAGTCTGTAGAAGACTTAAGGGTGACACCAACCCCTATTAAAAGAAACATCCTGTTTAGCAAAACTCACGATAATTAATTTGTGACGAATGCACATGTCTGGTTCCATCTATATTGTTATCCTCACCGAATCTAGATAAACATAGATAAATATTGTTTAAGCAATTTTTACTCTTAATTTTAACCTTAATAATTTTTATAGTATTGTATCAAATCTTAAATAATGATAAATCAATTGTAATAATCATAATTTTAGAATAATGTTCTATTTGTTTCCTACTAGTTATTTTCATGTCTTCCTATTTTATATAAATCTTAAAAAAAGGGCTGTTATCTCGGTGTTTTATTCTTATTATAACTATGTTTCTTTTGTTTTTAATTGTCATAATATGTTGTAGTGCTTCGACGAAAATCCAATTTAGCATCCAAGACTTAGCAAACATTAACCCTTACATCTCTCATCACTTTCAGATGTGATGATCGATCTTAACGGGGGGGTTGTTATATCGGATTAACTATTACTTGGTATATAAATTAAAATGCTGAGTTTCCCATTGCATTTACGTCAATGCAATAGGAAACCGTTGTTATTCTCGTTAGCGATTCTAACCGTTTTTCCCATCAGTTTGGATTGGACTTCCGTCGGGCATAGTAACTTGTAATACGTGTCTTATAATTGAATATATCTTTCTTTTAGCTAATTAAATTGTCTTTTTTAAAAACCGTCTTCCGACCCGCTCCGTAACAGTTCCCTTGTCATAAAATGCAGCAGACATAAAATTATAAAATTAGAAATCGTTGTCCCACATTTGGCTGAACATAACAACACCAAAAAGGTGGGCGCCATAAAATCCCTTGTCCTTGGTTCCTTGGGATAGGCGCAATAAAATGACCCCTTGTAATGGACGTTATAAAGTGCAGACCCTCAGGTTTATGATGCAGCCCAGAAACGTACGTAAGACAATGGCTGGTGAAACCCGACGATCTCGTCCCTTCCCACGGTTTGCGCCCTTGTCACAGTATAAATAGGCCCCACGTTTGAGCATCAAGACACATTCATCTTCATCTTCGAGAAGTCAATAGCTACAGCACAGATCAACAGCAAGATCCCTACAAGATCTCTACAGAATCAACAGTCAAGAAGTAATAGTTAAAATCAATAGTGTTATAAGTTAAATAGTGACTCCGCTAATAATTTGAAGAATATAAACCAAGTAAGTCTACACACCGAAGTCTCACTTATTTCCACCAACCCAGCAACAGAGTGTGCATCAGAACGTGCAGAGTGCAACCGCATACGTCCACTAAATGGTCCTGCATGTCTGTCGTGCACAATTTGGTCCTTCGATAGCCGGATAAGTGGAAAATAAGTGAAGAACGCATCCGGATACACGCATAATTTGGTCCTTCGATAGCCGGATAAGTGGAAAATAAGTGAAGAACGCATCCGGATACACGTACAATTTGGTCCTTCGATATCCGGATACATGTACAATTTGGTCCTTCGATAGCCGAATTAGTGGAAATTAAGTGAAGAACGTATCCGGATACACGCACATATTTAATGGTGCTTCGATATCCGGATAAGTGGAAAATAAGTGAAGAACGCATCCAGCTAGAAGAAACGTGAAGACTCTCAAGTTCTCGCCACAAGATAAGTTCGCGTCGTAGACTGACGGCTATCGATAAACAATATGCCGGTCACACGATCAGAGGGAAAAGCTGCTAGCAAATCAACAACGGGAACGTACACAGAAACCGGAACAGTTACTACCGGGACGGCTACCACAGGGACAGCGACCACGAGGGAGACAACAGAAACGGGTACCACGGAATATACTGGTACCTCGACAGCCACAGGGATCTCCGCCGTATCAATGCCCGCCGCCGCCGCCGCCCCGCCCGCTGTGTCGCCCCCCGCTGTTGTCGCCGCCGCTGCTACTACTCTCTCCGTGACACAGTCAACAGCTACAACGATGAACCCGCCTACAACTGTGTGCCACAGCAACAAAGGAACACGACCCGCAACAGAAAAATCAACAGTAAAGCGGGTCAAGAATACAGATGGTTTGCCACTGCCGAGCGGACTACAAGACCCCCGCACCCCCGCTAGGAAGGGCGCGGGGGGATCGACCTACAGTAAATCAAAGGCATACAAGTTGGCGAAGGCAAAGGAAGACTTACTGCGACTGCAAGTGGAGCTAGCCGCCGCACGCTTAGCTACTTTGGAACATGAAGACTCCGACAATGAAGAAGATGATGTCTCCATCTACTCTAAGGAAGAAACAGATCGAAGAGTAGACAACTGGCTAGAGGACCAACAGAACAGAACGCCCGTGGTTGCCGTACAACAGAATCAACCTACAGCAGAGCCGGTGATCACGCGCATAGAGAATAGCGTCCCAGCCAGTACAGAACAGAAGCGTCAAGTACATAACGTACTACAGTTACCGGCGGGAGGTCAATCCGACCTCGCCGCGCTCGCCGACGCAATCACAAGTGCCGTCAACGCAGCTCAACGACCGAGATCCGTAGAGCTACCGTTGTTTAGTGGATCACATCAAGAGTGGTTACCGTTCCGCGCCGCTTACTACGAAACAGAAAATATATACACGCCGATTGAAAATACAAACAGGCTACGAAGAACACTGAAAGGCAAAGCGAAAGAAGCAGTGGACTCTTTGCTGATTACCAACACGGATCCAGCAGACATAATGAAGGCTTTAGAGTCAAGATTCGGAAGACCGGAATCCATCGCCATGATGGAAATGGACGCGCTCCGTGCCCTGCCACGCCTCACCGAATCACCGCGGGACATCTGCATCTTTGCAACAAAAGTGTCCAACATTGTAGCAACATTGAAAACTCTCGGCTGTGTACACTATCTGTACAACCCAGAAGTGTCAAAGACCGTCGTAGACAAGCTGACGCCTACGCTTCGCTACAGATACTACGATTTCTCGTTCGTACAACCGAGGGAAGATCCTGACCTAGTGAAGCTAGACAAGTTCCTCAAAAGAGAAGCGGACTTGTGCGCACCGTACGCTGTACCCGAACAACTAAATACAGGAACAGCAGCCACTCAACAGAAGAGAATACAGAAGTTCCACAACGTAACAGAAAGGACGAATACGTCGAACTGTCCGGTCTGTGAACAAACCGGTCACACAGCGGTTGACTGCAATCAATTCAGGAAGTTAGATGAAAACGGCAGATGGGACGCAGCTAAGTCCAAACGCCTATGCTTCAGATGTCTTCAATACAGAAACAAGACTCACAGTTGTCGTCCTCGTGAGTGTGGTGTCAACAGCTGCAGCTTTTCACATCATAAGCTGTTACATCACACTAAGAAGAAGGAGGCTAAAAAAGAGGCATCGAAGGAAGCTACAGAAGTCATCAACTCAGCCTGGGCCGAGAGTAAGAAACAGTCGTTCTTGAAAATAATACCGATCCAAATAAAGGGTCCAAAGGGTATAGTCGACACCTTCGCGTTGATGGACGACGGGTCAACAGTCACGCTAGTTGACGATAGCGTGGCAAACAGCATCGGAGCAACAGGCCCCGTCGACCCACTGAAAATAGAAACCATCAACGATCTGAAGGCGTCTGAATCAAATTCGCGTCGAGTTAGTATCAAGTTGAAAGGGCTCAACGGGTACGAAGAGCAAGTACATGCACGCACGGTGAAGAACTTGCATGTTTCGTCTCAGCGGGTACCGACAGAAACAGTAACGGGATGCAAGCACCTGGCAGACATCCGCGACTACCTCACGTACGCCAATGCCAAGCCTAAAGTGTTGATTGGGCAAGACAACTGGCAGCTACTGTTGACATCGGAGGTCAGAAGAGGCAACAAGTACCAACCAGTGGCATCTCTCACACCACTGGGTTGGGTACTCCACGGCAGACAGATCCGGACCTCCAGGCACAATATCGACTTTGTGTCTCATGTCGCTGAGAAATCAGAACACAGTCAGGACGTACTAGGGAAGCAATGCATTGAGATGAACGCCCTCTGCATCGACCCCAAGAGACCAACCGATACCTCTTCACCGGTAACAGAACCGCCCGGGAAACATAAGATATGCCACGTGTCGAACAAGAAGGTACTCAGTTTAGCAGAAGCTTTACCTGATCCTATAAGATTCTCCAATTCGCTACATTCCATCGGGCGCCCCGTTCATGGAAGGAACCTGAGAACACAGATACGGACCTCCAGGCACAGTATCGACTTTGTGTCTCATGTGACTGAGAAAATAGAAGACAGCACTAGCCGCGACGCTACACGAGCGTCACCCCACAGAGGAAGTACTCACCACCTTACTCGCAGAGGTGCAATACAACATCAACAGCCGCCCTCTGACACACGTGTCAGTCAGTGCAGAGGACCCAGAAGCCCTGACCCCGAACCATTTCTTGTTGGGAAGCTCAGGACGAGTGCCCCAACCGGGCACATTCGACGAAAAAGACGCCGCATCGAGATCCAGTTGGCGAGCAGCACAGAGGCTTGCCGACCTTTTCGGGAAGCGTTGGATCCAGGAGTACCTCCCAGAGTTGCAACACCGGCGGGAGCCGCATGGAAGAGGACCGAAGATACAAGTCGACGACATGTTACAGGTCGTCGACCTCAACCTGCCGCGCAATATATGGCCGCGTGGCAGAGTCATAGCGACGTATCCGGGCCCCGACGACATCGTGCGAACAGTGGACGTGCGAACTAAGGGAGGTGTGCTGCGACGACCGGTGAGGAAGCTAGTAGTCCTGCCTCTCCAAACGGAAGACAAACCCGCACCGGAGATAGCTGCGACGCGGTCGCACGGCGGGAGTGATGTGCGGGACGAATAGTTTTAAATAGTATATAGGAACTAATTAGGAATAGTGTTACGAACAGTGTATACAGTATAGTAGATGTTATTGTAGTTACTTAGAATAGAACATTTGTGCATAATAATTTAGAAAGCGTGAGATGGACGATCATTCATTGTGATAGGAATGGTTGTACACATCTGGCAAGGCGGCAATTATGATAGGAATGACTGGGAACATTTGGTAAAATATCAGTGACAAAAGTTAACCGTCATAAAGTGTTCCCTTGTCATAAAATGCAGCAGACATAAAATTATAAAATTAGAAATCGTTGTCCCACATTTGGCTGAACATAACAACACCAAAAAGGTGGGCGCCATAAAATCCCTTGTCCTTGGTTCCTTGGGATAGGCGCAATAAAATGACCCCTTGTAATGGTTACGTTATAAAGTGCAGACCCTCAGGTTTATGATGCAGCCCAGAAACGTACGTAAGACAATGGCTGGTGAAACCCGACGATCTCGTCCCTTCCCACGGTTTGCGCCCTTGTCACAGTATAAATAGGCCCCACGTTTGAGCATCAAGACACATTCATCTTCATCTTCGAGAAGTCAATAGCTACAGCACAGATCAACAGCAAGATCCCTACAAGATCTCTACAGAATCAACAGTCAAGAAGTAATAGTTAAAATCAATAGTGTTATAAGTTAAATAGTGACTCCGCTAATAATTTGAAGAATATAAACCAAGTAAGTCTACACACCGAAGTCTCACTTATTTCCACCAACCCAGCAACAGAGTGTGCATCAGAACGTGCAGAGTGCAACCGCATACGTCCACTAAATGGTCCTGCATGTCTGTCGTGCACAATTATCATACATATAAACCTTCCTCTTTAATCATTGCTATCTATTAAAAACCGCATCAAAATACGTTGCGTACTGTTAAAGATTTAATCCATGGATTTAATTATACATAGGGACATAGGGAAAGAGAAAGCGTATTTGTTACATGATTTTTATTAGCTTCACTTGTATGTTTGCTTGTCCTTCTCTAACTCAAAATGTTTTTTCAACCTTACCTTACATTCATTTGTGCAGGCAAAGTATTTTTAGTTTAGATTTAGTTACTTGGGTAACGCATCATTACGAATTTTATCACTTGCTATTCTGTCTGTTGGAGATCAAGAAAAGTTTGGTAAAAACAAATGAGCACCACTTAAGCGTTCGTGTTATCCGTATATGACTTAAAAAATAGAATATCGAACTAAAATGTTGAAAATAAATATAGTTTAAAAACTAAAAAACATGCTTTTATAGAATATCAAACTAAAAAGTTAAAAATAATTTTAAAATGTAATTTATGACATATTTATATTTATATACTATTGTCATAAATTAAATTTTAAAATTATTTTTAACTTTTTGTTTTGATATTCTTTAAAAGCATGTTTTTTTTTTAGTTTTTTAAACTATATTTTTATACTATTATATAGTGATTGTAAAGAATCCTGCTCAAATTCTTGGCCTCTATTGCGAATGCAGGCCCGACGTCTGTTTCATATTTCGACAGTTATTTTGCGACGTATGGAATGTGTCCCAATAGTGGAAATGTTGTACTGTGTCGTTTTTATGTATTAGCACCAAACTCAGCAGAAAATATTTTATTTATTTAAACTACATAACCTAACTCAGTAAAAAAATAATAATTTATGTAAGCACTAAATCTAGCAGGAAAAAATATTTAATTTATGTACTTAATAGTACCAAACTGAGCAGAAAAAGTATTACTTATTTCTAAATATTTTTCCACGACAAATAGGAAGGAAATCTCTTCCATCTGACTTCACACAGCGAGACAGACAACCTCAGACTTTACTACACTAAGCGTTTTAATAAAATAATTTTACGAGATAATGGAACCTAATCCCGTAGATATTGCATTATTTCGTTTTATGACAGGGCGCTGGCCATTTGAATATAATGTCTCCAGTAAAATTAAATGAAAAATTTCACATTTCAGCGTTGGCTAGCAGCAGAAAAAAGTAAAAAGATCAGAGTTTTCGATTTCTCTTTGTTTTTTCATTTTACGTCATCATCATCAGCCGAAAGACGTCCACTGCACAGTATCAGGCTAATGAGCAATACCTATACCCTTTTTTTGTTTGGCATGGGAAATCATCAATTGACTTCTCCCGCTCTGGGTGGAGCGGAAGGGCGTGTCAGACTTTTACTGACTAAAACCCACACGTATTTCTTCACTTACCTATGTGCCAGGGCCACGGTTTCTTTTTCAACCAACCCGCAACCCTGACCCAGGAGGCGTCGGTCTTCGTTGACCTCGTCACGATGTGCTGGCAGCTCTTTGAGGCGCGCTTGAAACACAACACGCCGTCGACGCGGGCCTGGTTTTTACCGGGCGGCGAGCTGCCCACTGCTCACCGCCCGCAGGCCCGCGCCTACGGTGGTCGGGAGGCACCTATACCCTGAGTTCGAATTCAGCTCATCACTATAATATAATGATGAAAACTTTATAAATTTTAGATGAACAGTGAGATAATACTTTATTATTATTATTTTAATTATATTTCAGGGTTTGCGCTTATAATTTCAAAATTAACATTAAATGTATTTTTTAAATTATTATATACTTTTGCCTATCCCTCTCTTCCTATCTATCTTGTTCTTGTGGTATATAATGTTCTTTCAATGCTGCTCTAGACAGAGTGTCAGATATAAACATTTCTTTACCTGGAACATGTATAACTTCCAAATCATATTTTTGTAAAGTTAACATCATACGTTGCAATCTTGCTGGTACATCATGTAATGGCTTTTTAAAAAGATAGACTAAAGGTTTATGATCAGTATGAACAGTTACTTTATGACCGTACACATACTGGTGAAATTTTTCACAACCAAACTGAATGGCTAACAATTCTTTCTCAATTTGAGCATACCTTGACTGAGTTTGAGTTAATGTTTTTGAACTATAAGCAATAGGTTTATTATTCTGCATAATGACTGCTCCTAATGCTGACTTTGACGAATCGACTGACAAGACTAATGGTACATTGGGATTATAATGAGCTAAAATTGGTGACTTTGTAATTTCATCGATTAAACTCTTAAGACATTGACTATGATTTTCATCCCAAGTCCAGACTGAATCTTTCTTCAAAAGATTTCTTAAAATTTGAGTTTTTTGAGACAAATTGCTAATAAAGGGACCTAAATAATTGATCATACCTAATATTATTTGCAATTCTTTGACATTTTTTGGTGTGGGCATATTGACAATTGCTTTTACTTTCTCTTCATCAACCCTAGCACCATCTTTACTGAAAACATACCCTAAAAAACAGACTTCTGATACTAAAAATTTACATTTTGACTTATTGAACTTTAAATTGACTTCACGTGCTCGTTGCATGACTTTATGTACTCTCTCATTATGTACTGACTCGTTTGGTCCATATACCAAAATATCATCGATGAATATTAGAACTCCTTCTAAATCACCGAACAAATTCATCATGACTCTTTGAAAAATTTCAGACGATGCATTAATACCAAAAGGTAACCTTAAATATTTATATCTACCGAAAGGTGTTTGAAATGTACATAAATCAGAACTATATTCATCTAGTTTAAGCATCCAAAATCCTGAAAATGCATCTAAATGAGAAAAACAAACAGCTCCTGCTAGTTGAGATCTGATCTCATCTATTGACTTAAGTGGATAAATTTCCCTTATAATATTCTTATTCAAATTTCTAGGATCTAAACAAATTCGTAACTGACCCGTGCTTTTGACTGTTATCACTATACTGTTCACCCATTCTGTAGGTTTAAAAACCTTTTCAATGACCTGCATTTTCTCCATGCGATCCAATTCATCGCGCAGTTTGTTCAGTAAAGCGAAGGGTACTCTTCTCGGAGCATCCACGCATGGCACTGCTTCCGGTTTGAGTTTCAGGCGACAGACTTGAGGTAGACATCCAAGACCCTGAAATACATCATTGTATTGTGTAAGAATTTGTTCACTAAAATTTTGTTGAGACACAGAGAAAACTCTTTGAATTATACCTAATTTTTCACAAGTTGGTAGACCTAAAACATTCGGACAAACTAAATCTGCGACTATAAACACTATATTTACACTAATAGTGCTATTATTTAAAGATAAACTACATTTTACATTAACTTTACCCATAATGGGTATTGATATACCACCAAACCCACTAACGTTTATTTGACATTTCTCAAGTGACATTTGACTTTGACATTTCAAAGATTGAAAAGTTTTCTTTGACATAATATTAATATCAGCTCCTGAATCAATAATGCAATTAATTTGTGTATGACCAACTAAAATGTTTATGTTCCATGACTGTTTAGAATAGTATTTGTTTTCTTTTGACTCGACTGTATTGACCTGTTTACTATGTGTTGACTTTGCTGTAATAATTCTACAAGTGTTTGTTGTGTGAGATTCCTCAGACTTGTGTCTGTACTCATCATTAAGATATGAATCTCGACTAAGACTTTTTGACTTTTTTGACTTGACTCTGAATCTCTCAGACTGTTCCGTGTTTTCATCACTGAGATATGACATATGACAAGAGTCTTCATTGGATCTCTCAGACTTATCAGTCACCAGTCTTTTTTCATCACTGAGGCATTTTTTATTAGACCTCTCAGATATGACATTATCACCACTTTCATCACAGAAATATGACACAGGATATTTTTTATGACAAGATGAGTCTACATGAGATCTCTTAGACATTGACTGCGACTGGCCTATGTGCGACCTGACCGTTGATTGTAACTTATATAGTATAGGATCTGACTGTGTGTATGACAACCTGCTATGTCTGTAATGATTTTGATTGTGATGACTTTGTGACTCTAAATGACAATTATATTGACTAGACTTATGTCTATGACTGAAGTTATGACAATTTAAAATTCCAACAAAATTATCTTGACTACCAGTTGAACTAAAAGACTCTAAATGACTGACTTTTTTATTATTGGAGTAACAAAATTTTGCAAAATGACCATAAGAGTTACATGGCCTGCATTTAGCTCCCTGCGCTGGACATTTGTAGCGGTGGTGTTGTCCACAGCGGCTACACGTCTTCGAGCGCTTCTCAGGACTGGGACTTGACTTTGACCTCCCTGCGCTGGATCGCTGCTGACTGACTGGTGAAGCTCGCCGTCGCTGACGCTCCGCTCGACCACGGCTCCTCCGACGCAGATGCATGACTTTTTCAGACTCTTCACTAGTGGACCTCTTGACAATTTGGTCTGCATCCTGCTGTGCGACGATGAGTGTCCTAGCTAGCTCTCGCATCCTCTGATATGTCAGATCAGGTTCCTGCAGCAGTCTCTGACGTACATGTGCTAAGTCCAAACTCAAGTTGGCGATAAAAATATCTCTGATAAGAGATTCTCTGAGCGTTCCAAATTCGCAATCTTGGCTCTTATTTTCGAGATCGGTTAAGAAATCCTCGATACTTTCCGATTTCTGTTGACGTGTGGTAAAAAACATGTAACGATACATGGTAATATTTTTTCTAGGTTGAAAGAATTCGTCGAATTTGGCCTTGACGTCATGTAATGTGCTTTCTCCAATATTTATGTTGAATGTGTTGAAAATATTTAAGCATTTTTCACCAATGTGATGTAGTAAAATGGCGATCTTGCGTTTCTCACCGGACTTGTCCAAACCCGTTGCCAACAAGTATAATTCGAACTGTTGCCACCAGCGCTTCCAGGTTTCGTAATTGTTGTTTGTTGCATCTGACGATATTTTAAGCGCCTTCAAGCCATTGTTCATTGCAGTTCCGGTGTCATGGTTGCCACCGACGCCATCCGACTTTTGCATTTTTTGAATTTTCTTTCTTCGTATTGGGTTTTTTCACTCTTCTGACACCATGTATGATTGTCCCGTTGGTAAATATTAAAGACTTTAGATAATTAGACTGGTTTATTACACTTGTAGAATTATTACATTGGAATCGACATCTTCTCGGTCAGCTCCTAAGTTACAATGACAAGACTATAGACTATATTCATAGACACTAATACATAGAGATGGTATTAGTTACTCGACTACAGAGTAGTGATGTATGATACAACATCCCCCCTGTTTAAGTTTAAATTAACCCTTGACAAACAATATTATAGAAACCTGACTTAGTTACAATTTAGACAATGACTTAAGACTATAGTTAGGTCTTAATCTAGGATACAATGTTCTACTTAATCTATTTCATCAATTAGCCTTCTGGTTGGCTTTACAACTCTTCCAGAACGAGTTACATGTTGACTGACTGAGGATTGAGATGAGAGCTCTTGAGGTCTAGACTCCTGCCTGTTACCTTCCTCTCTCCCCTGCGACGAATTGGATAGCATAGGAGAATATTTGTGTCTTAAATGAACCCTATTCCTCCTATACCTAACTCCATTGACATCCTCAACGACATATGACCTATTATTAGCCAACCTTAGCTTGACAATGGCTTGTTCCCAATTGCTATCAGGCTTTCTTTTAAAGTATACATGATCATTGGGATACAATAATGACAATGACTTTGTATTTCTATTATAATATTTAGACTTATTTTTATTATTTTGCTTGACACATTCTTTATAATTTTTGAATGTAACCACTTTAGGTTTTAATTTCTTATAAGACATAGGAATGTTATTTCTTAAATTCCTGGACATTAACAATTGAGCTGGAGATGGTAAATTATTCTTAGGTGTGTTTCTATACTGTAATAAAGCTATGTATGGATCAGATGAGTTTCTTTTACATTTTTTTAACATATTTTTGATAATTTTGACTGAACTCTCTGCTTGACCATTTGACTGTGGATGATATGGGCTAGTTACAATGTGTTCTATGTCCCATTCATGCATAAAATTCTTAAATTCTACTGACTGAAAAGGAGGACCACCATCAGACACTAAAGATAAAGGTATTCCATGACGAGCAAAAATGGACTTTAAATGTGTTATTACATTCTTTGCTGTACTGTTTTTATTTAACAAAGCTATTTCTATAAATTTAGAATAATAATCTGTGACAATTAAATAAGTAAGGTTATCAAAATACATTAAATCAACACCTACTTGTTGCCATGGATATTTATTAATTTCAAAATTTTTTAGTGGTTCCTTTGGATTATTAGGTTTAAATTGTGCACATACATAACATTGTTCTACCAAGTTTTTAATATCAGCTGACATTCTTGGCCAGTACAAAGACTCTCTAGCCAGTTTTAAGCATTTATTTATACCTTGGTGACCTTCATGAATTTTACCTAACATTTCCTTATACATTGACTGTGGTACTATTAATTTTGACCCTTTGAACAACAAATCTTTGACTACATAAATTTCAGCTTGTATATTCCAAAATGGTTTTATTGACAGACTGACATTATTTTTATTTTTTGGCCAACCTTCATAATAATACTTTTTTAACAATTGCAAAGTATCATCTTTCTTAGTGTGCTGTAACAATTTTGTACAGTACTCCTTTGTGACTGCTAGACTTGAATGCATTAAATTGACATGACAAGATATTTCTGACTCATTCTCAGGTATATAATGTTCTTTCAATGCTGCTCTAGACAGAGTGTCAGATATAAACATTTCTTTACCTGGAACATGTATAACTTCCAAATCATATTTTTGTAAAGTTAACATCATACGTTGCAATCTTGCTGGTACATCATGTAATGGCTTTTTAAAAAGATAGACTAAAGGTTTATGATCAGTATGAACAGTTACTTTATGACCGTACACATACTGGTGAAATTTTTCACAACCAAACTGAATGGCTAACAATTCTTTCTCAATTTGAGCATACCTTGACTGAGTTTGAGTTAATGTTTTTGAACTATAAGCAATAGGTTTATTATTCTGCATAATGACTGCTCCTAATGCTGACTTTGACGAATCGACTGACAAGACTAATGGTACATTGGGATTATAATGAGCTAAAATTGGTGACTTTGTAATTTCATCGATTAAACTCTTAAGACATTGACTATGATTTTCATCCCAAGTCCAGACTGAATCTTTCTTCAAAAGATTTCTTAAAATTTGAGTTTTTTGAGACAAATTGCTAATAAAGGGACCTAAATAATTGATCATACCTAATATTCTTTGCAATTCTTTGACATTTTTTGGTGTGGGCATATTGACAATTGCTTTTACTTTCTCTTCATCAACCCTAGCACCATCTTTACTAAAAACATACCCTAAAAAACAGACTTCTGATACTAAAAATTTACATTTTGACTTATTGAACTTTAAATTGACTTCACGTGCTCGTTGCATGACTTTATGTACTCTCTCATTATGTACTGACTCGTTTGGTCCATATACCAAAATATCATCGATGAATATTAGAACTCCTTCTAAATCACCGAACAAATTCATCATGACTCTTTGAAAAATTTCAGACGATGCATTAATACCAAAAGGTAACCTTAAATATTTATATCTACCGAAAGGTGTTTGAAATGTACATAAATCAGAACTATATTCATCTAGTTTAAGCATCCAAAATCCTGAAAATGCATCTAAATGAGAAAAACAAACAGCTCCTGCTAGTTGAGATCTGATCTCATCTATTGACTTAAGTGGATAAATTTCCCTTATAATATTCTTATTCAAATTTCTAGGATCTAAACAAATTCGTAACTGACCCGTGCTTTTGACTGTTATCACTATACTGTTCACCCATTCTGTAGGTTTAAAAACCTTTTCAATGACCTGCATTTTCTCCATGCAATCCAATTCATCGCGCAGTTTGTTCAGTAAAGCGAAGGGTACTCTTCTCGGAGCATCCACGCATGGCACTGCTTCCGGTTTGAGTTTCAGGCGACAGACTTGAGGTAGACATCCAAGACCCTGAAATACATCATTGTATTGTGTAAGAATTTGTTCACTAAAATTTTGTTGAGACACAGAGAAAACTCTTTGAATTATACCTAATTTTTCACAAGTTGGTAGACCTAAAACATTCGGACAAACTAAATCTGCGACTATAAACACTATATTTACACTAATAGTGCTAATATTTAAAGATAAACTACATTTTACATTAACTTTACCTATAATGGGTATTGATATACCACCAAACCCACTAACGTTTATTTGACATTTCTCAAGTGACATTTGACTTTGACATTTCAAAGATTGAAAAGTTTTCTTTGACATAATATTAATATCAGCTCCTGAATCAATAATGCAATTAATTCGTGTATGACCAACTAAAATGTTTATGTTCCATGACTGTTTAGAATAGTATTTGTTTTCTTTTGACTCGACTGTATTGACCTGTTTACTATGTGTTGACTTTGCTGTAATAATTCTACAAGTGTTTGTTGTGTGAGATTCCTCAGACTTGTGTCTGTACTCATCATTAAGATATGAATCTCGACTAAGACTTTTTGACTTTTTTGACTTGACTCTGAATCTCTCAGACTGTTCCGTGTTTTCATCACTGAGATATGACATATGACAAGAGTCTTCATTGGATCTCTCAGACTTATCAGTCACCAGTCTTTTTTCATCACTGAGGCATTTTTTATTAGACCTCTCAGATATGACATTATCACCACTTTCATCACAGAAATATGACACAGGATATTTTTTATGACAAGATGAGTCCACATGAGATCTCTTAGACATTGACTGCGACTGGCCTATGTGCGACCTGACCGTTGATTGTAACTTAGGAGCTGACTGTGTGTATGACAACCTGCTATGTCTGTAATGATTTTGATTGTGATGACTTTGTGACTCTAAATGACAATTATATTGACTAGACTTATGACTATGACTGATGTTATGACAATTTAAAATTCCAACAAAATTATCTTGACTACCAGTTGAACTAAAAGACTCTAAATGACTGACTTTTTTATTATTGGAGTAACAAAATTTTGCAAAATGACCATAAGAGTTACATGACCTGCATTTAGCTCCCTGCGCTGGACATTTGTAGCGGTGGTGTTGTCCCTAGCGGCTACACGTCTTCGAGCGCTTCTCAGGACTGGGACTTGACTTTGACCTCCCTGCGCTGGATCGCTGCTGACTGACTGGTGAAGCTCGCCGTCGCTGACGCTCCGCTCGACCACGGCTCCTCCGACGCAGATGCATGACTTTTTCAGACTCTTCACTAGTGGACCTCTTGACTATTTGGTCTGCATCCTGCTGTGCGACGATGAGTGTCCTAGCTAGCTCTCGCATCCTCTGATATGTCAGATCAGGTTCCTGCAGCAGTCTCTGACGTACATGTGCTAAGTCCAAACTCAAGTTGGCGATAAAAATATCTCTGATAAGAGATTCTCTGAGCGTTCCAAATTCGCAATCTTGGCTCTTATTTTCGAGATCGGTTAAGAAATCCTCGATGCTTTCCGATTTCTGTTGACGTGTGGTAAAAAACATGTAACGATACATGGTAATATTTTTTCTAGGTTGAAAAAATTCGTCGAATTTGGCCTTGACGTCATGTAATGTGCTTTCTCCAATATTTATGTTGAATGTGTTGAAAATATTTAAGCATTTTTCACCAATGTGATGTAGTAAAATGGCGATCTTGCGTTTCTCACCGGACTTGTCCAAACCCGTTGCCAACAAGTATAATTCGAACTGTTGCCACCAGCGCTTCCAGGTTTCGTAATTGTTGTTTGTTGCATCTGACGATATTTTAAGCGCCTTCAAGCCATTGTTCATTGCAGTTCCGGTGTCATGGTTGCCACCGACGCCATCCGACTTTTGCATTTTTTGAATTTTCTTTCTTCGTATTGGGTTTTTTCACTCTTCTGACACCATGTATGACTGTCCCGTTGGTCAATATTAAAGACTTTAGATAATTAGACTGGTTTATTACACTTGTACATTTATTATATTGGAATCGACATCTTCTAGGTCAGATCCTATGTTACAATGACAAGACTATAGACTATATTCATAGACACTAATACATAGAGATGGTATTAGTTACTCGACTACAGAGTAGTGATGTATGATACAACAGAGTGAAATAAAAATGTGTAAAGGGACGAAATATAATAAGTAACTCAATTTTCTTTTATTTTGCGGAAAATAAACCCTGGTTCCAATATAAATGGCGATAAAACGAATCCTCCAACTTATTAAAAAGGTCCACAGTTTACTTCCGTTTCAAATTAAATCAATTGAGAAGGGTAAAAACAAAGTTGTGCCGAAAACGGCCATAATTCGATCATGGAATTAAATTTTGTTATTTAGGACTTGTCACGTCGTTGAGACTTTAAAAAATAATTAAGGACAATATACCTCCAGTTGGTGGGGTATGATAACTCACCCAATCTAGTTGTTTGTTTAGGTTAACCATTCCATAATGTTCCTGTCGTTGGAACAAAATTAAAGTCTCGAAGATTACCTTTGAGGGAGGGAATAATCCATAATCCGCCGTGCAGGCCCAATGCGGATTAGTAGTTGTTTTTTTTTTAATAATTATAAACTAGCGCTTGACCGCAATCCCGCCTGATGGTAAGCAATGATACGATCGTTAATGGTTAAGCGCGCTAGTTTATTAAGAGCTTATTCACTCAGAAAAACTGAGCGAATAGGAAGGAAGACGGCAGTTGAGCGAGGTAATGCAATGTTAAACCCAACAACACCACCAACGATGCAGCGCCAAAGGGAGATTAATCTGGAGACCCTCCACAACCAAACTCCCAACACAACAACATTTTCCGCATCGTACCCGGCACACATTGCAACACAACTGCACAGAACAGTTCTCCGTACGGCTACACCAGACATCATGCCGGAACACGACAAATCGCTTGGCGGTAAGGCTTTGTCTGGTGGGTGGTAACTTCTGCCGGCGGCCGATATTATGGCCTACCACCGAGAAAAAGTTGTCACATGTCTTCGAATTTTTGGTTCTAAGATATGCCAGTTCCCATTCTTTTTTGTTTTGGATCTGAAATCATCAAAATAATGACTTCTCCCGCTCTGAGCGTAGTGGAAGTATGTTATGACGATGCCTTTTTTTACCAATCCGCAACCCTGCCCCAGGAGGCATCGGTCCTCGTGGACCCCGTCACGATGTGCTGACATCTCTTTCAGGCGCGATTGAAACACAATGCGCCATCGAACCAGACCTGCTCCTTACCGGGAGACGAGCTGCTTACTGCTCACCGCCAGCAAGCCCGCGCCAACGGTGGCCAGGAGCTCGATGTTATCTCCCGACCAGCTCCTGCGGCGGCTAGACGCGTGAAGGCGCTGGGATTCTCCGTTCCTCACGCGCTCCACCTCCACCTTTGCTAGCATCACTGCTTCACAGAAAGAGGTGACGGCCTGCCATGACTCTAGACCATGGTCTAGACCAGAGCTGAACGCGAAAGATCGTCGCCGAACGCCGCCACGAGGACGCGGTGGTGCTCTACCCAAGCCGGGCAGACTTACACCGTATGCTCCACCGCGTCCTCAGGCCAGTCCCCATAGTTATGACACCCTGGCGTTTCCTTCCGCCTTATATGGAATAGGAACCTCCCGAAACAGCCGTGTCAAGCGGAAGGTGAGGGCGCCGTGACGCCTCTCTAGCCACTCTTCAAAAATGTGAGTTACCGCCGCTATTGTGGCGCGCCCTATATGCCAGTTCCCTCGCGATATTTTTTTGTGTCTTTTTCATATTAGTGGTGATAAAATTATTGACACAAATCAAATCATTTGCCTCGATTCAAATCCTCGACCTAAAATAACGCAACAATACTCCTCTTATCAAGAAGAAACCAATGTTTAAGAAGTGGAAATATTGAGACCGACTATCATAGCGAAATATTTCTCAGTAGCAAAATAACAAACCATTCTTTTTTCCAATAATATGTCACATAATTTCAAACTTACACATGCAAGAATAAGCAGAGTAGTCTTCAAAGACGTCAAGAAGAATCTCCCACTCCATTCTAATCAGACACCCGCATTTAGACACAATAATCAAAGAAAGGGACCAAACCAGAACTGGAGGAAACACTTCAAGTGTAAAGATTAAAAGAAAAATGAAGGAAAAGGAAACCTTGCCGATTTTTTAAGGTTTAGGAAAAGAATGCGTGGCTATGGAACGAAGTGTTCTATGTTTAAAAATTCACAGACCGTTACAGGAAATCTATGTTCTTTCCTAAACACGAATACTTATACAAAAGACGCATAACGACTGGAATAAAGCTGATCTGGATAGGCCATACTTGTCGCAAGTTGGAGCAGCTTTACCCAAAAACAATTTCTAATTGAATTTTAAATCTATTTGGGAGTCG
Source organism: Sesamia inferens (assembly GCA_037179545.1). Lineage (NCBI taxonomy): Eukaryota > Metazoa > Arthropoda > Insecta > Lepidoptera > Noctuidae > Sesamia > Sesamia inferens. The sequence goes on from CM073922.1 coordinate 10,343,534, forward strand.
CGTTAGGACCAGAAAAAGAAAATGGGATGAGCTGGATCCCTTTATAAAAGTGTTTGCCTTTCAACGGCTCAATATGCCTCATTTCATTAAAAGCATCTTGGCTTTAGTCTCTTGTACTTCCAAAGGACCGGGTGCTAAGATGAACTAAAATAAAAAATAAATGATAACTTTTCTTCTTTTACTAAGGTTTAGCACGTGGGTAACCATGACTTGGATTACAATCTGATTATTTTTATGCCGATATTCTCGTGGAATTGAGGAGCGGTTGGAATCAAGAGGCGCAACTAGTATTTATAAAGTATTGGTATTTAACTACATCAAGTAAGTCTGGAAGCCCCAACATGTTTGGGAAAAGGCTTTGATTAAAACAGACTACTTTTCCTTTAAGTTAGTTTTAACTAATTTAGTGAGTTAGATAGGTAAACTAACCAACTTCAAGAAAAAGGTACTCTGTTAGTTTAAATTCGATTTAATTTAATGTCTATTCGATTTTAAATTTTCTAGTCTGGAAAAAACCTTACCTTGTAGTAACGATTCGCTTTGATTGGAAACTTGTTTTAGTACCAATTCATTTACGCGACGAACTTTGTCGAAGTAGGAACGTGAATAAAATTATCAGCCTTTTTGTTTTACTTTTAGCTGTTATAGAAGTAAAAGTCTAGTTATTTCTCAGTTAGTTAAGAAAGTTAAAAAATTAGGAAAGAGAATTTGTGTTCTTGGATTTTGTTAGTTCGCTATTTTGTTTAAAGGGGTGTGTACAGGGGTGTGTACAGCACATTGAGCCACAACAATCTGACAGATTTCTTTCTTATATTTTCAACTTTATCTCTGTTTTTTTTTTTTTTGACAGGAAAGCCAAGATGAGTGTCACGCGCATTTTTCATAGGACTTTTAAAATTATTTAGGTATAGTGTCGCTTACTAAATAAAAACGCGTGATTTATGTAGTAAAAAGTGCATTCAGTAAATAATTCATAAAGAACATTGAAATATCGCAGCATAGTGGCCATATCAAAATCAAAAAATCAAAATCAAAGCATTTATTTCAAATAAACCAGTTACAGGCACTTTTGAATTGTCAGAAGGTCGGTCAGTCAGTAAGGTGAAGCTAGTCGCCCATTCCAAAGAGTAGGTACCTATGGAGAAGAACGGGCAAGAAACTCCATGGACACTTTTTAAATTATCAAGCTATTGATACAATACATATCATGGCTTTGCGTCAAATCTCCTAGTAGGCGGCTCACGCGGCCGTTTATTCAAATGTCATTGGCGATATCCACCATTCATCATCATCTCAGCGTTAATCCCAGTCGCATCTGAAGCTTTTTTTTTTAACTTAGGAGTCTGGGGTCCGCTTTACCAGTCTAACTGCTGATTTTGGCTAAACTTCGACATTTTCCGTGAAGCGACTGCCGTCTGACCTCCACAACCCGAAGGCGATATCGAAGCATTGCAGTTAGACAATTGTCAGACTTTTGAGTAGCGATATCCGCCATTATTGTGAAATAATTTTTTTTGAGAATGTCTATAATTTGTTACACGTGTTATTGGCAAAATTGTGGTATATAACCACAGAGGCCCTTGAAGAGTTGAAGTAGTATTCACTCTAATGAAAAGAAGAAAGAACTTTATCTCTGAGGAATTAGGGCTCAAGGTTTGAAATCGGGAATATTTGACTAGCTTGACCTGCCTGTTGTCTGTTCTACTCGCCATCAAAATTCAAGTGAGTCTGAGTAGAGTGAGCTGTCTTTACAGCGAGGGATTGACATTTTTAAAAGCTCACTTCAACTAATTTTTCGCTGTGATACTCTTACAGAATCGATCGGCAGGACTTTTTAAAGTTGGAAGTATTAATTGAATGTACAAATGACAGCAGCTCAAGCTACCCCAAATACCAACCTTAAGTCTTAATGGTTTAGAGATACAGTTAAAAATCGAATAAAGAAAGCAGTTGTTTCATTTTGGGCCACCAGGATGTAAACTATATAGATAAAAAGGAAAAAATAGTACATAAAAATACTACTAAATTAATTTGAATAAAAATACAAGTAGGCAGGTATATATAATTAATTATTTGAAACGTTTTTTAGTGAGATAACTCTTTATTAAGGTAGCCATGGCACTGGTTATGACGTTTGATTGGCGACTTTGACAGTTCTATTTTCCCGTTGTGTTCGTGTCGAGTGTTAATTTGAGTTGATTGTGTTTATTTAATGGGCCGTATATTCGGAATTCATGTTTTGTTTTTTTCGCAGTCATATGGTAGATAATATAGATACGATAGCCTTAGATACATGACATGTCAATCAAATATCAGTGTCAAAATCTTATTTCGCTTAATGCTGACCACCATATTTATTAGTAGTTGTGTTGCACTCCTTGGACGAGTTAAATTGAATCTGTATAAAAACTAAGTCAAAATATAAGAAATAAACATTAAAAATAGTTAACTATAGCGTAACTACATCTAGCATTAAGTGTACAATGTGCTGGCCCAGCCTCCATACATTTCTGAAACATCTCCTTTGACAATATAGATGTAACCAAGGTATGAAAATTAAAAAAAATAATTAGTCCGTCTTATAGATAATAAAAAAATTAAGACCCGTATTTTTTATTTTGTCGAAATTTTCAAAAACTATTGAGATATAGCGTATTAAAGTTACCCAGTGACGTCATGCGACATTTCAAATCAATATATCTTCCGAAGTATTTGAATGAAAGAAAAAATAAAAAATACATGTTCAATATTTTTTATAAATCTATCTGGTGGACATTAAATTATTTTTTAGGATACAATCCAATTGTAGTAGCTTGATGTACTGTCATCGGTAGATAGGTTTTTTTTTTTGTCTTTTTGGTAAAAGAGCCGTGGTCGACTGTTATGCCAGCCTTATTTATTATGATCCCAACTTAAGTTATCATTTATCTCTCCTTTTCCCAACTATGTTGGAGTCTGGTACCAGTCTAACCGGATTCAGCTGATTACCCGTTTTGACAAACTGCCTATTTCCATTATCAAGTTACTGGATAAAACGATACCTTTTGGTAAAATTGGCAATGGTGTTGTCCTCGAGTGGAGACCGCGTTTCGGGGTGCGTATCGTAGCGTGGGACAGCCTTGGGCGAGATGGAGCGACGACATCAAAAAGGTGGCTAATAGTGGCTGGCGGAGAACTGCTCAGGATCGAGCTTGTTGGCGTGCCATGGAAAAGGCCTATGTCCAGCAGTGGACGAGTCGAAACTGATGATGACGATGATGATGATGATGATAAGATTGATGGTCAGACTTTCTGACTTCTGACGACCTGTAACGATTGTCAAAGCTCTACAAATAATAACTGAGACCAAAGGCTGTGTTTTCCAAGGCACGGCCCCTCCGTGGCTCGCAACGTACGGATCTCGGTATGTAAAGATTGTCATCCATCCACAAACCTACCGCAGTAAATTTAGCTTAACCTAACAGCTTTAGTAATTTATTTATTAAAATTACATTAATTATTATTAAATAAGTTGTTTTTGATCGTGTTTCTCATGTAAGTACATGTTATCAATGGCTGCTGTGATTGGCCTCTTAGTGATTTCGAGCCAACTACTCAAATTTTTGGAACTATCAAATTTGTAAAAAGCCATGAGTTCAAATTAATTTGGAATTAAAATAAAAAATCGGAGTCCATCAATAATCCAAAAAAGCAATAAAACAACTCTTCGTTTTACGTCGTACTTAAAAGGTAAAACGGAACCCTATTTATTCTTGAGACTTCGCTGTCCGTTTCTCCGTCCGTCCATCTGTCACCAGGCTATATCTCATGAACCGTAATAGCTGAGATTATGTATCCCTGTTGCCACTATAACAACAAATACTAAAAATAAAATATTGAAGGGGGCCTATACAAGAAACGTGATATTTTTGCCGTTTTTTTGCTTCATATTAAAGATTACAGGCCACACGGTTTCACCCGAGTTTTTTTTATATGCCCCGCTCTTATTGGTCGCAGCATGACATTATAGCCTAAAGCTTTCCTGGATTAATGGGCTATCCAACGCAAAAATAATTTTTCAAATCGGACCACCTGAGATAAGCGCGTATTATTACTATACAGGTTGTATCTGACATCGTAACGCAAACTTCGCGAGAAGGTTACACCGCATGCCACTAATAAAAATATGATAGTTGTTTATATCGTTAATGAGCGGTTACAGAAACAACGGTGTTTAAAAAAATGTGTCAGCTCGGCCTTTGAACGTTGCAAGCGTGCCGCCGCGCGTGTTTGTGGGTATGACGTTGATTCCTGATGTGAACTCTATTATATCAGCTGATAAGATAGTTTTTCGAGTTTTGTTTTCATGTGCTTTTTTGTGTAATTAGCGAATTAATTAATTTTTACTTTAAAATCTTATTGGGTTATAAAAGTTTAGCAATTATGAACGGTTTAAAGTGAAAAAAACTACATATTATTATTTTTTAAATCAAGAAAAAACCGACGAAAAATTCCACCTGTGGGGTGTTCAGAATCATGTACTGGATCCATGGTACTCGTTATTGCGTCGATATCAGAGACACTCTTTATAAATTAGTATAGATAATATCACGGAACCTTTCATGTGTGAGTCCAACTCGCACTTGGTCGGTATTTTTTATTTTTAGGGCACTCATACAAGGTTAATTTGGGGTTTACCGAACACTATCAAAGTTCTATGTAAACACTAACCCTTGTATTATTAAATAGCGCCAACTTTCCTGAACTACATAATCAGAACACTTATTTAGTAGGAGTTTATGTAGGTACCTATATTTATATATCATTTTGTCAACAATAACTGGGTTTTCATGAAACTACATAAATTTTCAGAGTTCCGGTCCTTTCAAAGTGGGTACAAAATTTATTTGAGCAACCTCTTTTGAGGACATTAATTAAACAAATTAAATAGAAACTTTTTCACAGAATTACTCTTTCGTTCATAACTTGGTTTTCTCTGACGAAATTTACTCTAATTTAAAAAAAAAAATCTCTGATTTTACTGAAAGCACTTTGTAGTGTACATTATTTAATAATAAATCGAAGTGTTCTTAGATTTTCACATTTTTTAAACGTTTCCCCACAGTAGGAATAACTTTTATATCGTGGATGCGTTTATAAACATATATACTCACATACATAGGTAGGTAAACAACTAGATCCGGTCATACAAATATTTGTTCGGTGCGTGTATCGAATCCGCAGCGCAGCAGTTGATCGCTCAGAAACTCCGACAACCGTGTTGGTCAAATTTGAACCCAAAACCTATATCTTACCTAGAGGCAAGTAAAGGAACATGGGTAATGAAACTGTGACACACGGGTGGGTTTTAGTCAGTAAAAGTCTGACACACCCTTCCGCTTCGCCCAGAGCGGGAGAGGTCGTTTGATGATTACCTATCCCAAAAAAAGGAACATGGATGGGTTTTAGTCAGTAAAAGTCTGACACACCCTTCCGCTCCACTCATAGCGGGAGAGGTCATTTAATGTTTACCCATCCCAAAAAAAGGAACATGGATGGGTTTTAGTCAGTAAAAGTCTGACACACCCTTCCACTCCGCCCAGAGCTGGAGAGGTTATTTGATGATTTCCCGTCCAAAACCAAAAAGAAAGACCTAGAACTTGTAAATCAAGGCCTTTAGTACTGGAAAACCAAACGCTGTCCTAAGCTATAACATAGGCAGAATTTATACAGAAAAAACATACATTTTAATTTACACGCTTCATATCTGATCCTTTTCGAGAACGAACTTGATACTTATCTAGTGATCCACTAAATCCAGGTAATTATTATGTTAATAAAAGGTTTCTCGGTAATGGAAAGGTTCAGGTATCTAAAAGATATATGTGTTCATAATTAATTAACGTAAGCAGCCTTTTCTAACCTAATTGAGATGTGTAATTTATACTTAGTTTTAAGTCTTTTACTGATATCTGGAGCCGGCACCCGCTAGGGGAAATAGAAATGTGACTTAAAAGAATGACAATAAAAATAAAATTTCAATGATGAAACTTAAGGACGCCGAGGCATGCCTAAGGATACCGCGCCATCGTTGCCAATGAAATGTCAATTTTACTGTCATATTTTTAAGTAATAATTTCTAATTGTCCGATAAAAATCTCTTGTCGGGCCGTGCCGCTAGTAAGCGCCGGCCCTGAAAAGACGAGATTGTCCTTCTTTAAGCCCGAAATTGTGGTTTTCTTAACCTATTGTTACGAATGCACCTTATGTCGGTGGCATAAGGTTAAAAATCGCGTAACATGCAGTAGGTAACTTTTAAGCCCTATATCTCGAGACCTAAGCGTTGCAGAGGTACCTACAATATAAAAACGCATTGCTACACCTAAGGTGGCCTATCTAATGGTACTGATTTCATCAATATTGTCAACGAATTGTCGACATCGAAATTTCTAGATACACGTCCTCGGGAAGCACCTGTAGGTACCTACTGAACGTACCTACTTGAAACTATATATATTATTAACTAGCTTTCCGCCCGCGGCTTCGCCCGCGTTAACTACGGTTATATCGCGCTTTTTAGATTTCTCTCGGGAATATCAAATTTTTTCGGGATAAAAATTACCCTATATCGGACTTCTAACTCTACGTCTGCAAAATTTCTAAGCAATCGGTTCAGGAGTTACGGCGTGAAAGTGGTACAAACAAACTCACTTTCCGATGTATAATATTAGTAAGGATATATTTGGTGTACACATACAAATACTCCAGTAATCTCCCTTGGGAACTTGATATTTTTCAGGACGAAAAGTAGCCTATGTTACTCTCCATCTTTTCAACTAACTGTATGCCAAAAATCAGGTCGATTGATTGCTTTGCTCCGGCGTGAAGGAAGGACAAACAAACAAACAAACACACTTTCACATTTATAATATTAGTATGGATTCTAGACAGATCTGGAATGTTCGATCAGCTAACCTATATAAAGCGCCGTGACGCCAGCGCGGAGTCAGTCTGTATTTGAGCATCGAAGCGGAACAAGCGACAGTAGTAGTGTTGTTGTGTGGGTGCGACACGGACTTCGTAGAAATAAGGGAAGGCTTCGGTGCGACATCAGCTACGTTCTACTAGTCATGCTTGCTACCGACTGTACCTTCGTTGCCAATAAACTTCGCAACCCTTAACCGGCATTTTAATACTCCTAGCCCGTAACACGATGACGAGTTTGAATAATGGATCAGGAATTCGTGCATGATCAGGAGTAGTGGCTGGTGACGTCACTGGTCGCTAAAAGTGTAGCGTGCAGTGACGTCACACGAGTTTTCAACGCTCTGTGCCATCTTAATTTTTTGTTTATATGAAAAAAGAAAAAGTACGTGTCTAGTATTTTTTGGAAATCTGACTGACGGACTTATTAGTTTTTTTTAGTCAAATACCCTATTCAGCTGAGGCATTTTTTTTTTGTATACACTAAATTTAACTGACAGCCTATGTGGCGTAGCGATAGCAAACGCAGCCTATGCGCAAGGAAGCGCGGGTTTGATCCCCGTGGTTGCCATTCGAACATCTAGTGTCAGTCGTTACGGGTTTTTAGAGCTCTCAAAAAGTCCGATTTGGCGATTTTTTTCCAAATTGGCGAGTCGTGCAGGTCAGATGGCAGTCGCTTTACGGAAAAATGTCGAAGTTTAGCCAAATGAGCAGTTAGACTGGTAAAGCGGACCGCAGACTCCAAAGATGCAGAAATCTTCGGATGCGACTGGGATTAACGCGATTATGACTAAATTTAAATCAACTTAGTGGAGAGAGAATAAATGTTAATAATAATTATTAATATTAACACATCTCTTTTCATAAGTTGCATGCCTTATTAATATTATCACATCTCTTTTCATAAGTTGCACGCCTTATTAATATTAACACATCTCTTTTCATAAGTTGCACGCCTTATTAATATTAACACATCTCTTTTCATAAGTTGCACACCTTATTAATATTAACACATGTCTTTTCATAAGTTGCATGCCTTATTAATATTAACACATCTCTTTTCATAAGTTGCGCGCCTTACTAAGACCACACTGTTGGTCACCATCTGCACTTCCTTACTTAGCTTACATCGCTACGAACGACCCACGATGTGGTTCCAATTAAGTTTTCAAGTTCACCCGCAGTTTGACGGGACATTAAACATACGATTGCGATCAAGCTTTCACACACAAGATCTATAGAGAGATAAAATAAGTATTCCTTTTCATTATGTACGGTTAAATAACTATACTAATTAATATCAAAATTAAAGTAATTTTTATTGGTGTAACAGTAGTGAATAAAGTTCTTAAATTCAAGTTTAGGTATAGGTTATGCCAGAAAGCGTACAAATATACATAGTTGCATGCGAAATAGAAAGAATATTATTTAGTCATCTTCTTCTCAGCTTATAGAGGTCCACTGCTGGACAAAAGCCTCTCCCAAGGCTTGAGTTCCATTGAGGGGCATTGCCATAATCCCCATGCTTGGCAGGCGGGTTGGGGATCGCAGTAATTTGTTATTCCACAGGAGAAGCGCTGCTGTCTGCTGCCCTTGTGTGAGTCTCTCGGTGGTAGGCCATAACATCGGCCGCCGGCGTAGTTACCACCCACCAGACAAAGTCATGCCGCCAAGCGATTCGTCGTGTTCCGGCATGATGTCTGGTGAAGCCGTATGGAGGACGGGTCTGAGCAGTTGTGTTGCGATGTGTGCCGGGCTCGATGCGACAAATGTTGTTGTGTCGGGAGCTTGGTCCTGGAGGGTAGCGGGATCCGAAGCACGGTGCTCCGCTGGCCGACCGCAGGTAGTTGGGGGCCCAAGTAGTGTGCCAGCCACACACGAAAGGCTGCCCCGCCAACTGCGAAAAATCCCGGGGTGGCCCCATCGTGCCGGTTGGCGACCGGACGAGAGGACCCGATGGCGATCCCTGGGGGGGTTCGGGCGTCCCCGCAGTCTCCAGATCAATCTCCCACTGGCGCAGCATCGTTGGTAGTGTTGTTGGGTTTATCATTGCATCGCCTCGCTCAACTGCCGTCTTCCTTCCTATTCACTCAGTATATTAAAATGAAAAGTTTTAAAAAGAAAAGTAGGTGTGCACAGCGGGCGCACGTCCTCTCATTTAAAGTGCACCTCTCAAACATTCGAGGTCTGCACTCCAATATCGATGCAGTCCATCACCACCTTGAGACTGAAAAGCCCCACCTACTTTTCTTGACGGAGACCCAGATCAGATGTCCGTCTGATGCGGCATACCTCAACTACCCGGGATACTCTTTGGAGCATCATTTCCTGCAGCGTGCCGGGGTCTGTGTGTATGTCCGCAATGACATCTGTTGCCGGCGTCTCCGTCACCTCGAAGACTCTCATCTATCGTCCTTATGGCTGTTGGTTGACACTGGTGTGGACAAAATTGTCTACACCTGTGTCTACCGATCGCACAGCGGTGACCAGGAGACAACTCGACTATTTGACCACCTCAGTGTGGCTGCTGACAATGTACTGCATCAGCACCCTGACGCACAGTTCGTCGCTCTGGGGGACTTTAATGCCTGCCACCAAGACTGGCTTTTCCCATACCAGAGGACCGACCACGCTGGGAGAGAAGCGCGAAACTTTGCGCTATCAATGGGCCTTTCCCAGCTGGTGGAAGAAGCGACTAGGGTGCCTGATGTGGCTGGTCATACCGCCAATTGTCTGGACCTTCTGCTGACCACTGATCCGGACAGATGTGTTGTTACAGTTTCCTCACCGTTAGGAACTTCAGACCACTGTCTGGTGAAGTCTGTGACGTCCTTCTCCCCACCTGATTGCGACTCGCGTGGTGAGCGGCGAATATGGCGTTACAAGTCAGCAGATTGGGATGAGATGCGCCACTTCTTTGCATCTTATCCTTGGCAGCAGGTCTGCTTCTCTTCTAGCAATCCATCGAGCTGTGCGGACGCTATAACCGACGTGGTGCGTCAAGCTATGGAGTATTTTATCCCCTTCAGTGACGTGCCCGTCGGTGGCTCGGCTCGCCCATGGTTTAACGCCGACTGTGTTCAAGCTGAACAGCGTAAGCACACGGCATTCCTCGCCTGGGTTGACGCTCGTGACCGCAGAGCTCTGGATCTAAGCTCAAAGAAGAGAGCCTTTAACCGTGCTGCCAAGTCCTACAAAAAGGCGCTTAAGAAGGCTCGCTTCGACCGCATTACTAACATTGGTAACAAGCTCTCTGCGCACCCTTCCGGTAGCAGATCTTTCTGGTCCCTAGCCAAATCGGTCGAGGCGAACTTCTGTCGGCCCACACTGCCTCCGCTGGTTAGGCCTGATGGAGCACTGGCTCATACGGCGAGAGAGAAAGCAGGTCTCTTTGCATCTCTCTTTGCCCATAGTTCGCGTCTTGACACTGGCAATGCTACTCCACCTAATTTACCTCATTGCGGAACTTCAATGCCGGAGGTTCGCATTAGAAACAAGGAGGTTCTGAGAGTATAGGTATTGAGAGTATCGAAAAAATGAATAATATCGAAAGCGAGAGAAAAACCGATGTTGCCTATATTAACCAGCTCGAAAGTAAGGTCGAGCACCTGGAGCGTATACTATGCCTCACAAAGATGGAGATGAGAAATATCCCAAAGAACGAAGGAGAAACGAAACAGGACCTGCACCGTATAGTTACGGAAACATCTAAAGTTCTGGATATCTCGCTCGAAGAACGTGACATTAAGGATATCTACCGCATAAATAAAAATGGTGGAAGATCGTCTATTATAGTCGACTTTGTCTCGGTAACTACAAAAGAAAATATTTTGCATAAGGCCCGTACCTTCAATCGCAATAACGCTCACACTAAGTTAAATACAACTCACCTAAAGCTACCAGGTGAACTGAAACCAATTTATCTATCAGAAAGCTTAACTATGAAGGCGCAACGGCTATTCTATTTAGCGAGGAAATTTGCTGGTGAGAATGGTTTTAAGTTCTGCTGGACCTCATTTGGAAAAGTTTTTCTTCGGCAAAAGGAGGGTATTCAACATATACATGTGAAAAGTGAAGCCGATCTAAAAACAACATTAATACAATGACTGAACAGAGGCCTTCCAAATCCACTTAATATCTTAATTTTATTTTTTATTTGATTAGATTTTTATCTGCGACTGCTCGCTTATTGTAAAACATACACACAAAAACAAATCAAAAACACTCAGTCAAAACCTGTAAACACAAAAACACAAACACTCGATACACATTTCACTCACCATGACATCGCTTACATACTTATAAATTGTTCTCGTATGGGTATTCTAAACATAAATTGTTTCGTTACTACCCTCACCACATTTACTATAATAATATGCACCCTGATTTGCAACAAAAATAATACATATTTATTTAATGGCTAATACAAACACTATTATTTCAACACAAATAGATAATTTTACTGTGGCATCTTCTTATCACTGTGATGTGGACGTCTGTAATGAAATCATAACAACCTCTAAGACATCGCTAAAAATTATAACTCAAAACATCCGAAGTATCTATAAAAACTTTGATAGTTTTCAGGCACAACTAGCTAGGTTATCGTGTGAAATCGACATCATAATCTTGACAGAGTGTTGGCTACATAAAGACAAACCGATACCTATAATGGAAAATTATGTGACATATTCTAGCAAAAAATGTTTAAATCAAAACGACGGTATTACAATATTTGTTAAAAATAATCTCCGATGTACGGTCCAAGAGCCGGACCCAATAGGTGCTAATTTTCTTCTATTAAAAATTGATCCCAATATTTACATTCTAGGCTGCTATAGATCACCATCTACTTACTGTACTGACAGTTTCCTTAATTCACTGGAAAACATCTTAAGTCCATTAAAAGCGAGTAATATCATTCTGATAGGCGATATAAATATTGACATAAAACCTAATTCTACAGATAAAAACTGCGCACCATATCTAAATATAACTGCAGAAATGGGCCTTTTACCGGGACATACGCATCCTACGAGGCTGCATAACTGTCTAGATCACGTCATGATTAGTACCACTACTTGTGCAACCGTCATGGTTCTAGACTCCACCGTCAGCGATCACGCCTCGGTAATGCTATGTCTAACTAACTCCCCCCCAAAAACCAAAAACCATATAAAAAGATACTTCACAAAATTAAATTACGAAAACGCTGTTGAACAATTAAATTCCACTGATTTTGCATTTATTACACCTGATTGCGATGCAAATGAAGCTGCGGAGCGTTTTGTTGAATGTCTTATGTCCACGGTATCTCAACACTCAAAAGCAGTAAAAATATCAAACCGTAAAGTGGTTCTTAAACCGTGGATCACACCTGGTCTATTACGGTGCATTCGACACAGAGATAACCTACATCGAAAACTCTTAGCAGATCCACATAACGGAATTATTGAGTTATCATATAAAAGGTATCGTAATCACTGTAACCTATTGCTTAGAAAACTAAGAAACGAGCACGACAGGTCCGCTTTAAAAACCTCTAAGGACAATAAAGATACATGGAATGTTATCAAATCCATCACCAACCAACCCAAGAACCAAATATCAGCTGACAAACTTCTACCTACTTCTTCGCAAATGTCAAACTCCCCGAACGCACCTAATGCTATTGAGCATATAAATCGATATTTCTCGAACGTCGGAAAACAACTGGCGGACCACATTATCAAGAAGAAAAATTCCTCTCTTGCCTCATATAAGATGGAAACACCATCTGCCCGTGATTCCATGGTCTTACTTTCTCCGGACGAAGCTGAAGTAAAATTAGAAATCAACAACCTTAAAAATGACTGTGCCAAAGGGTGGGATTCTATACCGGCTAAACTCCTCAAACTAAGTAAAGAAGTGCTTGTTCCACCTCTTACAAAGCTTATTGGGGCCTGTTTTGAGCAAGGAGTTTTTCCCCGAGTTTTTAAAAAATCCCTAATCACACCTGTTCACAAGGGTGGAAATCAGGATGATGTCAAGAATTATAGGCCTATCTCGGTTCTTTCAGCATTGTCAAAGATACTGGAAAAACTGTTAAACCGCAGACTTATGAAATATCTAGAGCACTTTAAAATAATATCGGACACACAATTTGGTTTTAGGTCCAGAAAAAGCACCATAGACGCCGTAAATCATCTTGTTGATTATGTGACGGAAAAAGTGGATAGAAAGCAAAAATGTCTGGGTGTCTTTCTGGACCTAGCTAAGGCTTTTGACACGGTCTGTATTCCAACCCTTGTGACCAAGTTAGAACACGCCGGAATCCGGGGAGGAGCTCTAAGCATCTTTAGAGACTTTCTCAATGACCGAACACAAAAGGTAAAGATTGGGGAGGTCATTAGCAATGAAGCTAGTGTTGAGTATGGTGTGCCTCAGGGTAGCTGCCTGTCCCCGAGTCTTTTCCTGCTCTATGTGAATGACCTATGTCAGCTATCTCTCACAAACGGAAAAATTTTCAGCTATGCGGACGACACAGTGTTGGTATTTCATGGAGAGAGTTGGGATGTAGCACAACAGGTTGCGGAGATGGGCTTATGTAAAATCATTCACTGGCTAGAAGCAAATCTGCTCACCCTAAATATCTCAAAAACCTCATTCCTGCAATTTTCTTTCGCTAAAACGAAACCAAAAATAATAAATCTCAAAGCCCACTCATGTGATGACCCTAACGACAGTCTTCCATGCTCATGTCTTCCAATAGCACAAAAAAAGACAATGAAGTATTTGGGTGTGGTCCTGGATGAGGGACTCAGCTGGCGTCCCCACATTGAGCAGACTACCTGTCGAGTCAGGAAACTTATTTGGGCGTTTAAGAAGATACGCCAAGTAGCTGACTTCAAGCTTCTCCGTGCAGTTTATCTGGCATTGGCTCAGTCAATTATAGGGTATTGCATCACGGCATGGGGGGGTGCTTGCAAAACCTACATGATACACCTCGAGAGAGCTCAAAGATCACTCTTAAAAGTAATGACCTTCAAGCCATACAGATATCCTACAAAAGCCCTGTATGAGAGTTGCAAAGTACTAACAGTGAGGCAACTTTACCTTCTCAATCTTACAATGCAACAGCAAGAACTGACACCGGTAAATCCCGCAACCAAACATAGAAGAACCATCCCTAATGTGTGTTGCACAGTCACATGTAAGACCGCATCTGCTCGACGGCAACACCTTTACTTAGCTACATATATCTACAATACAATAAATAAAATCCAAAACATCAACCCACTAACAAAAAAACAAACCAAGCTAAAGCTAAACACATGGCTTCAAACTCTAGATTACATACAGACCGAAAATTTATTTAAACAATTATAAGCGAGAAAAGCCAATAGTAATGTAAGCAATACACACACACAAACACGCACCACACACCTTACACTGCACACCACACAACACACACCACACACTACATACCACACACCGCACACTAAACACAACACATCACACACCACACATGAGCATGTAATTAATTTAATGTTATCCATGTTATTTTAATACTGTACCATAAAAATATTGTCCAAATAACGGGTGAAGACACTGACTCCTGTAACACAGGTACTACCTAGCACGGGGGTCAGAGCTTCAAATTAAGTGAAACTCCTTTTTATGTCAATAAAACTTATTATTATTATTATTATTATTATTATTAGTATTGTGTCGTCTGGACGTGAATAAGGCTAGTGGTCCAGATGGTATACCAGCGATTGTTCTTAAGGCTTGTGCGCCTGAGTTGTCTCCTGTATTGACGCGCCTGTATCGCCTCTCATTTAGGACTGGTATAGTGCCCAAGTCCTGGAAGCTTGCCAACGTGCAGCCCGTGCCCAAAAAGGGTAGTCGTGCCGATCCTACTAACTATCGGCCGATTTCAATAACCTCCACACTCTGCAAGATTATGGAGCGTGTGTTGAACTCGCGCCTCTTGGCATACCTGGAAGGTAACGATCTCCTCAGTGACCGACAGTACGGTTTTCGACGCAATCGGTCAACTGGGGACCTACTAGTGTATGCCACTCACTTGTGGGGCGAGGCCCTCGAGAAAAATGGGGAAGCGATTGCCGTCTCCCTTGATGTCTCGAAGGCCTTCGACCGGGTATGGCACGCTGGCCTTTTGAGTAAGCTTCCAGCGTACGGCATTTCCGCTGGCCTGACTGGCTGGGTAAAAGACTTCCTGACTGAACGGTCCCTCCGAGTTGTTGTCGACGGATGTTCATCTGAGCCCATGTCGACCAATGCCGGTGTTCCTCAGGGGTCTGTTCTCTCTGCAACTCTGTTCCTGCTGCATATTAACGATCTGCTGATGCCCGGTATCTATGGGTATGCAGATGACAGCACAGTTGTGGAGAGATACCTGCCGGAAGCTCGGGCTAGTAAGGAAACTATCCGGTCCGAAAGAGAGGCCATGGTAGAGCGTGTGAGTGCTGCACTGCAGGCAGTCTCCGAATGGGGCAATGCCAATCTTGTAGGATTCAATGCCGCCAAAACACAGGCGTGTCTTTTCACCGCCAAAAGGAGCCCGTTTACCTTGGCTCCTACTTTTCAGAATGTATCCTTGGAGTGTACCGACCGCCTTCAGCTTTTGGGAGTTGAGATTTCCTCGAGCCTCAACTTCGGGCGGTTCATTGAGTCCAAGGCCAGGGTGGCTGCCAGAAAACTAGGCGTCATCGCGAAAGTCCCGCGGCGGTACTTCACACCAGGGCAGCTTCTAATTTTATACAAAGCACAGGTCCGCTCGTGTGTGGAGTACTGCAGCCACATTTGGGCTGGTGCTGCAAAGTGTCACCTTGCAGCTTTGGATTCGGTGGAGAGGCGTGCGAAGAGGCTGATTGGCGACCCAGACTTAACTCGAAACGGTCTCCAAAGCCTGGAGCACAGGCGTAGAGTAGCCAGCCTTTCGGTCTTCTATAGGATGCATTCTGGTGAGTGTGCAAGGGAATTGCATGATTTAATTCCCCCATCTCCGTTCCATCATCGGACGACCCGTCGTACGGCGAGTTTCCACCCTTACGTTGTTGACACCACTGCGATCCGGACGAAGCGTTTTGCTTCCTCCTTTATACCGCGTACATCGAGGGATTGGAACAATTTGCCGGCGTCGGTGTTTCCGTCACATTACGATTTGAGTGTCTTCAAGGCTAGAGTGAATAGGCTCTTAATAAACTAGCGCGCTTTACCATCAACGATCGCGTCACTGCTTACCATCAGGCGGGATTGCGGTCAAGCGCTGGTTTATAATTTATAAAAAAAAAAAAAAAAAAAGTTCCCTTAGTCGCCTCTTACGACATACACGGGAAAATATGGGATGGTACTAATCTATTCCCGGTACCACAGTCTACACACATTTAATCATGCTAGAGGTAAAAACAAATTATTCAGTAGATTATGTCAAAAACGCTTTTGCCATACCTATTAATGGAATCAATTGTAACAGCTAATACCTACTTAGGACCCATTAACTTAATCAAATTTTATTCCGTGGTGTTTGGCAATCTGGGCTTCTCCCAGTTGCAATAATGTCCCTTTGTGCCGATTGGCCTAGTTCTGTTCTGTCTCCTGCTTGTTATGGAGGGAAGTGGAAAAAATATCTTTTTTCTTACTCCTCCGCTATTCTTTTCTGATTAATTTCGTTGCGGGACCCAAGACAGTTGAATCGTTTCTCCGGGACTCGTCGAGCTTCATTGCTCGGCGTTTTTCTGGCGGTCTCCACTGTTGATTCTGGCTTTCAGGAGTTGCAGTGGGTGGGAAAAGTGCGGGTTTTGTTCCAATAAAAAAAAAAGATTGTGTCAAAACAGAATTGAAAGATGATAAATAAATAAAAACAAAAGTTACAAGTCACAATATGGAGTTATCTCGCCAGTTAATGCATAATTAAAAAACCACCCAAGAGCGAGTCGGGCCACGCTCAGTGGAAGATTCTGTAGTTTCCCGTCTGTCTCAATAAGTGTCCGCACTTAAAAGTTAAAAAATGGGCTATTTGTTTCATTGAGTTGATATACTAGTACGGGATTCTAAGAACGGGCCCACAAACGACGGTTATAAGTATGGATAGAGTTATACCTAGATTGGACAGCCTCCGTGGCGTAGCGGTAGCCAACGCGGCCACTGCGCAAGGAGGCGCGATCTCCGCGCAGTGCAAATATTTGTATGTATGAATATTTGCACTGGTCTGGTCGTGCCTCGGAAAGCACGTTAAGCCGTTGGTCCCGGTTGTCATACGAACATCTAATGGCAGTTGTTATGGGTTGTTGAAGCCCTCAAAAGTCCAACAATTGGTCTAACTGCAATGCTTCGATATCGCCTTTGGGTTGTGGAGGTCAGACGGCAGTCGCTTCATGGAAAATATCGAAGTATAGCCAAAATGAGCAGTTGGACAGGTAAAGCGGACTGTAGACTCCAAAGCTGAAAAGTTTCGGATACGACTAGGATTAACGCTGAGATGAAGAAGAGAGTTATACCTAGATTCCTACTAATCTGTAGCTCATAACCGTTTCGACCCCTACAACTCAGGAAAAATCTTAAGAGCGCGAAGCAGCCAAAAGTACAGTGCCATCTTTTGTGAATCCATATTCATTTAAAAAAATAAAGTCACTTTCCACTTTCGTGTATATGTAGGGAGTACCCTAATAAAACTCACTTCCACTTTTTAGTGGAATTGTGAGTTTTATTTTTGCACTTTGTCGGCGTACCTAATTCAGATGCATATTGGTACCAAATTTAACGGTCACTGATGTTGTCTGCGGACGAACATACAAACAGACTTGGCGAAACTATAAGGGTTCCTAGTTTACAACGGAACCCTAAAAACATATTCAAATGAATAAATAAGATTACATTAATTTATCGTTTAGAAATTTATCAGTCGTATAATAACATTTACCAATTAATAACTGTTTTGATTTGTGTAACATTCAAATTTTTTATACCATTTGGTAATTTAACCTTACTGACATCTACTAATGATGACGACACGGTGGGTGCAGTAGATGAGCGATCGACCGCTGAGCTGCGTGTAGCAAATTCAAAAAAAAAAAAATAACTACGTCATATTTTTTTAAGTTATACCTTGTCCTCTTGCTAATCAAGACTTCATCAAAATCCTTCCAGATAGGTTTTTAAAGCCGCCTCGATTCCAACCTCTGAGGCAAGCGTCTTGCTCGCCTTGCCAGGTCTTCTTGGGCCGAGCTTGGTGACGCCATTTATTCTTAGTCAGCCACAGTGTGAAGTTTTTTTCCACCACATCGGTCACTGTGCATGAGGCTGACGTGACGCTCCTATTCTCATTTCAAGTTGACAGCTCTTTTACCTACATTTAGATCCCAGAGCCGCCTGGAGTAGCGGTGATCAAGTGCCGTGAGTTACAAGTTATAGGTTCAAACCCTTTGTAAATTTTCCATATTTTGTAATTCTCGGTGATAGGCCATAACATCGGCCGCCGGCAGAAGTTACCACCCACCAGACAAAGCCTTGCCGCCAAGCGATCTGTCGTGTTCATGATGTCTGGTGAAGCCGTACGGAGGATGGGTCTGAGCAGTTGTATTGCGATGTGTGCCGGGTACGATGCGCCTAATGTTGTTGTGTTGGGAGTTTGGTCGTGGAGGGTCTTCAGATCAATCTCCCTTTGGCGCAGCATCGTTGGTCGTGTTGTTGGGTTTAACATTGCATCACCTCACTCAACTGCCGTCTTCCTTCCTATTCGCTCAGTTTTTCTGAGTGAATAGGCTCTTAATAAACTAGCGCGCTTTACCATCAACGATCGCATCACTGCTTATCCTCAGGCGGGATTGTGGTCAAGCGCTAGTTTATAATTATTAAAAAATATTTCATCACCACTGCTCTAAAAACGGTGAAAGTAAACATCGTGAGGAAACTGGCTTGTACTAGAGTCAAAAACTCCTTAGACATTTCACATCTACCAACCCGCACTGGATCAGCGTTGTAGATTCCCACTTTTGATTGCCTACTTCGTCTAACCGGCAGGAGTTAAAGTAGGTGGGATAATTCCATCAGGGACCTCCATCTATTCTTTCCATCCGTTGGCGATCGGCTGGCTAAGACATGGCTGGAGGTTGACCACTGCGTTGCCCAATTTCTCACAGGTCATGGCAACTTTAAAAGTAAACTGTATTCTTTTAAACTTGTTCCTTCGCCTTTTATGTCAGTGTTCTACATCGAACTGTGAATTTGAACAGTCCGCACATCACATCTTGTGGGAGTATGTTCTTTGGCAGAATGAACGTAATATTATGTTGGATAGTGTACAAGTTACTTCCGGAGTCGTTTATTATACGAACCTTGTAGAAACTAGAACCAATTTCCGTGCGTTCAGGCGCTTTTGCCATACCTATTATTGGAATCAATTGTAACAGCTAATACCTACTTAGGACCCATTAACTTAATCAAATTTTATTCCGTGGTGTTTGGCAATCTAGGCTTCTCCGAGTTGCAATAATGTCCCTTTGTGCCGATTGGCCTAGTTCTGTTCTGTCTCCTGCTTGATATGGAGGGAAGTGGAAAAAATATCTTATTTCTTACTCCTCCGCTATTCTTTTCTGATTAATTACGTTGCGGGACCCAAGACAGTTGAATCGTTTCTCCGGGACTCGTCGAGCTTCATTGCTCGGCGTTTTTCTGGCGGTCTCCACTGTTGATTCTGGCTTTCAGGAGTTGCAGTGGTTGGCTATATGTATATGTGAATTTATATGTTTGTAAATATACCCAGGATACTGGAGAAATTCCTACTGCAGCACAATGATAAAAAAAAATAAGCCCTCGATTTAAATAAATTGTCTTCTTTTTCTATCAGTAAACTTTGGTAGCCGCTTCTAATTACATTTTCTGTGATTTATTTATTACATACTTATTTATTTATTTATTCTTTCGCACATAAATTGTACAGAGGCGGACTTAATGCCTTAGGCATTCTCTACCTGTCAACCATAGGTGGCGAAGAGATTAGTAGCAGGTTCTTTAAATCAATACATTATAATGAAAACATATTCTTAACACTATATAAATAAATACTTAAATAAGCTATATACACATACATAGGTACTATTACCAAAATATATTATACTTATAATATATACATACAAAACAAAAATTTTGGGAGAGAGGTGTTGTAATGACTCTACCCTAACTGTTGCGAAAATACAAAAAAACATGGCCGTGGCCCACCCGTTCTCACTGAGCGGAGGCACGTTTCCTAGCAGCGGAAAAAATGTGGCTGATTCTGCTAATGCTACTTATAGACAACCAACTTAAATAATTGCATGTCAAATTATATTTCTATGTAATATATTCAAAACTGTTCGTGTGTAGGACATCCAATTTCAGGTTAACACGCAACGCTATAAAGATATTTTATGGCTTTCCCCTTGTTCTTGGCTCATATTTTGGACTTCCTACATTTCATGCTAGTTGGATGAAACCGCAAGATAGTTTTATAGCTCTGAGGGAAGAACAGAGAGGTATACAGGTCGTATAGCTCGGTCTTTGTCATAATAATATGAAGAGAAATTATTAGTTTTTTTTTTATTTATTTTCACAGCGTCAAAATCCTCTCAGCGGAGCGGATTTCGACCCAAATGTAGTCGTTATTTAGACAGACAGACATGTTATAAATGATAAAAAATAATTCTATACCGAACGGGACAAGTGGCGAGCGGGGACTTAGTAATACAAGTGACGAAAAAAAAATATGATGTATTTTTTTATAGGGTAGTTGACTAAAAAAAAAATAATTAGTCCGTCAGTCAGATTTCCAAGAAATGCTAGACAGGTTTTTTTTTTCTTTTTTCACATAAACAATAAATGAAAACGACACAGTGCGTTGAAAACTCGTGTGACGTTACTGCACGATACACTTTTTAGCGAGGAGTGATGCCACCAGCCACCATTCCACCATCCACATCTTTGATGCCTTTTATATTTGTCAAGTTTTATTGATTTGATAAAATAAAATATACGTATCCAATGTTTTTCTATAATCTGAATGACGGACTAAATAGAATCATTTTTTTTACTCAGGAAACATCCCTATTATTCGAGGAAAAACGGTAGCCTATTTCTCCTTATCACCACCAGCACTCAGTAAGCACAGTTCTGAGAAAGTAACAAAAACTTCCATGTCATTCAAATTTCATCCTCAAATCAAATAAAAGTCTATCTCCATTTCTAAGTTGTGTGAGAGGTGAACCTAGTGGAACTAATCGTCGGGGTAGTTAAAAAGGATGGTCTTACAGACCGTGTTAATTACTCACTACTAAGTCGTTTCACACCGACACCTTTCCGTGTATGGCTGTGAAAGGTCACTTTAGTTTTACTTGATGTTTGAAGTTTGAATTAGACCTGTGGGTGATATTGTGTGGTAGCTTGGTGCTAATTAAAGTGTAATCTTGAGTTGAATTAAGGAAAACATCGAGAAGGAAACCGGTATGTCTTAGACCTAAATGTTCGAATACATGTGACATCCAACGTGGTGGATTATTGCCCACTCTCTGTTACAGAAAGGGAGCATGTTTCCCAGATTATGCTCCAGTATTGATATGTCTGTTAATTTGTTTTTTTTTTTGTATCGGAAATCAACAAATGATCTTTTGAATATTCTGAGCGGAGCGAAAGGACGTGTCAGACTTTTACTGACTAATACCCACCCGTGTTCATTCACTTGCCTGTGCGCCAGGAGTCACGGTATTTTCTTCAAACTGTTTGCCGTCCTGGAAGATGTCATGACCCCTTCGCTTCTTTTCCGATCTATAGGTAACTATTCCCACATCCAACTTTGCAACATTACAAATATTTAACAGCAAAGGTCATTGGGCGCAGTCCGACCCGGT
Source organism: Sesamia inferens (assembly GCA_037179545.1). Classification (NCBI taxonomy): domain Eukaryota; kingdom Metazoa; phylum Arthropoda; class Insecta; order Lepidoptera; family Noctuidae; genus Sesamia; species Sesamia inferens. The sequence continues at coordinate 10,365,382 of CM073922.1, forward strand.
CGCGGACATAAATGGAAATGATATAAAATGAAAGAGTACAAATTCACGCTGCATTTTAAATGGTTATTATATTTAGAATCCATAGTTATCCAACAAAATATCTATATATTTATGTATGTATGTGTTTGTTTGTATTTGTTTGCACCAACGACAGTCCCATTTGTGGTTCAGGAGAATCTGTCCATTCTTTGGTTGCCTGTAAGAAGTTTATAATAATAAATATATGAATAAATAAATAAATGAAGTTAGAACCAATAATATATTTATTCAAAATTCGATTACTACTAACAAAATATATTAGTCTGTCTTTCGGAGAGATCATGTCGGCATCCCGAAAGAAACTTGTGCGCACGACTCGTGGCGACTCTGCACGTACTTTTACGTTTTTTTTTTAATTATATGTTAGAGCTTGACCTTAATGCCACCTGATAGTAAGCAGTGATGCAGTCGTTGATGGTAAAGCGCTTTAGTTTATTAAGAGCCTATTCACTAAAAAAAACTGAGTCGATCGAGGTGATGTTTCAAAATCACAGCAGCATTTTCAACGTTACTAGACGTCCGTATGAAGAATGTTTATACGTCGAACAGTTTATTAACATTATAAACGACAGAATGAATAAAGAGAACGGACTGGTGCAATACCTAATTGAGAATAAGATGAATAGATAAGGGGTTGCTTTCATGCCATTAGATGGAAACAATCCCGATTTTAGAGACTTCCCACAGTTAACCTCTGAAGAACTAATATTGTTCACATTGGGCAGCTATTATTTAAGTCTGGCTAAGTCGACGATTACATATAAACCCAGTAAGATAAGGAAGTGGAATGTGTTGAAGATTATGTATTATTGCTCATGCATGCACGGCCGCCGAACCGTCGGGAGCTGCGCGAAAATTGCCAGTATAGTTTATTTTTATCCTAGGGTAAGCACCAATAATAAGCTGAAACGCCTGCGGTATTTTTAGACGAAATCACCGTAGATATTGATCTCACCAAATAAATAATGTAGATATAATTAAGGTTTTTTCTCAATATTCCCACATATCACAAGAAATCGACCCTTACCATGATAAACTTGGGATATATATCCATATTATCCTCATAATTTCATTTCTGTCCACCATGGGTTTTTCTCCCATCCTATTTGCCCATTGACCTTTATTTTATAAGACGTTGTGGCTACGGAATTTTCTGTATATTTATTTCAAAATATTCCACTCAGAGCACTGATTTCAACAGCACTTAACTGAACCGCATCTAAGCATTTTAACTAACTACACTAAAGACAAAATTTTGATAAGTCGTTCCTTTTAAGCCGTAAAACATTAATAAAACCAGGATTGCTTTTATGCAAAACAGTCACTAAATCTAAACTCGACTTGCTGCAATTCCGAATTGCGAAGAACAATGCTTACTAATTTATTTTAAGAAAAATCCTAGAGTCTCTTCTAAAATCATAATTACCTGCAATCTCCTCACGATTTAACTTGCCGATAAGGGTCCCACGAACGGCCAAAGATCCAAGATAATGCAATAAAGAAGACCACGCTTTTTACAGCAAATACGTCTAGCGGTAACGTCCGAGATTTGCAGAATTTATAGCTCTCTTTTCCTCTAGTCCCCGTTACCCGAGATTGCAAACGTGCTTTGATAAGCGACCTTCAAAATTACTAGTTAAAAGCTTTTTTCACGCTGCAAGAAGGATACGTGAAGACAGAGATTTAAAGTTTTTGAATCCCTGTTAAATGATGGTAATAAATCTGTGAGAGCTTGAGAATTGTGGTTGTGGTTTAGAGTAGACTGCGAGCTGTATTTCTTTTTGGGCTGGTGGGAGGTGGGAAAAATGTGGGCTTTAGTTTTATTAATATCTAGTGTAGATTTATTAATTTTACGTACTGGCCATCATAAAAAGTAACATGATATAATTCATATTTTTTATATTAAAAAAAAAAATCAATAAACGATCTTCAATGAAATTAAAATATGGTCATACTCGTACAACAAAAACGCGATACCTTCAAATTGAATTACTTATTTTCTTACAAAGACCATGGGTAAACTGAATATGTAGTATAGAAGAGACCCCGCAATGAAAACGCATATATAAACATGATTCCTTGCGATATATAATGCTGAGTAGTTGAAAATTAGCATTTTATAAATAAAAAGGTTTAAGAACTTTACATATCTGCTCAGTAATCAAAATAATATCGCGTAACTCCTATGACAAAGGTAAAAAAAAAATCAAACAATAACATTGCTATGAACTTTTATCTAGGCGTTTCTGCGACGATTTTTATTGATAATAGTGGTTTTCACTAGTGATTTTGCGCTAACTTATTTGAAGTAAATAGAGATGAATGCAAGAAAAGGACTTGATACAACGGATTTAGGATACTCCCGATTTTGTCATGTCAAACCATAATACAATTAAGAACCTTTTTTTATGTTTATTAGTTCACGAAAGCTATAAGAAAATTTAAACACTAAGCAATTTATTAATGAACTAGCTGACCCGGCGAACTTTGTTCCGCCTTATAGGCAATAAATATCACATGATCAAATTTTTTACTTTTTAAATTAGGAACACTGTAAATAAAAAAAAAAGTATTCCATGATTTTTTTATTTGTCATTATTTAGTGTAGCACCTTGTGAAAGAAATGAATTTCTACTTGTGCTTCGTAAATTATCTAGCTATTGATCTCTGAGATGTCGTGGTGGCCTAGTGGTTAAAACACCAGCCTCTCTTGTATGATTGCGCGGGTTCGATTCTAGGTCAGGCAAGTATCGATGTAACTTTTCTAAAGTGATATGTACTCTCTAAGTATAATATCTAGGACACCAATGACTGAACGTGAAGGAAAAAATCTTGAGGAAACCTGGACTTTATAAGTCTGAAATCGCCACCCCGCATTGAGCAAGCGTGGTAATTACACTCAATCCTTCTCTGCATGAGAGGAGACCTGTCTCCAGCAGTGGGACGATAAAAAGATTGATGATGATGATGATGATCTCTGAGGTTTGTTCGCCGATTTCGTATTGTCAACGGAACAGTTTCACGGACTGCCGCCTCCCTTTGCTCTTGTGAGTGAGAAGCACGAAGTCGAGTCATAGTAAGGCGGCGCTCTGCACGTGCAATTTCTTGCTCTTCTTCAGTGCTTTCATTCAGAATGTTTCGATTTACTCTTGCATTACCGCTTTGTTGAGAAAGATTTGATGGTCTTGGTCACGGCATGATATTTTTATTGATGATAAATGGTACAGCAATACAATATTAGAAATGTTGAAGTTGAAGTTGGCTTTGTGGTTTTTTATTAGAAACTTTAAACCAGCAGAGAGTATTTATATTCTTTGCTTTAAACGATTGCTTCAACCGGTTAGACTTTTTTTAAATATGCTCAGGTGTCATTTGCTTTTTGTTATACCATTTTTGGTATATGAATTGCTGAATTACATTTTGAATGAGTTGGACCATGTCTTATGACACGTCACATGGGAACGACGGGGACGGGTTCTTAACTACCTCCCACCAATATTCAGCTAAATCGGTTCAGCCGTTCTTGAGTTATATATAAATGGTGAATAAGCAACTGAATCGATTCCAATAATTTTGACACCATGTTATATTTTGTCCCAAATACATTTAGAAATTGTTACAGTGTAGTTACCGAGTGCGTCACGCAGCTTACGATACATCATCATAGTATTGTGCGCGCGCAACAGCTGACGCTAGAGGTCAATGCACCGCGCTTGCTCGCCCGCGGATCTTTGACCATATTTATGTTGGGACAACGAAGTAGAATACACGTAGCAAGCTTATTATAACTTTGTGGTTTTTCATTATATCTTTTTGAAATTTTGTACATAATATCATTAACTTAAAAATACTGGACACGTGTTTCCTACTTTGTGGAACGTGCAAGGTACCAGGGTAGCATAAAAGTGTAGGAGAAATCGAAACAATAAAAAAGCTCATTCATCATTATCAAATCACCATAATACATGAAAGAGGTTTTATTGTGCATAGTTTGTGGACGTGCAAAGAACCAGGGTATCACAAAACTGTAGGAGAAGTCGAAACAATAAACCTCATTCATTCATCATTATCAAATAATCATAACATGAAAGAAGGTTTATTGTGCATATTTTTTTGACGTGGAAGGTACCAGGGTAGCACAAAAGTGTAGGAGAAGGCGAAACAATAAACCTCATTCATTCATCATTATCAAATAATCATAATACATGAAAGAAGGTTTATTGTGCATATTTTTTGACGTTCAAGGTACCAGGGTAGCATAAAAGTGTGGGAGAAGTCGAAACAAAGAAGCTCATTTATTCCCACAGGAACGACGGGGAGCGGCATAGAAAGTATCCTATGTCCTTCTCCCAGTTCTTAGCTACCTCCTTACCAATTTTCAGCCAAATTGGTATAGCCGTTCTTCAGTTATAAATGATGTAACTAACACGACTTTCTTTTATATATATAGATATATAAAAATTACTTGTTATTGGAAAATTCCTAGTCGTTTAACCGATCTGGGGCAGCCGTTTAGCCATTTCTTTTAGTTGCTATCATTATTATCTATAAGACGGACTAATTATTTTTTTTATTTTCATACCTTGGATACATCCCTATTTATATGATGTAAAAGTATGGTTTTTTGGAGTTTTTGGCTTGGTTGTTAAGATCTTTGAGCCATTTCTTAGTTGTAATCTTGTTTTCTTTTGTAACCTATCCTAACTAAGCTTTTTTTTCCGGGGTGGAAATCCTCAATGGATGTCCGCCGTCCTGGGGTGGGCGACGGGGTTTGTCAGACTTTTACTGTCTAAAACCACCCCAGTGTCTCTTCTATCACGAGCGCGCATGGGGCCGCGGGAGTCTAAATTCTTCCACGGCCCCACACCCTAGTGTTGGCCCGGTCTGTCCAGGCCTCGTCTTCTGCACGGGGTAGTGGGGTGTTAAACTACCCCGTGTATCGCCTCTCTTTCATCGCATCAAGGTGGAGGCGCCTCCGCCTCGGGGTCCATTAGATAGGGGGCGGGGATTTCCCCATGTCTCTCACCCCTGGATCCATTCTTGGGGGCCGGAAGAAGGCGTTGTCTCTCCTTTCTAAGCGCCCGGTACGTCTTCTGCGGCCCGGGATGGGAGTTGAGATCTCGCCCGTTCCGCAGCTTCCTTCTGCGACATCACGTCCTCGCAGAAGGACACCACCGCGTCCCACGACTCTGAGCTGCCGACCATCCTCCGCACTACTGCCGGCAGCGTCAGGTCGCCTCCTACTTCAGTTGTGAGGACACGGCGCTGCTCCTCCCAAGCTACACACTCTAAGAGCGTGTGCTGCGTAGTGTCCTCCCTGCACTGGACACAATGGTGGCACCGAGCATCGGGCTCCCTACCTAAGCGGCCTAGGTACTTGCCGTAGCAGCCGTGCCCCGACGGTATCTGCGTTACCCTGAACGACAGGGAGCCGTACCTTCTTCCGAGCCAGTTGTCGAGTACTGGCTGGATCGCCTCGGCGGTAGGGCGCATAAGGCTCTGCCGCCAGTCCGCCACCAGGAACTGACGGAGCTATTCTCGGCGCAGCTCGATCTGCCGCTGCACCGAACTGGAGCCCCGTGTCTGCTTTTCCTCGCGCCATCGGTACAATGACGCGAGTACTTTCACCTCTAGGTCCCAGGGCGGAGATCTGGTCAGGACGCAAGCCACCTCGTAGGAAATCGTGCGATACCCGCAGACGACTCTGACGGCCATCGCCCTCTGCGGCTTACGCAGAATGGCGAGTGTCCCGGCCGTCAGGTCCATCGCCTACACGGAGGCCCCATACAGGGCCATGGACCAAAGATTCCCACGTACAACCGCCTACAGGCGGCGCTCGGGCCCCCCATGTTGGGAAGCAACGTTGATAGCCCTAACTGATGTAACTTAACGTAACCTAAACCTATCTCCTTTCGTTTCCCGCGTGAACCGACTAGGAGGCAGGTTTGGGACAAAGTAATGATGTGGCCACTATGCTACAATATTTCAGTGTTCTTTATGAATTATTCACTGAATGCACATTTTAATACATAAATCACGCGTTTTTATTTAATAAACGATACTATAAATAATTTAAAAGTCCAATGAAAAATGAGCGTGACACTGATCTTAGCTTTCCCGCCAAAACTCCAACAGTAAAGTAAAGCACTAGCCAGCAGAGTAATTGCGTAACACAATATCAGTAGCGATGGGATTAATTTTGACAGTTCAACAAAATTCTTTGTAATAATTACTTTATTGAGCAGACATATTTTCGAACACAGGGAGCAATGCAATAGCAATAAACTTCAAAATGATTCCAACTCATATTAATGGTGTGTTTTCCAATAAGGATGCTAGATTAAATTTTTAAAATGGCTAAACCATTTTCTATATGTCGTGAATTGTCGATAACATTTCAATTAGTAGTGGGGCGAACGCTGTGACATTATTTTGAACGTTACGTGAACAGAGTCGTTTTGGAAAGTGGGGATTGCCGAACGGTCACTTCGCTTTGAGACGCAGACCAGGGCAGTTCTCTGGGTCGAAACTGTCGGTTTGCTTATTTAAATTGTTAATGTCAAGATTGGAGGGTATATTTAGACTTCGTGCTTTAATTCAAAACTCACTTACGAAATGGAGCCTTTACCACCACACCAAGGTGCTGACGACATTACCGCGCCGCCGTCATTGCTCGCGTTTTTATTCACATCCTTGAATTCATTCAAAGAAATATTGCGCAAACTTAATAACATATTATTGTACTCGATATAAGGTACTTTATAACCAATACCTATACAACATCTGTAAACATAAGAAAACTTAGGTAAACAATCTCTACACCTGTCGCCACATTTGCTTCAAGAACTCCCTCTATAAAACTAAGAAGTGCCATTCCACATAGAACTTTGAACCATTAAGCCAAAGTTCAAATTAACTTAGCAGCTAGACTATGTTAATGATAATGTATAGACTCCATTTGAAGGTTGTAACCTATAACGATTCTCTACATGTTATACTAAATTGAAATTCGAATAGGTCTAGGGAATATTCTTGTTTAATTCAAATCTCTGGTAGTCAAACAATAGTAGTGCTTGACCGCAATCTCGCGTGATGGTAAGCAATGATGCAATCGTTGATGATAAAGCGCGATGGTTATTAAGAGTCTATTGAAAAAAAAAAAAAAAAAAAAAAAAAAAAAAAAAAAAAAAAAAAAAAAAAAAACTGACTGAATAAGAAGGAAGACGGTAGTTGAGCGACGTGATGCAATGTTAAACCCAACAACACGATCAATGTTGCTACGCTAGAGGGAGATTGATCCGGTGACCATCCATGACATGGATGGATCGTACCCGGCACACATCGCAACACAATTGCTCAGACTCGTCTTCCGTACGGCTTCACCAGACATCATGCCGGAACACGACAAATCGCTTGGCGGCAAGGCTTTGTCTTGTGGGTGCCAACTTCTGCCGGCGGCCATTGTTATTACCATTTTGTTACATGTTTAATTTTCTGTTGTTTAAAGTGCAACCGAAGTGATGGGTAGTTGTGGTTAAAACACCAGCCTCTCAAGTATGAGTGTGCGGGTTCGAGTCCAGGTCGGACAAGTACCAATTTAACTTTTCTTTCTAAGTATATCTTAGACACCACTGATTACAAGGTGAAGAAAAACATCTTGAGGAAACCTGGACTTCTGAAAACGATTATAGGTCTCTTTGTAAGTAAACGAGATATTTATACTTCTACTAGTAATAGTTATCACTACATATTATTATAAAACAAAGTCACTTTCACTTTCTCCATGTCCTTTTGTATGATTAAATCTTTAAAACTCCAGGATTTAGATGTCGTTTTTTTTAATAGACAGAGTGATTAAAGAGGTAGGTTGGAAGTCTGAAATCGCCAACCCGCATTGAGCAAGCGTGGTGATTACGCTCAATCCTTCTCTGTAAGAGAGGAGATCTGTGCCCAGTAGTGGGACAATAAAAAGGTTGTTGATGATGATGTAGTAGCTTAATTAGCTGTCATCTGTACAAAGCTCGAATGTCTCGGCGAGTATTTTGCTCGTCAAGGGAGCGTCGCTGCGATTATTCTTGCCACCATTTGGCAATGGTTAGATCAGTCAGAATACTGAACAGAGGTGAAGAGTCACCAGCCTGTCGGTGTTCTATAGGATGCATTTTGGAGAGTGTGCGAGGGAATTGCATGACTTAATTCCCCCATCCCCCATCTGTGTTCCATCATCGGACGACCCGTCGTACGGCGATTATCCACCCTTACGACTAAGACCCAGATGAAGCGTTCGTAACTGGAACAGTTTGCCAGCGGTGGTGTTTCCGTCTGACTACAATTTAAGTGCCTTTAAAGCTAGATTGTGTAGACACTTAATAAACTAGCGCGTATTACCATTAACGATTTCATCACTGCCTACCACCTGGCGGGAATGCAGTCAAGCACTAGTATATAATTATTAAAAACAAAACACTTTTACATTCTATCATCATAAACCTTTATAACGTCCCACTGCGGGGCACAGGTCTCCTCTCATACAGAGAAGGATTGAGCGTAATCACCACGCTTGCTCAATGCGGGTTGGCGATTTCAGACTTATAAAGTCCAGGTTTCCTCGAGATGTTTTCCTTCACCTTCAGTCATTGATGTCCAAGATATACTTAGAAAGTACATATAACTTTAGAAAAGTTACATTGGTACTTACCTGACCTGGAATCGAACCCGCGCACTTATACTTGAGAGGCTGGTGTTTTAACCACTAGGCCACCAAGACATATTATTTACATTCTATACTAAGAATATTATAGGTTTATCATATACCAGCGACCCGCCTCGGCTTCGCACGGGTGCAATGTTGATACTAAATAAAAAAGAAATATCGCGGCCCGGCCCGACTGGCCGCTACGTCCCGCAATTTTTAAATCTGTAATATCTTTGAAATGCGGTTTTTTTTTTAATAATTATAAACTAACGCTTGACCGCAATCCCGCCTGATGGTAAGCAGTGATGCGAACGTTGATGGTAAAGCGCGCTAGTTTATTAAGAGCCTATTCACTCAGAAAAACTGAGCGAATAGGAAGGAAGACGGCAGTTGAGCGAGGTGATGCAATGTTAAACCCAACAACACGACTAACGATGCTGCGCCAAAGAGAGATTGATCTGAAAACCCTCCACGACCAAACTCCCAACACAACAACATTTGGCGCATCGTACCCGGCACACATCACAACACAACTGCCCAGACCCGTCCTCCGTACGGCTTCATCAAACATCATGCCGGAACACGACAAATCGCTTGGAGGCAAGGCTTTATGGAGGCAAATGTAAGTATTTATGACATCACATTAGAAACCTCAAAAATAATAGTATTCTCTACAATTTATTGGATCTTATTATACATATAAACCTTCCGCTTTAATCACTCTGTCTATTAAAAAAAAACGACATCAAAATTCGCGGAGTTTTAAAGATTTCATTATACAAAGAGACATGGGGAATGTGAAAGTGACTTTGTTTTATAATAATACTTGCGGCCCGATACGTGCTTCGCTACGTATAAAGTGAAATAATAAATAAAAATTTATTGGATCATCATAATTATTTATTCAAACATAAAATACTTTTTTTAATTGCTAACAATTTTAAAACTTAATCCAAAACATTCAAATAAACAATATTCTTTGTTTTTCCATTTCTAGCATGTATAAACAAACGACTGGGTGTACCGACTCTCGAACAGGCAACATAAAGTTGGCCATGTGAAAAACATGATTCCTCCAAATTCACACCACAAACGTGAAATGTTTCCCTTGGTCTTTGTTGATGGACATAGCAAATGATAAACGCACAGGATATTGTAATCGTTTGAACTCAAATGGCATATCAGTTGGGATCATAGGGATACGCGGTATCAAAAACACTTCTCCATTTGATTTACCACTTAAAATAGTAGCTTCAATTAAATTTGGCAATAAGTTTCTCACTGCCAATCTGATGTCCTTACACAGTTTTGGTGGATTATAAAATTACAAAGAAAATGGCATTGATTATATCATATCACCGTTAATTGAATTCATTTGTTACAGTAAATGTGAACCGCTCTACCGATTTTATTCAAACTTCACATAAACTATCTACTAATTAGTTACAACAAAGCCTAAATATTTGGTTTGAATAAGTGAGTCCGTTCTTGAGGTATAAAATTACAAAGAAAGTGGCATTATTTTTTATATATATAGATGTAGTGATTAACTATTACTAGTATATGTATAAATATCTCGTTTACTTACAAAGAGACCTATAATTGTTGCTACATCTGTACCCACTCAACCTCGGACCTTAATGCATTAGCGATAAAGTAGAAAATCTTATAAAAGAAATTTGACAGTTTATAGGAACTTGATGTGCTGCCGTTCCATTATATTGGAAGCACTTAAAACACAATTTTCTTAGTTCACGCTTCTCATTTTTAACCGACTTCAAAAAAAAGGAGGTTATAAATTCGACCCGTATTTATGTAAGCCTAATTTCAAGTGAATGTATGTATGTATGTTTTTATGTTTGTGCGCGCATATTTCCGGAACTACAAGTCCGATTTAAGTAATTCTTATTTTGTTGTACTATGTTTTGTTACTTTTGGTGTACTTTGTTTTGTTTCAAATTAGGGAAAACTATAAGTTTCATCAAAATCGGTTCAGTAGTGTTTGAGATTGGGATTTTTTCGTATTGATTAGATCTTATTCTAACATGGGTTATGGCTGCCACTATTCTTATGAGGAGAAAAATGTAACTTTCGAATTTCGACTAATACACTGAAAATAACGAAATATTTTTTTTTTACAAAAATATAGAAACCGACCGAATAGAAACCGACGAGAAGTCAGTATCTCGAGGTTTCTGTTATTTAGCTCGCCACCGACTCCTAGAGCCATGACAAAAGTAAATTTATTTTTTCCTTTTAAGTGTTTTTTTGAAGTCGGTTTCCATTTTTTTGTAAAAAGTTTTTGAAGGTTTTCTTGTTCATCCAGAAGGCCATTTCCCGTGTTTTAAAATGTTTATAATCTAGTAGCAGTCTCAAAGACAAAAACTTGTCAAAATATAAGGAAATTAGAAGTAGATTTCATCATCATCATCATCATCATCAACCTTTTTACCGTCCCACTGCTGGGCACAGGTCTCCTCTCATGCAGAGAAGGATTGAGGGTAATCACCACGCTTGCTCAATGCGGGTTGGCGATTTCAGACTTAAAGTCCAGGTTTCCTCAAGATGTTTTTCTTCACCTTCAGTCATTGGTGTCCAAGATATACTTAGAAAGTAAATATAACTTTAGAAAAGTTACATTGGTACTTGCCTGACCTGGAATCGAACCCGCGCACTCATACTTGAGAGGCTGGTGTTTTAACCACTAGGCCACCATGACATTTTAGAAGTAGATTTGATAGATTGAAACTAACATTAGAAAATTAAACGTTCTTGAAGTGTCAAGAATGAGGCCTCAGATATCTTCACCGCGAAGAAACTGTCGCTTACGAAACGATGTGTAGCATTTGGCCTTCATGTCTGACACTCGTTTTAATGTACCTATGTACATACCTACGTTGCCTCGACTACTGATACCTGAAATCGATAAGCTGCAAATAGGTGAGTATCAAATTATTTGCCGTCGTAGGTATATTTAGTTGTGACCTTGGGAAAATGCTAAGTAATTGAGCTTTTCAGTACCACTTGGTGAGGTCGTTATAAGTTATTTTTTTAGAACGATTTGTTAAGTAAAGTGGCCTGCAAAGAGTTTTGTTACATCGTTTTCTTTTTGCTGCAAATTTTAATTTAGTGATGTGCTTTGTTTCTTTTTTACCATTACTAACTAGTGCTTGACCGCAGTCTCGTCTGATGGTAAGCAGTGATGCAATCGTTGATGGTCTGTGCGCTATACAAGGTGTATCTGACATCGTAATGCAAACTTCGCGAAAAGGCTACACAGCATGCCACTAATAAAATTATGATAGTCATTTATATCGTTAATGAGCGGTTCCAGAAATCACAGTGTTTAAAATAATGTGTCAGCTCGGCCTTTGAACGTTTCAAGTGTGCCACCGTGCGCGTTTGTGGGTATGACGTTGACCCCTGATGTGAACTCTATTAAATCAGCTGATAGGATAGTACTTCGAGTTTTGTTCACATTGCTCTTGTTTGTGTAATTAGCGAATTAATATTTATTTTCTTTAAAATCTTATTGGGTTATAAAAGTATAGCAAGTATGAACGATTTAAAGTGAAAAAAACAGCATATTAATTTTTTTGATGCAGGAAAAAACCGACGAAAAATTACACCACTGGCGGTCCAGAATCATGTACTGGATCCATGGTACTCGTTTGTGCGTCGATGTCAGAAACACCCTTTATATAGCTAAATTTATCTTATTTCCTTTTTTCTAATACTGATACACAATAATAACCACTAAAATAATAATAATTACTAAAATATTATAATAATGTACCTATTATAAATGAGAAAGTTTGTATTAATGGGTGGATTGATGGCTGTTTGTTACTCTTTGACGCAAAAACAACTGAGCGGTTTTTAATGAAATTTGGCATACAGATGGTGTATAACTAGGCTTAACATATACTAGTTTTTATCCCCATATTGCCACGGAATTGAAACTTATTCAAGTGAAACCGCGGGGCGCAGCAAGTGTTATAAATACAAATGTTTGTATGAATCTATGGATATTTATGTTTATTTTACTCTTTGACCCAAAAAGTTCTGATTAGGTTATGATGACATTTCGCAAACAGATAGTTATGGTTTAAGAAATTTATTGATTGTCACTAAATCACTTACTGGAGACTAAATTTACGTAAAATATTTACGAGTGTATGTATGCACAAAAATGTCGTTAAAAGTAAAATTAATATTCAATAGGAAGACAGTTTTCATATATAGAGTAAATGTCAACGAAACACCAACCAAGCAAACACGGATTTAATGTAAAATTAGATCTTTACTAGATATGGCATTCGTGGCAGCGTAGTGTTAAATAACTATCTGTAATTTTACTTGTTTGTATTATAAGCAATACCCATAAACAAAACAAATATATGTCGGAGACAGCGCCGGCAGAGCGGTAGGGTCGACATCATCTTGGTGTGGTGGTACAGGTTACATTTCGTAGATGAGTTTTGAATTGAAGCACGACGTGTAGATATACCCTCCAATCTTCATAATAACAATTTGAATAGGCAAACCGACAGTTTCGGTTCGGAGATGTGCCTTGGTCCGCGTCTCGATGCAAAATCACACCGTTCGACGAACCTCACTTTCCAAAGCGACTCTGTCCATGTGACGCCATCACAAAATAACGTCACAAGCGTTCGCCCCTCTACTACGTAAATCAAATCAGCAACTTCTATTAAAATTAAACGACGATCTCCGACACGGCCAGCCTGACGATTTGCACGCCCTCGTGCATCATCATCATCATCCCAGCGCCAATCCAAGTCGCATCCGAAGCTGCCTTAGCCCCGGAGTCCAGGATCCGGTTCACCATGCCAACCGCCGATTCCGGCCAAACTTCGATATTTCCCGTTGCACGTGCTCGTGCATGTCTGTAACAAATTAAAAAAAGGCACAGAAAACCGACTCTGAAGCATTTTTGAGAACTCGGCCAACCTGACAGTCACACGTCACGTTTAGTTACATTGACTATTAGAAAACCAAACTTAATTATTTTAACAACTTAAACACAAAAGCTTCCTTCAAGCCTCATAATTATCAAATTTCAAAAAGAAAACACAAAAGGTTCCTCCAAGCCTCATAACTATCAACTCAAAATCATAATCATAATTATCAAAAAGAAAACACATCATCGCCCGCTACCACAGTAGCTAGTGACAACTCATAGTTGACACCCATATCGTCATCACCTCTTGTGATACGACCAACTCTAGAGTCCACGACTCCCAGGTCAACACATGACCGTACAACGAATAGTCTCCTCCGAGACCCAGGTCCCCGCCACATCACTAGCTGCCCATCGCCCCCTGAACAACTCCTCACTGAGTTGCAGTTACGACTACAGACTAGTGCATGCAGTGCGACCATATCTACCAAAGTCCCCGCCACATCACTAGCTGCCCATCGCGCCCTGAACAACTCCTCACTGAGTTGCAGTTACGACTACAGCCTAGTGCATGCAGTGCGACCATACCTACTAGTGTCCCCGCCACACCACTAGCTGCCCATCGCGCTCTGAACAACCCCTCACTGGGTTGCAGTTACGACTACAGACTAGTGCGAGCAGCGCGACCACATAGCCATGATACGTGTTCTATTTGCTGGCGGAGGCACCCTCCTCACTATCTTCTACATTTTGAAAATCTAACTCAGCAGACTCAATACTTGGAGAAGTCTTTCGTATACGATCGTGGGGTACTTATAAGTTCTGTTTCCAATCAACGATTTCAATAGGTAACGATCGCCATTATCGCCATAAAACAACTCACCATTATTAAATTTCATTACTTTAGCACAATTCTATCAAATTTAGATTTTTCGTAAATAGCACTCATTTCTATGTTCGTTACCGGTTGTTCTCTTGAGAAGATTTAATAGTCTAGCCACACATACTATCAGAAGCTCAAGTGATCTCGTAACTATAGGTCACAGTGAACTTTAGTTTCGAAATAAAGACAAACCAGACATCATAATTTTAAAACCCTGATTTAAAATTTCTCAGCCCATTATAACAAACAATAATCGGGTAGTACAAGAAATAAAATTTGCAAAAATAACTCTTATTATCATGTCGCAAAGAAATGGTTCAGTACACAACGCTGTATACAGGGTATGCCCTGTATACGTACTATCGCGTGTGTACGTATACTAATGAAATTACAGATAGCTTGACAAGAGAACATTCAGTACCGAAATCAAAATAAAAATAATACGACTCACCGGATTATGGCAATTTTCCACAAGGACCTGCCACTTGGCAGTTATCAACCGTTGCACACCAGACATCTCGGAGCTCTCATAAAATCCCATTACGTTACCACAAACGTTTTGGGTATTTTGACATCTTTTCTTCGCTTGCAGAGTAGAGGCTCAAGTCTTGAAACCTTGAGAGTTCCGCAAAGCGCACGCAGCTCCGGCTGCACCGCAAGCAGCTCCATCAGCGCCACACGCCATTGATGCGATTCACCAAGCAGCTAGAAGCGCGCTCCTCAAGCGCACCCTGCGCGCTTCGCAAGCGCACCTTGCGCGCTCTGCAAGCGCACCTTTCACGCTCCGCAAGCGCACTTGCATCAGCAATTGAGTGCACCTCTTAACGTGACGTTCACTTCCAGCCTCACGTTATTCTGTTCCTTGATTTATAACGAGATTGTGAGCAGTGTAGTTCTTTATCCAACTTCTGATGTCGGAGACAGCGCCGGCAGAGCGGTAGGGTCGACATCATCTTGGTGTGGTGGTACAGGTTACATTTCGTAGATGAGTTTTGAATTGAAGCACGACGTGTAGATATACCCTCCAATCTTCATAATAACAATTTGAATAGGCAAACCGACAGTTTCGGTTCGGAGATGTGCCTTGGTCCGCGTCTCGATGCAAAATCACACCGTTCGACGAACCTCACTTTCCAAAGCGACTCTGTCCATGTGACGCCATCACAAAATAACGTCACAAGCGTTCGCCCCTCTACTACGTAAATCAAATCAGCAACTTCTATTAAAATTAAACGACGATCTCCGACATATACAACATTATTTCTTTGTTTATGCGAAATCTGTCCAGTATTTTTAAGCAAAGAATCTATGTACAAAATTTCAAAAATATATCATGAAAAACCACAAAGTTATGAACTTCTAATCCTACTTGGCTGTCCCAACAAAAATATGGTCCGCGCTCCGCTCAGGCGGGCGAGTGGGCTTTGGCCTCTGGCGTCAGCTGTTGCGCCGGCGTGCGGAATAATATATCTACCGTGCGCGCTCGGTAACCCACTGCAACAATTTCTAAATGTATTTGGGAAACAATATAACATAGTGTAAAACTTATTGAATCGATTTAGTTGCTTATTCTTAACAAACTATATTCAGATTTCGCATAAATAAAAAATAACTTTGTATATACAATGTGTAATGAGAACCCCATCCGACCCAATATAATAATAAAGGTTAGGTATGACCAAATAAAATATGAAATTTTACATAATCATCATAGTCATCAATACTAATGAATTTTGAAACAATCAAATTTTGGTAATTTTAAAAAAAGTTACTACAACATTTTAGACAGTATCATTATGAGTGATGCGACCACGTGCCGCGTGCCCTACCCCCCTTCGACCGCGCATGTATTGCCTACCGCACATGTATTAAGTTACCTCGCTTTTACTAAATAAAATTAATACTTTAGGGGTTTTTTTTAAGTTTAGCCCGGCTTTGTAGGCATTAGTAGAATCAGTTATCGATACCTACAATACCTTCAGGGATCGGACAGGGTTTTCTTTACATATTGTATAAATATATTTATAAACTATCCAGCAAGGGTTCATGCAAATGCTTACGCTTGTATGAACCCATAACCAAAAATAACATATAGGATACTTGTTATCTCGTTATTCCCACGGGATCGAAAACTTATTCGGGTTGAAACCACGGGGTATAGCTGTTAGATGTATGAGCATAATATCACACCTGTAGTCCTGACCGTTCTAGAGAGTGGCGTAACTACATATACATAGTACGGTCTCTCGGTGGTAGGCCACATCGGCTGCCGGCAGAAGTTACCACCCACCAGACAAAGTCTTGCCGCCAAGCGATTCGTCGTGTTCCTGCATGATATCTGGTGAAGCCGTATGGAGGACGGGTCTGAGCAGTTGTGTTGCGATGTGTGCCTGGTACGATGCGTCAAGTGTTGTTGTGTCGGGAGTTTGATCGTGGAGGGTCTCCACATCAATCTCCCTCTGGCGCAGCATCGTTGTTCGTGTTTTGCACCACCTCGCTCAACTGCAGTCTTCCTTCCTATTGGCTTAGTTTTTTAAGTGAATGGGTTTAATAAACTAGCGCGCTTTACCATCAACGATTGCGCCACTGCTTGCCATCAGGCGGGGTTGCGGTCAAATGCTAGTTTATAATTATAAAAAAAAAATCCAACATTCGGTCAGATATTTTAAAGACGCGTGTAATGGGGAGTAAGTATATACAACAACTAAATTAATTAACGCACTTCTTGAAAAAAGTTTGTTCAGAATGGTTTACTGAATCGATTTAAGTATATCATTTTCTTACTCCTCCGCTATTCTTTTCTGATTAATTTCGTTGCGGAACCCATGGTTATGGTTATTGTTGGATGTATCTAGTGAGAGAGAGTTTAGAGCAGGTTGCGTCTAAATAGACTATAATTAATCAAGTTTGTTAATTTCTGTATTGAGCACAACCCAAGATAACTTTTCTAACGATTGAGCTGTGTTTTGTCTGTGATTGTGCTGTCACAACGGTTCACCTCACGAATCTTTCTACAAGCGACCCTGAGCTTGTTAAATGTCTCATGTAAATTCCCTGCCACACTTCGGTACGGAGACGAAGTGAGTCAGGGAATTGACTGGTTAAGTTGGGATTTTTTTTTGTCATATGGTTTGTTACTTATGACACAGGGTACTTGAATAATAAACTTGTAATTGCATCCATTTATTGTTTCATTTAGTGCTCCTATCTTACTACCTATTTCTTAAGTAAATTTACTGCGGCACGGTCAGAAGTTCTTCGAACACAGAACCGGGTTACACTATCAAAATCCGTTGCGTAGTTTTACAGATTGAATCATACAAAGCGACATAGGGAAAGTAAAATGACTTTGTTTTATAATATGTCGTGATTATATAAATGTATAAAATATCTTTTTTCTTACTCCTCCGCTATTCTTTTCTGATTAATTTCGTTGCGGGCCCAAGACAGTTGAATCGTTTCTCCGGGACTCGTCGAGCTTCATTGCTCGTCGTTTTTCTGGCGGTCTCCACTGTTGATTCTGGCTTTCAGGAGTTGCAGAGGGTGAAAAAGTGTGGCGGGTTTTGTTCCAATAAAAAAAAATATCATTTTTAATATAGGTAATTTTTATCCCAAAAATAATTAATACTATAATTAATAATTTTTGTATATGCAAAACCCTAAACACGTGTCCAGTCTTTCTATGTAAAAAATATGTAAATCATCATAGCTCCGATACCGCCCTATTAAAAAAAGTATTATATGTATCGGCCCAATTGTTTTTAACAAACTACCCGGCGTAATAAAAAACGAAACATTTTCATTAATCAAAAAAAAACAATGTTCCTAATAGACAAATGTTATTACTCAATTAGCGAATTTCTGTGAGATGAGAATTTTTGCTTGAATGATTCAGTTGCTTATTCTGAACAAATTATATTCAGAATTCGTATAAAGAGAAAATACGTTAACGTACGTACGTATTTTAACATATACTAGTAATTGACCGCAATCCCGTCTGATAGTGAGCAGTGATGCAATGGTTGATGATAAATCGCGCTACCTTATTAAGAGCCTGTTCACGCTCCCTGAAGACACTTAAATTGTAGTCATAGGAAAGACCACCGAAGGTTATTTTTCCCAGTCCTTCGAAGTACGCAGTATAAAAGACAAGGCGAAACGCTTCGTCCTGATTGTAGCGGTGTCAAATGTAAGGGTAGATACTCGACGTACAACGGGTCGTCCAATGATGGTGGAACAGTGATGGAAGACATTAGCAGCAGCTGGCCACATAGCTAGGCTCAGCGATGCTACTGAGTTTTTGAAGGAAATACCCAATATCACCTTGCCAGGGCGGGCTTTGCTTGCGACCACTACACCAACGAAACACTCAATAGATATATCAGCATCCTAATTGTACAACAAGTTGTTAAGTACTATCAATTTTAATCATTTTGAAGCATATTGATAGTCCTTTGGTTTGTATGTTCGAAAAATGTATCTGTTTAACTATAAAAATAAAGCTATGAATGTTGTTAAAATATCAAAACTAAATCCATTATTACTGATAATGTGTTACGTCATTGCCCTGCTGGTTACTATTTACCGCCAGCCTGCAACATGTCAATGCTGGGCCAAGGTGACTTTTCTTTTTATCGATTCAACGTTAGTTGTTTGTCGAATATCCACAATGGTTCTTTTTTTAAAGACGTTTTACGCTCGCGTATCATAATAGGGTATTTGACTAAAAAAAACTAATTAGCCCGTCAGTCAGATTTCCAAAAAATACTAGACACGTATTTTTTGTTTTATCAAAACAATAAAAATTGACAAATATAGAAGGCATCAAAGATCAAGAGTGGTGGCTGGTGTTGTTACTGGTCGCTAAAAAGTGTAGCGTCTAGTGACGTCACACGAGTTTTCAACGCACTGTGTCGTCTTCATTTTTTGTTTAAAATATGTTTATATGAAAAAAGAAAAAATACGTGTCTAGTATTTTTTGGAAATCTGACTGACGGACTTCTTCTTCTTCTTCAGTCTATGGATGTCCACTGCTGGACAAAGGCCTCCTCCAAGGCTTTCCACGCTGACCGGTCTTGTGCTGCCCGCATCCATCGGCTTCGCGCGACCTTCACCAGGTCATCGGTCCACCTTGTTGGGCGCCTCCCTACGCTGCGTCTTCCAGTACGTGGCCGCCACTCCAGAACCTTACTGCCCCATCGGCCATCGGTTCTTCGAGCAATGTGCCCAGCCCACTGCCACTTAAGTTTAGCGACTCGCAGAGCTATGTCGGTGACTTTGGTTCTTCTGCAGATGTCCTCATTTCTGATTCGATCACGCAGAGAAACTCCGAGCATAGCTTTTTCAATTGCCTTTGTGTGACTCTGAGCCTTCGTATGAGGCCCATTGTGAGCGACCATGTTTCAGTTCCGTACGTCATGACGTCCAGTCGTGTACTTCGTACTGACGGACTAATTAGATTTTTTTTAGTCAAATACCCTATTATTTTGTTCAACTTACAACTTAACACTTTCTCCAATCCCCTTGTTCAAAAACTTAACTAAACTTAATTTCAATCCATCTTTTTTCTATGTCATTAAGAAAGATAAATATTAGACTTATTTTTAGTAGCCAATTTTTTAATCACGTCTAAACTTTTGTTAGCTTTTAGTTTTAATGTAACTAAATGTTGTAATTTATTTGAGGCTTTTTGTAACTGACTTCCGGTATTAAAAATACTGACTCTGAATAGTCGACGGAAGTCGTTACAAACTGCAGTAAAATAATATTTAATGTTTATTTCCGGAAGTTGATTAGCGCGCCAACTGGTGACCGTTTTTTTTAAGTTTAAAAATGATATAAAAGACATGGCGGTGAACCTAAAAAGTTAGTTCAGTGAAAAATAAAATCAAGAACGTTACGTCGCTCGTTTTCTTGCTCCAATCCTCTCTGGTTTCTTATATCAGAAGTGGGTCAGTACCTAAAAGTGCGAGTTAGCTGAAAATGAACAAGTTTTTAACCTAAAAGCATTATTATTTTTTTTTTTTTTTGGATTTGAAACTGTACAGACTGTTGTGTGGTGAACATTAAAACATTGCGGTGTGTTACTGCAGTAAACTTTAAATATGCCAAAACGAACTCGTGCTGTGAGTAGTGACTCTTCGACAAGTGAATATTCGTATAGCGAGAGACACTCAAAAAGGCGAAGTAATAGAAAACATTCGAACTCTAATAATCGTTCACGTACCCACAATAGAAAAAAGAAATCTAGAAGATCACGCCGAACGAGGGAAAACAGCGCAAGAAGAACTTTGAATCATGGGAGGGTATGTGAATCTCCAGTACAGCAACCAGGAGGCGAGGTTGCTTCCGTAGCAGTTGAAGATGTCCATGTTCCTGAACCAGGAACGTCTGAAGGGAACAGGAGCTTTTCTGCGGCGGCGATTGAACGGGAGGCAGGGCCAGGAGCTTCTGGAGTTCCAGATGGAGTTTTGGAAAGTAATCCAGTTAATTTTAATTTGCCAATTAATTTGCATGATTTAGTGAACTTTATTTCCTCTCGTGTGAAACCTGACAGTTCTTCTTATTCTTCATTAAAATATGACAAAAACATGATTCCCGAATTTGATCCGTCGGTTAGGAATCAAAGAATAGATACATGGTTATCTAAAGTGAATGAATGTGCTCATATCTACGGTTGGTCTGATCAACAAACGACACATTTTGCTTTGCCACGATTAGTAGGGCATGCAAAAAAATGGTATGAAGGGCTAAAAACCATAAACCATACTTGGTTAGAATGGCAATGTAATTTAAAGCGTGCATTTCCTTCTGACACTAATTATGGTGCTTTATTATGTGAAATGTTGGAAAAGAAGTATAAAATAGGTGATTCGCTCGATGATTACTATTACGACAAAATGATTTTATTGAATGCATGTGAAATATCAGACAAGAAAGCAGTAGATTGTATCATTTATGGTCTTGAGGACCGCACTATAAGAGCTGGAGCATCTTCAGCTCGTTTTAATCAACCTGAAGATTTATTGAAATATTTAAAAGACATGTGCCGAGATCAGAAAGAGTTAGTAGCAAAAAATAAAACTAAAAGCGTTTTGCTCAATAATTCCACTATAATTTGTCATCTTTGTGGTAGGAGTGGCCACCGTGCGAATCAATGTAGGCAATCAACCAATACTTCTTCAATATGTTTTAATTGTAAACAAACTGGCCATAGAGTTTCGCAATGTTCAGAACCCATTATTAAATGCGATAATTGTAAAAAATATGGACATAAAACTGAAGACTGTTTTTTAAATAAAAATCATAAGAGACAAAATACTAACCAAGATAAGAGGGTTTTAAGGACCGCGACCACTGATTTAGATAGTTCACAAGATAAATATTACAAAAATGCTTCTATAAATAACAATTCTATGCAAGTTAAATGCTTTATCGACTTCGGTAGCCAATGCACACTTATTACGGATACATTAGCATATCAGTACAATTTAATTGTTAGTGAAAGTTCCTTACCTGTGATAAAGGGGGTAGGAGAGACCCACATTGTACCTAAAGGTAAAACTGAAATATTATTGGCCATAGATGGAGTTAAGGCTATGATCACTAGTTATGTTGTCGCATCTAGCCAGCTACATGTACCCTTACTAGTTGGTCAAAATTTCACCGAATTGCCAGAAGTTTTAGTTATTAAGACAAATAATAGTCTTGAGCTTTTAAGGCGTAACAATTTTTGTAGTGAAATCTTGCCTGCTATAGAGCATGAAGATAATAGTATTGTCAAACTATACGTTTCCAAGGAGTGTAATGGTACCAACACAGATTTAATAAAGTGTTATACTTCTGCTGTTAAGAACTCCACGGTATTCGTTTTAGGTAGCTATCGCAATTATAATAATTGTCAATATTGGATTAAGGAAGGGGTCTACAAGATAGTTGAAAACTATTGTGATATTCCCATTATAGTGTTAAGTGATACAAAGTTACATTTAAAAAGGGATATGCTATTAGTTAGAGCGTATAAAATACATTATGGTAATAATATCAAGGAATTAAATTGTTTTACATTAAAACCCGATTACAGACCCTTTGAAGCTAGCGAGATTAACATTAATTCAGAGTTAACCAAAGAAGAAATTCTTAAAATACAAGGGTTAATATCAAAATATAGGACAAATTTTGCTCAAAATCTCTCTGAATTGGGGTGCACTAATCTCTGTGAAATGGAAATCAAATTAACTGATAGCACTCCTGTAGTTTATAGACCATATAGACTGAGTTTCAAAGAGAGAGAGATAGTACAAGAAATGATTAGGGAACTGTTAGAACATGACATTATCGAAGAGTCCTCTTCATGCTATGCTAGTCCGATTATACTCGTATCAAAGAAAACTGGGGGACATCGCTTATGTGTTGATTACAGAACTTTGAATGGTCGAACTGTTAAGGATCACTTCCCACTGCCATTGATAGAAGATCAATTGGACCAATTAAGTGGCTGTAAGTTCTTTACAACTTTAGATTTAATGAGTGGCTATTATCAGGTACCTATAAAAAGGGAGAGCAGACACGTCACGGCATTTGTTACGCCTGATGGTCTGTTTCAATTTAAAAGGATGCCATTTGGTCTGGCCAATGCGCCCTCTGTATTCCAAAGAACCATTAACCAAGCACTTGGGGTAAATTCTGCTCAAGGATTTACTAAATTTGGATCGAATAAGCCAGCTATCGCTTATATGGATGACCTGATAATACCCTCGAAAAACTTTAATGAAGGTATTGAAAAATTGGAGAAAACTTTTAAATTACTTAGTGAAGCTAAATTAACTTTAAATTTACAAAAATGTTATTTTTTTCAAACCTCTATTGATTATCTAGGGTACGAAATTACTAACGAAGGCATTAAACCCGGTAAAATTAAAATTGATGCAGTAAAAAACTTTCCAACTCCGCGAAACGTACACGAAGTTAGACAGTTCATTGGTTTGGCTAGTTATTTTCGTAAATTTATAGAAAAATTTTCGATACTAGCAAGACCTTTAACTGATCTTACGAGAAAGAACTGTCCGTGGATATGGGAAAACGAGCAAGAGATTGCTTTTCAAAATCTTAAAGATAAATTAATTAAGCGCCCTTTGTTAACTTTGTATAATCCAAATTATATCACTGAATTGCACACTGATGCGAGTAAGATTGGACTAGCAGGTATACTCTTGCAGAAAGAAGACAGTCACGCTCCTTTCAAGCCAGTTGCTTATTTCAGTAGAAAAACTACTATTGACGAACAAAAGTTTCATGCATATGATTTAGAAACGTTAGCAGTGGTAACTTCACTTCAGCGCTTTCGTGTATATTTACTAGGATTAAAATTCACCATAATTACGGACTGTAATGCTTTAAGATCAACGTTTTCTAAACGAGACCTTTTACCACGAATTGCTAGATGGTGGTTGTCCTTGCAAGAGTATGACTGTAACATCGTGTATCGCCCTAATAACAGTATGAATCACGTAGACGCGTTGAGTAGAAATCCTCATGAAACTTGTAAGACAAATAATGAAGTAGATTCATTAAGAGTTTTAAATATTACACAAGACGATTGGTTGCTCAGTGTTCAACTAACGGATCCTAAAATATGTTTTATTAAAGATGTATTAAATGATCCAAAATACCAAGATATTATTGATATAAAACAAAATTTTGTTTTCCAACGTAACCGGCTGTTTAGGAAAGTTAATGGTGAATTAAAATGGGTAGTTCCAAAGGGAGCCAGGTGGCAAATATGTAAACAAAATCACGACGATATCGGACATTTTTCAGTTGATAAAACTTTAGCTAAAATTCAAAAAGATTTTTGGTTCTCAAAGATGAAAAAAATTTATTACAAAATATGTCAAGTCTTGCTTACATTGTGCATACGGTAAAATGCCTGCGGGAAAAAAGGAAGGGTTTTTACATCCTATAATGAAAAACGATATTCCCTTTGAAACAGTTCATATTGATCACTTGGGTCCTTTTGTAAAAAGTTCGAGAGGCAATGCTGCTGTAAAGCATTACACGATGTTTTTTCTACATTTGGCTACCCGAAACGGTTGATCTCTGATCAAGGCACCTCATTTACCTCTGAAGAGTTCCGAAAGTTTTGCGAGAAAAACCACATTAAGCACGTTTTGAACGCTGTCGCTTCACCTCGAGCTAACGGCCAGGTAGAGCGCTACAATAGGACCGTATTAGGAGCATTAACTTCATATACCGACAAATTAGGGGAGAACAAATGGGATTCTGAGTTGGGTAATATTCAATGGGGGTTAAATAATACGTTAAATAAAGGTATAGGTAAAACCCCGTCCGAAGCTCTGTTTGGTCGTAATTTGATCCATAATAGTGAGAATATAATGAACGAATTATTCTTAGACACCAGGCAGTCTGATAGGGATATCAATAAAATAAGAACCGAAATTAACGAACACATATCGAAAGACCAACATAAACAGAAAGAGAGGTTTGATAAGACACGTAAGGAAGCTAAGATATATGCAATAGGGGATTTGGTAAAGATTCAAAAACAGATTGGTCATAATGAAGGCCAGAGTAAAAAGCTGTTACCTGTGTACTCGGGGCCCTACAGAATCTCAAAAGTTTTGGATAACGATAGGTATGAAGTCTCTAGCATACCAGGGTCTAGCATTGGTAAAAAGAAGTACTGTAATATTTGGGCTGTTGATCAGATACAACCGTGGATTAGCACAAGTATTGATGAATTAAGTTCAGAATCAGAGTCTGAAAAAGAATTGTCAAGTTAGTAGGTAGGAGATAAATCAAAACGATTGAGTATGAAATTGTTGATTGATTGTGTGTTTGGTTAAAGATTGTTATGATACTAGGAAAACAAATAGTTTATAGTTTAGATTTAGCGCATTTAGTAAATGGAATAACAACAATATGGCATAATAATGATTTTTGTGATTATGGGTAACGAAGGAATATGGAATAAATGTTATTTTGTTAGAAGATATTTTAATTATCTAATGTATGGTTACTCATTGGAAGTCGTATAGTGGCTGGTGGCAAGTGAGAGAGCTTGACCAGTGAAGCTTGCGGTGCAATGTGTAGCATATGTAGAGTGTGTTGTTACTCATTGGAAGTCGTATAGTGGCTGGTGGCAAGTGAGAGAGCTTGACCAGTGAAGCTTGCGGTGCAATGTGTAGCATATGTAGAGTGTGTTGTTACTCATTGGAAGTCGTATAGTGGCTGGTGGCAAGTGAGAGAGCTTGACCAGTGAAGCTTGCGGTGCAATGTGTAGCATATGTAGAGTGTGTTGTTACTCATTGGAAGTCGTATAGTGGCTGGTGGCAAGTGAGAGAGCTTGACCAGTGAAGCTTGCGGTGCAATGTGTAGCATATGTAGAGTGTGTTGTTACTCATTGGAAGTCGTATAGTGGCTGGTGGCAAGTGAGAGAGCTTGACCAGTGAAGCTTGCGGTGCAATGTGTAGCATATGTAGAGTGTGTTGTTACTCATTGGAAGTCGTATAGTGGCTGGTGGCAAGTGAGAGAGCTTGACCAGTGAAGCTTGCGGTGCAATGTGTAGCATATGTAGAGTGTGTTGTTACTCATTGGAAGTCGTATAGTGGCTGGTGGCAAGTGAGAGAGCTTGACCAGTGAAGCTTGCGGTGCAATGTGTAGCATATGTAGAGTGTGTTGTTACTCATTGGAAGTCGTATAGTGGCTGGTGGCAAGTGAGAGAGCTTGACCAGTGAAGCTTGCGGTGAAATGTGTAGCATATGTAGAGTGTGTTGTTACTCATTGGAAGTCGTATAGTGGCTGGTGGCAAGTGAGAGAACTTGACCAGTGAAGCTTGCGGTGCAATGTGTGGCATACGTAGTGTGACGTCATTAATTTGAAGTCGCATAGTGGCTGACAGGTGAGTGCCTGATCATTAAAGCGTGCGATGCAATAAGTGACCTATGTAAATTATTATTAAAAAGTTTCAATGAGGGAAGGAAAATGTATAACAAGTGCGATTACACTTGTTTTTTTTTTATAAATTGTTACTGATTCATTGTAAATAGATACTGCAATATTAACTTACTGTAATATTAACGTTTAGGTTCCCTACAACAATAATTATATAAGCAATTACTATGTTGTTAATGTCTTATAGTTTGAGGACAAACTTGATGTCAGTATGGCCGATTGTTAGCTTTTAGTTTTAATGTAACTAAATGTTGTAATTTATTTGAGGCTTTTTGTAACTGACTTCCGGTATTAAAAATACTGACTCTGAATAGTCGACGGAAGTCGTTACAAACTGCAGTAAAATAATATTTAATGTTTATTTCCGGAAGTTGATTAGCGCGCCAACTGGTGACCGTTTTTTTTAAGTTTAAAAATGATATAAAAGACATGGCGGTGAACCTAAAAAGTTAGTTCAGTGAAAAATAAAATCAAGAACGTTACGTCGCTCGTTTTCTTGCTCCAATCCTCTCTGGTTTCTTATACTTTCAATGAATTATCTTAATTTGACAAGACTTAGCTAATATTATCTTGTGTCCTTTTCTTAATTACATAAAAAAGATGAGTTAAAATTTGCCTTTTTGTGTGGAAAGTCATCAAATATCTTCTTCCGCTCTGTTCAGAGCGGCAGGGTGTGTAAGAGTTTTACTGACTAAACCCCGAGTGGGTTTAGTCAGTAAAATTCATACAAGTCTTTCTGCAGCTCCAATACAGTAATGGCGATGATTGCCGGGAAGTTTGTTAGCCCGTATATCGGATATTGCTGTAGCAGGCATGTCCAGTAACTTTTGTTTCATGTAATGTGTGTTATGTTGTGTTATGTGTATGTATGTATTCTGGTTATTGTATGGCTCAAACTCTGTCCACTTTTAAAACTATGATAAAAAAAGCAGTTCCACTCTCTTTACACATATCATTATATCTATACTAATATATTAAGCTGAAGAGTTTGTTTGTTTGTACCGACTAATCTCAGGAACTACTGGTCCGATTTGAAAAATTCTTTTTGCTTTAGATAGTCCATTATTCCAGGAAGGTTTTGACCTATAGAACATCACGCTGAGACTAATATGAGCGGAGCATAACTAACTCCACGCGAACGAAGTCGCTGGCGGCCACTAGTATCATTATATTTTATTTATTTATTTAATCTTTCGCACATGAAATGCACAGAGGCGGACTTAATGCCTTAGGCATTCTCTACCAGTCAACCACAGGTGGTGAAGAGATAAGAAGGTAGGTGCTTTCGTTTAAAAAAAAATTGTAAAGAAAGAGAAAAAAAAACATCTTAACACTATTAAAAAATACTTAAATAAGCAAAATATACATACATACTATTACCAAATTATATACTTAAATAATACATACATACAAAACTAAATTTGAGAAAGGTGTAGCAATAACTCTACCCTAATTGTTGCGAAAATAACTCTGCAATTTTCGCTTAAATGCAAACCGAGTGGCGGCCATCCTGATATCAAGAGGAAGCGCATTCCACAGAAGAATGGATTGAATATGAATTGAAGAATGAACAAAGTCAGACGTATGTGAAGGACAGAGTAAGAGGAGAATGTTAGACGAACGCAGATTCTTAGTGTGTGAAGAACATAAATATTGGAAGTGAGTCACAAGATATGAAGGAGGAGTGGGAGATTTAAGAAGGAAGAAAAGCGTGGTCAAGGCGCACAAATTTCCTCTCTGACGAATGGGCATCCATTTCAGTTCAGACCTGTAGCCCGACACATGGTCATATTTCTTGAGTTTAAATATGAACCGGATCCCATTATATTTTATTTACTCTTGTATGATGCTTTTTGCCAACCCGAACTGGGCCAGCGTGGTGAATTATGGCCCCCTTCTTCTCACTGAGAGGAGGCATGTGTCTCAATAGTGGAGATACTATAAGCTGATCATGTATGATGCTTATTAATTAGATGTATATATTTATTTAAACTAGTATGATACACTTTATAGACGCCGTGGCGGTAAACACGCCTGCCTGCGACGTGGAGGTCCCGGGTTCGATCCCCAGCCAGGTCATGATGGAAAACGATCTTTTCCTGATTGGCCTGGGTCTTGGATGTTTATCTATATATGTATCTATTATAAAATATAATATCGTTGAGTTAGTATCCCATAACACAAGTCTCGAACTTATTTTGGGGCTAGCTCAATCTGTGTGATTTGTCCGTATATATTTATTTATTTATTTTTATATTTATTGTATAATCCATATCAATAGTAAACTGTATACTACCTACTTTTGATAATTTAAAAGAGTGTCCATGGAGTTTCTTGCCCGTTCTTCTCCATAGGTACCTACTCTTTGGAATGGGCGACTAGCTTCACCTTACTGACTGACCGACCTTCTGACAATTCAAAAGTGCCTGTAACTGGTTTATTTGAAATAAATGCTTTGATTTTGATTTTTACATTATTTCTCTCTCCTTCCCCTTAGCATTCCATCCGAAGGTTGTCACTAAAAGATCGCTTTTAGCGATAAAACCGCCTATTGTGTCACCCTTTGTAAAAGTTTTATATTTATATTCTGTAATTTACATGGTGTACATAATATAGAGTAATCTATTTTACTGTATGCTTTTTTTTATTTGCCTGCGCTAGTGGCTTTGGTATATGTTTCAAACAACACGCATTCCTCGCAGCATTGAGCTTTAGTTTTTGTACAAAGTAATCGGCGTCCCTGAATAGCAAATAGCAAAAAACCTAATAAAATTTGAATTTCGCGCCATCCTGGCCTTTGTCCCTTATCATCATCAACCTTTTTATCGTCCCACTACTCAGCACAGGTCTCCTCTCATACGGAGAAGGATTGAGCGTAACCACACGCCTTGCGAATCGAAATCGCCGGCTTGGCGATTTCAGACTTAAAGTCAGGTTTCCTCAAGATGCTTTCCTTCACTTTTTAAAAAGCCATTAGTGTCCAAGATATACTTAGTAAGTACATATAACATGGAAAAGTTACATCGGTACTTGTCTGACCTGGAATCGACCCCGCACATTCATACTTGAGAAGTTGGTGTTTTAACCACTAGGCCACCACGACAAATAGCAATAAACGTAATCAAATCTGAATTTCACGCTATCCTGGCGTTTCTCCCTAACTCAACAAAATATTCCAACCATCAAAATCCAAACGAATAGATATTATTAAGTTATTCGATTGACAGACAGTACGAAGTTGCGCCGACCCCTCGTTAGCAGCCGGATTTGGGTCCACTTCGCCCCTTTTACCGGCTTAGTTTTAAATGCTTCTAAATTATTTAACTTTATAAAAGGGAATTCTTAAGGCGTTCCTAAACAGCAATTTACTGGTTAACTTTATGTTTCGGGTTTTGAGTTTAGAGTTTTGTAAGGTACTTTGAGGTCATCATAATAATTTATTTGAAAATGTTTAAGAAATTTAGTTAGATTCTACAATATTTTGGAAAAAAAAATCTGTGGTTAATAATTTTCTTTAACCTCGTGAACTTGTTAAAATTTTAGGAAAATCATACCCAGGACACAGCTTCATTGGATGATATCAAACGATGTTGGGATATTTTCAACTGAAAATAAAAAACGCTAAAAATTGATTATGTTCTCCAAAGCCTGGAGCACAGACGTAGAGTAGCTACTCTACGCCTGTGCACCAAAATGCATCCTATAGAACACCGAAAAGCTGGCTAACCTTTTGGTGTTTTATAGGATGCGTTTTGGTGATTGTCCGAGAGAATTGGCTTGTATCCTAAAAAATAATTTAATGTCCGTCAGATAGCTTTATAAAAAATATTGAACACGTATTTTTTATTTTTTCTTTTATTCAAATACTTAGGAAGATATATTGATTTGAAATGTCGCATGACGTCACGCCATAGTGCAAAATATAGAACGGCGTGACGTAATTAGCCCTCACTCTGTAACTTTAATACGCTATATCTCAGTAATTTTTGGTAATTACGACAAAATAAAAAAAAAACGGGTCTTAATTTTTTTATTATCTATAAGACGGACTAATTATTTTTTTGATTTTGTCACCTTGGATACATCCCTATTGCATGATTTAATTCCGCCATCTCCGTTCCACCATCGGACGACCGACGGCGTACGCGAAATTCCACCCTTACGTTGTTCACATCACTACTATCCGGGCGAAGCCTTTCGCCTCCTCCTTTATACCGCATACATCGAGGGACTTGAACAATTTGCTAGCGGCGATGTTTCCGTCGGACTACAATTTAAGTGTCTTCAACGCTAGAGTGAATAGGCTCTTAATAAACTAGCGCGATTCGTCAACGTCTTCTTGATAAATAAAATAACTTCTTGGAAATTTTTACAAAATTTCCGCTAGAATTTCTAGGGTTTGCCTCATAACTAGACCGGAGGAAAACTTTGCTTTATAGGTATTCTCCTAGGAAACTACAGTAAATTAAACGATGTTCGTATTTTACCTTCTAATTAAAATTAATAACAAACTTCCCGCTTTAATTGCTTTTAAAGAAGTCTACTTGAAGCTCACTTCTATAAATATCATACCATAAAATTTATGTGTACTGAGATTTTTTTAGTAGCAATCTCTAACGTCAGGATTGTGCAAGTCATTGTTTAAATAATTTATTATTAAAGCATTTTCGTGTTGTTGTCAAGTCGGACTGCAAAACCGATCTAATTGTTATATGTATTAGCGCATGTCGTGACAGCACATTAAAGGCATTCAGCTCGTACTGATGTGTATTATTTACAAATACTCACCCTAGCTAATCTCCCTTAACATTCTGACATCATCTTGTGTGCGCTACGTGAGCATCGCCAAATGACTGAACTTAAGAATAAAACATCTATTCTATAACTTCCTACTATCATTTCTATGAAGCTTGTTTTATATAGTCAGTCACATTTTAAATTGAACAATTGTGACTATGAAGGTATTTCAACATTTATTTTATTATTTATTTACACACAATAAAATACATAAAGATATGACAAAATTAAGGTCTGTGTACAAAGGTGCTGCTTATTTCTGATACATTGTCAGATTTAACTACAAGGATATCTTTCGAAGAGATGGAGCCGTTCGGCTGGTCCGGGGATATCGCACGATCTCCGCTGAGGCGGCAAGCCTCCTTGCCGAATTGCCGCCATAGGATCTGCAGGCAAAAGCCCTCGCCCACATGTGGAAATGGCGAGAGGAGGCAAAACGCCGGGGCATAACTCCGCTGCCGCGAGAAATCCCGGTACGGCGGACAGAGCTCCGGCGGGATCTCATGGCGACATGGAGAGTGCGATTGTCGCAACCCAGTGCTGGGCACGCTACAATAGCGGCGGTAAGTCCCCTCTTTGAAGAGTGGATAGAGCAGCGCCATGGCGCCCTCACCTTCCGCCTGACGCAGGTCCTCACCGGACACGGTTGTTTAGGGAGGTTCCTCTTCCGTATAAGGCGGAAGGAAACGCTAGGGTATCACCATTGTGTGGATCGCCCTGAGGACACGGCGGAGGTCTGCCCGGCTTAGGTAAAACAGAATACATCTACATAATATGTATGTACATACAAAATAGATAATAGATAGAAAATCGTGTTGCTTACACTATTTATAACTCACGAACGGCTGAACCGATTCGGTGGAGCTGGAGGTAGCTTAGAACCAGGAAATGGACATAGTACTTTTTATATTTTTTGTTTAATGTGAAATTTGGCATATACGTTGTCAGATATATAGAAACGGACATAGAGTACCTTTCATCCCGAAAGAATGTGAAGAAAGAAAAAAAATGTATTGTGACTCGTACAGGAAAATCAATAAAACTAAACTGAGTAGACACAATTAAGTATACAACAAGTTATACAAAAAAAAAAACAATAATCAGAAAGTCCCTTACGACGCCAAAAGGCTCCTATCTCAGGATAATGCTTCGATATTTAAAAGTAAATGTTGCAGCTCAGATCTTGTTCAACTAACAATTTTTTGCTATGTATCTGTGATAATTTTGTATATGTTATGTATGTATCAGCTGTGTATATATTTTAGTGTATTGTATTTATAATATTTGTACCAACGTCAGTTCCATTTATGGTTCAGGAGAATCTCCGTCCATTCTTTGGACGAGATTAAATTAGCGATAAGATCGCCTATCGTGTATTTTGTTTTGTTGAATGTATTTTTATCAATCTATGTTTTTGGTGTACATTATAGTAAATAAATGAAACATCCATAACTTTATTACGATAATAGATGACGGAATCAGGGTCTTTCGAATCATGATTGTATTATATTAAAAAATTACTCGGACAAAGGACGGACTATACCTATTAATTCATAATTTCGTCCCAGACTATTTCTGTTGTTATGAACGCGATAAAGAAGTTTTGTATGTATTATATTTCCACGTGGTGAACTTCTAGCTCCAATCCAACTAATTGTATTTCTAGTACTTATGTAGAACTTTTCAAATTTGCTAATGATTTCCTCGGCATAAGTAGCATCCTCAGATGAATCGCTTATATAGTGGAATAGGTGCCTACATAAAATACTTGCAGCTTACATCTTCAAATATTTCTTGTTGACATTTGGAGTGTTGGTTCATCGCAGACGAATCGCCCTTAATTTATCGATGGTTTTCTTTAGTTATTTGTAATAAAAAGGATATTTTGTACAGCTTGTTTGACCGTATTTAGCCTTCTTCGATATATGGACCATCCAACCATTAAAAATTGCGCATTCAAAAAACAAACTCTTAAGCTTTAAAACAGTATAGAATAGATTGGTCTCATCAGTCAATCCAATATACGAAAACAGTTTGAAACTTATCTACGAAAGAAAAAAGAAATAACGCACATTATTTTGTTACAGATGCTTCACAAAATTAACAAGCAACATTAGAACAAAAAGAAAATGTATTCGGAAACAATCCACATTTACGAAATAAGATGAATGGAGTACCAACGAAAATGAGCCTGACACTGAAAGAAATACGACACAATGCATGAACACAGCTATAGATCTTTATCAAAGAATGCACTGGAACTGACAGAAACGTTTGAAGCAGTCAATTATACTATAGATAACATATTCGATGTCCTTGGCAATGATACTGGAAACGCCACGAATGGTATTGAAGAAGACGGTGCTGTGAAAAATTGGTGGGCACTCATAGCTATTATACTGGTGGTCTGCACTGCTGCAGGGAATGTTCTAGTGTGTTTAGCTATCTATTTGGAAAGAAGGCTACAGAATGTGACGAACTATTTCTTGATGTCTTTGGCTATTACTGATCTGCTCGTGGCTATATTGGTGATGCCGCTTGGGATTCTAACGCTCTTACGAGGTAAGATTTTTCATACTTTTAATAATTACCCAGTTACAGTAAGGCGTAAAGGAATGGGTATTATGTAAGTTCCAGGAAAATCTATAAAATTATAAAGACCAATGCTAAAGCCGTCTTGATTTATGCCTGAAATATTTTGTTGTTTTGTTACTTTCGTTTTCATAGTCAGTTTATTACTTTTTTTAAAAGTGAAACTTTACACATCGTCGCAATCTTTTTCGTCTATGTGTTGCATGTCGCGTGACGGTCGGATCAGAGTAGAGATGAAGTGGAATTCGCTCGTCAGAGCAGTCAAGGCCAATATGGCGGCGCCTATATGTAGTGCGCAGCAGCTGACCGTACTACAAAAGTTTCACCGTGGTCTCATAAAACCACAAAATCCTTTTTAATTTTTTAATTTTCCAATATTTTTTTATAAATAAATAAAATATAAATATAAATATATACGGACAAATCACAAAGATTGAGCTAGCCCCAAAGTAAGTTCGAGACTTGTGTTATGGGATACTAACTCAACGATACTATATTTTATAATAGATACATATATAGATAAACATCCAAGACCCAGGCCAATCAGGAAAAGATCGTTTCCCATCATGACCTGGCCGGGGATCGAACCCGGGGCCTCCACGTCGCAGTCAGGCGTGTTGACCGCTGCGCCACGGAGACCGATGAATGCATGAATAGATATAATATAAAGATGTTGTTATTAATACAATGGAAATTGGGGACGGTTTCAAACATATAACTCTCAATTTTCTGAAATTGATATTTTCGCACTATCGAAGGCTAAATTTTAAAAAATGGTTTCACAATCTCTTGCAAGTCACCTATAGGTCGGCTGTTCTTGTCAATCCGTCCTTGCAATTCAGTGTTTTACTTTTATAAATTACTTTTTAACTTTTCTTCTATTGCATGCTTTCGTTCTCTTACTCCAATGTCACTTCGTGGACAATAGTGTGGGTTACACGTTTTCACAACTGTAATTGTATCTACTTTATGCTAATTTTGTTACAGTACAAAACTGTTTTTTGTCTCAAATAAATAAAATAAAGTCCTGGAAGCTTGCCAACGTACAGCCCGTGCCCAAAAAGGGTAGTCGTGCTGATCCTACCAACTAGCGGCCGATTTCGATCACCTCCATTCTTTGCAAAATTATGGAGCGAGTGTTGAACTTGAACCTCTTGGCATATCTGGAAGGTAACGATCTCCTCAGTGATCGACAGTACGGGTTTCGCCGCAATCGGTCAACTAGGGACCTACTAGAGAGAAATGGGGAAGCGATTGCTGTCTCCCTTGATATCTTGAAGGCCTTCGACCGGGTATGGCACGCTGGCCTTTTAAGTAAGCTTCCAGCGTACGGCATTTCCCCTAAACTGGCTGGGTAAAAGACTTCCTGACTGATCGGTCCCTCCGAGTTGTTGTCGACGGATGCTCATCTGAGCCCATGTCGACTAATGCTGGTGTTCCTCAGGGGTCTGTTCTCTCTGGAACTCTGTTCCTGCTGCATATTAACGATCTGCTGATGCCCAGTATCTATGAGTATGCAGATGACAGCACAGTTGTGGAGAGATACCTGCCGGATGCTCGGGCTAGTAGGGAATCAATCCGATCCGAAAAAGAGGCTATGGTAGAGCGAACGTGTGTTGCACTACAGGCAGTCTCCGAATGGGGCAATGAAAATCTTGTAGCATTCAATGCCGCCAAAACACAGACGTGTCTTTTCACCGCCAAAAGGACCATGTTCACCTTGGCTCCTAATTTCCGAAATGTATCCTTGAAGTGTACCAACCGCCTTCAGCTTTTGGGAGTTGAGATTTCCTCGAACCTAAACTTTGGGCGGTTCATTGAGTTCAAGGCCAAGGTGGCTGCCAGGAAACTTGGCCTTTTCGCAAAGGTCCGGCAGTACTTCACACCAGGGCAGCTTTTAATGCATGTGTGGAGTACTGTAGCCACATTTGGGCTGGTGCTGCTAAGTGCCACCTGGCCACTTTGGATTCAGTGGAGAGGCATGCGAAGGGGCTGATTGGTGACCCTGTTTTAACTCGAGATGATCTCCAAAGCCTGGAGTACAGGCGTAGAGTAGCCACCCATTCGGTGTTCTATAGGATTCGTTTTGGGGAGTGTGCGAGGGAAATGCATGATTTAATTCCCTTATCTCCGTTCCACCATCGGACAACCCGTCGTACGGCAAGTTTCCACCCCTACGTTGTTAACACCTCTACGATCCGGACGAAGCGTATCGCTTCCTCCTTTATACCGCGTATATCGAGGGACTGGAACAATTTGCCAGCGGCGGTGTTTCCGTCGGACTACAATTTGAGTGTCTTCAAGGCTAGAGTGAATAGGCTCTTAATAAACTAGTGCGCTTTACCATCAACGATTGCGTCACTGCTTACCATCAGGCGGGATTGCCGTCAAGCGCTAGTTTATAATTAATATAAAAAAAAAAATAGGATCCTAGTACGTTTTACAATTGTATGCTAAACAGTGTATGTGAATACTTCAATTGAAATAAATGCTTTGAGTTTGATTGACGGTTTGATTAATATTGGCTTAAATACTTAATTATGTTGAATATTTAAGCAAATATTAATAATAAAATCTGTAAGGTACAAAAATTCAATGAAACTCATATTAATTACGAGCATTAATTTACCCACCTTTTTTAAGTTCTAAAATTTATTACTCAATATAACTTTATAGCTTACAATGAAGGTAACTTGATAATATTATGAAATTGTAACGCAAAAAGATTAAATGTCCATTATAATAGACGTTGAATTTAATCATTTTCGAATATCGGCTGTTATCACAGACGATATTCTATTATTATCTACTCATCGGATAAAAGCGAGAGATTGTTGAGCGTTCATTAATAGTCCATTGATTGGAATATCAATCACGAATTTTATATTTTCTCATGTTGAATACATACGTTCTGTTTTCGACGACGAAAACAGAACGTATTCAAATAACTGTATATATTAGGGGTTTAAGTATAAAATTACCGTTTTGTTGCAATAGGTTCTTTGAATTAACATATAATCTTCATGGGTTGATATTTTTAATGAAACTTTATCCACATATTTTCTATGATGTTCTTCTTTTGAAAAATGTGAAACATTTGAATATTGACTTTTAATTGTTTTTGCTATTCAACTTAGACAAAAAAGATGGATACTACGAAAATTTAAGTGATTTTTGAAAAGGAGTTCCGACGCGGCAGAAACAGCCCGCAATATCAAACTACGCAGAAATTAGCGGCACAGTTTAATGTTAACTTTTCCACAATATTGACTAATTTACATCAAAATAATAAATAAAAAAAATAGGAAAAATGGGTGTCTAATGATTTGACTGATCTGCAGAAAGAAAAGCGTATTGAAACTTATGTTACCATGCTGAATCAACACAGAAAAGAAGAAATATTGGATCAAATTGGACATGTGATGAAAAGAGGATAACTTATGATAACCGCAAAAGAAAATGCAATGGCCGACCTCAGATCAATCGCCACTACAGTGTCTTAAAGCAAAACTTACCAAAAAAAAAAAAAGGTAATGGTAACTGTTTGGTGGTCTCAACGTGATGTTATTCACTAAATATAATTTTAATGTATTCAC
This sequence comes from Sesamia inferens, assembly GCA_037179545.1. Taxonomy (NCBI): domain Eukaryota; kingdom Metazoa; phylum Arthropoda; class Insecta; order Lepidoptera; family Noctuidae; genus Sesamia; species Sesamia inferens. The sequence goes on from CM073922.1 coordinate 10,402,878, forward strand.
TATACCTAGTTTTCTCCGATCTGGTCAAGCAATAATCAAATGTCTATTATGCTGAATTCCAAACAATGTTAGCAAAACTAGCAGTAAAACAGCCCGGACTCGTGAATCGATCTTCACCACTATTGCTCCATGACAACGCGAGACGTCATACAGCACGAGAAACCTTTTTGACCCTTCAAGGAACTGCAGTTATAAACGATCCGTCATCCTCCGTATTTGCCAGGCCTTGCTCCAACGGACTACCATTTTTTTCGAGATTTGGACAATTATTTTGATTAAATAAATTAGTTAAAAATTTAAAAATTAACAATTTAGATTTTCAGTACAAATCGGTATTTTCATACTTTAATCCCTATTATATGTATAATATGTATTCAAATTTCATCATCATTTCTGTTGAAAGACGTCCCAATGGTGGCCATAGGCTTACCCCAAGGACTTCGACTTTGACCAGTTCTGTGTTTCTCACATGCAACGGGTTCCTAAAGCCTTCACACGGTTGTCAGCCAGATATATTGTTAGATATATAATTACGCCTAGTGTATCGTATCGCATTGGTAAATTGTAAGCCGAGGGTTCAAACCACATCAGGCGCTATACTTTGTCTAAATATTTCATCACCTCTGCTCTTAAAATGGTGAAGAAAAACATCGTGCAGATACCGACATATACTAGAGGCAAATTTTCGAAGATATGCCATATTAACTCGCACGTGGTTGATTACGGCCCATTTCCTCTCATCGAGATGAGGTTTGTATCCCGAGTGAGAACATTAAAGAATAGGCTGATTATATTATTACTTTATACAATATGTAAAGAAAACACTGTCCGACCCGTGAAGGTATTGTTAGGTATCGTTAGCTAATTCTACTAATGCATACATAACCTAGCTAAACTAAAAAAAAATGCCCCATAAAAATAAATAACATAAATAAAATTAATAGGTAATTTCATGGCAACACAGGCACAGGTCACGACCTCAGTTGACCTCATGCATGTAGGTAGTCTATCCACATTTATCGACTTTCAGAAACAATGATACCTACTTAGGCAGCTCGTGAAAAGAACTTTTAAGTAGGAAGGTCGTCTGACTCTCCGAATGTATCATTTCATTCGATGAGCCCAATGGCTGTGGCGGAGACGTTGTTCCATATTTCGTTCACTAAGAACGATACAGGCCTGGCACCGTCGCACGAGATTAGCACGGTGTTTCACAAAGTTAGTCCACCCCTACCAATCCACTGCTCGCCGAACTGATAGTGTCGTGTAAAATATGGTGGGGCACCGTCATGCTGGAACCACACCACCACCACCACATCCGAATCGACCAACACTTGATCACAACACAACACAGCTGATTTTAGCAGTTACTACCTTCCATCAGCATGTTACATTACGTTAGAAAACGTTATGATCACACAATAAACGATACATCTACACGGACGCAATGTCTACGCGAACCTAATAAATTTAAAATAAAAATGAATTTTATTTCATAAAAATAGGTACTCTAGCTGCACGGCGGTACCCTTTGACTAGGTGTGAAAGTATTCAAAATATTGATGGATCGATCAATACTATTTACTCGTAACGATTTTTGGTATCGATTTAGTATTGCAAATCTCACGCATCGATTCAACATCGCATGGCATTTTTTAGATTTTAGAACTTTCACGTAACTTAAATTAGGTAAACTTAAATGCTTTACATTGTTTATAATACTTTACTAAAATCGTATTTCATAAGACCTTTCTAGTTTCTGTTTCGTACTAATACCTGTGATATAAAAATGTTATTAGAAATTAATCGATGATCAAAAGAAAAAACACTTTTACCATTAGGTAATCTGTGTTTTTACAACAAATCATTGAACCAGGTACAAGTTTCGATTAATAGCGATAAAAAATGTTATTACTTATGCAAAAAATTGTGCATCTCATTCTTTTGACGTCCCCGAAAATACTAGACAGACTGACGCCGACAAATAATGAAAGAAAACCCGACAATTATACCGTCTAAAATGCTGTTGTCACTTTTTAGAAATTTACCAGATTTTGGGGAAGTTAGAGTAAATACGCGGAGAAAAAAGATTGTTTCAAATTATATTAGTATTGTTATTATGATGATTATGCAAAATTTCATATTTTATTTGGTCATATGATTATCTAACCTTTATTATCCTTATGGATCGGACGGGGTTGTCTTTACATATTGTATACATGTACAGGGTATGATGTTTCCACTATTGGTAAGCAGGCCTTCTCTCATAGAGTGAGAGTGTGTAAACTACACCGCAGGTGCTTAAATCACGATATTCAAAGTCTGGTTACATAATTTTTGTATTAGAAATATTTCCTAAAATATTCAAATATTCGACTCCTGAATAGACCTCGCCCAAGCATCTCCGCTTTGGCCGGTTTTGTGCTTTCCAAATCCATTGAATTCCCGCAGCCTTCAAAAAGTCGCAGTAAGCGATGTCTTTTGGCTGAAATTATGATAAAAAGATGAGGAAACATTCATGGTAGATAAACAAACGTTGTACACGTAAAGTGATCTGTGCAAGTCCGTCCTGAGTCAGACATCAATTAATGCTGCAGAAGGAATCCCAAATCAAACCCAGTCTATAAATTCGAAACCCGAAAATGTTGACAGTTTAAACAAAGTACACTGCCGATATTTCCTGAAATCTGTCAGCTGTCGGGGATTAGGAAATTCAAGCGAATGGAAATCTGTCACTTTCGACTCAGTAGCTTGTTATTTTCTACCGGGAAAACTGTCGAATGGTTTTGAATAAATATACTCCTCTTGGAAGGTTAGATGTTGTGCATAAACATAGAATATTACATATAATATTCTATGTTTATGCACAACATCTAACCTTCCAAGAGGAGTATATAGTAGTATAGTGTGTGTGGTGTGTGTATAGTATATTCGGTTCATATCATAATATGAACCGAATATTAAATACTATATTTAAAAAGCGTAAGTATAATATCGCAAGGGGTACACTTGATCCGCTATGGATTGAACTATGCTCGTATGTCATCTACCAAAGTAAAAGGAAGTAACTGCGTACATTACTTCATCGGAAATCGTACAATAACTTTCGATAGGTGTACGCAAACATATTTTTTCTTTGCACGCCTACATGTCTCGAATTACGGAGTACACCAAACTATCATCAGCTGAACTACGCTTCTACGTTATCTGTTCAACTTGAGCAAGGTAGTCGGTAATAGGTAATAAGACTGGTGTCCGCAACCCACGACAATGCGCGTATTTTGCGTACGGATGCACTCCAATTCGTCAAAGACTGGTACCTGGGTTACCGAAGTGTTTCGCTCTGTATGTAGCGACCACGCACCGAAAGAAACAGCGTGGGTAGGCCTCCGACAAGGTGGACAGACGACCTGGTGTAGGTCGCGGCAAACCGCTGATTGTGGGAGGCGCAGGACCGGTCGTAGTGGAGATCCTTCGGGGGCTATGTCCAGCAGTGGACGTCTTTCGGCTGAAATGATGATGATGATTATGATATGGTGACCGCCCGAAAGTTTAGCAGCATATGCGCCGATGTTTCGTCATACTCCATACCTGCACAGCATGTATCTCTTACAAAAAAGAGGAGTTTATTATATGACCTGTGGCTAGTTAGGGCCGCAGTATTTGAGCACAACTTCAGTTTATTTAGACGGAGAACTTACTTAGTGAGGCGGCCATCTATTGTAGGAAGTACTTCTTTAGCCTGTCTGTTTTCGTTTAGTTTTTTCCAGTATATGTCGTGGAAAAACGTTTCATTACCAGAGTACGTAAATACCCGAAGGGGAGTGGCGCGATGGGTTCAGGTCCCACTGGTGCCATATTCGACCCTTTTATTACAAATTCGGCCGACCCTCGATCCTTCAAGAGTCAAACATAACTATGTTTGGCTCTTGAAGGATCGAGGGTCAGCCGGCTACTTTATTTTACAACTGTAAAATAAAGTAGATACATAGTTTAGTTTTCGGACGACATCGGAATATGCGTAATAGATTTTCGCTGCATAACACCTGTATCCGTAACATATAATGAATAGGACACTATTTGAATTTAATGGTAAAATTACTTAGGTAAAATCCTTGGACCATTTGTACAAGAACCTGTTTATTTCTGAGTATGTTAGTAGTGTTACATAATTGCTTGAAAACAACCAATCCTGGATGACAATATTGTACAACACACGGCCCATCATGAAACCTTAACCTCCTTACTATTTCCTTATTATCTACGTCACGAAGCTTTAATTAGTTTACGCTGGGACGATAAAGTTAAGCGGCGATAAATACTGAAAGCTATGTGCGTGAAAAACGTGCTGAAAACCTTATCTGTCCGGCAATAAATAACGGTAATGTGTTTATTCTTGTAAGGCGATGGGAACACATTGAGGCGTTTTTGGTGATGTTACTTGGATAGTACTAACATTACATTATTAGAATGGACTACACACTAAGTTATTCTGCTATTTTTATAAATTTGTCATTCCAACAGGATTCGATTGTCATTGTACTTAAAACTGCGTAATCTGCTAAATTCATAATGATCGATCAATTCGGTCAGACGGCTCGTAATGGAATGGTAATAGAATGACATTACGGCGTACGGCGAGTTTCCACCCTTACGTTGTTAACACCACTACGATCCGGATGAACCGTTTCACTTCCTATTTTATACCGCGTATATCGAGGGACTGGAACAATTTTTCAGCGGCGGTGTTTCCGTCGGACTACATTTTGAGTGCTCTTAATATACTTTACCATTGCTTCACTGTTTACCGATTGCATCGCTGCTTACCATCAAGCGGGATTGTGGTCAAGCATTAGTTTATAATTTATAAAAAGTACTTCTCAATTTCAATAGTGCTTAATTTATTTTTTCTGCTAATAATATAATGAAAAAAACGTAAAGTGGAGTGTCACTGATTGAGCACTAGAAGTCATCATGACGCAATTTTATTAGTAGATTACGAAACTTATCCACATCGATATTTATGAGATGGCTTCTATCGGCTATTGATCAATTGGTGTGGTAAAAACTATCGATCGACGTGGACTAATCCATTCTACCATCGATTGAAGATCGCTCGATTGGTGTGGTAACACCCTAAAGCACGTCAATTTATTTTTTTCTTACTTACTTAACTTATTATTTTTTGTATCAAAATTACTCGTATTAATAGCGGTAACATTCGAACATAAGAGATTTGAAAATTGATAAACTAATGTTTAGCAATTTTCTCTTCGTGACCGTCGCGACTACCTGCCAATTAAAAAAAAAAAAATTAAACATGATTGTTTTATCACGAAGAAGCTGTAAATTTTAATGATTTACATTTTTTTAAATTATTTTAAACTAGTACTTGACTGCAATCCTGCCTGATGGTAAGCAGTGGTGCAATCGTTGATAGTAAAGCGCGCTACATAGTTTATGAAGTGTCTATTCACTCTAGCCTTGAACACACTAATAATAAAATACGACACTGAAATTTCTGTTAAACGTGATCGCTGTTATGCTATAGTCATTGGTGAAATCTCCCCTCATATGCCATATTGTAGGAACCTTTTAGGTGCTTTAGATCTGGGTCGGGTGAAATTATTGGGCATTTTTGCATAGCTGGATTTCTAGGGCCTGACAGTAAGAGATTTGAAAATTGATAAACTAATGTTTAGCAATTTTCTCTTCGTGGCCGTCGCGACTATCTGCCAATTTTACATACTGAACACTTTTATAAGCTGGAGGTCAACTGGTAAGTTGTAACTAATTTTTACAAATTAAAAATGTCTATAGGTAATAAGACTGCACACTGATATAGCTCGAGAGATTGAAAAACTTCTAACAAGTATTTTTTGTTATGTTTTTTCTATAGAATCTGTAGATGAGGTTATCATTTACTGAAGTGTGGTTAATAAAGAATGATTAAGAAAGTATCACCAATTGTCTGGACCTTCTGCTGACCACTGATCCGAATATATGTGTTGTTATAGTTTCCTCACCGTTAGGAACTTCAGATCACTGTCTGGTGAAGTCTGTGTCGTCCTTCTCCCCACCTAATTGCGACTCGCGTGGTGAGCGGCGAATGTGGCGATACAAGTCAGCAGGTTGGGATAAGATGCACCACTTCTTTGCGTTTTATCCTTGGCAGCAGGTTTGCTTCTCTTCTGACAATCCGTCGAGCTATGCGGACGCTATATCTGATGTGGTGCGTCAAGCTATGGAGTATTTTATCCCTGTTTGCGCTCGTTCGTCGGTCGAGTCCGATTGTTAGTTAGTCGAGTTTGATAGATGCGCGACCGGTACGGGCTAGCGTAATTATTATAATGTGTGGTGATCGGTGCCGCGCTATGACACACAACGTTTCGAGAACGCCTTGAATAATCATCGCGCGCGTGGCGCGTTCGGACGATTGATTTTCGGGAAATAAATACCACCGGCCGCGGTTTGGACAGGTTCGTGTTTGTTGCCCGTGTTTTGAAGTATTTACTTGAATTATAACCCGTAATAACAGTGCCGTCTGTAAATTGAGTTGAATTTGAATCTGAAACGTGGTTTCATTGTCGATTGTTTGTCGGGCGTGAATTGACGCTGCTAAATAACGGTTTCCTACGATGGTGAGCTTCGGTGTCCTCCTGGAGGAACTTTAATGTGTCGACTGGTATTGGACAATCGTGTGTTGGAAGACATCGGATGTCATTGTAAGTCGACGCGCGCGTCGACTCTCCGGGATTTCATGCCACGACGGAACACACTGTGTCCTAAAGTAAGTACCTTAGCTTTGTTGTGGAGTGGTAAGAGATTGATTTCTTGTGGTATAAGCCGACTTATTTGTTGTATAAGCCGTGACAAATGCGCGGTAGATGTACGTGCTGTACTGGGGCGCCTACAATCCCCTACAATGACGTGCCCGTCGGTGACTCGACTCGCCCATGGTTCAAAGCCGACTGTGTGCAAGCTGAACAGCGTAAGCATACGGCATTTTTCACCTGGGTTGACGCTCATGACCGCAGAGCTCCGGATCTAAGCTCAAAGAAGAGAGCATTTAACCGTGCTGCCGAGTCCTGCAAAAAGGCGCTTAAGAAGGCTCGCTTCGACCGCATTACTAATATTGGCAACAAGCTCTCTGCGCAACCACCCGGTAGCAGATCTTTCTGGTTCCTAGCCAAATATCGGTCGAGGCGAAATTCGTTGCCCCTCACTGCCTCCGCTGGTTAGGCCTGATGGAGCACGGGCTCATACGGCGAGAGAGAAAGCAGGTCTCCTTGCATCTCTCTTTGCCCATAATTCGCGTCTTGACACTAACAGTGCTACTTCACCTAAATTACCTCATTGCGGAACTTCAATGCCGGAGGTTCGCATTAGAAACAAAGAGGTTCTGAGAGTGTTGTGTCGTCTGGACGTGAATAAGGCTAGTGGTCCGGATGGTATACCAGCGATTGTTTTTAAGGCCTGTGCGCCCGAGTTGTCTCCTGTATTGACGAGCTTGTATCGCCTCTCATTTAGGACTGGTTTTTTTAAAGTGAATAGGCTCTTGATAAACTAGCGCGCTTTATCATCAACGATTGTATCACTCCTTACCATCATGTCAAGCACTAGTTTATAAATATAAAAAACTGAATTTGATGAAATGTGGTACGCAGATGGTTTCCTTTACGATGGTAACTTTTATTCAAATATTTCATGGGTTTGAAACTAACGTGGGTGAAACAAAGAGGCACAGTTAGTGTATTATACATGTTAAAAGGGTACCTATATCTCTGCCTAACCCTTAGTAGACTACAAGTGTAATGTTATGTGTTATTTAATTTACCTTTCTTCTCAAGTAAGAAATGTGACAATGATCACCTTCTGATAAAAAGGGCGAACTTCCTAAAATTAAATTCCGTTAACTTTATAAATCCTCCAATGATTTCCCGAACAAAATAGTGTTTAAACAAATTTGAAGGTAATCAAATTTCCAAGTAAAGCCTTGGCAACTTCGGTAGGCGGGAAGCGTAACCTAATTTCACCACAGCGTGGATTAGACGTTCTAAGAATTAATTTGTGGGAGAAACAATGTTATTATGAATTGATTGAGCGGAAACTCGATTATTTTCAGGTAAAATTGTGTGAAAGTTTTCTAAATGTCATACTGTAAAGGATATTTGAGAGGTATTTAAACTTTACTGTAATGATTATACTGTTTTAACTACTTTTAGAGGCTGAAAATTATACTATTGCTATTATTAAACGTTCATTTTTCTATATAAGCATATTAATTTACACTTTTAAAATTCAGTAGTTTCAAAGCTTAAATTCAAATCAAATGAAAGCATTTATTTCAAATAAACCAGTTATGCCTGTAACTGGTTTATTTTTGAATTGTCAGAAATTAGGTTAGTCAGTAAGATGAAGCTAGTCGCCCATTCCAAAGAGCGGGTACCTATGGAGAAGAACGGGCAAGAAACTCCATGGACACTCTTTTAAATTATCAAGCTATTAATACAAATATTTGATTACATCATTCATGTTGAAATCAACCGTGTGAGAACGATGCAGAAATATATTGTATGCTGAGAGCGTCTATTATGGAAAACATAAAAAAAGAAAACAACAATTCAGAAATTAAAATACGCCGTGGCAGCTAAGAGATGACCAGTCCCCTCTGAAAGCGTCCGTTCAAGAACATGACGTATGGATCAGCATCATTCAGCTCAACCATATTGAAGGGAACGTAATGACCCAAAATACACGCTACCACCAGCGAGACATTTGAGTGAGCATGACATACTCTCAACAGCCAGAGCACAATCAAGTCAATAAAAAAGACTAACCCAGCAAATAGATGCTTTACAGCAAGTACATTGTCCTCACACGTGTGCCATGAATTATACCATACTAAGAAATTTAATCTACACAATGCAAAGATAGTTTTGTCCAAGATTCAGCAGCTCTAATAGTGTTCCCGAATACTTCTTATATTCAATTGGAATGCCAGATTTTAGACAATAAACGAGAAAAAAAGAACATAATTTATTCAAATTCGTACAAGAATATCACAAACTAAACCGAACACAACTCTATTATAAACATAAGAAATAAAATAAAAGTAAATTGAAAACAAAAACGGTCCTGTGCGAAGCCAAAAGGTCCAGGATATTTGAGCATGACGCTACAACATTGAAAAATAAGTACCGAAGTCCTGGTACTTTGACGGAGGCCGTATGGTGGGTTACGGCTAGACACAGATATTTTTTTGTAAAATTCCACAGCATCATGCTGAGATAGAAGCCTTATGGCCCATTAAAGAACTTGCTGGTGATTTTTTTGATTGCGACGTCAGGGCACGCATTTTCCTAGCTTGGGCAAAATGGCGTGAGGTGTCAGGTGTCATTTGTGACACCAAAATGCCGGTTAAGCTTAAGGAGCAGGTCTATAAGACCATCATTAGACCTGTTCTCCTGTATGGCAGCGAGGCGTGGCCTGTGCTTGAGCGACACAAGCTGGAGCTGCGTGTCACGGAGATGAACATGCTGCGGTGGATGTGTGGAGTTACACGGAAGGACCGCATCAGGAACTCCCGCATCCGTGGCAGTCTTCATATCCGTGACATAGCGGAAAAACTGCAGGAGGGTCGCCTTCGTTGGTTCGGTCACGTCTTACGAAAACCGGCATGTTACGTGGATCACAAATACCTTGCCATGGCGCCTCCGCCGGGCCGGAACAAGCGGGGTAGACCAAAGAGGTGCTGGCTTGACGTTGTAAGAGATGACATGCGTGTCAACAATCTCACACCACAGGATGCTAAAGATCGCGCGAAATGGAGGAAATTAAGCAGGAAAGCGGATCCCAGGCTCCAACGCGAAAGCCGCGGATGCAACCGGGATAAACGCTAAGATGATGATGATGAGGATGAGGTTGTTCTTTTTTGACTATACTTAGTTTAGTTTGTAATCTTCTTGTTCGAGTTGAAATAATTACGGGGTTCTTTCTTTTTATTACACGTATAAATAACAAATTAAATAATATAAAATTTAAACACGTCGAAGAAAAAAATATTAATAAAATTACAGAGACACATACACTGGAGACTTCCAGTGTACAATAATTTTATTAACAATTTTATACATACACGAGTAACTTATGTTGTACATAAGTTACTTTTGTATGCCATTAGTGTATCTCCAACAAATATCGGAAGGTTGCCCCAACATTTTCATTCTGGTGACATTTTTATTTACATTCACTGAATGCAAAATTATTCGTTCCGCGTGAGAGAGGAATGGCGTTGATAGATGTTAGCTTGGGACACGACAATGACGGTTCGGCACAATGCTAGTGCCATTAGCAACATTGTGCTACAAAATCTTTAGAAATGATATATTGTAGGTAAAGATACATAATTATATTGTACTAGCGGCCGCCAGTGACTTCGTTCGGGTGGAGTTGATTATGCTCCGCTGCTATTGGCCGCAGCGTGATGTTATATAGCCTGAATCCTTCCTGGAATAACGGGCTATCCAACGCAAAAAGAATTTTTGCGTTGACAAAGTCCACCCACGTTTTCACATCTCTCTGTGCCTGGAGCCAGGGTATCTCTTCCAAACAACCCACGCTCCCGGCAGGCAACGGTTCTAGTGAACCCCTCACAATTTGCTAACATCTCTTTGAGTCCCGGTGGAACACAACGCGACGTCGGCCCGGGATTTGTTACCACCTTACATAATATTCAAATCTATACTAATATATAAAACAGAAGAGTTTGTTTGTTTGTTTGAACGCGCTAATCTCAGGAATAACTGGACCGAATTGATTTTTTTTTGTGTTGGATAGCCCATTATTCCAGGAAGGCTTTAGGCTATATAACATCACGCTGCGACCAATAGGAGTAGAGCATGACTAACTCCATGCGAACGTAGTCGCTGGCGGCCGCTAGCCGATAATAAACACACAAAATTTATTGCTACCAAATAAAAGTCAAAAAGAAAGCATAAACGCAGTTGTAAAAGTAGCAGTAAAGTGTGCCTCGCGGCTGCACCAAAAAGGTCCAGTTCAGCAAAAATGACAGAACTCCCTGACGCTGATTTTGAAATAAACCTGATGTGTAAGGTGACGGATGTAAATCAGTTTTACATTGCAACGTGACGAGTGTATGCACCATCATTTCAGCCGAAAGACTCCCACTGCTGGACATAGGCCTCCCCCAAGGTTCTCCACGACGACTGGTCCTGTGCCTCCCGCATCCAGCGGTTTCCCGCGACCTTCACCAGTTCGTTGGTCCACCTTGTCGGGGGCTTACCCACGCTACGTCTTCCGGTGCGTGGTCGCCACTCGAAAACCCGTCGGCCCCATCGGGCATCGGTCCTACGGACAATGTGCCCAGCCCACTGCCACTATGGTGTTGCAATTCTTTGGGCTATGTCGGTTACTCTTGTTCTTTTGCGGATCTCCTGATTCGAGTGTGTTTATAATGTATGCATACTCACATAAAATAAAGTACGTGTCCGATAAAATGTATATATATAGTCGTCATAATAGTCTCTCTCGAACCACCCCCTTTGCGAGGACCGCATAATAACATAAACTATTAAAACTAAGACGGAAGCTACATCCACCTTCGAGACCATTCCACCGCTACGTAAAGAGTACTGTTGCACCATTAGGCATGCATATCTATTACTAATAATGGCTGCGAAATATAATCCAGTACCTATAAGCGGGGCTTCTACTCTACTGGAAGTCAATATTACGCTAGGCTAGCTTGAGATCTTTGAATTGCAGTTTGCTTGTCCCTTTATAGGGTTTTATGTCCGTTAATGCGAAATTTAATAAAAAAATCTTAGTTGGGGAATAAAGAAGGATGGTTGATAAAGAAAATGAGCTCCAAATTAGTGATAACCTTTTGATGTTGAAGAGACATATTCTGAATTCTTTATTGCGTACCATGTTTATTTTATTTTATTTATTAGGGACAAAAAACAGTTACATGTTACAATGTTAACAATCTAGATAATGTATTATACAGTAAACAAACATATAACCCACACCAATGTCCACGGAATCACATTGTTTGTACAAGACATAAGGAAACGGACGTATACAGAAGGAGACAGTGAGAAAGTAACGAATGATAAAACTAATGATAAAACTAAACCCTAAAAATCACACAAACAAATTCAAGACAGCGTGCCCCGTCCAGATATGGTCCATGGGCACAATCACGTCACATCAAACATCAGCAAGAAACAGTAAGATGTTTATTATATTAGTCACAATTATGGACCCTGCTTAGGCTGCCAGCTTGGCTGGGTAGCGTTCGGGAAGCTGCGATACATCTTCTCGTCGTTCAAGATACCACAGTATCTCAAGACTACAGTCTTTGATCAGTGTGTGTTGCCAGTGATGACTTACGGAACCGAAACGTGGTCGCTCACAATGGGCCTTATACGAAGGCTCAGGGTCACACAAAGGGCAATGGAAAGAGCTATGCTCGGAGTTTCTGTGCGTGATCGAATCAGAAATGAAGAGATCCGCAGAAGAACCAAAGTCACCGACATAGCTCTGCGAGTCGCTAAACTTAAGTGGCAGTGGGCAGGGTACATTGCTCGTAGAACCGGTGGCCGATGGGGCAGTAAGGTTCTGGAGTGGCGGCCACGTACTGAAAGACGCAGCGTAGGGAGGCCCGCAACTAGGTGGACCGATGACCTGGTGAAGGTCGCGGGAAGCCGATGGATGCGGGCAGCACAAGACCGATCATCATGGAAAGCCTTGGAGGTGGCCTTTGTCCAGTAGTGGACATCCATAGGCTGAAGAAGAAGAAGAAGATGGACCCTGTCGGGGTCCTAGAGGTAAAACTTCGAAGATTTGTGACAACTACCAATCGGCATTAGGCCCGCGAGGTAGGTTACGGCCCACACCTTCTTACCGAAAGGAGACCTGGGTCCCAAGAGTGGGAATATTATAAGCTGATTATGTATATGACAGACTTATCCCCGAAGAACGCCTTTATTATATAAATATGCCTATATTTCCTCAAGAATTGAGCCATCAAATTCAATAACCTTTTTTCAATCCAACTGGTAATTTCGAAGATTATCCCTTTAGTATGTCTTCTTATATATGATAATACTAGCTTTCTGCCCGCGTGGAATTCGGTTTAATCGCGCTTTTTAGATTTCCCTCAGGAATATCATTTTTTTTTTCAATGAAAGGTAGCCTATGTCCTTTCTCAGGGTCTAAAGATTGTCTGTGCCAAATTTCATCAAACTCCGTTGAGAGGTTTAAGCGGGAAAGCGAACAGACAGACAGAGGCAGAGTTACTTTCATATCTATAATATTAGTATGGATAAGGAAGTAATATTGCACGGTAACAACCGAAAAGCGTTACTGTAATGTGGTAGGTTTACCTCCATATAATATGCAGTCGCATCCGAAGCTTTTCAGCTTTAGAATCTGGGGTCCACTTTACCAGTCTAACTACTGATTTTGGCTAAACTTCGATATTATCCGTGAAGCGACTGCCGTCCGACCTCCATAACCCGAAGGCGATATCGAAGAATTGCAATTAGACCGATTGTTGGACTTTTGAGGGCTCCAACAAACCGTAAAGACTGCCATTAGATGTTCATATGGCAACCAGGACTAACGAATTATAACGTACTTTCCGAGGCATGACCAGACCAGTGTAAATAAGGGGTATCTCTGACATCGACGCAGAAACGAGTACCATGGATCCAGTAAATGATTCTGAACCCCCCACAGGTGGAATATTTCGTCGGTTTTTTCTTGATTTAAAAAAAAATATATTCAGTTTTTTTCACTTTAAACCGTTCATAATTGCTATAACTCAATAAGATTTTAAAATAAAAAATAATTAATTCGCTATTTACATAAAAAAGCGCAATGTGAACAAAACTCAAAAAACTATCCTGTCAGCTGATTTTATAGAGTTCACATCAGGGCTCAAAGTCATACCCACAAACATACGCGGCGGCACGCTTGCAACGTTCAAAGGCCGAGCCGACACATTTTTTTAAAAACTGTTATTTCTGTAACCGCTCATTAATGATATAAATGACTATCATACTTTTGTCAGTGGCATGCGGTGTAGCCTTCTCGCGAAGTTTGAGTAACGATGTCAGATACACCCTGTATTCATATTCACACATATTCGAACCTCTTTGCGCAGCGGCTGTGTTCGTTACCGCTACGCCACGGAGGCTGTCCTCCGTATAACATGTTATATACATATAAATATAAGCTACCCCAATGAATCCATCACACACCTCGAACACAAGTCACTTCAACAGACGAAACGAACACAATCAGGGATCCACAGAGATCTAGAAGCCTCTAAATTGAAACATAACACGTACGCTCACCTTGTTTCCAAAATTAAGGGATTAAAATGGTTGGAGGTAAGAGCTCCGGGAACGTAGACCTTATAGTTCAATTATATAATATAACGTAACAGTGGGTTATAATTGCTTAAATGGTTCGATTTAGTTTGCTAACTCTATTAACTGTAATATTGTATAGTCATCGTCGTAAGTGTTTCCATATTTCATATACATAGTCCAATAATGTTTCTACTGTTAAGATACAGGTCTTTTCTCAGGCAGAGGGCCCCCGTAACACGCACTTTGGCTGGTAGATTCTTCGAATGTTTGCTTGTGCTTCCGATCGGTTCTGTTAAAATATTATGATCTGTTAAATGCCCGTGAAAAGTTTGGTGACGTGGGCTTAGAGTGAGTTAAAGAAAGAAAGAAAAATATTTATTGTACATTGTACAGGAAAATCTTAAAACTAAACCAAGTAGACACAATGACATACACATACATGACAACATATACACATTAACTACAAAACAATGCAAAATTAAAGTATGCCAATTCTTACAGCATTTTTAAACTATGAGGAGACGGAACAGTTAATATGTTTACCTAATTTAAGAATACTGTTCAGAGAAGAGCTCATAAAATAAAGATAAAGCCGCTCACCAATACACTGATCACTCACATTCACACTCATATCCACATGCCACTGCATAATTACTCAAACACACATACACACACACATTATCATATACGTAAGCCACTCACACAGCCATGCAATAACACGCATCTTTATGCATGTAATCAACTTATTCCTTTTATACGATGTATTAAAATTAAGTAATTATTGTTTGCAAATGAATTTCTAAATTACTCATTAATCATTATTTTGTATTTCTTTATTATTTTAATCAATTATTATTGTTATTAATATTTTTTATTATACTGTATTTTATAAAGCACGAATGTACCTAATTGTATATATGCCTTTTGATTGGCACATTCTTGGTGTAATTCACGAGGGGAATGGTGCTGATAGCCGATATACAAGCTATGCCTATGCTATGCTAATTTTGTTATGCATAACAAAATTAACAGTAAGTTCCCCAAAAGACTCCTATCTCAGCATAGTGCTTCGATATTTAAGACTAAATGTCGCAACGTTGGCATTCTGATAGGACCAGTACCCTTATTACGTAACACACTATTACTAAAATGTACCCTTTCATTAGAAAACACAATTATTGCTACCAGTATTTGTCAGTACCATTTTAACAATAACAAATTATTACAATACTCATAGATATTAATAAAGTCTTAAAACTAAGTAAACGTTATGAACGAAAACAGTATTTTAATTTTATAATTATTCGTAAACGGCCGAAGGATCCTTTTACTATGCAGCCTAATTTAACATTACTTTAAATTTCACCATTTTACATAATAATTACTCCGCGCAATTGCACTAGGCTCACTACCTCTTAACCATCCACTTCTTCAAGGCTTACTTTTGATAGAATCTCACTCCGGTTTTGTTAAATGGGGGGGCTAAAGCACAATTATTTCACCCCTTAGCCACGTCTTGCGGTACAAACGCCTTCCCTCTTATAATGGGGTACCCACAAACCTACAACTAGGAAAGTGTCGTTTAATATAATAGTTACAACGCTCCTACAAACGCTTCGCATTAGTGAGAAAATTGGGGCCGTAATGGTGTATACTGCCTTTTGTATACAGACTTAAGTAAAGTATTAAAGTAATTGTATATTTATTAAATTGTTTTCTAAGGTTTTACTTGAATCTAAAACAAGTAAGTTCATGTTTCAAAGTAAATCCTCCAAGTATTACATCATTCAAGATACGGTAAGCCATTTGTCTAAATCCGTTCCAATCTGCTTTCATATATCAGAAAGAAAAACAATTTGTTCCGCTCAAACAAAACGCATATTACAAAAAGTATAATATAATATGTTTATTTATTTAAAAGTTTTACTATGTTTTAAGAAATACATGAAAAAATATTTTATAAATAAACGGAATAGTAACAAAAATAGCCATAAAATTCAATGTAGTCAAAACAGCTTCGTCCAGCCTCGTCAGCCTCGTCCCTTGTGGTAACGGGCTTAGAATAGTACCAACCTATATTCTCCCGTGGGTGTCGTAAGATGCGACTAAGGGAACTCTCACCAGGGAAGCGGGCAGCAGCGCTTCTCCTGTGGAATATCAAGTTACTGCGATCCCAACCCCAGGTGGGTTGTGTAAGTGCAAGCGCCTCCAAAGCAATGAAAGCCTTAGGCTTTTGTCCAGCAGTGGACTTCTATAGACTGAAGAAGAAAACAGCCTCGTACTCAGGCATAAACAATGTTGAAAAACTGACTAGTAAATAACGGACAATAAATAATATTAATACCTATAATTTACGAATTTAATGCAAACACCATTTCACATGTAAAAGGATTAAGATAAAACGGTAAGCCAAGACCTCGGCAATCCGAAAATGTTGTTCGGTTTTTCAAAGTTTTCTGATTTATTTTAACAGCACCTGTCTCGAAAATGTGACAATTGTTTTGGCTTTTCTACATATAAAAGGACCGTTTAGCGCCTAAATTATATAGACAAGGACTTTGTGAGGTAAATATTTGTCGAACTGTCACAGAAATTGTTTACTCCTTCTAAGGTATGGATGGTAAAAAGTTCCAACATCTTTGGCCCAAAAATCAGCTGCGTAATTTGATGTTTTCTGTGAAGCGACTGCCGTATCACGTGTGAACGTCACACCGCAGTCGCTTCGGGTTGTGGAACCCGAAGGCGATATTGAAGCATTGCAGTTAGACCAATTGTTGGACTTTTGAGGACTCCAACAACCCGTAACGACTGCCATTAGATGTTCGTGTGGCAACCGAGACCAACGCCAATGGCTTATTGTGCTT
The DNA here is from genome assembly GCA_037179545.1 of Sesamia inferens. Classification (NCBI taxonomy): domain Eukaryota; kingdom Metazoa; phylum Arthropoda; class Insecta; order Lepidoptera; family Noctuidae; genus Sesamia; species Sesamia inferens. Next base: position 10,420,147 of record CM073922.1, read on the forward strand.
TCCGAGGCACGACCAGACCAGTGCAAATATTCATATAGCTGCGTAATCTCACTGAGGCTGTTATAAGATCATTTATATAGGTGACAGGGTATGCGGCATGAGATGGAAGGTAGGTACTTGTATATGTGGAGGTTCCGCGTACGCTCCTGAGATTTGAGCCGTCCATTAAACCCCATGTTGAATGTTGACAAAAAAAAAAACTAATTAGTCCGTCAGTCAGATTTCCAAAAAATAATAGACACGTATTTTTTCTTTTTTCGTATAAACAAAAAATGAAGACGACGCAGTGCGTTGAAAAATAGTGTGACGTCACTACACGCTACACTTTTTAGCGACCAGTGCCGTCACCAGCCACCGCTCCTGATCTTTGATGCCTTTTATATTTGTCAATATTTATTGATTTGATAAAACAAAATATACATCTAAATCATTTCTATTCGAGTAATAATGATAGAATTTAGTGTATGCAGTTACAAATATAAGGTTAGGCGAGCTGCACACTGCAATGCCTGGTAATTAATTTGGTTAGGAATCATATTCACTTTTTTTCTGCAGGCCGGATAACTCAAAACGTCTACAAAAAATAATCTGATATTCACGAACCAAACACACTACCTGTGAACCATACAGATATTTGTTCTGAGCCGGTATAGAACCCGTTCCCAGGCATCTGCGTGCCTATTGGAAAATTCTGAAGGTCAAAATCAGAGTCAAAATATTGTTGACAGGGACACCGACGCGCAAACAGTAATCATAAATTCAGTACATGATTTTTCATTCATTTCTTATTCATGAGAGGATTGCTCCTCCCAATCTTCTCTGTAGGCATCAAAGTCGTCCCGCCATCTTCTCACGAGTCCGCGATGTCACCGGAACTTCTTTTGATTACATAGAAACTAAGGTGTATGTTACAGAAAATTAAATTAATAAGTACTCATAAAGTACTTTTTTGTGGATGAGAAATCATTCAAATGTCCTCTGCCGATCTAGGCGAAGCAAAAGGGCGTGTCAGAATTTTACTGACTAAAACCCACCCGTGTTCCTTCACTAGCCTGTGGGCCAGGGCCCACGGTTTCTCTTTCAGCCAATGCGTAGCCTTAGCCCAAATAGTACAGATGAAAGCACATCGAGCTCTTACAGTCACCCGTTCACCTTGGCTCCTACTTTTCTAAATGTATCCTTGGAATTTACCGACCGCCTTCAGCTTTTGGGAGTTGAGATTTCCTCGAAACTAAACTTTGCAGTGGTTCATTGAGTCCAAGGCCAAGGTAACTGCCAGAAAACTTGCCGTTATCGCAAAGATCCGGCAGTACTTCACACCAGGGCAGCTTCTAACGCTGTACAAAGAATAGGTCCGTTCGTGTGTGGAGTACTGCAGCCACATTTGGGCTGGTGCTGTTAAGTGTCACCTGGCCACTTTGGATTCAGTGGAGAGGCGTGCGAAGCGGCTGATTGGTGTCCCTGATTTAACTCGAGACGGTCTCCAAAGCCTAGAGCACAGGCGTAGAGTAGCTAGCCTTTCGGTGTTCTATAGGATGCATTTTGAGGAGTGTGCGAGGGAATTGCATGTTCTCCATCTCCGTTCCACCATCGGACGACCCGTCGTACGGTGAATTTCCACCCTTACGTTGTTAATCAAGAGAGATTGCGGTCAAATGCTAGTTTGTAATTTAAAAAAAAGAAAACAATAAAATGTCTTTATTTGTACGTGCCCCTATCATTTGATTTTTCCGAAACTTAATTAATAAAATAAATACGATACTTCAAAGTCACGAAACATAACCCATTTTTACCGTGATGTTCAGATGACTATTAGACAAACGTGATAAGTTTTGACAAAAAGTAAAATAATAGAAGCATAGCTGTATACTTTTCCTCTAAATTTTGATATAAAATAATTATAATATGTCGTGTTTTGAAAAAGAAAACAGGGGAATACGTAACGTCTTTTAGTCAACGTTTTTGTAGGTAAATTCAGCCTGATCTGCAACTGCCCTTTTCGCAATTTACCGGGAGAGGTTGGAAGCAGCGCGACTGCAATAGTTTCTTCAAATACCTATTTTCTTAATTCCTCGGCACTAGAGTCCCCTCTTAAGGCTGAATGTTTAGTTGGAATATATGACAGTTACGGGTAGTTTGATCTGCTATCATCCGTACATTCATGTTTAAACAATTGTAACAATTATGACGGGCTTTTGCTAAATACAATCTGCAATATATCATTCCTTATAAAATCGTTTAGTGAGTATTTTCGTTTCTCTCATCAAAATTTTGTTCATACTTACTCATAAAATTCATTGGCATATAATGTTAGGATATTAATTCAAAAAAAAAAAAATTAAAAACTGTAAAGAAAAGTGTATACGCAAAAATTTGATGTAAACCTATTTATAAAGTGCTTGTTAAGAGCATTTATTGGATACTAAATATGTCATGATGAATTTTATAAGCAAAATGGAGAAAAATCACCAATTTTTATTGTAAGACACCCTTATATATTGTATATCACTCCAGCCATAATTCTACAAATGTATTGATACCTCCATTAATCAAAATTGGTTCAGTATTTAAGGCATTATTGTGGACCACACTTATTATAGACTTACATAGACTGCAAAATTTATAACCCTTTATTTAGGCTTTATGTTATTGTATAGGGTTTTATTACTTGCACATATATTTTACACACTTGTAGAACTATATACTTGATATTATATGTACCTATATAGCTAAGCAAAGGAATTCTCTTACACATTCCTACATAAAAGTGTAGTCATAAAAATCCAGCTTCAAAAATTTTACTAAACCAACACGGAGTTGGTAATTTTAATAAAATAATAGTGTTTGTGCTGTTTCCAACAAGTTAGTTACCAGAACAACATGCAACATGTTATTAATTATTTCCACTGAACACACGAACCAACTTGTTCACGGGTTAAGTTGGTTTGTTTAATTCACTCTAACTAATTTCTCTTTTGAAAGTAAAAGAATTTTTCTACTCTACTGCAGTTAAACACAGTTTGGAAAAAGCAATGTCGAGTCTTTTTTAGGTATTCAATGTTTTGGAAAAACAATCTCAAACGATATTAACGATTTTTAGTATTGCTTTTTCAGCTTAAATAAACTTTCGATCCCCACTACATGCGAAAGTAACTCTGTCTGTCTGTTACGCTTTCACGTATAAACCACTGAACTGATTTTATTGAAATTTCTTACAAAGATAGAGTTGACTTTGAGAAATAACATAGGATAGTTTTGATTCCAGACTTTTGAAGAGTTCTCTTGGAAACGCGATATAATCGAACTCCACGCGGGCGAAGCCGCGGGCTGCAAGCTAGTATTTTATACAAATTCAATAATTTCTTTTAAAAATGGCGATTATAAAAAATAATGATATTGAAGGGCAAGTGTTGACACCACACCTAGAACACGAGATCTCGAGATGCCAATCTCGCTTTTAAGATTGCATTCCCTAGACACGGTACATTACCTGCTCGATAAATATAAATACTATACATAAATATACATATAATACAATAAATAAATAGGAATTAAATAAAACTAAATAAATAATAAATAGATAAATGGAAATATGAAGCGCTCTTCCTCTCTCTACTTATTTAAAACTTGCTTTGCCCAACAGGGTCCATAATTGTTTCCAATATTATTTAATATGATACGAGTATTTACCACCTGTAACTGTGCATTATGGATTGCAATAAACGATTTTGATTTGATTTAATTTGATGTACATACCTTCCGAACTTTTGAATAAATATTTCAAAGGGGACGGATAAATGACTGAGATGATAAACAATATTGAACAAAATTAAACCCCTCATATCTGATTTCGATTTAAAAATACCCAGTAATATTTTAATTCCAAAAAAATATTCACACCTTTAATTTTTTTTTAAATCGAGGCCGCACGTGTTTATCGTATCTGGGCAAATTTTAGTGTTTAATTGTTTTGATTTACATAAGTAAATAATTGACAAAAAATTAGGACCAGTTAAAACTCCCTGGTGACACAGTTCGGTCCAAACTCGCTTTAATATTTTATTGATAAGGCTGCCAAAATTTCAGAAATGTTACCTCAGCGGAATACCTTTAGAACAGGTAATTGCCGAAATTATCTAAAGCTCAAAGACCAATAGCAAGTTTTGTTGAGTAGGTAATAGCTACTTCTAAAATCTATTCACAGCAAGTAAAGCAAAGTCTGGAATACAAGCGTAGGGTAGCCACCCTTATGGGTCACTCTATAGAATGCATTTTAGGGAGTATGCGCGGGAATTATATGATATATGTAATTCCGCCATCATCAGACGACCTGTCATACAGTGGGTATCCACCCTTACGTTGATGATACTGCTATGATGCGGACGAAGCCTTTCACCTAGTCTTTTATACCGCGTACATCGAGGGACTGGAAGAATCGTCTTTCCGTCTGTTTAGAATTTAAGTGTCTGCAAGGCTAGAGTGAATAGGCTCCTAATAAACTAGTGCGCCTTACCATCAATGATTGCGTCACTACTTACCATCAGGCGAGACTGATTCTGGATATATTCTGATAGATTCTGGTAAAAAAAAACGAATCGTACTTACAATGTTATATTTTTTTATTGCTGACCCGCAAATGCGTGTTAATTAGCTGATGATTTTCCCAGAATCCCTCAGCTAATTAACACGAGTTTATATGCTTCACCTGTATGTTTGCTTCCTTAATTGTTTGCTTGTTTGTTGGTAACCGACTCTTTAAACAGATATTTTGAACCGCTTTACACAGGTAGATTTTATCCAAGCTTTGCAGACTCTTGTGAGCTGAAATATTGTGATGTCATCGATATTGCAATAATTTGATAAGTATATTCCATTATCCTGATTAGGATCGCAAGGATTAATAAATTATAAATTAAATAATATTTAAAAAATAGAATAACACAAGAGTATTGTTATATTTTTCGTTAAAGTAGTACAGGATTAATTAAGAAATCCAAAAGGGAACTTTGATTTTTTTTTTTTTCAAAAATTAATTTAGTAATAAATAATGACTATCTTCCCATGCATTCATTTCACTTATAACTGCGCAAATCTTGCCAGTGGATGTCTATCTAATAATAGATTCTGGAATAAAAATAATAATTGGTGATTATATTGTAAGTTTTTTTTGTGCTTAAGACATGAATACATAATAGACACACAAAAATAATGGAACAGAGCACTCCACACTATTCTCTATAGTCCAGGCGCCAGTAGTAGTTGAGTATGCAAAATGTAAGGACTGCATTCAGTATATGGTTTTAAACTCAGAAAAGCATGCAAATTATGATTTTGAATGTTGCCAGGAGGTGTATTGTTCCAATTTTATGTTACACCCCACCCCCTTAGACATGAAGTAAAGGCGCTGAACACATGCTTTGGTATCATTAAAATAATTGTTTTAGTGGCAATAGCATTTTGTTTTTAGGAGTTGAGATACTTATAACTAGTCAAGTGGAAAAAAACAAAAAAAATGACAACAAAAACAACAATTATTGATAAAAAAAAAATTATAGAAAAAAGAAAATTTGAACATATCATGAAAAAAAAAATAATAATCAATCTTTTTTATTTTCACGATTGTTATTTATGTCCTCAAATTTTGCACACTCAACCCCATCCAGCGCCCGGACTACTTAATAATACTTATATTTTCCGTCCATCATCTTATTTAGATGCTTAAAAAGGAGATGTCACAGAAATGTATGGAATCTGGGTCAGCACTATGTACACTTAATGTAGATATTAGTTTACACTATAGTTAACTGTTTTTATGTCAATTTTCTATGCAGGGTGTATCTGACATCGTAACCCAAGCTTCGCGAAAAGGCTACACCGCATGCCACTAATAAAATTATGATAGTCATTTATGTCGTTAATGAACGGTTACAGAATTCACAGCGTTTAAAAAAAAGTATCGGCTCGGCCTTTGAACATTGCAAGCGCGCCGCCGTGTGGTTTTGTAGGTATGACGTTGATCCCTGATGTGAACCCTATTAAATCAGCTGATAAGATAGTTCTTCGAGTTTTGTTTTCATTGCGCTTTTTTGTGTAATTATCGAGTTAATTAATTTATACTTTAAAATTTTATTGGGTTATAAAAGTATAGCAATTATAAACGGCCTAAAGTGAAAAAAGTACATATATTTTCTGTTTTTAATTATGAAAAAGCCGACGAAAAATTCTACCACTGGGGGGTTCAGAATCATGTACTGGATCCTTGGTACTCGTTTGTGCGTCGATGTCAGATACGCCCTTTATTTTGGCTTAGTTTTATTTACATTCAATTCAACTCGGCCAAGGAGTGCAATATAACTACTAATAAATATGGTGGTCAGCAATAAGCAGCGAAATAAGATTTTGTCAGTGACTTTGGATTGAAATATATCTAAGGCCATCGTATCTATATTTTCTGGAAAAAAAAAATAAAATACGAATTCTGAACATACGGCACACAAAACAAAAACAATCACTAAAGCTCCGAAACACAATCAACACTCGTCACGAACACAACGGGAAAATAGAACTGTCAACGTCGTCAATCAATCGACATAACCATTGCCATAGCTACTTTATAAAGGGGTCATCTCACTAAAAATCGTTTCAAATAATTAATTATATGTACTTGTATTTTTGTTCAAACTGATTTAGAACAAAATAAATTTATTTATTTATGTATTTCTAATCTATAATTTTTTTCTTTTTATCTACAATATGTAAAGAAAACCCTGTCCGACCCATAAGGATAATAAAGGTTAGGTAAACACATGACCAAATATAATATAAAATTTTACGTAATCATCATAGTAACAATACTAATAAATTTTGAAATTATCTTTTTTTCCCGTGAATTAAATCCAAATTCGCCGAAATTTAGTAATTTAAAAAAAGTGACAACACCATTTTAACGGTATTATTATAAGCGATGCGACCACGTGTCCCGTGCCTTGCCCCCCGTCGCAGATGTATTAAGTTACCTCTTTTTTGCGAAATAGTATTTCTTTTTTAGGGGGATTATTTTAACTTTAGCTCGGCTGCTGCTGTATACAAATACATTAGTAGAATCAGTTATCGATACTTAACAATACCTTCACGGATCGGACAGGGTTTTCTTTACTGGGTGTATATAGTGTACATAATGGTGGCCCAAAATGAAACATCTCCTTTGTTTTAACTTCCAGCTCGATATCTCATTGAGATGTATTTTTTAAACTATAATAATATATTTTATCACTGAGAGCTATTTTCATATAGGAGGGTTGTTCTTATACACTTGACTATTAATTAAGCTATATGATGCGACTTTAAAATGTGAACGTAAACTTCTAGAAGACATATGACTTCAAAATTGAACTATAAAACAAAACAATGTAGCTCCTTGAATCTTGAAAACGACAGTTAATATACAAAATAGAAAGCTCACATACATTTAAAACAAGTGCTAGTAATACATTTGAAATAACAGTGTATGTAATTTCACCGGGATTATTTCGACGGTTCATATCTTGCTTCGGTTATTTACACAGGATTTATAACAAACGGGTGAATTAACACCAAGAACGCGTTTGGTTTTACTTATTGTAATTTTGTTTTCGTATTCAGCCTTAATTTTATGGAATTGCACTGAAGGATTTACCTAACATATATACAAAAACATTTCGGGAAGCTACGTAGAATCTTCTCATCCGAAATGCCGCAGTGTCTCAAAAGTCTTCGACCAGTGTGTATTGCCAGTAATGACTTATCTTAATCAAATTTTATTCCGTGGTGCTTGGCAATCTGGGCTTCTCCCAGTTGCAATAATATCCCTTTGTGCCGATTGGCCTAGTTCCGTTCTGTCTTCTGCTTGTTATGGAGGGAAGTGGAAAAAATATATTTTTTCTTACTCCTCCGCTATTCTTTTCTGATTAATTTCGTTGCGGGACCCAAGATAGTTGAATCATTTCTCCGGGACTTGTCGAGCTTCATTGCTCGTCATTTTTCTGGCGGTCTCCACTATTGATTTTGGCTTTCAGAAGTTGCAGTGGGTGGGAAAATGTGTGGCGAGTTTTGTCCCAAAAAAAAGTCGCTAAAATCAGGTGGCAGTGGGCGGGGCAAATTGCTCGTAGAACCGATGGCCGATGGGGCAGTAGGGTTCTGGAGTGGAGGCCACGTACCGCGTAGGGAGGCCCCCAGTAAGGTAAACTGATGACCTGATGAAGGTGGCGGGAACCCAATGGATGCGGGCAGCACAAGACCAGTCATCGTGGAAAGCGTTGAGAATGCCTTTGTCCAGCAGTGGACAAAGGCTATAGGCAGAGGAAGAAGAAGAAGAAAAAGTATTCAAAAGTTCAGATAGAGAGGTACGCACATATTTCGACAGTCATGTATACCATCTTATGGGGAAGGAACCTAACCTAATCCCATCAACCTGGCACGAATCTAACTCATCATTTGCTGAGCCTTTAATCATCTGTATTTTGGGCTCGGCTTCTCAACCCCAACGTAGTTGGTAAAATGCTAGGCGGATGTTTAGGGGTCGGCTTCCAGTATTACCAGATTCAGGTAAATACCAGAATATTACATGGCGCTACTGCCTATCGTGTCGTGGTGGCCCAGTGGTTAAAACACCAACTTCTCAAGTACGAATGCGCAGGTTCGATTCCAGATCAGGCAAGTACCAATGTAACTTTTCTAAAGTTATACGTACTTTCTAAGTATATCTTGGACATGATTGAAGGTGAAGGAAAACATCTTGAGGAAACCTGGACTTTAAGTCTGAAATCGCTAACCCGCATTGAGCAAGCGTGGTGATTACGCTCAATCCTTCGCTGTATGAGAGTAGACCTGTGCCCAGCAGTGGGACGATTAAAAGGTTGATGTTGACCGCCTATCTGATTTGTACAACCCAGCTACTGGGTAATACGATACCACTTATTAAGACTGATGGTAAGACTTTCGGACTTCTAACAGCCCGTAACGACGGCCAAGGATCTACAAAAGTAAGCCGGAACCACCGGCCTAACGTACTTTCCGAGGAACGGAAGGGTCTCCGTATAAAAAGATGGTCGCCTATCCGCAGACCAACCGCGCTTACCTTAACCTGATCAATCGACCTGCCCCTTATTGCGTAACACATTATTACTATTAATTGGTATCATTTTGAAGAGTATTGCGTATCCATTACTCCATATGATCAAAAAAGTATCGGCCCAATGACTTAAATCTTCATCTCAGCGTTAATTCCAGTTGTATCTGAAGCTTTTCAGCTTTGGAGTCTAGGGTCCGCTTTACCAGTCTAACTGCTGATTTTGGCTAAACTTCGATATTTTCCGTGAAGCGACTGCCGTCTGACCTCCACAACCCGAAGGCGATGTCGAAGCATTGCAGTTAGACCAATAGGGTTGTTTCCAAGTTATGAAAATAAAAAAAAAATATTAGTCCGTCTTATAGATAATAAAAACAATTTTAAGACCCATATTTTTTATTTTGTCATAATTACCAAAAACTACTGACATATAGCCTATTAAAGTTACGGAGTGGGGGCTAATTACGTCATGCCATGGTATATTTTGTACCACGGCGAGACGTCATGCGACATTTCAAATCAATATATCTTCCTAAGTATTTGAATGAAAGAAAAAGTAAAAAATACGTATTCAAAATTTTTTATAAATCTATCTGATGGACATGAAATTATTTTTTAGGATACAAGCCAATTATAGGACTTTTGAGGGCTCCAACAACCCGTAACGACTGCCATTAGATGTTCGTGCGGCAACCGGGACCAATGGCTTAACGTGCTTTCCGAAGCACGACCAGACCAGTGCAAATATTCATGCTGCCAATGGCTTAAATAACGCAATGAATGTTGTTGAACTGTCAAAGTGGAATCCATTGCTACTAATAGTGTGTTACGAAATTAACCTGTCGTGTGGCTGTTATTATTTTAGCCACAAGCCTCCTCACAAACTCTTGTACTTACGCTATACAGTACTTAATTCCAAAAAAACTAACAACTCTTTACTTTTCGACTATACTATAATAGGGTATTTGACTTAAAAAAACTAATTAGTCCGTCAGTCAGATTACCAAAAAACACTAGACACGTATTTTGTCTTTTTTCATTTAAACAAAAAATTAAGACGACACAGTGCGTTGAAAACTCGTGTGACGTCCCTGCACGCTACACTTTTTAGCGACCAGTGACGTCACCAGCCACCACTCCTGATCTTTGATGCCTTTTATATTTGACAATTTTATTGTTTTGATAAACAAAAAAAATACGTGTAAATAAAATAAAAATATTTTTTGGAAATCTGACTGACGGGCTAATTAGTTTCTTTTAGTCAAATACCCTATTATAGTATAGTCGAAAAGTAAAGAGTTGTTAGTTTTTTTGGAATTAAGTACTGTATAGCGTAAGTACAAGAGTTTGTGAGGAGGCTTGTGGCTAAAATAATAACAGCCACACGACAGGTGTCCCGATTGGTCTCCCGTTCTCCAAGAAAGCATGCATGTAATCAGGTATTTTAATCCCAAAACAGTGTTTTTACACCATTTTCAAGACAGCCATTTTATATACATACATGTTTATAAAACACCAGTTTTCACAGTCTGTGTTTATCCCGTCTTTCTTATTGTTTTTATTATTGTCTCAGAAGATTATTTATGCTAGTATGAGCCGCTTTTTATGCTTTTGTACTTTTTGTTTGCACTGTGAATAAACAAAACATTATGAAGTGCGAAGACGCTCTGAGAAAAAGCTTTGTTGAGAATCATTCGTAGGATTTAAATACACTTTTATTGCCGATGTTTTTACCAATAACTTTGCCCGACCCTATATAGAGTACCTACTAAATGATTGCTACGACGTAGCTGATGTGACGATGTTACGCTGCCTACGGCGTAGTAGATTTACTATGCGATAGTAATTTCTTTGCTTTTAGTTGTTAAACAGAATATTTAGTTAATGACTGCTATACAGTATTACACTATTGTAGTTGTTATCAAACTCAGAGTTTTCTGCACTGAGTTTCTTTTAAATATATTTATATACAGTACCTACTAAATGATTGCTACGACGTAGCTAATGCGACGTTACTAATCTAAATCAAAATCAAAGCATTTATTTCAAATAAACCAGTTACAGCCACTTTTGAATTGTCAGAAGGTCGGTCAGTCAGTAAGGTGAAGCTAGTCGCCCATTCCAAAGAGTAGGTACCTATGGAGAAGAACGGGCAAGAAACTCCATAGACACTCTTTTAAATTATCAAGCTATTGGTCCAAATATTTGATTACATCATTCATTTTGAAATCAACTGTGTGAGAACGTTGCAGAAATATAAATATATATTGTACGCAAAAGCGCCTATTATGGAAAACACACAAAAAAAAAACAACAAAAAAAGACTAACCCAACAAATCGATGCTTTACAGCAAGTACATTGTGCTCACATGTGTACCATGTAATTATACAATACTAAGAAATTGAATTTACACAATGCAAAGATAGTTTTGTCCAAAGTTCAGCAGCTCCAACAGTGTTCCCGAATACTAAGTTTAGCTCCTGTGTAGCTGCACCAGTGCCGAATACCCCTGTCAGCGATGCAATTCCGTAACGTACTATATGCTTAGCTACATAGTGTGTAGGTACTGGCTTTGAGTAAAAAAAAAAACAAACAAACTAGGTTGCCTACGGCGTAGTAATAATAATAATAAATTTATTCACCAATAAATATACGAACTACAAAACAACATAAAACATAGTAACTATATAGGTAATACATACGCTACATAATAGGAGCATCTGCAACCGAACTAGGTAAAACCTGTATCTCGGTGTGCAGCGCCAAACCTCTCAGTAAGTTAATATCTTAAAAAATTAATCTAACGCGAACAGCTTTATGTCGATAAAAAGAAAAGCAAAATAACACAAAATAAAATAAACTAAGCTAAAAAGTAAGTTTGTTACAACAATTTTACATAAAACAAAATACAATTAATTAAGCTCAAACTTAGTGAGTTAAATACTAGGAAAGCTAAGTGAGTTGGTGTTTATGTATGGAGAAGGGTGCATGAATGTGTGAGTGTTAGAGTGTGTGTGTTTGGTGTGGAATTTTGAGTGTACTCAGGTATGTGTGTTTAAGTAATATGAAGATGAAGAGTAAAAAAAGAAAATAATAATAATAATAAATAAAAATAAAATATCTGAAAAGTTGCCCAAAGGAGCCTATTTACTCTGGTACGATTAACAATTTTTCAGTGTCCTCATATGTTAAGGTCAGCAAGTACTTCTTCACTCTGTCTTTACAACGATCCCCAGTGAGAGGGTAAACGTCTAGAATGTAGTTGATTTTATTATAGACATGGGGACCCAAAAATACAAAGAATCTTCTGATAAAGGAAGTTTCAGGTTTATGTTCACAAGTGCAAACTATTTGTTTCCTACGCCTATGTTTGTAGTTGGGGTCATATGCTACGTTTCGGTGTTGCTTTAGAACTACTGTCAGTATATAGAGCTGTCTAACAGTAAGTACTTCACAGTATTTATAAAGCAACGTCGTGGAAAATAGTCGAGGCTTGTAAGCGCAAATCTTTAGTATTGTGCGTTGAGCAATCTCAGTAGGTTCAATTATAGTTTTGGGAGCTCCTCCCCATGATGAAATGCAATACGTTAAAACTGACTGACATAAGGCATAGTAGATTTGTTTCAATAACATAGGATCAACCACATGACGCAGCCTCTTAAATACATAAATAAGTTTTCTGACCCGAGCGCTAAGTAATTTTATGTGATCTTTGAAACTGAGATGGCGGTCGAAGAGGATCCCTAAATATTTTATTGTAACAACGCGTTCGATTGGATTACAGGTACAGTGTGTGTCTAGGGAACATTGGTGAGGGACTATGTTATAGTTGCTCCCTGCTTGTGTTGATTGCCGTATACTGAAAGTTAGGTATTTCGTTTTAACAGTATTCAAGGTCAAAAGATGAAGCCTAAGCCATTGGTTTACTACATTAAACCCATTCTGCGCAGCATTAAAGGCCTCATCCCAGGTATTGGCAAAGAAAAGAAGAGCTGTGTCATCAGCGTAAGATATGATGTCGCCATTGGGCACGATGATGCTAGTAAGATCGTTTATGTAAATAAGAAAGAGAGTAGGCCCCAAAATACTGCCCTGGGGAATGCCAAAAGACACTGGAAGATCAGCGCTAACATGACGCCCTATTCGAACACACTGCGTCCGCCCGGTTAGATAGCTTTCGAAAAGCCGGAGTTGGATTCCTCTCACTCCAAGCTTTTCCAGCTTGGTAATTAATATGGGAATAGAAATAGTACCGAATGCTTTTTTTAGGTCCAGGAAGATAGCTAAGCATTTCCGCCCTCTGTTTAAGTTAGTACCAACATATTCAGTTAAATAATAAACAGCATCATCGGTTGATCTATTTGTTCAAAAGCCAAACTGATTGTTTGCAAGCAATTTATTTTTTTCCAAGTATTTTGTGAGTCTATTGTTAATTATCTTTTCGAGGAGTTTTGAGATAGCGGGTAGAATAGAGATTGGGCGATAATTAGAGATGTCCTTTTTATCACCGCCTTTAAAAATCGGACGGACTTCAGAACTTTTCAATTGGGAAGGGAACTGACCCGTCTGAAGGCATTGATTAAAAATGTAAGTAAGCGCCGGGACAAAGAACTGAACGTGTTTCTTCAAAAATTTATTTGACACATTATCGCGGCCCACCGTACATTCTGTCTTTAGAGTCATCACCAGACGAAAGACCTCATTTTCATCCGCTTCCTCTAACACAAACGAGTTTAGTTGAGTACTAGTATAGAGGGAATCCGTCAATAACGGGGATGCAGCATCAACTGTATTGTGAAGGTTCAAGCATTCTTCAGCTAAGGTCCGGCCTATATTTACAAAAAACTTATTTATAGAGTCCAGGGACTTTTCAGGTGAGGAGCCAACCTTGAGAAGATGGTTCGGGTGACTAGAGACTTTATTCAAGCTAGAGATCTCTTTAAGAACTTTCCAGAGCTTTTTTGGATCGTTTTTTGTTTTTTCAACCTCCGATTTCTCATACTCAAGTTTGACTTTCTTTAAAATGTTAGTGCAGAAATTCCGATATCGCGTATAGGTAACCTTTAGAGTTTCATTATCTGGTGAGGACTTCAATTCATAGTGTAGTCTGTCTCTATTCTTCATACACCTCAATAACCCAGGAGTTACCCATGGTTTGATGATCCTTTTACGTCTTGATATTTTGACAACAACAGTATTATTATTTGTTGCGGCCTGTGTTGAGCTGGTTAGGTAGTTGATAGAGAATTCAGGATCATTAGACTGGAATATCGGAGTTAGATCGATTTTTAGGATGTCCTGAGTTAAGGCTTCCTCATTGGTTACTGTATATGTACTGTTTATAAGGGTTGGAGATAAATTAAGATCTAAACATACTATCACAGGGTAATGATCCGTTAAAGTAGTAGTAGGAATCAAAGTATATGTGCAGTAGGTACTTCTTAGTAATATATGGTCTAGACATGTTCCACTCGCACTGCGAGTAATTTCTGTATGGGCAGGTAGTAATCCGTGAGATGCAATAAGAGTCAAATACTTCTCTCCAGTTAAATCAATTTTAGAATTGTTGATGGGAATATTAATGTCACCTAGTAACATCAAGTTTTTGGACCCTTCTACTTTTAAAAGAGTCTCATGTAATGAGTCAAGAAAGGGATCAACGTTTTTGTATGAGGGAGAGCGGTATATAGAAACTATCGTCAACTGCTTGCCACATCGGGTAATAAGGCAGTTTCCTTCTTGAAAAAATGGTTCTTCAAACACTAAGTCAATATGTTCTTTGTAATAAACAATTACTCCGTCATTTTGCTTTAAATTTTTTAAAGTAGAGAACGATTGGAATCCTGGTAGAGTAGGAATAACATTAGTTTTTAATAACCAACATTCCGTGAGGACTATTATGTCACAATTCATTTTTAACCTATCCAGTAACAGTACAAGTCCAGTGAGGTTACAGTTAACGCTACGGATATTTTGCGTAAGTATGGTCAGACGTTTGTCAGGCGAAAAAGATATCACCTCATGACAGTTTTCAAGATCACAAACTGATACTTTTGAGACAGAGCAATTATCTATGTCATTTGTTAAGCTATTTAAATCACCAAAAATGATTCTCTATAGGAAATGGGACAAAGTAAAAAATGGCAACCAGAAGTAAAGATTAAATTCAAATAATAAGTTAGTGAAGTGATACTCTTCAGCTCATAAAAAATGTTTAAGTGTGTGTTCCTGTTTAGTGTAAATTGGCAATCATTAAAGAAAGATATTAATAAAATTGAAGCATGCATAAACAATATATCAGAAATACAATATGACAAGATAATTTCCAAGACTAGTCACTCGTTAGAAATCAATTTTTCCACATCAGATTCTGAAGTTATTCTGATTTGCGGATCATTGACCTTTTTTCGAAGGTACACTATACCATTTGCAGTCCAGCAAAATTGGTAACCATGGCTCCGTTGGAAACCCCTGGCCAGATAAAAAAGCTTTTGTGCTTTATATGTGAGGCATTCCGCAACGTAAACCGGCATCAGAGGGCCATTTAGTTTAAAGTGAGAAGTATTAAGTTTCGCCTCCTTAGCCTTCAATTTATTGAAATTTTTAACTCCACTGATGACTTTTTCTTTAGTGAGAGTCGTGGTAAAATCCACAATGATTGGGTGGGACTTGTTTTTTGACTTAAGTCGGTAAATATCTCTTATCTTAGAGCTTTCGATATCCACTTTCAGTGACGTTCCCATATTGACAACTAGGCTGCAAAGATCTTCCTTTGTCTCTTTATCAGTCTTGGGTATGTTACGGATTTCAATGCCCGTTGAGCGAGATTTACGCTCAAATTGTTCTAACTTTTCTTCTAATAGTTGGATCTTTTTTTTATCATTTGCCCGTTCCTCCTCTAACGTGGCAATACGTCCCAGGAACTCATCGTACTTACACGACATGACCTCGACACTGTGCTTCAACTCTGAGTTTTGTACAATAATGCTACCGATCTTTTCCATTAACTCCTCAAATCGTAGTTCCTGTTTGCCAGAGAACGCATTAAACGTAGACAAAGTCACAGGCGTGATGTTTTCTTCACCATCGAACTTCCTCTTTTTACGTTCCGTTATATTTGATATTATGGAAAGATCAGGCGCAGATTTACATTGGTGTATTATTGCTTCCTGCGCCAGTACAGGCGCTAAGGGTTCAGGACATTGGCGTAGATGCCGGTGGAGGTGAACGATTTATAGGCATGATTCCGTATAGCTCACCACGTAGTTACCAGGAGAATAGGTTTATAGGGCAGATAGAAAACAAAATTTGGCAAAAGATCAATGTAGAAAGTTAGAAAGAGACTAAAATCTATTTCGTTCCTTATTTATCAACAGCAAAAGCTAATTATCAAAAGCTAATTTGTCAAAAGTTGAACCACTCAACACTGCCAGGTACCAGGCTCTCATGGAACCAGTGGCAAGCTGTGTACACCAACAATGACGTTAACAACGGGGTGGAGCCAGACTGGCGAGTATTGTACCTTCTATTGGCTTCGTTAGTGAGCGGGACGCACGCTGTCCGAATGAGATGTCAGTATCCCGGCAGTAAGGTCTCGCGCAGCAGTAGATTTACTATGCGGTAGTAATTTGCTTGCTTTTAGTTGTTAAACAGAATATTTAGTTAATGACTGCCACACAGTATTATACTATTGTAGTTGTTATCAAACACAGAGTTTTCTGGACTGATTTTTTTTTTTTTATATAGAGTACCTACTAAATGATTGCTACGACGTAGCTGATGCGACGATGCTACGGTACCTACGGCGTAGTAGATTTACTATGCGATAGTAATTTCTTTGCTTTATGTTGTTAAACAGAATATTTAGTTAATGACTGCTACACAGTATTATACTATTGTAGTTGTTATCAAACACAGAGTTTTCTGGACTGAGTTTTTTTTTAAATAATTTTATATAGAGTATCTACTAAATTTTTGCTACGACGTAGCTGATGCGACATTCCTACGCTGCCTACGGCATAGTAGATTTACTATGTGATATTAATTTGCTTGCTTTTAGTTGTTAAACAGAATATTTAGTTAATGACTGACTGTTAATGTATCGTTGGTCGTGTTGTTGAGTTTAACATTGCATCACCTCGCTCAACTGCCGTCTTCCTTTCCATTCGCTCAGTTTTTCTGAGTGAATAGGCTCTTAATAAACTAGCGCGCTTGACCATCAACGATCGCATCAATGCTTACCATCAGGCAGGATTGCGGTCAAGCGCTAGTTTATAATTATAAAAAAAAAGTTGTTATCAAACACGGAGTTTTCTGAACTGATTTTTTTTATATAATTTTAATTTACAGAAAAGATGGATATTGATGGTTTTCTTGTATTTGAAGTATATTGCAATTCTAATGCTCCATATGTTAGAAAAATGTGTTTGCTCAATTTCGTAAACAATGCAAAGTTTGTGGTGGCTCTGTCAAAATAAACCTCATTGGTACTGATAGTGTATTCCGGAATTATCCCACTGATCTGCCTCTGGGCAAAGAGGATATATATTTCAATTCGCACAAACATTGCGTCTATTTTGGGCGAAATTGCCAGCATTTATCTTCTAAGACTTTCCCAAACAGGTATATTACCAAGTAGTGAGAGAAATCGCCGTCACACTCATGTTATTATTGCTTTATTTCACTAGAAAAACAAAGCTTGACTTCGTTTTTGATTTCCCAAAGGTTTCCGTATAAGTGATGTGATGTGACGTATGCTAGTGTTCATATTACTGACAGTTCCTTGTTATATGTAGGGTCGGTGCGGTTGTTAGCGATTGAAAGAGCGAGTAGCAGTTTGATTAGTTAATTTGTTCTCAAGCTACTTTAGTAAAGTTTATAATTTATATCATTCATATTTTTACTTTGTGTCGCATTGATTTGCTAGGATCTGAATTTGATAAGTCCCGATTTCCAACAGTGCAATCTAATAAGATGGTGTTTCGGTTAATTCTACACACACACACGAATACACACGCACGCACACACATGCGCGCGCACGCACACACACACATACGTGCGCACACACACACAGCTCCACACACATGTACCCACACACACACTTTTAATCGCTTTTATGTAGTTAAGTTTAATCTGAAACCACAGACTATGTTAGTAGAAAATACTCGTACTATCAAATCGGAACCGGACGCTTCTTAATATTGCCATTATATGAAACATATGCCGTTTTTGAGGATGATATTCTCGTAGGTTTAGTATATTCTGTTTTTATTTTTTAAATTCCTATTTGTGTTTATTGAAACAACTTTGGATTTGGATCACCTTTTTATCTTTTTATTCTTACTATACTACTGTCTCGGTGCCACTTTTAATTGTTTGTTGCACTGGGTGACGTCTTTCCGTCGGCGCCGGCTGTCGCTGAAAACCAGCGCTGGGCTTTGTTTTGCAAGAGTCGCAGCATAATGATGAGCGACAACCGTTTTGCGTGGATGTGACGCATGTTTCCCTCAACTATGTCTTATTTTTTGCGTTTTTGTAAACTTTTGCGTCATGTTATTACTGCAAATAAACGCTTATTTTTTCTTTCTTCTTTCTAAATTCATTCTGTAAAATCTCCTATTGTGTGCATAGCAGTCAGGGACTTCACACTTTTTGGTGCCAATTTTTGTGATAAAGATTATTATTATTCTGAATTCTTTACTCATATATGGAGTATCTTAATTTTTTATTTACATAAATTATAAACTAGCGCTTGACCGCGATCCCGCCTGATGGTAAGCAGTGATGCGATCGTTGATGGTAATGCGTGCTAGTTTATTAAGAGCCTCTTCAGTCAAAAAAAACTGAGTGAATAGAAAGGAAGACGGTGGTTGAGCGAGGTGATCAATGTTAAACCCTATAACACGACCAACGTCGCTGCGCCAGGGGCAGATTGATCTGGAGACCCTTCACGAGCAAACTCCCGACACAACAACATTTGGCGCATCGTACCCGGTACACATCGCAACACAACTGCTCAGGCCCGTCCTCCGTCTTCACCAGTCATTATGCCGGAACACGACGAATTGCTTGGCGGCTTGACTTTGTCATCATCATCATCATCATCAATACCAGCCAGCAGCCAATGTTATGGCCTACCACTTATTGTAATCTAAACAAAAGCGCTGACCACCAAATCCGCGATAACAGTGTAAGGCAGGAGTATGGTTTTAGCCCGTATGAGTCCGGCACTGCCCAAGCTGACTCACTAGTAAGGCATTCTGGGCGTACATGAGGATTTACCACTCCTGCCAAAACAAAAACAAAACCCTTTTCTGTATGGGTATCACAAGTCTTCATTACGAGACTTGATCATCGATATCGACCGCGTTTGACTCGTCGATTGGCCCGCTTCAAGTTTGTAAAAACTCTCAACCAACGAGAGCGCCAAACGCGGTCGATATCGACAATCGAATCTCGTAATGAAAACTCATGGTAGCCACACTATTGGCTTGTATCCTAAAAAATAATTTAATGTCCGTCAGATAGCTTTATAAAAAATATTGAACACGTATTTTTTATTTTTTCTTTCATTCAAATACTTAGGAAGATATATTGATTTGAAATGTCGCATGACGTCACGCCATGTTGCAAAATATAGAACGGCGTGACGTAATTAGCCCCCACTCTGTAACTTTAATACGCTATATCTCAGTAATTTTTGGTAATTAAGACAAAATAAAAAATACAGGTCTTAATGTTTCTTATTATCTGTAAGACGGACTAATTATTTTTTGAGTTTCATACCTTGGATACATCCCTATTATCTCAACATCCCGCTGCCGGTCAGACCCATTCCCACGGCGAGGCGTCCCCATTACATTCCGTATAATATTCCCAGTTATTTGGAGTCAACAAACATTGATGGCAGGTTAATGAGTAGTGGTTAGGGTTGTCACTAAGCACATGTTTGTTTAGAGGCGCACCCCTTCGATCTATTGACAAATTTGTTAAAAGCCCACCAAAGGAAATTGATACGCGGTGACATTAAAAATACAATGAAGCGTCAGGACTTTAGTTGATGTTTATATGGCAACAAGCAGCTGCACCCCGCTTTTTCACCCATATAAGTTTCAATTCCGCAGGAACATCGGGATAAAAACTATAGTAAGTAAGGAATATCTTATGCGTATGTTTTATTCCTAGTTACTAACTATCTGTGTGTCAAATTTCATCCAAATCCATGGTTTTTGCTCGAAGACTCACTAACTCATAGTGAGTTAGTTTTCTGGGTGGTAGGCCATAACATCGGCTGCCGGCAGAAGTTACCACCCACCAGACAAGGTCTTGCCGCCAAGCGATTCGTCGTGTTCCGGCATGATTTCTGGTGAAGCCGTAAGGAGGACGGGTCTGAGCAGTTATGTTGCGATGTGTGCCTGGCACGATGCGCCAATTGTTGTTGTGTCAGGAGTTTGGTCGTGGTGAGTCTCCAGATCAATCTCCCTCTGGCGCAGTATCGTTGGTCGTGTTGTTCTTGGGTTTAACATTGCATCACCTCGCTCAACTGCCGTCATCCTTCCTATTCCTAAATTTTTTAAGTGAATAGGCTTAATAAACTAGTGCGCTTTACCACTAACGATTGCATCACTGCTTACCATCAGGCGGGATTACAACCAAGCACTAGTTTTTAATTATTAAAAAAACAAAAGCGATAATAAAGATCCATCCATCCATCGTCATAAACTTTCGCATTTACTATATAATATTAGTAGTATATAAAAAGGGTATATAAACGGTCACCAAAGCCTGGAACATAGGCGTAGAGTAGCCAGCCTTTCGGTGTTCTATAGGATGCATTTTGGTGAGTGTCCGAGGGAATTGCATGATTTAATTCCCCCATCTCCGTACCACCATCGGACGACCCATCGTACGGCGAGTTTCCCTCACCTTCACGTTATTAACACCACTACGATCTGAACGAAGCGTTTCGCCTTGTCTTTTATACCGATTACATCAAGGGAATAGAACCATTTTGCCAGCGGTGGTGTTTCCGACGGATTACAATTTTTATTTTTGCGTCTTCAAGGCTAAAAAATAAATAAAATAGCTGCGGTAAATCCTCTCTTTGAGGAGTGGCTAGAGAGGTGCCACGGCGCCCTCACCTTCCGCCTGATGTAGGTCCTCACCAGACACGGTTCCTATACCGAATAAGGCGGGAGTAAACGCCAGGGCTTCACCACTGTGTGGATCGCCCCGAGGACACGGTGAAGCATACGGGGGAGGTCTGCCCGGCTTGGATAGGCTTGGTTAGGTAGGCTTTGAAGACCGTTTTGAACTAAATCTGGGTCGCTAATTAACCTTTTCACACGCCTCTCCATCGAACCCAAAGTTGCCAGATGTAGCTTAATACCAGTATTTTATATAGAGTAACTACCTATCTGATCTCCACAACGCAATTCTTGGTAAGACTGGCTGTCAATATTTGGAGTAGACAACTCGTATTGACTATCTAAGTTCCACTAAAGATAGCCGAGATCCGAGATCATTCATCATCATCATCATCATTTCAGCGGAAAGATGTCCACTGCTGGACATAGGCCTCCCCCAAGGTTCTCCACGACGACCGGTCCTACGCCTCCCGCATCCCGCGGTTTCCCGCGACCTTTACCAGGTCGTCGGTCCTACTTGTCGGGGGCCTACCCACGCTACGTCTTCCGGAGCGAGGTCGCCACTCGAAAACCCGTCGGCCCCATCGGGCATCGGTCCTACGGGCAATGTGTCCAGCCCACTGTCACTTTAGTGTTGCAATTCTTCGGGCTATGTCGGTTACTCTCGTTCTTCTGCGGATCTCCTCATTCCTGATTCCATCGCGCAGTGTAACCCCAAGCATAGCCCTCTCCACTGCCCTTTGAGTGACTTTGAGCCTTCTTATAAGGCCCATTGTTAGCGACCACGTCTCAATTCCATAAGTCATCACTGGCAACACACACTGGTCGAAGACTTTTGACTTGAGACACTGCGGTATTTCGGACGAGAAGATTCTACGTAGCTTCCCGAAAGTAGCCCAGCCGAGTTGGATTCGACGATTGACCTCTTTCTCAAAGTTGGACCTACCTAACTGGATAGTTTGTCCCAGGTACACGTAACTGTCAACAACATCGAGAACAGAGTCTCCAATCTTTATAGGAGTCGGTACAACATGCTTATTATAATGCCTATGTAATAATGCTTTCCGAAGCACATAGTGTTCCTAGAATGTAAGGATAGTCACTCATTCACAGACGCTGTTATTATTTTACTGCAAGGTACAAATCAGAGGTTAAAATATTTTTTTAATGTTATCACCTAGTGCTTGATTACGATATACCTAATACACTAGTTTACTGACAATGCGAGGTCATCTAAAACTTGACAGCGTCAGTGTAGAGGAGTGATATATAGGTGGGGCAAAGCTAGTTTTTGTTGTTTTAAGGTGACCTTTTAAAGGATAAGTAAAATAAAAACTGTTCAGATTTGTTTGTTCAATCTTATCAACGATTATTTAATTGATAAGAATATTTTGTCGCCCTGATTAATACGAGACAATATTTCTGTCCCATGACAGCCTCAGTGGCGTAGCGGTAGCAAACGCAGCCGCTGCGCAAGGAGGCGCGGGTTCGATCACCGCGGAGTACAAATATTTGTATGCATGAATATGGATATTTGTACTGGTCTGGTCGTGCCTCGGAAACCATGTTAAGCCGTTGGTCCCAGTTGCCATACGAAAATTAAATGGCAGTCGTTACGGGTTGTTAGAGCCCTCGAAAGTCCAACAATTGGTCTAGCTGCAATGCTTCGATATCGCCTTCGGGTTGTGGAGGTCAGACGGCAGTCGCTTTACGGAAAATATCGAAGTTTAGCCAAAATCAGCAGTTAGACTGGTAAAGCGGACCTCAGACTCCCATGCTGAAAGAGCTTCGGATGCGAATGGGATTAACACTGAGAAGAAGATGATGATGATGATGATGATGATGATGATGATGATTAGTTTAGTATAGGCTTATTCACTGTAAATATTTATTATCACTTAGAAGTCTCTGAACCTAAGTGGGAATATGAACTGGTACCAAATAATCTGTTTTTTTTTTTTGCCAGAACATGCCTTTGTATGACCACTGAATATGTGCCAACGACTTGATTAATCCAGTCTTGTCACCTATACGATGACTTTAATTCCTAAAAATATACCCCCTTATTCATAAAACCTGCTTAAAATTAACGAGTGATTAGCCATTCTTTAACCATACATTTTTGACCTTTTAACGTCACTTAACTTAAATCATCCTTTATGAATAAAGACCACAGTGTTTAAGGGGTTTATTCATAATTGATTTTTAAAGTTAAGTGACCTGCAAGCGTCTAAAATGTATGTTTAAAAAATCGTTAATCACTAGTTAACTTTATGCAGTGTTTATGAATAAGGGGGATTATCTGTAGTTTACGATGGACATTTACTACAAAATACATATTATGATTCAACATCAGATCAGGTTATGTATTTTTCTTTTTAATGAGGCTGAGAATTAGCACTCTGAGAACGTTAAAATTAAAAACATAAATCCCTCAAAAACGCCCGCTCTTTCCCCACTTTCTGGTGCTTTCGCTGGAAAAAAGTGTCACCACAAACTCCCCAGTAGCACAGCTGTTTGTCTACTTAGAAAGCATCTGTCTGTATACAATATTAGGCATGTGAAGTTACTAAAATTTCAAGACACAGAATATTAAAATAAATTATTTACCATATCTCAGCCAGCCGCGCTAATATATCAACGAAGCCTATGAAATTCGTTAAAATTACGTATGTAAATGAAACCTTACTTAAATAAAAGCCTCCAGGCATAAAGAGCGTGACAGCTAATATATTTATGCATTGCTGACTTCAAAAAATAAACAATTATATTAAATCATATATCTGTCAGTATGCCATTTCTGAAGATAGGACAGAAATATTCATCATCTCAGCGTTAATCCCAGTCGCATCCCTAGCTTTTCAGCTTTGGAGTCTGGGGTCCGCTTTACCAGTCTAACTGCTGATTTTGACTAAACTTCGATATTTTCCGTAAAGCGACTGCCGTCTGACCTCCACAACCCGAAGGCGATATCGAAGCATTTCAGCTAGACCAATTGTTGGACTTTCGAGGGCTCTAACAACCCGTAACGACTGCCATTAGATGTTCGTATGGCAACCGGGACCAACGGCTCAACGTGCTTTCCGAAGCACGACCAGAACAGTGCAAATATTCATATTCATGCATACAAATATTTGCACTCCGCGGGGATCGAACCCGCGTCTCCTTGCGCAGCGGCTGTGTTCGCTACCGTTACGCCACTGAGGCTGTCATGGGACAGAAATATTGTCTCGTATTAATCAGGGCAACCAAATATTCTTATCGTTTAAATAATCGTTGATAAGATTGAACAAACAAATCTGAACAGTTTTGATTTTACTTATCCTTTAAAAGGTCACTTTAAAACAACAAAAACAAGCTTTGCCCCACACTAGATATCACTCCTCTATCGTGGGTTACATTTAAACTCCGAAAAAACTAACTGTAGGCCAAAATATTATTTGTTCTGTGCACCAACCGTATTATCTACTCTGGAGAAGAAGACTGTAACTTGTTGTTATGAAATGTTAAATAAGGTAGAATTTAAATAAGGGATTAATATAAACCAAAAAAGTTTTGTGGAGCACTGCTACGTAGAGATGTGCGGTCAGTTACATTAGAAATTCTTGCGAAGTGGTGACGTCATAGCGTCAACTACGCCATAGAAAGAGAACACGTGTACAGGGATATAGATGCCTAATCTGTTATCATATATTCAGTTGATTTCGCAATCCCCTACCATGAATTTTCATGAGAGATTTTTTAGAGTTCTTTTCTGTAAAATAACACAACAATGGGCTGAACGCACGTTTTCAGTATAAGCTTCGATTCCACACTGTATAGAAAAATTGCTATAAATTTGCCAAAAAATTAATAATAGAAAAATAACTTTAATTCTCCTATACAATTAAGTTCAGTTTACGCTAAAACTGAACATTTTATAAATTTTTATTAGTGCTAGTCATTCTGAAATCAACTCGATTTTCATTAAAATAAAGTTGATATTTGCTTAAGGTGAAATAGCCCGGCTTGCGCCGTCAGGCTTCTTTCATTCGTTCGTACCTTAAACTTATGTCAGGTATAGGGCATAAAAAATCCATTAACAAACCGCCTGTCTTTGCATTTTGTACATCACTTTGGCTGTTTTGGAAGCGTCACAATTCTGAATCTCATCTGATATATAGTCGTATACGGTAAGTATTTAGCTTTTGCTCCTAAAATTTACTATAAGTAAAGAAACATTGTCAATGTAAAAATAATCATAGGTTTATTTTATGTTATAATAGAAGAGTCTTCTAGGGCGCGGAATGCAAGCTTTTGGATTGTTTATTACTGATATTGTTATACTTTTTGTTACTAATAATCTGTGTTGTTGCTTCTGTCTCGTGAACTCTGCTATATATTTTAATTCTTTGTCTATTTTACCTTCAAAGTTGTGTAGTGTATGTAAACACTGGTACAAGGAATTGTATTTATTATCGCATTAAACCGTGAGATGGCCTTTGGTTGCATACCACGTTTTACACCCTATTGATACACACACACACTTATAAAAATTTGTTTATCTTCAACAAATACACATGCTAACACATTTCATTACGAAGCAAAGTAATTGAATTACTTGCCAATTTGAAACCTCACATGTTTGCAAAACATTTCGAAATGAAGAAAATTTAATAAACATACGTACCGCAAACTAATCAGTCTAGTTTAATTTCATCTTGTATTACTTGCGTACAGCAATTTTGAGTAGTAAAAATATCAAATTCAAGGCAGATCTTTTCAGATTCGTGAAACATTCAATATATCTCCGGCAAGGTCCCCTTTGGTGTGACCTCGGGACCTAACGGCCATATTTCTCAATGGCTCTAAATGAATTCTGGCATATTTATAGGTCTAGTTTCAGATCTACTTGACAGTGAGAATACACTGATAACACCTGAAATTGGAACTCCTATATATGCGTACATATTTTTTGTGGCTTGTGTGAGGGTAAATTGGTGGAACAGATTTATGTAAATGATGGCCTCCTAGGTCTACTGCATAGGTTTTCAAAGTAATGTGGAGGGGTATATGAAGAACAGGGTGTAAATTTCAGTCAGCCTCCATAGAAAATGGAAGGATCCTCCGACCAAGCAGCTGGTGTTGTGTCTGGTGGGCACTTGCTCGACAGTTGATATCGGGAAGTTGCATTTATGCCAGTTGCACAGAGATGCAAGATCTGTGGTGACGTCAGTATGACGCATTGTTAGCATGTCGCATATGTAGATACCTCTACTGCTCCTTCGTGAACATTTGAACTATTAAGTGGGCAGTAGAATACACAGATTCTTTTTATATCCTTACGATTACAAAAATATATTACACGTTTGAATAGGGTTGCACTAGAATAAACAAAAACATTGAAGTGATCAGTTTACACACATCCCACACACACACAGACCCTCTCTCAAATCACACAGTCACACCTCTTTTCATACACTGAGAGATCATGTATTCATATTCTATATAATATATTATATTGAATTGTGTAACACCGATGTAAACGGTAAACACATCTTGTAGAAAATAAGACAAATGGCTACGATAAATGTAATATTATCCGAGAGGTTTGGCGCTGATAGCTGGAATACAGGCTATCTAGTTCGGATATTTAACTCTTTTGTACTCAAAACTAGCCATTTTTGTTTGTAAAATGTTTATGTTCCTTTTTCAAATAAATAAGTGAATATAAAAAAATAAATATGAAAATAAAAATAAGGTTATTTCCCTAACAGAAATCGTAAGTTTTGTCATTCAGTTGTACCCTGACTTGATACAAAGTTGTCAGGTAGCAAACAGATGACAAATATTTCCATCGGAAACAAGATAGGAAAAATTTATTGAAAATGCTATGATCTTGTTCTTGTACCTTCGAATTCGAGCCACAGGCACAGATATCCGATAGAAAAGGATTTACGTATCAATCAGGTTTTGTTAGAGTGTACAAAGAATTGATAGGTTTCTTTGTGTGATTTTGACGTTTGGCAACGTATAATTGATTGATGAATTCTTGATGTAAAAAAATACGCATTGTTGTGTTTAGGTTCGTGCTTCTTACTTTATCGAAACTGGTCTTGATGGATTTAGAAATTGCAAGGGCTTGTTAAAATTGTAGCATTACACTCTTGAATAATGTACCTATTATGTCAGGTGACAAAAACACGATTATTATTTACTAGCTGTAAGTACTAGTGATGGCTGTAAACCATTTAACTGTAAGTAGTATCGGTAACTGAAAAGCCTGCTTACACATATCTTATTCTATCGCTTAAGGTAACACCATGAAACCGATCCGATCTTCATACAACTTTTAATCCATACTAATATTATAAATGGGAAAGTAACTCTGTCTGTCTGTTTGTCTATCAATCTGTTACACTTTCCCGTTTAAACATCTCAACCAATTTGGATGAAATTTGGCACAGGCAATCTTTAGGCCCCGAGAAAGGACATAGGCTACCTTTTATTGAAAAAAAACAATTGATATTCCCGAGGGAAATCTAAAAAGCGCGATATAACCGAATTCCACGCGGGCGAAGCCGCGGGCGGAAAGCTTGTTTACAATATATTTTACCGGTACCTGCAACGCCACAGACGAGAGACGCCATAGGCAGAGTTTACCGTGCAAATAGCACGCATACAACTACATGCCATCAACTAATGGGGAAGTGACCTCCAGACACAACACCAGTCTAGACGGAGGATCCTCACTTTTCTATGGAGGATAAATGAACTTTCTTCTTCTTCAGCCTATGGATGTCCACTGCAGGACAAAGGCCTCACCCAAGGCTTTCCACGCTGACCGGTCTTGTGCTGCCCGCATCCATCGGCTTCCCGCGACCTTCACCAGGTCATCGGTCCACCTTGTTGGGGGCCTCCCGACACTGCGTCTTCCAGTACGTGGCCGTCACTCTAGAACCTTACGGCCCAATCGGCCATCGGTTGGAGCAATGTGCCCTGCCCACTGCCACTTCAGTTTAACGACTCGCAGAGCTATGTCGGTGACTTTGGTCCTTCTGCGGATCTCCTCATTTCTGATTCGATCACGCAGAGAAACTCCGAGCACAGCTCTTTCCATTGCCCTTAAATGAACTTTACCTCTATAGTATTATAGTGTATAATAAATAAATAACTTAATTAGAACATTTTAATTTGTTCCAGGATACTTCCCTCTACCAGCAATATACTGCTTGTGTTGGCTCGGTCTCGACGTGCTGCTCTGTACCGCTTCGATCATGCATCTATGTACCATTAGCGTTGACAGGTTTGTGAACAACTGTAATATGCGTTAATTTATTTAATTAATCTTCAAATCTTTGATGCAGTGTTAGTAATTGATATTTGTATCAATAGCTTGATAATTTAAAAGAGTGTCCATGGAGTTTCTTGCCCGTTCTTCTCCATAGGTACCTACTCTTTGGAATGGGCGACTAGCTTCACCTTACTGACTGACCGACCTTCTGACAATTCAAAAGTGCCTGTAACTGGTTTATTAGAAATAAATGCTTTGATTTTGATTTTTGATTTTGATAAATTATTATTATGTGGCTTCTAGATGAACTAATGAGTATGCAGAGTATCATCATCATCATCATCATCATCAACCTTTTTTTTTATCGTCCCACTGCTGGGCACGGGTCTCCTCTCATACAGAGAAGGATTGAGCGTAATCACTACGCTTGTTCAATGCGGGTTGGCGATTTCAGACTCAAAATCCAGGTTTCCTCAAGATGTTTTCCTTCACCTTCATTCATTGGTGTCCAAGATATACTTAGAAAGTACATAAAACTTTAGAAAAGTTATTTGAAGTCGTGGTGGCCTAAAGTGGTTAAAACACCAGCCTCTCAAATATGAGTGCACGGGTTCGATTCCAGGTCAGGCAAGTGCCAATGTATGCAGAGTATAATTAATAAAATTAGTAATAAAGAGTAATAAAAATTATGTTTGTTTTTTTAAATCTAGCTTTGCGTTCACATTTTAAACGCAGTTTCAATGCACGAAATTAAAAAAAAAAGAACTCTGCCCCATGCTAGCAATTTCTCTTGTATCGTGGGTGCGTTTATAAACATATAAATTCATATACACAAACATTTGTAATGTTTTTATATTCGAACAAGGTTCTGAGATTGACTGTGGCTGAAATGAAACCAGATTTTGAATGTAAAATTAAATACGGGAATTGTCCTTCAGATCCATAAAGTATGTTGAAGATGTTATATTACAAAAACAAACAAAAATATTCATAGTGAATTTCTAAAAATTAATTTAACATTATCTTTCTATCGGACGCAATAAAGTCTATTTTAAAAGCAGACTTTCACTTACATTTTGTTGAAGTCCGGATGGAAACCAAACATCAAAAGAGATGTTGATGAAAGTGTAATAGAAAGAGAAGAAGTTTATAATATTCTCATATATCTTGCTCTACAGATACCTCTCCCTCCGATATCCCATGAGGTTTGGACGAAATAAAACGAGAAAGAGAGTGACGGTGAAGATCGCCTTCGTCTGGATCCTGTCATCAGCTATGAGTCTTCCACTGGTTTTGAAGTATTCAAAGGTAAGTTTACTACTCATTGCATTACAATTTAGAAACAATTTGTAACCTATATTTTAAAGAGAATTGATTTGATTTCTTTATATTTGCTGGTGGTCACACTTTCACTCGAAGGCGACTGACCGGGCCTGAATGAAATTTGACAGATGGGTAGGTAATGGTTATGGATGTTTTATACGTTTTATTCCAATAACTTCATAGTATTTAAGACTTATGGAGAGACTGTCAGGCGCAGGTAGTAGACCGTGCGCGCCCCTGTGGCGTCTAGGATTTTTTTTTTTTTGTTTTTGGGATGGGAAATCATCAAATGACTTCTCTCGCTCTGGGCGGAGCGGAAGGGTGCGTCAGACTTTTACTGACTAAAACCCACCCGTGTTTCTTCACTTGCCTGTGCGACGGCCAGGGCCACGGTTTCTTGTTTAACCAACCCGCAACCCTGACCCAGGAGGCATCGGTCTTCGTGAACCCCGTCACGATGTGCTGACATCGTGACGGGGTCCACGTGTCTAGGGGCTTACGCGCCTTCTCTTTTGCCAGCATTACTGCTTCGCTTAGGCGTTGCATGCACTTTTGCTCTGGACCATGGCTGGTTGCGAGATATTTCTGTGTGAGTTTTTTTTGTTCACTTTTTTGTGGCCGGATGTTATAAAAAGCAGTTAATATATTTACGATGTCAGGAATTACTTAGTTAAGGACAGTGTCATTCCCCTTATACTCATGCACGATTGTTGCAGTTGGTTGGCAACATGACATGACTACAGTGGAAAAAACTCAACGAATTGAAGCCAAAGGTTTGTTACACATCTGAGTAACAAGATCTTGCTACAAACTCGTCAGTTTTAATTAAAACATATTAGAAACAAAACAATTTCATCAATATCATCATCTGTCTGGGCATTTTTTAACTATGTAGGGATCGGCTTCCATCAACCATTAAGAAGGGACTCTAGTGCCGAGGAATTTAAAAAATAGGTATTTGAAGAAACTATTGCCGTCGCCCCGTTTAATGCGAAAGGGATAGTTGCAGCTCAGGCTGATTTTGTCTACAAAAACGTTTTCTTTTCGTGTAAAAACTTATCACAATTGTCTAATAGTCGTCTGAACATCGCGGTAAAAATGGGTTATTTTTCAGGAATTTGATATATCATATTTTTTTATTAATTATTTTTGGAAAAAATCAAATGTAATGATAGGGGCACGTATAACCAAGGTGCAAAATGTAGAAAAAAAAAATGCTCTAAAAGCATTATCCACAAAGAAAACATCGAAATACGTTTGTATAGAGAAAGCGCCTCTAGATAGAGAAATATTTTGATTAAGTTGTCGAAAGATAATCACGTCTCTCTACATGAAATGCTATCGAATTTTCGTTAGCAAAATAGTAATAACAATCTAATATGAAATAGTGTGAGATTGTAAATTACAATCTAAATGAAAATGGAGGATTTCCAACTATGAGGATATTTGTGTTTATGTCTTAATCTAAATATAGCCTACGTAAAATCAAAGTCGCAAAGATTTGTAGGATCTAATTATCAACTAGTACTTTTCCATACAAATTTTTTCTCTAACTGCTTTTTAACGAAAAAGGACAGCCACACATCATGTGAAACATCAATGTCTTATTCATATAGATGCCTTATAGTATTTTTCTTCATTGAGGGACTGGAACAATTTTCCAGCGGCGGTGTTTCCGTCACACTACAATTTGAGTGTCTTCAAGGCTAGAGCGAATAGGCTCTTAATAAACTAGCGCACTTTACCATCAACGATCGCTGCTTACCATCAGGTGGTACTGAAGTCTAGCGCTAGTTTATAATTAATAAAAAAAAAACTCGCGCAAGCAGAGTTTTCCGCTCGTTGAGTTTATACATATGCAACATCGCGACATTAATTGTCCAGTACTCCAATTATACAGTCTGGTCGAAAGTTACCATGGAGGATGATAGAATTTGACGCCCTGTTCCTTATACTTCTTTTTAATTTATAACAAGTCCAATATCCAAGGTTCAAGACCAAGGTCTAAGTCCAAGGTCCAAGTCCAAGGTCCAAGGTCCAAGTCCAAGGTCCAAGTCCGAGGCCCAAATCGAAGTCAGTAAAAGTCTGACACGCCCTTCCGCTCCGCTCATAGCGGGAAAGGTCATTTGATGATTTTCCATCCAGAATGAAAAAAAAAGGACAATTTGGTTCACAATTAAATAGTATTAATTTATTTAGAGAAGGATTAATATTTGTGTAGCGGTACCTACAAACGCCACAAATAAGACAACGCGTCATACTGACGTCACACAAATTCTACATCTCGGAAGCAAAGTTTCCATAACTACACAACTTCTCAACATCAACCGTTGAGCAAGTGCCCGCCAGACACAACATCCGTCCTTTTACTATGGAGGATGAATGAACTTTACTCCCTGTTCCTCATGGCTCCACATTTGTTTTTTTTTTATATACTCCGCTCCTATCGATCGCAGCGTGATGTCATATAAAGCCAAAAGCCTTCCTGGATTAATGTTTAAAATCGGATCGTCACCGCTCCTGAGATTAGCACGTTCAAACAAGCGAACAAATTCTTCAGCATATATCAGTATAGATTTTTTTAAATTATGTATAGTATAGATAATTCAGGACCAGACCTCGAAACCAATACCTCTCCAGCGTGGTGTCAGACAGGGAGATGTTATCTCCCCGAAATTGTTCACCGCTGCATTGGAGGATGTCTTCAAGGTTCTGGACTGGAAAGGACTGGGCATCAACATCAATGGCGAGTACATGACACACCTTCGGTTTGCTGATGATATCGTAGTCATGGCTGAGACCGCGGAGGACCTGAGTACAATGCTCGAAGACCTCAGCAGAGCCTCCGAGCGAGTCGGTCTTAAAATGAACATGGGCAAGACGAAAGTCATGTCTAATGCCCATGTTGTACCGATTCCTATAAAGATTGGAGACTCTGTTCTCGAAGTTGTTGACAGTTACGTGTACCTGGGACAAACTATCCAGTTAGGAAGGTCCAACTTCGAGAAAGAGGTCAATCGTCGAATCCAACTCGGCTGGGCTGCTTTCGGGAAGCTACGAAGAATCTTCTCGTCCGAAATACCGCAGTGTCTCAAGACAAAAGTCTTCGACCAGTGTGTGTTGCCAGTGATGACATATGGAATTGAGACGTGGTCGCTAACAATGGGCCTTATAAGAAGGCTCAAAGTCACTCAAAGGGCAATGGAGAGGGCTATGCTTGGGATTTCACTGCGCGATCGAATCAGGAATGAGGAGATCCGCAGAAGAACGAGAGTAACCGACATAGCCCGAAGAATTGCAACACTAAAGTGGCAGTGGGCTGGACACATTGCCCGTAGGACCGATGCCCGATGGGGCCGACGGGTTCTCGAGTGGCGACCACGCACCGGAAGACGTAGCGTGGGTAGGCCCCCGACAAGGTGGACCGACGACCTGGTGAAGGTCGCGGGAAACCGCTGGATGCGGGAGGCGCAGAACCGGTCGTCGTGGAGAACCTTGGGGGAGGCCTATGTCCAGCAGTGGACGTCTTTCGGCTGAAATGATGATGATGATGATGATGATAGATAATTTAAAAAAGTTTGTATCAAGGGTCGTGGGTGCGTTTAGAAACATTTAAACTTGAACTTAAAACACATACAAACGTTTGATCCATCCGGGAATCGCGACACACAGCAGTCGATCGCTTAGCGTAGCTCCAAGCATATCGTCAAAAATTAGGTACTTATACTCGTAGTGAAAAAATGGAATTAAATAAAGTGAAATGTGCAACGTTAGTCATTGGAAAGAAAGTGTGTCTCATGATTGCGCCAAAAAGCCCTTGCGCCATAATTGTGTGACACACTATCAAGCACAATTTATAACATTTTGAATTATATTTCTAATCCATTACTTCATATTATGGTCGGAAAATTTGTCAGTTCACCGCAAACACCGCAATGAAGATTGTTGCTCTGTCAAGAATTTCTACTAATAGTGCGTTATGCAATTTTTTATTTTTGTTAATGTTATAAGCCTAATGCTTGACCGCCAATTACCACGCGATTTAGCAAATATGCCAGACAACATTAACTATTTAACAGTTATTTGTAACACTTAAACCTTTTTAAATAATAAAATTAATCTACATAATTTAAACTCAAATAATTTAACAAAGTGATCGACACTTTGGTGTATTTTCTTTTTTTTTTTTAATAATTATAAATTAGCGCTTGACTGCAATACCGTCTGATGGTAAGCAGTGATGCGATCGTTGATGGTAATCGCACTAGTTCACTAGTTAGTTAACTGAGCGAATAGGAAGGAAGACGGCAGTTGAGCGAGGTGATGCAATGTACCCAATAACACGACCAAAGATGCTGCGCCAGAGGGAGATTGATCTGGAAACCCTCCACGAACAAACTCCCAACACAACAACATTTGGCGCATCGTACCTGGCACACATCGCAACACAACTGCTCAGACCCGTCCTCCCTACGGCTTCACCAGACATCAAGCCGTAACATGACAAACCGCTTGGCGGCAAGACTTTGTCTGGTGGGTGGTAACTTCTGCCTGCGGCCGATGTTATGGCCTACCACCCAGAAATTTTCAATACCTCTTCGCACCTTGATTGTAACTTTTGTCAAATAATCCATATCCATACTAATATTATAAATGTGAAAGTGTGTTTGTTTGTTTGTTTGTCCTTCCTTCACGCCGTAGCTAAGCAATCAATCGACCTGATTTTTGGCATACAGTTAGTTGAAAAAATGGAGAGTAACATAGGCTACTTTTGGTCCTAAAAAAACATCAAGTTCCCAAGGGAGATTACTGGAATATTTGTATGTGTACACCAAATATATCCTTACTAATATTATACATCGGAAAGTGAGTTTGTTTGTACCACTTTCACGCCGAAACTCCTGAACAGATTGCTTTGAAATTTTGCAGACGTAAAGTTAGAAGTCCAGATTAAATAACAGGGTTTTTTTTTATCCCGGAAAAAAATTATATTCACGAGGGAAATCTAATAGCGCGATATAACCGATCTCCACGCGAGCGAAGCCACGGGCGGAAAGCTAGTAATACATATATTTGAATCTTCCAGATAAGGTCGATCGCTTGATTCCAAGCTCGCTTGTTTTCAAGGTGAAAAGGGCTAAATAACTTCAGAATTTCAATTAAACTCAAACTTGAACTATTAAACTAATTGTATTTCTTTGAAATAAATTAAATGCAATATTTTTTAGTATTTTTTTTTGTTTGTGTTGTGTGTTTATATTTACTTATGTGAAATTATGGGTATCTTAGCTGAAATAAATTATTATTATTAACATCTAAACCTTCAGTGATCTGTGGTATTCTAATTAAGCTCGAACAGTTACAGACAAAATAATTGCTTTAATTTCGTCAAGTGCTATTTTCATTGGATTCCTAAAGAAATGAATTAACTCTTGATCATGTTTCGTAATTAATAGGTATTCATCAAAAATTAAACAATTTTCCAGGTATAGTTCAAAAGTTATCGTACTAAAAATTGTACACAATTTCGATTTCTGATTTGATCGTACAACAAAAGACAATCACTGATTTACATTTACATTTTAGCTCCTATATGTGTAACACGTTCTCGGTATCGCGAAAATATAAGGGTTTTCTGCAAAAACTCATCATCATCTTAGCGTTAATCTCAGCCGCATCTGAAGCTTATTTCAGCTTTGGAGTATGGGGTCCGCTTTACCAGTCTAACTGCTAAACTAAAATTTTGGCTAAATTTCGATATTTTCCGTGAAGTGACTGCCGTCTGACCTCCACAACCCGAAGGCGATATCGAAGCATTTCAGTTTGACCTATTGTTGGACTTTTGAGGTCAACAACCTATAACAACTGCCATTAGATGTTCGTATGGCAACCGGGACCAACGGCTTTAACGTCCTTTCGCACGGAGGCTGTCAGTTGCGACTTTATCTGTAAAAAACTACGGTACATTTTGCCGTGTGTAGGAATGGTCAGTTTCATTTGAATCCCTATGGAAGTCTGTTGTCGACACTGCGGCTCCGACAAGATTCCGTTGCCACATGCGCGCATATGTGCAAGCTCAAACGGTTAGGTGACGGTGCGGTTAGCTTGCCATACCA
Organism: Sesamia inferens; assembly: GCA_037179545.1. Classification (NCBI taxonomy): domain Eukaryota; kingdom Metazoa; phylum Arthropoda; class Insecta; order Lepidoptera; family Noctuidae; genus Sesamia; species Sesamia inferens. The sequence continues at coordinate 10,456,112 of CM073922.1, forward strand.
TATAAAGCGCCGAAGCCGAGTACAAAGGCCCGTGTGCTAAGAACAGTAGAAGCAAAGAAATCCTTGCTAGCTTTTGTCCAAAATTCAGCACTTTTAATGTTTCCAAAGTTAGTAATAAAATTGTTTCATCAGATATTAATGTCAGTATATTTCATTCAAATAAAACTAAGTTTACCTACTTATGCGGGTAATTTAGCGTATTCGCAAATACTTGAATAATGTATTCGAAGAAAAGTATAAAAAGAATTCAAATTTATTTACGTAATTTATTCTTGAATTTTATTTGAGGTCTAATTTTTTTAGATCCAACAAAGATCACCCGCTTGAGTCTCAATTACGTAGGAAAATCGGAATAAAATAAAAATAGGAGATTTTATTTTATTGCTCAAACATGTGTTTAAGAAAAGACATGCACATAAGATCTTTTAAGAGAGTGGCTCAGGATATGTCTGTCATTTCTCATGGCGCGCATAAATTTTAGGTACACAATTATCAATATATAATTAAAGAGTTTTAAACTTTTCATTTACACATAAAATATTATTCATAATTTAACAAATTTATTATATACAATCATTTAACATTAATTTCACTTTTTTAAGCTATTGCATAGCTTCTATCGCGGGCCTTGAGCGCGGGGACCGAATCCAGAAATTCCGTAACGAAAAAACCTCACGCTCCCCACTCCGACGGGCACGGAGGTGTGGCTTGAAGGCCGTACATCGTCTAACGTCGTTTCAGTTCGGCAGTCTTCGGCACGGTATGTTTGTGTGCGTGCGACTACATCTTTTAAAACAATTTATAGATTTTCAAAAAGAGCATGCATATTGCAAGGCGCGAACTCAGTTCTACACACTTGCCATGTTACTGACAGTCGCGATGTGCTAAACTTGCGATTAATTTTCTCTCTGAAATAGGTCTTCTATAGAGATATGTCATAGACGTCATCGACGTTGTCATGGTTACCTTAAACTATAACTTTTCATATAATTAATTATTAAGTACTTTTATTCAAATTAATTTAGTAGTGTTTTTATAAAATAGCTTTTTTTTTAACGGAAAAGCTAAGATGAATGTCACGCTAATTTTTCATTGGACGTTTAAATTATTTATAGTGTTGTTTACTAAACAAATAATTCGGCACCGACGCCGTTCATCATCAACAACCTTTTTATCGTCCCACTGCTGGGCACAGATCTCCTCTCATACAGAGAAGGATTGAGCGTAATCACCACGCTTGCTCAGTGCGGGTTGGCGATTTCAGACTTATAAAGCCCAGGTTTCCTCAAGATGTTTTCCTTCGCCTTCAGTCATTGGTGTCCAAGATATACTTAGAAAGTACATATAACTTTAGAAAAGTTACATTGGTACTTGCCTGACCTGGAATCGAACCCGCGCACTCATACTTGAGAGGCTGGTGTTTTAACCACTAGGCCACCACGACAAAACAGTGGGGTATAATGAAAAAGAACCTCGGAGTCTTTGAGTATATTTCGTGTGCGCCGTTTCCGAGTCAACGAAATACCAGTTGGTGGAGTCATAAGGATACTATAGCTGTCTTGCCTGCCCCTCAGTGCCTGGCCGGTCTTGCGATTGCACCGAAACAGCACACAATGACAGAGATTATAAGTAATAGCATAGACAGACCTTACGGAGGAATTGCCCTATTGTAGAGGAAGTCCGCTTTCTCAAAGGTATCAGTGTTGTTGTGTAATAGTGATCGTTTAGTTCTCACACGGATCGTTCTATGTTAGTTTTCTCATTTTACATGCTTACTGACCACTCGAGTCAGTAAGCATGTAAAATGAGAAAACTAACATAGATTTAGATATATATTACTAACATAGATATAGATAGATTCTTATCGGTCACCACGCTCAAAAAGTGTAACTTGAATTAATATCAAAGAAAAAGAAATACTGCATAAATAAAATAAATAAATAATTATAATTGCATAAATTGATACAAAATGCTATGCAATAGCTTTACCGCGGCAGTCCCCGAGTGCCACACGTCTTTTTATTTTAACAAATACTTTATTTTTATATTTATTAAATTATTCTACTACATTCTTATAAACAATCCATGTGAAAAAATCCAGCCAAATCTGTTCATATCATTACGTACTAATAAGATAATCTAAATAAGAAAAAAAAAAATTGTTACTTAGAACTGTTATTATTAATAAATGAAAGGGACTAATCATTTTAAAGAAGTTATATACCTCTCTTAACTAGAATTCGTTTAAATACTTACAGTAGAGTTTGCAAAAAGTATTCGTAGAATTTTTTCCTAGTGTAATTACAACGAGAACTGAAATAGATTTTCCTGCAGAGTCATTTTCTAAATTGGATAGCAGAGACCCCATTCGAATAACTTCTTTCAGCAAAATCAAAGTTCAGAGGCTATTCAATTCTAGTAAAGAATGGAATTTTAAAATTAAACCCAGTCCTATTGTGACGAAAAATTTCGACGGAAAATTAGTTGGAGTAATTGTATCTCCTCAAGCTTGAAAGTATTTTAGATTTAGCCTTTTTATATAAAAGATTAAGAAGATTTAGTTAACGATCCTAGAAAAATTACAAATCATTTAATCTATGTATTTTTCTTGTGTCAAATAAAAAATGGAAGAGAAGTCTGGGGTTCCCCAAGGTACTAATCTTGGCCCGATCTAGGAAAGCTTTTTCCTAAATTATAGTAGGTTAGTTCATTTACAAAAAGGGTTAGTTTGGGGATTAAACTGTGTCTGGATTTAGAGATATAACCTTGAGAATAATAAACCAGGCTAAGTTAACTTGCTCATTCAAGAAACGACTCATTAGAAAGATTCGATTAGAAACACAAACTTTATCTGAAGTGCAGTACATCTGAGCCTATTCATTACAACCAAAGAAACAAAGTTTTCCTCATTACATAATATAATTATTATTATTATAATTATAAAAAGGAAAACTTTGTTTGTTTGTTTAAATGCATTTATTTTACTAATGCTATTATTTTATCCTTATCAAAATAAATGACTTCATCACTAGGAACAGTTTATGTAGATAATATTTGGTCTTTGAATGATTAAAATTGGACGTTTTGTTTTGAAGTTATGGCGAAATTAAAATATTACGATTTCTTTCGACGCATGCGGGAGGGGAGCCGCGCAGCTCAGAAGTTCTTCTCAGAACTAACCAACAGTTCTTTTCAGAGCTAATCGACAGTTCTTTATAGGGCTAACCAATGGTTCTTTTCACGGGTAACCAACAGTTCTTTTCAGGGCTAACCAATAGTTGTTTTTAGAGCTAAACAACAGTCCTTTTCAGAGCTAGAATATTACAAGCTATTAACATTTTCTTAAATATTTGAGAATGCCTAAGAGAGCCAGGTCTCAACTTTGTAAACCTAGTTCTCAAGTACGGGCAGAAAAAATACGTCGAATGGGAGAACCTTCACCTAAACGTTCACATCGCCTTGCTGAACACAATCAGAGAAACTCTCAGGTACGCACTACTCTCATGAACGTTCGTAACGGCTTGCACAACAAAATCTAAGAACCTTTGAGTTACGTGTACGAGAGTCGAAGCTAGAGCATTTCCAGCGTCTTCATGAACAAAATGTAAGGACCTCTGACTTACGCGAACGGGAGTCATGTGTCGAGCATTCGTAACATCTTGCGGAACAAAGTCTGAGAACCTCCGAGTTACGCGTTCAAGAGTCGAGCTTGGAACGTTCCCAAAGTTTTCATGAACAAAATATAAGGACTTCTCAGTGGCGCGAAAGAGAGTCGAGTGTCGAGCGTTTGCAGTAACTTCGAGCTCAGGCAGAGAGACAACAGTTGTCCACAAATAGAGATCGCAATCGAAATTTAGCAAACAGCAACAGACTGGCTTTCAAATATGATCCGCAAGTTGATTAATTGATTATGCACAACAAGGTTCAGTTCAAATTGGAGTCATGAATAAGATCTGCTCTAACTGCTCTGCCAAGAAACGGGCGGAGGAACCTAATGGTTTGTACTGCACTTCAGGTAAAGTTTGTCTTTCTAAACTTCAGGAGCCGCCACAACCAATAAAAAATCTTCTAACTAGTAACCATCCATTATCTGGTCATTTTTTAACAAATATGTAAATATAAATAGTTCTTCTTTTTCAAATGACTTCTTTTGGCGCAAAAAAAATAGGGTAGGTAATTTTATGCCCACTTTTAAAATTGAAAGACAGGTGTATCATCTGGTTGATAGCCTTTTACCACCATTAGGCCAAAATCCTCAATTTTTACAAATATATTTTATTTCGGATGCAGACCAGCTATCGTTGCGGTCAATTATCGCACCAACCTTAAGAAATTTAATTTGCGAATGTGAAAACTTAGTATTAATTACATTTAAATATTTTCATTTAACATCCTCATAAAGAAAATCTATGCAGCCTGCGGATAATGACTGCGTCGTCGATGTTAGTGTCGGTGTCTGTGAATGGACTTGGAATCATTTTGCGGTCCGTGTCTTTCTTGGGTAGGCGTTTTGCAGCGGAGCTGTGGGCCACCGCTATGTAGTATAAAACAATGTCGCTTCCTCTGTCCCTGTATCCCTATGTATGCTTAAATCATTAAAACTACATAACTGATTTTGATGCGATTTTTTTAAATACAAATACAAGCACCCGTGCGAAGCCGGGGCGGGTCGCTAGTATAATATATGTCATCGCTATTACAATTGTATAGTAAAATTTTAAAATTACTGTTAGCAACAAGTACGGTTGGCAGACATAGTTGGCGTAGAGGCTGAGTAATCGACTTCTGTTCGTGTCCCGGGATCGTATCCCGCACGGAAAAAATATATACCTATGGCCAACAGGTGGTTGTTTCAGGTCTGGCTATTTGTATATGTGAGTTCAAATATTTGTAAATGCACTCACGATACAAGAGTAGTTTCTAGTACGGGGTAATGTACTAAAAAAAACACAAATACACAAAACACACCCCGTAAGTTATAAATAAAATATACTATCGTAACGAAATTAACTAAAAAATTCGCCTCTGACTGTTCCCGGCACAAAGGAGCAAAAAACGCTTATTGCATCACCAAATTGGATGAAAATAACTAACATTTCTAATAGAACGAGCTGGAGCAGAAGTCACTAATTTAGTCAAGAAGCTCATGTTCCATATTACCAATGATGTATCTTTGACATATCTCGCTCTCTCTCTCCCTGGACCTTGTCTCGGACCTTTGGAAGATGTGCGAGGGGACGGAGCTAATTTGCAAAGGCCCATTAAGCGTTTCTGATTAAGTGAAATGTCTAAGAAAAGGCTATTATTTCAATTACCAGCGACCTGTGCCAGCTCTCAGAGCAGGCCTTATGTAAAGTAACTTTTTGATAAAAAATAATGACAATTCAATGTCTTCGAGGCTAGAGTGAATACGTTTTTATTAAACTAGCTTGCTTTATCATCAATGATTGCACCACAGGTTACTATCAGGCGGAATTGATTTATTCTCATAATATCTTACCTTAGTAGAATTTACCTTGTGTGTCTAAATACAGTGATGTCCATAACATAAATACTAGAAACAGGCACAAATTTATTGTACCTACAACAAAGCTCAAGAAAATAGGTGGCTCTTTTAGATGCCAATGTATACATTTTTAGAATAGACTTCCCGAGGTGGTTCAAGATCTGAGCCTGAGTAAATTCAAATTCTTCATTAAACGTAAGTTGTGTCAAAAAGCATTTCATAGTGTTAAGGATTATATTGAGGACAAAAAGGCTTGGGCTTGAGCTGCGTACGATTTCTATATTTACACTGATTGTTCTTTGATTTTTGCTTTAATTTGTAATTATTTGTTTTTTTTTTTACGCAAAGCCAGTACACACTATGTAGCCAAGCATATTGTACGTTACGGAATTGCATCACTGACAGAGGTGTTCGGCACTGGTGCAGCTACACAGGAGCTAAACTTAGGAACACTGTTGGAGTTGCTGAACCTTGGACAAAACTATCTTTGCATTGTGTAGATTCAATTTCTTAGTATTGTATAATTGCATGGCACACGTGTGAGCACAATGTACTTGCTGTAAAGCATCTATTTGTTGGGTTAGTCTTTTTTGTTGTTGTTTTTAAGCTATTGCATAGCTTCTATCGCGGGCCTTGAGCGCGGGGACCGAATCCAGAAATTCCGTAACGAAAAAACCTCACGCTCCCCACTCCGACGGGCACGGAGGTGTGGTTTGAAGGCCGTACATCGTCTAACGTCGTTTCAGTTCGGCAGTCTTCGGCACGGTATGTTTGTATGCGTGCGACTACATCTTTTGAAAACATTTTTTTATAGATTTTCAAAAAGAGCATGCATATTGCAGGGCGCGAACTCAGTTCCACACACTTGCCATGTTACTGATAGTCGCGATGTGCTAAACTTGCGATTAATTTTCTCTCTGAAATTGGTCTTCTATAGAGATATGTCATAGACGTCATCGACGTTGTCATGGCTACCTTAAAAACTTTTCATATAATTAATTATTAAGTACTTTTATTCAAATTAATTTAGTACTGTTTTTATAAAATAGCTTTTTTTTTATCGGAAAAGCTAAGATGAATGTCACGCTAATTTTTCATTGGACTTTTAAATTATTTATAGTGTTGTTTACTAAATAAAAGCGCGTGATTTTATAGAGTAAAAAGTGCTCACGCGGCCGTTTTTCGTTATTGGCGATATCCGCCATTATTGTGAAATATTTTTTTAAAGAATTTCTATAATTTGTTACACGTGTTATTGGCAAAATTGTGGTATCTATCCACAGGGACCAGATCAAGAGTTGAAGTTGAAGTTTTTATTAAATAAAATATTACAGAAAGATGTCGGTGAACAATGTTAATACGAGTACATTTAAGTGTACGAGTTGTAATATTGTTATCTCCGAAACGAAACAACGAAAGTTTAATAAAAATATGCTCGTCGGCTTTTTCTGAGGAAGACATTGATGAAGCAAAACAAGTTATTGTTTGTTTCTACGAAGACAAGTCAAAAACATGTATCGAGGCGTAAGAACAAAAAGCAGAAAGACCTAAAATATACGATTACGATGTTTAAAATCACGGATCCCGAACAATCCCAGTTTTTGTGGCATATGACCTTCACAAATTGCCACCAGTTTGCTTTGACTACGTAGATCGTACGTAAAGAAGTTGATGAAGGATTTATTAATTCTACGGTCAGATGTTAACGCAATCAGAAGTGATTATGTTACTAAAGATCAGCTCGAAAATATTAAATTGATAACAAATAATTCGACACCGACGCCGTTCATCATCAACAACCTTTTTATCGTCCCACTGCTGGGCACAGATCTCCTCTCATACAGAGAAGGATTGAGCGTAATCACCACGCTTGCTCAATGCGGGTTGGCGATTTCAGACTTATAAAGCCCAGGTTTCCTCAAGATGTTTTCCTTCGCCTTCAGTCATTGGTGTCCAAGATATACTTAGAAAGTACATATAACTTTAGAAAAGTTACATTGGTACTTGCCTGACCTGGAATCGAACCAGCGCACTCATACTTGAGAGGCTGGTGTTTTAACCACTAGGCCACCACGACAAAACAGTGGGGTATATTGAAAAAGAACCTCGGAGTCTTTGAGTATATTTCGTGGTGCTCCCTGTGCGCCGTTTCCGAATCAACGAAATACCAGTTGGTGGAGTCATAAGGATACTATAGCTGTCTTGCCTGCCCCTCAGTGCCCGGCCGGTCTTGCGATTGCACCGAAACAGCACACAACGACAGAGATTATAAGTAATAGCATAGACAGACCTTACGGAGGAATTGCCCTATTGTAGAGGAAGTCCGCTTTCTCAAAGGTATCAGTGTTGTTGTGTAATAGTGATCGTTTAGTTCTCACACGGATCGTTCTATGTTAGTTTTCTCATTTTACATGCTTACTGACTCGAGTGAGTTCTTATCGGTCACTACGCTCAAAAAGTGTAACTTGAATTAATATCAAAGAAAAAGAAATACTGCATAAATAAAATAAATAAATAATTATAATTGCATAAATTGATACAAAATGCTATGCAATAGCTTTACCGCGGCAGTCCCCGAGTGCCACACGTCTTTTTTTTTGTGTGTTTTCTATAACGGACGCTCTTAGCGTACAATATATTTTTGCATCGTTCTCACACGATTGATTTCAAAATGAATGATGTAATCAAATATTTGTATCAATAGCTTGATAATTTAAAAGAGTGTCCATGGAGTTTCTTTCCCGTTCTTCTCCATAGGTACCTATGCTTTAGAATGGGCGACTAGCTTCACCTTACTGACTGACCGACCTTCTGACAATTCAAAAGTGCCTGTAACTGGTTTATTTGTAATAAATGCTTTGATCATCCAATTCACCATCAACGTATGTTAACCTACAGGCATTTCCCTTCATCGTTCGAAACGAAAATCATTGTGTATATAATTGAAAAATATGTGAATCTCAAGTCAATTCGACTCTCGGGAGGCGTTCATATTACTTAAGAGATTTTGCTCTCAAGGAAAAGTCAGATACGAAATCGTTTCGAATGGATATTTTCTGTCTTTTTGTTACTCTAAGATCGTATTATGTCACAATGTATTATATGTCCGTTTATCTTTGCAAAGTAATCGTATTAAGAATATCTTCGTTGAGACTGAATTAAACAACGTTATTTTTTGTATATACGAAACCCGTAACACGTGTCCAGTATTTTAATGTATAGAATTTATATACAGGGTGTATCTGACATCGTAACGCAAACTTCGCGAGAAGGCTACACCGCATGTCACTAATAAAATTACGATAGTCATTTATATCGTTATTGAGCGGTTACAGAAATAACAGTGTTTAAAAAAATGTGTCGGCTCGGCCTTTGAACGTTGCAAGCGTGCCGCCGCGCGTGTTTGTGGGTATGACGTTGACCGCTGATGTGAATTCTATTAAATCAGCTGATAGGATAGTTTCTCGAGTGTTGTTCACATTGCGCTTTTTGTGTAATTAGCGAATTAATTATTTTTTACTTTAAAATCTTTTTGGATTATACAAGTAGTTTTTTTTTAATTAGGAAAAAACGACAAAAAATTCCATCTGCGGGGGGTTCAGAATCATGTACTGGATCCATGATATTCGTTTGTGCGTCGATGTCAGAGACACCCTTTATAAAATTTCAAAAAGCTGTCATGAAAAATCACAAAGTTATGAACTTGAGATTTCCTGGTTGTATGTCCCTACAAAAGTATGGTCGACGCGCTCGCGCCTACAGCGACGTGGCAGGGCGGGGGCCTAGGACACTATAATTCGCTGTAAATTATGTTGTGCGCTCGGTAACTATACTGTAGCACTTGTTAAATATATTTGGGAAAAATATATTATGGATAAACTATATTCAGGTTTCATATAAAAAAGTAACGTTTTATCATATTCAGGCAAAGGGAGGGAAAGCCAACGACTGGTTCAAAAGCTATCTTGCGGAAAGAGTGCAATACGCGGAAATAAAAAAAAAACCTGTAAACAAGAGCAAAAAATGTTTCGGTCAGGATATAAACAAAATAAGTATGGCACACCACAGGGAGGGATTTTATCCCCGCTTCTCTTTTTAATATACATTAACGACCTGCCCGAAGCAGTGGGTAAAGATTGCATATTATTCACCGATGACGCTACTTTAATAATCAAGAGTGAAAATAATACAAACTTGGAAAAGGATACCCTCTTAGCGCTGAACAATGCACCCTGTAGATCACACCTAAGATCCATCCTTAAATCTCATCCTCATAAAACGATTTACTATTCCTATTCCTTCTCTGCACATGCTGTAAGATTGTGGAACTCACTCCCGTCTAACATTCGTGATTTAAACACTATTTCTAATTTTAAGCGTCGATTAAAAGAGCATTACCTTTCCTCTATATTGTGAGAATTTGTTTATTATTTATACATATTTATATATTTCAGTATTATGTATTTATTTTAGTAGTATACTTATTTTTGGTTTTATTGGTTTGGCTTATATAATTATTTTAGGTTTATATGTTTAGGTATATTTAATATTATTACTTTAATAGTTATCATATTCATATTTTATTTCTTCTTTGTTCTTACACACTATTGTCTACATTTCTGTTTTACTACTCCTTTCGCAGGTCTGCTGGAAGAAATTTCTTAAGAAATAAGCAGCACCTTTGTACTTAGATCTTCATTTTGTTGTATCTATATGTATTTTATTGTGTGTACATAAATAATAAAATAAAATAAATAAATAAATACAAATCAAATACAATAAATAATCTAGATATCCAATACAAAGACTAACTTAGTTAAGTAAGAGTCTTTGTATTGGATATGTGGTGGATAATTGTGTATTTTTAGGTTTAACAGTTGACAAAAATTGCAACTGGAAACCACAAATTGATAAAATTGTTGTAAAAATTGATCGTTTTGTTTATGTCTTAAAATGGATTCGACAAACAACTAATCATAATACGACAATGCTTGCGTACCATGGTTATGTATCGTCCGTACTACGATACGGTCTAATAATTTGGGGGAACTCAGTGGAGGTTGATACGAGTATTTAAATCCCAAAAAAAAAAAAAATGCATCCGAGCAATCTGTTGAGCTCATTTTTTAGACAGCTGTAAGCCACTGTTTCAAAGAAACATCCTGAAAACATCCTGCCTTTACCGTGTCTATACATTTTTGAAACATACACTTTTGTAAAAAGAAATTACAATTTATTTGAAACTCTGGAAAACAGGCCAAATAGGCGAACACGACATAAAGACAGACTTCGTTTACCACGAATAAAATTAAAATTATTTAAGAAAAATTTATATTGTATGTTCATAATCATTTATAATAAATAACCAAATAGTTTACAAGAATTACCTTTGACATTATTTAAGAAAGCGCTTTTTAAAATTTTGTTATCTTAAGATTATTATAGAATTAAGGACTATTTAGAAGATAAATCGATGGAATTTGGATAACGTAATTTTAATAATAAGTTTGCACGCCATATATATATAATATATATTTTTTTAATACTGACAAATCACACAGATTGAGCTAGCCCCAAAGTAAGTTCGAAACTTGTGTTATGGGATACTAACTCAATGATACTATGTTTATAATAAATACATATATAGATAAACATCCAAGACCCAGGCCAATCAGGAAAAGATCGTTTTCCATCATGACCTGGCCGGGGATCGAACCCGGGGCATCCACGTCGCAGGCAGGCGTGTTGACCGCTGCGCCACAGAGGACGTCATTTGGCCGGATACGCTGGAAAAAAATGCACTGTAACACCCTTTGTACCGTATTTTAATAAATAAACATTTTTGATTTGATTGAAGGTCCCCTCAAGGTTTACCACGGGGGTGCCATAATAACCGACATTATGCTGAACTGAGGCCCTTTTGAAATTATAATCTTTGTTTTATATTTAATGTGTATGTCTTTGACTGTGTCAAAAAATGCATTTTCTTTCTTTATTTCTTAGTATAAATTGTATAATATTTTATTTTACTAAGGAAAAGATCCACTGAACAGAAATATTTTAGCATAGTTTGAGAACAAGGGAATCGGCTCCACTATTAAAAAAACAAAAGGACACCGAGGCGTCGAAGCACTTGTCATCATGATGAATGGCAGTTCTGATTCTTAAGCCAAAGAACGACTCAGCTGTCACACACAATAAGTTCAGTCAACGGGAAATTTCTTAACAAAGGAGACTCAACCTGGCCCACAATCCTTACGTTCTGACCCCAAACGACCCAATTTTAAAAAAAAATAATGTTATCCTCAAACAACCTACCCCATAATACAAATGCCTTTAACTTTGTACCGCGGTACATCATATGTGACGCGAGCAAATGATCGTCCACCGTAAAATTAAAGATCACTATTGTGTGGCTGAAATTGATTCCAACTCTTTTATATGAACCTAAGTAAAAAGCTATTGGTAGTGAATTGGAAATAAAAACCGGCCAATTACGAGTCGGGCTAACATTGCAATTAGGGAAAAACAACTTCGAGAAGGAGGCAAATAGATGGATCCAGCTGGCATGGGCAGCATTTGGTAAACTTCGCCGGGTATTTTCGTTGCCCATACCCCAATGTTTGAAGACTAAAATCTTGAACCAGTGCGTCCTACCCGTCATGACTTACGGAACTGAGACGTGGACACTAACGGTCAGACCAGTCCGTAAGTTTAAAGCCGCTCAGCGAGCTATGGAGCGGGCTATGCTAGGTGTCCCTCCGGACCGCATCAGAAAAGAGGTGATCCGACAGAGGACCAGAGTTCCCGACATAGCTCTGAGGATTAGTAGCTGAAGTGGCAATGGGTTAGCCACATATGCCGCAGGACCGACAACCGTTTGGGTAAACGAGTCCTCGTCTTGGCAAACGTAGTGTAGGACGCCCTTGGGCGAGATGGAGTGACGACATTAAAAAGGTGGCTGGTAATGGCTGGCGGAGAACTGCTCAGGATTGAGCTTGTTGGCGTGCCATGGAGAAGGCCTATCTCCAGCAGTGGACTGTATGATTGTTCGGTTGGTAAATATTAAAGACTTTAGATAATTAGACTGGTTTATTACACTTGTAGAATTATATTATTGGAAACGACCTCTTCTAGGTCAGATCCTAAGTTACAATGACAAGACAATAGACTATATTCATAGACACTAATACATAGAGATGGTATTAGTTACTCGACTACAGAGTAGTGATGTATGATACAACATCCCCCCTGTTTAAGTTTAAATTAACCCTTGACAAACAATATTATAGAAACCTGACTTAGTTACAATTTAGACAATGACTTAAGACTATAGTTAGGTCTTAATCTAGGATACAATGTTCTACTTAATCTATTTCATCAATTAGCCTTCTGGTTGGCTTTACAACTCTTCCAGAACGAGTTACATGTTGACTGACTGAGGATTGAGATGAGAGCTCTTGAGGTCTAGACTCCTGCCTGTTACCTTCCTCTCTCCCCTGCGACGAATTGGATAGCATAGGAGAATATTTGTGTCTTAAATGAACCCTATTCCTCCTATACCTAACTCCATTGACATCCTCAACGACATATGACCTATTATTAGCCAACCTTAGCTTGACAATGGCTTGTTCCCAATTGCTATCAGGCTTTCTTTTAAAGTATACATGATCATTGGGATACAGCAATTGAGCTGGAGATGGTAAATTATTCTTAGGTGTGTTTCTATACTGTAATAAAGCTATGTATGGATCAGATGAGTTTCTTTTACATTTTTTTAACATATTTTTGATAATTTTGACTGAACTCTCTGCTTGACCATTTGACTGTGGATGATATGGGCTAGTTACAATGTGTTCTATGTCCCATTCATGCATAAAATTCTTAAATTCTAATGACTGAAAAGGAGGACCACCATCAGACACTAAAGATAAAGGTATTCCATGACGAGCAAAAATGGACTTTAAATGTGTTATTACATTCTTTGCTGTACTGTTTTTATTTAACAAAGCTATTTCTATAAATTTAGAATAATAATCTGTGACAATTAAATAAGTAAGGTTATCAAAATACATCAAATCAACACCTACTTGTTGCCATGGATATTTATTTATTTCAAAATTTTTTAGTGGTTCCTTTGGATTATTAGGTTTAAATTGTGCACATACATAACATTGTTCTACCAAGTTTTTAATATCAGCTGACATGCTTGGCCAGTACAAAGACTCTCTAGCCAGTTTTAAGCATTTATTTATACCTTGGTGACCTTCATGAATTTTACCTAACATTTCCTTATACATTGACTGTGGTACTATTAATTTTGACCCTTTGAACAACAAATCTTTGACTACATGAATTTCAGCTTGTATGTTCCAAAATGGTTTTATTGACAGACTGACATTATTTTTATTTTTTGGCCAACCTTCATAATAATACTTTTTTAACAATTGCAAAGTATCATCTTTCTTAGTGTTCTGTAACAATTTTGTACAGTACTCCTTTGTGACTGCTAGACTTGAATGCATTAAATTGAGATGACAAGATATTTCTGACTCATTCTCAGGTATATAATGTTCTTTCAATGCTGCTCTAGACAGAGTGTCAGATATAAACATTTCTTTACCTGGAACATGTATAACTTCCAAATCATATTTTTGTAAAGTTAACATCATACGTTGCAATCTTGCTGGTACATCATGTAATGGCTTTTTAAAAAGATAGACTAAAGGTTTATGATCAGTATGAACAGTTACTTTATGACCGTACACATACTGGTGAAATTTTTCACAACCAAACTGAATGGCTAACAATTCTTTCTCAATTTGAGCATACCTTGACTGAGTTTGAGTTAATGTTTTTGAACTATAAGCAATAGGTTTATTATTCTGCATAATGACTGCTCCTAATGCTGACTTTGACGAATCGACTGACAAGACTAATGGTACATTGGGATTATAATGAGCTAAAACTGGTGAATTTGTAATTTCATCGATTAAACTCTTAAGACATTGACTATGATTTTCATCCCAAGTCCAGACTGAATCTTTCTTCAAAAGATTTCTTAAAATTTGTGTTTTTTGAGACAAATTGCTAATAAAGGGACCTAAATAATTGATCATACCTAATATTCTTTGCAATTCTTTGACATTTTTTGGTGTGGGCATATTGACAATTGCTTTTACTTTCTCTTCATCAACCCTAGCACCATCTTTACTAAAAACATACCCTAAAAAACAGACTTCTGATACTAAAAATTTACATTTAGACTTATTGAACTTTAAATTGACTTCACGTGCTCGTTGCATGACTTTATGTACTCTCTCATTATGTACTGACTCGTTTGGTCCATATACCAAAATATCATCGATGAATATTAGAACTCCTTCTAAATCACCGAACAAATTCATCATGACTCTTTGAAAAATTTCAGACGATGCATTAATACCAAAAGGTAACCTTAAATATTTATATCTACCGAAAGGTGTTTGAAATGTACATAAATCAGAACTATATTCATCTAGTTTAAGCATCCAAAATCCTGAAAATGCATCTAAATGAGAAAAACAAACAGCTCCTGCTAGTTGAGATCTGATCTCATCTATTGACTTAAGTGGATAAATTTCCCTTATAATATTCTTATTCAAATTTCTAGGATCTAAACAAATTCGTAACTGACCCGTGCTTTTGACTGTTATCACTATACTGTTCACCCATTCTGTAGGTTTAAAAACCTTTTCAATGACCTGCATTTTCTCCATGCGATCCAATTCATCGCGCAGTTTGTTCAGTAAAGCGAAGGGTACTCTTCTCGGAGCATCCACGCATGGCACTGCTTCAGGTTTGAGTTTCAGGCGACAGACTTGAGGTAGACATCCAAGACCCTGAAATACATCATTGTATTGTGTAAGAATTTGTTCACTAAAATTTTGTTGAGACACATAGAAAACTCTTTGAATTATACCTAATTTTTCACAAGTTGGTAGACCTAAAACATTCGGACAAACTAAATCTGCGACTATAAACACTATATTTACACTAATAGTGCTATTATTTAAAGATAAACTACATTTTACATTGACTTTGCCCATAATGGGTATTGATATACCACCAAACCCACTAACGTTTATTTGACATTTCTCAAGTGACATTTGACTTTGACATTTCAAAGATTGAAAAGTTTTCTTTGACATAATATTGATATCAGCTCCTGAATCAATAATGCAATTAATTTGTGTATGACCAACTAAAATGTTTATGTTCCATGACTGTTTAGAATAGTATTTGTTTTCTTTTGACTCGACTGTATTGACCTGTTTACTATGTGTTGACTTTGCTGTAATAATTCTACAAGTGTTTGTTGTGTGAGATTCCTCAGACTTGTGTCTGTACTCATCATTAAGATATGAATCTCGACTAAGACTTTTTGACTTTTTTGACTTGACTCTGAATCTCTCAGACTGTTTAGTGTTTTCATCATTGAGATATGACATATGACAAGATGAGTCTTCATGAGATCTCTTAGACATTGACTGCGACTGGCCTATGTGCGACCTGACCGTTGATTGTAACTTAGTATCTGACTGGGTGTATGACAACCTGCTATGTCTGTAATGATTTTGATTGTGATGACTTTGTGACTCTAAATGACAATTATATTGACTATACTTATGACTATGACTGAAGTTATGACAATTTAAAATTCCAACAAAATTATCTTGACTACCAGTTGAACTAAAAGACTCTAAATGACTGACTTTTTTATTATTGGAGTAACAAAATTTTGCAAAATGACCATAAGAGTTACATGACCTGCATTTAGCTCCCTGCGCTGGACATTTGTAGCGGTGGTGTTGTCCACAGCGGCTACACGTCTTCGAGCGCTTCTCAGGACTGGGACTTGACTTTGACCTCCCTGCACTGGATCCCTGCTGACTGACTGGTGAAGCTCGCCGTCGCTGACGCTCCGCTTGACCACGGCTCCTCCGACGCAGATGCATGACTTTTTCAGACTCTTGACTAGTGGACCTCTTGACAATTTGGTCTGCATCCTGCTGTGCGACGATGAGTGTCCTAGCTAGCTCTCGCATCCTCTGATATGTCAGATCAGGTTCCTGCAGCAGTCTCTGACGTACATGTGCTAAGTCCAAACTCAAGTTGGCGATAAAAATATCTCTGATAAGAGATTCTCTGAGCGTTCCAAATTCGCAATCTTGGCTCTTATTTTCGAGATCGGTTAAGAAATCCTCGATGCTTTCCGATTTCTGTTGACGTGTGGTAAAAAACATGTAACGATACATGGTAATATTTTTTCTGGGTTGAAAAAATTCGTCGAATTTGGCTTTGACGTCATGTAATGTGCTTTCTCCAATATTTATGTTGAATGTGTTGAAAATATTTAAGCATTTTTCACCAACGTGATGTAATAAAATGGCGATCTTGCGTTTCTCACCGGACTTGTCCAAATCCGTTGCCAACAAGTATAATTCGAACTGTTGCCACCAGCGCTTCCAGGTTTCGTAATTGTTGTTTGTTGCATCTGACGATATTTTAAGCGCCTTCAAGCCACTGTTCATTGCAGCTCCGGTGTCATGGCCGCCACCGACGCCATCCGACTTTTGCATTTTATGAATTTTCTTTCTTCGTATTGGGTTTTTTCACTCTTCTGACACCATGTATGATTGTTCGGTTGGTAAATATTAAAGACTTTAGATAATTAGACTGGTTTATTACACTTGTAGAATTATATTATTGGAAACGACCTCTTCTAGGTCAGATCCTAAGTTACAATGACAAGACAATAGACTATATTCATAGACACTAATACATAGAGATGGTATTAGTTACTCGACTACAGAGTAGTGATGTATGATACAACATGGACGAGTAGAGGCTGATGATGATGGTGATGTGAAGTGCGAGTGGGAATCGCGCACGAAGGGTTCCGTACCATTATCTTTAAAAACGGTAAAAAAATCACGTTTGTTGTATGAGAGCCCCTCTTAAATATTTATTATATTTTAATTTAATTACATATTTTTAATTTTAATGTTATAATCAAATATACTGTACTCATTTCAAGCGTCTATCTATTTCAGTTATTAATATGGAGCAAAAACGGCAAAAAAATCACGTTTGTTGTATGGGAGCCCCCTTTAAATATTTATGTATTTTTAAATTGTTTGTTATAGCGGCAAAAAAAATATATAATCTTTGAAAATTTCAACTGTCTAGCTATTACAGTACATGAGATACAACCTGGTGACAGGCAGACGGACAGACAGACGGCGAAGTCTCATGAATAGGGTTCCGTTGTACCTTTTAGGTACGGAACCTTGAAAAGCTTAAGTACTATTTTAGGGTTCAGTACTCAAAAGGCATCAATTGGACCCTATTACTAAAAATCCATCTGTCTGTTTGTCTGTCACTAGGCTCATCATCATCATCATTGTAGCCGATAGACGTCAATTGCTGGATATAGGCGTCCAAGGATTTCCACGACGACCGATCCTCCTCCTCCCACATCCAGCGGTTTCTCGCGACCTTTACCAGGTCCTCGGTCCACCTTGTCGGGGGCCTACCCTCGGTTCGTATTCCCGTGCGCTTGCGCACCAGCGCATGGTTCATGAAATATAGCCTAGTGTGGTCACTACCAATGATAGCTAGACAGGTGTTGAAATTTCCACAGACTATTTTTTTTTTTATTATACGGACTAAACACACAGATTGAGCTAGCCCCAAAGTAAGTTCGAGACTTGTGTTATGGGATACTAACTAACTCAGCGATACTATATTTATAATAGATATATATATATAGATAAACATCCAAGACCCAGGCCATTCAGGAAAAGATCGTTTTCCATCATGACCTGGCCGGGGATCGCACCCGGGGCCTTCACGTCGCAGGCAGGCGTGTTGACCGCTGCGCCACGGAGGACGACATATCTATTTCTGTTGCCGCTGTAACAACAAAACAGAATAAAATAAATGTTCAAGAGGCTATGTTAAGAAAACCCTGTCCGACCCATAAGGATAATAAAGGTTAGGTAAACACATGACCAAATATAATATACAATTTTACGTACTCATCATAGTACCAATACAAATGAATTTTGAAATAATCTTTTTTTCCCGCTAATTAATTCCAACTCTCCCGAAATTTGGTAATTTTTAAAAAAGTGGCAACACCGGTATTATTATGAGCGAATAGCAATGCGACCACGTGCCGCGTGCCCTGCCGCCCGCCGCCCGCGGAAGGGTGGTTAACGCACATTTATTAAGTTACCTCTTTTTGCGAAATAATATTTATTTTTTAGGGGGATTTTTTTTTTATGTTTAACCCGGTTTTGTATCCATTAGTAGAATCAGTTATCGATACCTAACAACACCTTCACGGGTCGGACAGGGTTTTCTTAACATACTGTATAGATGTACAGAATCCTTCGTGTGCGAGTCCAACTCGCACTTGGTTGACACACTACATAAACGAAATTTGCCAGAGAAGGTACTACCTTATTGACCGCAACAGACGCGTCCCTATTGCTTGAAACACGAATATAACTGACGAAATATACATACACACATACATAATCACACACATACCCACAATCTGCCCAACAGTTTGGAGAAACAAGGCATCATTTTATGTTCATTGTTCATGTGCAACTATTCCATTAACTATAAAGGCTGTATCTGACATCGACGCACTACACACGAGTACCATGGATTCAGTACATGATTCTGAACCCCTCAGCGGTGAATTTTTCGTCGGTTTTTTCATGATTTAAAAAAATAAATATGTAGGTTTTTTCATTTTAGACCGTTCATAATTGGTATACTTTTATAACTCAATAAGATTTTAAAGTTAAAATTAATTACGTCGCTAATTACACAAAAAATCTTATCAGCTGATTTAATAGAGTTCACATCAGGGATCAACGTCATATCTACAAACCTGCATGGCGGCACGCTTGCAACGTTCAAAGGCCGAGCCGACTTTTTTTTAAACACTGTTATTTCTGTAACCGTTAATTAACGACATAAATGACTATCATAATTTTATTAGTGGCATGCGGTCTAACATTTTCGTGAAGTTTGCGTTACGATGTCAGATACATCCTGTATGTATAATTTATGTTAGTTTGATATCCATTCGAATATATTGTAATAGTTTCGTCGCAATGTAGATAATACTGAATAGCAGAAGAATCTGCGCTATGTTACAATTCATTCAGCATGGGCGTATACGTCTTGTCCTCTGCCTTTCTCTCAATCAACCTTGCAACTTCATCCGATCATAACAAAATGTAAAAAACCTGAATATATTTTGTTCAGCCTCTAAATCGATTCCAATTATTTTTACACCATGATATATTTTTTCCCAAATACATTTAGAAATTGTTGCAGAGTGGTTACCGAGCGGTTATGCTTGATCAAAATACATGCGCGCGCGCCACAGCTGACGCCAGAGCTCGACGCAAACGCGCTCGACCGCCTGAGCGAAGTTGACCATATTTTTGTGGGGACAACCAAGAAGAATAGCAAGCTCATATCTTTGTGTTTTTTCGTGTCTTTTTGAAATTAATTGCATAGATTCTTTACTTAAAAATACTTTACACGTGTTTCGGGTTTCGCATAAACAAAAAATATTTTTGTTTAACCGAATATTAAGGTAGACAACAAATGATAAGGTAGCTTTATAGTGTCGTGTGTTAACTTTCTTGTTTATTGTTTGGGAAGTCATCAAATGACTTCTCCCGCTCGCGAAGGCGTGTCAGTCTTTTTTGACTTAAAATCAAACGTGTCTTCTCTGTCATTCCGCCTACTCGCGGCCCTGGTTGCTTCAAACTAACAGCTTCTAACTTTTCTCTAAATAAGGTGACTGCTCCTTCAGTTTTGAGCGCTATCTCTTCAAAGAGTTTGTATTATAGAAAATTCATCGATTACGCATATGGCGTGAAATTAAAAACCGTTATTTTGGAGGGAAATCGATTTTCATTCAGTTGTAAGTTCAAATGACGGACCGTTGAGGAAAATACTCATTTTCTTTTATAAAAGATGAAGTCTTGACTTTAGTTTTGAAGTTCTGATTTTAGTTTTGAGACTTTACCACCTTAGGATTATGGAGCGAGTACTTCAAATAAGTGTCTTGCAGGCAATTCTCTGTTGTTGTAGCAGCATATAAGCATACATCATTTATAGGGTCTACGTCTTTAATTTATAATAAAAATTGTATTAAACAGGATACACCGAAGGCAATAATGCCGGCTTTATACCCCACTAGCTTCCCCCCGCGGCTTTCCCCGCGTGGCATTCGGTTATTTTTTATAATTATTAACTAGTGCTTGACCGCAATCCTGCCTGAAGGTAAGCAGTGGTGCAATCGTTGATGGTAAAGCACGCTAGTTTAGTTAGCCTATTCAGTAAAAAAATCTTACTGAATAGGAAGGGAGACGGTAGTTGAGCGAGGTGAGGCAATGTTAAACTCAACAACACGACCAACGATGCTGCGCCACAGGGAGATTGATCTGGTATCCTCCACGACCAAACTCCGACACAACAACATTTGGCGCATCATAACCGGCACACATCGCAACACAACTGCTCAGACCCGTCCTCCGTACGGCTTCACCAGACATAATGCCGGAACGACACAACACGACAAATCATTTGGCGGCAAGACTTTATCTGGTGTGTGGTAACTTCTGCCGGCAGCCGATGTTATGGTCTACCACCGAGAAAATTGCGCTTAAATCTCATATCGCGCTTTTTAGACTTACCTCGGGACCAGACGGGCATTGTCTAACGGATACTTGCGCACCGGTTGAAGCTTGTGTAGTTTTAGGAGTC
This sequence comes from Sesamia inferens, assembly GCA_037179545.1. NCBI lineage: Eukaryota > Metazoa > Arthropoda > Insecta > Lepidoptera > Noctuidae > Sesamia > Sesamia inferens. Next base: position 10,477,464 of record CM073922.1, read on the forward strand.
CTAGTTGCACTGTAAACTCAATTTGCAAGATGGAGAATTTGCGTGAGGCCAGTATGATGCGTTGTTAGCACGTGGCGTTGTAGGTACCCCTATAAAACCAATAAAGTTATAAAAAGTTATAAATGATCAATTTAATTGTAACTTCTTTCCGATTGCTAACTGTTAAAGTTTCTTCAACGCTCTAGTGATCAATTAAAATTGGATCCTATTACAATTAATTGTGGACAGATATTGAGTGTGAGATCATTTATAAATGATGGCTGTTCTGTTCAATTAAAGCGTGTTCTATTATTACGACTAGTAAAGACGTTTAAAGCTTCGGGCTATGTAAAAGGCGATTATTGATTGTAATTATTTTGTATGCCTATAGCCAATGAGTGTTGGATTATTTTATTCAAATGTAACTACGGAACCCTATGTTCCCTAGTTCTCGTCTCGGGAGTAAAATTTCGCCATGTACATATTCTGTCGGTCCTTTCTCGGCTTACCTTTCAATCTATTAGTGCTAGAAAGATGTAACCTGGCATGGATTACCACGTCGACAAATGGATACATTCTTCTTCTTCCTGATCCTATGGATGTCCACTGCTGGACAAAGGCCTCCCCTAAGGCTTTCGACGCCGACCGGTCTTGTGCTGCCTGCATCCATCGGCTTCCCGCGACCTTCACTAGATCATCGGCCCACCTTGTTGGGGGCCTCTCTACGCTGCGTCTTCCAGTACGTGGCCGCCACTCCAGAACCTTATTGCCCCATCGGCCATCGTTCCTACGAGCAATGTGCCCTGCCCACTGCCACTTAAATTTAGCGACTCGCAGAGCTATGTCGGTGACTCCCGAACAAGCAGGCTTCCGAAAAGGCTTTAGCACCATAGACCACATACATACGCTGCGGCAAGTTGTACAGAAGTCCGAGGAGTATAACAAACCACTATGCTTGGCGTTTGTGGACTATGAGAAGGCCTTCGATTCGATCGAGACTTGGGCGGTGATACAGTCTCTACAGCGGTGCCAAATTGACCATCGATACATTGAGGTGTTAAAGTGTTTGTACAAAAACGCCACCATGTCAGTCCGTCTCCAGGACCAGGACTCGAAACCGATCCGACTCCAGCGTGGAGTGAGACAAGGAGATGTCATATCTCCTAAATTGTTCACTGCTGCGTTGGAAGATGTCTTCAAGCTCCTGGACTGGAAAGGACTTGACATCAACATCAACGGCGAGTACATCACTAATCTCAGTTTTGCAGATGACATCATGGTCATGGCTGAGACCCTGGAAGATGGATACATTAAAATGACAAAAAAATATTTGGGGGCCTCTCCTACACGTAAAGTAGACGTACGTAGACGAGAGAAAAACAAATCATCCCCGATTTGTTTTTCTCTCGTCTACGTCCTAGTTGGGTGTATCATAAGATAAGGTCTGTTAAAAACATTAGATTTTTTTTATTTAGGTATCTGTTTGCGACATTAGCAGTTTTACGGCGCATTTTATTTTAAAGAATTGTTGGTAGAAGTCACATGACTTTTTCCACCATTCAGGCCCAGTAGGCGTTAGTAGAAATTAATTGACTTTTTCAACCATACAGGACCAATATGGGTTGGTAGAAGTAACAAGACTTTTAGCCCCTCACAGACGCCTCAGTTTTCTCTCGGTGGTAGGCCATAACACCGGCCGCCGGCAGAAGTTACCACCCACCAGACAAAGCCTTGCCGCCAAGCGATTTGTCGTGTTCCGGCATGATGTCTGGTGAAGCCGTACGGAGGATGGGTCTGAGCAGTTGTGTTGCGATGTGTACCGGGTACGATGCGCCAAATGTTGTTGTGTTGGGAGTTTGGTCGTGGAGGGTCTTCAGATCAATCTCCCTTTGGCGCAGCATCGTTGGTCGTGTTGTTGGCTTTAACATTGCATCACCTGGCTCAACTGCCGTTTTCCTTCCTATTCGCTCAATCTGAGTGAATAGATTCTCAATAAACTAGCGCGCTTTACCATCAACGATCGCATCACTGCTTACCATCAGGCGGGATTGCGGTCAAGCGCTAGTTTAAAATTATTAAAAATAAAATAAACAGACCCAATACAAGTTGGTAGAAGTCACATGACTTTTAAACCATACAGGCCCAGACGAGTCAGTAGAAGTCACATGACTTTTAAACCATACAGGCCCAGACGAGTCAGTAGAAGTCACATGACTTTTAAACCATACAGGCCCAGACGAGTCAGTAGAAGTTACATGACTTTTAAACCATACAGGCCCAGACGAGTCAGTAGAAGTCACATGACTTTTAAACCATACAGGCCCAGACGAGTCAGTAGAAGTCACATGACTTTTAAACCACACAGGCCCAGACGAGTCAGTAGAAGTCACATGACTTTTCCGCCACACAGGCCCAGTAAAGTCTGGTAGAAGTTGTCCTAGAGCTAAAAATTTCGAAGAAATATGCAATCTATCTATCCACACTGGGCCAGCGCGGTAGATTACTGCCCACTCCCTCTCATTGAGAGGAGGCCTATGTCCCAACAGTGGGAAAATATTTATATTATATAAATACACGCTCACCATATAGCCATTTTGTTCCTGAAATTCTTAGTTTAAAAATTGCTCAGACGTATAATCATATATTAAGGGGAAAACATGATAGCCCATGAAATTTAAATTTCTCTTTTTTCGCGTTTTCCACAATAGGGTAGTTGACTAAAAAAAAAACGAATTAGTCCGTCAGTCAGATTTCCAAAAAATATTAGAGCAGTGACGTCACCAGCCACCACTTTGATGCCTTTTATATTTGTCAATCTTTATTGATGTGATAAAACAAAATATACGTATCTATCCAATATTTTTCTATAATCTGAATGACGGACTAAATAGAATAATTTTTAAGCTATTGCATAGCTTCTATCGCGGGCCTTGAGCGCGGGGACCGAATCCAGAAATTCCGTAACGAAAAAACCTCACGCTGCCCATCGTCTAACGTCGTTTCAGTTCGGCAGTCTTTGGCACGGTATGTTTGTGTGCGTGCGACTACATCTTTTGAAAACAATTTATAGATTTTCAAAAAGAGCATGCATATTGCAGGGCGCGAACTCAGTCCTACACACTTGCCATGTTACTGATAGTCGCGATGTGCTAAACTTGCGATTAATTTTCTCTCTGCAATAGGTCTTCTATAGAGATATGTCATAGACGTCATCGACGTTGTCATGGCTACCTTAAAAACTTTTCATATAATTAATTATTAAGTACTTTTATTCAAATTAATTTAGTAGTGTTTTTATAAAATAGCTTTTCTTTTAATGGAAAAGCTAAGATGAATGTCATGCTAATTTTTCATTGGACTTTTAAATTATTTATAGTGTTGTTTACTAAATAAAAGCGCGTGATTTTATAGAGTAAAAAGTGCTCACGCGACCGTTTTTTCAATTGTTGCAAGAATTCAAAAGACTGTCTTTAAATAGTGTTTAGACGATTGCTCAAAGTGTATTAGATTTCATTAGTAATAGAAATGGCATTTCAATAATGACTTTCAACTGCCAGTCTAAATAGTCATAAATACGATTTACAAGATTCAGTTACGAGACAAACAAATGTGTTACTTCTTACCGAAACTTGCATGACGCATGATAATCCAATTGAAATACCTAATTTTAATTGTATTGTTCAGTTCAAACGAGATACTGTTTCAAAAGGTGGGGTAGCTATTTACCAAAATAAAAATGATATTACTAATATTATGACTCCGAATATTGAAATAAATATTGCACACGTTAGCGATGTTAATGTTAGGCGCTCAGTTGTTGGAGATATTTGTGCGTGCTTATGCAAACTTAGAAATGGCCTACAAATAGTTATGGTAGCAATTTACATTTCTCCGAATCCAAAATTGGACGAGGTAGAGCATTTTATTCATCGCACTTTACTGGAGTAACTCGAGTGGCTCGAAAATACTTGAAACAAATGGTAATAAATTTCCACTTATCTTGGCTGGCGATTTCAACATTAACTTCGCTGATAAAAAATCAGAGCGGTGGACAACTTTTCTATCAAAAACATTGAATTTGAAAATGAATAATGATCCACAAAAGTCCACAACAAAATATGGGACCACCATTGACGCGGTATTTTCTAGGTATTTAGAGGATATTAAGTCGCAAACTTATATTTCTTATTTCAGTTATCATAAACCTATAGTTTCAATGATAAATATTCCTGAATAACCAACAGCTACTGTAAGGTAATAAAACCCACATGTATTGTAAAATAATAAAAATATTTTAAATAATATTAACTTTTTATTTATTTAATAAAAGAAAAATTTGTTTTCTTACCGGTCACCACGCTCAAAAAGTGTAACTTGAATTAATATCAAAGAAAAAAATACTGCATAAATAAAATAAATAAATAATTATAATTGCATAAATTGATACAAAATGCTATGCAATAGCTTTACCGCGGCAGTCCCCGAGTGCCACACGTCTTTTTTTTTACCCAGGAAATATCCCTACTGCAGGTCAGTATCTGATGGCATATTCCCGTAATTTATTACATTAAAACTCTAGTAGCACTCTCAATACGGCGATAAAAAATAAACCAGACATGTTAAAATGTATGGAAATTAGAGATATTTATGACGGACTAACTGCGTCCCCCGGTTTCACCCGCATTAATTCCGATCCTGTGGGAATATCGGGGTAAAAAGTAACCTATATATTAATAAGGCGTGTTCCGGCATGATGTCTGGTGAAGCCGTACGAAGGACAGGTCTGAGCAGTTGTGTTGCGATGTGTGCCGGGTTCAATGCGCCAAATGTTATTGTGTTGGGAGTTTGGTCGTGGAAGGTCTCCCTTTAGCGTAGCATCGTTGGCCGTGTTGGGTTTAACATTACATTGCCTTGCTCAACTGCCGTCTTCCCTCCTTTTTACTCAGTTTTTTTAAGTGGATAGGCTTAATAAACTTTCGTGCTTTACCAGCAACAATTGCACCACTGTTTACCATGAGGCGGAATTGCAGTCAAGCACTAGTTTACAATTAGATATTTAAAAAAAGGTCTATAAAACACCTGTGTGCCAAATATCATGCGAATCCAGCAATAGATTTTGCGTCAAAGAGTAATAATATAAATGCGAAAGTTTGTGAGGAAGTATGTTTGAACATATGTATCGAAGAATCCATCTACAGTATGTTAAGAAAACCCTGTCCGACCCATAAGGATAATAAGGGTTAGGTAAACACATGACCAAATATAATATAAAATTTTACGTATTCGTCATAGTACCAATACAAATGAATTTTGAAATAATCTTTTTTTCCCTCGAATTAATTCCAATTTCCCCGAAATTTGGTAATTTTTAAAAAGTGACAACACCGGTATTATTATGAGCGAATAGCGACGCGACCACGTGCCGCGTTCCCTGCCGCCCGCCCCCCGCGGGCGGCAGGCGAAGGGTGATTAGCGCGCATTTTTTAAGTTACCTCTTTTTGCGAAATAATATTTATATTTTTAGGGGGATTTTTTTTTTAAGTTTAGCCCGGTTTTGTATGCATTAGTAGAATCAGTTATCGATACCTAACAACACCTTCACGGGTCGGACAGGGTTTTCTTAACATACTGTAGATGTCCCGTGTGGCACCGGGCATAGAATAGTACCAACCCATATCACCCCGTGAGTGTCGTAAGAGCCAACTAAGGGAACTCTCACTAGGGAAGCGTTCAGTAGCGCTTCTCCTGTGGAATAACAAATTACTGCGTTCCCCAACCCAGGCGTGGTGATTATGGCAATGCCCCCCAATGAAATGAAAGCCTTGAGGGAGGCCTTTGTCCAGCAGTGGACCTATGCAGGTTGAAAAGAAGATATGTGTTTTTTGAAGATTACTTTTTCACACAAAAACTACTGAACTGAGCTGAATGAAATTTGGCAGGCATCGTCTTCGTGGTACTAGTCACGATGTGCTGATATATCTTTGAGGCGTGCGTGGAACATAACAAACTTGAGCATAAACTTCTGAGCTTCTATCAAAGACTACCCACAGATTATAGCTGCCAGCGATGTTGTTCTCGTCGGACTACAATTTGAGTGTCTTCAAGGCTAGATTGAATAGGCTCTTAATAAACTAGTGCGCTTTACCATCAACGATTGCGTCACTGCTTACCATTTGGCGGGATTGCGGTCGAACACTAGTTAAAAATGTATAAAAAAAAAAAACAATTTGAACTGACTGTCATGATTCTCACAACCACGAGTATTGCCACATTCCCCTTAACAGATCAATATACTGACAATGAATAACGATCTCTTGTTAATGCTATAAGATTAACAATAGAAATTGTAATGAATGAAATTAATTAATTGAATGTTTCTGTTATTGCTAAGTGATTCAGAGTCTTAGTGCCTTTGGTGAGAGTTGAATTTTGAAGGAATGATTGATGGAGGTGTAAAATATTGTACCTGCTGGTTCGGGGTGAATAATTCTGTTTAATGATTCATTTTCTCTTGCAAATCTACCTTGCAAGTCTACCTTTTTAACCGACTTCAAAAAGGAGGAGGTTACTCAATTCGACCGGTATATATGCTTTTTTTATGTTTGTTCGCGGATAACTTCGTCGTTTATGAACCGATTTTGATCATTCTTTTTTTGTTGGAAAGAAGACATTCCTAAGGTGGTCCATGATAAGGACATCAGGGTTTGATGGTGGAAGACCAGAGAAATCAAGGGAAACTTTCAAAAATCGTAGGGGCAACCAGTGCGTTTGTAAGTTTTTTCATTAAGTATTTTAGCGTCAGCATCCAGTCTAACCGGATGCAGTTGAACAGTACTTTTCACAACTAAAAAGTGAAATAAAATTTGTTTTAACAAAAAAAAAAAAACAACCGACTTCCAAAAAACAATACAAAGTGAAAAATAACTAATTTCGGAAGTCCGTCTCAAAAACTAATATACAAAAACCAAAGACACCGACTTCCGGAATTAGTTATTTTTCACTTTGTAGTATTTTTTGGAAGTCGGTTGTATTTTTTTTTGTAAAAAAAAGTTTTTCTACCTATACAGTAGCAGTGCCCAGCGGTATCACTCACATAACTTTCGATTTCGTGGGAATATCGGGTCAAAAAGTATCCTATATAGTAATATTGGTTATAAACCATCTATGTGCTAAATTTTATCTAAATCTGTCCATCCATTTACGCGTAAAGAAGTAACAAACATACAAACATTTACATGCACCCATTAACTTTCGCTTTTAATGTGATTAGCATTTCGCTTGCGCCTTCCTTTGCATGGAATTTATGCTTTTCACTTCAAGGTTCAACACCGCTTCCATCCCCTTTAAAAATAAATTCTGGATATTTCATTAAAAGTGGGCTTTAGTCAATTCGAAGCGGAAGAGATCATTTGATAAGTTTCCATCCAAAAAAAAAAACTTCTGATTCGAATAATCTTAACCATCACTGATAAATTTAAAAAAAAAAACAAATATTTTCTCGTTATAATATTATATCTACATATTGTCAAAACAAGTTTTTGATCTGATATTTTCCCTGCCATTTAACCGCCATTTTATTTTCTAAGCATCATCAAACAACCAGTTGAATAAATAAGTCATTAATTCATCATTTACCTTGGCAAACATCAAAGATATTATATTCCAAAAGTTATAATAATGTTTACATGTTTAATGTTTATATGCAAATATCGTTATATATGAAATATAGGTTTATTTTCTGAACTACATTATATGTTAACCATTGCACAGTAAAGGTACAATATCAATAAAATGTAATGATACCACCCAAAGCGAGCGAGTTTTAGATTAAGCAATAAGCATTTATATCAGTAACAGAGGAAATAATCTACTGAATGTTAATATTTATAAATAGAATTAGACCGATTAAGCCTCCTTCTATTTTGCCCGTGAAGAATATAATCGTGGTCGGTTTTACCCAAATGACCTGACCCACATAACGATTAATATCATTTTCAGAACCAATTGTAATAATTTAGTGGGAGGTATATACTAAGTGGTACTGGCGTGTTGTTCCCGTATACTTTTATACCAGAAGTTCACAGGCGGCGGTAACCAATTTTATTCCAGTTTGCTAACTGTATGCATAAAAATGTTTTCACATAATTTGTTTCGCAAGCGTAGTGGATTATTTCCTTATAATCGTGATCGTTCCACCTGTATTCTTTTCATTACATTATCACCTTACTTTGCTCTCAATGTATAAACAAAGTAATAGAAAAACCAATTTGTATTGGGTAATAAAAATCGGTTTCTTTTCCATTAAAATTAGAAGCTCTTTCTTAGGCACCTATCAAAGTATGACGAATCGTGTACATAAACCCACGTTTGTATGAACGAATATCAATATTGTTATGTATTTATGAACTTTGAAACTTAGATGTTGAGCCGAACACAGAAAATTCAATAGGACCGCGTGAAAATACACACTAGGATTTTCATTTCTCCGTAGTAAGCAGTGGGTAGAAAATACAGTGCACGAAAGAAAATCGCCTCAGGCAATATTCGGTCGTGTGTACCGGGACTACTAATAACTTGTTTACGAAGCCGTTAATAATTAAAATAGTAATTATGATGTCTATCTAATAGTAGGAAGTTATAAAAAGTTCATGAAAGTTACGTTAGTGTTTCAATAATGTTTTTCATCATTGTCACCGTTCCATCCTCGGACGACCAGTTCGACGGCGAGTATCCACCCTTACGTTGTTGACACCGACTGTTGACAATAATTCGAACGAAACGTTTGGCCTCTTTTTTATACTGTATACTCGTACATCGAAGCACTGGAACAATTTCCATGCGGCGGTCTTCTCGTCCTTTCAAAATGTAAATATCGTTAAAGCTAGAGCGAATAGGTTATTAATAAACTAGTGCGCTTTACCATTAACGATTGCATAACTGCTTACCATCCCTCCAATTTATATATAAAAAAAAATCTTTTAATGAAATTTGATAAATTGTAGTAACTTAATATTATGGTGTACTAGAGCTGTTTCACTCTATCACGTTGTGCCTATGTGAGGGGAGCCATTAATCACTTCGTGCCAAAAGCTAGGAAAGAAAAAAGAAATAAAGATTCACGTCAGTCGAGCAACAAGTGGAGATCAGACACACCGTTCACTCACTCAAAACCATTTATTAAACCTTGATTGCTTTTACGAACTTAAACCCCCGCAAAATGCGGCCTCGTACGTGTCGGCCTCATATACGAAGAGTTTCTTAGATTTTTTTTGTAAAGGGAAACCCGGATTCCTCTATAATATTTTACTTAAAGGAGATGTTTTATTTTGGGCCACCACTTTGTACACTATACAGATAAAAAGGAAAAAAAAATAGATTTTCATAAAAAAAAAACAATTTGAATAAAAATACAAGTATATATTTTTATTCAAACTTAATTATTTAAAACGTTTTTTAGTGAGATAACTCTTTTCTCTTTTCTAAGGTTGCCATAGGTAGATTACGACGTTTTATTGAAGACTTTGACAGTTCTATTTTCCCGTTGTGTTCATGGCGAGTGTTGATTTGAGTTGCTTGTTTCAGAGCTTTTAGTGATTGTTTTTTGTTTTGTATCAGAATTCATGTTTTGTTTTTTTTTGTAGGCATAAATGTCACGCCAATCAACTGTCACTGTCTAAATCTTATTTCGCTTATTGCTGACCACCATATTTATTAGTAGTTATGTTGCACTCCTTGATCGAGTTAAATTGAATGTAAATAAAAACTAAGCTAAAATATAGCAAATTAACATAAAAACAGTTAACTATAGTGTAAACTAATATCTTAAGTGAACAAAGTGCTGGCCCAGGGTCCATTCATTTCTAAAACATCACCTTTTTTATTTCATTATTTAATTTTAAAGCAGCTACCAGGAGTTCATACTCCATTATTTACCAAGCCTTTCCAGGTATGTTGGGTCGGCTTCCAGTATATGTAGCTCTATGCAGATCAATACTAGTATTTTACGTGAAGCAACTACCTATCTGATCTCCAAAGTCCAGTTACTGGGAAGTACCACGTATGGCAGTGTCAGGATCAATGGCTTTCCGAGGCACGGATGGGCTCGATATATAATAGAGAGTCACATCCACCGGTGAGCAGTGGGCAGCTCGTCACCCGGTACGGACCAGGCCCGATTAGTGGGCGCGTTGTGATCTACGCGCGCCTCAAAGAGATGTCAGCACATCGTGAAGGGGTCCACGAAGACCGATGCCTCCTGGGTCCGGGTTGCGGGTTGGTTAAAATGGAAACCGTGGCCCTGGCGCACAGGCAAGTGAAGAAACACGGGTTTTAGTCAGTAAAAGTCTGACACGCCCTTCCGGTCCGCCAAGAGCGGGAGAGGTTATTTGTAGATTTCCTATCCCAAACAAAAAAAGGGTCACATCCACATAGCAACTGTGGCAAGCCTTTTTTTTATTTTTCGGGTAAGAAAATCCCCATGGGTGTCTGCCGCTCTAGGGCAGGTGGCGGGTTCTGCCAGACTCTTAATGGCTAAAAATCACCCGGTGTTTCATCTCACACCTATGCTGGGGATCGCGGGAACCAACGATACTTCCGCATCCCTCGAATGGTGCCGTGTGAGTGAGGTGAGGGGCGCGTGATCCTGCTTACACGTACCGTGCTTAATTAATTAATAGAAACAGTTCCCCGGTTTCTTTATTAAAATTTCAAGTGTCTTCTGACTTACAGTCTCGTGACAGACTGACCTATAAACGGATAGCGAAGCCTAAATAATAGGGTCGCGTTGGAATCCCTTGGGCACGAAACTCTTAAGATCCAATCACTTTTCTATATCTTTTACTCAATTTGATTTCTTTCTTTTCCACAGAATGCAGATTCAGTCCTCATCGATGGCTCTTGTCAGATTCCAGACAACCTGTACAAGGCTATCGGATCCATAATCTCTTTCTACATACCTCTGATGGTGATGCTGCTGACGTATGCATTGACAATACAACTCCTGGCTCGGCAGAGGAAGGGGCTGGGCGCAGGATGGGCCCCTGGATGGCTTGGCGGTCCAGCTCCTATTGGTAAGTGCTTTAGAATAAGGGTTCTGCCTGTATATGCCTTCTGTCTTTTATTTTTTCCTGCGGGAAAACTATCATTGATAAATTCAATCCGGTGACAAAGGAGGATTATGTCAGACTCCTGCCTCATAGGTGCCGATAATCGATTCCTGTTCATTTGCCGCACCTCTGACAGGTATCACCTGCCATGCTAAGTGGGCCTCACCACCAAGTGCGTTAGGTTAGTAAGTTGTTTAGATATAAAGTGGTTGTTGAAAAAATATTTTCTACACATTTTGACCAGTGATTTGATGATGGACGAACGATCTGACCATGGCTTAATGGTTAAAACACCAGCCTCTCTAGAATGAGTGGGCGGGCTCCATTCCATGTCAGGCAAGTCCCAGTGTAATTTTTCTAAGTTATATATGTACTTTATAAGTATATCTTCAAAACCAATGACTGATTACAAGGCGAAGGAAAACATCTTGAGGTTACCTGGACTTTAAGTCTGAAATCACTAACCCGAATTGAGCAAACGTGGTGATTACGCTCATTCCTTCTCTGTATGAGAGGAGATCTGTGCCCAGCAATTTGACTATAAAATGGTTGATGATGATGATGATGAAACATTTTTAGTGAAGGTGCTCTTAGAATTGTAATGATACTACCAAGTTTTTGAACCAAAATCATATTTTTGATTCTTCAAGCTCACGTGTAGCTACCATGTCTTTGTATTAATATATGTATATACCTAATTACGCTGCAATTTGCATACATAGGTATTGTACTTTTTCTGGGTATTTCACGCAGGCAAAGCTCCTAAAATTTAACGAAACCTATAGTTTTAAATTGAGCGGTTAGTGTTAGGCTGTTAGAGGTACTGAAATGCCGGTTAAGGGTTACAAGATTTATTGACAACGATAGTATAGTCGATAGTAGGCAATCACAAGTAGAACGTAGTTAATGTCTTCCCTGATGTCCACGAAGTCAGTGTCCTGCACACAGAACAACACCACACAAGTTACCTGATGTAGTCTTTAAAGTGTTCGTTGCAGTTGTCGCTGTAGTTGTTCTTAATTATCATTTCTTACTTATTGCTTGTTTCGCTTCGATAGTCAAATGCAGACTGAATCGTCCGCTGAATTACACCGCTTTATATATGCAAGCTAATCGAATGTTCCAGATCTATATCGAAGTAATAATAATAACGCTCGATTTCCAGTACATTTTTATTTACAACCAGCAGGTAGTTATAGATATTTTACAAGAAAAATTTCTAGTAATTTTGATTTCGACCGTTCATTGTCAATATTGATGAAACCTGTACAGTTCGTCACCTTATGTCTAGCAATGCATATATCTTACCTTTACAATGCCTATGACTCAAGATATCGGGAATAAAAGTTACAAGGGGCATGTCACGGAATATTGAACCTTATGCCATTGACATAAGGTGCATTCGTAACCATACTGAATACATAATTATAAGTGAGAACGATGTATAAAAAGACGTTCACGTTTAAAAACAATTTTAGAAAAGGATGGCTTGTTCTAAATTGAACAAAGTTACTGTAATGAAAGAAAATCCCAGATACGTTTTGTTGACATAAACAAAATAAATATACCCTAATACTCTTTGCCAGTACCCCACGAATCTCAACAATAACAACTTAAATTCCGCGCAGGTTTGTTCAATCTCACGAAAAAGGTCCCCGAGATTAAAAACCACTCAGAGACTGAGTAGGCTTGATTTTAATAGGATTTAGATCTGAATTACATCTGATTGTACACACAGAGAAAAATGAAAAGTTACATTTTTTTGATTAATTTCGAATACAACACATAAACTTAACCATATTAATTTATAAGGATATGGGTCAACCTTTTTATAGTCCCACAGCTGGGCACAGGTCTCCTTTCATACAAAGAAGGAATGAGCGTAATCACCACGCTTGCTCAATGCGGGTTGGCGATTTCAGACATAAAGTCCAGGTTTCCTCAAATTGTTTTCCTTCGCCCTATAATCAGTCATTGCTGTCCAAGATATTCTTATAGAGTACATATAACTTAGAAAAGTTACATTAGTACTTACCTAGATTGGAATCGAACCCGCACAGAAAAAAAAAACACTCATATTTTTTTTTATATATATAATTATAAACTAGCGCTTGTCCGCAATCCCGCCTGATGGTAAGCAGTGATGCGATCGTTGATGGTAAAGCGTGCTAGTTTATTAAGAGCCTATTCACTCAGAAAAACTGAGCGAATAGGAAGGAAGACAGCAGTTCAGCGAGGTGATGCAATGTTAAACCCAACAACACGATCAAAGATGCTGCGCCAAAGGGAGATTGATCTGAACCTCCACGACCAAACTCCCAACACAACAACATTAGGCGCATCGTACCCGGCACACGTCGCAACACAACTGTTCAGACCCGTCCTCCGTACGGCTTCACCAGACATCATGCCGGAACACGACAAATCGCTTGGCAGCAAGGCTTTGTCTGGTGGGTGGTAACTTCTGCCGGCGGCCGATGTTAACGCCTACCACCGAGACTAGTGTTTTAACCACTAGGCAACCAGGATTTGGATATGGGTTATGCCTATATGTAATGTTTCCATTGCTGGCTCCACTCGATGAGAGAAAGTGGACCATAAAACATCGCGAGCGGGCCCAGTGCGGATTAGTAAATGGCGCATATCTTCCAATTTTTAGTTTTAGAGCATGAAAGATGTGTTATCCATCACAATTTTGACAGCTGTAGTGATGGTAAAAGAGTTTATAGAAAGTAAAACGCATGTCTGAGTTCGAACATACGTCATATGAACTAACATGTTGCGGCGTAAATTAGGCACGGCCCAATGCCAACGGACCACCACTGCTCAAAGGAAGGAACAATTCTTTAGGTAATCTAATGGCTGATAACCATAACATACGCACCGTTAAAGGTATTTTTTTTTTTTTATCTTTATAAACATATGACATAGCTCTGCGAGTCGCTAAGCTTAAATGGCAATGGGCAGGGCACATTGCTCGTAGAACCGATGGCCGATGGGGCAGTAAGATTCTGGAGTGGCGGCCACGTACTGGAAGACGCAGCGTAGGGAGGCCCCCAACAAGGTGGACCGATGACCTGGTGAAGGTCGCGGGAAGCCGATGGATGCGGGGAGCACAAGACCGGTCAGCGTGGAAAGCCTTGGGGGAGGCCTTTGTCCAGCATTGGACATCCATAGGCTGAAGAAGAAGAAGAGAATTATAAACTAGCGCTTGACTGCAATCCCGCCTGATGGTAAGCAGTGATGCAATCGTTGATGGTAAAGCGCGCTAGTTTATTAAACCCATCCACTTAAAAAACTTAGCGAATAGGAAGAAATACAGCAGTTGAGCGAGGTGATGCAAATTTATAAACCCAACAATACGGCCAATGATGCTACGCCAGAGGGAAATTGATCTGGATGGACCATGATCAAACTCCCGACACAACTGCTCAGACCCGGACCCGTCCTCCGTACGGCTTCACCAGACATCAGGCCGGAACACGACAAATCAAAATGTAGACTTTGTCTGGTGGGTGGTAACTTCTGCCGGCAGCCGATCTTATGGCTGTTTTTTTACAAAAGCCTTTTGCCTAATAGGCTTTCTCATATGATACTTCCATATGAGAAAGTACATCACAGGTAAAATTAGCTTTCGAATCTATTGATATGCCCAATTTTACAAAAAGAATGCAACCAATGATGTTAAGTGAAACGATTCGTTTTAGTATATAAAACCGAATGTTATTATAATTGACCTCATAATTTTCCTTATTTGATAGTTGATGAAAGTCGTGATTAATGCTCAGTTCTTCTGTGTAAATATATGTTTGCAGCTTAGCTCTTACAAAAAATATAATCGTTTTGCGAATTTTGGTGCACATGCCTAAAATACGTCTCCAATATGAAAAGCATAAAACGCCTCGCTTAGTAATGAACGTTTCCTTTTCAACCAATGAAACTCTTTTAGATAAGAATCAGCCATGTACCTACACAATTATTTCCAAGCTATCCCTAAATAAATTAAAATCGCAAATAACTCCTAATCTTATGGGACGTCCCTTTGGATAACTACAGGCGTTCAATTCAATTTCCTTACATGTGATGAAAAAAAGGGGAAAACGTTTTTAAGCCTACCTGTCTTCTTTGTACCCTCGTTTCAATTTGGCACACGTAGATTTGGGTTTCAAAATATTTTTAAATCTTGTATAATCTTATCGTCCGTGTGTCGCGAAATTTCTTGCTTACCCAGGAGTGCTCTCGCTAATCTTTGCGAAATCATCCAGTTATTATAATTATGGGGTAAAAAATGCTTGAAGGATATCCCTTCTTGATTTAAGAGGCGATACACAGGCCGATCCGGGGATTAGGCTCTCCGGTCCTTGCTACCAGTAATGCCTATGAACCAATGAATTGCAAAAAAATATATTCCTGGTCTTTTTTTTTTCTTGTACTGTTAGAGTTCAGCCGAATTTCGTTTTATCTTTTTTATTGTTTTGGATGGGAAAACATCAAATGACCTCTTCCACTCTGCGTGGAGCGGAAGAGCGTGTCAGACTTTTACTGACTAAAAACCCAACCGTGTTCCTTCACTGTTTTAGACTAAAGTAAATACAGTATTTATCTAGGCTTAGTTATATGTGTGTGCGTGTGGCCCCGGGCTAAGAATAGTACCAACCTATATCCTCCCGTGGGTGTCGTAAGAGGCGACTAAAGGAACTCTCACCAGGGAAAGGGCAGCAGCGCTTCTCCTGTGATCCCCAACCCGCCTGCCAAGCGTGGGGATTACAGTAAACCAAAATTGTAATAAAAGCCTTGGGGGAGGCCTTTATCAGCAGTGGGCCTCTATAGGCAGAAGAAAAAAGAAGAAAGGTATATTTACATCATATTGAAAAATTTTCAAAATATTAAATATTATTAGTTTTGGAGCTACATAGAGTGAATGAACTCTGGTAAAGATGTCGCCGCTTCATTCTACGTGCCCTTAAAAGGCAAGGCTCGAACTACGGTCGCATATAGGGTGTTTCAAAGTACGTCATGCGTCGCAATTCAATGCATGACATATATTTTATTTATACTAGTATTCACGACGAAAATTCAATAGAATAGAATAGAATACTCTTTATTATGTACACCGTATAGATTACAGAACATAAATAAAAAGATTTTAGAAAGGGTGACACAATGGGCGGTCTTATCGCTAAGAGCGACCTTTTACAGACAACCTTTTTAATGCCGACTAAGCAATACTTTTTTATATTATTTAGAACGTTTTTTATAACATTATTGTTTTTTATGTATTTTTTTTCTATTTTATGAATGTGACATATGAAATGAAAAGAGGAATAAAAAAAATTGCTAAGTTCGAGTCTGTTCGATTTATATATATTCAACGAATTAATTAATTGAAAGATTCGGCAGCAATACTTTTTGATTAATGATTCAACGGTGTGTAAAGATTTAAATAACTTTATGCATTAAGTTCAATTCAATTTAAATTATTGCAACAACCTTACCTACCATTATCTGTCTTTGCGTCACCCAAAGCATGACTGGTAGAAAATGTCTATGGCATTAGGTTCGCCTCATAAACAAATCGGTCTAGAATGATGTACTGTTAGCGAGGACCGGCGCCCCACCCTAAGCTCACTATAAAAGGCGCTGTCTACCCGCCCCTGGCTTTCCAAGCTTCGCCGTCCACGGCATGCCCTCACAGATCCCGATGACCCCATCATCCTCCTCCAAAAGGCCAATAGGGCCTTGCTGCCGAGGTCCATTGCGACGCGTTCAACGTAGTAGTCCCCTCCCCCGTCCCTTGTCCGATGAAGGCCAGCCCGCGCCGCAGCTGAGCCAGTAAATATAATTTCCCAACTATGACCTCTGAGTTTGTTTCGGACGTTTCTTCTCAGAGTTAGTACTAGGAAACGCCATTTGGCGCAGCATCGTTGGTCGTGTTGTTGGGTTTAATATTGCATCACCTCGCTCAACTGCCGTCTTCCTTCCTATTCGCTCAGTTTTTCTGAGTGAATAGGCTCTTAATAAACTAGTGCGCTTTACCATCAACGATCGCATCCCTGCTTAACATCAGGCGGGATTACGGTCAAGAGCTAGTTTATAATAATTAAAAAAAAAAAATTAAAATAAAACTTCGATTCAGCCATCCCTTGCTGCTCTCTCCAGCGACGCCTTAAGCCGAAGTTCGTACCCCACAGTGGGAGCCCTTAGCCGCGTGTAGTCGTTTAGTTTTTAGTTGCCCTGACTGGAGGTTTTAAATTCATTTAAGGCAGCCACAGGATAGTCTGGTTAAGTAGTCACGACCTCTCAAGGTCAACTATGAGATGCCTTATAAAAAAAGCCCCTGGTTCACTTTTGACAACGGACACTCAGACAGGTAACATCGTGCAAACTCTGTGAGACCTATATTTTCTATATTAATTAAGAGCTGCTGCCTATCGTTTGATATATTGTTGTGTGCTCAGTCATTATTATTGTATACCTATCTTATTTAATAAGTTCTGATTGTAATTCAAATGGATAATACACGAACATTGGAACGTCCTGATTTGTTACTTTAATAAATACCACTTCTGATCGCTAACAGTACTGATATCATTGTTCCAGTTTACGCGTCAATATTCTTGTGAAGCTCTGAAAGAAAGTTATTCTGTTAAGACTGATAATGATTTCGCTGACAGGTTAAAATCGATTAAAAATCACAAACGTGTTGTTTTATTTTCCTTCAAAAACGGGTTCTACTACCAATATGATATCAAATCGAAATGTCGTGTGCAATGAAATAAAAACAGCTGTCAGAAGCATCGAAATTAATTGACAATTGAATAAATTTTCTTTTTGTACCTACCTAAATCTCGCCAACCCTAATTATTCAGTATTTTGCGATTTCCAACGAATTTTCGCGGCTGCTCGCAAAGTTATTAAACATAGAAATATTAAATTAATTTCATCCCGTCACAATTTCATTTCTATACAAACTTGATTAGGAAAATGTTAACTTAAATAGACAGTAATGAAGAACAAAGAAAATGCCTTTGATAATAATTTAAATCGAGATAAGACGAACTCAGTTGGAATATGAATTGTATAGAATATTCTTTATTATATAGATAATTTAAATTTTAGATATTTTACACAGGCTGACACAAGGGGCAGTCTTCTCGCAAAGTGGACAGCCACATATAAAAAAAATTGTGTAGGTTGTCAACGGTATACGATTTGCCTTATATAATAAATACATATGTACATAAAGTGTATCATACTAGTTTAAATAAATATCATCATCAACCTTTTTATCATCCCACAACTGGTCATAGGTCTCCTCTTATACAGAGAAGGATTGAGCGTAATCACCACGCCTGCTCAATGCAGGTTGGCGATTTCAGACATAAAGTTCAGGTTTCTCAAGATGTTTTCCTTCACCTTGTAATCAGTCATTGGTGTCCAAAATATACTTAGAAAATATATATTATAACTTAGAAATTGGTACTTGCCTGACCTGGAATCGAAGCCGCACACTCATACTTGAGAGGCTGGTGTTTTAGCCACTAGGCAACCACAAAATTTGTGAATTTCAACCGTTCGGGGATTACAAACAAGTTGTATATCCGGAGGAAAAGGATCCGGTACTCCGGAAAGGCAGATAACGGACGATTAAGTGGTTTTTTAACCAGTAAAAGTCCGGCACACCCTTCCGCGTCCCCGAGCGGACGATAGTCCATGAAGCTATTCCACCTTCGAAATAAAAAAAAATTTGGGACGCCCTCAGGCTAGGCGAAACCACGAACTTCGCAGGATGGCTGGTAGTAAATAGATGTTTTGAATGGATCGATTTGAATGGCGTGAAAGAGAAGAGGTCTATGTCTGCCAGTGGACTGCTGCAGGCTAATGATGCTACTGTAAATGAAAAATGAATATAACTTAGAAAAAAATCATTGTCCTTGGTACCGTTTTAGAGTAATTCGATGATTTTCTTGTACCTATTTAAGTAGGTAATGTCAAGGAAATTAGTAGTTTACCTACCACGCGGTCCCAGTGTAGGTTGGTAGATGTGATATTTTTTTTTAATAATTATAAACTAGCGCTTGACCGCAATCCCGCCTGATGGTAAGCAGTGATGCGATCGTTGATAGTAAAGCGCGCTAGTTTATTAAGAGCCTATTCACTCAGAAAAACTGAGCGAATAGGAAAGAAGACGGTGGTTGAACGAGGTGATGCAATGTTAAACCCAACAACACGATCAACGATGCTGCGCCAAAGGGAGATTGATCTGAAGACCCTCCACGATCAAACTCCCAACACAACAATATTAGGCGCATCGTACACGGCACACATCGCAACACAACTGCTCAGAAACGTCCTACGTACGGCTTCACCAGACATCATGCCGGAACACGACAAATCGCTTGGCGGCAAGGCTTTGTCTGGTGGGTGGTAACTTCTGCCGGCGGCCGATGTTATGGCCTACCACCGAGAAATTAATAATATTATGTCTTTTAATTTTCTCCCAAGAACATGCCGTTTCCCTCACTATGTTTTTGTCACCGCTTTGAGAGCAGTAATGATGAAATAATTTACACTAATTAAAGCGCTTGATGGGGTTTAAACCTACAACTTATGAGTTCCGATAAAGATAAATTTTTGACTATGAACGAGATCATCACAATCATCAGAATCATTTACTTCTTTACAGTTTATTTATTTACAGTTTATTAATACGTATATGATTTCGTCCAAAATATTTTTTTAGGGAAATGGAAAGAGCTATGCTCGGAGTTTCTCTTTGTGATCGAATCAGAAATGAGGAGATCCGCAGAAGAACCAAAGCCACCGACATAGCTCTGCGAGTCGCTAAACTTAAGTGGCAGTGGGCGGGGCACATTGCTCGTAGAACCGATGGCCGATGGGGCAGTAAGGTTCTGGAGTGGCGGCCACGTACTGGAAGACGCAGCGTAGGGAGGCCCCCAACGAGGTGGACCGATGACCTGGTGAAGGTCGCGGGAAGCCGATGGATGCGGGCAGCACAAGACCGGTCAGCGTGGAAAGCCTTGGGGAGGCCTTTGTCCAGCAGTGGACATCCATAGGCTGAAGAAGAAGAAGACATTTTTTGAACAAACAACCAGATCAAATTGCTTTTTCTGAATATTGGATATGTATTCAGTTTAGTCAGTTAGTAAATTTAAAAATACACATCAACAAAACATATCACATCTGATTTTTGCATTTACGCTGTAACGTGGAATCTGTGGAACACTATTGTACTGCCTCTCTGGTTCCTACTGTTTTTTGTGTATGTGTGTTTTTTTTTTCAGCATCACTGGCCGTTTTCACATTTTCAACGGACCAAATCACTCTTGTTCTTTTTTTGACTGTCCACACTTTTGATTGTCGCCTAAAACAATGCAATCATGATATATTATTATTTGAGCAGAAATGGGCGTATGGGTAAAAGAGCTGTACTTGATCCCTGCGCCCCGAGGGTAGGTTTCCACGTTTTTTTTTTTTTATTTGTATCAAACAAATAATATCATGTAGATTTTTATTTAATCTTCATTTTAAGGGTTTACGTCAGTCCTAGTAAACTAATCTTAGCTTACTTAACAAAAAATTCTTTAATAAAAAAATGAGCTTAATAATATTAACTAAAGAATAAATCATTTTAGTCTCACGGGACAAAGGCTGGGAAAGAAAATTATTGAATATACCTAAGTCTAACCTATTTACATCTAATTTTCTGACATACTCCATCAAGGGATGCTGCGCATCTCTCCGTAAAAATTCCACCAAAGTAGATTAAATTCTACTAACTGACGGTTAGTTTAAAAAAATAGCAGAGTATGTTTCTTCATAACCTGGGGAGTTTGTACCGCCATTTCTACTTCCCAGCGAAAGCACTAGGAAGAGACGACGGGCAGGCATTTTAGGAGACTTTGTTATGTAAAAGTGCTGATTATCAGCCTAACTTGAATGAATGACTTTTAATTGATTACAATTTTCTGAAACTCAAAAATTAATTCCTGCGATTGAAAACATTCGAAATCTAACAGTAATCTCCTTTCAGCAACAAACAATGCCCGAAACTTATCAAAAATATATATGAAGGTTGTAAGGATATTTTTCATAGTCACATTTAGCCAATTGTTATAAATAGTAACTACCTAATGATTTTAATCCTTTTTGCTAAACGTGAGCGTCATAGTGAGCGCAATGGCTAAACGGTCGACTACTTTGCAGTTTCGGTTCCCGCACGGAATAAATACTTGTATTGCCTACAGCTGGTAGTTAAGGATCTGGGTGTTAGTCTATACTATGTAGTATAAGTTTAAACGTTTGTAAACATACCCATAGTACAGTAATAATTCTTAAAACGTTAAAAAAATACCATACAAAAACCACTAGTGAGAAAAAAAATCATTCCCAAAACCAAGCTTCAAATGAACTCGGATCACAGATAAATATGAAGCACAGTACCTTTAACTATAGCTACACATATGGACACGTATATCAAAGGGAAATTGTATCGCAATCTGGCCGTCAGAATTTCCGCAACGTTTTCATCGAACCTGCGAGCAGTACCAAGTAATAATGAGAATGGATAAGGCATCTAGTGGTTTGAAGTTAATTTTTTTATAATTCATAAACTAGTGCTGGACCGCAATACCGTATGATGGTAAGCAGTGATGCCATTATTGATGGTAAAGCGCGCTAGTTTATTAAGAGCCTATTTACCCAAAAAAAACTGAGTGGATAGGAAGGAAGACGGCAGTTGGGCGAAGTGATGCAATGTTAAACCAACAACGACCAACCATGCTGCGCCATAGGGACATTGATCTGGAGAGCTTCCACGACGAAACTCCCGACACAAGAACATTTGGCACATCGTAACACAACTGCTCAGACCCGTCCTCCGTACGGCTTCACCAAACATCATGCCAGAACACGACGTATCGCTTGGTGGCAAAACTTTGTCTGGTGTGGGGTAACTTCTACCGGCAGCCGATGTTATGGCTTACCTCCGTGAGGAAAGTTCATTACGTAGGTTATTAACAAAACGCACTTTACGTAATTATATTATGTGTGTTTTGTTTACTATGATCATAAACATTCTCCGGCCTTTATTCAAATTTATTTTGGGATCGGCGCACCATACCGTACTCCTCTATCAGCCGCTATGTCAACAGTTACCCCTTTTTTAATCATATCATCAATCACATAGTCCTCCCATCGTTTTTTTTTGGTCTTCTCCTATTTTTGTCTCCATCGAAATTTATATAAAAGTTTTCTCACGACATTTTCCCCATTCCTCCTTAAACATGTCTATAACATAACAAGCAGTTTTCACCCATACAATATGTAAAGAAAACCCCGTCCGACCCATAAGGATAATAAAGGTTAGGTAAACACATGACCAAATAAAATATGAAATTTTACATAATCATCATAGTAACAATACTAAAGAATTTTGAATTTTTTTTTTCTTAGAATTAAATGCGACTTCCCCAAATTTAGTATTTTTTAAAAAAAAAAGTGACAGCACTTTTTTCGATGGCATTATTATGAGCGATGTAACCGCATGCCGCGTGTACTGTATGCGCACATGTATTGTAATTTAATATCTCCTTTTGCGAAATAATATTAGTTTTTTAGGGGATTTTTTTTTAAGTTTAGCCCGGCTTTGTATGCATTAGTAGAATCAGTTATCGATACCTAACAATACCTTCGCGAATCGGACAGGGTTTTCTTTACATGTTGGTTTTATTTTCATCATGGGTGCAATTTTCAAACTTCCTGCTATGTACTTATTAAGCTATTGCATAGCTTCTATCGCGGGCCTTGAGCGCGGGGACCGAATCCAGAAATTCCGTAACGAAAAAACCTCACGCTCCCCATCGTCTAACGTCGTTTCAGTTCGGCAGTCTTCGGCAGGGTATGTTTGTGTGCGTGCGACTACATCTTTTGAAAACAATTTATAGATTTTCAAAAAGAGCATGCATATTGCAGGGCGCGAACTCAGTCCTACACACTTGCCATGTTACTGATAGTCGCGATGTGCTAAACTTGCGATTAATTTTCTCTCTGAAATAGGTCTTCTATAGAGATATGTCATAGACGTCATTGACGTTGTCATGGCTACCTTAAAAACTTTTCATATAATTAATTATTAAGTACTTTTATTCAAATTAATTTAGTAGTGTTTTTATAAAATAGCTTTTTTTTTTTAACGGAAAAGCTAAGATGAATGGCATGCTAATTTTTCATTGGAATTTTAAATTATTTATAGTGTTGTTTACTAAATAAAAGCGCGTGATTTTATAGAGTAAAAAGTGCTCACGCGACCGTTTTTTCAATTGTTGCAAGAATTCAAAAGACTGTCTTTAAATAGTGTTCAGACGATTGCTCAAAGTGTATTAGATTTCATTAGTAATAGAAATGGCATTTCAATAATGACTTTCAACTGCCAGTCTAAATAGTCATAAATACGATTTACAAGATTCAGTTACGAGACAAACAAATGTGTTACTTCTTACCGAAACTTGCATGACGCATGATAATCCAATTGAAATACCTAATTTTAATTGTATTGTTCAGTTCAAACGAGATACTTTTTCAAAAGGTGGGGTAGCTATTTACCAAAATAAAAATGATATTACTAATATTATGACTCCGAATATTGAAATAAATATTGCACACGTTAGCGATGTTAATGTTAGGCGCTCAGTTGTTGGAGATATTTGTGCGTGCTTATGCAAACTTAGAAATGGCCTACAAATAGTTATGGTAGCAATTTACATTTCTCCGAATCCAAAATTGGACGAGGTAGAGCATTTTATTCATCGCACTTTACTGGAGTAACTCGAGTGGCTCGAAAATACTTGAAACAAATGGTAATAAATTTCCACTTATCTTGGCTGGCGATTTCAACATTAACTTCGCTGATAAAAAATCAGAGCGGTGGACAACTTTTCTATCAAAAACATTGAATTTGAAAATGAATAATGATCCACAAAAGTCCACAACAAAATATGGGACCACCATTGACGCGGTATTTTCTAGGTATTTAGAGGATATTAAGTCGCAAACTTATGTTTCTTATTTCAGTTATCATAAACCTATAGTTTCAATGATAAATATTCCTGAATAACCAACAGCTACTGTAAGGTAATAAAACCCACATGTATTGTAAAATAATAAAAATATTTTAAATAATATTAACTTTTTATTTATTTAATAAAAGAAAAATTTGTTTTCTTACCGGTCACCACGCTCAAAAAGTGTAACTTGAATTAATATCAAAGAAAAAAAATACTGCATAAATAAAATAAATAAATAATTATAATTGCATAAATTGATACAAAATGCTATGCAATAGCTTTACCGCGGCAGTCCCCGAGTGCCACACGTCTTTTTTTTCTTATTCCATCTATCCGTGTAGCATCACAGTTCCCTCGAACCATTCTCATCTCAGCTGCATACTGGTTTTCTTTCATTTCTTTTGTGGTCCAACTTCTTCTTCTTCTTCAGCCTATAGATATCCACTGGTGGACAAAGTCCTCTCCCAAGGCTTTCCACACTGACCGGTCCTGTGCTGGCCGCATCCATCGGTCCACCTTGTTGGGGGCCTCTCTACGCCTTCCCTGCGTCTTCCAGTACGTGGCCGCCACTCCAGAACCTTACTGCCCCATCGGCCATTGGTTCTACGAGCAATGTGCCCTGCCCACTGCCACTTAAGTTTAGCGACTCGCAGAGCTATGTCGATGACTTTGGTTCTTCTGCGGATCTCCTCATTTCTGATTTGATCACGCAGAGAAACTCCGAGCATAGCTCTTTTCATTGTCCTTTCTGTGACTCTGAGCCTTCGTATGAGACCGATTGTGTGGTCCAACATTCTAATGGTATCATCGCAATATTGAGCTCAAAGTGGATAATATTTTGAGATCTTTTAGAATAAAGGCAATCCAAGTTGGCCGCATCCAGAGACTAACCCCGGCAAGCGTAGCTCAACCTGATTGATCAACCTATGAGGCTGTTAAAACTTATATCAATCATATTCCATATCGATCACAAATATTTCAATAAATGACTCAACAATCCGTCACACAATCTCTCAAAATAATATGGCATGGTATGAAAGCGATTTTACGATCCAAATATACCCACGACAAATATTAATCAGATAAAAGCTTTTATATTTGATATGTGAAAGCGAGCCCATACGTACCCTGAAAGGGTACTCCCCTTTATAATATTTGCTTGTGAGTACGTCGAGGAATTTGTGGTCAGATTAATCGTTTTTGAACATCCGTACTTCATCTGTTTTGATATTAAAATACATATAAGGGTTTTTGTAGATCGCCCTTTTTGGGAATTTGAAATGAAAATGCTGTCATCATTTTATTTTGTAGATGGGAAATCGTTAAATGACCTCTCCCTCTTTGGGCGGAGTGGAAGGGTGTATCAAATTTTACTGACTAAAACACAAACGTGTTCCTTCCCTTGCCTGCGTATATCTCTCGAACAATCCGGGGCCTTGGCAGGCATCGGTCAGTGTTTCCTACTGTAACATTTTTTTTTTATATACAGTATGTTAAGAAAACCCTGTCCGACCCGTGAAGGTGTTGTTAGGTATCGATAACTGATTCTATTAATGCATACAAAACCGGGCTAAACTTAAAAAAAAAATCCCCCTAAAAAAATAAACATTATTTCGCAAAAAGAGGTAACTTAATAAACGTGCGTTATGCACAATACGGCGGGGGCCGGGCGGCAGGGCACGCAGCACGTGGTCGCATCGCTATTCGCTCATAATAATAACGGTGTTGTCACTTTTTAAAAATTACCAAATTTCGGGGAAGTTGGAATTAATTCGCGGGAAAAAAAGATTATTTCAAAATTCATTTGTATTGGTACTATGATGATTACGAAAAATTTTATATTATATTTGGTCATGTGTTTACCTAACCTTTATTATCCTTATGGGTCGGACAGGGTTTTTTTAACATACTGTATACGCTATGCTTATATTATAAAGAGGAGAGGAGAGGAAGTTTGTGACTTTATGATGTCGTAAATATCTTGATTTACTGAATCATTTGAGTTGGTTCATTAAGTCTAAAGCCACGGTGGTTACTAGAAGACTTCGCATTATTGCAAAGGTCTTCACAACAGGCCAGTTTCTAATATTATCCAAGTACAGGCCCGTTTGTGTGTGAAGTAATCCAGCCACGTTTGGGCTGGTGCTGCAAAATACCATCTGGCAACTTTGGATTCATTGGATAGGCGTGCGGATAGGCTAATTGGAGACCCAGATTTGGTTCGAAACTTTTTCCAAATCCTGGAGCACAAGCGAAGAGTAGCCAGCCTGTCGGTGTTCTTGCATGACTTAATTCCCCATCTCAGTTCCATTGTCGGACGACCCGTCGTACGGCAAGTACATCCTATAAAGCAACGACAGGCTTGCTGCTCTTTGCCTGATGGCTTTGGAAACCGTTTACTTGTATACTTATTACATACATGAAAAAAAACTGAAAGAATTATTAATATTTTCCACATATTTTATTTATATACTTTGTCAATCTGTCTACTATCTACAAAACTTTTTTAACAGCAAAAGTGAATTCTATAGACTATAACTAAATACAACTGAAAATTTGTGTTTATCAAACAACTAAATTAGAACTCGCCCAGCCACAAAATTCTCAAATTCTCGTTAAATCAGTCTAGACGAATGGTACAATCAACCATATATTTAAGAACATACTTACATAGTAAGTACTTAGGTATATGTTTATAGTTGTGACAGTACTTATCTATGTAATATTAAAGAAAGTCGTGGGTACACTATTTATAACTCATAAACAGCTGAACAGACTTGGCTGAAAACCAGGAGACGGACTTAAGATACTTTTTCTTTTAAACTGATTTTTTTTTCATATTTGGCAGAAGTTTTTTATAACTAGGTTTAACATAATGGCATCAACATCCTCTACTCAGCGTTAAACCCAGTCGCATCCGAAGCTTTTCAGCTATTGAATCTGGGGTCCGCTTTATCACTCTAAGTGCTGTTTTGGCTAAACTTCGATATTTTCAGTAAAGCAACTGCCACCTGACCTGCACAACCTGAAGGCGATATCACAACATTGCAGTTAGACCAATTCTTGGACTTTTGAGGGCTCCAACAACCCGTAACGACTCCCACTAGATGTTCGTATGGTAACCGGGACCAACGGCTTAATGTGTTTTCCGAGACACCACTAGACCAGGATAAATATAATGTATAGGATATTTTTTATCCGGATATCACGGGATCGAATCTTTTGCGGGTAAAACCACGGGGCTAGTACTTTCTATTTGCTATATACACGGAACGATGATCAAAAAAGCGATGTTGTCCACTGAACAAAAATTTTGTGCTATAACGAACATAATTATTATCATGTTCCGGCATGATGTCTGGTGAAGCCGTACGCAGGATGGGTCTAAGCAGTTGCGTTGCGATGTGTGCCGGGTACAATGCGCCTAATATTGTTGTGTTGGGAGTTTGGTCATGGAGGGTCTCCAGATCAATTTCCCTTTGGCGCAGCATCGTTGGTCGTGTTTTTGGGTTTAACATTGCAACACCTCGCTCAACTGCCGTCTTTTTTCCTATTCGCTCAGTTTTTCTGAGTGAATAGACTCTTAATAAACTAGCGCGCTTTACCATCAATGATCGCATCACTGCTTACCATCAGGCGGGATTGCGGTCAAGCGCTAGTTTATAATTATTAAAAAAAAAGTGGTAGAACGTATTACTAAAACCATGTTGTTTTGAAATAGGTCTTTTCATAAAGTTTTAATTTTAATTTTACAAATTAGCCCCCGTACAGGCGCTTTTTTTTACAACTCATTATTTAGTTTTCTCAAAAAAAAAAAAAAAAAAAGTGTATAGGAAGGAAGACGGCAGTTGAGCGAAGTGATGCAATGTTAAACCCAACTGCACGACCAACGATGCTGCCCAAGAAGGAGATTGATCTCAAGAGCCACGTCGACCAAACCCCCGACACAATAACATTTGGCGCATCGTACCCGGCACACATCGCAACATAACTGCTCCCGTCCTTCCCGTCCTTCGTACGGCTTCACCAGACTTAGTACAAGACAAGACTTTGGGTGATAATTTCTGATGGTAGCCGATGTTAGGGCCTACCATGCCGTCTGACTGTTAATATTCAGCTAAACCTCGACACAAGAAAAACCAGTGTACGAAAAAATTTCGTCGCTTATAAAAATGGCTCAAGCACTTCTAAATACCGCGTAACTCTAAGGAATTTCAGCTTGCGACTGTACGTAAAGGCATTTAGCTTAATGTGACATTTGGTTAAATGACGAGACATTTACATAAGCGTTTCGCGCACAAATTGATCGACGCCGATTTTTTAAGGGGTAATACGATTTTTAAAACGCCGTTTGGGGAACGACTTGACATTTCGGTTTTGGATGATGGGGGATATAATGTTACCGTGGATGTTTGTAATTTATTGCTTAACTCTTTTTTCCGTGATACGGACGATCAAGAGGAATAATAAATAAAATGAGGTAAACAATATTTTGTGGCAATATTTTTATTTACAAAATGGCTGTCTAGTTTCCTGCCGATTCTTACCTAGCTTTGGAACACTTAACTGGTAGTGGGCCGGGCACATTGCTCGTAGGACCGATGCACGATGAAGCCGAAGAGTTTTCGAGTGGCGACTACGCACCGGAAGACACAGCGTGGATAGGCCCCCGACAAGGTGGACCGATGACCTGGTGAAGGTCGCGGGAAACCGCTGGATGAGCTATGCGCAGGACTGGTCATCGTGGAGGTCCTGGGGCCTATGTCCAGTAATTGACGTCTTTCAGTGGACTAGCTTCATCTTCGCAGCGAATAGATACTTTGTTCAAAGGTTTCTAAAATTTATTTATTTAAAATTTTATAAAATTCGAAAATATTATTAGCACTCTAAATTCACGAAGAATTTGGCCGTTTCTACAGTAAGTTATGGCCTGTCGGTGGGTTCTGTAGGTATTCTGTACAAATATTTGTATCAGGTCGGAATGTGAACCCACAGTCCTTAGCATCGAACGTCAGACGCAAATATTTCAGCAATGTGCCTTTGGTTCTTTAAATAATTTATAGGTATATTAAACACTCAGAACTCCAGTGGCATACTAACAACTACATTGCTATGAACTGTGTGAGTACGCAGCCAGTGCGCGTGCGAGTATGTGTGATGTCTCAACAGTCCACAGAAAACACACTTCATTACTATATAATTCTTTATTAAGATTTCTGTGATCGTCTCACTAAAGAATATAGAAATGACCTGTTCTTACCATCGCATTGCGAAAATGCGCTTTAGTGTATGATGTGTTTTTGGACTAATCAGTCATCGATTAATTAAGTAGTTTGTTTTGATTTAATTTTTTTTTAACGGTACTAAGATTTTTTTCCTTTATCGTCAGTACGTTTACAAAC
This sequence comes from Sesamia inferens, assembly GCA_037179545.1. NCBI lineage: Eukaryota > Metazoa > Arthropoda > Insecta > Lepidoptera > Noctuidae > Sesamia > Sesamia inferens. Next base: position 10,507,035 of record CM073922.1, read on the forward strand.
ATCATCATCATTATCAACTGCTGGGCACGCGTCTTCTCTTATACAGAGAAGGATTGAGCGTAATCACCACGCTTGCTCAATGCGGGTTGGCGATTTCAGACTTATAAAGTCCAGGTTTCCTCAAGATGTTTTCCTTCACCTTCAGTCATTGGTGTCCAAGATATACTTAGAAAGTACATATAAGTTTACAAAAGTTACATTGGTACTTGCCTGACCTGGAATCGAACCCGCGCACTCATACTTGAGAGGCTGGTGTTTTAACCATTAGGCCACCATGACCTGTTTACAAACATATAAACTCACATATGCAGACAACCAGACCCAGAAAAACTACTTGTAGGTCATACGAATATTTGTTCTGTGCGAGAATCGAACGCGCTACACGCAGCGCAACAGCCAAATATTTAACCACCACGCCAGATTTCGACTTTTTGTTACTATGGGTAGCTTTATCTTATTTCATTTTTTTATTTAAAGCAAAAACTTGTTAGGTATTCATGTTAACTTATATTATTATACTATTTATATTTTATTGCTTTACTTTACTTTTATTCTATTATTTCTATATATTTACTTACATTGTATGAGGTGAAATTGAAAAATCGTGATGAATGATAACATAGAAATCCGTGGCGTAGCATCGTTTCATCAAGATTACATATCGATACCTATCACATCTGCAGAGGTTCGCTAGTTAATTAGGTGCAGACGACAGTAGGTCAACCTCCCCAAAATTGTCAAATATTCCCAATAAACCTTGAACCTTAATCCTTTAGCGATGAAATTGAAAATGTAATAAAGAAATTTGACAGATTGTACGAGTAGTAACTTCATGTACTATCGTCCTCAAAAAGAGTATAATTCAGAAACATTTCATTTTTATTGGTGGTAATACCTAATTGGTTTTTGGATGTTGTCGCCGAATGCGGAAATTATAACTACGTTATTGGATTTCTACCTGTAAAAGTAAAAGTGAGTTGTACAACAGTACACTTATACAATATTATTCTGTCGAAGTTTTGCGTGGAAGTGACGCATGTTTTCCTCAATATTTTTTTTTATGTTTTTGTAATTTTTTGCGTCATATTTCCCGCAAGTATACGTGTTTTTCTTTCTTTAATATAATAAAAACGTACAGTTTGTGGGCTTGTAAGGTTGTAGGAGGTAATCTTTTGATCTACTCAACCGATTAAAAAATATCAGTAAGAAGCGAGTTTTTTGTGAATGTCGTAGGTGTGAATTAACCCGAAAAATGAAGGCTGAAGCTTTTTTTATTAGTAATTGTATTTCATCCAAAGTAAAAATATTTATAGCCCGGCGCCCTACTAAGAGGTGAGCACGGGTCACGCTTTAATAAATTTATTTGTTTGTACCTACCGACCGATGCTATGTATGAATCTACCTACAGTACCTAATAATCTTGATAGACCAAGGAGACTAGTCTCGATGTCACTGGAAGTCTCAGTGTGGAGGTTAATGCTATTGCAATATTGTTAAGTTTTTTTCTGAACAATAAATTTTTATTATCATATTTTTTATTATTATTATAGCTAGGAGTAAATAATCAAATAAAGAATCAAGAACAATACGTAATGCTTTTAATTATAATGCAGGAAATTTATGCCAAATCAAGGCGTAAGGCCTGTATTTCAGGATACCTGAAGGATGCGTAAGATTGATAGAGGGGCCGAACTATCTCGTCGTGGGTAATTAAGTACTGTTTCACGTGGTGGGTCTGTCAGGTAATTTAGGTAAAGTTAGAAGCTATTAACTTAGGTAAACAAGGCTACAGGCCCTTAACATTCTAATAGATTTAAGATCACTCTATCTAGGAGGACGTGTCCTTCTGAGGGGCTGTGAATTATGTAACAGGGATGATGGATCAGGTTGAGTTATGCTTGCCACCGTTGTTTCACATGTGAGTTACAACGCACCAAGATCCGTCTATGCCTGGGAAAGCACGTTAGACGTTGGTCTCGACTGTCATTTTTAGATTCTGCACTTGCTGTCTAAAGTACGTACCTACGATATTGTAGCAGGCGCTACACATGTTCTCTTACCCGCGCTACACATGTTCCTTACCCGCTGGGAAAGGTCGACTATAAATCACACCAGATCACACCGAGGAGCGCGGAAGTCATGGCGCGCGTCACTGCGACCCTGACTCCCGCAGCGAGGGTTCTCATAAATCTCATCCCGGAAGACATCTGCTGACCAACGGTCAATGTCCTTGAGAACCATAGCGAGTCGTCTAGCACGTGACTGAATTGGCGCGCTTTCTACAGTAACCAATCAAACGCCGCGGCCTGCACGCAACACCGCGTCGACATCCGCAGGACCGCAAGCTGATTTGCTATTGGTTACCCCACTATTATTTAGAGATAGTTAGTATTAAAGTGAGTGCATAGCTTGTAAGTGACATCATTATATTCTATCACACTCTATTACATTACAGTCCATTCCTGTTCACACTCTTGTATCACGTCATTGTACACGTCAAATACATTGTACCCTTTTACATTCGTGCAATACACAGAGTTCGATTTATCTGAGTTTTAATTACGCGACACGACCTACGCGCTACAATATATTTTCTTAGGTGAGTATCAATAAAACAGTGGGCCAATATACGTGCGTTTACTATAGTGCGTATATTATAGTGCGTTTATAATAACTATATTTAGGAATACAAATGACTTAGTAGTGTTTTCAACTAGAAATGACATCATACTATATTCTAGGGTTGTAGGAACCCGCTTTTGCAGCCGTTACGGGTCTACAGAAGACTGAAAGCCTAATACCAGTCCAACAAAGAGATATCTTCTTCCCATTTTTGGATTGTGGAAGTAAGATAGGCACCACTGCATGTAAAATAATTAATAGTATTCAGTTACATCAAGTTATACTGGAAGCTAATCCCAACATAGTTGGGAATATGCTAGAAAGAAGATATGAGTCATACTGAATAGGCTCTCTAGTGCGCTTTACCACCAACGATTGCGTCACTGCTTACCATCAGCCGTGATTGCGGTCAAGCACTACTTTATAATTAAAAAAAAAAGTCATGTTCGCGAACTGATGCCAATCATTGGGACCGGATCTAATTTCTCGGTGCTAGGTCATAACATCGACTGCCGGCAGAAGTTACCACCCACCAGACAAAGTCTTGCCGCCAAGCGATTCGTCGTGTTCCGCCATGATGTCTGGTGAAGCCGTAAGGTGGACGGGTCTGAACATTTACACACAGTAACACCGGTTACGATACATCAAATGTTGTTGTGTTGGGAGTTTGGTCGTGGAGGGTCTCCAAATCAATCTCCCTCTGGGTTAAACATTGCATCACCTCGCTCAACTGCCGTTTTTGCCGTCTTCCTATTCCCTCAGTTTTATGAATGAATGGGCTTATTTAACTAGCGCGATTTACCATCAACGATTTCATCACTGCTTACTAGGCGGGATTGCCATCAAGCACGAGTTTATAATTATTAAAAAAAAATCATACTGTTTTATTTAAATATATTGTTCTCACATATAAACAACAAAAATAATGTACCATTTTTTTTTTGTTTTCCATGGGAAATCATCAAATGACCTCCCCATACTTAGAACGTGAACTCATATCTATGGACAGGTCTTCAAAAATAATATCGAGGTTTCTAAAATATTTTTCTTCTAAACCGAATAGTTTGCGTGACAGACGCTTCCAAAGTGGAAAAAAGTTGGTCCCCCCCTTCTAACTTCTAAAATAGGAGAATGAAAAATCTAAAAGGAACATATGATGTACATTACTATAAAAACTACCAACGAAAATTGTTTTGAACGAGACCTAGTACGTAGTTTTTTTTTTAATACATCTTAAACCGCTTATTACCGCGTAATCTTTCATACAAATAACTTAAATCCTTTAATTTCATAAATCAATGGTACGGAAACCTTTGTGCGTGAGTCCGACACGCACTTGGCCGGTTTTTAATTTATTTGCTCCGCTCTTATTGGTCTCAGCAGTATTTAATGAGATTAGCGCGTTCAAACAAACAAACAAACTCTTCAGCTTTATATATTAGTATAGATTTATTTGACATTAATTAAGTTCTTTAGACAAAAGTTCATAAATCTCGGTTCACACAGAATGTTTCGGAGAATACAATAATATTTTTTACTATTTAAAAAAAGGTTTTAAGCTACTGCATGTTTTAGATCACATTTTAAGCATTCTTGTCTAAAAAAACACACATGAAATAAACAGCATAATTTCAATGACCCATCATTGAAATTAACTAAAATTAAAGTAAAGTATGCCGTAACTTAAAATCCCTTTTTTAAACGGTAAAAAAATATTCTATTCTCCCAACTACTAATACTCTCCACTCCGAGCCAGTCGTAAACGTGTCAGTTAACGTACAATTAATACATCCAAGTAGGAATTATCGACTCTTTACCTTATACTTTACGAAATCAGGTAAAAATATTGACATAAACAATATTAACTTAACACCCGGAAACTTCATACAACTTTTCACCGAACAATTTAAAAGGATCAACCTGCCTTATCCGCTGGAACCTCTATGGGTACGTGAATTATAAAACCAAACATGGTACGGGAAACTTTACCGCTAAACTTCTTACATATGGCGACATACTTCACATGCCAGTACAATGTGACCTATCATTGAACAAAAGGTTTATATACAGCGAGGTCAATTTGAACTGGATGTGTAAGCTCGATACGCTGTCGTTCGGTGCATCTGGCGTCGACACGAGGTAAGGTTACCCCTCTAGGGTAAAGAGCGAGCTAGATTTATTGGAAGCCTAGATTCAAGTGATACTTGACATTAAAGCTTGTTTATTTTCGATTTACTTCGTTACATGTGTACGACTTATTCGTTGTTTGATATTCTTGTATGGTAAATAGCCTACATAAATGAAACAGTATACTCGTATTCTATAAATATCGGTCAGGCAAGGACTAATGTAACTTTTCTAAAGTTATATGTACTTTTTAAGTATATCTTGGACACCAATGACTGAAGGTGAAGGAAAACATCTTGAGGAAACCTGGACTTTATAAGTCTGAAATCGCCTACCAGCATTGAGCAAGCGTGGTGATTATGCTCAATACTTCTCTGTATGAGAGGAGACCTGTGCCCAGCAGTGGGACGATAAAAGGTTGATGATGATGATAATGCATGTATACAAAAACTAGGAGGACATCATAAAAGAAATAACGGTGGCGGTTTCTTGCCCATTCTTCTCCATACGAAAAATACTACTTGGAAGGGTCAACTAGAAAAAAATCTATCTAAATATTATATGAAATTCTCCTGTCACAGTATTCATCCTCGAATTTCTCGGCGAACCGATTTTAATGATTTTTTATATATTTAATCGTTAGGTATGAGAATAGAGAGAGACACGAGTGGAACTGCGCGGCGTAGTTAGTGTTACAGTAATTGTTGCCATTTAAAATGCATTTAAAAGTGCCTTTTAAATGCCTACTTAAAACAAATGATTTGACATTGGTGACTGAAATGATTTTTGAGGAAAGTATCAAATTAAGTGTAAGTCAATGCAAACATAATCTGCGCCCTTACACTGTGTCCGTTGTAGATTATAGCCCACTGTCTCAGAGAAAGGAGAGGGTTCGGTATCTTAGTAGCAGGAGCATTATAGGCTATTTATGTGCTAAAAATATTATTGCGTAAAGGAGATGTTTCATTTTGGGCCACTACTATGTACACTATATAAATAAAAAGGAAAAGAATATAGATTTTCATAAAAATACTACTAAATTAATTTGAATAAAAATACAAGTATATATAATTAATTATTTGAAAAGTTTTTTAGTGAGATAACCCTTTTTTTAAGGTAGCCATGATAATGGCTATGACGTTTGATTGACGACTTTGACATTTCTATTTTACAGTTGCGCTCGTGGCGAGTGTTGATTTGAGTTGATTGAGTTTATTTTATTGGGCCGTATGTTCGGAATTCATGTTTTGTTTTTTTCGCAGTCATATAGTAGATAATATAGATACGATAGCCTTAGATACATGACACGTCAATCAAATGTCACTGTCAAAATCTTATTTCGCTTATTGCTGACCACCATATTTATTAGTTGCTGTGTTGCACTCCTTAGCCGAGTTAAATTGAATCTATATGAAAACTAAGCCAAAATATAGAAAATTAACATTTAAAACAATTAACTATAGCGTAACTATATCTAGCAGTAAGTGTACAATGTGCTGGCCCAGGCTACATATATTTCTGACACATCTCCTTTGTACGCTGGATCGAGCTGCCCATACACGTGTTATAACGTTTGTTCCTTCACTCACGGGAATCCTTAGTACCTAGCTCGTTTCTATACATACATAACATAACAAAAAAGAGAGAATGGGCCGTGATCAACTGCGTGGGCCCAGAGCGGGTTTGTAGATGTCACACGTATTCGAAGCTTTTGCCTCTTGGAGAAGCTGATTTCCTGACTATGTTTTCGTTCACATCTATTTAAGAATTATTAGCTTCAGTTAACTTTATTGCCGTATGTTCCGGGCATTGAATAGTATCAACCCATTTCCTCCCGTGGGTGTCGTAAGAGGCGACTAAGGGAACTCTCACCAGGGAAGCGGGCAGCAGCGCTTCTCCTGTGGAATAACAAATTACTGGGATCCCCAACCTGCCTGCCAAGCGTGGGGATTATGGCAATGGAATTAAAGCCTTAAGGGAGGCCTTTGTCCAGCAGTAGGCCTCTATAGGCTGAGAAAAAGAAGAAACAAGACGAACTTTATATAATGGGGGACCCATTATCATTATCAACTTTTTTTATCGTCCTACTGCCGGGCACAAGTCTCCTCCCATTGAGCGTAATCACCACGCTTGCTCAATGCGGGTTGGCGATTTCAGAGTTAAAACTCAGGTTTCCTCAAGATGTTTTCCTTCACCTTCAGTCATTGGTGTACAAGATATACTTAGAAAGTACATATAACTTTAGAAAAATTACATTGGTACTTGCCTGACCTGAAATCGAATCCGCGCACTCATACTTGAGAGGCTGGTGCTTTAACCACTATGGTTAAATAATAACAGCCACTTAGAATGATTGACCGGTTAAACTATGTCGTTGCGGTCCGTCTATAGAGAAGTCATCATCGGAAGACCCGTCGTACGGCGAGTTTCCACCCTTACGTTGTTCACACCACAACGATGCGAGAAGCGTTTCGCCCCTTCTTTTACACCGCGTCCATCGAGGGATTGCAAGAATTTGTCAGCGACGGTATTTCCATTGAACTACAATTTAAGTGTCGTCCTCTGTGGAGCAGCGGTCAACGCGTCTACCTACGTGGAGACCCCAGATTCGATCAACGGCCAGGTCATGATAGAAAACGCTTTTTTTCTGATTGGCCTGGGTTTTGGATATATATCTATAAAATATAGTATCGTTGAGTTAGTATCCCATAACACAAGTCTCGAACTTAGTTTAGGGCTAGCTCAGTCTGCGCGATTTGTCCATATATATTTATTTACTAGCGGCTGCCAGCGACTTCGTTCGCGTGGAGTTAGTTATGCCCGCTCCTATTGGTCCCAGCGTGGTGTTATATAGCCTAAAGCTTTCCTGGATTAATGGGTTATCTAACGCAAAAAGAAATTTTTCAAATCGGACCAGTAATTTCTGAGATTAGCGCGTTCAAACAAACAAACAAACTCTTCAGCTTTATATATTAGTATAGATTTATTTATTTAAGTGTCTTCAAGGCTAGAGTGAATAGGTTCTTAATAAACTAGCGCGCTTTAACATCAACGATTGCATCACTACTTACCATCAGGCGGGATTGCGGTCAAGCACTAGTTTATGCAATAGGGTAGTTGACTAAAAAATACTAATTAGTCCGACAGTCAGACCTCTAAAAAATACTAGACACGTATTTTTCTTTTTTCATATAAACAAAAAGTGAAGACGACACAGTGCGTTGAAAACACGTGTGACGTCACTGCACACTACACTTTTTACATTTGTCAATTTTTATTGATTTGATAAAACAAAATATACGTATCCAATATTTTTCTATAATCTGAATAACGGACTAAATAGAATCAATTTTTTTTTACCCAGGAAACATCCCTATTCTCCAAAATGCATCCCATAGAATACTGACAGGCTGGCTACTGTACGCCTGCGCTCCAGTCTTTGCAGACCGATTGTATTTGTTATTTCCTCAAAAATCTGATAATTTATAACCAGGGAATCCAACCAGCAGGGTAATTGCGCAACACAGTATCAGTAATCAGGGGTTTCATTTTGACAGTTCAACAACTTTGATTGCGTTATCTACTTTGTCGAACAAACACATTTTGTGAACATATAGAGCAATGGAATAGCAATATGCTTCAAAATAAGTTCAATTGATAGAATTAGATTGATTCTCTCGGTGGTAGGCCACATCGGCTGGGCTCGTAAGGGCTCCATTTAGTAGGTAGGTAAATGTACCCTCCAATCTCGGTGGTAGGCCATAACATCAGCTGTCGGAAGAAGTTACCACCCACCAGACAAAGTCTTGCCGCCAAACGATTCGTCGTGTTCCGGCATGATGTCTGGTGAAGCCGTACGTAGGGCGGGTCTGAGCAGTTGAGTTACGATGTGTGCCGGGTACGATGCGCCAAGTGTTGTTGTGTCAGGAGTTTGGTCATGGAGGGTCTCCACATCAATCTCCCTCTGGCGCAGCATCGTTGGTCGTGTTGTTGGCTTTAACATTGCACCACCTCGCTCAACTGCCGTCTTCCTTCCTATTCACTAAGTTTTTTAAGTGAATGGGTTTAATAAACTAGCGCGCTTTACCATCAACGATTGCATCACTGCTTACTACCAGGCGGGATTGCAGTCAAGCGCTAATTTATTATTATTTAAAAGAAAAAAAGAGAAGATATGATTGATTTAGTAATAGTCTGTTATGCGATAAGGGTGCCCAATAAAACAGAAAGAGAAGTGAAGGAACACGGGTAGGTTTTAGTGAAAAAAGAGTCTGACGACAAGTCCTTCTGCCATCCCAAACAAAAGGGTCAGATCGAAGTGACAGCTTTATATTGAATCAGAGACATTAAAATATAATAATAACCAGTAAGGGGTCAGCTCAGGGGATCTGACCGTAATAAATCGTCTGAACCTTAGGGACTTTCTAACATCTAGTCTCCACAGTTCATTTTTACTGTCAGAATGCTGTTGGAGCTTGCTGCGTCCTGCGATTTCACACACACAGTTTCGACTCCTTGAGAACATCGGATAAAAACTAACCTATGTGTTATTTCTGCTTATAAACTATCTGTTTGCTAAATTTCATCAAAATTCTTTCAAGGCGTTGTTTAAAAGCGCTGAAAATTGAAAATCATTCAGAAACCTACTGCTTATTTATCGTCATCATCATTTATTTATTCATAACAATTAGCATTGTGTTGTGCAACTAGAATTGCCACATTCGGATAAAAAAAAAGAAATCTATGGAATTGGAATTTAAATAAGCATATACAGTAAATCTATTACTACTATGTCAATAGATGTATAAACAGATGTCAGATACAATTTTAAAAATTACAAATTTTAGTTACAGTCAAAGCATCTCGTTACAGTCAAAGTTAATGAATTCGTTCTCTTAACTAAACATGCATATTTTTACGGCTCTCACAAGTAGAACTATTCTAGTTATAAACACAATCTTAAATATTTAGTTAGGTAAATTGCTTGTTATGCGAATTGTAGATCTTTCAATTTGAATCTTTAAATTGAGTCTTTACATTTTAATCATACCTTTTATTTTTATTTAAATGTATGAAATGAATATAACATAATAAAGGTGATGTTTCATTTTGGGCCACCACTATGTACGCTATATAAATAAAAAGGAAAAAAAAATAAAAGATATTCATAAAAATACTAATCAATTAATTTGAATAAAAATAAAGTATATATAAATTAGAAATTTTTTTAATTAGAATTAATTTGAAACGTTTTTTAGTGAGATAACCCTTTATTAAAGTAGCCATGACAGTGGTTATGACGTTTGATTGGCGACTTTGACAATTCTATTTTCCCGTTGTGTTCGTGTCGAGTGTTGATTTGAGTTGTTTGTGTTTATTTAATGGGCCGTATGTTCAGAATTCAAGTTTTGTTTTTTTTTTTCGCAGCCATATGGTAGATAATATAGATACGATAGCCTTAGATACATGACACATCAATCAAATGTCACTGTCAAAATCTTATTTCGCTTATTGCTGATCACCACATTTATTAGTCGTTGTGCTGCACTCCTTGGCCAAGTTAAATTTAATCTGTATAAAAACAGTAAACTATAGCGTAACTATACCTAGCATTAAGTGTACAATGTGCTGGCCCAGGCTCCATACATTTCTGAAACATCTCCTTTCTCTGACTATACATAAAACAATAAAACCTCAACAAATAACGAGCAATTTTAGCACACGCCAGTACAGCTACGTAATCCCGAGAGACACACGAGAGCTTCAATTGACATCTGTCATAAAAGGGTCGGTTTACACCCAACGACCCGTGATGATTAGTGTAAACGGTGAACTTTATTACTACATTTGCACAAAATTACTCGCCTAAATCGGGGGAATCGTCACTTTTAAATAATATAATTGTTTCTATAGGCGATTCTCACGAAATATGAATTAGAATTTTTGCTGTTAAAAAAGAAAACGCACACTTTTTCGAATATTTAACTCTTATTTATGACTTCTGTATGTAAGTTTCTTTTATATACAATATGTAAAGAAAACCCTATCCGACCCATTAGGATAATAAGGTTAGGTAAACACATGACCAAAAATATTATATGAAATTTTACTTAATCATCATAGTAACAATACTAATGAATCTTGAAATAATCTTTTTTTTATCGCGAATTAATTCAAACTTTCCCAAAAATTGGTAATTTTTGGGCGTTATCGCCATTTTTGACGGTATTATTATGAGCGAATAGAGATGCGACCGCGTGCCGAGTGCCCTGCCCCCCTTCGCCTGCGCATGTATTGCCTACCGCACATGTATTAAGTTACATCTTTTAGCGAAATATTTTTTTGGCGGGGTTTTTTATGTTTAGCCCGGTTTTGTAGGCATTAGTAGAATCAGTTATCGATACCTAACAATACCTTCACGGATTGGACGGGGTTTTCTTTACATATTGTATACTGTAGCGCGTAGGTGATGTCACATAATAATACTCCAGATGATTTGAAGAAAGTATATTGCGAATGTACGAACGGGGTATAATAATGTGTTCTTACAAACTATGCCGTGACTTACATAATATTACCTTAATCGGAACCATAGTGGGATAACTAATAGGAATTCAGTTGACTACTGCTGCATAAATCCGCCCGGTGGAGAGTTCTCGTTATGTGATTCGTCGATTGTGGAGAACGCGCCGTGTGATTGACCAATGTGGACTGCGCGCCAACGCACATTGCGAACATGCAAGCCGACGCCACAGCGTTTTCTCGCCCCCATTGGCGGTGGTCAGCGGATGTGTTCAAGTGCTTACAGACGGCTATCCAGCTGGCTGCGGTCTCAGCGGCGAAAAATAAAAAACTTCGTGCAAGTAATGTTTTCCCTATAGAAAAAGTTAACTGACGATTCTCCTGTTTCATTCGACTAAATTCATTCGAATTGACTAGTAATCCAGGTTCACAAGAGTTCAGGCGAGACAAAGGTAAATAGTCTAGATTTATAGTTCAATAACTTTAACTAGTCAATGCCCAAAGTTACAAAGCCCATTGTAGGCCCAAGTAGTTTTTCGCAGAATCAAAAATCATAGATTTATTCTAGACTTAATTACTTTCTCTGAACGTGTTGTTGATAATTTTTCTTGGAAAATACTGAATAGGTCTAATGAAAAGGGTCTATACGAGTACATACCAAAGGCACAGGTTCTGTTACACGCGCCTCGATGAAATTGCATGATTTGGTTCCCCCATCTCCATTCCATCATCGAACGAGTCATTATACGGCTACTTTCCACACACATACTAGTAAACGGTTTCCAAAGTTTGGAGCACAGACGAAGAGTAGCCAGCCTATCGGTGTTTTTTAGGATACATTTTGGAGAGTATGCGAGGGAATTACATTACTTAATTCCCCCATCTCCGTTCCATCATAGGGACGACCCTTACGTTGTTGACACCACAACGATCAGAACGAAGCATTTCGCCTCCTCTTTTATACCGCGTACATCGAGGGACTGAAACATTTTGCTAGCACGGCGGTGTTTCCGTTGGACTACAATTTAAGTCTCTTCAAAGCTGGAGTGAATAGGCTCTTAATAAACTTTTGCGCTTTACCATCAACGATTGCTTCACTGCTTATCATCAGGTGGGACAGCTGTCAAGCAATAGTTTATAATATATAAAAAAAAAGTATGCTAAGAGGTCTAGGAGGACTAATGCCTGCCAGGTCCGCAGTATGTTGAAAAATATAACTATTGACATGACAATAAAATTGAAATTTCAATGATGATTCTAAAGGATGCCGAGGCATGCCCAAGAATACCATGGCATCGTTGCCGATGAAATGTCAATTTTATTCAAATATTTTTTCTATTTGTCACACAAAAAGCCCTTTATGGGCCGTGCCGTCAGTCCTTAGAAGTCGGAGGTTTTGGGGCTTCAATTTATAATACAACCGTCACTTTCCTGCAGTGGTTATTATTATTTCAATAACATGATTAATTTTAATAAAAAAAAATCATGGATCAAAATTGAGGTTAAAATAAAAATATTCTTTAAACTATTTTGAAAGTTGAACTGTTTTTGGTTACCTAGGTCTTAAATAATCAATCCTCCTACAGTTAGAATCAGCCCCCTAATCGGCGAACGCATTTTTGTCAAGTGATTGCGAGTAGTTGGGATCGTTTGGACCGAACGAACCAATGGGCGGTCAACAATGTATTCGCCGATTAGACGGTTTACCTTTTAAGATCCATTTGTGTACATTTTCATTAAATTCAAATCCGTTCCTTTTTATTACACACTATTTACGTTATTTACAGAGTAATTACAGTCGAAGGTTTCACTTGGTAATTAATCCTTCCTATACATTTTTTAGTCTGTGTTATGACTTGTAAAGTTCATTTTGTCTAATAATTGTGACTAGTTGGGATCAGTTAGGATCGGTTGGACCGCCCATTGGTTCATTTGGTCCAAACAATCCCAACTAGTCGCCTTTGTCTTTTAAGACAAATTTGTGTACATTTTCATTAAATTTAAACCCGTTGCTTTTTATTACACAGTATTTACATCATTTACAAAGTAATTACAGTCGAAGGTTTCACTTGGTACATTAATCGGTCCTATATTTGTTTTAGTTTGTGGCATGACTTGTAAAGTTCATTTTGTCTAATGTGTAAATAATAATCATCTAGCCTTTTCTGTATGTGTATGTATCTGGTGTGTTGTATGTATTTTAGTCTGTACTAAATAAATGTATTTTCTTTATTTCTTTTCCTAACTATCTTAGTTTCGGCTTACAGTCTAACAGCTCAATAACACTATTTAACATAAAACGATTGTCTATCTGATCTGATCTCAAAAAATCACTTAAAGGGTAATATGATTCTCCTTAGAAAGACAAGTTGTTAGATTATATATACCATACATAATTAGCCTATAATGGTCCCACTGTTGGGACACAAGCTTCCTCTCAGTGAGAGAGACTGGGCTGTAATCTAGCGCGGGTTGGTAGATGTCACATGTTTTCTAAATATTTGGCTCCCGAACAATGTTTTCATTCACCGTTTTGAGAGCAGCGGTATTGAAATAATTTATACAAAGTTAAGCGCCTGATGGGGATGTTAGAATATGGGTTAGTCTATACAAATATATAGAAACCGAATTGGAATTAATGATTTATAATAATTTAGACACAATGTCTCTGAAATTATATGTAAATATAGTCCAAAATACACACAAATCTGATACTTTTCGTACAGACCATACGCAAGGCCACCTCATGGGCAAAATTTTACCACCTGCGGCATTGGTTTGAATCCAGCCAACCCCATCGTCAACCTTATCATCATCAACCTTTTTTATCGTCCCACTACTGGGCACAGGTCTCCTCTTATACAGAGAAACATTAAGCGTAATCACCACGCTTGCTCAATGCGGGTTGGCGATTTTAGACTTAAAGTCCAGGTTTCCTCAAGATGTTTTCCTTCACCTTCAGTCATTGGTGTCCAGGATATACTTTGAAAGTACATATAACTTTTGAAAAGTTACATTGGTACTTGCCTGACTTGGAATCGAACCCGCGCACTCATATTTGAGAGGCTGATATTTTAACCACTAGGCCACCATGACTTACTTATCGTCAACCTATAGCACCATACTCCACTGCAAAATATAAGATTCTTGCTATTGCACGCTATCACACATACACGACATCATTATCAACATAGACCAATCCACTGCTGGACATAGGCCTCTACCATTGCATATCTTTCAACTCGAATTTCGGCAACTCTCATACAGCTACATACTGAAGAAAGAAAGAAAAAATATTTATTGTGACTCGGAACAGGAAAATCTTAAAACTAAACTAAATAGACACAATTTAATTTAAAAACAAGTTATACATAAAAAAAAGTTACAGTACAAGTTACAAACGGCTCCTATCGTATAGTACTTCGACATTTAAGAGTAAATGTCGCAGTGCTTATATTCTGATAGGACTTAGTGTCATCCCACCTTATATTTACCAACGTCACTAACCTCAATTTCCAGCAACCAATCATTCTACGTAGATCGTCATTCCTCACTTAACTTGAGGGCGTCATATTACGTTTACTGATTCACGATCTCTCAGATCTACGGCTAGTATAGCTGGCTAGTTGCCACTTCAAGCTTAGTTATTCTGTGAGCTATGTCGACAACTATTGTGTTTTCAGGCCAGCCGTAGACCGTAGACCTAAGCTAATTGAAAACCTTTCAAAAATTTACTGAACTAAAACTATGGTAATACATTAAAACATTTCATTACAATATTGCCTTTAAAGCAATATTCTAAGTTCAATCTATATGCCAACCATTCCGTTTACTTTATTCTGATCGATTTCAGTCTGAGCGACGTCGTACAAATAAATACGCATTATCGCTTAATATTTGTTTAAAGTTCTGTAGGTATTTTAGTTACCATGCCAACGGGCTACCCTTTTATATCACTGTATGAGGAAGTTATAATGCCATCTATCATCAATTTATAACAGTCCGGGTTCACGTATAAAAATTTTTCACAGTTAATTAACATCTTCGCACTAAGTAATTATTATCATTAGTGTCATCTGCCTAGCTTTTCCCAATAGCGCTGAGTCGTCTTCCATTTCCATTGTATACAGCTGCATATAAATAGGAACTTTTTATGCTATGTCTCTAAGAATTTGTTAGAGCTACGAAATTAGTTTTTGGAATCGAGACTGAAACCTCACTGCAAAGTTTCAGTTTTCTATCAACCAAAAAGTTATTGTGAAGCCTAGAGGAAAGATTGGAGTCGAAAGTATTGTTGTGTATTTTACCTTTGACAACTACATTCAAACACGAACCTTATTACTACATTAATAAATGTCACTGTAAATAAGAAAGACTAGTCAGTAACACGAACCCAATACCAGCTTTATTATCAGGAGAATAAAGTTCACTGTAATATCGACAGTGAAGTAATATAACAGACGTTCAAGAAAATCCTCCATAGCTTAAACTGCGATGACAAATATTCCTGAGGGGCCTCTGGGAGTCGGCTTAGAATCTTCGTACGCCTTCCAAAGGACCGGGACCACATGTCACATTGACATTTGCCGTTCGACAATATTCATTGCGTCATTTACATTGCTGAAGGGATCCGTTTTTTGGAAATTACGAAGTAATGGATAGGCAATATGTTTCAAATTGGAATCAATTGATAGTAAACGCTCTAGATGCAGCTGGCAACAACATATGCACTGCGTTCAAATGCAATTGAACTGTTCATATTAATTAGTGGGAATCCCTTGCTTATGATTGATGTTCCGTAATAACCACGTAAGTGCTTACACAGCCTACCAGTCAGCCCACATGCCACCACTTAGAGCATTACACACATTTTGGTCTGCGCACATTAATACCACTTACCGCTAACGTTTAGTACGATAGGGAGAAACATTATGTTATACACATAAATACAATTAGGGTAGGTACGGACTACGCAAAGGGATGCCTTGAAAGGCAAATGGGCGGTTTATTAAGGGTGAAATGGGCATAGACATGACTTGTATAGTGTTGGAATATAATATGTACTGACATGCTAAGATATTTTGAATTGTTTTAAAGTGCCACGTCGTTTTTGTACAAAATTATTGTGTTGTTACACTTGTATTCACCAAAATATTTCAGGCAATTAACATATATTTTGAAAAGGTCTAAACAACGGTACCAGGGACTGTTCCTTCTAAGTAATGGATACAGAGCGGTTCAGTGTTCATTAAGTTCCACTTTAACTTGCCACTGCACTGTATGATAGATAAATCATGGACCAAAATGTGTAAATAATTCATGTTTGTTATAAATTTGATAATTATAGTTTTTTTTTTTTTTTATAAATTATAAACCAGCGCTTGGCCGCAATCCCGCCTGATGGTAAGCAGTGATGCGATCGTTGATGGTAAAGCGCGCTAGTTTATTAAGAGCCTATTCACTCTAGTTTTGAGTTTAGAGTTTGGCTCAGCGATAACGACCGTGACTTTAAAGTTGAAAGTCGTATGTATGTTCGAACCCAGACAGCATTCATTTGTGTAAATAATTTAATAAATCGGCACTCTTCTTAACACTGAAAAGGCAAACCGCGTGGCCTAGATCCAAACACTTGAAGACATACTCCATCTGCTTCATCCATCCACATCTACACCGTAATCAAGCCCAATGATCGTATCATTGGGCTCACGTGATGGATTACGCTCCCCGTCAATCTTCCTTACAGTGAGAAGAGCAGATTAGGCCTGTGTTTCATCAAAGCAGGCATTATGGGCGTTCACGTGTGTGTTATAGTTTTAATTGAAAGCACTACACGCACATCAAAAATTTACGGCCAGCTATACTCCGAGGAACAAACACATACACACGCCAAAACGTCGGGACATGTGGGTGTCAAAATACGGGATGCGTTGTTATTGCGAAATTTATCAGGCCCAGGTATGAGGGTTTAGCCTGTAAGAGCGATAAACGCTTTCATTAATCATTTGTGTAATCAGCTTTGGGATAATATTTTCGATGAGTAAAGTTTTTCACGCGCCTTAGTAAGCAAGTAAAGCCGTTGGACCCGGCTGTCATACTTAGATCTTTGAAAGTCATTACAGGTAGTTAGAAGCCCGAACGTCTTATTAAGAGGTATCGTATGGCCAAGTAGTGGTGGCCTAGTGGTTAAAATCAAAATCAAAAAGTAATTTATTCAAATTAGGCTGAGAATCAGCACTTTTTGAACGTCAATATTACATAAGACAGTCCCCCAAAACGCCCACCCATCGACAATTCCTAGTGCTTTCGCTGGGAAGAAGAAGTGGCGGAAGAAACTCCCCAGCAACACAGCTGTCTGTTCATTTAAGAAAAATACATGACTTTCTACAATACTATGTATAGTGATGAACACAAAAAATAGAGCAACAATGAAATTATTGAAAGTATGCCAGCTACCACGCCAGAATACCAGCAAAGCAAAACAATATATAAACATACAATGAGCGGCCTTATCGCTAATGCGATTTCTTCCAGGCAACCAAAGAATGGACAGATTCTCCTGAACCACAAATGGGGATGTCGGTGGTGCAAATATAATTTTTACAATATACTAAAGTAGATACACAAATACATACATAAATACTTTAATAGCATAAATAGCCATAAAGTGTTTATTTAACAAGATCATAACGACAAGTAGTGTTCCCTCACAAGTCTCTTGAATTCCTGTAACTATTGTGCGCGTTTAATTTCAATTGGCAATGCATTCCACAAACGAGGGGCCTGAACAGTGAAAGATTTATCAAGGAACGTTGTGGAATGCATAGGCATTTTGAGCTTTAAGTTATCTGATGACCTTAACGATTTAGTATGTGAGTTGCACAGAAATTGAAAGCGATTCTTGAGATAAACAGGGGTGAAAGGAGAAAAAAGTACATTATATAGAAGGGAAAAAATATGAGCATTCCGACGAAGGCGAATTGGTAACCACTTGAGCTTTACACGAAATTCGGATACATGTAACTTTTCTAAGTCAGACTAAGCTATATTAAGGCATATATATCAGCCGATCGATTATGTAAAAGTCTTGCCATAAAAAGCTAACTTTTTATTTATTTGTGTGCTTGGAAATACCCACAATAGAGTCAGAATGGGCCGATAACGGCTCAACTGGAGGTGAGTAATAAATTACTAACTGTTTAACAATAGCCTGTGTGGCACTAGCCTGTATGGCAATAGCCTGCGTGGCAAAAGGCTCTAGTGTCTAGTTTCAAATATCTGGGTCACTGGGTCTCTGAAGATCTGAGTGATGACTGTGATTTGGAGAGGGAACGCAGGGCGCTGTCTGTGCGCTGTAACATGCTGGCCCGCAGGTTTGCACGGTGTACCGAGCAAGTCAAGGTGACCTTATTTAAGGCCTTCTGCCAGTCCTTTTACACTTGCAGCCTGTGGACTAAGTACACGCAGCGTACATGCACCGCTCTGCGAGTCCAATATAATAATGCGTTCAGAATACTGTTCGGACTACGGCGCTGCTGCAGCGCTTCAGCAATGTTTGCTGAAAAAAGAGTGGATGGTTTCCATGCCATCATGCGAAAGCGCTGTGCATCTCTCATGAAGCGAATGCGGGCCAGCCCGAACAGTCTTCTGAATGTTTTCGTGGACCGCTGGGACTCGCCGATGTGGCGGCACTGGATGCGACTACACACTACGGGTGGTCGCGTCCTGGGCTTGGCATAACTTGAACTTCTGTGCGGTTCCATTTTTTTTTTTTTTTTTTAATAATTATAAACTAGCGCTTGCTTATTTGATTGTGTTGTATTTCTGTTTTGTGTACTAACAATAGATTTATAAGGTTTTATTTGTATTTCAATTTTTGTATTACTAACATTATATGGACTACGTCTGAAATAAATTATTATTATTATTATTATTATTATATCGCACTAGCCTGTGTGGTGCTAGCCGGTGTGGCAATAGCCTGTGTGGCACTAGCCTGTGTGGCAATAGCCTGCGTGGCAAAAGGCTGTATCGCACTAGCCTGTGTGGTGCTAGCCGATGTGGCAAAGGCTGTGTGGTACTAGTCTGTGTGGCAATGACTAGCCTGTGTGGCAATGACTAGCCTGTGTGGCAATGACTAGCCTGTATGGCAAAGACTAGCCTGTGTGGCTGACTAACTGTGAAAGACTGGCCTATGTGACAAAACCTGGCCTGTGTGACAATGATTAGACTGTGTGACTTTGACTGACGTTTGTGACATGTTTTGTAGGACCCTATATTAAGTATGTGTTCTTTTACAAAACATTTCGTTCTTATTGTTTCCTTTTTAACTTAAAATTTGTAATCATTATGAGTTGTTGTATAGCGTGAACGAAGGAAGCGACTTTAGGAGTCAGAGAGACCGAACGGAGTGTATTATAAGACACTATGTCTTTGATTTGCAGATGAAATCCACACACACGAGGACGTGTGAAGTCGCAGAAAGGCCGTGACGGCGCGTGACTGGTTAATTTTGGTGATGTTCGATTCTTATTATTTTAACTGTACAGACACTTTAATCACTTTAATATTAAGGGATTACAATGATAATCTCAGATTACAACAGATAAGAGCCACTGGGTTTGAATATGACCAACCCACTCGATCGAAGCTTGTACAAAGAATACCCAGCGCCAACGGTTGATCGCTATGTCAAACGCAACTCCAGTCAGTGTTACTCGCTCTTAATAAAAATCATAATTTATCAGTTTTTTTTTTAAATAATAATAAACATCGTTGATCGTAAAGCGCGCTAGTTTATTGAGAGCCTATTCACACAGAAAAACTGAGCGAATAGGAAGGAAGACGGCAGTTGAGCGAGGTGATGCAATGTTAAACCCAACAACACGACCAACGATGCTGCGCCAAAGGGAGATGATTGATCTGAAGACCCTACACGACCAAACTCCCAACACAAGAACATTAGGCGCATCGTACCCGGCAAACATCGCAACACAACTGCTCAGACCCATCCTCCGTACGGCTTCTCCAGACATCATACCGGAACACGACAAATCGCTTGGCGGCAAGGCTTTGTCTGTTGAGTGGTAACTTCTGCCGGCGGCCAATCTTATGGCCTACCACCGAGAGACTACCGACCGATTAAACGACTTCATGAAAATTGTAGAAGAATACGGTCAATTGATACTGATACGATAAAGCAGATCACAATGTTCAAAATTAACCAGTCACGCGCCGTCATATATATCAGCCGATAGCTAACTTTTAACGGCAAGACTATTACATCTCTACTCTACAATGGTCGAGTAACCACGTCACCGACAAACATGGAGAGAACTTTCATTCCAGTTAATGCTAGGGATAAGTAATGACTTAATGGTCGAGTGACCACGTCACCGACAAGCATAGAGAGATCGTCATGACCACGCGGGCCTAGGGCGGTTTGGTAGACGTTTACATGTCTTTGAAGATTTGGGTCTAGGATTTGCAAGTTTCTTTGCGATGCTTTCCTTCACAGGTTTGAGAGTATTTTTTGTATATGCGAGACCTTCGGGTCTCGCATATACAAAAAATACTCACACACACGTGTACAAAATATTGTACACGTGTTTCGACACGTGTACAATATTTTTAAGTAAAGAATCAATGTACAAAATTCCAAAAAGATATCATGATATAGCACAAAGTTATGAGCTTTTTATCTTACCTGCTTGTCCTGGCAAAAATATGGTCAACGCAGCGCTCGCTCGGCCGCGCCTGCGGTGGCGGCATAGGGGTGTCACTGTACGCCTAGTATTGTGATGTAATGTCAGCTGAGTTGTGCGCTTGTTAATCATACTGCAATAATTTTTAACGTATTTGGGGAAAAATATAACATGCTGTAAAAATGATTGGAATTGATTCAGTTGCTTATTCTGAACAAACTTCATTCAGGTGTCGTAAAAGAAAATACATTCACGAAGTAATGTGCCTGTCTAGATTTGGCCCACAACTTCTAAAAGTTGGCCATTACAATTCCTCATTAAGTGTTTTATTGCCAATTATGAGCTGAATTTACTTCGTCCATCGAACTAATTAGCGATGAGATACTTTACTGTGTCCAAAGTACAGACCTTTTTTCTTTTCTTTCTTTATTTTTAAAAACGTTGCCCAACACTAGTGTTTTTTCCTGTAGCATGGGTGCGTTTATAAACATATAAGTTCACTTATGTACTTACACAATATCTAGACCCGGAACAACTACTTGTAGGTCATACAAATATTAGTTTTTTTTTAATTATAAATTAGCGCTTGACCGCAATCCCGCCTGATGGTAAGCAGTGACGCAATCGTTGATCGTAAAGCGCACTAGTTTATTAAGAGCCTATTCACTCTAGGCTTGAAGACACTCAAATTGTAGTCCGACGGAAACACCGACGCTGGCAAATTGTTCCAGGCCCTTGATGTACGCGGTATAAAGGAGGAGGAGAAACGCTTCGTCCGAATCGTAGTGGTGTTAACAACGTAAGGGTGGAAACTCGCCGTACGACGGGCCGTCCGATGGTGGAAAGGAGATGGGGGAATTAAATCATGCAATTCCCTTTCACACTCCCCAAATTGCATTCTATACAACACCGAAAGTCTGGCTACTCTACGCCTGTACTCTAGGCTTTGGAGACGGTCTCGAGTTAAATCAGGGTCACCAATCAGCCTCTTCTGCCCGCCTCCCCACTGAATGAAAAGTGGCCAGGTGACATTTAGCAGCACCAGCCCAAATGTGGCTACAGTACTCCACACACGAACGGACCTGTGGTTTGTACATCATTAGAAGCTGCCCTGGTGTGAAGTGCCGCCGGACTTTTGCGATAATGCCAAGTTTCCTGGCAGCCACCTTGGCCTTGGACTCAATGAACCGCCCAAAGTTTGGGTTCAGGAAATCTCAACTCCCAAAAGCTGAAGGCGGTCGGTACATTCCAAGGATACATTTTGAAAAATAGGAGACAAGGTGAACGGGCACCTTTTGGCGATGAAAAGGCACGCGTGTGTTTTGGCGGCATTGAATGTTACAAGATTGGCATTGCCCCATACAAATATTTGTTACGTACGTGTGTCCATAGCTTAACCACTGCGCTAACCGTGTAGAAAAAATCAAATTAGGCGTTGCGAGAATGGCTCAATGCCTACACTGACCGAAATAACTGGCCTCAACATATCGGGCAAAAGCAATTACCCTAGTCACTTTGAGTAACTGAAACCACCAATGGCTTTTGGCTTGTATGCCTTTGAGCTGAGGGGAAATTCTCGTAATTTTACTCACGTTCATAGAGTTATCTGTCTCAATCAATATTCCCTTCTAAACTTGTCAAAATCTTGACAAGTTTTTGACATTTGTTGGTCGTTGAGGTGAGGCTGTGGCTAGATTTTGAACGTTTTAAAACAAGTAAAATGATTAAAGAGATTTTTTTTTCAAACTTATTTTCATTATCGGCGTTACGCAAGCCGAGAGAAACCAACCAACGAATAAAAAAGAAAAAAAAAACATTTTTTCCTGGTGAATTGATAAACGCAACTCATTCCGCTGATCAGCTACTAAACTCATTAGAAACTGTTTATTTTAGTTGTCTTTGAAGACACGACAAACAAGCTCAACTTTGTATTTATCTTCTATTCCTGGAAACTAATTAAGTGTGTAATATAATATATAGAGATCGGAAATTTCGGCGTTTATATACCTCAATTTGGACAAAATGCCGATATACGGATACGCCTTTTAACTAAAAATTGTGTAGAATATTTTAATCTACAAATACAAAATTTGTAGATTTGTACAACAAGTAAATTCATTAACGGACTTCCTCAAAATTGTTTACTGAATCCGTTTATATCATTTTTAATATGGGTAATTTTTAATCCTAAAAATAATTAAAACTACTGAAACTTTTAATATGGCAGTTTTCATTGTATTCATACAAATTTAATTATTCAATACAAAATAAATAAAAATAAACCTTGTTCCAAGAACGTTAAGGTCTTCGTTCTCCAAGAATTGGTATAACTAATTTAATAAATAACAATGCAGACACATGTTAAATAAAAAAAATCAGTATATGTGTTATGATTATAATTCAATATGCTAATTGGAGTGTTTGAGGGTGTGTGTTAATTATAGTACATAAAATGTTCCTTCAAAAATGACGAAATACCTTGTTTTACGCCATATGGAGGTATTTTTAAAAATACTTATAAACAAAACCTATAGTGGCGTATATATTAACTACTTGAACCGAAAGGCATATCTATATTTATCTTTCGTCAAATCAAGTTTAGGTATATTATCTAGGATATGTTATGTTATTAGGTATATTATATGTGAATATCCGACCTCCAATAAAATATTTTATTACCCAAACAAGGCTGAGACAGTGATAATACTAATTAGTAGGTAATCTTAGAAGGTATATGAGGTGAAACCACCATGATACCTAACAATAATTAACTCTACATATACACATAAAACATATTTACATCCTAATACGCAACTCACATAACTTTGAAAAAAGACTTATACACAGATTAAAGACGACGTGTCAAAATAGTTACATTATAATGAAATACCTGATGATATGTTTAATAGTGGGCACGCCACAATAGCGGCGACAATTCCCCTTTTTGAGGAGTGGACAGATGATTAGTACAGTACAGTATCCAGAGAAATAATATCTATATTGGAGTATTGGTATGACAACCAAATAAGTAATGTAAGATGGGCTGGCATTCTTTCGGATGAGTACAGGCTAGAGCGTGGCGTAAGGCAGAATGCATTAATTCCTTGCCCTTTCAACCTGTACGTACATCAACTGATTCAAGGTCTCAGCAGCACCGAAATTGGGTGTCACAATGACGGAGCATGTATTTATAGTAAAACTTACGCAGATGGTGAAGTTGAGCCCCTCAATCAGTGCGTTTAGAAGAATGCTTCATGTTTTTTTGCGGCCCACGGGCTTAGATACAATCCAAGTAAGAGTTAATTTATGGAAACTAAATGTAACAGGGTTATACCAGGCAGACACATATGTAGTGCTTTAATAAATAAAGTAGAAAAACATTTAGTCCACTGAGCCACCAATGATTTGCGAGATAGTGTTGACATCTAAAGGGGCGCGTCTGTCGGAGTCAGCTTTGAAGCTCTGTTTCGCATATTATGCTGAGCGATAGGTACTTTGCGTAAATATGACCCATTTTTTGCCTCAACTTGTTACATGTTATTTTTAGTGTCTTTTTTTCTGTTTATATGTATTCCTAAATTTTTCTTCATGTCAACACTTCTCTGACTCTTTTATAAGTATTACTCTCCATAAAGTATTCACATGAATGAAATTTTCATCAGGTCGTCGCTGTACATGGAGGAGATTCCTGGGACCACGAGGTGGAACGCCCCAGCACTCTGCAGCTTCTACTGAAACAGAACTGCCTCCAATAGACACCAGAGATCTATGGATACAGGACTCAAGGTATAGAATTCAAACAGGCTTGTCTATGGTAATGTAAAGGTTCTTTCAGAGTAATTCTAGAAGTTATAAGAATCGTGTAGAAAGGTGAGCAATATCAAGCAGGATCGTTGAGAATTTTATTTCCTTATAATGCTTTGTACATTAGTGGGCAACATTAAGAACCCAACTTAGTTCTTAATTTATAGCGTAACTTAACTTAAAGCGTACAAACATAAGGTAAAAATCCTTGGAGGACTACATTCTAAGTCCGTCTACGTACATATGGGCCCGTCCAAAAGCACTTAATTAGTAGTATCAAATGTCTTTTTTTCTGTACGGTCAAATACACACTTGCGGACAATTGTCAAGTAGGATATAATCTAGAGGCAAAGAAAAAATGTTATACCTAGCACTCACACTATACTTCGTATGTTTTCGATATCCATGAACTTCAGAAAAAGCTTTTGTGCACATTTAACACGGGAAATAGTACTTTAAAAGAATTTGTTGTGAAGCTGTTTATAATTTCATTTATTGGATTTTAATTGAGCTTTGCAATAAGGAAGGGCCTTAATTTGAATTGTCTTCCCGCTTAGTGGAATTATAATGATATAACTGTCAAATGTTTTGTATAAGTAGATAAGGAGGCATGCATATCTATTGATATCTATATATCAATATATTCAGTTGATCTTAAGATTAACAGAAGATGAGAATTCATTCACTTGTCCATAATGAAAAATACTCATTTTTTCGGTCTAAAAATGTTCGAAGTTAATGTACGTATATATCGTCTGGTGCACGGTTTTTAGAATAATGTTCATAAACTGTGCGCATTGCATTAAGTGCTCATTAATAGATTAGTTGAATTAAAGTTTGTAGTTGCATTCTGCTGCATATCTGTTTCGTAGTGTGAATGATACAGCAGTAGGCTAATTTTAATTAATTATTACTTACATTTAGTGCATGTGAGGTCATACTAATGTCAAGTAGAACTGCATGTTATTAGTCGCATGTAAAGATTGTCATCATATGGTTAAATATTGGTATTTAAAACACCACCGGCCTGTCAAGTGTGAGTGTGCAAGTTCGATTCCAGGTCAGGCAAGTACCTACCAATGTAACTTTTTTAAGTTATATGTATTTTCTAAGTATATCTTGGACTCCAATGACTGTTCAGAAGGCGTAGGAAAACATCTCGAGAAAACCTGGACTTTAAGTCTGAAATCGCCAACCCGCATTGGGCAAGCATTGTGCTTACGCTCAATCCTTCTCTGCATGAGAGGAGACCTGTGCAAACCAGCAGTGGGACGATAGGAGGGGTTGAAGATAATGTAAAATACATGACCTTGAGCAGTTTTGATAGATGGCGGAAAAGTATTAAATTCGCGTTAACGAGATCGACCCGACACCGTGATCGTATATTTCAATGATTTCACTTTTCAATCAGACTACACTATCAGCCAAACTGCTATTTTTTAAACTAAGTATATGCGGGTGAGGTTCACAAAATTTCTGCCCATAATTGTTCCCTTTTAGTATATTACATCCAGCATTTTTCCTTCCTGAATCAATATCCATCGTATACATCGAGATGTTCCTATAACGTACCCTTATATAATTTATTTTTGGATCCACCCCCACTCGATCCGCTTAGATTCAACCCGAAGAATAATACCAGATTTTTTTAATACCAATTTAGTGCTATTTGTACAATCAGGCAAAGTGGTATTTTAATCTAAGGAAAGATGTAGGGAAAAGGCAATGACCGCTATTGCCATGATAATTGGCTTAAGGAAGAATGGAAACGACGAAAAATCCTTCAAATTCCTTGGACTCAACCAAAACCAAACTTTGAGCGGTTTATTGAGTCCAAGGCCAAGGTGGCTGCCAGGTAACTTGGCCTCATCGCAAAGGTCCGGCGGTACTTCACACCAAGGCAGTTTCTAATGTTGTTCAAAGCACAGGTCTGCTCGTGTGTGGAGTACTGCAGCCACATTTGGGCTGGTGCTGCGAAATGTCACCTGGTTAAAGTAACCAGGATTCAGTGGAGAGGCGTGCGAAGAGGCTGATTGGCGACCCAGATTTAACTTGAAACGGTCTCCAAAGCCTGGAGCACAGGCGTAACCAGCCTTTTGGTCTTCTCTAGGACACATTCTGGTGAGTATGTAAGGGAATTACATGATTTAATTCCCCCATCTCCGTTCCACCATTGGACGACCCGTCGTAAGGCGAGTTTCCACCCTTACGTTGTTTACACCACTACGATCCGGACTAAGCGTTTCGCCTCCTCCTTTATACCGCGTACATCAAGGGACTCGAACGATTTGCCAGCGGCGGTGTTTCCGTCACACTACAATTTGAGTATCTTCAAGGCTAGAGTGAATAGGCACTTAATAAACTAGCGCGCTTCACCATCGACAATCGCATCACGGCTTACCATCAGGCGGGATTGCGCTTAAGCCCTAATTTATAACTTATAAAAAAAAAAGACTGCATTCCGGACAAGTCAGTCAATCCTTTGAGAGCTGGTTCACAATAAGACTTTCCCATGTCTGCCTTTGAAGAGTTTTAGAATATTTTGACCAGAAAAGATGGAGACAACCTCGAACATCTGATGGTTACTGGGAAAGTGGAAGAAAGACGTTCAAGAGGTCGCAGTCCAATAAGAAAGACTGACCAAATTCGTGATTCTCTGGACACTGGCCTGCATAATGCTATACTCGCGGCCAGGGATCGTAACAGATGCCCAACTATCGTAAAGAAGATAATTCCACAGGGATCTCACGACCCTCAGTAATGAGGAGAACGACCTGAGGAGGAGGGAAGAACGGACGTAAAATATCGTGGCGAGATTATCGCGCTGGCATTTTAAATTTCAGTGGTAGCCTGAGCATCATCTAGTTCCTGGCCTTTACCCAACTTCAATGGATAGGTTTTCAACTTAACGGTATGACACTGAATACCAGTATTTTAGCCAAAGTATTTTTAGACGAAAAGTGTGATATATTTAGAAGATTTAAAGGCTCGTTGTGGCGGCAATTTTGCTTACCACGAAAAAGACCAAGACCAAGAATTCAAATGGACTGTATATAGGATAGCAGTATTTTTATTTTTTTATAAATTATTAACCAGCGCTTGACCGCAATCCCACCTGATGGTAAGCAGTGATGCGATCGTTGATGGTAAAGCGCGCTAGTTTATTAAGAGCCTATTCACTCTAGCCTTGAAACGTAAGGGTACAAACTCGCCGTACGACGGGTCGTCCGATGATGGAACGGAGATGGCGGAATTAAATCATGCAATTCCCTTGCACACTCACCAGAATGCATCCTATAGAAGACCGAAAGGCTGGCTACTCTATGCCTGTGCTCCAGGCTTTGGAGACCGTTTCGAGCTAAGTCTGTGTCGCCAGTCAGCCTCTTCGCACGCCTCTCCACCGAATCCAAAGTGGCAAGGTGACATTTCGCAGCACCATCCCAAATGTGGCTGCAGTACTCCACACACGAGCGGACCTGTGCTTTGTATAAAATTAGAAGCTGCCCTGGTGTGAAGTGCCGCCGGACCTTCGCGATGACGCCTAGTTTTCTGGCAGCCACCCCGGCTTTGGACTCAATGAACCGCCCAAAGTTAAGGCTCGAGGAAATCTCAACTCCCAAAGCTGAAGGCGGTCGGTACACTCCAAGGATACATTCTGAAAAGTAGGAGCCAAGGTGAACGGGTGCCTTCGGAATATGTATATCTTTCTGATTGTGGTGCTGTAGGCAGCAACCACTTACCTCTAACCTTCAGATCCGAAGTTCGTAGACCACCAGACCAGATCACGATAAGGCGCACGTCGACAAAATTCACTGGCCGACTCCCTAACTTTACTAATTTTGAATCTTGAGGCCTAAATCCCCCTGGGATACTTTAAGTACTTACTTAAAACTAATTACATGTTTGTGGCCGTTAAAAGATCGTGGCCATGACTCGTTAGCTTGCCAGTTCGAAAGAAAATGCGTTCGATACGTCGTGCGACGGTCAGCGGAAGGGCGCACACTACTATGGTAGCACTCCGTTTACTTTAAGTTTTCGGCAGCGTTCACCGCCGGCCGATAAACTCAAAACAGAGGAGATTTTCAACAAACGTTGTGCATTATTTGTGTTCTATTCGGAAAATGATCAGATTTCAACAAAACTTTTCTACAGTCCTTTCAATCGATTTTGACTTCTATTCTATTGGTATAAGAATGGCGTTAAAAGCAAAAAAGTGGTTATAACATCAATTTTCATTACAGCTGCCAGTTGTCATGCCACAATTGCAATAAAACTCAAAAAGGGTTGAATGGGCTGTAAAAAGGTTTAATTAAACATCTATTTTCTAAATACGTAAGCACGGCGGATAAAGCAAAATCATATGATCAGTTTAAAATGACTTCTGATTGTACGAAAACCGTCTAGAATATGAGGACAGCTGAAACTGGAGCTCGTAGCTTTGTGTATAGGTACTTACATATTGTACTCGATCAGAGTGCCTGGTTTCCTTAGCCAAGAGAATCATTTTTCTTCAATAAAAATTTAAAGAATAAAGAATGTGTTGGAATGAATAGTAGAAAGTAGAATTACGACCAACATTACGAATTCTGACTAATAGCATAATTGGTAAGTTACAAATTACATATGTACCCGCTTCAAGTTCATAGGAAAAATAGTGTAATGGAACGGTAATTATTATTAGTATGGGTTCTGTAGAAAAATAACTAGGGCACTTTTGTATTTACTTTTTATATAATTTTTGCAGTGTTAATTTTTCTTCTACTTCTTTACAAATAAAAAACATGTCTACGATTCACATGTGGTAGAAGAGAAAACTTCAAAAATTTCGATTTCAAGACAATAGGACGAATGTAAGAAACTCTGTATTAAGTTTGCTATCTCATTTTCCCCCACGTTAAATCTTATGAATTCATATGTCTGTCTCTTTTGGCTATCGATTTTTTGTTTCATACAAGTTTTGACTTCAATAATTAAAATCTATTCGGTGGTAAGCGCATCACTTGATAATGACTCAAATGATTTAATTTCCAATTCTTAAATTAAAACGTCCGTAATAGTCTGAAATAGATTTTTATGTAGGTAGAAAAACAATTCGAACATTCTCGAAAAACAGAAAACAAATTCTGGAATAGTTTAAACATGTCTACCATTTTATATGGACCATTGAAACCAGTCTAGAGCGTGTGCGCGGGAATTACTTGACTTGATTCCGCTATTAGCGTTCACCATCATCAGACACTCGTCGCACCTTTTTTTTGTGGTTAGGAAAGCATGACATGATCTCTCTATTTCTGGACGTTTCCGACTTTTACTGACTAAAATATACACGTGTTCCTCCACTTCCTTGTGCGCCAGGGATCACGCTATCTCTTTCAAACAACCCACGGTCTTGGTAGGCATTGGTCTTCGTGGATCCCGTCAAGATGTGCTGACATCTTTTTGAGGCGAGCGCGGATCACAACGCTCCGTCACCCGGGCTTGGCCCTTACCGGGCGGCGAGCTGCCCACAACTCGACGTCGTCCATCCTTATGTAATTGATTGACATCGCATTTTTATACCAGGCACATCGAACTGAACTATTTGCCTGCGAAGATCTTCCCATCTGATAAAAATTTTCATAACATTCCATAAATTTTTATAACATAAAAATTTATGGACTTCAAGACTAGAGTGAATAGGTTTTTTTTATAATTATAAACTAGTGCTTGACCTCAAGCGCACCTAATAACAAGCAGTGATGCAATTGCTGATGGTAAGCCTTAGTTTATTAAGAGCCTATTCACTCAAAAAAAAAAAACTGTGTGATGCAATGTTAAACCAAACAATGCGATCAACAATGCTGCGCCAGAGGGAGATTTGACACAACAACATTTGGCGCATCGTACCCGGCAGACATTGCAACACAACTGCTCAGACCCGTCCTCCGTCCGGCTTCATCAGACATCATGCTGGAACAAAATGAATCGCTTGGCGGCAAGCCTTTCTCTGGTGGGTGGTAACTTTATCAACGACTGCTGCACTGCTTACCCTGAGGCGGGATCACGGTCAAGCACTAGTTCATAACATTAAAAAAAGTTTGCCGGATCAGTTATTTAATAATATTTATCACTATAAGATCAATATCAATATCAACTGCCAGCAGAAGTAACCACCCACCTAAATCTTCCCGCTAAGCGATTCGTCGTGTTCCGACGCGATGTCTGATGAAACCGTACGGAGGACGGGTCTGAGCAGTTGTGTTGCAATGTCTACCGGGTACGATGCGCCAAATGTTGTTGTGTCGTGAGTTTGGTCGTGAAGGGTTTCCAGATCAATCTCCTTCGGGCGCAGCCTCGTTGGTCGTGTTGTTGGTTTCAACATTACATCACCTCGCTCGACGCCATCTTCCTTCCTATTCACTAATTTTTTTAAGTGAATGTGCTTAATAAACTAGCGCGCTTTACCATCAACGATTACATCACTGCTTACCATCAGGCGGGATGGCGGTTAAGCACTAGTTTATAATTATTAAAAAAAAAGAGTAAAAAGTAGTAAAGGATGATACGGCAGGGTTTGCTTCACGCTAGACTTGGCGAGAGCACTGCCGTGTCTTCCTTATAACATTAAAAAAGTCTACCGAGTCAGTTATTTAATAATATTTATCAAGATAAGATGAAACTTGGTATGATTAAAAAGTAAGTACTTAGTTAGAAGTAGTTTTTAAATAACGCAACAAAACTAAAGCAGTGCAGTGTGTTGCAGTAGCGTTGTACTCAAGGGATGTTTTATTACACCAAGGAATCCTAAATTTATTCCGCCTTTTGTACCACGTAATACAAAATTACAAAAAAAAACGTCATACTGCATAATCATTTTCCTATGAAACCTGAATTTAGTTTTTAATTGGATTCAAATCGCGATGTGAAATCGTACCTAAGTAGCGAGAATCAACACGCAAAGGAAACATTATATGGTTCCCAGAAACTATTTGTTCCCACATGTTATTTACTGACTTTCAAAGTCACTGCCTTACCTGGAAAATGCCCTATATAATTATTTAGTAACTTTAATTGAATACAATTCTGGCAAAAGCACGCAAAACATTATCTGCGTTACCTTTCTTTAAAAGACTTTCTATGTGTTGGGGGCTGATTTCCAGTGTAGCCAAGTCTTGGGGCATGTCAGATTTTTAGGAATTCGAATCGTCTCCGGCTGTTTTGTCTTACACTACACAAGCACATCTACATAGATAAAACGGTAGGTATTTTTAATAGGGCAAATAGACGCAAATGATCCCGTGTATATCCCCGTTTATACTTTGATTAGTTGATACATGTTCTGCGAGATTTTCAGCAGGGAAGGAGCTGCCTGGTAGATGTGAAAACTGAAATCATTATTATGTTCACAAAAAAGTTATAGCGAATACGATAATAAAGAATAGCGGTGACGCAAACTATACCATTACACAACGTTATAAGCAACTGAATCGATTCCAATCATTTTTACAGTATGTTATATTTTTTCCCAAATACATTTAGAAATTGTTGCAGAGTGGTTACCGAGCTGTTACGATATATCTACGCAACGAACCGCGCTCGCCCGCGCGTGCGGAGCTTTAACGATATTTTTCTTGGGACAACCAAGTAGAATAGCAAGCTCATAACTTTGTGGTTTTTCATTATAGCTTTTTGAAATTTTGTACATAAATTCTTTACTTAAAAATACTGGACACGTGTTTCGGATTCCGCGTAAACAAAAAAGAAATGTTGTATACACTATACATATGTATATCTCGCTGTAGCGATCACGGTGTCGGGTCAGTCATGCTCACGCGAATTTAATGCTTTTCCCCATCAAACAAAAGCGCTCAGTGCTGCTAAAAACGTTTTCACTTCAATTACGAAGGAACATTATATGCATATTGTATGTTACATTATTTCTTTTTTTTGCAATAATAACAAGCAATCAATTATCAAATGTACGTTCAAAGAACCCTTCAATCGTTACGCCCAAGAAACATTATGTCGAATACACTTTTATCAAACAATAAAGATATTCTCGACATGAGAGTGATCTTTCAAGGGTAGCTCTGTATCCTTTAGGGAATTTGAACAGAAAATTTCCCTTTTTTGCTAAAGGCAGTTGTATAAATATTTCTTAATGGGACCTTAGGGGCAATCGCACTATAAAAAATCAAACAAAACAGAATTGCATCGCGACCAAACCTAAACTTCAGTTATGTTCAGTATCGCGCTGACCTTTTGACAAATGGTTTTGCCATAACTGGATCACAATTGGAACGTAACCGCTTTCAAACGAAAAAGTTGAAACAAAGCTAACTTTTTCTTTGCCTTTTGTCAAACTTACGACTAAACGATTGGATTTAAGAGAAATAGCCGAAACAAACTCAGGAATCATCGTCTTTTTTCAAGTCCAGACATTAAAAATGAAAATCTTTATAATAATTTACGTTATAATTACACATATTGCTTAATAAAAGTGCTTAGCAGAGCGAGCAGCTCAGTCTCAAGCTTTTTTGTCTTCTAAATAATCAGTGATTTTATAATACCCTTTTTTGCAAAGTTTGGCCTTTATATAGCTTTTAAATAATTTAATGAGTAAGTTTCTAATGTCTCAAATGAAATGTATCACTCATTCATTGATTTTACTTCCATTGAAGTTTCCATTAAGTTAAATGGGATCGAAACTAAACCACAACTTCAACTGGATTAGATACGTACGTCCTACTGTTTTATTTAGTGTGATTGCCCCCCTTAGCTTCATCTTGCTATGTGATTCTAAATGTGTTGCTGTGTTATTTAGCTCTTCACACTAAACGGCTGGGCAATTATGATGAAGTTTTGCACACAGATACTTTATAATCAAGATAAATATATGTATAAGATACCCTAATAGTAACACGGTAAGGAAATTTTTGCGGGTGAAACCGCGGATCGCGGCTAATTACTGAATGAAAAGGTAAATCTGTAGGAGAAAATGTAATCATTAAGCAGAATTATTCATCCAGAATCGGTAGGTATAATGTTTTAAATCCTCAATCATCAATAATTCCCTCAAAATTCAACCCTCACCAAAGGCACTAAAACTCTAAATCACTTGGCAACAACATAAAGATCCAATTAATTATTTTCATTCATTATATTTTCAATTGATAATTATAATCATACAGCATTAACAATAGATCGTTTAATATTTGACCATAAAGGGTACTGTACGCTTTCTGTGTAATATGTAGACTAAGTACCTATGTAAGATATACAGTATGTTAAGAAAACCCTGTCCGACCCATGAAGGTGTTGTTAGGTATCGATAACCGATTCTACTAATGGATACAAAACCGGGCTAAACTCAAAAAAAAAAAATCCCCCTAAACAAATAAATATTATTTCGCAAAAAAAAAGGTAACTTAATTAATGTGCGTTAACACCCTTCCGCGGGCGGCGGGCGGCAGGGCACCAGGCACGTGGTCGCATCGCTATTCGTTCATAAAAATACCGGTGTTGTCACTTTTTTTAAAAATTACCAAATTTCGGGGAAGTTGGAATTAATTCGCGGGAAAAAAAGATTATTTCAAAATTCGTTTGTATTGGTACTATGATGATTACGTAAAATTTTATATTATATTTGGTCATGTGTTTACCTAACCTTTATTATCCTTATGGGTCGGACAGGGTTTTCTTAACATACTGTATAATAAGTGACTTTGTATTCATTGGAATATTGTCGTCGTAATGCTAAGGTAGACTTTACATTCTAATCAGATCGAGTCACCTGAATCGCAATGCATTTGACTACTTCCATACAGACTATTCGGTATTCCATCTGTTCTATTGGCGTGAGCAAGAGGTCTCGTGTTGCCTACTAATTGGCTTTTAGAGGTCAGAGTCGCAGTTGCTCTATGTAAAATACTGATATTCAGTTACATCCAGATATATTTTTTTCGGTAGTAGACCGAACATCGGCTGACAAAGTCTTGCCGCCAAGCGATTCATCGTGTTCATGATATTTGGTGAAGCCTTACGGAGGACGGGTCTGAGCAGTTGTGTTGCGATGTGTACGATGCGCTAAATGTTGTGTCGGGAGTTTGGTCATGAAGGGTCTCCCGATCAATCTCCCTTCTGACGCAGCATCGTTGGTCGTGTTATTGGGCTTAACATTGCATCACCTCGCTCAACTGCCGTCTTCCTTCCTAGTCACTCAGTTTTTTTAATGAATAGGCTCCTAATAAACTAGCGCGCTTTACTATCAACGATTGCATCACTGCTTACCAGGCGGGATCGGCGTTAATCTCTAGTTTTTAACATAAATAATGACTTTGCTTTATTCATAAGAGAAGAAAGATAGCAAATAATCAAAACCAATATGAATAAATAAAAAAACAATTGATTTATTTTATTGATTGATTGTTAAACAATATTGATTACCAACTCTCGAGTCTTCTCACTGCATATTCCCAAGAGCGTAAAGACTAAGGTCGAACGAAGCAAAAACATGGACACTTGCGGCTGGCTGGTCTACAAAATCAAGGTCGCTCAGTGAGCTTGAATTTGCTTTGAGCATTTCTGAGGAATCGAAGTGGTTGAAAGAGCCAAGTTATTGACACAACTCACAGAATAAGCAAACTTAATAAGCAAGCTTTATTATCCTTGTGGGTCGCACAGGGTTTTCTTAACATACTGTATATGTCGACGTCAGCGGCGGCGGAGAGATACGGTCGTTACCATTATGGTGGCATTAAGTAGTTAGGTAAATATACCCTCCAATCTCGGTGGTAGGCCATAAGATCAGCTGTCGAAAGAAGTTACCACCCACCAGACAAGGTCTTGCCGCCAAGCGATTTGTCGTGTTCCGGCATGATGTCTGGTGAAGCTGTACGGAGGACGGGTCTGAGCAGTTGTGTTGCGATGTGTGCCGGGTACGATGCCCCAAATGTTGTTGTGTCGGGAGTTTGGTCATGGAGAGTCTCCAGACCAATCTCCCTCTGACGTAGCATCGTTGGTCGTGTTGGTCTTGGGTTTAACATAGCATCACCAGGCGGGATTGCAGTCAAGCACTAGTTTACAATTATTAAAAATTTCGCCCTGGAAAAGTACCCTGGCCCGCTCCTCCAAGCGAAGTGACCATTCGACAATCGCCGCTTTCTAAAATGACTCTACTCACGTGTCGCCATTACAAAATAATGTAACAGCGTTTGCCCCACTACTACATAAATCAAATGAGCAACTTTTATTAAAATAATATCGTTTTATACGCTATACAAATAACATACTTAGTGAATTCGAATTCTGAAATGGGGAATTATATATGCTGATTGATAATGTACAACATTCCTACTTATAAATAAGTATACCAAATTCCTCATTTCAGAGCAGTGAACAGGGACCGAATGATCGAATGAACGTTCTTCAAACCGCACAATTTACTGCATTTTGTATTCAAAGGCGAACACTTCGTCAGCCACTTAAGTGGTTTAAATGAATGCCATTTTAATCTGTTTGGTCTTATTTTTATTCGCTAAAGGTAAACGCTTAGGATTCTATATAAATGAATGTTTGAATTCTTTCACGCAAAAACTATTGAATGATTTTTTTTCATACGAGTATTTGGAACACGTACCATCATATTACAAAACGAAATATGACTTCAGTTCCAGACTTAAACCTTGAGTCAGTATTTGTACTTTGAACTTTATTGAGGTTTAGTCAAAGTTCTTAAAATACAAAAGTGACAACTTAGTACCGAAAAGGCAGTAACTTCTAAACAGATTTTAATTATTGAATACTTGCGGCCGCCAGCGAGTTCGTTCGCGTGGAGTTAGATCTGCTTCGCTCCTATTGGTCACAGCGTGATGTTATATAGCCTAAAAGCCTTCCTGAATTAATGGGCTATCTAACACAATAAGAATTTTTCAAATCGGCCACGTAGTTTCTGAGATTAGCGCGTTCAAACAAACAAACAAATTATTCAGCTTTATATATTATTATAGATATACATAGGATCCTCTTTATCTCGATATTTCCATCGAATTGACACCCATGCGAATGAAACTACAGGGCATTGCTCCTCCTGTTTATACTCATTTCATACCTACTTATTCTATTTCATGTTTTACCCCTTTTATTAAAAAAAGTTCGCACCACAACAATGCTTTTACTTGATTGATACTTCAGTAAAGGCTCTGAAATGCCAATAAACTGTAATCGCTTTTCGAAAAATAGAACATCAAGTGATGAATAAATTACGAGCCTTATTTTTGCTCGCTACCCTCACTTTTAATTCTATTTCGTTTTTCTTTTAAAAAGCTGCTTCTTCAAGTGGATATATAATAAAAGTAGATGAAGTTTCGTATTTCAATATTTTCTTTATTATTTTGTAAGCGGTTTACTGTTTAACATTGTAGTTTCTCGCCCGTTCTTCTACATAGAGATCAACTTTCTGGTTAACTGAACAACTATTTAATTTAGAATAAAATATTCTCTATCATCATCATCAATCTTTTTTATCATCCCACGGCTGGGCTCAGGCCTCTTCTCATACAGAGAAGGATTGAGCGTAATCACCAGGCTTGCTCGATGCGGGTTAGCGATTTCAGACTTAAAGTCCAGGTTTCCTCAAGATGTTTTCCTTCACCCTATCAGTCATTGGTGTCCAAGATATACTTAGGAAGTACATAAGGCACAACGGGCGGTCTTATCGCTATGTGCGATCTTTTACAGACAACATTTGGATGGAATACTAAGGGGAAGGAGAGAGAAAAAATGTAGGTTGTCTACAGTGTACTATTTTCATAGATTATAAAATAAATATGTACGTAAACTGTATTATACTCGTGAATAAATACATACATCTTATTAATAAACATTATAGAAGACCAAGTAAGATATCATTTTTGTTTATTTATTTATTTACTTACTTACTACCATTACAGGTTGCTTAATATAATGCGGTAGAAAGGATACACTGATTCTAATAAAATATAAACAATAAAATAAAAACTATAACAAATAATATTAAATTATAATAATTTGTTTAAAGAGAGATTAAGTTTTTACAGGCCATTTATAGTCAAAGTAAATTTATGTTAAGTGCATCTTATTGTTTCTATATCTGTAAGAACAGGACAGAAAGTATATATTCGTTCAGTTCTGTCAAATTAAGATATTCCATAGATAGTATCGACGTGATTATGAGGGGACTCTAGTGCCTAGTAATTCGGAAAATAGGTATTTGAAGAAACTATTGCCGTTGCGCTGCTTCTAACCTCTCCCTGTAAAGTGCGAAAAGGACAGTTGCAGCTCAGGCTGATTTTATCTACAAAAACGTTGACCAAAAGACGTTTCGTATTCCGCTGTTTTATTTTTCTAAACACGACAGATCTCAATTATTTTTATATCAAAATTTAGAGGAAAAGTATACTTTTGCTTCTAATATTTTCTTTTTATAAAAAACTTATCACGTTTGTCTAATAATCATCTGAATATCACGGTCTAAATAGGTTATTTTTCGCGATTTTAATGTATCGTATTTCTTTTATTAATTAAGTTTCGGAAAAATCAAATGATAGGGGCACGTATAATCACGGTGTAAAATCGTAGAAAAAATAATTGCTCTAAAAGCATTATCCACGAAGAAAACAGCAGCATACGTTTGTATAGAGAAAGTACCACCAGATTTCCCTCTTAAAAGCGTGCCAACTTAAATACAATCCCAAGAATTTACATCAGGCGCTAAATAATTTAACGTGACTAATATTTTATCTTTTAAACTGTTCATACTCAAATAGAAAATAAAGATGCACTTAAATTAAATTTATTTAGACGTGATGCAATATTAAACCCAGAAACACGACGAATTGCTTGGCGGCAAGACTTTGTCTGGTGGGTGGTAACTTCTACCGGCAGCCGATATTATGGCCTAACACCTAACACTCCACCTAAGTTTTCACAATAAGATTTTGATTTGACAGGACTTAACGAATATAGACGAATATCTTCTGTCCTCTTCTTAATGAAATACAAAAAATAAGATGGGCTGAAATCTGTGAACAAAATAATCGTTTTCATTGTCCGTTCTTTGCATAACACATGTTTAAATTAGCTCATGTATAATAAAGTTTAGTCTACTTGTATACCTAACTAGCGACCGCCAGCGACTTCGTTCGCCTGGAGTTAGTTATGCTCCGCTCCTATTGGTTGCAGCGTAATGTTATATAGCCTAAAGCCTTCCTGGACTAATGGGCTATCCAACGCAAAAAGAATTTTTCAAATCGAACCAGTAGTTCCTGAGATTAGCGTTCAAACAAGCCAACAAACAAACTCTTCAGCTTTATATATTAGTATAGATATTGTATCTACTGGCTCGTTTGTGGGGTAACCGAGCGTCAATTATCTCGCTGAATAGATGGCATTCAGTATCTCTGTGACGACGTATATTGTTCAACAGATGTTATGACAGGTGGTGCTATAGACGATATTCCTTTGATTATATGTATTCAACCACTTTACATTTAAATGATAATGTCGTTTGGCCCCGGTTGAGAATAGATTGAGTTATCCCCGTTTATTTCTGAATAGCTACGTCACGTGATTTTACCAGCATGAGTTTCAACCCCGTGGCTATGTCGAGTTTTTCTTCATCCTATAGACCTGGAAAGCCTTGTCCACTGCTGGACAAGGCTTTCCAGAATGACCGGTCTTGTGCGGAACTCCCTACGCTGCATCTTCCGGTACGTGGCCGCCACTCCAGAATCTTACTACCCTATCGACCATCGGTTCTACGAGCAATGTGGCCGCCCACTGCCACTTAATTTTAGCGACCCGAAGAGCTATGGTGGAGATTTTGGTTCTTCGGCGGACTTCCTCATTTCTGATCTTCTCATTTCTGAACTTCTCGTTCCATCGCCCTTTGTGTGATCTTGAGCCTTCGTATGAGGCCGATTGTGAGTAACCACGTTTCAGTTCCGTACGTCATCACTGGTAACACACACTGGTCAAAGACTTAAGACTTGAGACACTGTGGTATCTTGGATGACAAGAAGATGTAGTGTAGCTTCCCGAACGCTGCCCAGTCGAGCAAGTAAGAATTTAATGGGTTCAAAATATAGTCGCAATCTTTCAATCTCAGCGACAATTAACGTAAAAATAATCAAAAATGTAGGTAAATTAGAGATCTTCTTCTTCAGTCTATGGATGTCCACTGCTGGACAAAGGCCTCCCCCAAGGCTTTCCACGCTGACCGGTCTTGTGCTGCCCGCATCCATCGGCTTCCCGCAACCTTCACCAGGTTATCGGATTACCTTGTTGGGGGCCTCCCTACGCTGCGTCTGCCAGTACATGGCCGCCACTCCAGAACCTTACTGCCCCATCGGCCATCGGTTCAACGAGCAATGTGCCCTGCCCACTGCCACTTCAGTTTAGCGACTCGCAGAGCTATGTCGATGACTTTGGTTCTTCTGCGGATCTCCTCATTTCTGATTCGATCACGCAGAGAAACCCCGAGCATAGCTCGTTCCATTGCCCTTTGTGTGACTCTGAGCCTTCGTATGAGGCCCATTGTGAGCGACCACGTTTCAGTTCCGTAAGTCATCACTGGCAACACGCACTGGTCAAAGACTTTAGTCTTGAGACACTGTGGTATCTTGGACGACGAGAAGATGTATCGTAGAATCCCGAACGCTGCCCAGCCGAGATGGATTGGACGAGACACCTCTTTCTCGAAGTTGGACCTACCTTGTTGGACTGTTTGTTCCAGGTATATGTACTCGTCAATAACTTCGAGTGCAGAGCAACCAACCAAATTACAGATAATCGTTCATAAAATAACTAGGTTTTCATGCACTGTGGGAGTAATGAAATCATCTCGCTACTTATTTAATTAGGCGATTGCATTCACAACGAGTTTACTCCTAGTGTTTATTTTCACAGAGCACTCACTTCTATTTGCGATCTGGTTTATTAATGCTTATCACGTAGGTATCATTCCATCACTAAGCCGGTATTGGCACAATTTACATGATAGTGTCAATATTTAATCAAGGAAATGTTACATTCGATCTATCTTGATTGTACGTGATACTAAAGTATGTATAAAATATTGTGTTTTAGATTTTAATTCCAGCTAGTGTATCTTTCGCTGATACAAAAAGAGGCAAACTTTTCAACAGCTTTAAGTTGTTGCAGAATTACGTTTTTTTTGTCGGTATGGGAAATCATCAAATGACTTCTCCCGCTCTGGGCGGAGCGGAAGGGTGTGTCAGACTTTTACTGACTAAAACCCACCCGTGTTTCTTCACTTGCCTGTGCGACGGCCAGGGCCGCGGTTTCTTGTTTAACCAACCCGCAACCCTGACCAAGGAGGCATCGGTCTTCGTGGACCCCGTCACGATGTGCTGACAACTCTTTGAGGCGCGCGTGAAACACGACGCGCCGTCGACTCGGGCCTGGTCCTTACCGGGCGGCGGGTTGCCCACTGCTCACCGCCCGCAGGCCCGCGCCTACGGTGGCTGGGAGTTAGGTGTCGTCTCCCGACCAGAGCGTCTACTGCGGCGGCTAGTGGCGTGAGGGCGCCAGAATTACGTTTACACACTTTTCTGTAAGAATTTATTAATTTGAACAGAATCTGGCTACCCAGAACCCCTACCCTGCCCTGAACCAGTACGAGCAGCCAGATTCTGTAAAATTCTGTCAATAGTGAGCTATCAAAGGTGTTTATCTCTAGGGTTAGTTGAAATGACAATTTCTCGCTCACTTCAGCTATGTTTGCACGGCACACGACATAAAAAATTTGCTTCAGCTCATAAAATATCAAGTTCTAAATCAACAAGTGTATTTTTATTGTTTAATTCAATGTGGCGCTAAGTTATTTAAGAGAAAACAAAATTGAATTTTCCTTTTATCTCATTTGCCAAAATAGCTAGAATTCACAAATATTTTTATGAAAAAAACTTTTTAACAACCATTGATTTTATTTCGATGAATTCTGTGTTTCTATGAAAAGGCTTTTTATGCGGGAATCGTAACTTTAGAGTGGGCTTTTGAGCTATTGAAAAACATAATAGGTATCAAATTGACTTTACAATTGATTTTCCTGATTTTCCAAATTAACTTTATGAAAAATTTTATCCCTTTTTTTTCGGATGTGAAATCATCAAATGACGGAAGAGCGTGTCAGAGTTTTACAAACTAAAACCCACCTGTGTTCCTTCACTTGCTTATGTGCTTATGGCCAAAGAATTTTATCCTAGATAAATCAAAACTCAAATTAGGCTGAGAATTTTTGAACGTCAATATTACATAAGACAGTCCCTCCAAAACGCCCGCCCTTCACCACTTACTAGTGCTTCCGCTGGGAAGAAGAATTGGCACAGCTGTATGTTCATTAAAAAAAAAAACATGACTTTATACAATACTATACTTTATACTATGTAGGGCAGTAATGGACACAAGAAAACACAACAATAATGAAATTATTTAACAAAGGCCAGCCACCCCACAATACCAGCAAAAAATAAAATATCATTAAAATGGAAATGTAATTAGTAAAACTGATTACCTAAATAAAAGCCCCAGGTATAGAGGGAGTGACAGCTCACATATTTATGCATTGTAAAAAAGCAAATTATATTATGAAATCTTTTATTACGTGTCGGTAAGCTGATTCTGGAGATCTGAGCACAAATATTGTCGTGAGTTAATCAGAGCGAGAAACTATTCTTGTCATTTATATAGTCATTTACGAAATAATATGCTTTTGAACAAAGCTTGGATTTGAATTGTGTTTTAGATGTATTGTAAGGCAAGTCTAGCAAAGTATCTTGTTATTAAAAGTTATACCAAGAAAAGGGGCTCGTAGTTTGTCCTTGTTTCTGGTGTTAACATTATATAATTTTATAGATAGATATTTTAGGTACCTAGAATGAAATTGCATGCAGTTGTTTCTTTTTGTCTTCACACTATGCCACTTAGCTAAATTACAGCAATGTTATACAATATTCAAAGAATGACAGTAGCCAGCCTTTCGGTCTTCTATAGGATGCATTTTGGGGAGTGTGCGATGGAATTGCATGATTTAATTCCTTCATCTCCGTTCCACCATCGGATGACCCGTCGTACGGCAAGTTTCCACCCTTATGTTGTTAACACCACTACGATCCGGACGAAGCGTTTTGCCTCCTCCTTTATACCGCGTACATCGAGGGATTGGAACAGTTTGCCAGCGGCGATGTTTTCGTCGGACTACAATTTGAGTGTCTTCAAGGCGAAAGTGAATAGGCTCTTAACAAACTAGTGCGCTTTACCATCAACGACTGCGTCACTGCTTAACATCAGGCGGGATTGCGGTCAAGCGCTAGTTTATAATAAAAATTAAAAAAATGTCAATTGAGATTTGAATATGCGGACAATTTATATTTATTTATTTATTTATTTCATCTTTCGCACATGAAATGTACAGAGGCGGACTTAATGCCTTAGGCATTCTCTACCAGTCAACCATAGGTGGTGAAGAGATAAGATGGTAGGTGCTTTCGTTTGCAAAAAAAAAATTGTAAAGAAAGATAAAAAAAAACCTCTTAATACTATTTAAAAAAAATACTTAAATAAGCTAAATATACGTATAATATATGTTGATCATCATAATCAAGTTATAATGTTCCACTAATCACGCAAGAAGTGCATTGTTATCATATGTGGGTACAGCTTACTTCGCATGAGGGTACAGTAAGATTTACCTTACTGCAACCGCATGATTGCCTACCAAAGTAGATGTCACATGTCATAGATTTTGTGCTTATAGGACATGTTGGTTTTCTTTTACCGTTTTGAGGAAATTAGTGACGAAGTAAACTCGTAAGGCTGGTAAGAGAAAAATAAATATTAAGAATGATTGAAAAACACAACCAACAACATTTTTAAAAGAACTCATTACTTACAAACCTATCAATATTAAATTACAAGACTCCTGTCGACAGAAAAAATACAAACTCTTTTAGCGTACAATAACCTACAAAAGGCGCCATCAGTCATTCAAATCCAACGACGATCCCGTTAAATCAAAGAATCTTATCATTTGAATTGTAAATTCTATGCTATTAGCATAAAGTACAAAATTCACTGAAGCTTTAGTGGTATTCATTTGACGGTGAAATCAAATCGCATTGATGTTTTAGGCCGGTATAGAATTGTGGCCTTTTTTCATGAATAATATTTTACACGAGGCTTGCTGTTTTGTGAAAATGTTTTCAATGGTAGAATATTATTACATTATTAACTTCTGCTCACGAGATCGTATTTTACACACTTATATATAATAAAGTCATTTATTTCAGACCACAAAGTCTCGTTCAGTCAAAGTTTCTTAGTAACAATTTATTACTTATAACTAATGTTAGTAACCAATAGTAATAATCAAACTATAACAAATTATGTAAAATAGAATCAAAATCATAGATTATGTCAAAATCAATTCCAAAATATTAAAATAAAAACCTAACATTTTTCTGCACGTGAATCATGCGACAGTGGTTGAGGTACTGGCAGTCCAGCCGCTCAGCAGATGCGCTCAGGATACTGTTGCGGCCGCCCCGCACCCTATGCTCCAGGGATATGCACCACTTGCGCATGATTGTGTGGAAACAATCCACACGCGC
Organism: Sesamia inferens; assembly: GCA_037179545.1. Taxonomy (NCBI): domain Eukaryota; kingdom Metazoa; phylum Arthropoda; class Insecta; order Lepidoptera; family Noctuidae; genus Sesamia; species Sesamia inferens. The sequence goes on from CM073922.1 coordinate 10,551,457, forward strand.
CTCCGCAAATATCCCCCAGGCGCTACAGAAGCGAGGCAGCCCCAAGAGCACTCTGAACGCGTTGTTGTACTGGACACGTAGAGCACTGTACTGTTTCTGCGTGTAATCTACCCATAGACTGCTAGTGTAGAAGGACGTACAGAATGCCACGAAATAGAATTCAGCAGCAGCGCTACATTATGTAGTCAAAAAATAATAATAATTGCATAACGTGTGTTATGCAATTATTATTATTTTCTGATTGTGTAATGAGTAGCAGTGTTTTAGTTAGAGAGCTCACCATTATTCATTGCTTTATATGTTGTTTAGTAAACAATTTTCTCGAACATTTGAAGCAATCATCATCATCATCATTTCAGCCGAAAGACGTCCACTGCTGGACATAGGCCTCCCCCAAGGTTCTCCACGACGACCGGTCTTGCGCCTCCCGTATCCAACGGTTTCCCGCGACCTTCACCAGATCGTCGGTCCACCTTGTCGGGGGCCTACCCACGGTGCGTCTTCCGGTGCGTGGTCGCCACTCGAGAACCCGTCGGCTCCATCGGGCATCGGTCCTACGGGCAATGTGCCCAGCCCAATGCAACTTTAGTGTTGCCATTCGTCGTCGGACCACCTTGTCGGGGGTCCACCTACAGTGTGCAAAAACCCGTCGGCCCCATCGAGCATTTGTCCTGCGGGCAATATTACTCTCGTTCTTCTGCGGATCTCCTCATGCCTGATTCGATCGCGCAGTGAAACCCCAAGCATGGCCTTCTCCATTGCTCTTTGAGTGACTTTGAGCCTTCTTATAAGCAAGCCTCTTGAAGCAATGCATTAGCAATATTCTGCAGAATGTTCCAGACTGAGATAATATGCGATAGTATATTACATAATTAAGGTACAGATACTTATAATAAAGCGGGCCTGCGGGCGGTGAGCAGTGGGCAGCTCGCCGCCCGGTAAGGACAAGGCCCGAGTCAACGGCGCGTTGTGTTTCACGCACGCCAAAAAGAGATGTCAGCACATCGTGATGGGGTCCACTAAGACCGATGCCTCCTGAATCAGGGTTGCGGGTTGGTCAAAAAAGAAACCGTGGCCCTGGCCATCGCACAGGCAAGTGAAGAAACACGGCTAGGTTTTAATCTGTCTGTTTAAGTCTGGCCTTCCGCTTCGCCCAGAGCGGAAGAAGTTTTTTGATAGTTTCCCATCTCAACAAAAAGGTACTTCTAATATTTACCTATATATTTATATTTTTGATATGTCAAACGTTCTTAAAATTTTTTGGCTATTCAAACAGGTATATCACTAGAAATAGAAGTATCCATTTTACTATTGTGATAAGGCTGTGGTTACTTCGTTTTTATATAACATACCATGACTTAGTGGACATTCTATTTATTTATATTTTTCTCTTTTCTTTAGTTTTTGTCATGATCTGGTAGTTTCAGTAATTTATGTGGCTTACCCAAATGTCTCTTCTTTGGTATTGTTCATCTAATCTTTGAGCTCCTAAATTTCTCAAATGAGCGGCACGATTTCTGACAAATGCATGCACAGACTGGACAGGTCCATTACAATTTCGTACTTATAAAATCCAAGTAATCACCTTACCCACGAAATCACACGAAATTAGTAGAAGGGAACGCATCGAGACCTCTTTTAAAACTTTTAGTCTTGCCGACATTAGTTAATTCATTTTTATTATATCACTTAAATTGCCGCAAATCTCGACATGCTTCCTACTTATGACGATCATGCAGCAACATTCACAATTGATATGACAGTAAACGTCAAATCAAGTTAAGACAGTTTTTTGCAACGTCACATAATTTTTTGAGATTTTTTTTTATGTGATAAAAAATTTTGATCTTTTGGCAGTTCTCCTAAACAAAATCTATCACATGTCAATGTAATTTTACTAATAAATTATCTGGCGTTCCAAATGTCAGCCTTTAATACAATTATTAATTTGTATATTATCAGTTTCAACAGATAACATTCCGTTCACGTAATGCTCTTTAATTGGAAACGTCAGATAATCTTATCCCATGAATAATTTTCAACCTTTGAAGCCATATCTGTCAAACGTCAAAGTACTTACCTAATTTTACAAAAAAAAAATATCTGGCGTTACAAAAATTAGCCTTTAGTATAATTATTATTTTGTATCTTACCAATTGAATGAAATGTTCCATAATTATACCATTTTTTAAGCTCCATACAGTTGTCTCTGCGATAGCTGATTGAAAGGTTCGTTCGTCAGTTGAATGCTAGACTAATTAACGTTAGTTAACGCCTTAATGTCGCTGTAATACCTAGGCATTAAGTGTGCATACACACGAGCGATACGCGTCAGGGCGACAACACGCCGTTCGTATATTTGCGCACCGTACACTAACAACACACGACGGCCTGCGTCGATAGCTAGGTACAGTTGCCACTGTTGACATCGCGAATCGCTCGTATGTTACTAACGTGCCAGTAGTGCCTCAAAAGTATAAGTTGCCTACTGTATGGAGCTATACTGTGCCGTCAGAGCTTGCTTTGCAAAAAACATAACCTTCTAATGCCTACCGTGTAATATCTCCATTCATGTAACCATGTGTATGTCAATGTGTAGTCCTCATACATTATGTGTTGTGTTGCACAGCGAGCCTGCCCCGTCAGCAATGACAGCACTGCATCAGTTTGGGGCAGAGATGTTGCGTCTATCTCGCGGCTTGGAAGCTTCCGCGGCGACAAAGCCACAATACAGAGGGTATATAACAATTGGCATTATTTGTTTGCTTCAAAATTAACCCGCTCATCATTGGCTGATCGAAGGACCAGAAACTTCCATGCAATTTAGAAAATGTTCTAATATAATTTTATTTTACAGGACGAATATTGCGGAACGGGGTGGGATGCTCACTCCTGGATCTCTAAGTGTCTCATCAAGTTCACCATCGTCGATGCTCCAAGATCGGCGTCGACCTTCCTCTACTGGAGAGGCGAATACTCCTTTCCATAGACCTAGAAGTGCGTCGGACGATGAAAGTAATGAAGGTCTTCTAACACCTGCTGTCTTGACAGCGAAGTCACGAAGTTCTGAGGATGGTCTACTTTTGCCACCTCCTTGCACGTGCCCCTATTTTGGGACAGAATCTACTCCACCTCGACGAACTACAGAAGTCATTATTGTTCCTAGTGGGGACATAAATGGGTGTAACGGCTACCCCAGAAACGGAAACATGAAAGAAGAACAGTCGACCCCATTTTTTAGAAGGTCTAGCCGCGGTGCTGCGTCAATGGTCACTTGGGACGAAGCTAAAAGATTTCGTAGAGGTTCAAGTTTTGGAGGAGCAAGAACAACTCTCTCAACTCCAGTTCGCAGCATCCGCGCTCAAAGAACGATAGCGAGGTCACAGCAAGCGACCTCGAGTCCACAGCGTCCAACGCCTAGAACACATCATTCTAGAAATTCTAGTGTTATATCAAGAAATTCGTCTCGCCACGGTAGGATCTTGCGGTTGGAGCAAAAAGCAACAAAAGTGTTAGGAGTCGTTTTTTTCACGTTTGTAATTCTCTGGGCTCCGTTTTTCATTTTAAACATGGTGCCGGCTGTGTGTTCTGACTGTGAGGAGAGCATCTCACCTTGGGTGTACGACTTTGCCTTATGGCTAGGGTACGCCAGCTCGATGGTGAACCCAATATTCTACACTATATTCAATAAAATATTTAGGCAGGCCTTCAAGAAGGTACTGGTGTGTGGTTACTGGAAGGCAAGGTAGCCTGCACCCTGGGAGCGTGTTCGCCCGAACTCAGACCCTGGTCTCGGGGCGCTCTCAGTCAATAGAAATATCCGATCTCAGTTTGTATAAACTTATTGAAGAGCTTTAATTATTACGCTTTTAGGTTTTAGTATGCGTCAGTGGTATATGCCACATCAGTGTTAAAATCAAAATAAATTCCACAATATGTAAAGTGTAATGAGGAGATTTATGCGAAGTTAATCTTAAAAAAGTTTAGTAAGTTTTGAAATAAAACTGAGGGTTCACTAAGTGATTTATTAAAACTAATTTTCTAGTTTGTAATTTTCCAAAATCGATACCATTGCTTTTTGTAAATATCAAGTAATCTTGTAATCGTATTAACCTTAGGTAAACAACTTCGTAAAACAATGGTAACATAACACGCAAAACAATGTAATAAAAATTACTTAATACCCTCGTTAATAGACTTCATAAATGTTTATATTTTAGTAATAGTGATGTGCACACCTAACTATGATGCGGCGCACAAATATGGAATATTTGCCTTCACACTAACCTCATTACCTCTGCTCCTACGCAGATTAAATTTGTATTTGAAAAGTCATGAAAATTTAACTAGAAAAACAAATTATCTAAGTGACTGTAGTAACGAATTAGTTGATCATTAGTTTACAAAACTATGTAGACTTAGTAAATACCAGAATCAATGTTTTACTATTAATATTTTCTGTGTCAGGCACAAGCAAAATAAAAATCAATAGTCATTTATTAAAATTAGGCTGAGAATCAGCACTTTTGGACGTCAATATTACATAAGACAGTACCTCAGCAGCACAGCCGTCTGTTCATTAAAAAAAAAACACATGACTATAAACAATACTTTCGTACAGTAATGAATACAAGAAAACACGACAACAATGAAATCATTTATCATATGCTATTCATTTATAGCATTTCCCGCAGTTCTTAATTAAGCATTTCACTTTAGCTACCCAAACCCATAATCCATTATCTTTGTTTCCATATTCTGCAATAGTTTATATCAACCAGCAGGGCAGTTGTGTAACATACTATCAGTAGCAATGAGTTTTTGACAGCTCAACAACATGCATTTTGCTATTTACTTTGTTTAGCAAGAAAATTTTTGGAACGTATACAACATGTAACATAAAGGGTATATACAAACCAAGGGCATGGCATCTTTACATGATATCAAATGATATCGGAAGGTTTTCAACTCAAAATAAAATACTCAAAAAATTTATACTAAATTTTCGGTTCCGTGTGTTTCTTAAATTCAAATCATAACAAACGTGCAACAGATTACATACGTTAATAACTACTCGTTACACGTCACATTACTTGGCAAAATCACGATATATTTCTTCAAAAATTCTGTGCGCTAGTATGGTAGTACCCTATCACAGGCGGTGCTTTTTCTCGTAACTTCCTAACACAAAGAGATAGGATTAAAAAACCCGTCCAATATCGATTGATATCATGTAAAGATGCTATGCCCTTGGTATGTATATACCCTTTATGTTACACGTTGTATAGTAATTGATTAGCAATATGCTTCAAAATGATTCAAATTGATAGCAATAATGTGTTTGACAACTAAACTACTGCAGGGTAATTGCATAATACACTATCAGTAGCAACGGGTTTCATTTTGACAGTTCAACAACTTTCATTGCGTCATTAACGTTATTGAGCAGACACGCTTTCGAACATACGCAGCAATGGATTAGCAATATGCTTCAAAATGATTCAAATTTATACCTACTAATAATGTGTTACATAATTAGGGTGCTGGTTAGGCTTGGGTGTATTTGCATAGTGAGAATAGGAATAATCGTCAGTTGGTGTCCAATTTCATTAAAAATATCTAATGGACTTTTGCGACTTGGCATCTGTACCTCATACCCCTTTGAAGGAGTTTCAAACAAAGGTTTGAAACTCCAGGGTCCAGAGAAATGTCAAAAGATGTAAAAATAGTAATCATTTCAGCCGAAAGGCATCCACTGCTGGACATAGGCCGCTCCCTAGGATTTCCACAACGACCAATCCTACGCCTCCCGCATTCAGTGGTTTCCCGCGACCTTCACCAGGTCGACGGACCACCTTGTCGGGGGCCTACCCACAGTGCGTCTTCCGGTGCGTGGTCGCCCCTCGAAATCCCGTCGGCCCCATCGAGCATTGGTCCTACGGGCAATATTATTCTCGTTTTTCTGCGGATCTCCTCATTTTTGATTTGATCACACTGTGAAACATAGCCCCATTACCCTTGGAGTGACCTTGAGCTTTCTTATAAAGCCCATTGTTAGCGACCACGTCTCAGTTATATACGTCATGACTGTCATCATACACTGGTCGAAGACTTTCATCTTGAGACACAGCGGTATTTCGGACGCGAAGATACTACGTATGTAGCTTCCCGGAAAGCAGCCCAAGCGAGTTGGATTTGACGATTAACCTCTTTCTCGAAGTTGGACCTACCTTACTGGATAGTTTGTCCCAGGTATACGTAACTGTTAACAACTTCGAGAATAGAGTCTCTAAACTTTATAGAAATCGGTACAACATGGGAATTAGACATGACTTTCGTCTACAAATAGTAAAATTACCATTATTTAAGCAGATAACGTTTTTTTTATAATAATGTTTTAAGTACTATGCATTATTAATTACATGGTGTATACAAATATGAAAATTTGGAAACACTGTTCACTAAAACAATAAAAAAGTATTGATGTCCATCACATATATAATACTGCGTAAACTTGTAACTTCCTTTTCGATTTTCAAAACTGCTTTTTTCCTAACACTTTCCTAATGGCAATCCCTTTAATTTTGACATTGGATGATGATGAACTTGAAAATGAAAGTAACAGTTATTAGAATTATTTTACGCAATTATTTTACAGGTTTATAAGTAATTGTGATACTTTTAAAATTTCATGTTTTATTCCCTGATTTTCAAACGCAAAAGTACTCGAAAATATTAATATATTACCGATTCAAACTCATTTTAATGGAATTGATCCCGATCGTCGATCGTCTGCGTGTCTGAGATAACAAAAGCCACTTAATGGACTATTTTTTGAAGACTGATTCTTTTACCAAAGCGCACTTAGCTGACTTTCTCGTTTAGTTTGCTTTCTCAATAAAACTTTCCCATCGATGTTATAATATAGTTATAATAATAATGAGTCGCGATGGATTATGAATACAAATAATGGAGTATGTTTGTTTTATTATTAGCATTTAAATGTTGCAGAAAATCGATAACTCTGCAGTAGGGAGTAACTCTGCAATGTCACTTATGAACGAATTTTTTCATTTCAGCTATGGTACCCCTTTATTATTTAAATAAAATAAAATCAGATAAGCCTGAGATAGTACATACTCGACAATTTATTTTTATACGATAAGTAATTGAATTAATCAATAAAATGTTAAAGGGTAGTTCAAACATTCGGAACTAGAGTTAAGATTTAAATACACCATAGTTGAAGTAGAAAAATGTCAACTACGTTTACTAAATAATTAGCTAATTAGTAGAAAAAAATTTGCAGCTATAACCAATTATTCTATGAATGTACTGTCAATAATAATAATAATTAACATGACATTGATTTTTTTTACTTATTTTTGCATGTATGTACGTGAATTGCAGAGTTATACAACGTAATCATCATCATCATCTTAGCGTTTTTTCCGGTTGCACCCGCGGCTTTCGCGTTGGAGCCTGAGGTCCGCTTTCTTGCTCAATTTCTTTCATTTCACGCGATCTTTGGCATCCCGTGGTGTGAGATTGTTGGCACGCATGTCATCTCTTACAACGTCAAGCCAGCACTTCTTTGGTCCACCCCGCTTATTCCGGCCCGGCGGAGGCTCCATGGCAAGACATTTGTGATCCACGTAACATGCCGGTTTTCGTAAGACGTGACCGTACCAATGAAGGGGGTCCCCTTCATTAGTACGGTCGGTCCTGCAGTTTTTCCGCTATGTCACGGACATGAAGACTGCCACGGATGCGGAAGTTCCTGATGCGGTCCTTCCGCGTAACTCCACACATCCACCGCAGCATATTCATCTCCGTGACACGCAGCTCCTGCTTGTGTCGCTCAAGCACAGGCCACGCCTCACTGTCATACAGGTGAACAGGTCTAATGATGGTCTTATAGACCTGCCCCTTAAGCTTAACCGGCATTTTGGGGTCTCAAATGATATCTGTCACCTCACGCCATTTTGCCCAAGCTGCGGAAATACGTGCCATGACGTCGCAATCAATGTCGCCGGACGCGTGTGTCATATGACAGAGTCATACAATGTTATTCTTTCTTAATACGAAACCTGAATATAGTTTGTTCAGAATAAGTAACTGAGTCGATTGGAATAATTTTAACACCTTGTTATATTTTTTCCCAAATATATTTCAGAAAATGTTGCAGTGTAGTTACCGAGCGCACATTACAGTTCATAGTATCCTAGGGTCCCTGCCGCACAGCTGCAGGTGCGAACGGGCGAACGGTGTGTTGACAATATTTTTGTAGGGACAATCAAGTAATATAACAAGCTTATAACTTTGAGATTTTTCATGATACCTTTTTGAAATTTTGTATATTTATTTTTTACATGAAAATAGGTATTGGACACGTGTTTCAGGTATAGCATATACAAAAAATTACATTGTATAACTGTGCCATATAATAGTGTGCAGAGTTATCGATTGCTTTAATAATAGTTTAAATCACTTTTGTACAAATTGCAATAAATTATATTTCAATAGTAATATGTTCGTTACAAGTTACAACCAATTAAGTTGCATCAAATGCCAAGCTTTTCCTAGTCCTGTGTTAAATAGATTTAGATAATACTGTAATTAATTCAATGTGATGTTGTGTAAGCGTAGATAATAATTAATATAATTTTAATTATTAATGTTCTATCACAGTCATAAAGATGGCGAAATAATATTGTCACCAAAAAAATATAAAAATAAGTCACCTTTTCATTTTCCGCTACGAAGAATTGAACAACACCTGTACACTATGTGAAGAAAACCGCGTCCGACCCATAACGGTAATAAAGGTTAGGTTAACACATGACCAAATAATATATGTAATTTTATGGAATCATCAAAGTAACAATACTAATGAATTTTGAAATCTTTCTTTTTCCTCGAATTAATTCCAACATCCCCAAAATTTAGTAATTTTTTAAAAAGTTTTTAAAAAACACGCTTTAGACGCTATTATTATGAGCGATGCGACCAAGTGCCGCGTGTCCCACCTTTCCCCGCGTATGTATTGCCTACCGTACATGTATTAAGTTATCTCATTTTGCGAAATAAAATTTAGTTCTTAAGGGGAGATTTATTTAAGTTTAGGCCGGTTTTGTAGGCATTAGTAGAATCAGTTATGGATACCTACCAATACCTTCCCGAATCGGACAGGGTTTTATTTACATATTGTATATTCGTTCGACTTAATGCAATAGGATTTTTTGGTTAGTGTGTACCAGCAAAATCCTATTAACTTAGGTAGCTAAATGAATGTTCCTTTAGGAAAATTGACTGCTTGTAATTAGCTTTCGCCACAGAGATATTATCTTTATTTTAGTTTCCTTGCTACATAATAAATACAAACTATGTCTACAAAAATGTATTATGATTAAGAAAATATGACTCCACTCTATTCATAATTTTGTATTTTTTTAAATGTAACTGAAGTAAGTTAGATAGATTCAGAACAAATGTCTAGTCGTTTCGCGCAAAAAATAAAAATGTAAATACAAAAATATTATACTATAATTATTATATAAAAAAATGTTAAATGGAAATAATAGTCTATAAATGTAAATAAAATAAATATGAATATGGCAATGTTTAAAAAAAAAGGTGTCAATAATTTATGATTTCATCGTTAAAAATAATAAAACGATTGAATCGTAGTTCTTTTGTTTTATTTTTGAAGTCCAACAATTTCTTTTATAATCGTCATCAAATTAAATTAAATGAAATCGTTTATTATGCAAGTAGGATCACTGATCACTTTTACACGACATGTTTTTTTTTTAATTAGGTGAAGCCGTCATTTCCTAACTGACTACCTCTGAGAAGATAGCCGAAACAAACTCAGGGATCATCGTCTTTTTTCAATTCCAGACATTAAAAATGAAAATGTTTACAATTATTGCTTAATAACAGTGCTTAGCAGAGCGAGCAGCTCAGTCCCAAGCTTTTTTGTCTTCTAAATAGTCTGTGACTTTATAATACCCTTTTTTGCAAAGTTTGACCTTTACATAGTTTTTAAATCGTTTAATGGGTAAGTTTCGAATGTCCATGGGAACCTTGTATACTCGTAGATTGACCCATGAACGAGTTGCCTACTCTGTGGAGACGAGTGGGATGTACACCAAGATTGTGTTTGTTCTTGGAATTTATATTATGAATATCGCTTATTTGCTTAAAAACTATACTAATATATAAAGCTGAAGAATTTTTTTGTTTGTTTGTTTGAACGCGCTAATCTCAGAAACTACTGGTCCGATTTGAAAAACTATTTTTGCATCGGATAGCCTATTAATTCAGGAAGGCTTTAGGCTGTATAACATCACGCTGCGACTGATAGGAGCGGAGCATAACTAAACCACGTGAACGAAGTCGCTGGCGGCCGCTAGTTCGATATATTTTTATGTACATACATAAGATTTTCAAATATATATTGTGAAGCTACAGTCAGAATGTTCACCTCTTTGAATTTTTTTCTATGAGAATCTCAAGGACCAAGGTTGTAAATGGCTCAAACAGCCCTTTTCTGCAAAACAAAGATGGTATTGATGTCCGCACAAGTTCCCCAGAGAAGAATCCCATAAGTCATAAGACTATGAAAATAACTAAAATTAACAATTCAGGCTGTATCCACATCAGTTATCTGTCTAATTTTCTCCATTTGTCTAATCATCATCATTTCATCCAAAAGACGTCCACTGCTGGACATAGGCCTCCCCCAAGGATCTCCACGACGACCGGTCCTGCGCCTCCCGCATCCAGCGGTTTCCTACGACCCTCACTAGGTAGTCGGTCCACCTTATCGAGGGTCTACCCACGCTTCGTCTTCCGGTGCGTGGTCGCCACTCGAGAACCCGTTGCCCCATCGGGCATCGGTCCTACGGGCAATGTGCCCAGCCCACTGCCACTTTAATCTTGTAATTAAATATGACATAATTCAACTTGTCCCTTACAGTACATCCGAACCTATTTCTAAGGGATTATTTCAGTAGCTCAGACAATAAGCTGGTTGTAGTCGTTATTATCGTTGCAGTCGTGGTGGCTTAGTGGTAAAAACACCATCCTCTCAAGTATGAGTGTGCGGGTTCGATTCCAAGTCAGGCAAGCACCAATGTAACTTTTATAAGTTATATGTACTTTCTAAGTATATCTTGGACATCAATGACTGATTAAATGGCGAAGGAAAACATCTTGAGGAAACCTGGATATTAAGTCTGAAATCGCCAACCCGCATTGAGCAAGGGTGGTGATTACTCTGAATCCTTCTCTTTATGAGAGGAGATCTGTGCCCAACAGTGGGACCACAGAAAGGCTGATGATGATTGTTCATAGTCTACTGCCGGACATAACCCTCGACTAGGCTGCATCACAGTACCCTATCCTTTACCTCCATGACCCTCTACCCTCCTATCTCCTAAAAAAAACCTATCTACTTCAATCCCCTTTAGGTCGCCAGTCCACCTAGCCGGGAAGGCGCTCTAGATTACACCTTCCGGTACGTGGTCTCCACTCCAGGACTCATCTGCTCCAATGGACATCGGTTTTTCAACAAATATGGCCAGTAGGGTAATTACGCAAGACACAGGCACCAGGTGCTGCTTAGTTTGGGGCCCGCATTACATATCAAAATGAAGCTTTCTAACGATTACAGCCCAACGTTAGTTGCTAAAAGAGCAGAACAAATATTTGTATTACCTACAGGTAGTTGTTTCGAGTCTGGCCGTTTGTGTATGCGAGTCCTAAATGTTTGAAAACACAACACGCATGTAATTCCTAGAGTAGGGTAACGGCTTTTTAACAAAGAATATTAAAGTAATACATAATTGTAACCTTAGTTTCATTTTATTATAATAACACTACCTGTGAATCGATCGAAAAATTCTTCACTTACTTTTGATATCAGAATGGCGACTAGTCGGTTTGCATTTAAGCGAAAATTGCAGAGCAAATAATTAGGGTAGGGTCATCTCAACACCTTTCTCACAAGGTTTTTTTTTGTATATAATAGTACGTATATGTTGGGGTAAACGAGTCCTCGAGTGGAGACCGCGTCTCGGCAAACGTAGCGTAGGACGCCCTTGGGCGAGTCTTTAAGTCCGATTTCACCCTTACTCGGTGGTAGGCCATAACATCGGCCGCCGGCAGAAGTTACCACCCACCAGACAAAGTCTTGCCGCCAAGCGATTTGTCGTGTTCCGGCATGATGTCTGGTGAAGCCGTATGGAGGACGGGTCTGAGCAGTTGTGTTGCGATGTGTGCCAGGTACGATGCGCCAAATGTTGTTGTGTTGGGAGTTTGGTCGTGGAAGGTCTTCGGATCAATCTCCCTTTGGCGCAGCATCGTTGGTCGTATTGTTGGGTTTAACATTGCATCACCTCGCTCAACTGCCGTCTTCCTTCCTATTCGCTCAGTTTTTCTGAGTGAATAGGCTGTTAATAAACTAGCGCGCTTTACCATCAACCATCGCGTCACTGCTTACCATCAGGCGGGATTGCGGTCAAGAGCTAGTTTATAATTATTAAAAAAAAAAAAAAAAGAGATGAAGGGACGACATCAGAAAGGCATCTGGTAGTGGCTGGCGGAGAACTGCTCAGGATCGAGCTTGTTGGCGTGCCATGGAAGAGGCCTATGTCCAGCAGTGGACGAGTGGAGGCTGATGATGATGATGATGACGATGACGTATTTGTATATAGCTTATTTAAGTATTTGTTTTTTAGTGTTATGAGTATTTTATTTTCCTTCTCGTTGTTTTAACTAAAGCACCTGCCACTAATCTCTTTACCATCTATGGTTGACTGCTAGAGAATTCCTAAGGTATTAAGTCCGCCTCTGTACAATTTATGCGCGAAAGAATATATAAATAAATAAAATAGTCAGTTTATCATGGACCACCAAGAGAACGAACAATCTATCCTTCGATCCTCCAATAAATTACGTGTAAAAGATATACTAAGTTTCACTATCTGTTAGCAAGGCATTCTAGGTTTCTCTGGTTATATCTGGTTATATTGCCCGTCGGGAACCAGGCAATCTAGAAAAGTTGGAGGTGATGGGCAAGGTGTTCTAAATTCGCGTTTTATTTTGCAAAAATGTAAACAAAAACAAATGAATGGAAAATAAAGCTCAATTCTTACACAATAACGTTTATTTATTTCGTAATTTATTAATTCTTAAAAACTTAAAAACAAGTCCTCGAAAACTAATAAAAAGAATTATGTAAGTAAAACGTACCAGTTTACTAAGAGCCTATTCACTGTAGCCTTGAAGACACTCAAATTGTAGTCCGATGGAAACACCGCTGCTGGCAAATTGTTCCACTCCCTCGATGTACGCGGTATAAAAGAGGAGATGATTCGCTTCGTCCGGATCGTAGTGGTGTTAACAACGTAAGGGTGGAAACGTGCCGTACGCGGGTCGTCCGATGGTGGAACGGAGAAGGGGGAATTAAACCATGCAATTTCCTCGCACTCTCACCAGAATGCATCCTATAGAACACCGAAAGGCTGGCTACTCTATGCCTGTGCTCCAGGCGCTTTGCCATCAACGATTGCGTCACTGACATACCATTTTTTTTTTGTTGGGATGGGAAATCATAAAATGACTTCTGCCGCTCTGGGCGGACGGAAGGGCGTGTCAGACTGACTAAAACCCACCCGTGTTTCTTCTCTTGACTGTGCGACGGCCAGGGCCATGGTTTCTTCTTCACTGCTTACCATCAGGCGGTATTGCGGTCAAGCACAAGTTTACAATTTACATTTAAAAAAAAACTATGTAACTTTACGTTCTCAACACTACGTATTTCAAATGGCAAAACGAACCATTCGAACAACCAAAACTGATTGAAAATTAAAGAACTGGAGCCCTAGTCTCCTATTACAATAATGTCAAAGTGTCAATCAGTGGTCTCATAATGATCGATTTTGACAAGTTGCGTAATCTACTAACAAAATGGCTTTCCAGTGGTCAATCACTAACACTCCATTCCATATTAATAAATGTTTAAGTTGAGTAGTAATTTTCAGAAAATGATTGCTATAAAAAAATATTTAACAAATTTTTAGCACAATGACATTAGAATCGTGTAGGAATGACAAATTTATAAAAATGACAGACTAGGGCCCCACACAATGTGCGAAATGGCATTTTCATATTGAAATTTTTTTCTTTGATTATACAGTCGCTGTGTCAATTCTCTGTGAACCCCATAGAGAATTGGCACAACGACTGCGAGTGCTGTAGTTTAAAGGAAAATTGATGTAAAGCGCTCTACACAACAGCCGCCGGCATCGCCCTGGCGGAATATGAAAGAAAAGAAAGAAAACACGTTTATTTGCGGTAAACATGACATAAAAGTGTACAAAAACAATTGAGTGATAATAGTTGACATGCATCATATCCACGCAAAACGGCTATCGCTCAGCATTATGCTGCGACCCTATGCAAAACCGAGTCCAGCGCTGGTTTTCAGCGACAGCCGGCGCCGACGTAAAGACGTCACCCGGTGCAGCAAACAATCACAACTGACGCCGAACCGGAACAAAAAACTAAAATAAAAATCGAAATCTACATAGTGAGAGAACAGTTTAAACAAACACAAACAGGAAAATAAAAAACAAAAACAGGATATAAAAACGACGAAAATATCATTCTTAACAATGGTTTACCTTTTACATAGTGGCAACGTTAAGGAAGCGTCCGGTTTGACGTACGCGCATCCAGAATGTATCAATTTATCAAAGGTTGGCGGCTTCAGTCATTGCAAGTCTTACAACTTTGCCGGCGGAATGTCGGCGGCTCGACATCAGAAATTATTTGCCAGTTAAAATACTAGAATGTCACTATAGCTGAGATGTCGCCGGGCAACACGCGTTGGTGAAGGTTGCCGACATGCTACTTTCAAAATAAGCCGGTTGTGTCAGCGGGCTGTGCCGCCGGGCCAGCTTTGGTGTGTAGTGCGCTTAAGGTAGGCTGCGAAATTCAAATTTTCCTACATTACTTTGCGATAGAATAGCAAATAAAACTTTTTATTATGCACCCCATATAAATCACAGACATAAATAAACACGGAAATATTACAAAGGACGACATAGTGGGAGGTTTTGTTGCAAAGAGCAATCTTTTATAGATAACACTTGACAACAAACAAAAAAAAATCTGATTACATATTCACAAAAAATAAATTATTTATTCATTTAACAATATGGATTCTAGAGCAAATTATAATACTTAATTAAAATTAAAGTTTGACACCTATCATACTTTATTGAACTTACAACCTGGAACTGATCTTTAAAGGGTAACATGAAACCGTAAATTTGGTATCAATTCCTAGAGAAAGTTGTTTTGAGGATACTTCCAATATCGTTCAATATCCACACAAATCGTGCCCTCTTTTGCGGATGGAAAATCATCAACCTCTGCCTCTCTGGGCGGAACGAAAGGGCGGGCGTGTCAGACTTTAACTGACTAAAACCCACCCATATTCCTACACAACGGAATTTTATTCATGACACAAAGACGGGCCACTTCGTTCTCTCAAGAGACATACACGTAAGTGGCAAAATGTGGATGTATTTCAAGTAACACCTCTACCTAAACCTTTGGGGATTACACGCGTGAAGGTATACATAATCAGCCTATTACGTTACTAAAAACTATTCTTCTTAATTTTTTTAAAATGAGTCTTCGTATATGGCCTTTTTTGTGTGCCATTAAAGTCGAAAGTGCTTAAGGTAACTTAAATCTTTATAAACAAAAGTACACCAACAATAGAGTGCCGATATGACGTCACAACAAAAATTTAAATAAAAAAAATAACAGAGCTGACCTTCTCAAAATGTCAAAGCCACAGTACAGACCACTGGCGCAACCCTTAGTTACACAACCCAAGGATCGTGCAACTGACAAGATGGCGAATAACCATCCAATTTTTCACTCCGATGCGCTACACTGACCACTGACAGCACCACCGCTGGGAGAAGTCTTGTTTTGTGGTCAGTAAACTGCTTAGATTACTGTTTAGAACCGGCTTATTCTCTGTAATGGACAGGGTAAGTGAAATAGCATAATGGAATACGATCTGTCTTGTAGGAGTGTAAAGGGTACGGCAACGGGAGTATTAATTAACTCATGTTGGCAGATCTTGTATAAGATTGTGTTAAAAATAACTATACCTATAATATAACTCGTATGAATAAATGTAACTAATAGTTATTAATTAGCAAAAAAAAAAAAACAAATAAATATTGAAACTAACAATTTTCCAATAATAAATAAAGAAAATGCCGATTGTGTCCAAGCTGAACAGCGTAAGCACATGGCATTTCTCACCTGGGTTGACGCTCGACCTTTAACCGTTCTGCCAAGTCCTACAAAAAGGCGTTTAAGAAGGCTCGCTTCGACCGCATTTCCCATATTGGCAACAAGCCTTCCGGTAGCAGATCTTTTTGGTCCCTTGCCAAATCGATCGAGGCGAACTTCTGTCGGACCACACTGCCGCCGCTGGTTAGGCCTGATGGAAGACTGGCTCATACGGCTAGAGAGAAAGCCGCGAATTATGGGCAAAGAGAGATGCAAAGAGACCTTCTTTGCATCTCTCTTTGCCCATAATTCGCGTCTTGATACTGGCAGTGCTACTCCACCTATTTTACCCCATTGCAGTTCTTCAATGCCTGAGGTTCGCATTCGGAACAAGGAGGTACTACATTCTACAAGCCCCTGTGTAATGTCAATTAAAATATATAATAAACTACCGGACACAATAAAGTAGAAGAAAAGTTAAATATGTTTGTAAATAAATTAAAACAAATTCTAATAAACAAATGTTACTACACTATAAATTAATATCTTAGCGATAAAAACAAATAATTGAAATTAAAATTAAATATAAACATACCACAAAAATATCGTCTGTTATAATTATTCATAATTTAAACACAAATATACAAATAAAGAAATAAATAAATTAAGTAATATTAGTCAGATACCAAAGATAAAATAATATATAATTGTAGATTGAGTAAAATGATGCTAATAATCTCCGTATATATTTTATTTATTATTAAATTAAATTGCAATATAATTATACTATTTTAAGATATTCAAACAGAGCTTCCTCTCTCCTGTTACCCTATTTTGCTGTGGCCTACAGGGTCCATAATTGATTTCACATAAATTGTTACCACCCTTATATGAACTTATGGTAAAGCAATAAAGATATTGAGTATGAGTTTTGAGGTTCTGAGAGCACTGTGTCGTTTGGACGTGTTAAAGACTAGTGCTTCGCGTCCTCCTTTATCCCGTGTACATCGAGGGACTGGAACAGTTTTCCAGAGGCAGTGTTTCCGTCGGACTACAATTTTAGTGTCTTCAAGGCTAGAGTGAATAGGCTCTTAATAAACTAGTGCGCTTTATCATCAACGACTGCATCACTGCTTACCATCAGGCGGGATTGTGGCCAAGCGCTAGTTTATAATTTAATAAAAAAAGAGCATCAAAAAATTATAATAATTTTCTCTTTTTTGATCTCGCCATTTCCCGTTACGCAAGGTCCGGCTTTCCTGGTGCTGAAGCGCCACTTATTTCGTTGGTATGCATCGTCATCTGAAAGCCCCAACTGCTTCATATCCTTGTGGATAATCGTCATTCATATAGTTGGGGCCTTCCCATTCTCTCATGTTTGTAGCGATGCAAAGGCACTTCTTCAACCCATGGTCGTCTGGCCTTCGCTGTACATATGACCGTACCGATTTAAAAAAAAAATATGATAATAATGATTCATTTTAAAACGAAATTCAAAACATTTTTGTAATTATATTTAATTGTTGATATATGGTTTTATATACAATGTATAATTATTGTAAAAGGTTCTATGTAATATTACGCCCCTACCCCCTCCTCAAAACGTTCAATCAGGTTCTCGGTATCTATTCACGTGCCGCCATTACAAAATAACGTCACAGCGTTTGTCCCACTACTACATAAATCAAATAAGTAACTTTTATTAAAATGATATTGTTATACATTTGTGTAACAGTCGTGGTAGCCTAGTGGTTAAAACACCTGCCTCTCAAGTATGAGTGTGCGAGTTCGATTCCAGGTCAGGCAAGTACCAATGTAACGTTTTTAAGTTATATGTACTTTCTAGGTATATCTTTGACATCAATGACTAATTAAAAGGCGAAGGAAAACATCTTGAGGAAACCTGGACTTTAAGTCTGAAATCGCCAACTCGCATTGAGCAAGCGTGGTGATTACGCTCAATCCTTCTCTGTATGAGAGGAGACCTGTGCCCAGCAGTGAAGTGCGAAGGGGAACCTCGAGCAAGAAAGCGTACCTCGGGCTCCAACGCGAAAGCCGCGGATGCAACTGGGACTAAACATGGAGATGATGATGAATTTATATGGTGTACATAATTATAGAGTAGTCTATTTTATTCAACTGAATTCGGTTACAAGCAAATCCCAAGATAGTTAGGAAAAGGTTAAGCATTTGGTGATATAATATCTTGTTCAAATAATTTCACGTTTCAGGGTAAGCGTCTTATATAAGTCATGCCACTACTAAACAGAGTTTTACATATTCGCAAATACTATAACTCATTCGTTAAGGCCAACTAAAAATACATTGTTAAATTTACTAGCACAAAATGTGGCAGTTTGCAACTCCGTATACGTTTATGGCACTAATAATTTTGCCATAAACCTTCATAGTTTATAGCTGCATTATATTGGAACGGCAAAAAGCATACAGCATAGTGTTTAGCCAAGAAACTCCATGTTTTCTCATCACTTTTAATGTGCTATTAAAAGGTTGGATGACTTTTAGCATCGGATGTTATTGTGTGCTAGCTATGCCTGCAACTTTGTGAATTTATTGCTTTTCAGCAGGGAACATATAAAGAATAATTATTCATTAAATATAATTCTTGCCGATCTCTTCTCGATTGTCTTCTGGCCGATGACTGGGCCAGGGTTGCCACCGATGTCTTCGTGGACCTCGTCACGGTGTGCCGACATTGAGAAGGGACTATAGTGCAGAGGAATTTGGAAAATAGGTATTTGAAGAAACTGTTACCGTTGGGCTTCTTCCAACCTCTCCCGGTAAAGTGCGAAAAGGACAGTTGATTTTGAAAGAAAGAAAGAAAAATGCAGTTATTGGCATTACAGCAAGATACATAAATTTAAAACTATAAAACTTGGCTTGTAATGCCAAAAGGGCCTCAGCTCAGCATAATATCAGATGACAACACAAAGTGTACTATCTGACGCTGATTTTCAGCTGCAACCCACGAGTGCCATACGCTAGAATTACAAAAATACAGCCCGCAATAATATAAATGATAAATTATAATAATAGTAATCCAAATGATAGAAAAACTTAAACAGAATCACATAAAAATGTTGTGACATGCATAAATGTGTGTGTGTATGTGTATACAGTATGTTAAGAAAACCCTGTCCGACCCGTGAAGGTGTTGTTAGGTATCGATAACTGATTCTACTATTGGATACAAAACCGAGCTAAACTTCCCCTAAAAAATAAATATTATTTCGCAAAAAGAGGTAACTTAATAATTGTGCGTTTAGCACCCTTCCGCGGGCGGCGGGCGGCAGGGCACGCAGCACGTGGTCGCATCGCTATTCGCTCATAATAATACCGGTGTTGTCACTTTTTTAAAAATTACCAAATTTCGGGGAAGTTGGAATTAATTCGCGGGAAAAAAAGATTATTTCAAAATTCATTTGTATTGGTACTATGATGATTACGTAAAATTTTATATTATATTTGGTCATGTGTTTACCTAACCTTTATTATCCTTATGGGTCGGACAGGGTTTTCTTAACATACTGTATATATGTTAAATATATTGTAATTAATCAAATAAAAAATAAGTATTCAATTTACAATAATTTTATAAACAACAAATACATTATACCTACAAAATGTTGACCAAAAGACGTTTTGTATTCCGCCGATTTCTTTTTCAAAGATCGACAGATCTCAATTATTTTTATTTAAAAATTTAGAGGAAAAGTATACCTATGCTTCTATTGTGTTCTTTTTTGTCAAAATCTTATCACGTTTGTCTAGTAGTCAGCTGAACATCACGGTAAAAATTGGTTATTTTTCGCGATTTTGAAGTATCGTATTTCTTGAATTAATTAACTTTCGGAAAAAATCAAATGATAGGGGCACGTATAATCACGGTGTAAAATCGTAGAAAAAATTATTCGGGCGGCGAACTGCTCACTGCTCACCCGCGCCTACTGTAGATGGAAGGTGAGGGCCCTGTGGTGCCTCTCTAGCTATTCCTCAAAAAGGGGACTATTATGACGTCGCTATTATTCCCAGCACTAGGTTGCGACAATCGCAGTCTCCATGTCGCCATGACATCCCGCTGGAGCCCTGTCCACTGCGATTTCACGCGGCAGCGGAGTTATGCCCTGGCGTTTTGCCTCCTCTTGCCACTAAAACATGTGGGTAGTTGAAATCCTTTCAGTGCCATTTGATATCATACAAAGAAGCCATGCTCTTGGTATTTACATACCCTTTCCATTACACGTTGTATAAATAAAATATCAACCGATTTTATGTAAAAAAAAAAACATGTAACAGTTTTTAAAACTTTTGTTCGAGCCGTGTGAGCTGACTTTATAATACACTGTCACGTGTAGCACTGGGATTAATTTTGACATTTCAACTACATACACGTTGTTTCCCTTGTTAGGCAGACACATTTTTATTTAACACAAGAAATTCGCTTTTATTTTATTTATTTATTTATTTCTCTCTTCACAACATTGGTTTAGCAATATATTACTTATATTCCACCATTGGAAGAGACTGGTGCTAGAAGTAGGTTTTTGAAGAAAACTGTGTTATAGGTCACCAGGGCCCCCCGAAGCAAAACAATAGAGTAAAAAGTTTATAAAAATACGATATTGAGTAAACATTTGATAGTGCCATGAAAATCACAAAGAGACAATCGGTTAAAAGTTAAAGATAACAATACATAATACAGAAAAAAATTACAATAAATACAGAAAAAAAATACTATACTATACTAATAATACTATTTTATGTTGAACATCTAGCAAAAGCTAAATAAAATAAATCAAAACATTGTCATAGCAATCATAATGCACCCAAATGGCGTAACAAACTATTGCTATCAATTGAAAGCCAATCTGTTGCTCCATATGTTAGAAAAATGTGCCGCTTAACATAGTAAATAACGCAATGAATATTACCGAACTGTCAAAAGAAACCCAATGCTGTTGATAGTATGAAGAAAATTCCCAATTAATTAACGTGTAGGGCCACCTATGCCAACCCGCATTGAGCAAGCGTGGTGATTACGCTCAATCTTTCTCTGTATGAGAGGAGACCTATGCCCAGCAGTGGGACGATAAAAGGTTGATGATTGTGTAGGGGAGGGATCAAAATATTTTTTATGGGGTTTTAAATTAGCATTGCCGACGCGGTAACCTGGCAACCTGGAGTTTAGGTCTGAAATCGCCAACCAGCGTTGAGCAAGCGTGGTGCTTACGCTCAATCCTTCTCTGTATGAGAGGAGACCTGTGCCCAGTAGTGGGAATGATGACACGGTAAATACACATAACCTCTCAAAGTTAAGACTATGAGAGTTTCGAGACATGAACTACGGAACCCTAAAAAACACCAAATATTGATTCCAGAGGCTTCCTATCTGTCGTGAGGAAATAAATATAACGAAATGATAAGAAGCTATTATTTGCAGTAACCGGCATTCTGATCGGGAAATGAACCAATTCGATGGGATTTCGGCAATACTTTCTGTCGTTTTAAGTTTTTTTTTTTTTTTAAGAAAACTTTGCCTCACACTCGGAATAAGAATGTTTCCTGGGTAAAAAAAAAATGATTCTATTTAGTCCGTCATTCAGATTAAAGAAAAATATTGGATACGTATATTTTGTATTATAAAATCAATAAAAATTGACAAAAATATAAAAAGCATCAAAGGTCAGGAGTGGTGGCTGGTGACGTCACTGCTCGCTAAAAAGTGTAGAGTGCAGTGACGTCACACGAGTTTTCAACGCACTGTGTCGTCTTCATTTTTTGTTTATATGAAAAAATAAAAATATACGTGTCTAGTATTTTTTGAAAATCTGACTGATGGACTAATTAGTTTTTTTTAGTCAACTACCCTATTACTATCGTTGGTGCATTTATAAACAGTTAAACTCACATTCACATATAATCACAACAAAAACCTTATTTAAATGTGCGTGTTTTTCTGCAATCTGCCAACCAATATGGAATCTACCAACCTGCAATTTAGCATTTGGGGAATTATTGTGTTTATTTAACCTAATTATTCCCTGAAGCCTGTCGAATAATTTTAAATATAGGAAGTCGTAGTGGCCTAGTGGGTAAAACACTAGCCTCTGAAGTATGAGTACGCGGGTTCGATTCCAGGTCAGGAAAGTACCAATGTAACTTTTGTAAAGTTATGTGTATTTTCTAAGTATATCTTGGACACCAATGACTTGAAGGTGAAGGAAAACCTCTTGAGGAAACCTGGACTTTAAGTCTGAAATCGTCAACCCGCATTGAGCAAGCGTGGTGATTACGCTCAATCCTTCTCTGTATGAGAGGAGACCTGTGCGCAGCAGTGGGACGATAAAAATAAAGGTTGATCATGATGATGATGATAGGAAGTATCCTACATCATATCATCGGGTAGTTTCGGCGTCCAGTCTAACCGAATTCAGCCCGAATACTATTATTTTATATGGAATAACTCCCTATCTGACCTTTACAACCCAGTTACTGGGTAATACGGTACCATTTGTTCAGATTGGTGGTTAGATTTTCAGATTTCTGAAGACCTGTTACGACTGTCAAAGATCTGCGACTGACGGCCGGGACCAACGGTTTAATGTGCTTTCCGGGGCAAAGAGGGGTGTCAGGTCATCCCTCCACAGACCACTAGCGGCAAGCGTAGCTTAACCTGACTGATATAGCTGCGGCTGTTATTACATGCTTTTTATTAGCTTCACTTGTATGTTTGCTTGTCCGTCTCTAACTCAACATTTTTTTAACCTTTACATTAATTTGTGCAGGCAAACTATTTTTTTAATTTAGTTTTAGTTTTAGATATAGTTATTTGCGTAACGCATCATTACGAATTTTAGCACGCATTTGTTTTTTTTTTTTATTTATTCTGTTTGTTGGAGATCAAGAAAAGTTTGGTAAAAACAAATGAACACCACTTAAGCGTTCGTATTATCCGTATATTATTTAAAACAAGAATATCGAATTAAAAAGTTGCGATAAGGCCGCCCATTGTAATGAAATGAAATGAAATGAAATGAAATGAAATGAAATGAAATGAAATGAAATGAAATGAAATGAAATGAAATGAAATGAAATCGTTTATTAAGCAAGTAGGATCACCGATCACTTTTACACGTCATATGTTTTTGTTTTTCTTCTTTTTTTTTTTTTTTTTAAACTAGATGAAGCCGGCATTTCCTAACTGACTACCTCTGAGAAGAAATAGCCGAAACAAACTCAGGGATCATCGTCTTTTTTAAAGTCCAGACATTAAAAATGAAAATGTTTACAATAATTTACGTTATAATTACGCATATTGCTTAATAACAATGCTTAACAGAGCGAGCAGCTCAGTCCCAAGCCTCTCTATCCTCTAAATAATCTGAGATTTTATAATACCCCTTTTTGCAAAGTTTGGCCTTTATATAGGTTTTATATCGTTTAATGGGTAAGTTTCGAATGTCCATGGGAAGCTTGTTGTAAAAGTGTATACATTGACCCATGAACGAGTTGCCTACTCTGTGGAGACGAGTGTGATGTACAGCAAGATTGTGTTTGTTCGTTCCTGGTATTTATATTATGAATATCATGTATGTTTTGTGTTCAATGTATTTTGTTCGATGTTAGATTGGTGTACAGTAAAGAATAAATAAATAAATAAATAATAGTTTAAAAAACTAAAAACAAACATGCTTTTAAATAATATCAAAATAAAAACTTAAAAATAATTTTAAAATTTAATTTAAGACAATAGTATATAAACTGTACTAGTAAAATGAGAAAAAAGCGTGAGGCGTTTAATATACAAAAATTATGGCACAAAGCGCCTCGCGCTTTTTTCTCATGTAACTTGTGAAAAGTACTGTAAGCAAACAACGTCATTTTGGTTACTTTATTTTTTACTCGTAATTTTGGTTCATAAAGGAAACCACTGAATCGATTTCTATAAAATCCCTATCAGATCAAACTGAAAGTTTGAGCACTGCTAGACATGACGCGATTACGCAACTTAAATTCAGTCTCTTGATTTTAATTGATTGTTGCATAAGCGTGACGAGCAGGTAGTAGTTGTCCTATATTATTCTTCAATGCTGTACATTTTTGAGGAATTCCCTCGACTGTCTATGGTCTTCATCGTCAGATTTACTGCAGACCATCATTTTAATCCATATAGGTGCAAAGTTCTCATAAATATAAATGAATTAAGTCCAAACACAAAGTAGGTACTGTAAACCGTTAAAGAGTTCCCTGAACAGGTCTTTGTTTTCATCATCAGAGCCCTAATGACTGTCACAACCTATCTAGGTGTAAGGTTCTTATCAATACATATTAATTAAGTACGAACACAAGATAGCTGCTGTGAATCGTTGAGGAGTTCCCTCGACCGTCTCTCGGATCAATCATTAGATCTACTGCAGACATTCATGATAAACCACATGGATGCAAACATCCCATAAATATAAATTAATTGAGTCCAAATACAAGATAGCTACCGTAAATCGTTGAGGAGTTCCCTGAACTGACCTTTGTCTTCATCATCAGCCCCTTAATAACAGTCACAACCCATCTAGGTGTAAGGCTCTTATCAATACAAATTAACCAAGCACAAACACAAGGTAGCTGCTGTGAATCGTTGAGGAGTTCCCTCGCCTGTCCCCTGGTTCCATCATCAGATCTACTCCAGACCCTTATTAAATTGTAGTGCTATAAAATATGTAATGGAAAAATTTTGTCGTCCCTAAAATGTTTGAAAGTTCCCCTTGATTTCTTTGGTCTTCCACCATCAAACCCTAATGCCCTTATCATGGGACCACCCTGGGAATGCCTTCTTTCCAACAAAGAATTAGAAATATCAAAATCGGTTCATAAACGACGAAATTATGCACGATCAACATAAAAAAAGCATATATATGGTCGAATTTAGTAACCTCCTCCTTTTTGAAGTTGGTTAAAAAGTTATTAAGACTATTGAAAAAGGGCCTGAATTGTATGAATTCAAAACATTGTTTAATCAATTCATTCATATAAACATAGCATTTTTTTCTGCCACTCCTCACATGAAATTTTCTTAAACAGTGATTCATATAATTTCATGTGAAAGCTTTATTTATTGATGCAACAACAGGTGTGGTACGTCCAGTTTTGAGTTCGCTGTGGAATGTACTGAATGACGTTTAATTATTAATTTCTGAATCTGGATTTCAAACATCGCTTTTGTAAACAATAAAATACGAGTCTTGCCGCCAAGCGATTTATCGTGTTCCGGCATGATGTCTGATGAAGCCGTACGGAGGACGGGTCTGAGCAGTTGTGTTGCGATGTGTGCTGGGTACGATGCGCTTAATGTTGTTGTGTTGGGAGTTTGGTCGTGGAGGGTCTTCAGATCAATCTCCCTTTGGCACTCTCTCATCGTTGGTCGTGTTCTTGGGTTTAACATTGCATCACCTCGCTCAACTGCCATCTTCCTTCCTATTCGCTCAGTTTTTATGAGTGAATAGGCTCTTAATAAACTAGCGCGCTTTATCACCAACGATCGCATCACTGCTTATCATCAGGCGGGATTGCGGTCAAGCGCTAGTTTATAATTATTAAAAAAAAAGAATAAATAAAGAGTGCCGGATCCAGTTCTCTAAAATGGAAATATCACCTTGTAAATCTCAATCCATTACCACGGTAGTGATAGCAGCCTACAAACACCACAAAAACAAACGACGCGTGATACTGATGTCACACGAATTCTACATCTCACAAGCAGAATTTACCGTGCAATTAGTATTCATACTACTTCCCAACGGTAAATGTTGGACAAGTGCTAGCCTTACGAGTGAACTTTACTCCCTAATGTATGAACTTTACTCTCTATTCCTCATGTCTCCACACCACTAACAAAACTTTTGGGTTAAATAACGATGGTGAAACAAAAAGTGTAGAGAATATTTATTGTTTACGTTGTGGTATTATATGTATGACATATACCGCGTGAAAGTCGAGAAAGATAAACAAATACAATATTTTGATTTGATTCGCAAGGTTGTCGACATGTGAGATGTGGAATCGGAGATAATTGTGCCAATAGTCGTGACTGCCAATGGCTTGATAGCCAAAAGCCACGACTTATACATAAACACGCTTTCGTTGGGCAGCTTCATCACAGATCTCATCAGAACGAGATTCTAATGGATATATCTCGCTTGGTTAACAGATTCCTTTTTCTATAGCCTCTGACATAAGTCAGAGGCTTGAACTCTTTGAAAGCTTGAACTCTGTTCTTAAAACCGGTGTTAGTACTTTTTATATTATTAAATGTTATTGTAATCCTTTTTTTTAACATTAATTTTTATTGAAAATATTAAAATGAGTGAATAAAATGTCTGACACCAATAAACTTTTTATGGACTATAATTATTGAATAACTAAAATTAAGTTTTGAAATAAGAACTCCTTCAACTGAAGTAGTACATTAAAGTAATAAAAAATGGTTAGCACTCGGGTGGTTTGAATAAATAATTTATATTCTAATAAAATTTATTCGAATAAAGTTTCTTGTTTTTAATACGTATATTTCACAAGTAATAAAAACTGAAGTAACTTATTCAGTCAAAAGCTTCAATTTATTAAAATAATCAATTTCAAGTACGACAGCTTTTGACAACATTATATTTTAGTACATTTTTAAATATTACAGTTACTATTTTTATTTTTAAAATGCATTTTTTCTATATGGTATACATACATGTTTTACTTTCTTACTTTTCTTCAATGAAGCAAATAAACCCGTATGATATTTAATTATCTAGATTCTAGATGGTCAAATTCAATATGCTAGCAAGTCTGCATATTTGATGGGTAACTACATTGACACAAGAAAATCTGATTTCTTTAATCTTATTGTAATATGTAATATTTCTTAAACAAAACAAAAAACAACACTCTCCACTATATCTCACATTGTTTTAAATCGTGACGAAAACCACAGAACAGGTTTGTAATATTCAAACCTACGTCACTGTCCAGTCCAGCCCCAGGCTCGCGACCGCCCGGCACCCGCGCCGCTCCCACATGATTAGTCACACCCGTGCCGGACCGTACAAGTGACGAAAGTAAATGAGATTTTCAACTTTCCTTATTAATAAAATGAATTTGAAATTTTTTTACGTTTTTCTTTATTAAAAACCTAATGTAATACGCCAAATTATACTGTGGGCTGCATTTTGGAGATTTATTTTAAAAAATCTAAGGTTTTTTTTTTAATTAAATACACTAGGATTTTTCTAGAATCGCGAGTGCATTTACAAACATGTTTATGGTTAGTAAAAAAAATATTTACATCTCTCATATTGGGTAAGTAGGTAGGTCCTTATTACCCCCAAATGGGGTTTTTAGGTGAACAATTAGCGCTCTAGGGTATTAATGTAGCTAGAAGAGTCTTAGGGCGGTAAGTAATTTAAAAAAAAAAACTTTTCACTCATTCAAAAAATCCGCGTACATCCAGCCACTGTTACGTATATGTATCAACACTATTGTCGATGCGCAACACTAACCTATGAATTGTCACTCCCGCTCTCGTCCTTGAATATACATGTCGTAACACAGAGCTCCTGGTTTTATTACAAGACTATCCTGATGCCACCTGTCCTGCAGCACCTAGCAACAACAGCCTTTACAGCCACCATACTAGCAACAGACATCATGCATTCAGACCAATAACAAATGAGGTCGCTTGGCTGGAGTTTTGGCGGGAAAGTCAAGCTGAGTGTCACGCTCATTTTTCATCGGACTTTTAAATAAAAGTGCGTGATTTATGTAGTAAAAAGTGCATTCAGAAAATAATTCATAAAGAACAGTGAAATATCGCAGCGTAGTGGCCACATCATGACTTTGTCTCAAACCTCCATCGTAAGACGGATTACGCCGTCTTTTGCGACATGAACAATTCATTATGTGACATTGGCTAAATGCACAAACCGTGCGAAGCCATAAAAAAAAAAGAAAGAATGAGGTCGCTTCGCTATTCAGCCTTGTGTTCGTATTAGTATAATAGTCATCAATTTTAAATATCGAACGGCGAAGCTCAATTTGGTCTGCGCAGAAAAAAATAAAAAAAACAGTTAAAAAAAGGCGGGAATAGAAAACTTTTACTTTCATTAATGTTTGTTTTTGGTGTTTTTTTTTATAATTACGTCCTAATTAGGAAAAAAACATGAGTTGTGCAAGTAATGATGATATAAGCTGCACTGCTGAGGCAATGAAAATGGAAGCTGAAGCAGCAATTAACAATATATTCCCTGAAAGCTCTAAAGAGAGATTATTCTTGTATTGCCAGTTTTTTTTCTACTAACATCACAATTGAGATGTAAAGCAGAGTAGTAACTCGGCAGGGTTATTGCGTAACCCACTATCAGTAGCAATGGGTTTCATTTTGACAGTTTAACAACATTCATTGCGTCATTTAAGTTGTTGAGCAGACATATTTTTCGAACATGTGGAACAATGGATTAACAATAGGCTTCAGAATGATTCCAATTGATAGTAATAGTGTGTTACGCAATTAGGGTGCGGGTGTAAGCATCAATTACACCCTCGAACTATAGGCGCCCTCGCTGCCCTTATGCGTCCTATCTCGGGCTGTAATTGATGCCTTACAGCCCTTGGCTACTAATCTACTATTAAATGCCTTATTGATTCTCAGGAAAGAATGATGAACCCGAAAAGTACTACTTCTTTCCTATGCAGGGCCTGGGCATATTATAAAACCCGATTAAATATTTTCTAAAGCTTCGGTTAAAGAACTGTGATGGCTCACTGGACGTATGAGCACAATGTACTAGCTGTAAAGTATCTACTTGTTGGGTTAGTCTTTTTTGCTGTTGTTTTTTTTTTTGTGTGTTTTCCATAATGGACGCTCTTAGCGTACAATATATTTCTGCATCGTTCTCACACGATTGTTTTCAAAATGAATGATGTAAACAAATATTTGTATCAATAGCTTGATAATTTAAAAGAGTGTCCATGGAGTTTCTTGCCCGTTCTTCTCCATAGGTGCCTACTCTTTGGAATGGGCGACTAACTTCACCTTGCTGACTGACCGACCTTCTGACAATTCAAAGGTGCCTGTGACTGGTTTATTTGAAATAAATGCTTTGATTTGATTGATTTGATTTGAAACCACTTATTTACAAATTGTTGGTTGTAGGGGGGAGTGGCAAGGATGAGGAAAGCGGGCGTTTTAGTTTGTGAATACAATTTCATTCGCCATTTTGAGAGCAGTCTCTCATAATGGTGTAAGAAAATATGTAAGGAACCTGGCGTATCTTAGAAACGAAAATGAGACGACATGCGACTTCTACCAACCCGTATGGAGCCTGTGACGTCCACTTGTTACCAAGAGTAAGTATTTGGTGTAATCAAATAACTATAGTTAAAAGTACTCTTTCTACATATGTCCGGTCGGCTCGGCGACCCGTTTACTGCTTCCACCTCGCGCCTCGCGCTCGTACTTATAACATTTATTTATATATAGCTATACATTACTCATTATAGGGCCCGATGTTAGAATACAACGGAACTAGGGTTTCTCTTCGAGAGTTCTCGAACCGAGAATTTACGGGAAACTTTGCCTTACTCGAGACGAGAATAAGGTGGTCGAGAAGTCAAGAAATCGAGAAAATCTGAAAATAAACAAAACTAAAAATGTACAATAGATTATTCCCTAGCAGCTCTAATTTATATGAAGATGACATTCTAATAAAAACAACAGAAAACGAGCAACTCGAGCAAGTTTTCAGCTGAAACTAAAACAGGCGATTGAAATGACAGCCACAGATCCTCCGAGCAACATTGAAACTGTTTTAACAAGATTGTTTTAATTAGAAAAGAGTTTTAGTTATATGAATCAATCAGCAAAAGAACACAAAATCTGGAAAACGTGTATAAAGTTGTTGTCAGTAAAGCCTACATCGACAGAAAATGAACGGGGTTTTCTCCTTGTCTGAAAACTTTGTGACGAAAACACTAAACCGATTGTCAGATGATGCTAAAAATGACCTCGTATTTGTAAAGGCTTATTTCCAAGACATAGTGGGCTAGCTTTTGAAGCAGTTTCCGCTATAAATTGTGATTGTCATAGTCTAAGATTATTAATTATTCATTAGCAATTTACTTACGTAACGGAAAATCTCAATTTATAACAAATATTAAAAAGTTGGACTAAACTAAGTTACCTGTACCTTATTGTTGTTCATAATTATGAAGTTAGTCTGATTGTTATTTTTATACCTATGTAATTGAAAAACTGTCGTTTTATGTCACATAATTGAAAAGTTTGTAGTACAGACAGAGACTAAATTAAATTATTTAGTATGTAAGGTACTAAATTTTAATGTTGTGACATGTGACATTGTTATTTAGAATATATTTAATTTATTTTTTCCAAATAAGAAGACTATTTATGACAAAAGATCTCGCTAGAATTCATTTCGCTTAATTAAAGTTTTATATACATACTTAAGTTAAAGTTACATGAAACTAAAAACAAATATTTTTGATTGATAAATTTTATTGAATAATGCATAAAAAGCGTAGTTTTATTGTTAAATGACACATATTTTTAACAATTTTCCATATTTCTCGACGACCCGGGAATTTCCGGGAAATAAAAAAGGTCGAGCATTGAGAAACCCTAAACCCAACTGCTCTTGAATAAAGAAGGCCCGTGTCAGTGCAGTGCAGGAATATTATAGAGTGATTATATTCTGTCAGGCCACGGGTTGTTCGAAAGCAATACCGTGGCCCCTGGCGCATAAGCAAGTGAAGGTATCAGTAAAAGTCTGATACTCCATCCTGCTCGACCAGAGACGGGAGAGGTCATTAAATGATTTCGCATCCAAAAAGAGTGGTTTTGTTAGGCATTTTGTTTGAATTAACGCGTCAAAAAACGCTCTCTAGAAAGACCCATACATCTACTTCCATAAATAGATTTTCAGTGACGTCATTTGAAGGTGAATTGTGGACTTTATGTAGTGGCTCTTGCAGTTTGCAGTAAGCAGTAAGGTTTTGGATTGGCGGCCACGTACCGAAAGGCGCCCCCCAATAAGGTAGACCGATGACCTGGTGAAGGTAGCGGGAAGCCACAAGACCGGTTACTGTGGAAAGCATTGGCCTTTGCCCAGCAGTGGACTTCTATAGGGCGAAGAGAAGAAAAACGGCAGTTTTATAAAACCACAATTTAATCATAACATGGTCGTAATGGTCACCATCCTATCCAGAATTTTCTCCACATTACCCTAAGTGAAGTGAGTGAAGGGCGGGTGTTTTGGACACTGTCTTTTTAATTTTGATGTTCCAAAACTGTTGATTCCGAGCCTGACTGATAATGATATTTGAACTAATGTTTGATTATGTTGAGATCTACTTTTAGTTTAACCGGATTAAGCTAAATATTAGGTAATAGGTATTCAATCTAACCGCAGTATTTTGCATGGAACGGCTGTCTATCTGACTTCCACTCAGTTACCGGGACCAACGGCTTAAAATTATTTCAGAGGCACTGAGGACACTCGGTATGCAAAGATGGTCAACCATCTTCAGACCAACCGCGGCAAGTGTACCTTAACCTGACCGATCGACCAATGCGACTGTTTTTATTTGATCAAATGCCTCTTTATTCCTATATCACGGGCTTCATGTATCCCATGCATGATCTATTTAATAAAAAAAAAAGAATTGTGTGGTTTTATGAAAAGATAAAACGGTAAAAGTGAAACTATTATACTGAGGTCAGCTGCTGCGAACTATAGGTGCCGCCATATTGGCGTTGGCTACTCTGGAGCACCTTAAAACTTTATCCCTACTACGCGACAAAGATAGCTGAGATAGACTAGTTGCGAAAGTTGGAAGAAAGGACGTTGAGACGATGCTTAAAAGCGATCTGTGTCTGAGTTGATAAAACTCAAACCTCAATTGAAGATATTTTTATTATTAACAAAGAAAAAGCAGTGTAATGATACCAGCTGTTCACAATAAAATTATTTCCACACAGTGGTTCAAAAACGTGAGAATTAGCATATGTCAGTTAAATGACTATTTCATTTCCCTAGCCTTGAAAAAGGCCGCAGAACATATTATTACACTTTTATATTTTTGTGTTTCTATTGTTTTTCTTTTTTTTTTCTTAAATTACTTTCATTCGTGATATTTTTTTAAGCGTTACTCATTAAATTTAGAGCCCCTGATAGCTTGCAAAAGTTTCCAAAGGGTGTTAAAAATATTTATATCTCTAAAACAAAATGGGGGACCACAATACCACGTTCTCCCTGTATTAAACGTATATTTATCTTATGTCCTTTTCTAAATGAAATAGAAATTAAAATATGCCGTTTGTGAAGTAGGAAATCCGCACTAATATCAATTGTTGATATCTAAGAAAAATCAAGGAGAGTTTTGTGTATATTTCTTTTTGCCGTGAAGTCGGGTCCTTGTAAACAGCGCGGTTTCTTCACGGCGTGGAAAAAATGTATCCATCAACAAACTTCGATAGTGATCAATAAACACTGACGACCATGCCTACACCAGGGGTAAAAAAACCGTAGTTTTTCATGGTAAACAGTCTTAGGGTAAGATCTGACCCTAATGTAAATAACATAAGTGCGCATATTTTATAGATTTTTTCCTAAATAGACGGAAACACATGAAATATCTTTTCTTCCGTATTTTTTATGAGCCACGACGTCTTGCAGGGTTATACAGGGACGGAGTTGGAAAAATGGCTTATAATAAAGCAAAAAAATAAAACACCATACCGTTGAATAATTTATTTACAAGCATTATTCATTCAAATATAGCATTTACAGATTATTATAAATTCTATTATATAACTTATTATTTCATTTAATGTAAATTATTTAAGTTAATGTAATGTTATATAACTTAATCTATTGTATTTTATTTTTTTATTTAGTATATAAATATAAGTAACCATAAATTATTGTTATACTAATCATTGGACCATTGTTGATAAATTAAATAAATAAATTCTTATTGCTGGCTTACTATCGGCAATTCTCTCCTTTTGTTTGTTGATTTACGTAACTTTAATCCTTCCATGAAGTGAAAATAAAAAAAAAAAACTATAAAAAATATATAAATTATATTTTTAAATATTAGAATACGAAAAGCATAAAAACATTTAAAAATAATACGCGGCAGTCAGTTATCCAGAGAGAGGAACCTCCTGACAATGCGAGCCGTGTCCAGAAGTAGGTTGGTACTTACTGCTTTCTGAATCAGGACCTTGATACAGTTGCCCAACGAAAGCCTTCTGAGGCGTTGGTTGATGCTCTTGGCTATTAATTTATTAGCTATCGAATATCGGCACAGTGATAGACGAGTCTACATCTTATATGTCAACGACTTCGAGAGCCAAGTCGAGATTTATTAGTAATATTATTAAGTTTGCTTACTGTTTAGTGAGTGATCATTAAGAGTGATAGTTCAGTGAGTTACCGTTAAGTGAAACATTAATTAGATACAGTCAGCGACAAAAATGACCTGGCGACGCGTGACGCAGGTTCGACTCCCACACGGAACAAATATTTATATGGCTTACAGTTACTTGTTCCGGGTTTGGCTTTTGTGTTCGTGAGTTTAATTGTTTGCAAGCGCACGATACAGGAGTAATTCCTAATGCGGGGCATTTTTTTTTAAATAAACCATAAGAAGAATTACTCGTTTTTTTTTTAATAAAAAAAATAATTATTTAATTGTTATTTAAATATTTATTTATTTAATGTTTTATATATTTTATTAATTAAACCAGTTAAATAATTAATAACTTTAACTGTTTTTTTAAATTTTAAAGAGGTTATTGTTTTTTTTTGTAATAAATATTTTTTCTGTGTATTTAATATTCCGAAAACAAAAGTGTTTAGTGTGTGTAATAAATAGTCTTTTGTTGTAGACTGTACAAGCTTATCCAGTGAATTAATTACCTAATTGAAATGTGTACGATGCTATTCAGATGACGGACCATGTGATGGTCTAAAATTGCAGGAATACTACGAAAAGCTTCTATAACTTATCAATTAAACGAAGAAATTATAATCCACCTGAAATATTTCATTAAGACACGCATTAAACGATTCCTTAAGCTTTGTTTATGACCTAGCAATTCGTTACTATTTTTCAACACACATTATAATCTAAACCCACCAATTCTCTTTTCATAACAATACAGTTTAGCTATTGTATTGGATGTCATAATTCTACCCAAACAAATACAATGGAAGTGCTACTTTATAATTTCAAAACACAATGAAAGTGCCACTCTATAAAGACAAAATAAAAGATTTTAGAACTTAATTATTACAAGTAGGTATTAAAAAAACTGTCTACTTATTTCATTAACGCATGCCTTATGTTATATATAGAGTAAATTAGGCTCCTTTTCTTTTAGAAAAAGAATTAGGGTTTCGAGCAAAAAATAAACTCAAACCAGTGAAATGGCAATGGCAGTGCCATTGTAGCATGTTGGATATTGATATTGGATTTGTAATACATGTTGATCCATGCGAATGAAAGTGCGGGCTCAGATATAAAATGCAATAAACAATAATAAAATAACCATTATTACGTAATATTAGTCATTATTTTAAACCGTAACGCATAACATAGAGAAGACTTTTCTATCTGAAGTTTTTGCATATACTATCATCACTCATACTCATACATGTCCACTGCTGGACATCGGCCTCTTTCATGGTACGCCAACAAGCTCGATCCTGGGCAGTTCTCCGCTAGCCGCTACCAGCCACCTTTTTGATGTCGTCGCTCCATCTCGCCCAAGGGCGTCCTACGCTACGTTTGCCGTGTCCCACTCGAGGACTCGTTTACCCCAACGGTTGTCGGCCCGGCAGCATAATGTGACCAGCCCATTGACATTTCAGCTTGCTAATCCTCTCAGCTATATCGATGACTTTGGTCCTCTGTCGGATCACCTCATTTCTCTCTCGGAACTCAATAATTAAGTCACCCAAACACCTCAATTCGCCCCTGTTTCCATCCTCCGGTGACACGGCGTACCCCTACCGATGATAGATGTTGGTTTTTGCAAACCAATCTATTGAATTGGAGCCTTGCCAACCATAAATCTATGTTCTGTTCTTGCTCAGAATCTTGTTTAGTTCAGTTTTTTATGCTAATAAAGTAGGTGCAATAAACTTTGCAAAATTTTTCCCTTGGTAATAACGCTAGCAGATGCAGCGGTTTGATATTACTAAAGTTTGGATAAGTTGTACATGTAAGGTTTCTTAAAGGCTTGTAAGTCTACAAACGGCAAGAGTTAACTTGAGACATATTTTAAATTATATATCACGGTGGAGTATAATATCGTGAGCCAACAGTGAAAGCTCTTTAATGAAAAATGCGATAATTTATGGTCCACACTAAGAGTTCTCAAAGTGCACTGTGATAGCTATCTTGCGCTGCTTTGCGTCAGAGTTTGACACGAATATTATTCTTAGAAGCTTCTTTAGTCATTGTACCGAGGCGACAATTTCGTGCTCTGTAGTAACTTACGGTATGTCCCAGTAGTAACCAAAAGAGTTAAATAACCAGAGTTGTCTCGATATATCTCTTTTGGTGACCGTAAATTTAAAGTATTTGAACGATAATAGTCATAATTCCCTTCTTCTAAAAAGGACGCCTTTCGTCTTTCGTCTTGTCATCTCTAATGCCCATGTTGTACCGACTCCTATAAAGATTGGAGACTCTGTTCTCGAAGTTGTTGACAGCTACGTGTACCTGGGACAAACTATCCAGTTAGGAAGGTCCAACTTCGAGAAAGAGGTCAATCGTCGAATCCAACTCGGCTGGGCTGCTTTCGGGAAGCTACGTCGAATCTTCTCGTCCGAAATACCGCAGTGTCTCAAGACAAAAGTCTTCGACCAGTGTGTGTTGCCAGTGATGACTTATGGAATTGAGACGTGGTCGCTAACAATGGGCCTTATAAGAAGGCTCAAAGTCGCTCAAAGGGCAATGGAGAGGGCTATGCTTGGGGTTTCACTGCGCGATCGAATCAGGAATGAGGAGATCCGCAGAAGAAAGAGAGTAACCGACATAGCCCGAAGAATTGCGACACTGAAGTGGCAATGGGCTGGACACATTGGACCGATGCCCGATGGGGCCGACGGATTCTTGAGTGGCGACCACGCACCGGAAGACGTAGCGTGGGTAGGCCCCCGACAAGGTGGACCAACGACCTGGTGAAGGTCGCGGGAAACCGCTGGATGCGGGAGGCGCAGGACCGGTCGTCGTGGAGAACCTTGGGGGAGGCCTATGTCCAGCAGTGGACGTCTTTCGGCTGAAATGATGATGATGATGATGATGAAAAAGGACGTCGCCATTGCAGGAAGGGACAACACCACTTAGCAGAATCCCCTCCCCCCTTGAGATTCTAAATGTGTTGCAAAATGAAAAGCATCTAAAGTCCTAAAGTCTCTGTACCGTTTGTAAGTGGTAAGTCTCTGTACCATTTTTGTGTAAACGTCGTCCTCCGTGGCACAGCGGTCAACACCCCTACCTGCGACGTGGAGGCCCCGGGTTCGATCCCCGGCCAGGTCATGATGGAAAACGATCTTTTCCTGATGTGCCTGGGTCTTGGATGTTTATCTATATATGTATCTTATAAATATAGTATCGTTGAGTTAGTATCCCATAACACAAGTCTCGAACTTACATACTTTGGGACTAGCTCAATCTGTATGATTTGTCCGTATATATATATATATATAAAAGGCTCGTTCTACAAGTAAAAAGCTTCATGAACTGGCTGGCGATGGCTTTGGTTTTCTTTCTATTTCTTTAAGAAAAGAACAGATATCTAATAAATATTATTCTAGTCCTGTAAAATGTATTTATTTTTTGATTTTCGAAAAAAATAAAGTAATAATTCAAACGCTTTTATTAACAGTTCTAAGCGAAATTAATTTAAATATATTTCTCCTAGTGGTAGGATAAAATTGGTAAGACCGATGAGACGCTCAGAATGATATCTATTTTTTAATAATTATAAACTAGCGCTTCAACGCAATCCCACCTGATGGTAAGCAGTGATGCTATCGTTGATGGTAAAGCGCGCTAGTTTATTAAGAGACTATTCACTCAGAAAAACTGAGCGAATAGGAAGGAAGACGGCAGTTGAGCGATGTGATGCAATGTTAAACCCAACAACACGACCAACGATGCTGCATCAAAGGGAGATTGATCTGAAGACCCTCCACGACCAAACTCCCAACACAATAACATTAGGCGCATCTCACCCGGCACACATCGCAACGCAACTGCTCAGTCCCGTCCTCCGTACGTTTATATTCTAATGTTGAGACACAACATGTTCAAGAGTGTTTTCCACAATTTACATTTTCATTCATTCCAATCATTTATTACTTCCAAATGTAGGTTAAAGTGTTTTCAAACAAATTTTTAAACGTTTTATCGTTTATATAAACAAAATAGTCTAGCCGACTTTATTTGAGTTTAAAGACCGCAATGTTTGTAAGAAAACGTTTGTACATTTCGTTTGGATTGAATTATTTTTAACTTAGCACAGTGACGTATAAAATGTTTCGTGGTTGGAGAATCAAGAGGATTTAGGTGAAACTATGATTAAATTTAAGTTCCTTTTAATCGTCATAAATGTATGATTAAACAGTCGCTAAACTAACTTCAAACAAAGTTAACGAATAAAGGGGATACATTTTAATAACAAAGTAACTAGGGGTCGTTGTATATATTAATAAATACGCAATTAAATATTAAATAATGGAACACCCTAAGGACAAACAGACTGTAACAGTGTACTACATCCGTTTCGGCTTCGCATTGTACAGCAATGCTGATACTAAATACACTACAGAAAAACTGTGAACGTTGTTTAAAAATCTTAGCGGCCCGCGTGGGCCGATACCACAGCAAACGCGACGCACCACAATTTTTAAATCTTTCTCCTTCTTCTTCTTCAGCCTATGGATGTCCACTGCTGGACAAAGGCCTCCCCCAAGGCTTTCTACGCTGACCGGCCTTGTGATGCCCGCATACATCGGCTTCCCGCAACCTTCACCAGGTCATTGGTCCACCTTATTGGGGGCCTCCCTACCCTGCGTCTTCCAGTACGTGGCCGCCACTCCAGAACCTTACCGCCCCATCGGCCATCGGTTCTACGAGCAATGTGCCCTGCCCACTGCCACTTAAGTTTAGCGACTCGCAGAGCTATGTCGGTGACTTTGGTTCTTCTACGGATCTCCTCATTTCTGATTCGATCACGCAGAGAAACTCCTAGCATAGCTCTTTCCATTGCGCTTTGTGCTTACCCGTTGTGAGCGACCACGTTTTACTTCCGTATGTCATCACTGGCAACACACACTGGTCAAAGACTTTAGTCTTAAGACACTGTGGTATCTTGGAAAAAAAAAATGTAAATTTTAATGTGTAAATCTTTAATATCTTCGAAAATATTCATTTAAATCAGATGCTGTAGGGCGGTATAGATCTATATTTAATAAACAATATATTTAAGGTATGCAGTTGGATAAGGATTAATGCTGTATTGGTCAAAATCACTTTGGAAATTAGCCAATATTTGATAGACATATACTATCGCGGACTTTTTTGTAAACCTTTTGAATGTGTACAATATTTAGAACATTATTTTGATAAATCTCGTAGGGTTCAGCCTGCGTTTCAATGCAAACGCGGAAAAAATGTAATTATTTACGACATCACATTTGAAACTTCAAATATTATATAAGTATTTTCCCAATATTTAATGATTGTTATTATTCAAATAAACCTTCCTCTTTAGTTACTCTCTCTATTGAAAATTTGCATCAAAATCTGTTGGGCAGTTCTAAACATTTAATTATGCATAGGACATAGGGAAAGTGAAAGCGACTTTATTTTAAACTATGTAGTGATGTTATCCATAATCTGATCTCAGGCACTATTTCTTGTTGTGTTGTCATTGGTTTGTCGCCAAAATGAGCCGGAACTAATATTTGAATATTTTAAATTACTAGAATTCGCCTTCAGGTCCATAACCTTTTCTTATTCTTACATCTTGTTTTACAACACGGTTGGTTACTAATATTACTGGTGGATTATTGCTTAATATACAATATTAAATTGTCATCATCATCATGTCAGCCACAGGATGTCCACTGGTGGACATAGACCACTTCCAAAGATTTCCAAAAAGACCGGTTGGACGCGGCCTGCATCCAGCGCTTCCCTGCGATTTTGGTCAGGTCATCCCATCCGATGATCTAGTCAGTGGGCATGTTTTTTTTTTTTATTTTATTATAACCTTGCGCTTGACCGCAATCCCGCCTGATGGTAAGGAGTGATGCGATCGTTGATGGTAAAGCGCGCTAGTTTATTAAGAACATATTCACTCAGATTGAGCGAATAGGAATGAAGACGGCAGTTGAGCGAGGTGATGCAATGTTAAACCCAACAACACGACCTAACGATGCTGCGAATGAGGGAGATTGATCTGAAGACCCTCCACGACCAAACTTCCAACACAACAATATTTGGCGAATCGAACCCGGCACACATCGCAACACAACTGCTCAGTCACCCGTCCTCCGCACGGCTTCACCAGACATCATGCCGGAACACGACGAATCGCTTGGCGGTAAGACTTTGTCTGGTGGGTGGTAACTTCTGCCGGCAGCCGATTTTATGGCCTACCACCGAGTAAAAATGTGGCGCTGCAATTGCCCGTACGTGGTCGTCATTCAAGAGCCTTTCTTCCCCATCGGCCTAGCCGATGCTCTACGTGCTAAATGCAATCCAAAATATAAGACACGATTGCGTGACTGTTACTCTGCGTATCTCGGGTTCGATTACCGCACGGAACAA
This sequence comes from Sesamia inferens, assembly GCA_037179545.1. Classification (NCBI taxonomy): domain Eukaryota; kingdom Metazoa; phylum Arthropoda; class Insecta; order Lepidoptera; family Noctuidae; genus Sesamia; species Sesamia inferens. Next base: position 10,591,720 of record CM073922.1, read on the forward strand.
ATATTTGTATGGCCTACAATTATTTGTTCCGAGTCTGGCCAATTGTGTATGTGACTTTGTGTTTGTAAACGCACCCATGATACCGAAGTAATGTTTTAGTTAAAAAAATACGAGTGTGCTTATGACCACACGACTGAAGTGAAACTTCTTTCGCTCCATCTGTATGTATATATATATATATATATATATGTGTGTACAATACATACATGTATACACATATACATATATTAATCTTAATATATATCAATCTCGTGTCACAATGTTTGTCCTCAATGGACTCCTAAACCACTTAACCGATTATAATAAAATTCGCATACCATGTGCAGTTCGATCCAACTTGAGAGATAGGATAGAATTGCGACTATAATTTTAAATCTCAAATTATAGTCGCAATTTTAATTTATTGCTAATTATTTGTCTGTTATTATTTGACAGTCACAATTATATGTTAACTCCAAATGATTCTAACAGATGTCGATACCTTTCGACTGGGTTGAGTAAGTAATCAATAGATGGCGCTGCTATGGTAAATCTACGAACGTGTCATATAAGCTACATTTTAACAGCATAATTACCACGTGTTGTTGACGCTATAAAATTAATTAAATTTATTTTGTAGTGAACGAAATACCGTATACCGTAGTTTAGCAAAAATTATCATGAACAGTGAACCATTACTGACAGCAGAACAAAAAATTATTTATGATCGGATTATGCTGGCTGTTGCTGCTGAACAAGGCGGTTTTTTTTTCTTGGATGTACCCGGTTGATTCTTGCCAAAATACGGTCGCAACAAAAAATCGCATTAGCAGTAGCATCGTCAGGCATTGCAGCTACTTTACTGGATGGTGGGCGAACAGCACATTCAACATTCAAGCTGCCATTGGACGTTCATAATAAACCAGATGCAATGTGTAACATCAAAAAGAATAGTGGAATAGCTGCAGTGTTGCGGAAGAGTTCTATAATAATTTGGGATGAATGCACAATGGCACACAAATATTCACTTGAAGCATTAAATGGATCTATGCAAGATTTATACAGCAATGATAAACTTTTCGGTGGTGCTATCTTACTTTTGTTTGGTGACTTCCGCCAAACCTTACCGGTTATCCCTCGCTCTACTTTCGCGGATGAGATTAATGCATGTTTGAAACAATCATTCTTATGGCGAAGTGTTGAAACACTTCGATTGACCATAAATATGCGAGTACAATTGCAACATGATCCATCCGCACAAATATTTTCCGAACAACTACTAGATATTGGGAACGGTAAAATAGAACTGCAACCAAATACGCAATGCATTAAACTACCAGACAATTTTTGTAGTGTTGTTCAGGATAAAAATGAATTGATTGAGAGTATTTTCCCGTATATACAGAATAATTATTTGAATCATGAATAGCTTAGTCAACGGGCGATTTTGACTGCCAAAAACGTTGATGTTGACGAAATTAACTTCCAGATACAACAATAGTTACCAGGCGATCTGTCAATCGATACTGTTGTTGATGAAAATGAAAGTGTAAATTTTCCGAATGAATTTTTAAATTCATTAGATATCCCTGGAATGCCACCACATAATCTTCGATTAAAAATTGGTTCCCCTATTATTCTCCTCCGTAATTTGAATCCACCTCAATTATGTAACGGTACGCGTTTGGTCATCAAAAAGATCACCGGAAACATTCTTGAAGCAACCATTTTGGCTGGGAAGTTTAAAGGAAAAGTGGTCCTGCTGCCACGTATTCCGACGATACCAACAGATTCTACCATACCCTTCAAGTTACAGGCTACAGTTTCCAATCCGTTTAGCTTTCGCCATGTCTATAAATAAATCTCAAGGTCAAACAATGTCCATTTGTGGTTTAGATTTGGAAAGTCCATGTTTTTCTCATGAGCAACTATATGTTGCGTGTTCACGTGTTGGGAAACCGTCGAATCTATTTGTGTTAGCTAAAAACAGTTTAACCAAAAACATTGTGCACCGATTGGTGTTAAATTAAATTGAAATTGAAAGTATTTATAATTCAAAAAATTGATATTTATGTTTAAAAGTTTAAGACTGTCTGCCTTGCCTACCTCATTCATGAGTTTAAGCGTCACATGTTATTTACTGTATTATACTGTAATATACTTTTATTTGTTATAAAATTAAATGGAAATGATAAATCTGATAAATTTTTATTTTGTATCTATTGATTTCTGCTTAATATCAAGTGTAAGAACATTTTAATTAATTGTGTTCAACGTACTTCCCCTTCAAATCTCAATCCAGTGAATTTGTATACCAACATTAACATTTTCGTCTTTGTTCGTAAATAATTTCATTCTACTAAAAGGTTATAGTAGTAGAAAGTCAAATAAGGAGATCACCATATTTATTTACAAATACCATCTGTGTGAAAAAGCATAGCGGACTCCGTGACTGATGTTCTCTTAGATTGTTTACTATAATGTAATATAACAAAAACTTTAGCCACAGCAACGCGTGGCCGGGTCAGCTAGTTTTCTATAAATATCTAAATTTATTTCATGGTTTCATTTGTAAATTAATATTTTTGCATAGATCTTCTATTTCTATTGAAATAAAAAATAATTTTTTTTTGCATAGATCTTCTATTTTAATTGAAAAAAAGAACTCGTTGTAGACCTTGTAGTACCAAGCTCGCGCCACGGGCGCCACTTAACTTCCGTTCGCCTTGCCCGATTACTAGCTTACTCCCCAAGTCAAGCGTGCGTAAAGAAGTTTCACTTCAAAAATACAATCGCCACGGCAATCTAGCTATAAAGAGGAAATTCAATAGCTCTATGTATACTGTAGACTGTTTGACTTTGACTATGATTTTGAAATATTTATATAACTATTTACAACCTTGGTCCTAGAGATTCTCTTAGAGAGAAAAATTCAGAGAAGTGAACATTCTGACTGTAGCTTCACAATATTTATTTGAAAATCTTATATATGTACATAAAATAAATATCGGATTTTAAGAAAATAAGCGGTATTCATAATATAAATAACAGGAACCACAATCTTGCTGTACATCACACTCGTCTCCACAGAGTAGGTAGTACTTTTACAACAAGCTTCCCATGGACATTCGAAACTTACCCATTAAATGATATAAAAACTATACAAAGGCCAAATTTTGCAAAAAGGGGTATTATAAAATCTTATATTATTTACAAGACAAAAAGGCTTGGGACTGAGCTGCTCGCTCTGTTAAGCAAGATGCGTAATTATAACGTAAATTATTGTAAACATTTTCATTTTTAATGTCTCAACTTGAAAAAAGACGATGATCCCTGAATTTGTTTCGGCTATTTCTTCTCAGACGTAGTCAGGAATTCTTAGCCGGCTTCATCTAGTTTAAAAAAAAAAACATATGACGTGTAAAAGTGATCAGTGATCCTACTTGCTTAATAAACGATTTCATTTCATTTCATAATATTTTGTGGCTACTTGAAGACAATGTTTGGTTTGCACTAATTAAGAATATAATTGCATGATATCGCTCAAAAGTTATTGATATAGGGAAAATGACAATTTATTGTTATTTTGTAACATTTACCGCGCCTCCTGCTTTGATTTGTCGTAATGATTCTAATTCCTTTCTTTATATAAACTATTTACAGAAACATTTTCGCTATCAAAACTGGCAACATAATTGAAACGCGCATCACAGAACAAAAAACAACACAGCTTACATTGGGCAAATAATATTGGTAAACTAATGTCCAACCTGCCAATATTACTATTGTTGTATAAGGAATGCAAGTAGTAAAGTGGTGGGGGGAAAATCGCTAGTATTTGCTTCACCTAGAAAATGAATACGAAATAAATATTCACAAAAAACTATTTACCCAATCATTTTCGCTAGCAAAACCTGCAAGGGAAAGTCAGGAACTGGCAATGAAAACGAGCTACACAGCATAATAAACAACACAGCTTACATTGGACAAGCATCCCAAAATAGCGACGGTATTAAAATAATAGCCCGGGAATGGAACTTTAAATTGAATCGGATCCCAAGGGTACAGCCAGTCATTTTCAGCCTGGGCCACTTTAACTAATATTTATAATTTATCTTTTTTGTGATATAGGTCGATAGTTTGAATGTTTTTTGATTGATATAGGTGCGGGCAAAGAGAAAGGATATTGTTGCTAATCGAATATGCTAATATCCGATAACGATACGCGGTTTCAACTGTAGAACTTCTAGCCTAATAGCCATCGTTCCTTTTATAAACATGGCTATTCTATTTTTATACTTCTGTGTACTTAATACTATTGTTTGTAAGCTACCTAGAGGCGTTTATGAAGTCAATGAATTCTGTACTAAACTTATCTTCAGCTCAGGTTTGACAGGATTAGGTTAGACAAGGCTGACGGTGAAGTAGAGTAGTTTTTCGATTTATACGGCGTTCATATGGCGATCTTTAGTGCGATATTTTTTAAGGTAAAAATATATTCGGAAAAAAAGTCGAAAGACTAGTCGAAAATGCTTGGATAACCTAGTGGACTGTTAGAGAACAAAAGAAAGGTAGTCTTCTTATGTCACTAAAATAAAAACTCATCGACATGGCCATTTTGTCCGTTACAACAGCACAAAGTTGGTTACTTACTGAACAGAAGTCCAAATTCAAGATTTACCAACAGGCAATGAGATGCAGTCATTTTTTTTTTGGGGTTGCCATAATCCCCACGCTTGGCAGGAGGGTTGGGGATCGCAGAATTTGATATTCCACAGAAGAAGCGTAATGGAGAGAGCTATGCTTGGGGCTTCAGTGCGCGATCGAATCAGGAATGGCGAGATCCGCAGAAGAACGAGAGTAACCGACATAGCCCGAAGAATTCCAACACTAAAGTGACAGTGGGCTGGACACATTGCCCGTAGGAGTGATGCCCGATGGGGCCGAAGGGGTATTGAGTGGCGACCACGCATCGGAAGACGTAGCGTGGGTAGGCCCCCGACAAGGTGGACCGACGACCTGGTGAAAGGGAAACCGCTGGATGCGGGAGGCGCCGGACCGGTCGTCGTGGAGAACCTTGGGGGAGGCCTATGTCCAGCAGTGGACGTGTTTCGGCTGAAATGATGATGATGATGATGAATTAGATGCAGTATGATAGTTGTGAAGCATAAAGATTGTATATAATACCTATAGATCGTTTAGAAACACCACACTGTTGACATTGTGCTAAAAAATAAAGTAGCGATGTTAGAGAAAAAACAGCCAAACTGAAGTGGAAGTGAGCTGGTTACGTCTCGCAAATGCACCCCAAGAAATTGGTCACTCACTAGACGCTTGAATAGTCATCGCCGTCAAAATAGATCACGGCGATGGTGGTGTGAGGAACTAGTAACGTTTGCAGGGAAAACATGGAATAGCACAAGACAGGGAGGTTGGGTAGAAAAAAGGGGAAGCCCTTGCCAAACAGTGGAACACCAGGTATGCTTAAGAAAATACACTATGAAACTGCCACTTGATCCTTAAATAAAGCTAAGTAGATAAAGATCAAACTGATGAACATTGTGAACTTTAAGGGACACCTAGTTAATTGTACCTTGACAATACGAAAACCAAATCAGAAAGCTTAGAAATCTAAAAGGCTCCCCTTGAACTATTGATAATAATATTAAGCAAATCAATTGTACTTTGACCTTTGACGACACGGTTGGTCAGAACCTACAGTTCTGCCGGGGTCTGACTGTTTTTGTATTGTATGTGAGATTATGTATTTGTAAACGCACCCACGATACAGGAGTAATTCCCAGTTTAGGGACTCGTTTTTGTAATGAACAAAAACTATCGACAATATTCTATCGAAAAGGTAATCTATGAAACCAAATCAGAAAGTTCAGAAATCTAAAAAGTTTCTCTGTAACTATCGATAATAGTATTAACCAAATCAATTGTAATGTTAGCAAGTTATTGGTCAATGAATATGAATATTATTAATTTGCTTTCAAAACTTCTTGAATAACTTCACAGTTTAACAGATCATCATAGAGCCTCTGGTGAATCTTACGGTGAGCTGAGATATTTTAATGAGAATTTGATCTCCTTGTTGTGTAGGTAGAGCGTCTTTGAACCTTTTAATCTTATTAGAAAGTAACTTGCTACGGACTTATTGGATTCGTAACAAGTTATACTATGAAGGTTAATTAAAGAGATTTTTCGTATTAATGAGCGGTTACAGAAATCACAGTGTTAAAAAAATGTGCCGGCTCAGCCTTTGAACGTTGCAAGCGTGCCGCCGCGCGTGTTGGTGGGTATGACGTTGACCCCTGATGTGAACTCTATTAAATCAGCTGATAAGATAGTTTTTCGAGTTTTGTTTTCATTACGCTTTTTGTGTAATTAGCGAATTAATTAATTTTTACTTTAAAATCTTATTGGGTTATAAAAGTATAGCAATTATGAACGATCTAAAGTGGTCTTTTTTAAATCATGAAAAAGCCGACGAAAAATTCCACCACTGGGGGGTTCAGAATCATGTACTGGATCCAAGGTACTCGTTTGTGCGTCGATGTCAGAGACACCCTTTATAGCGCAATGGATTAAATCTTCAAAATTATTCCAACTGATAGTAATAGTGCTACGCAAATAGGGTGCCGTACTTATCTCCTGAAAAAATTATTGTTTCATCAAAACAATTCTTGAAGTAAAAGCGTTCAAACACAATCTTGCTGTACATCACACTCGTCTCCACAGAGTAGGCAACTCGTTTATGGGTCAATGTATACAGTTTTACAAACAAGCTTCCCATGGACATTCGAAACTAGCCCGTCAAACGATATAAAAATTATATCCAGGCCAAACTTTGCAATCTGGGGTAATATAAAATCACAGATTATTTGGAAGATAAAGCTTGGAATTGAGTTGCTTGCTCTGCTAAGCATTGTTATTAAGCAATATGCGTAATTATAACGTAAATAATTGTAAATATTTTCATTTTTAATGTCTAGTCTTCAAAAAAGACGATGATCCTTGAGTTTGTTTCGGCTATTTCTTCTCATAGGTAGTCAGTACGGAAATGCCACCATCATCTAGTTTAAAAAAAAAAAAACACGCGACGTGTAAAAGTGATCAGTGATCCTACTTGCTTAATAAACGATTTCATTTCATTTCGTTGACAGGCGAAGCGATTAAATAGGGTGTGTCGGTTGAATAAAAGGTACTACGTGAACGTATTTGCGTGGAGAAGTTAGTTTCTTATAAATATGTAAGAAAAATAAAGTTTGATTATTTTTCTATTGACTAAAAACTAATCCATAAAACACTTTCCAATGATTTTCCTGAAAAATCTAACTACATACATGACTTCATTCCTCGATCTCCATTCCATCATCGTGCGAGTTGTTATACGGCCAGTAACCACCCTTATATTATTGACACCACCGCTCCGGATGAGGCGTTTCGCTTCTTTTTTTATATCGCTTACATCAAGGGAATTTGCCAGCAGCGGCGTTTCCGTCTGACTACAATTTAAGTGTCTTCAAGTCTAGAGTGAATAGGCTCTTAATAAACTACCGCGATTTACCATCAACGATTGCATCACTGTTTACCATCAAGCGGAACTGATACAACTGAAACATAATAAATGTATTGCATTTCTCCACTTGGAGCTTTAGGTGTAGATGGCGCTGCAGTCATCTAATGAAATTTTTCAAACGCTTTCATCTTTCGAAATCAATTGTTAGTGTAGGCAACAGAAAGCTTCACTCAGTTAAATATTAATTAAGCTGATGACCACAGAGCACAGTCACGTACGCAGCATCTAGACGCGGCCGAGCTTATTCAATTTTTGATGCCGAAAGTCCGTTGGGACCGTTGCGACTGCCATTGAAAGCCGTCAGTTTCTATACCTAAGTACTTAAAGAAAGAAAAAAGAAAATTCGTTTATTCGCAGTAAAAATTATGCAAAAAAGAATATAAAACACAAAAACCGACCAAATGCGCGTCGGACTCATGCACAAAGGGTTCCTTACCATTGATTTATGTGTATGAAATTGTTATTTGTATGAAAGATTACGCGGTAATAAGCGGTTTACGAATTACGAGGTTTTAAAAAAACTATTTACTAGATCTCGTTTAAAATAATTTTCGTTGATAGTTTTTATAGTAATGTACATCATATGTTTTTTTTTTCAATTTTTCATTTTCCTATTTTAGAAGTTAAAGGGGGGGGGGGGGGGGGGCAATTTTTTCCCACTTTGGAAGCGTCTGTCACGCAAAGTATTCGGTTTAGAAAAAAAATATTTTTGAAACCTCGATATCATTTTTGAAGACCTATCCATAGATACCCACACATATGCGTTTGATGAAAAAAAAAAATTGAGTTTCAGTTCTAAGTATGGGGAGCCCCATTATTTTTTATTTTTGCATCAAAATCTTAATAGGGTTCACAGAATACATCTACCTACCAAATTTCAAAAGTATAGCTCTTATAGTTTCGGAAAAAAATGGGTGTGACATATGAACGGGCAGACGGACAGACGGACAGACAGACATGACGAATCTATAAGGGTTCCGTTTTTTGCCATTTGCCTACGGAACCCTAAAAAGTATGTGTGAAATTATACACCTGGTAGAGAACTTTAAAAATTTTTGTTTTCAAGAGGATAATTCTGGGTTTTAATAATGATGATCATTACTGTGATACGAACTTAGATAATTATTCTACCTTTTATTCATACTTATTACATAGATTTCTTCAGACTCAGAGCTTACATTTTCGATAAATGTTAAAAGAGGCTTATGGTTACCATAAGCCTCTAAAGTATGAAATATATATAATATAATAGTAGAATGCTTGCTATCTCATTTCCTCCCGTGTTAAATCTTAAGAATTCATATGTCTGTCTCTTTAAACTGTCGTTTTTTCATTTCATTGACTTTCAAATCACGACGATGTTAAATTAATTATTTTTTTCAAAATGGCTCGGGGAAACTTGAGTCACGTCATCCACGATTCTAGTTAGTTTTGTGTCTATGAAACCTGCCTGAGTTCCATGAGGCGAACGTCGTCAAGGAAACCTTTAAAGCTACATTCTGTGTATTGATATTAAAGTTCTTGTGGCTAATTAAAAACAGTCACACGGGTCGATGTATCAGAATGAGCATGCCACGGTTAGCCCGAGGATGGGATAATTGACGTTTACAAAATTTCTCAGTATTGATAGCTATTTGAGAACGGTGTAGGAGTATGAAGGAATAGTATAGCCACCTACAACAGTGATTGTGTGTCTGAGCTTTGTGCTGGAGCCCCTTCACTACATACATATATTATAAAACAACAAAACTGAAAGCTTATTGTTGACTCAATACAGCTCCAGTTAAATTTCATTCTATCATTACTTGCTTATCGCTCGCTAACGCACGCACACACGCACACACACACACACCTTCACTCACGCACTAACACACACACTCACATGCCCTCAAACACACTCACACACCTATGTATGTACTACGTCTTTCAATGTACTGTAAAATTTGATGTAAATGCAAATAATTTATTGTTATTAATTATTAAAACAAAGTTACTTTCTTTTTCCCTATGTCCCTTTGTATGATTAAATCTTTAAAATTCCGCAACAGATTTTGATGCAGTGTTTTTTCATAGACAGAGTGATTAAAGAGGAAGGCTTATATGTATAATAACATTCATTAAAATGTGGAGAAACATTATTATTTTTGAGGTTTCCTATGTGATGTAAATAATTTCATTTTTTCTGCGTCACTGCAAAAGCAGAAAAAACGCAGGCTGAACTCTACTAGATTAATCAAAATAATGTAATAAATATTGTACATATTGAAAAAGCATACAAAAAGTGCACAATTGTATATGTCTATCTCTTATAGATATCCCACAATAACATTTTTTTGTCATTTACTTTTAACAACAAATACCGGCTAATTTTCGAAGCGATTTTAACCAATACAGAATTAATCCTTATCCAATTTTATACCCAAAATAAATTGTTAATTTAATATAGATCTATGTTGCCTTTTACAGTTTATGGTTTAAATGAATATTTTCGAAGATATTACAGATTTAAAAATTGCGGGCAGGAGTGGCCAGCCGAGGCCGCAGGAGTTCGCAGTTTTTCTGTAGTGTATTTAGTATTGCACCCGTGGAAAGCTGGGGAGGGCCGCTAGTTGTCTATAAATTTTAAATTAATATCTGTAATATTTTGATTGTTTTAGCGTTCGTTGCACTTGCAGTCTGCCAAAATGTCAGTTTTGTGTTCTTTATGGAGACTTTACATCCTACAATGCGTGTTTGGTAAGTCTATGATGTGTCAGTGTACAGTGTTTTGTTTATTCCACGAGATCTGTTTTGTTTTTCCTGTTTCTGTCTTTTTTGAAGTGAAACTTCTTTACGCACGCTTGACTTGGGGAGTAAGCTGGCGAACGCGTGACGTAAGCGTTACGAAAAGTGATCGGGCAAGGCGAACGGAAGTTAAGCCGTGGCGCGAGCTTGGTACTACAAGGTCTACAATGAGTGTTTTTTTTTTTTTCAATAAAAATAGAAGATCTATGCAAAAATATTAATTTACCAATGAAACCATGAAATAAATTTAAATATTTATAGAAAAATAATATATGTATATGTATATGTGTATACATGTATATGTTGTACACACATATATATATATATATATATATATATATATATATATATATATATATATATATACATACAGATGGAGCGAAAGAAGTTTTTCTTCAGTCGTGTGGTCATAAGCACACTCGTATTTTATTTTTGATGGTGCGCTTAGAAATTATAATATTTATTGACATACTTAACGAAATGTATGCACTGGTTGACTGGATGCTAACTAGGATACAGAAATCTGTATGTAGATACTGTAAGCCCTGCCTCTTAAACTAGGAAAACCTGTATTAGTGTTCAATAGTAAGGTTACTTACATTAGGAATTATTTATACAACATTATGTTTTGTTTATGCAAAACCTGAAACACGTGTCCAGTATTTTTAAGTAAATAATCTATGTACGAAATCTTTAAAAATAAATCATGAAAAACCACAAAGTTATGAGCTTGTTATCTTACTTGGTGATCCCAAAAAATATGTTCAACGCACCGCTCGCCCGCCCACGCCTAAGGCAGCGCGGTGCGGGGGCTCCTAGTACTATGATATACCGTCTGCTGTGTTGTGCGCTCCGTAATCACACTGCAACAATTTCTAAATATATTTGGGTAAAAATATAACATGGTGTAAAATGATTGGTATCGATTCAGTTGCTTATTCTCAACGAACTATATTCAGGTTTGGTATAACGTAAAAATGACGTTGTATAACTGCCGACATATAACTATACTATATACAGACGACAGAAGGTCAAGCTATCCCAAACCGTCAAATATTTTCAATCAAACTTGAGCCTTAATCCTTTAGCCATAAAGTTGAAAATCTAATAAGAAATCTTAGTAGCTTGATGTGCTGTCATCTGTACAACGATAACACTTTTTACCAATTAATATTTATTTGCCTTTAAGTCGAGTAACATAAACCTCAAACCCTATGTTTAAGTAAATAATTTACGACCGAACACAAACGTTAACGTACCTTATGGATGGCGCTCTTGTTTATGTCTTTGCATTGGACATTACTTTTTTTAATAATTACAATTTTTATAAAAACTTGTTTTATAATATTAAACTTCTTCTTCTTCTCAGCCTATAGAAGTCCACTACTGGACATAGGCCTCCCACAAGGATTTTTTGAAGTGAAACTTCTTTACGCACTGTTATACCCTTACAATGTTAGTGGAATGGCTTAGCAACGCTCAGATGTGCCACGTCAGCATTATGGGTTACAGTACGTCATTCATGAGCCCAGCGGGGCAGTGGGTTCTAAATCTCGGTACGGGTCGGAGGTCCTAACTCTTACTATTTCTACTATTTCTGTATTCTAAATCCTACTTATTAATTAAATCCTATTTTAGCTTAAATAATAGTTTTTTTAAAAACAAGTTTCCTAAGTCTCGTATAATATTTGGTGGCAGCGGTGGGATACGAAAATCCCCTACCCGAATACGTCTTCGAAGAAAACTAAAGTGCCAGTGAAATCAAGTGTTCATAAATATTCTAAATCTATTTCGAAAGTGCTAAAAGTTAAAGCAAGTTCCAAAACCAGTATAATAAAATAAGTGTCGTGTCAGTGCAAGAAATCGAAGTGCTCAACCGACACCCTGTCTTGAGTGTTGCATCCCGCAACCGAGACCGGCTTTCATCCTCTGCTGGTCCAGAGGTCTACTACAACTGCTGTTCAGCTGTTTACCGCTGGAGAAGCGGTCACGATGTTCCTGAATATCCTCACAATGATGGCGTTCCTGTGAGTGATCTAAAAGTCAACTTCATCTACCTTGACCGTTATTATATCCTAGCACGAATACTAGAATTAACTCAGAGTCTAAATAGTCCTATCTAACTATTTTAATACCATAAGTTTATTGTAAACTGCTCATACATTGTAACCGATAAAACATTATTGTACCGTTACTGATTATTTTGTTTAGACTACGCGTTTCGATTACGCGTCTATAACACTGAGTCACTTATACAAAGTAGCATAAGCTAGAGGTGATTTCTTATTATTAAGATAAGTTGTATTTTATTGTGTAAAATCAAATCATGGCTTCTAAACATGAAACAAAAGAAGAAAATTCCAGTGGTCCTAGGAATACAAGGGCCGAAATTGAAGAAAAAATAGAACTCGGTATTCTATTTAAATTCATCAAATCATTCGATGGTTCCAGGGAAAAGTTAAATCCCTTTATCACTAATTGCCAGAGCGCATTTGATATAGCTACTAAAACTCAAAAATCTATCCTATTCAAATATATTCTAAGTCAATTAACAGATAAAGCTGAAACTACATGTAGTGTCAAAGAGTTCGAGTCCTTTGATCAATTCATCGAGTTCCTAAAACACCAATTTGGTGAAAGAAAACACTATGCTCATTTACTCACTGAACTTCAGGATTGTAAACAAAACTCTTCTGAAACAGTTAATCAGTTTGCATTAAAAATAGAAACATGCTTAGCGAAATTACTTACGGAAATAAACATTTCTATTCCAACAAAACGTAAAACAGAGTTAGCAGGTCGTGTAGCTGCAATGCAAGATCTTGCACTTCACACCTTCATAATAGGTCTCTTACCACGGATATCACAAGTCGTTAGATGTCGCAACCCCGACTCGCTAAATTCCGCTATAAGTTTCGCAGTTGAAGAAGAAAAAATTATATCTAGCATCTATAAAAGATCCGCATCCAGTACTCACTCCAGTAATGACAGATTAAAAAACATTAATTATCGCCGTGATTCCCAATCGTCGCGTTTTCCAAATCCACGGAATTACCAATCTGATCATTCAAAGGTAAATACCAACGATATGATATGTCGTTACTGCAAAAACATAGGCCATACTATTGAAAATTGTCGCAAAAGACAATACAACAACAGTAGAAATCAATCTACTGCTTCTACTTCCGATGGCCGTCAACCTAATTCTACACAAACTTCAAGTTCTAAGCCAACTCGTAAAGTTTTTATCTTAAAGCGAAACGAGGAAGATAATCTAGATGAAATCAATCAAAATGATTTAAACGAGTAAAATTTCCTGAACGGTATCGCGCAGGAAATTCGTCTTACCATACTAAAGCCGATGCCTCTCTCTTCACTGTATCCCCTGAATCAATTACTAAATCCGCTGAATCGCGTACTAAATCCACTGTATCTGTGAAAACAACAAATCCTAAATCCACTGAATCTATGAAAAAATCGATTACTAAATCCGCTGAATCGTGTACTAAATCCACTGTATCTGTGAAAACAACAAATCCTAAATCCACTGAATCTATGAAAAACTCGATTACTAAACCCACTGAATCACTTACCAAACCCACTGGATCTTTGAAAAAACAAATTACAAAATCCACTGAATCGCACCTCGTATCGTATAATCGCAATCGTATCTATGAAAAATCCGTTTACTAAATCCACTGTATCCATGGAAAAACCATTTACTAAATCCTCTGAATCGCTTACCAAATCCGCTGAATCACACACTAAATCCACTGTATCTATGAAAAATCCGTTTACTAAATCCACTGTATCTATGGAAAAACCATTTACCAAATCCTCTGAATCCCTTACTAAATCCACTGAATCTAAGAAAAAATCCACTACTAAATCTACTGAATTACTCACTGAACTCACTGAATCCGCTATTCCTACTAAGTCCTCTGAATCGCTTACTAAATCCACTGAATCTAAGAAAAAACCCACTACTAAATCTACTGAATTACTCACTGAATACACTGAACCCGCTATTCCTACCAAATCCTGTAAAGTGCAAAATCCAAACATGAAATCGACCGACTCTACTTCCATTCCAAATCGTAAAACATCCTCCGATAATTCACCACATCTGAAACAGAAAACAAATGTGAAAATCTATAAAATACATCAAAACACAGAGAAAAGATATTTACCTCACGTAATAATTGATACTCCGGTTGCCGATAAGCCTTTATCCTTCTTAATTGACACTGGTTCCTGCATAAGTCTGCTGAAATTAGATTCTATGTCCAAAGTCCCAAAGTTAAGTGATGATATAATAATCCTCAAAGGAATTGATCCTGGAGACGAAACAACTTCAACCCTAGGCAGTTTTGAAATGCAAACATTCAAAAAAGATGGCAAACCTTATATCCATAATTTTCACGTTGTCAAAGATATTAGCCTAAGTTTCGACGGCATCATAGGTAACGACCTCCTGAAAAACTTAGGTTGCCAAATCGACTATCTTCAAGGAACTTTACAGATAGATGAATATTATATCGACTTGAAATTCGCTGAACCATTATATAACATTCCACCTCGTACTGAAACTGTAATTGAATGCACAGTAAGTAATCCACATATAAAGGAAGGTCTGCTCATAGACCAACACATCTCTGATTCATTATTAGTAGCCAACTGCGTAGTAAGCGTGAAAGAAAACAACCGTATTAACATTACAGTTGTCAATATCTCCGAAGAGTCCGTTATACTCCAATCTAACCTTAATCTAACACTAGAACCCTTAGGCACTCAAGCTTGTTCAAAACCTCAAGAATCATTGTCTCCTATGCACGTTTCTACAAGAACTAAAAAAGTTCTCCAGCATCTTAGGATGTCTCACCTCAATGAAGAGGAATATAATGTCCTATTACAAGTCTGTACAGACTTTTCCGATATCTTCCATCTTCCTGGCGATAAGCTCACACACACTACAATCGCCGAACACAATATCAGAACAAATACAGATATCCCTATTCAAACTAAATCTTATAGATTTCCTGAATGTCATAAAAAGGAAGTCGAAAATCAAATTAACAAAATGCTTGAAGAAAACATCATAACACCTTCTAATTCACCATGGTCCTCACCCATTTGGGTTGTGCCCAAAAAGCTGGATGCTTCGGGACAACAAAAATGGAGAATCGTTATCGACTATAGAAAACTCAACGACGTTACTATTGGAGAAACATGTCCTATTCCACAAATAACTGAAATTTTAGATCAATTGGGGAAAAGTCAATACTTTACAACTTTAGATTTAGCCTCAGGCTTCCATCAGATTCCTATGTCCGAGCAAGACGCTCCCAAAACCGCCTTTTCTATACCACAAGGTCATTTCCAATTTTCAAGAATGCCATTCGGGTTAAAAAATGCCCCTTCTACTTTTCAAAAAGTAATGAACACATGCTTGTGTGGACTTTAAGGCTCACGATGCTTTGTTTATTTAGACGACATTGTAGTGTACTCACCTGACTTACCAAGTCACATTCAAAATCTGTCCGCTGTTTTCGATAGGCTCAGGAACTATAACCTGAAACTCCAACCAGATAAATGCGAGTTCCTATGCAAAGAAGTGGCTTATCTTGGTCACCTCATCAACAAAGACGGTGTTCAACCAAATCCTAGAAAAGTCAAATGTATCACTGAATTTCCAAAACCAAAATGCCCAAAAGATATAAAATCTTTTCTTGGACTCGTATCTTACTATAGACGTTTCATACCTGACTTTTCCAAACTAGCAAAACCATTAACATCTCTCCTAAAAAAGGACACACCGTTCAATTGGAACAATGAACAACAGCTCGCTTTCGAAAACTTAAAAACTAAATTAGTTACGTCACCGGTGTTAGCATATCCCGATTTTACCAAACCCTTTATCCTAACCTGTGACGCTTCCAACTTCGCTGTTTCAGCTATATTATCCCAAGGTCCAATCGGAAAGGACCGTCCAATCGCTTACGCGTCTCGAACACTCAATAAGGCTGAGTGTAATTATAGCGTTACTGAAAAAGAATGCTTAGCTATTATCTTTGGAACTAAAGCCTTCCGACCCTATCTGTACGGAAATCGATTTACCATAGTCACTGATCACAAACCACTACAGTGGTTATTTAACTGCAAGGATCCCGGCTCTAGGCTAGTACGCTGGCGACTCAAATTAGAAGAGTTTGACTATGATATTGTATACAAGAAAGGGAAAATGAATACTAACGCTGATGCTTTGTCTCGATTTCCAGTTAACCCTATCCAAGGTAAACCTTCGACAACCTCTGATCCTCAATTACTAGACCTTGACACTGAATTCGATGATCCTTTAGAGGATCCTTTTATAATTTTTCCAACTCCGATTCCGTTCTCTTTCGAAGATAACGACCTACTAAATCACGAAATAAATCCCGACTCTAATATACTACAAAATCCTATACCACAAAATGAACCAATACTATCTCCAGATCTCATAGATCTAGGACCAAACCTACCTTACCTTGAGACTAGCCCTAACAGTGCTGATCTTAACCTTGACTTCGACTCGCTACAAATTCCCTCACCAAATGAGCAATCAAATCTAAATGAGGAGAATTATTCCCAATTCCTAAAGTCAAATAAAAATAATACTTGCAACACAATTCTAAAAGAACATAACGAAAGCCTCCTTAAAACAACATGCAAGGTAATATTAATTCCTACATCAATAGACTTAGACGAATCAAATCCCTACATCCCCGAAATTCTCCTAAATTCTGGCAACGAAGACGAAATCCTTAACTCAGAAAAAGAATTATACCACTTTCTAAAAACTGAATACGACGGCAAAACTGTTTACTTCATCTTTACAAAAGTTCACCACTTTGATGAGTTACCTTATCATGCTATTTATGATACCCTGAAACGAATTAGAAGCGAAATCCTGAAATTCGAACAAATAACAGACGTTGCTATCTCCGATTTCAAAAATCCATTTGATAATCACTCCTATGTCAAAATCTACAATATCCTAACTCATATTTTTCACAACACAAACATTCAAATCCACGTTTACCTAAATAAAACAATATACCCTACTCTGAGTGAAAGACCCAAAATCATGCGTGAAAACCACGATATTCCTACAGCCGGACACTTAGGCTCGACACGAATGTACAACAGAATACGAGAACAATTCTATTGGAAAGGCATGCGAAGCGACATAGAAGACTATGTCAAGAAATGTAAACTATGTCAGGAAAATAAAGCACTGAGAAAATTAAATAAGGCCCCAATGGAAATCACTACTACATCCACAGCACCGTTTCAGAGAATAGCACTGGACATAGTAGGACCTTTACCCGAGTCCGGTCCTGCTAAACTTAAGTATATACTCACCTTACAAAATGATCTAACTAAATATTCAATCGCTTACCCGATACGTAGTACAACCGCCGAAGAATCTAGCGATTGTCTTATTCATTTTATATCCTTATTCGGAATTCCTAAATCTATCTTAACTGATCAAGGTACTAACTTTACGTCCGACCTTTTTAAAACTACTTGCAAATTCCTTAAAATTAAACAATTATGGTCATCGCCTTACCACCCTCAGACGCAAGGCGCTTTAGAACGCAGTCATTCGACTCTCAAAGAATATTTAAAATCCTTCGTAAATACGGACCAAGACAACTGGCCGACTTATGTCTATACAGCTATGCTGACTTATAACACAACGGAACATTCAACGACAAAATTTACTCCTTACGAGCTAATATTTGGTCATAAACCCTTTATTCCTAACTCCATCTATGAAACTGAACCTAACACAACCTATTCAGACTACATTAGAATGTTACAACATAAATTTAAACACACTAGAGAAAAAGCCTTGGAAAATATATTAAAATCCAAGGAATCTTCTAAATCCTATTACGACTCTCATACTAAATCACCACCACACTACAAAGCTGGTGACTACGTCTACCTTAAGGCCCATCTGAGGCTCAAAAAGGCACTCTCGCCTATCTGGAAAGGACCTTACAAAATCATTAAAGTTCACAATAACAACACAGCTACGCTTCTTATAAACAGACGTCATGTGACTCATCATTTCGATCAAATGAAACCTGCGGTAATTAACGACTCCGTATTACTGTTAGAGATCGATTAATATAATTAATTATTTACATGTAAGTATTAGCTATTAATTAGAATAGGTCCTTAACGTAGTCTAACTGATTTCATTAATTCTATTTCAGCGCCTCGGTCAATGCGCATCAAGACCTTATCAAACCTCTTCCTTCTAGTTCCGGTATATACTTCGATAACCTAGGAAAACTTAAAACGATTAAGGGAAAATTAAATATAATTAGTCATGTAAACATTTCTCTTATAAATCCTCACCTTTCTAGCCTCGATGATATAATGAGCATACTTAAGAAAACATGTCAAAAATCGAGCAACCTTCAATGCGATGATATACTATCTCCACTCACATTTCGGTACAACGAAATTAAACGCGAGTTTGACTCTATCTCACATCTAATGTCAAAACGTAATAAACGTTCAGCATGGTTCGCCGGAATAGGCACCGTTTTCAAACATGTTTTCGGCACTCTAGATGAAGATGACGCATCAAAATACGATTCCGCTATTGAATCATTTCAAAACCACGAGAAAAAGCTCGCGGAACTAATGAAAGAAAATATCTTAATTACTACTACTTCTCTAGAATCTTACAAAGAAACGATTAATAAATTAAAATATAACGAAGTTTCTCTTAAAAATACTCTAAGCCAACTCATACTACAATTAAATAATATCACAGAAACTTCTAAAATCCTGATATCCGAAACTAAATTCCATTCCATACTTGCTAATCTCGAAAGTTCTCTACTAGCATTGTCGTTTCAGCTTGAAGACATAACAAACGCTATCCTGTTGTGTAGTCAAAACATCCTGCATCCAAACATAATAAGTCCTACGCAATTATACTACGAACTCGTTGATAACGACAGGCACCTAGAGACACTGGAATTCCTGTAACGCTAAGTCTAGATAATATCCATATAATATTAAGCATATCTGAAGTCGCTTGTTATTATTATAAGAATAAACTTGTATTCGTTTTACAAATACCTTTAGTTACTAATGATGAATTTATTTTGTACCATAATTTAGCATTACCGACCCCTCATGGGTCAGATAATCCTAATACTTTTAGTTTAATTTTACCTTCTAGTTCGTATATTGCTATTTCTAAAGATAAGCTAAACTTCTGTAATCTAGATACCCTAGATAAATGTAAAACAATGTACTCTGAGTTCTTTCTATGTGAGATACCTACGGTATTATTGACAAACGTCAGTCCTACGTGTGAAAGTGAACTATTAACTAAAACAATTAGTGCTATTCCTACTCAGTGTGAAACCAAAACAATTGTTGGCGAATTGTACATTTGGAAATAGCTTATAAACAATCAATGGATTTTCGTGCAGTCTCGTTCAAGCAAAGTTTCAATGGACTGTAATAACTCCGAATTACGTGAAATCATAGTATCCGGAACTGGTATACTACGCATTCCAAATCAGTGTACAGTCTACACAAAAAGTGCAAGACTTATATCGTCAAAAGACTCAATCAATGTAGAAATTCCTATTCCTAGATTAGACTTTAGCATTATAAATGATTCATGTTGTAAATTAGATACTAAGTCTACTACTAGTTTAAATTATTATTTAGTTAAAACTACTACTAGTTTAAATTATTATTTATTTATTTTTGTAGTAAAATAGGGGATATGATATTTCATATCCCCTATTTTACTACAAAATATTGACTTAGATGATTTAACTTTAAAGAAACAAAACAACAAGTTATATTCAGATTTAAATAAACTTATTGATGAAGAACCTGTTCTAGTAAAATACGGGACACACTATTCTATTCTGACCATATGTATTCTAGTTATACTAATATCTTTTATAGCATTCAAGTTATGCAAAATTATTTGTAAACATAGATCTAAGTTCTATATTTCTTGTGTAAAACCAATGACTCATACCGATGACGATGTCAGTAATCATAATATTAGTACTGAACCTGAAAACTCTTCAATTCCATTACCTAGATTACGTGATATAGTTTAAATTCCTGAATTTCGGCTTTTATCCCCGAATTTCAGTCTTATGGGGGGGGCTGTTATACCCTTACAATGTTAGTGGAATGGCTTAGCAACGCTCAGATGTGCCACGTCAGCATTATGGGTTACAGTACGTCATTCATGAGCCCAGCGGGGCAGTGGGTTCTAAATCTCGGTACGGGTCGGAGGTCCTAACTCTTACTATTTCTACTATTTCTGTATTCTAAATCCTACTTATTAATTAAATCCTATTTTAGCTTAAATAATAGTTTTTTTAAAAACAAGTTTCCTAAGTCTCGTATAATAGCACCCTTGACTTGGGGAGTAAGCTGGCGAACGCGTGACGTAAGCGTTACGAAAAGTGATCGGGCAAGGCGAACGGAAGTTAAGTGGGGGATATAAGCACAGAGGCGCCTGTGGCGCGAGCTTGGTACTACAAGGTCTACAACGAGTTGTTTTTTTTTTTTTTTTCAATAAAAATAGAAGATCTATGCAAAAATATTAATTTACCAATGAAACCATGAAATAAATTTAAATATTTATAGAAAATGAATATATGTATATGTGTATACATACAGATGGAGCGAAAGAAGTTTCACTTCAGTCGTGTGGTCATAAGCACACTCGTTTTTTTTATATTGGGGGGCATTCCCATAATCGAGGGGATTACGCCATACTTCTCGATTATTTACGACTCTCATACAGTTACTATAAGTCACTTTGCGAAGATTATGAAATGAAATCGTTTATTAAGTAAGATCACCGATCACTTTTACACGTCATGTTTTTATTTTTCTTTTTTTAAACTAGATGAAGCCGGCATTTCCTAACTGACTACCTCTGAGAAGAAATAGCCGAAACAAACTCAGGGATCATCGTCTTTTTCAAGTCCAGACATTAAAAATGATCATGTTTACAATAATTTACCTTATAATTACCCATATTACTTAATAACAATGCTTAACAGAGCGAGCAGCTCAGTCCCAAGCTTTTTTGTCTTCTAAATAATCTGTGATTTTATAATACCCCTTTTTGCAAAGTTTGGCCTTTAGGTCCTGCTCGGTGGTAGGCCATAACATCGGCCGCCGGCAGAAGTTACCACGCGTTTTGTCGTGTTCCGGCTTGATGTCTGGTGAAGCCGTACGGAGGACGGGTCTGAGCAGTTGTGTTGCGATGTGTGCCGGGTACGATGCGCCAAATGTTGTTGTCTTGGGAGTTTGGTCGTGGAGGGTCTTCTGATTAATCTCCCTTTGGCACAGCATCGTTGGTCGTGTTGTTGGGTTAAACATAGCATCACCTCGCTCAACTGCCGTCTTCCTTCCTATTCGCTCAGTTTTTCTGAGTGAATAGGCTCTTAATAAACTAGCGCGCTTTACCATCAACGATAGCATCACTGCTTACCATCAGGCGGGATTGCAGTCAAGCGCTAGTTTATAATTATTAAAAGGTATATAGTTTTTAAATCGTTTAATGGGTAAGTTTCGAATGTCATCCCACCTAGCCGGGTGAATCCTGCTTTATGTTTGCCGTTCCCTTACAAAATACTTTATGTATCAACAATCGTTGTGTGCCACAATCCCCACGCTTGGCAGGCGAGTTGGAGATCGCAGTAATTTGTTATTCCTCAGGAGAAGCGCTGCTGCCCGCTTCCCTGGCGAGAGCTCCCTTAGTCGCCTCTTACGACAACCACGGGAGGACATGGATTGGTACTATTCTATGCCCGGTACCACAGGGTCCACACGGGAAACTAAACTTACATTGATATTAAACTTACATCATTATTATCAACAAACACTCATGCATTATGCAGGAATAGTCATAGTCATAGCCAGGAACAGGGCCCTATTTATTAAAACCAACACAGCAATTCCAAAAAGCGGCAAAATTAACATATTTAATTTCGGTGTTCTATAGGATACATTCTGGGGAGTGTGCGAGGGAATTGCACGATTTAATTCCCCCATCTCCGTTCCACCATCGGACGACCTGTCGTACGGCGAGTTTCCACCCTTATGTTGATAACACCTCTACGATCCGGACGAAGCGTTTCGCCTCGTCCTTTATACCGCGTACATCGAGGGACTGGAACAATCTGCCGGCGGCGGTGTTTCCGTCGGACTACAATTTGAGTGTCTTCAAGGCTAGAGTGAATAGGCTCTTAATAAACTAGTGCGCTTTCCCATCAACGATTGCGTCACTGCTTACCATCAGGCGGGATTGCGGTCAAGCGCTGGTTTATATTTTAATAAAAAAAAAAGGTAATGCCTATAGTGACAATGTATTAGTTTTGTAGAAAACTATGAAGGAAAGTTATAAAATTGCACGTTTGTCGGTTTGGCAGCTTAATATGGGTCACCTATTGTTTTATTATTACGTATACGAATAAGTGCCTGCCGTTTTTTGAACACGCGGACGAGCATTATGATGTAGGAGAATCATTTTGTTATATCTGGAGTATGGGCACGTTTTTCCTATTCCTTCTATCTTCCTCCAATAGTGCTTCCAATTTCGTGTCTTCCTACGATTTAGGTCTTCCATTGCGTTCTTAAGTTTTTAAACATTTCACGACAACTTTTCTCTCTTGAAGCAGCTTCACCATAAGTATTTACAAGCAATGGATGGGACGGCTGCAGATTTCTTCAAATTTAAGAATTAACAGAAATTTCCGCAAATGTCGCTTATTCGGCACAACAATTGACATTTTTGCACAAAAATAATAAATCGGAACACAACGAATCGCTTGGCGGCAAGACTTTGTTTGGTGGGTGGTAACTTCTGCCGGTAGCCGATGTTATGGCCTACCACCGAGAAAACCACCTACCACATCTTTTATTAAACGGCGGAAACTTATATGTACACCTAATAAAACGCAACCTATTCTAGAAACTTCAACAGCGTCTAATAACCAAACTGTACCACAACTCTCTTACGTAAAGGGTTTACAGGACCTCAGTAGATCAGTCCCCGTCACAAAAACACTGACACATTGTCGGTTCACCTCGCTCTTTAATAAATAAAACCAACAAGGACCAAAGGATTCAAGGACCATGTCTATGAAAAAACACTTCTGATGTGGAACCCTTTCGTATTTGAAAGTGTTTGGGGTTTTTAATGTGACCGTAAAGGGATGACTATGAAGATGTTAGGGGTTAAATTTTTTGCCCGACTGCTCCAAATTGAGGGTAGTTTTTTATAGACTTATAAATTACGGTGCTTTACCTTGGAAAGGCAATGGTGGTCCTCTGGTAATAGAACTCACATACGAGTCCATAGGTCATGGGTTAGAATCTAAACAAAGGAAGTCCGTGTTCCAAGATTGTAGGGTGATTAAACAGAGAGGTGCCGCCAACACAATAATAAATTAAAACTCAAACAATGCTGGTCATAGGAATAATCCTAAACCATAGAAAAAAACCTAGCATCAAAAATAAAAAAATGAAAAGTTTCAACTAAATCGCATAAATTTGCTAGCGGAATAGAACATCCTATAAAAATATTGGTTCACTGACCTCCGATCGGCGACAGCGCGATCCTGTATCGACTTGCTTTTTTCACGCCATTATTTTGAAAGTTTGGTACCGCAGGATGTGGCGGTCAACATTTACATCATGTAGAAAATGTGAAAAATGAAAAATAATTTTGTGTGACTAAAGTAATGGACATATTTATATGATGTTTTATGGGTACACTGAGAATGTGTTGAGGAACACGATGTTTAATTTATTGTTGTGTTGTCAGCACCACTATTTATGAACGCGGATGCTTCATAATGGCAATGGCTTCAATTTCCTTGTTTACAAACTACATCAAATTTTAGTTTAGTGCATCTTTTTCTTTCTATATTAATAAGAAAAGGACAGAAAATAAAATATTTATATAGTCCTGTCAAATTAAGATATTCCATATTATACCAATTTAGACGTGTTTAAAAACATGGCGTCTAAGGTCCGTATTATACGTCAGTCAAAACTGGTTGAAACTAGTTTTAAGTAATGTTCAAACAGAGATCAATGCTTGAGTTTCCTTCTGGAATACGGACCTAAGAATACTTCAATTTACGTCAGACGTTGACTACTTTGACAGGACCTAACTAATATGTTATTTTCTATCCTTTTCTTAGTGAAATAGAACGAAAAAAATGCAATGAAATTAAATTTAGTTTATTTTGTGAATAAGGAAATCGGCGTCCCACTGCTGGGCAAATACCTCCCTACTTTCCTTCTACCTCTGTCTAACCAGACCTGCCAAGGCCCAATCTTTATTAAAGGAATCCAGCTCACTCCATGCTCAGAATTTCAACCATGGATTTTTATTTTTCCTCTCCCAACGGTAACCCATTAACTTTAACTCAATATGAGTGCAAGGGAGCGCAAACAGCTCGATAGTCGCGCTTGTGGTGAGGCTTGATTGCTCCATCATCTCCCAATGATGTAAGCGGCATGTGCCTACCGTGCCGCCGTGGCGTCGCGGTCAACACGCCTGCCTGCGACGTTTAGGCCCCGGCCAGGTCATGACGGAAAACAATCTTTTCCTGATTCTCCTGAGTCTTGGATGTTTATATATATATGTATCTATTATAAATATAGTATCGTTGAGTAGTATCCCATAACACAAGTCTCGAAATTACTTTGGGGCTAGCTCAATCTGTATGATTTGTATAAAAAATAAAAATAAATTGAAAATTTATTTTTAGCGACTTCGTTCGCGTGGTTTAGTTATACTCCGCTCCTATTGGTCACAGCGATATTATATAGCCAAAAGCCGTCCTGAATTAATGGGCTATCCAACGCAAAAACAATTTTTCAATTCACACCAGTAGTTCCTGAGATTAGCGTGTTCAAACAAACAAACAAACGAATTCTGCCAACAAGCATTATCAAGGGGTAACGTATCACCCAGTAACTGAGTTGTGAAAACTGGAAGCCGATCGGTTTTTAGTTAGGAAAAGGCTAAGTAGATGATATTTTAGTTGTTTAATAAATAATTTGCTTGGCCTTTCTAAGAAATTATTTAACTATTAATAATTTACACAATATGTCAATTTGCCATGTTATGGCCATTTTACTCAACTGTCAACGAATAATGATTTAAATTTGAATACTGTTACGGGTAATTGAAATTGTTAGTCAACAGGTCAAGGTATTTCCAAACAGTCTTGATCCTTAATGCTATAGAGATAAAGTTTAAAATCTATTAAAAAATCTGACAGATTGTAGTAGTTGTATATCCTGTCGTCATTATTGAGGAAAAATAGAAGCCGTTTCTTGTTCAATGATATAAACTCTATAGATACTAGTGAAACACGACAGCAGATGAATCTCTTCTCAAAATCTTTGTCCTGACATTCAAAGAATTCAATATGACTATAAATCCATCTAAAGCCAAGCAGTATAACAAAAACTCGTCTATTATTCAAAAAGATAATATAACACCTGTAAAATCAGTCGCAGGACATTCGTACCGGGCTTAGATCTACAAATTACAATATCTACCAAATCCTTTTGTCGGCAGGGTTAGGCCGACCCTACCCTGTCTTAATTAACTTCGGACCCAAGCAAGATTTCAATTATAATGGGACCAAAGATACGCTTAAAACATTATCATTTGCACTCCGAATGTAATGAAATGTAGTTTATTGAAGTTTACACTTTGGATAGGTTGATATATCTTGGGACTTGTAATTAAAGGTAAATTGATACCAGATGTACCTAATTTATTCAAATTAGTCTGAAAATCAGCACTTTCGCTCATCACATCCTGGTGATTACGCTGGGGAAAAAAAAGTAGCGCAACTAACTCCACATTAGAAAAGCTGTCAGAAAAACTTCTAGTTTCTAGACAATAGTAGGCCAAATTTAAGTAAACAGTTAGATTATTTTGTGAATATAAGACGTATTTATCCGTCAGTAAACATTGCTGCAATAATGTGCCATCCAATGTTCAAAATATCAGTAAAACACATTGCAACCACATACCTAATAAATACCATTTTTTGCATCAATGACAGAAGCATCTGCAACAGGCAACACTTGTCTTGTCAATTAAGTTGAACAGTTGGTCTAGACTGAGATTCTTAGATCTTTGATAATCTATTTATTTATTTATAGATTCTTTATTGCAAACTAAAAACATCATCATCATCATCAATCTTTTGATTTCGTCCCTCTGCTGGGCACATGTCTTCTCTCATATAAAGAAGGATTGAGCGTAACCACCACGTTTGCTTAATACGGGTTGGCGATAACAGACTTAAAATCCAGGTTTCCTCAAGATGTCTTTCTTCACCTAGTAATCAGTCATTGGTGTCAAAAATATACTTAGAAAGTATATAACTTTAGAAAAGTTGCATTGATACCTGTCTGACCTGGAATCAAACCCGCACACTCATACTTGAGAGGCTGGTGCTTTAATCACTAGGCCACCAAAACATACATCGAACAAAATACATTAATCACAACAAAACATACAATGGGCGGCCTTATCGCTAATGCGATCTCTTCCAGGCAACCAAAGAATGGATAGATTCACCCAAATCACAAATGGGACTGTCGTTAGTGCAAATATTATTAAATACAATATACTAAAATAGATACACAAATACACATATACTCGTTAATTATAAGCCCTTAATTTTGACAACTAATCTTGCCATGGGGATCGTGTTATTCCAAACTCCAAAACCAAGGAGCAGACAAAGAGTATCTGGTTCATCCAAGGGGGGTTTTGGAGGTCAAAAAGATGCTCCTTCTAACATATTACAGTATTAAGTTCCACCCGGTTAGACGGAAAGCCGGCCTAATAGAGATGCGGAAAGCTAAGCAGAAGATTTGAGACAGTAGAGACGTCAAACCTCATGCTTGGAAGTGCCCACGCTGGAAGATGATGGATTTAGGCCGCTGCCTCGAATCTTGCGGGCAGCGAAGCGGCGGCGGCAGCGGCGCGGGAGCCGGTCGGGCATCGAAGACCAGTTCTCGAAACTAGCGGGCAGATCGCGCGTCACTATAGCCGCGTAGTGTTGTGTTCACGATTGTGTCCACGAGATATTTGTTTTTATTCGCGATAGAAATGGCAGCAACATCTTTTTGATTTAAATTTATTTTTAACTCTCGATCACCGCTCGCTGCCCGCAATATTCGAGCGCGAGAAGTACACCGCTCGCTGCCCGCCGCCGCCCCGCTGCCGCGGCGCTGTTTTCGAGAACCGGACCGTTTGGTTTTACGCATAAGATCCTGCCGCTCACTCGCCGCCGCCGCTGCTCACAAAATTCGAGGCAGAGGCCTGATAGTTGTCACGGAGATGACGCATCACATCACCACACCCCTCCCACATCATGCTACTACCTCAGGCAACGTCTAGATTAAGTGGTGAGTCTATAATACTGAACACAGGCTGAAATTCTCAAAATTTAAAGGCATTCTCCAAAGACCGGGCTCCTACACCTATGACACTTATGGTACCTTTTCTTCATCTCAAAAATCTGCCCCGCAAAAAACAAACCGTACTAAATTTGCTTGACGTAGGTACATTGCTTCCGCAAATAAATCAATTTTCACACCCATCATTTTATATCAATTCACAAGAAAAAGAAAGATTTACTTAAGAATGGGAATTTGATTCTATCTATATAAATTTGATAATATTACTTTTTGTTCGCCAATCAGATCCACGGTCGGGGAATATTTACCAAACCATTGGGGTTCGTCTTCCGAAGGGCAAGGAAATGTGTAAATACCAAGAACCAGTAGGTAGGTACCTATATAATATAGGGTTGTCATTTTATATCTGCATAATATATCAAAAATAAGTATGGAGCTGCCCCCATGCTACTTACTATTCTTTGTTTTTTAGTTTTCATATTGAGACATAAACAATTAGTCAAAATTTATCACAACTTTCTGCGATACGAAAAAGAAAAAGAATTCCTAACTTGTGAACATTAATCGTACAGCGCCATTCGTTCACTTAGTGGCTTAATTTTTAGTTATACAAATAGAACACATTATGTAAGCAACTAAATCTAATTTAGTTGAAGCAATAAAAAACCCTATAAATTTGAAGCGATTAAATCCAATTTATTTGAAGCAATTAAATTTAATTAATTCAAGCAATGAAATCAATAGGTATATTTTAATCTATTCAATCCAGTTTAATTGAAGCAATGAAATTGAACTAAATTGAAGCAATTAAATGCAATAGGATTGAAGCGGAAACGACCACATCCGTTCATCCATACTAAATATTATAAATTTTAAGGTGAAACAAACTGAAAGGATTGCCATGAAACTGGACCAGGAGGTATTCTGGGTAACTTTTGGTTCCGGTAGCTCTATCTTAGCTGAGCATAATGTAAAATGTACAGGAGGTGTAACACCTTTTTTTTTGTTTGGTATGTTAATCACCAAATGACCTCTTCCGCTCTGGGCGGAGCGGAAGGGCGTGTCAGACTTTTACTGACTAAAACCCACCCGTGTTTCTTCATTTGCCTGTACGACGGCCAGGGCCACGGTTTCTTGAGGTGTGTCTGTGAGGTAAGCTGTAGGTGTACTCCTTTTTATGCGGCTGACATATCCATATTGGGACAAAAGCCCAAAAGCAAAAGGTGTACTCCGCATGCATACAAACGGAATCGTACAAGAATAAGTCATATGACGCAAGATTGAAAAGTTATGGCAATAGACTAGCGGTGGTTCCAGCTTATAGTATTTTGAGAGTGTTATTATATAAAAGAGAGTGTTAGTATATGACATATTCAGAAATTAGGACCCTTTAAACGTATTGAGTCCTCAAACGTACTACCTACACCTTCATCAAATCCCTGATTAATTAGTTCGAGATTAGCATTCTAATAGTTAAGGAGGTAGACGTCATGTACAACACTTTGCAAAGCGTAAGTACAATCATATCTACTGATATCTTCATCAATGGGTAACTCAAGAAATTTCTTACAAAATATTAATATACATAATAATATTCATCAAAAAGTACACTGTAGGCTCCCTACATTATTTCTCTCTCCTTCCTCATGGTATTACATCCAAAGGTTATTTGGAAAAGATTGATTTTAGCGATAAGACCTTGAACCTTTGTGTCACCCTTTGAAAAATTTTCATATTTAGGTTCTGTAATTTATATGGTGTATATAATAAAGAGTGTTCTAATGTTTTGTTTGAAACAAACACAATACACAAGCTTATAATAAAGTAACTTAGCTCGTCAAAAGCTAAAAGTCTATATCAATTATAGTAGATATTTAAAAATATGTGTAAACTTAAGAGGGAACTCTAGTTGTGCTTTCTCTATACAAACGTATTCCGCTGTTTTCTTCGTGGATAATGCTTTTAGAGCAATTATTTTTTTCTACAATTTTAGATCGTGATTATACGTGCCCCTACCATTTGATTTTTTCCGAAACTTAATTATTAAAAGAATTACGATACTTCAAAATCGCGAAAATTAACCCATTTTCACCATGACGTTGAATACTTTTTCTCTAAATTTTGATATCAAAATAATTGAGATATG
This sequence comes from Sesamia inferens, assembly GCA_037179545.1. Taxonomy (NCBI): domain Eukaryota; kingdom Metazoa; phylum Arthropoda; class Insecta; order Lepidoptera; family Noctuidae; genus Sesamia; species Sesamia inferens. The sequence goes on from CM073922.1 coordinate 10,621,740, forward strand.
TCGTGTTTTCAAAAAGAAAACAGCGGAATACGAAACATCTTTTGGTTTTTGTGGGTAAAATCAGCCTGAGCTGCAACTGCCCTTTTCGCACTTTACCAGGAGAGGTTGGAAGTAGCGCGATGGCAATAGTTTCTTCAAATACCTATTTTCCAAATTCCTCGGCACGAGAGTCCCCTCTTAACTCTGGTTCTTTGTGGCTCCGGTCCGGCTGTTTGTGTATGTGAGTTTAAATCTTTTTAAACGTACTCACGATACAAGAGTAATTCCTTGTATGGACTTACTTTCTTATTAACTACTTTTATATAGGTAAGTATTTAAGATAATCTATTGAAAACTTAATACTACTAAGTATTTGTAAGTCTGCAAATCTAGTACTTTGTAAAAGGGCCTAAATAAAATTATGATTATTGTTTTTTATTGAATCAATCAGTGTACTTATATGTACATATAATTTTTATAGTGATAATTTAAAAACTAACGATATAAAAAAAAAAATATAAAGATTTGTAAAAAGATAACTCTGACCAGAATTTCTTAAAAATAAAGCCTTTCTTATTTCAACAGACTATTCCGACGTTTTATAAATGGTATTTTAAAGTTAAGAAGTTAGTGGCATCCAGTCTGACTGTAGACATTTAGAATGAAGACGGATTCTCGTCGGAGGCAACCCTGCGCAGACTCATATTTTATCCGTGAATCAGACTCCCCATTGATTTGTCATTGTCGTAAAGGAACGGTTTGCCACAGATGTAGGCGTTATGGAAGTGGCATAAATATTTATAAATGTTACTTATTTGAACATTTTATTTTAACCCCAAAATAGTCAATTTCCATAATACATAGCATACATTTTAAATTGCTGATATGCTCTAGCGATAAGCCTAAAGCTTCCCTGAATTAATGGGCTATCCAAAACAAACATACGTTTTTTTTTTAATCGGAGCAGTAGTTCCTGAGATTAGCGCGTTCAAACAAACAAATTAACTCTTCAGCTTTATATATTAGTATAGATATGACGTCATACATTTAGATGATAAAAGTAAGGGTAAATGATGCCTCAGATTATGATGAATATAAATAAAAATATGGTCTCCACATTTTTTTCATTTTGTTGTTATAAACTTGACTTATTTATTTATTTAGGTAACCAACAGCGATAAATAATATATCTTACAAATATGAATACAACATTATATATGGCCAATTATAGTTTTTCCTGTGTAATTGGGATTTATAATTTTAAAATATGCGAACAGACTAATACCAAATACATAGTTACAACCAAAAATTATAAAACAATACAGAAGGTTATACAACACATGACATAGTTAACAATATATGACAATAGGGTATTTGACTAAAAAAAAACTAATTAGTCCGTCAGTCAGATTTCCATAAAATACAAGACACGTATTTTTTCTTTTTTCACATAAACAAAAAATGAAGACGACACAGTGCGTTGAAAACTTGTGTGACGTCACTGCACGCTACACTTTTTAGCGAGCAGCCACCACTCCTGATCTTTGATTCCTTTTATATTTGTAAATTTTTATTGTTTTGATAAAACAAAAAATACGTGTCTAGTATTTTGTTGGAAATCTGACTGAAGGACTAATTAGTTTTTTTTAGTCAAATACCCTATTATGAAATTAAACTTAAAACAAATAAAGTAGGACATTGACAGCAGAAGATAGAAGAAAAAGATGAAGATTAGTTGTTTGTTACTTATCCGCGTCTATAGTTTCCACTATCCGTTTTTTGGATGTCTGTTTACTATTGCAAAATAAATCCACTACTGAGAATTCTGAGTTATAAGTTCGAGCAATGCGAGTCAGTACACAGTTGCTGGCATAGCTGATGGAGTGCCTAGGAACATGCAACGAGAGCGTGAAGCCGTCCGTACGGCTTCACCAGAGCGGGTCTGAGTAGTTGTGTTGCGATGTGTACCGGGTATGATGCGCCTAATGTTGTTTTATTGGGGGTTTGGTTGTAGAGGGTCTCCAGATTAATCTTCCTCTGGCGCAGCATCGTTGGTCCTGTTGCTAGGTTTTTTTTTTAATGTTGCCGTCATGTTTTTTCTTGCGTGGCAAGAATTTGTCTACTGTTTTATTTCTTTTGCGAATTCTTTTCTTTCCGCGGGCCTTTTATTGCGGCATTGGCTATTTTTCTGTGGGTCTGCTCTTTCCCATGTATAATATAATATGTTGTCATCTTATTTTTATTATTATCATTTATATACTACCATTTTACATTTTACCTCTATTATTCTTTTACATTTTTACTATATTACTGCCAATTTACATTTTTCTTTGCAATTTTCTTCTTATACACCTCTTTGGCGTCGCGGTAGCGAACGCGGCCACTGCGCAAGGAGGAGCAGGTTCGATTCCCGCGCAATGCAAATATTTGTATGCATAAATATGAATATTTGCACTGGTCCGGTAGTGTCTCGGAAAGCACATTAAGCCGTTGATCCCTGTTGCCATACAAACATCTAATTCCAGTCGTTACGGGTTGTTGGAGCCCTCAAAAGTCCAGCAATTGATCTAACTGCAATGCTTCGATATCACCTTAGCGTTTTGGAGTTCAGATGGCAGTCGCTTCACGGAAAATATCGAAGTTTAGCCAAACATCAGAAGTTGGACTGGTAAAGTGGACCCCAGACTCCAAAGCTGAAAAAGTTTCGGATGCGCTTGGGATTAACGCTGAGATGATGATGATGACTACACTTATACAATAATCACTATAATTGACAATTCATCTTGCCGACGACAATTCCTGGGCTGTACTGCTCCTTGTCCTGTTGCGTTCTATAGCAATTTTGGTGATTTTGAGGCAAAACTGCTCCAAACATGGCCTGGAGTGTTTGTTTGCCAACATGTCCGCAATTGTTGTAAATGCCTCGGGTATTCCAGTAATCAAATCAAAGCATTTATATCAAATAAACCAGTTTCAGGCACTTTTGAAATGTCAGAAGGTCGGTCAGTCAGTAAGGTGAAGCTAGTCGCCCCTTCCAAAGAGTAGGTACCTATGGAGAAGAACGGGCAAGAAACTCCATGGACACTCTTTTAAATTATCAAGCTATTGATACAAATGTTTGATTACATCATTAATTTTGAAATGAATCGTGTGAGAACGATGCAGAAATATATTGTATGCTGAGAGCGTCCATTATGGAAAAAACAACAATTCAGAAATTAAAATACGCCGTAGCAGCTAAGAGATGACCAGTCCCCTCTGACGGCGTCCGTTCACGAACATGACGTATGGATCAGCATCATTCAGCTCAGTAGAAATGTTTCAGATGCCTCCGAGTCACATACACAGGCTGGACTATCCTTTAACTTGAATTCATGCTGGTACACGAAGCCGCCGTTACCCGTCCACACTTGTGCCCAAATAGACGTCCTGTCGAGGCACCTCAAGACTTTGTGCGCACGCACCACGTCGAGGAAGAACATTCGCGTGACCTCTGCCTTGGCTCCGCCAGTGTACCTTCCATTCCAGAGTGCTATTGCACCCTCCCATATACGTCTTTTGACGTACGATACTGGACACCTGTCGTACGCTGGGGCAACCCTAGACTGAGCCGCCGCCTGCCTTGCCAACTCGTCGGCTCGCTCATTGTCGGGAATCCCGACATGAGCTTTCACCCAAAAGAACCGGAGGATTTTACCTCCCCTCTCTTGCTTCCTTATATTCTCACGAATATGGGTAGCAAGGGGATGGCGCATTTTCGGGTTTCGGATCAAGTCTAGCGAGGAACGTGCGTCTTTCAGTACCGCCGCGCAGTCGAAGCTTCTCCGGACAACCAGGTCAGTAGCCCTAGCTATCGCGAGCAGCTCCGCCTGGAAGACGGTGCACATCCAGTCCAACCTCATCTGCTTAGTCCGAATCACGGACCCATCTCGCTGTTGCTACATGTCGTTGGGTTTAACATTGGATCAATTCGCTCAACTGCCGTTTTCCTTCCTATTAACTCAGTTTTTTTGAGTGACAAGCGCGCTTTACTTTTAAAATAAGGCGCGCTTGTTTATTAAGAGCCTATTCGTGCGTATTCCTGATTGCATCACTGCTTACCATCAAGCGGGATTGCGGTCAAGCACTAGTATATAATTAAAAAAAAATACAGGTGTTGGTGACGGCGAAGACTAACAATTTTTATTCTGTCTGCGGTGGGTCTCCAAAGGTGATAGGCTTGCATGACACTTAAATGTTTTCAAAACCTTCAGTTTACCTTTAGTTAGTAGCAAACCTTTATTTTAAATTTGACACATCCAGTTACTTAACCTCATTGTAGTTATATAAAAAGCATAATTTATCCTTCGCTGAAAGTGTGAGCTAGAAGCGACGGTGACACGAATGTATCCACCATTAGCTTTTGTTCGGTAGCAGCTAATTTAGCTAATGATGTCATCAATGACGTCACGGTACCCTCGACATTAAAAGCATTTACCTATTTACTTTGAAAAATGATTGGTTCCGATTTATTAGAAAATCTTATTGGCATTAATTTCAATGAATACTTTCTGCAAGATTTGTAGGGAAATCTTTTTCATTTCTTTTTCCTCGTAATGTTCACTTAGGGACGTCCTACAGTAGGTACACTTACCGACACGTCTCCACTTGAGGGCTCGTCCGCTCCAACAGCCGGTCCTTAGTAATACATGGCCAGCCCACTGCCACTTCAATTTGCTTACTAGTGAATAGTGTGCCGCCACAAATCTGATCAGCGTTACTGGCGTTAAAATAACGTTAAAATAAAAATGATTAAAAGATGTCACATAATTACCATAATATTCGTTAAATTGTGAAAAATATTTTTATGCTGACTGTAATTTTTAGACTGGAAATAACTATATATTTACATATTCATGTTTTGTCCTATACCTACGCCAAGTTCCATAAAGAATGGAGGTAAACAAACAAATTTAGGGTTATCACAACTCACGTTTTACTAATCTCCTGTTATTTACATGATTATCAACTTTAACGTGCTAACTATTTATTAACAGTTCCTATTCCAGCATATTTTAATAGAATCACTAAAATAGCATGCATAATAACTTGGGATTTCGAAAAACCATTAAAAAGTCGACATTAATTGTGATAGCCCTACAAAAAAAGAAAGATGGATGAAATCCAGGTAATAAACACATTTTGTGGAATTTAACCAATGAATGAAGTTGAGGCATTTGTCAATACAATTTTGAGTATTTTAATTACTTTCAAATCAACTGCATAACGCACGCACTCTCAAGTATGGACTAAGTACATATATATATGTATCAAAAATTTTAACTTATTAAGAAATTAGCTTACATGTGTGTCATGTTTCATTAAAATCGGTTAAGCGTTCCGTTCCAACTGTGCACATTAGTAGGAAGTAGGATTATTACTTTTATGAAAATCATCCATGTAGAAAAGGTTGTTTAAATATTCTGTCTTTTAGGCCTAAACTACTCGTTTCCTAGCAACAGTTTGTTTACCTCTATTCTTTGTCGAATTTGGCCCAACTATAGTTATGTGTATGTGGGAGGAAGTGGGAACAGCATATTTAAAATGATGGCAAATAGATTAGACGTGGCTGTGTTCAAGGGATTCATCAATCTGATTATGAGAGAGGTGACATTTTGTTGAGCTTTTTAGTATTTTATTTTCTTTTCTGACTTACCAACATTTTTTGTTGTAACTAACATCATCATTATTCATCAGCCGAAAGACGTCCACTGTTGAACATAGGCCTCCCCCAAGGATCTCCACGACAACGGTTCAGCGCTTCCCGCATCCAGCGGTTTCCTGCGATCTTCACCAGGTCGTCGGTCCGCCTTGTCGGGCCTACCCACACTGCGTCTTCCGGTGCGTGATCGCCACTGAGAACCCGTCGGTGCCATCGGGCATCGGTCAAACGAGTAATGTGCCCGGTGCTCTCGTTCTTTTGCGGATCTCCTCATTTCTGATTTGATCACGCAGTGAAACCCCAAGCATATAGCCCTCTCCATTGCCCTTTAAGTGACCGTGAGTTTTCATATTAGGCCCATTGCTAGCGACCCGTCTCATTACCATAAGTCATCACTGGCAACACACACTAGTCGAAGACTTTTGTCTTGAGACACTGCGGTATATCTCAAAACAAGCAGTATGGGCCTTGGTTATTTGATAATAAAACAATTTTTATTGTCCCTCTCTAAAGTATAAAAGTACTCGCGTGAATCTGAACGAACTTGTTGATTTATGTTCAGTAAGTTAAATGTACTGTTTTTAAGCATTCAAATAGATTCTAATTCACGAAATTCTGAACATAAATTGTGCCATTTCAATTGCTTTGAGGTAAGCACGCAAGAACTTTTTGCCTGCACTGCAGCTTTAGCGACTTTTATTTTATTACACTGCATTTAAAATTCGAAGTCAAACCTAATTCGAGGAAAAACCCATTTACCTACTTCCAATGAAAAATATAATATTCCAATGTGGGGTATAACTTTCAACTTACAACAGAAAACTTTCTAACACACGCAAACCATTACCTAGCTAAAAACAGACCCAAACTCTGTTGTAGCAAAAAACTCAGTTTCCGCTTCAGAAATAATATAATAGATTTCATAACCACAGTTTTGTTAATTTGGTTATTTGATATATTTCACTTCGATATCTGACACATACTGACGCGTTATTTGAGTTCATTTAATTTGCTTTTTTTCTATGCATAAATATGTGAACTGTCACACCCTTTATATCTGGGGCTTTTATTTAGGTATAAACTTATTAGTTTTAACTTATTTACATTTCCATTTTAATGACATTTTTTTTTTGCTTAAGTATTTTGGCGTGGCTGGCTGGCATGTGATAAATATTTTCATTTTGGTGGTAGGCCATAACACCTGCCGCCGGCAGAAGTTACCACCCACCAGACAAAGCCTTGCCGCCAAGCGATTTGTCGTGTTCTGGCATGATGTCTGGTGAAGCCGTACGGAGGACGGGTCTGACAGTTGTGTTGCGATGTGTGCCGGGTACGATGCACCAAATGTTGTTGTGTCGGGTGATTGGTCGTGGAGGGTCTCCAGATCAATCTCCCTCTGGCGCAGCATCGTTGGTCGTGCTGTTGGGTTTAACTTTGCATCACCTCGCTCAACTGCCGTCTTCCTTTCTATTCTCTCAATCTGAGTGAATAGGCTCTTAATAAACTAGCGCGCTTTACCATCAACGATCGCATTGCTTACCATCAGGGGGATTGCGGTCAAGTGCTAGTTTATAATTATAAAAAAAATATATATATATACTGTGTTCATTACATAGTGTCATGTGTGATACCTAATTATACACAATGTTAAAAAATCTCAGTGTAGGACACATAGGTACATATGTACAGACAAGAGCACATCAAGCTACTGCAATCTGTCAGATATCCTTATTAGATTTTCGACTTTATCTCTAAAGCATTAAGGCTCAAAGTTGATTAGAAATATTTGGCAGTTTCGGATAGCTTGAGCTGCTGTCGTCCTTACTTACAGCAGGATACAATGGTCCCGATTCCTTGTTCAGAAACTACAGTTACTGTCATGTGTCATGTTGTGTTTTTTAATGAACAGACAGCTGTACTGATTGGGAGTTTGTTCCGCCACTTCTTCTTGCCAGCGAAAGCAGTAGGAAGTGGCAAAGGGCGATCGTTTTAGGGCGACTGTTTTATGTAATATTGACGTTCAAAAAGTGCTGATTCTCAGCATTATTTGAATAAATGACTTTGATTTTGATATACAACTCAATATATCAATGTCATGCCAAGGCCACGGGTTGTGCGAAAAAGATACCGTGGCCTCTGACGCACAGGCAACTGAGGGAACCCGGGTGAGTTTTAGTCAGTAAAAGTCTGACATGTCCCACCAAAACCGGTTTGATGAATTCCTATAAAAAAAAGCTAATCAATGTCCACTGTTGGCCTCTTTTAGGCTGCGCCACAGTACTTTGACTTGACAGTCATAGTGGCCTAGTGGTTAAAACACCAGCCTCTCAAGTATGATTGTGCGGGCTGGATTCCAAATCAGGCAAGTACCAATGCAACTTTACTAAGTTATATGTACCTTCTAAGTATATCTTGGACACCAATGACTGAAATGAATGACCAATGACACAAATGACGCATTGAGCGAGTATGGTGATTACGCTCAATCCTTCTCTGTATGAGAAGAGATCCGTGCCCAGCACAGATCTATCACAGACAGTAAATAGACTGATGGTGATGAGGAGGACAGTACTTTATTTACCACCTTCTGAATCCAGTGTGCCTCATTTTAAGTGCACCGTCCATCTAGATGGGGGATTCCAAATTACATTTGCCTATTTGCAGTCTCCACTTCAATAGATTTAATTAGTTAAAGCCGTATTATGTAGGTTAGTACGGAACACTAATTATTATAATAATTATCTTATATTATATTATAAATATTATAAAGACTTCTCTTTTCCTTTTACAGTCTTTTTTTTCTGTGTAATTGTGTTATTGTCAAAAACAAATTATGTTTTAAAATTACATTAGTTTTGATGTTTTATATCATTCCTCTTTTAAAAGAAATATCGAAGCAAAGCCAGATTATTCAAACCCGTAAAAAATAAAAACACGCTACTGTATTCATAAAAACTTCTACGATAACTCAATATCTTCGTACTCCGGCATCCTAATAAGATGGAAGATGGAAGGCAATATTTTTAGATTTCCATTTTAAAATATCGACTTATCGGATTTGATACCTGAGGGAAGCAATCTACGAGCTCGCCTCGCGGAATCTCAACCGGAGACATCGTATTAAATATATAATATAAGCTGAAGAGTTTGTTTGTTTGTTTGAACGCGCTAATATCTGGAACTACGGATCCGATTTGAAAAATTCCTTTTGTATTGGATAGCCCAATAATCCCGAAAGGCTTTAGGCGATATAACATCACTCTGTGACCTATAGGTATCATCATCATCATCATCATCAACCTTTTTATCGTCCCACTGCTGGGCACTGGTCTCCTCTCATAGAGAGAAGGATTGAGCGTAATCACCACGCTTGCTCAATGCGGGTTGGCGATTTCAGACTTATAAAGTCCAGGTTTCCTCAAGATGTTTTCCTTCACCTTCAGTCAATGGTGTCTAAGATATACTTAGAAAATATATATAACTTTAGAAAAGTTACATTGGTACTTGCCTGACTTGGAATCGAACCCGCGCACTCATACTTGAGAGGCTGGTGTTTTAACCACTAGGCCACCACGACTTATAGGCCAGACCTATAGGTATGTGGGGATCATAAAAAAGAAACATATCAAAATATAGGCGGGCAAACCGCGGGCGCAGCTATTTTTACGTAAAATGGTGTTTTAATCTGAGACAGGTAAAGTTATGTGAACAAACAAACGTGAACACATCTGTCTGATAAATTACACATTAATTTGTACAAAATGTGGCAATTCCCGACCAATGAAAAAGAAATCAACACTTCGTCTTGAAGTGTAACAAATTACATTTATTTAGCAATTTCGTGAAATACAAAGTATTAAATGTAAGGTTTTCCACGACCTGTATTTCATACCACAGATATATTAAAAAAATTGCGTAATCTAAAACTCATTTATTGTGGTTTGAAAAGACATTCTTGAGCTTATTTATAAACGATGATTAAAGTGATGTTCAAACGTCAAAAATGTATCGTTAAACAGTTGATCATGATGTAGCGGTGTCTATAAACGACACAGGTGCGGGCCATGTTCATTTCACACAGATTCTGCATCTCTTCTTTACTTCAACCGTTAAGCAAGTGCTCGCCAGACCCAGTGGCGGCGTAGCATAGGTTGGTACCTGGGACGACTTTCAATCGAGCACCCTCAAAGTAAAACGACAAATATTAAACGTGTTTACGTGACTTTATTTTGCTAAAAAACTCAATGACATTATCAAAGCTTACTTTCCTCTCCTTTTAAATGGACAATATGGATAGACTAGTAAGTCGTATTTGGCTCATTGTAAGTATTGTATCTTAAGTAAGATTTCATTAGCTTTAATTTTGAGAACTTCTTTCACAAGTATTCACCGAAATACAAATAGTTTAAAAAAAATCTTAGACATATAGCTTAGACATATGGCCTAGAACAGACTCAGAATAGTCCCATTGTACAATAAATTTCAGATGCTCCAGGGTAGTCCATCCATCCAGATCTCCTCTTAAAGAGAAATGCTGGCCGCTTCTAAGTGGAGCCTTAATCATCATATATTTTTGTAAGATTTGGAACTATATCACTAAGTTCTTCTTTTGTTGACGTTAGTAGAGTTTCAGACTGAACAACACCAAATGTTATGAGAATGTGATCCATTGCTTTGTAGCGTTGCTCTAGTTGTACGTAAAATCTATCAAGACATTCTAACATAGCTCTATGTAACTCTTCTGGCAATGTTAGCCCAACTTCTTGGGACATTTCTCCTTGTTTTTGGAATATCCCCCTTCCTCTTCTTTCAACGGAAATATCCAAGTCCTCACATTTTTCAGGTGCGTAGGAAATTGCCCTCTCCACTATTTGAATACGTTGAGTTTGAAGTAAATTTTTTGGGACTTATAACATTAGGATTAGGACAGCATCTTAGGATTTTTATAACACACTTTTTAAGCGATAGCCCAAATGTTTGGATATATTTTTCTGTCTGATTAACTTCTTCTAGGATTTCACACCAAAAAGAGAGATAGCATCAAAAATTGAAATCACACAAAGCTGGTAAGAGTGTGGATGCTGCTCCTCTTGTACCGACGTTTTCTTTGCTGCTTCTGGGTTCACACCTGACTTCGAGTGTTGATACAAGTTTCTCAAAATTATTCTTCAGTGACTTAGCAGCATCGTGATGAGCAGTCCATCTTGTCTCTACTAGTCTTTTGACCGATACGCCTACACATTTCGTTAGAATTTCCCATCTATGTGTGGATGATGAAAAGAACGTGTACACTCTTTCTACTGTTCCGAAAAATTTTACACTTGAACTAACAGCCTGAATGAGTGCACCCCACATAGATTTATCGAATGATTAGCACAAGGCATAAACAAAGCTTTAGGATTATGTTCCTTAATTATAGATTGTACACCACCATGAACTCCTACCATGGTTACAGTGTTATCATCTCCTTGAGCCCGATATAGATGAATGTCCAAGTTTTCACTCTTGAAATGCGTAAGGATATTTTCCGTAAGTTCCACTATGGTCTTTTCAGCTAGTAGGGAAGAAACTTAGAAATGATTCCTTCACTTCAACTCGATCGCCTTCAATATGAACATATCTGATTACATACCTCATCTGATCAACATCTTTTATATATCTGGTGTATTATCTAAAATAATTCCAAAATATTTAGCTTTTTTTGTGTCGTCCAAAATGTTTTTCTCCACCTCTCTCCCCAAAAGACTGATGAACTCATTTTGAACGTCTTTAGACAAATATAAATCTACCCGTTTAATGTAGTTTTAGTTTTTTGAGGTTGGCAACACTGTCTGTGCGACAAAGTTGGCATTTCTTTGTCACCGTGTTATCATCTCTTGATGTTTGACACCCGGAGCGGACCGCCCCGCATCCCAAGAAGGATGAGTGAACCATATACCCTGTACCTCTCACCTACAAAATTACTTAGGTAACTAAAAGTAATGTTTATGAATTAAGATGTCTACGTTCAACATAACAAGTACTACCTACAGATAAAAAACATGAAAGCGATTCCAAAAATATCATCACCTAAAATAGCTTAATATTCAAGCCACTCAATTCCCTTACATGTAGATAGAAAATAATCACTCACAACATAGTTAATACTTAATAGAACGCTAGTCGCAAACCAAAGTGGATTACCTATTAGGGTCGTCGGTACCATACACGGCACTCTATTACATGATCAACTTGTATAGCCCATATCCGCCGTGTGACGGTACGAGCTAAATATACAACTAGATTTTGCCAGGTCATAAGCGAACTATAACAAAATTGTGGTGTGTTGCTAGAATGTATTGGATCAGTTGTTACTGTGCTGTATTTGATGCTTGGATTTATAAAGTGTTACTCCGGCGTCGTTTATTATACGGACCTTGTAGAAACTAGAACCAATTTCCGTGCGTTCAGGCGCTTTTGCCATACCTATTATTGGAATCAATTGTAACAGCACATACCTACTTAGGACCCATTAACTTAATCAAATTTTAGTCCGTAGTGCTTGGCAGTCTGGGCTTCTCCCAGTTGCAATAATGTCCCTTTGTGCCGATTGGCCTAGTTCCGTTCTGTCTCCTGCTTGTTATGGAGGGAAGTGGAAAAAATATCTTTTTTCTTACTCCTCCGCTATTCTTTATTGATTAAATTCGTTGCGGGACCCAAGATAGTTGAATCGTTTCTCCGAGACTCATCGAGTTTCATTGCTCGGCGTTTTTGTGGTGGTCTCCACTGTTGATTCTAGCTTTCAGGAGTTGCAGTGGGTAGGAAAAAGTGTGGCTAGTTTTATCCCATAAAATATTATTAGTATGTTATTAGTATAAAACGTTTATTTGTTTAGATATTTATGATTTGTATAGAACGCTTAATAGATTTGAATGAAATATGACACACATATAAGCTAATTTCTTAATGTGCATAAAAAGTGCATACTTGAAAGTATTACAATTCATGTGTTTTGCAGTCGATTTGAAAGTAATTAAAATACGCAAAATCGTATTGATAAATGCCTCAACTCTATTCATTGGTTAAATCAATGTTTCTTTTTTTGTAGGGCTATCACATAAAATTAATGTCGTCTTTTTAATGGTTTTTCGAAATACCAAGTTATTATGCATGTTATTTTAGTGATTCTATTGAAATATGCTGCAATAAGAATTGTTAATAAACAGTTAGCATGTAAAAGTCGATAATCATGTAAATAACATGAGATTTGTAAAACGTGAGTTGTGATAACCCTAAATTGGTTTGTTTATCTCTTTTCTTTATGGAGCTTGGCGAGAATATAGTTATATGTGGCTATTGCTAAAGTAAAACGCGTATTTAGTACGCAGGGTTGCACTTAATGGATTAGCACTGGTTCTCACTAGAAACAGTCGCTTCTTACGAACTGTAGGTTCAAGCACGCTTGCTGTAATGTTTTGCTCTAACCTTTTTGCTCTTTATTATTGTAACTTTACTGCACGTGTATAACGAAAGAAAGCATCGTGAAGAAACAGAAAATATAAAACTTTATTTCCACCAACCCGAACTAGGACCCACGTGGCATTATTTAATAAAAAACCGGTCAAGCGCGAAGAGGCAGACAGCCAGCGGTGTCTTAGTGAACCCTAAAAAAATGATTACTTTACCTAAAAGAGATCAAGAGTAATTTATATTTTTCCTCATGCCTGAATAAACAGCTAATAAAAGTATATCTTAGAAAAATAAGCCTATTGAGAAATATTCAAATACCTAACTGTTGTTGAAAGAAGTTATTTTATCGAAGGCTTTATGAAAATGTTGTTTTAAGTGTTTTCTAAGTGCCTCAGTTCTTTGACATACAAACTTAGCTTACTTTCGATATAAAAATATGTAAGACTAGCAACGCCCCGCGGTTTCACCGTGCGTATGTTTCGATCGGAAAATCGGTTTTTTTTTTATTCATTAAAAACTAGTGCTCGACTGCAATCCCGCCTGATGGTAAGCAGTAATGCAATCGTTGATGATAAAGCGAAAATTACAAGTTTTGTGCCGAATAAGCGTCATTAGCGGGAAGTTTTCTTACTTAATTAAATCATGATGTCTGGTGAAGCCGTACGGAGGACGGTTCTGAGCAGTTGTGTTGCGATGTGTGCCGGGTACGATGCGCCTAATGTTGTTGTGTTGGTAGTTTGGTTGTGGAGGATCTTCAGATCAATCTCCCTTTGACATTCGCTCAACTGCCGTCTTCCTTCCTATACGCTCAGTTTTTCTGAGTGAAGCGATTCGTCGTGTTCCGGCATGATATCTGGTGAAGCCGTACGGAGGACGGGCCTGAGAAGTTGTGTTGCGATGTGTGCCGGGTTCGATTCGCTAAATATTGTTGTGTTGGGAGTTTGGTCGTGGAGGGTCTTCAGATCAATCTCCCTCTTTCGCAGCATCGTTAGGTCGTGTTGTTGAGATTAACATTGCATCACCTCGCTCAACTGCCGTCTTCCTTCCTATTCGCTCAATCTGAGTGAATATGTTCTTAATAAACTAGCTCGCTTTACCATCAACGATCGCATCACTGCTTACCATCAGGCGGGATTACGGTCAAGCGCTAGTTTATAATTATTTAAAAAAATAATCTGCTATTGAGGCCCACCCAAGTCTCGAACTTACTTTGGGGCTAGCTCAATCTGTGTGATTTGTCCATATATATTTATTTATTTATCGATAGCTTGTAGAAGCTTATGGTGAAACTGCTTTAAGCGAGAGAAGTTGTCGTGAGTGGTTTCAAAAGTTTAGAAACTGTGGACACAAAGAACGTAGTTTAAGACTGAAGTCGTACGAAGACGACCATTATTTGTGGAAAATAGAAGAAAGAGGAAAAACGTGCCCATTACTACACTACTACTTGTTCAGTTATGACAAAACAAAAATACCAGCCTCTCAAGTATGAGTGCGTGGGTTTGATTTCCAGCCAGGCAAGTATCAATGTAACTTTTCTAAAGTTATATGTAGGTACTTTCTAAGTATATCTTGGACACTAATGACTGAAGGCGAAGGAAAACATCTTGAGGAAACCTGGACTTTTTAAGTCTGAAATCGCCAACCCGCATTGAGCAAGCGTAGTGATTACGCTCAATCCTTCTCTGTATAAGAGAAGACCTGTGGCCAGCAGTGGGACAATAAAAAGGGATGATGATGAGTGCTCGTCAAAATGTTCAAAAAATGGCGGAAACTTATTTGTACAACTATTAAAAAGAACTTTTTAATAGACTTTCTATTATTAAAGTTTAACCAAAGGTTTGTGTTTAAAAAACCAGCAGCTCCAGCCATTGAATTTGCTAATAAAGAACACGATGTATTAAACTAGCTCCACAACAAAGTATTCAAACTAACAAAGATAGCGTTATTGAACACTAACAAATTCATTTCAAAGCTGCCAACAATAGTTTTATAACACATAACAATAAGGTTTAACTGTTAGTGAAACCTCAATATGCGCCCATATTAAATTTTCAATTAAGTTTTTGCCCTCTTAATTAATGAAACATTTGCTTTATCTTATGAAGATTTTCCTGTGGTAAGGGAGTTGGATTGAAAACTCAATATTATGACGGTGGTTTGTTAACTGAATGTACTTTTTGTTGGCAAACAGCTAGTTATATTTTTTAATACGTTATTGTAGTTGTCGAAGCCAGCGAAGACACCGCCTGTCAATTACATTTAAGGAACTCATTTTGACCTTCTTCGGCCATGTTTCTCGTCGTAGCAGTAACTCCAATGAATGACTTGTAGTGTAGGGAAAGGTTGAGAGCACCAGACCACGTGGCAGATCACTAATGGACGGACCAGATCAAGGATGCAACTCAGTGCTCAGTTTGTTATAGTACCCGGAAGGCTTACACATACACAGGCTTGGAAGCGTAAATGTTGAATGGCGCTACATAACTTAAACCATCATTTCAACGACCACTCTGGCAAGAGTGTACCGACTATGAAGAAGTTATCAAAGTCTGAAAGTCTGACAACCAGTTTTATCAAGAAGTATCTTAATTCCTAGTCACTGGTGTTGAAGTTTAGACAGGCCATCGCCCCATATAAAATATTATATATTGTATAACTATGTATAAATCTATATCTATACTCTATACTAATATAATATAAAGCTGAAGAGTTTGTTTATTTGTTTGAACGCGATAATCTCAGGAACTACTGGTCCGATTTGAAAAATTCTTTTTGCCCATTAATCCAGGAAGTCTTTAGGCTCTAGGTCTTTAGGCTAACATCACGCTGCAACAGAGAGCATAACTAAATCCACGCGAACGAAGTCGCTGGCGGCAGCTAGGCAATGATATAATAAGTACGGGCGTGACGCGCGAGGTGCCCGCCTACCTAGTCTGACTGGATAAAATCATCGCCTTTGATGATGACAAGGCTGAATGCCTAACCATCAGCCTTGAAGCGCAATGCTCTCCCAGCTCTCAACCAGTAGACCCAGCTCACCTCCTGGGGGTTGACTCGGAGGTCGAACGCAGGGCTTCCCTCCCACCCGTCGAAGGCCCTGAGGATCCTCTGCCTTCCGTCACTCCAGACGAGGTCTCAAACACAAAAGCTCCCGGTTCAGACGGTATCACCAATAGAGTGATCCGACTTCTCCCCGCCCACCTGATCATCCTTCTGGCTTCTTCTTCTTAGTTTTTTAGCAGCCCTGACTGGAGGCTTTAAATTCATTTAAGGCAGCCACAAAATAGTCCGGTTAAGTAGTCACGAACTCTCAAGGTCAACTACGAGATGTCGAAGTGAAAAAAAAAGAGACGGGGGCAATAACAAGCGGGTCACCTAGGCAGCAGGATGTGCTACACGAATATTAGGAAACAAAGCCAATATAGTCACAAGTAGGTTATATTACCTACTTGTGACTATATTGGTTTTATTACACCAAATGCTGATCCCTTGTGACAAGTGGACGTCAAAGTTGTGAAAAATCTATGCACAACATCAACCACGGCCGCCGGCAGAAGTTACCACCCACCAGACAAAGTCTTGCCGACAAGCGATTTGTATTGTTCCGGCATGATGTCTGGTGAAGCCGTACGGAGGACGGGTCTGAGCAGTTGTGTTGCGATGTGTGCCGGGTACAATGCGCCAAATGTTATGTTGGGAGTTTGGTCGTGGAAGGTCTTCGGATCAATCTCCCTTTGGCGCAGCATCGTTGGTCGTATTGTTGGGTTTAACATTGCATCACCTCGCTCAACTGCCGTCTTCCTTCCTATTCGCTCAGTTTTTCTGAGTGAATAGGCTCTTAATAAACTAGCGCGCTTTACCATCAACGATCGCATCACTACTTACCATCAGGCGGGATTGCGGTCAAGAGCTAGTTTATAATTATTATAAAAAAAAGCCTTTTATTTCTTGCATAAAAATATTAGATTACAATTTACATTTTCATAAAAGATTTGATTTTTAGATATAAAAACTTCATTTGAGAATTAAATTTAAATTTAGTAATTTAATTAATTATTTTTTATTTTAATTGAACATGCAGGCATGCAAGAAATCCTCTTTAAATGCGGGTGAAGGCCTCCTCCAGACTTTTCCATTTGTCTATTGTCATATAATTTTTTCTAACAATTTTTAATATCTCATTTTCCCAACGAGTTATCGGTCTTCCTCTCTTTCTTATACCGACAGGGCCGCGCCATGACGTCAGTCGAGAAGTCTATCGCCACGTGTCCTGCCCAACGCCACTTTAACTTCTGCGAGAAATTTAGTGCATCTGTAACTTTGGTCTTTTCCGTATAATACTCTGTGGGATTTTTTGTATTTTTCTCACATGACTGATACTTCTCTCCATACTACGTTGCAGATAATAGTATTGTATAATCTTTTTGTAGCTAGGAATATAGCAGTATCTGCATGACACAAAGAAAAGGAAGAAATATGTAGGTATGTATCGTAGTATGTATTGTTGATTGTATAAGAAGAACACAATGTAAAATAATTTATTTTTACTTCGGAGACATTTGTTTGACTATTCCGCCATCTCGTGGCGCTTGTCAGAGTCTAGCGTGAGTGCATGGTTGTGGAGGCAAGCTACACGCCTAAAACGAACGATGTGAGTAGAGTGCGCCGGAGGATTGAAATATAGAACTTCATGAGCTCATAAGACATGTTCGTAAATTACAATGTTATTTAAACTGGAATCTATGGCCGTTATTGAAGGCGCACAAGCTTTCAAAGTAAGAAATAATCGTATTAATCCATTCAACCAGTCCAAAGTTCCTAGGTAAAAAAATAAATTTAAAAAAATACAGGCGAATGACAACCTCCTTTTGAAGTCGATTAAAAACTCATTAATCGCTAGAGTTAACACTGGGCAATTACTGCTTTTCTTAAAGACCGTAACATCTTGGACTAGCAATATCACAATGAATAATCGTATCGAAGATAATGATGAGCCTTCTAGACCTTTGGAACTCTAATAGCTTGCTGTATTTTAATCTAACTGACAAACAACAATTATATTGATCCCCTTTAAGCCAACTCGATATATAATTTGATGGAGTACCTCTTCAGACTTTATTAAAAGGCCTCAAAGTGGGAATAAAATGCGCCTAAGTGAGCAAGAAAGGACAATGGCCAAAAATCCAAGTGACGAATGAAGAGGCTACTTGAAAGAAGATTACAATTTACCAAGACTCCACTCGACTTTCTGCTTCGAATAGTGTAGTGAAAAGTAGGGATTGGTCGCGTTGTGGGTTGGTAGCGATTTAAGCTGCATGGGTTTCAACACCATTATTTGTATGTTTTATAGTTAATTTGTTTGCCTAACTAACTAGTTGTTATGAAGAGGAAAAAGAAGATTGAGTCATTGAGTGCTTGACGTTCATCAACAGTCGCTCTAAGTCGAGATTCTGCACTAATGTCCACTCTTTATAGTTTTTTTTCCCGCTAATATTAGATTTTTACAGACTAAAACTCACCCATGTTCCTTAACTTGCCTGTACACCAGACCCACGCTTTCTCTTTCAACCAACCCGCAACCCTGGCCCAGGCATCGGTCTTCGTGGACCCCCTCACGATGTGCTGACATCTCTTTGAGGCGCGTGTGAAGCACGATGCGCCGACAACCCGTGTTTACCTGGTGGTAAGCTGCCTACTGCTCACCGCCTGCAAGTCCGCATATGCGGTGGCCGGGAGTTCGATATTGTCTCCCGACCAGGGCACCTCGATTATTGATTATCTATTGTATATAGTCATAGTTTTTAAACTCTATTCTAATTTATTACTCAAATTGATGTTGTCTTATAACAAGATCGTGGTCAGTTTATCAAAAAATAGCACCCATTGCCCAAAACAGTTACATCTTAGAATAGTAATTATGATTAATCGTCAAGGTCGCTAGCTAGCGGGCAGGTTGGGGATCGCAGTTATTTGATATTCCACAGAAGAAGAGCTGTAGGTCTAGTATGAGTTTTCATTACGAAATTCGATCGTCGATATCGAACGCGTTTGACTCGTCAATTGGCCCGCTTCAAGGTTGTAAGAACTCTCAACCAATGAGAGCGCCAAACGCACTCGATATCGACGATCGAGTATCGTAATGAAAACTCATACTAGGCATACTGCTGTCAACTTCCCTGGTGAGAGTTACCTTAGTCGCCTCTTACGACACCCACGGGAAGATATGGGATGGTACTATTCTAAGCCCGGTACCACACTAAAAACATTAAAATGGATATATCATATCAAAAAATTAAAATAAAACAAAACTGAATTGACTATATTAAAGTCAAATATAAATAACTATATTACCGCAAAAAAACCTCTCAGTAAACAAATTCTCGAAAAATTACATAAACATTGTCTTGAGTTAGTCAGGGAAATCAAATCTTCTTATCGTTTAAGTAGCCGCTAATGGAATAGTAAACCTTTGAACAAAATTTGGATTTTACTTGAGCTTTTAACGCATTAAAAGGCAAGTCCAGCAAAGAAGAGGGTAGCTTGTTATGAGATATACCGAGCTAACAAATTAGTTATTAACCTTGTGAAGCTTGTGAGGGAGCAGGTAGTTGTTTTTATTTCTACTGTTAACATTGTAAATATCAATGTTTTAGTTAATAAAAATAGAGACTGGGAATCGATAACAATATATTTTTGGAAAATGCTAGGCAAATGATTATAATTTTCAGCTGTCACAGTATCAACAATCTAATCAATTGAGTTTCATCAATTTCAATGTATTCAAATACTTTCCTGATAGGGTAGACGAACGGAGACTTTCTACTAGGCTTGAAATATAAATATGTGGTCACGAATAAATTTTTACAACCATCTTTATTCCTAGAAAATACAGACCACAGTTTCAAGCACTTCTTTATCTAAGACGAAGCTGGGTCCTATATTTGTAATATCGGTAAGGCAAACTTTAGGATTTACAAAACACAAACACCTTTCGTCTTTCAGTAAATTTCAAGAGAACTTAATATAGTTATTATAAAGAAAACATAAGTATTAGATAAAACCAACCATGCATATATTATCTTCAATATGAATCAGACTGAAAATACCGAACATAGAAAATACATCGTTCAAATGAATTCGTCTATTGAAAAAACACGTAAACCGTTCAAAAGATTTTTAGGAGTGAATGAAAACCGATACGTGTGTGTTTTATATGCTTAGGACTGAAAATAGAAAAGATGTTTAATTAATCTGGGCGTGAGATTAATGGTTTTTAGTAAAACTTTGAGGTAAAGTTATTTATTTTCGTTCATGTGTGGAGTACTTCAGCCACATTTAGCTGGTGCTCCAAAATGCCATCTGGCATTTTTGGGTTCGGTGGAGAGGCGTGTAAACATTCTAATTGGCGAATTTGGTTAAAAACGGTAGCCAGTCTGTCCATATTCTATACTATAGGATGCATATTAGAAAGTGTGCGCGAGAATTGCATGACTTAATTCCCTCACCTCCGTTTCATTACCCACCCTTACGTTGTTGACACTACTACAATCTGGACCGAGCATTTCGCCTCGTCTTTTATACCGCGTAAATCAAGGCACTGCAACAATTTGCCTGCGGCGGTGTTTACGCCTGACTATAATTTAACTGTCTTCAAGGCTAGAGTCAATAATTAGGCTTTTAATAAACACATCACTGCTTGCCATCAAGCGGGATTGCGGTGAAACGGTGAAGTACTTGTTTAAAATTATAAAAAAAATAACTAATAGTTAAGCTGAAGTTTGTGTATGTTTCCTCGTACTAATTTCAAGAACTAAGAATTGGATTAGGAAAAATGTGTCTCATGCACTTTAGAGCTGAATTGTTTTGGAAGGCTAGGACAATCAAGGATCTTTAGGAGTCAAGGAAAAACATACGAAGTCAGAATGTACCCTAAGCGACAATGAAGTAATGTCGAGCAGGCGATACGATACGACATGATGGAGTGATGGAACAATAAAACCAACGTCACGGACAGAAGCTAACCGTAAACTGTACCTCCTCCTCCATATAAACGGGAGGACCAGACGGGTGCTGAGTCTGGAGGGCAATTGCCCGACGGTGGATGTCGAGAAGTTGTCCATATATGTATGCTAGCTGCACGGTAAATTATGCTTGCGACGTGTGGGATCTGTGTGACATCAGTATGACACGTTGGTCACATGTAGCATTTGTAAATACCGCTAGAATTGTATATTAATTAATTTGGATAAAACTATTTTTTTTTTAATAATTATAAACTAACGCTTGACCGCATTTCCGCCTGATGGTAAGCAGTGATGCGATCGTTGATGGTAAAGGGCGCTAGTTTATTAAGAGCCTATTCACAGGAAGACGGCAGTTGAGTGAGGTGATGCAATGTTAAACCCAACAACACGACCAACGATGCTGCGCCAAAGGGAGATTGATCTGAAGACCCTCCACGACCAAACTCCCAACACAATAACATAAGGCGCATCGTACCCGGCACAGACCCGTCCTCCGTACGGCTTCACCAGACATCATGCCGGAACACGACAAATCGCTTGGCGGCAAGGCTTTGCCTGGTGGGTGGTAACTTCTGCCGGCGGCCGATGTTATGGCCTACCACCGAGAAAATTAACACAATTTACAATGTTTATTAAGTATTTATACCAACCAACCTTAAATAAGCCTGAAAATATCGAGTAGAGAAATACATCGGTCATATAAACTCGTCAATAGAAAACAGATGTTCTGCGTTATGTGTCTAAGGAGTGAATAAAACATTCAATAAACGGTACGTGTGTGTATCTATTTTAAAATCAGGACTAAAAATAGAAAAGTTATTCAATTAACCTTCGTATTAGATTATAAATTGGTGTTCAAAAAACGATGTGATAAAGATATTTTTAAATCGAAAACCACTCTAGGTTTTAGTTTTAAAAATGCTTTAAAAGTATTCTCATCATTGTTTTGAATCCATCAAAATACTGATTGTGTTCTCAGTTGATTATTGTTTCTATAAAAATCATAAATAATATGTTGAATTAAAATTATGCTGAGATTCAGCACTTTAAGGACGTCAAAATTAAAAGATAGTCTCCCAAAACACAGGCCCTTCACCACTTTATAGTGCTTTACATGTAACGTTAAACACAACAGCTCGACCAAGGATGCTACGCCAGAGGGAGATTGATATAAAGACCCTCCACGACCAAACTCCCGACATAACAACATTTGGCACATCGTACCCGGCACACATCGCAACACAACTGCTCAGACCTGTCCTCCATACGGCTTCACCAGACATCATGTAATCTAGTGATGAGCTATATTCGGGCTCGACCAATCGCTCTTACCGAGAGGAGGCCCGTAGCCCAATAGTGGGAACATTACAGGCTGATCATTAGATTACTTATTCACTATATCGACAATTTTTGTGTCAAACAGCAGCTGTGTGACAAAACGTAAAGGCAATCGCAAGAGAGAGGTCCCATACATTTATAATGCATCCGGCCATTTAGCTTTTACCCTGAAGAAAAAAGGTTTAAATAACTTGTGAATAGTTAACTATATGGTATATTTAGGGATAACTGCAGCACGGTTCAATAGATCAAGTTAAGCAACGCTTGTCGCTGTTGGTCTGGAGATGGAAGACCATCTTTACTTAGCAAGACCTCGTGGTTTGGGAAGTATGTTACGCCGTTGATCCTGGCTGACATTCTTAAGTCTTTAGCAGTCATTATAGGTCGATAGAAGCACGAAAGTTTGATAACCAGTATCGTATTACCCAATAAGTGGGTTGTGGAGGTCAGAAAGGCAATTTTTTATGTGAAATAGTAGTATTCTAATAGTAATAATAGTTTGACTTTTTTTTTTATGTGACAAAACCCGCCACACTTTTCCCAACCACTGCAACTCCTGAAAGCCAGAATCAACAGTGGAGACTGCCAGAAAAAAGCCAAGCAATGAAGCTCGACGAGTCCCGGAGAAACGATTCAACTGTCTTGGGTCCCGCAACGAAATTAATCAGAAAAGAATAGCGGAGGAGTAAGAAATGCTGGTTGACTGTATGCTGGTTTGACTGGGAATCTATCCTAATTTAGTGGCGATATAGCTAAGCAGATGATGACAATGACTTATCATCATAATCAGCCTATATGTTCCCAGTCCTGGCACACAAGCCTCCTATAGGTGAGAGGGAGTAGACCATTGTCTACTACGCGGGCCCAGTGCGGGCTGGTTGAAGTCACAAGTCTTAGAAGTTTCGCCTCTAGGACATGCATGGTTTCTTCACGAAGTTTTCCTTCACCATTTTGAGAGCAGTGGTGATGGCAGTGGTGATGAAATAATTTACACAAAGTAAAGCGCCTGATGGGGTTCCAACCCACGATCTATGTACAACACGTAAGTCGAGGATAATACCACTGGGGCGCCACTGCTGACTGCTTCCAAGGACTTATACAACGTGTAACATAAAGGGTATATACATATCAAGGGCATGGCATCTTTACATGATATCAATCAATGTTGGAAGGGTTTTTAAATTCTATCTCTTTATGTTGGGAAGTCACGAGAAAAAACACCGCCTATGATAGGCTACTACCATACTAGGAAGAATTTTTGAAGACATTTATCGTGATTTTTCCAAATAATATGACATATAACGAGTAGTTATTAAGTATGTAGTGTGGTGCACGTTTGTTATGATTTGAATTTAAGAAACACACGGAACCGAAAATTTTGTATAAATTTTTTGAGTATTTTATTTTGAGTTGAAAACCTTCCGATATTATTTGATATCATGTAAAGATGCCATGCCCTTGGTATGGATATACCCTTTATGTTACACGTTGTATAGGTATGTAGTGGGTGGGTTTTAGTCAGTAAAAGTCTGACGCGTCCTTCCGCTCCGCCCAGAGCAAAAGAGGTCATTTGATGATTTACCATCCGCACAAAGAGAAGGTATGTATATTTTGGATTATTGAAAACTAAATCCAAAAAATATTCATTTTCATGATTTTACTCGAAAGAGGTCTACTATTAAATATAAGCCTCCCCAAGAACCTCGACTTCGACCGGTTTTCTTCGGTACTAGGTCTCCATTCCAGCCCCATCGGCCTTCTTATTGTAGGTGTTTGTCATTAGCTTGATAAACTTTCCCCGACAAGGTGGACCGACGACCTGATGAAGGTGGCGGAAAACCGCTGGATGCGGGAGGCGCACGACCGGTGGTCGTGGAGATCCTCGGGGGAGGCCTATGTCCAACAGTGGACGTCCTTCGGCTGAAATGATGATGATGATGATGATAACCTTTACCGTTTTAAGAGTAGCGGTGATGAAATAATTTATACAAAGTAAAGAGCCCAAATGCAAACGTACGACCTAAAATTTGCAAGTCTTGGCAGTTACCGCTGGGCTACTATTGATCGGAAATAAAATTCTATAAAAGCGCCTTAGTCTTAAATTCATGAATTTATAAAGACTGGTGGTGCCTTTTAACCCAGAATAATAAAATAGGTTACGTATCCCCGCCGACATTCTGACCTAGCCTTATCAAGACCCTTATCCAACCTGTGACAGTAATAGCCCATTACTGCTCCAAAACTCGATGGTCAAATAAAGATATTTTTATTTCGTGGGAATTACGGTATTTTTCTTTCCTTTCCATCGACTCCGCGGCCTATTTCGTGGCAGAAAATAGATTTAAACCGTTTGACGTCGTAAAAGTTATTAAGAAAGCGTCACGGTCAAGTTCTACATTATTGTCGATCAAAGTGTATACATAGTTGGCGAGGTCGATTTACGATTTTATATTTAGAATTGAGAAAGTTTATTAAGGAGGTTACTGTTCTTGTTAAGGCTAGAAAGGAAGAAAGAAAAATGGCATTACAGTAAAATAAATACACCTAAAAATATAAAAACAGTTATGGTTTAGTGCCAAAATTGCCTCAGCTCTGCATAACATGTCATGTCATGTCAAGTGTCAGTTCTAGATTATCGAAAATAATTTATAAAAAATGTAATTTTATATTATTATAGTATTTTATTAGCAACATGACGACTGAGATCATAAATTGTATATCTTGTAACATTGTTATTGATGAACTGTCAGCGTAATAACTTACGGCTGTCCTGCTGGAGTTAGAGCACATTCATTCGGTCCATTATAATAAATACAGAGGTTTAGTGTAGTACGTGGGTAACAAATGTCTTGCCATGGCACCTCCGCCGGGCCGGAATAAGCGAGGTAGACCAAAGAAGTGTTGGCTTGACGTTGTAAGAGATGACATGCGTCCCAACAATCTCACGCCACGGGATGCCAGAGATCGTGCGAAATGGAGGAGTAATTGTAGGAAAGCGAACCCTGGGCTCCAACGCGAACGCCACGGATGCAACCGAGATTATACGCAGAGATAATAATGATGATTTTGTATCGGAATGTATCCAAACGTCAAACATGTAAATGTCAAGATGACATATGTGGTTCAGATACTTTCGATTTCCTCGCTCTCGCACACTGACCCCACTAGTAAAAGCATATATTAATATTAATTATTTTCTTTGCAATTCTTAGAAGTTTTTATAAAAAAAAAAAACCTTTATAACAACAGTAGACATTTTTATTTAAATAACAACGTTACATGGTGCAGCCGTTGAAGAACCAGTTTTGAGGATTAGGTTGGATAGAATAAGACTCAAGCACGAAGACTCGCGTGGCCGCTGCTGGGTGAGAAATTTTTTTACAACGGCCGATGATAAATCTGTCGACAAAATGTGTGCGATAGAATACAAAATGCCGCAAAGCTTGGTACTAGACAATATTGAGGATTGTTGGCCTCAGTGGCAGCGCTTCAAACAAAGCTTTAAAATTTTTATCATGGCGGCTGGATTCGAGAAATATTCAGAGCCAAGGAAGGCTACTATACTGCTAAACTGTATTAGACAGCAGGCGCAGGAGTTATATTTTAACGTGTTGAGGACAACCAAAGATAAAGTAAAACTTGAAGAAATTAAAAAAAAAATCGATGAATATTTCAGGCCTAAACAATGCGGGGTAATAAATAGTTATAATTTTAATAAAAGATACCAACAAAAGGACGAATCTTTTTTTAATAATATAAACTAGCGCTTGACCGCAATCCCGCCTGATGGTAAGCAGTGATGCGATCGTTGATGGTAAAGCGCGCTAGTTTATTAAGAGCCTATTCACTTAGAAAAACTGAGCGAATAGGAAAGAAGACGGCAGTTGAGCGTTTTACACAGTAATAAGAAAACTGGCTAATAATTGCAGTTTCGGAGAACAGAAGGACAGAATGCTGAGAGACAGGTTTATTATCATCGGTGTAAGGGATCAAAGGTTGCAACGGAAGCTTCTGGAAGTGAAGGACTTAACAGTAACGCGAGCTGTAGATATCTGCCGATCTGAAGAACTGTCTAGAGAACACATCAAGGTGTTGAGCAACACACACAGAAGTTCAAGAGGTGCAAGCAGTAAAAGCAACAACCCATCCGGCTTCCACAGAAGATGGGAAAGTTAAGTATCACTTTAACTCTAAATGAGGATCTGGACTAGTACTTACAATTGGAACCTGATAGATTAGAACTCGGTGGTAGGCCATAACATCGGCTGCCGGCAGAAGTTACCATCCACCAAAGTCTTGCCGCCAAGTGATTTGTCGTGTTCCGTGTGATGTCTGGTGAAGCCGTACGGAGGACGGGTCTGAGTAGTTGAGTTGCGATGTGTGCTGGGTACGATGCGCCAAATGTTGTTGCGTCGGGAGTGTGGTCATGGAGGGTCTCCAGATCAATCTCTCTCTGGGTTAAACATTGCATCACCTCGCTCAACTGCCGTCTTCCTTCCTATTCACTCAGTTTTTTGAGTGAATGGGCTTATTAAATTAGGGCGCTTTATCATCAATGATTGCATCACTGCTTACGATCAGGCGGGATTGCTATCAAGCACTAGTTTATAATTATTAACTATATATATATATATATATATATATATATATATATATATATATATAGTTAATAACCGAATACCTCGCGGGCGAATCTGCGGGCGGAAAGCTAGTAATAAGTAAAAAAATTTTTTTTTTGTTTTCACTGTTCACAGTATAAGAAGCTGAAGACAATGACGGTTGGAGTGCTGTTGTTCAATGCAGATCGCAATTCCGCTAACGCAAAGAAGGGCGCCCTCACGATAGTTGAAGCGGATGATCTTCGCAGGATGGCTGATGAACCTCTTTTTCGCCTGAAATACAGGATAACCTAGTTCAGGCATACCACACTTCATTCACTTGAAATAGATTTAAGAAAAATATTAACTAGTGTATAATTTAAATAATTTATATTTTCTGTAATTAAATATACGAACCCAACCGAAAGCCAACAATCAAGTCAAGAGCAAACCCATATAAATCAAATAACTTAGTAATATCAATTCAAGTCAAGTCAAATAAGTAATTGCTGAATTTACCTGTGCCTTCAACTTGGGATTTTGTTTAAGTTAAACTGACCAAGAAGTTAAAGTTACGAACTCGAGGGTCTACCTGTCTAATGAAACGTAACGAATCGGTCTCTAGAGAACATTTTGGTCGGAATCTTTATGGCCAAAAGGGTTTTGGCGTAATATTTTCATGCATATACAACTTGTTATGGAAATGGTATATATATAATAGCAAACGATATTGGAAGGATTTTAATCCTATTTCTAATATTTGTTAGAAAGTTATGAGAATTTTTAATACCAGAAACCGAACTTTTCAAATTGAAATACTTTAGAGTCATTATTGGCCTATCCAGAGCGATGACAAGTTTGTTATGATTTGAATTTAAGGGACATGATTTTTTTTTGTTTCCCAAGTGTCTCAAAGAGATGTCAGCACACCATGACGTAGTCCACGAAAACCGATGTTTACCAGAATCGGGGGTTGTTCGAAAGACAGACAGTGCCCCCTGGTACTCAGGTAAGTGAAGGAACAAGGGCGAGTTTTGGTAAGTAAATTTTGACAAGCCCTTCCCGATTTTCCTAGAGAAAAGTCGTTTGTAAATTTCTCCTCCTCAATAAAAGGGGCACACGAAATGGTGAAAATTAAAAATATGAATCTAATCTGTGTAGTTATAATTCCGTGTTATTTACAGTCCATTGTTGTCTGCTATTATTTATCATAGTAGATAACAATAATATTTATATTATTATTCCAAAGGGCTTATCTAGCAAGTTTCGTGGGCGTGGTTTACATAAATAAAAACTACGAAGTTACCTACCAATTTACCTAAATATAAATCGTTTTGGTTATAAATTACGTTACATTTTATAGAACAATTCGTTAGGCGGCGGGTAACTGAAATTGTATAAAGTAATTACATAAATTGCGACCATGGAATGTTTTCATTTAAATGGATGGAACGCCAAATATTTGTTACTCCATAAAAGGGAAATTGGTTACTACGTTACAGCTGAGTACTTTTATTTATTGAGCTGACGCTCTGCGATATTGTGCGTTTAAGTTTCAATTCCATAGGTATTTTGTTTATTTAGTGAAAGAAGGTCAATTAAAAGTTACCACATATACAACATTAGGTTGGCACAAGAAACAGTAACAGGTACAGCACAGGCCAGGTAAGTGAAGTCAGGAACGAGTAAGCAGTCGGAAAGGATTAAGTAAAGACTGAACTGACTAATGTAACTGAATATCCAGATACAAATTATCCTATACTGTATATGTTAATACAGTTATAAACCAACAGTACTTATGCCAAATTTCATCTAAAATCGTTCAAAAGTTTCCTGTGAAATAAAAACATACGTACAAATTGCAACTCTTAAGTGGCAGTGGGCAGTGCCCGTAGTACCGATGCCTGATAGGCCCCCGATAAGGCAGACCGACGACCTGGTGAAGGTCGCGAGATACCGCTGGATACGGAAGGCGCAGGACCGGTCGTCGTGGAGATATTTGGGGAGGCCTATGTTCAGTAGTGGACGTCTTTCGGCTGAAATGATAATGATGAAGTACAAATTTTCACAGATATAACATTTGTAGAATTCTTAGTTCCCCCGACCTCAGTCGTCGCCTGCCTGCGTAATTTTCATTTTCTCTTATTGTTTTTTCCTCCGTTTTTTACTTTCTGCTCAACTCCAGCACATTGTAGAGTATTTTTTAAACAGCCTATGAGCGTTCTATACCAAGACTATTCCGTATCTTGGTAAACACGTATGGAGGTATGAGAAACAGCGAGTAAAGTATACTCATCCTTCTTAGAAAAGGGAGAATCCTCTGACCAAACCGGTGTTATGTCTGGCAGGCATTTGCCTAACGGCTTAAGTTGGGAAGTTGTATACAGTATGTTAAGAAAACCCTGTCCGACCCATAAGGATAATAAAGGTTAGGTAAACACATGACCAAATATAATATAAAATTTTACGTAATCATCATAGTACCAATACAAATGAATTTTGAAATAATCTTTTTTTCCCGCGAATTAATTCCATCGTCCCCGAAATTTGGTAATTTTTAAAAAAGTGACAACACCGGTATTATTATGAGCGAATAGCGATGCGACCACGTGCCGCGTGCCCTGCCGCCCGCGCCCCGCGGAAGGGTGGTTACCGCAGATTTATTAAGTTACCACTTTTTGCGAAATAATATTTATTTATTTAGGGGGATTTTTTTTTTAAGTTTAGCCCGGTTTTGTATCCATTAGTAGAATCAGTTATCGATACCTAACAACACCTTCACGGGTCGGACAGGGTTTTTTTTTTTTTTTTTTTTTTTTGGGACAAAACCCGCCACACTTTTCCCAACCACTGCAACTCCTGAAAGCCAGAATCAACAGTGGCGACCGCCAGAAAAACGCCGAGCAATGAAGCTCGACGAGTCCCGGAGAAACGATTCAACTGTCTTGGGTCCCGCAACGAAATTAATCAGAAAAGAATAGCGGAGGAGTAAGAAAAAAGATATTTTTTCCACTTCCCTCCATAACAAGCAGGAGACAGAACAGAACTAGGCCAATCGGCACAAAGGGACATTATTGCAACTGGGAGAAGCCCAGATTGCCAAACACCACGGAATAAAATTTGATTAAGTTAATGGGTCCTAAGTAGGTATTAGCTGTTACAATTGATTCCAATAATAGGTATGGCAAAAGCGCCTGAACGCACGGAAATTGGTTCTAGTTTCTACAAGGTCCGTATAATAAACGACTCCGGATGTAACTTGTACACTATCCAACATAATATTGCGTTCATTCTGCCAAAGAACACACTCCCACAAGATGTGATGTGCGGACTGTTCAAATTCACAGTTCGATGTAGAACACTGACACAAAGGGGAAGGAACAAGTTTAAAAGAATACAGTTTACTTTTAAAGTTGCCATGACCTGTGAGAAATTGGGCAACGCAGTGGTCAACCTCCAGCCATGTCCTAGCCAGCCGATCGCCAACGGATGGAAAGAACAGATGGAGGTGCCGGCCCTTGATGGAATTATCCCACCTACTTTGCCATTCGGATAAGAGGTCCTCCCAGACTTCAGTCTGAGGTTTAAATAATCTAGAGATTTTATTAAAGTCGCGTTGTGTAACAAAATTAGTGTCCATGGCCTCCCCCCTCGCGGAGTAGTACATTGAAGCACGTCGCTGTACCTCAAGGTCGACTGGAAGTACACCTGCCAGCACCGGTAAGGCTTCAGTACTGACCGTTCTATACGCCTTGCATAAAAATATCAATGCCAAACGTTGGCTTTGAAGCAGTTTACGTCGTGCCGCCCCTATGCTGGCCCTATCGGCCCAAACAGGTGCACCGTAGCACATACATCCTAAGTAGGTAGCTCCATATATAGTTTTTAAAGTTAGGAATGATAGACCCCAAGTTGCTTTCGATATTCTAGTTAGGGCATAAAAGTTCCTTTTAGCTTTTTCACCAACTATTTTTATATGTTCTATAAATGAAAAATTCCTTTCTAAGATCATACCAAGATAGCATACGGATTGCTGTTTTTTAATGGGAACGTTATTAAATTTAATAGTAGGCAATGATTTAAGATTACCTTTTAGTAGAAGTTGATAGGTTTTATGTGGCGCAAACGTTAGGCGGTTACGATCACCCCACTGAGATATTAAATTTAGGCAAGTATTGGCCAAGTTCTCAAGTCCAGCTCGGGTACTTGACTGAATGAGCAGTAGGCCATCGTCCGCGTAACCGGTAAGTGAACAGCCGCAAGGAAGCGGGATCGCGAGGAAGTCATCAAAACCCAAATTCCATAAATAAGGACCGACAACTGAACCCTGAGGACATCCCATGGTTAGTGTTTTAGTACTAGAAAAATGACCGAGCTTAAGTACCGCGGAACCGTTTATAAAGTAAGAGTAAACGAGATTATATATGTTTTTATAGCAACCGCGGGTTTTTAATTTTAACAACAGCATAGGCCACCAGGCGTTATCAAAAGCCCCAGAAATATCCAGGAAGATCCCAATTACGTACTTGTTTTCGGATTGGTTAACGGTTCTTCTGACAGAAAGCGCCGCGTCGACTGTAGATTTACCTATGGTGAAGCCATACTGATTATTATGGAATTTTGGACCGTTCGGTAGTAAACGTGGAACGATGAGGCGCTCAAGAAGTTTACCCAAAGATGGTAGAAGTGTGATAGGACGATATGACTTCGGATCATCCGGAGGTTTGTCACCACACTTTGGTATTATTCGTATGAAACCGCGTCGCCATTTACGAGGAAAAACGCCTTCAGCAATGCATCGGTTGTATACAGTTAAGATGGCATCACCCGCTGTTTTACACGCTTCTTTAATCATCCTATTAGATATTTTATCTTCACCTGATGATTTGTTGACCGGTAGTTTTCTAACAATATTTATAAATTCGTCATTAGATGGTACGTCTGACGTTGGTGATTCAGGTGGCACAGGAGCCCACGCTCTAATCTGTTGGTGGTAGTCGCTATCGTTAGCCGGTGAATCATCAGGGATAAGTGTATTAATTAGCACTTCTGTTGTTTCCTCTATGCCTGTGGTATGCTTATCATTGACTTTAATGTTTTGAACGTATGCAAGGTCGACCGATCTGTTAGCTTTAAATTCGTGATATAAGGGAGACCACGGACCCTCCCTGTCAAGTTTATCAACGATTTTTCGCAACAAGTTACCCTTAGATTTTTCCACCGATGCTTTGTAGCGTGACTTGGCAACTCTAAAAGCATTTAAAGCGAACGTAAGAAGATCTCCAGTAATCTTTCGGCTCTTGAGTTTATTTAACTGTCTACGCGCTCTGCGATATCTTTTACGCTGTTCAACTAAATAATCACTCCACCAGTCACATCTACGAATATTGGTCATAGATCCGCGACCAATGGCAATGTCAGCACAGTAGGTAAAGGTTTCTGACATAATGTCAGCACTTTCTTCGGCTGACAGCCCGTCCCGAGTGAATTCTTTGGCGTGACACGCAAAAAGCGAGCCGAAAAATTCCCAGTTCGCGCCTTTACATCTATATCTGAAATTACCGGGAATATGAGACGGACCCTGAATATAACCAGGAACAAATTCGTACACGATCAGGCGATGATCACTACAAGACGCGTCCGGTAGGACACGCCACCTATCCAAACGTACGTCGGCACTTGAAAGTGTGACGTCAATACAAGATTCGCCCATTTGGCTGCAGAAAGTAGGTGGTGCATCAGGGGTATTATGAATCGATAGGTTCATCTCAGCAATGAAATCCTCAACAGCGCAGCGTCGTTCGGTATCGGTGGCCCGAACCTTGCCATACCACAGAGACGATGACGCGTTGACATCCGCGCCAACGATAACTTTGCAGCCCGCGAGTGACCGCAAGACATGACGGAGATTATGTATATGAGGAGTAACAGGATCTGAGTATTGAAAGTAACAGCTTACAACGAATACTTTAAAAGAAGCTGATGATACTTCGGCAACCGCACAGTGTGGCGTCATGAGGTCACGTAAAGACGTTACCGTAAAGTTAGAAGACCGCGCAACATAAATTCCGGCTCGTGCCTTGCAATCCAGTTGTACTACCCTGTGACGTAAACGTGAGTTTTGATATTGTTCCTGAATGAGTACAAGGTCTAAGTTGTAGTCAATAATTAATTTATCTAACTCTGATGTCGCCACCTTATCGTTGTGAAGGTTTAATTGCCCTATGTTTAACCTATCCATCTTAATTAGTAATTAGTATGTAGGATAAGTTGTTCGAGTTTTAATTTATAGGTACCGCACTGGTCCGACCCGCATCTATGATCATAGGGTTTTTTAAATCGTTTACACGCCGCGCAAACCGGGGTAAAATTCGAATCGCCCTTATGCGGGCAAACATTGGTTTCGTGAGCCTCGGAACAGACAGCGCAGGTTGGTGATTTATTAGCGCAATGCTTTTTAACATGACCGAATTGTTGACAATACGCGCAACGAACTACCTCGATATCATCAATAAAACGGCAAGTGGCCCAGTCAATAAATAATTTATCCTTAGTAGTCACAAGATGTTTACGTACCTCAGGTTCAATTTCTATGCCTATCCATTTCCGACCGGTATCGGTAGAACGCCTACGGACTATTTTGGTGGATTTAATGAAATCGTCTTCTTTTATTGGCAACTCATTTTTAATGTTTTGGCGGTAAATAGCTTGCAAAAAATTTTTGTCTTCCATTGAGGCGGGAATGTCCTTAACTAATAGACGGGGGCGGCGACCCTTTGGTTTTTCTAAGCGAAGACCCGCAGACTTTATAGCATCTACCGATTCTAACTTTTTCAATTGGTTTTCATTCGCCACACGTAAAACAACCCCCGATTTGGCGGTTTTTTTAATACCGACTATTTGAAACCCATCGTCACTCGGTCTAATCGCTTTCATAAGAGCCTGTTTAGTGGCGGATGATGACGCATAGTCAGCTGATCGCTCTTGGGTCGGATAGGCGACGACACAAGGCAGAGGCACTTTTGATTCAATAGCGGGGGCAACTTTAGGTAGCCGCAGTTTCAAAGAATCTGCGTACGACATTTTATTGTCCTCATTAATGGTTTTAACGCCGGATTTTAATTTAATTATTTCTAATTCGCGCTCGGTATTAGCAAGCTTGGTTTCGTTACACGATGATTTTAAGGCTAACAAAGACACGATACTTGTGACTCGTTGAGTCATATCCATAATAGCTGATTTATTCGCGACATTTATACGAGAACCGTTATCGTTAACCAGTTCGTTGATTTTGGCCAGGTACACAGACGCCTCCGAAACTAAATCATAATAATTGTCACTGTTACTGCGATTGGAAATATTTAATGTCGGCGAGGACTTTTCGGGCGGCGAGTCGGGAGCAGTTTGTAGACGTTTCGACCGATCGTCTATTAATTTGTCGGTCGGAGACATTTCACAAAACAGACGCTTAGCGGAGGTTTGAGTTGGCGGCGATCTAAGTGTCTTATTATTTCTACGGAAAATGTCTCCGCCACGATCAGGCGGATCATCATTGTAAGTTGACATACCTAATTAATGAACAATAACACAAATCTAACTTAACGAAAAGATAAATAAAACTAGTGAGAAGAAAAAAAATAAAAAAATATTACGTTACCCTCACAAAAAAGAAAATAAATGTACTCACCGAGACTGATTGATTTACAGTAATTACAAAAACAAACACTAAAAATAAACTTACGATACCAAACTAGACACAAATTAAACAACCCAGAAAGAAAACACCAGCCGGAACTGATAATCGGAACACGATACTCGCAAATATAAACACGAGCGTATTAACTTCACACCACACGGCGCGGAGGCGCGAAGGGAAGTCGGAGGACAGGGTTTTCTTAACATACTGTATATGCTAACTGCACGGTAGATTTTGATGTCAGTATGATGCGTTGTTTTTATTTGTGGTGATTGTAGGTACCGATACATCACTCTCCGAGACCGGGGGTCATTACTGGGCTGAATTTTGTTGTCTTGCGATGCTTATCAGGCCAGTTGAGGTTCCATTGAGTCGGAACGAGCTGCCGTATAGTTGACGTTGTGTTATATTCCAGTGCGTCGGATATCGTCCAGCGCCGTGTTGCGGCGGGCTGCTGCGTCAACCGGGAAGAGGGCTCTTCTTGTTGACCGGTCGAAAGTACAGTATGCTGTGCCAAGGTTGCTGATGAGGCTGAGGATGACCAGGTATACGCGATTGCTGCATACTTGTGTTCATTTTTATTATGTGGTTGTTTATTTTTGTGGCGTTCGTAGATACCACTAAACACATTTAGCCTTTAGTGTATTAAATTATATTTGAGGCAATCTCTGCGCCTTCACTACCCTAGTCGCCGCATGAGACGCCCAGAATGTCGGGTAACAACAACGAACTCCCATACTACTAATAAAGTTTGACAATTTTGCGAATTTTGTATTCAAATCAAAGTGACGTCACTAATGGATTCTAAATTTGAATGCAGAAAACATGAGATAAGGTTTTGTAAATGAAAAGAAAATCAATTTAGGGTTTATCAATAGGGCGCCATTCAGGTATCCAATTGAAAAGCTGCTTGAATAGGCTCCTACGTACGAACGTGAATATAAATTAATTAATGATTTACAAACAGATTTAGCTGTTTTTTTATGAATTTTCCGAAATAATAAATCTGCTTTCATATAATTATTATCTCCACTTGTGTTTATGGTAACACCATTTTAGGAACCCATTTAGTAAGACATGACCTGTTTTTCTTCGGTTTCTAATGTAACTACCAAGTCATTGGTTTGATCACTAGATGGATCAGTTTTTTTAGAATAAGCCATTCCTAAATATCTACTAATAGTGAAGGCGTCTCCAAAAAATGAGACTTAATAACATATATTAATTCTAAAACTTAAATACACATATAACATGAAATCGGGAAATATTATAAACTAGTGCTTGACCGCAATCTCGCCTGATGGTAAGCAGTAATGCAATCGTTGATGGTAAAGCGCGAAAGTTTATTAAGAGACTTTTTTTTTTTTTTTTTTTTATGGGACAAAACCCGCCACACTTTTCCCAACCACTGCAACTCCTGAAAGCCAGAATCAACAGTGGCGGCCGCCAGAAAAACGCCGAGCAATGAAGCTCGACGAGTCCCGGAGAAACGATTCAACTGTCTTGGGTCCCACAATGAAATTAATCAGAAAAGAATAGCGGAGGAGTAAGAAAAAAGATATTTTTTCCACTTCCCTCCATAACAAGCAGGAGACAGAACAGAACTAGGCCAATCGGCACAAAGGGACATTATTGCAACTGGGAGAAGCCCAGATTGCCAAACACCACGGAATAAAATTTGATTAAGTTAATGGGTCCTAAGTAGGTATTAGCTGTTACAATTGATTCCAATAATAGGTATGGCAAAAGCGCCTGAACGCACGGAAATTGGTTCTAGTTTCTACAAGGTCCGTATAATAAACGACTCCGGATGTAACTTGTACACTATCTAACATAATATTGCGTTCATTCTGATGCCCTTGATGGAATTATCCCACCTACTTTGCCATTCGGATAAGAGGTCCTCCCAGACTTCAGTCTGAGGTTTAAATAATCTATAGATTTTATTAAAGTCGCGTTGTGTAACAAAATTAGTGTCCATGGCCTCCCCCCTCGCGGAGTAGAACATTGAAGCACGTCGCTGTACCTCAAGGTCGACTGGAAGTACACCTGCCAGTACCGGTAAGGCTTCAGTACTGACCGTTCTATACGCCTTGCATAAAAATATCAATGCCAAACGTTGGCTTTGAAGCAGTTTACGTCGTGCCGCCCCTATGCTGGCCCTATGGGCCAAACAGGTGCACCGTAGCACATACATCCTAAGTAGGTAGCTCCATATATAGTTTTTAAAGTTAGGAATGATAGACCCCAAGTTGCTTTGGATATTTTAGTTAGGGCATAAAAGTTCCTTTTAGCTTTTTCACCAACTATTTTTATATGTTCTATAAATGAAAAATTCCTTTCTAAGATCATACCAAGGTAGCATACGGATTGCTGTTTTTTAATGGGAACGTTGTTAAATTTAATAGTAGGCAATGATTTAAGATTACCTTTTAGTAGAAGTTGATAGGTTTTATGTGGCGCAAACGCTAGGCGGTTACGATCACCCCACTGAGATATTAAATTTAGGCAAGTATTGGCCAAGAGAGAGAGATATTAAGAGACTATTCACTCAAAAAAAAAACGAATGAATAAGAAAAAAAACGGCAGAAGGAAGCTGCGGAACGAGAGAGTGAGATCTCAACTCCCTTCCCGGGCCGCAGAAGACGCATCGGGCGCCAAAGAAGGGCGGAAAACGCCCTCTTCTGCCCCCCATTAATGGGTCCAGGGGCGAGGGACATGGGGAAGTGCCCGCCCCCTAGTCGATGGACCCCGAGATGGAGGCGCGCGCGAGTTTCGGTGCGCGCCTCTGAGGCGATGCACGGGGTAGTTTAACACCCCACTTCCCCGTGCAGGAGACGAGGCCCGAGCAGACCGGGCCAGCACGAGAGTGTGGGGTAGTCGAAGAATTAGAATCCCGCGGCCTCACGCGAGCTCATGATAGAAGAGACACCGGAGTGGTTTTAGTCAGTAAAAGTCTACAGACAGACCCCGTCGCCCACCCCAGGGCGGCAGACATCCTATGTGGATTTCCACCCCCGAAAAAATAAATAAATAAAAGGTGGTACAATTTTAAACCCAACAATATGATCAACGATGCTTCGCCAGAGGGAGATTGATCTGTAGACCCTCCACGACCAAATTTCCAACATTACAATATTTGGCGCATCGTACCCAGCACACATCGCAACACAACTGATCAGACTCGTCCTAAGTATATACACCATATTATAAATTTAACCAATTTATGCAACAACAAGGACCGCATCAAGCTATGATGGAATTTCGTAAGCATATTTTATCAAGTAAAAAACTCCTTTGTTTGGCTTTTAAATCAAAACCACTCAACCACGTAAATTTCACGGAACACAAAGTTGCCAGATGCACTCAGAACATTTATAAAAGCTAAATCCATAAGCCAAACTTTTCTAACGTACTGTAAAGCAAAGCCAACATAGATTGATGCTCGTAAATCCGGTTCAATCTCTTCTGTGAAAGGCTCAAAGCCCTCCATCTATCCGATGAAATCGATTGTTTGACCTCAAGCTGAAACAACTTGGATGGTAGCGTATGTTTGTGGTTTGAGTGGCAGCGGTGGTGACTTGGCATATTGAAATCTATAAATCATTACAGGAATCAAGCAGAATATCAGAGTCAGTTAATTTTGCCTGACACACGCTAAGCTGAACATATGTAGCTATTGATAACCATCGGTACGCTTCCGTGCATTGAACGAATTTTCAATTAAATTGGACGTCAATCAATGTAATCGAAAGTGTCCTTTAAATGTTGTAATCCGAAAATTTGATCAGGTTAAGTGAAATACATAACCCGCATGTAACAATTAAATAAATCAATAAGCAAGCATATTTAATTTCTCGGTGGTAGGCCATAACATCGGCCGCCGGCAGAAGTTACCACCCACCAGACAAAGTCTTGCCGCCAAGCGATTCGTCGTGTTCCGGCATGATGTCTGGTGAAGCCGTACGGAGGACGGGTCTGAGCAGTTGTGATGCCATGTGTGCCGGGTACGATTCGCCAAATATTGTTGTGTTGGGAAAACTCCCAACACAACTATATTTGGCGCGCGGGAGGAGAGGAGATTGATGGAGGAGGATGATTGACCCTCCACGGCCAAACGGTCGTGGAGGGCCTTCAGATCAATCTCCCTTTGGCGCAGCATCGTTGGTCGTATTGTTGGGTTTAACATTGCATCACCTCGCTCAACTGCCGTCTTCCTTCCTATTCGCTCAGTTTTTATGAGTGAATAGGTTCTTAATAAACTAGCGCGCTTTACCATCAACGATCGCATCACTGCTTACCATCAGGCGGAATTGCGGTCAAGCGCTAGTTTATAAATATATAAAAAAAAAATTAACCCGCATTTTTTCCCTTCAAACTCATCGCCAGGTGGAGCTTCCAAGCAGCATTAAGGGATGGAAAACAAACAAAGCTCAAGAAGTTTTTCCATTCACCCGTCAGTATACGTTGGCTTTCTCTCCGTAACCCTGGTTTGTGAACAACATCAAGTAACCAAAATCCAAACCGCCACCGGCCAGTGAGCTTATGAACATGTCTATACCGCTAAGTGAATATCTGGTGGAGGCCTCCATCCACTTTAGCGCACCAGGAGCACATCGTCTGAAGCCCCCTGTCAGTGAGTCAGTACAGTACATATGTCGAGGGAATATGAAACGAAAACAAAGAGTATTCTTCCGGCAACTATTTGCTGTCGAGTATACCTTTTTATTGTTCAAAATAATCAAGTGACCTCTCGCGCTCTGGGCGGAGGGGAGGGCGTGTCAGACTTTTACTGACTAAAACCCACCCGTGTTCCTTCACTTGCCTGTGCGCCAGGGCCACGGTTTTTTTTCAACTCAGAACCCTGACTCAGGAGGCATCGGTCTTCGTGGACTACGTCATGATGTGCTGACATCTCTTTTAAGCGTGAGTGGAACACGAAAAAAATAAGAAAAAAAAATGTATGTCCCTTGTTTTGCATGGAATATCATCAAATTACCTCTTCCGCTCTGGGCAGAGTAGAAGGGCATGTCAGACTTTTACTGACTAAAACTAGCCCGTGTTCCTTCACTTGCCTCTACGCCAGGGCTATGGTTTTTTTTTAACCAACACGCAACCGTGGCCCCGGGGGCATCGGTCTTCGCAGACCCCAACACGATGTGTCGACGCGTGTGATGTTTGTGTCGACGGCGTGTTTTGTACCATATTCAAATATATATCAACACATCGTGACGAGGTCCATAATGGCCGATGCCAGCCAGGGCTGCGAGTTTTTCGAAAGAGATACTGTGGAGTCGGAGTTATTCATGCAAAGTCTTCAAGAAAGATGCAATGTTATACCCAACAACACCACCAACGATACTGCACCAGAGAGAGATTGGTCAGGAGACTACAGGGACGCCCGAACCGGCCCAAGCATCGCCATCGGGTCCTCTCGTCCGTTCGTCAATCGACAAGATGGGGCCACCCTAAGATTTTTAGTAGTTTGCGGGGCAGCCTTTCGTGTGTGGCCACAGTACATGGGCCCCCAACTACCTGCGTTCGGCCAGCGGAACAGCCTGCTTTGGATCCCGCTACCCTTAACGACCAAACTCTCGACAGAGCAATCCAAAGCAAAGTGCCAAAGCACATCGTACCCGGCACACATCACAACACAACTGCTTAGACCCGTCCTTCGTACAGCGTCACCAGACATCATGCCGGAACACGACTAATAGCTTGGCGGCAAGACGTTATCTGGTGGTGGTAACTTCTGCCGGCAGCTGATGTTATGGACTACCACCGCGAAAAGTTTTATTCACTTAACTAAATCTTTTTTTCCGTATTATAAACTCGTGCTTTACCACAATCCCGCCTGATGGTAAGCAGTGATGCCATCGTTGTGTTAAAGCGCGCTAGTTTATTCAGAGTTTATTCACTTTAGGCTTGAAGACTTTAATTGTACTTAAACGGAAACACCGGCGCAGGCTAATTGTTCCAATTCATCGATTAACGTACTTCAAAAGACGAAATGAAACGTTTCGTCCGGACCGCAGTGGTATCAATAACGCAAGGGCGGATACTCGTCGTACAATGAGTCGTCTGATGATGGAACGGAGATTGGGGAATTAAGTCATGCAATTCCATGCATCCTATAGAACAATGACAGGCTGACTACTCTTTACCCATGCAGGCTTTGGTGACGGGAACAAAATCTGTGAAAATATCTTCGTAACAAAAATACACTATCTGTCAATTTCACTGCCCATAGTTATCCGGATTACGTACAGACAAACAATAGTAGTAATTCTTTTAATCACGTTTTTAACCACAAAAGTAGACAAAATCAAGAAACAGTAAAATAAATCCTCAGTCCACAAAGAGGAACGGATCTCTCTCTCACTGCAGCCTCATACCGAAGTGCAGATATTTCATAGCAGGTAACGGCGCGGTTTAAAAAGCAATCCTAGCAGAATTGGCGGGCTGTGCGGTTTGCTCGCGTTTTTACTCACCGGTATTGGTCTATGAGGCTTTCGTTTTATGAAATATTACCTAGACGTGGCTGGATTTCTCTTCGAAAATCACAACCTGGTTATGATTTAAGAAAATATTTCACTATTTTTTTTGGTTTTACATTGATGGAGGAGCGACAACGCCTTTTTCGAGTATTTATACTGAGTCAAATGCATTTACCAAGCAGAACAACGCAGACGTGATGTGTGTCCGTATTTAATAAAAATACATATAAACCAAAGCAATATTTTACTTTAAGTTCTTCGAATAACTTTAGCCGGCGTCTAATGTACATTTATACTACATAGCAACCTCTAAATAGTATTCTCTTTTTAATTAACACGTTTTATTATCAGCTTTACTTGTACGTATTAACAGAATCTATTAAAGCGTGTTTTTTTTTAAATATAATTTAGTTATTCCACTTTTACGATTTTGTAATTCTTCAAATAATCATTAACGAACTTTCATTGACCAGTATGTCCTGCTAGTGATGACATAATATGGAACTGAAACGGGGTCGTTACAATAGGCTTCAAACGAAGGCTCAAAGTCATATAAAGAGCGATAGAAAGAGCTATGCTCAGAGTTTCTCTGCGGGATCGAATGAGAATTGAGGAGATTCGCGGAAGAACCAAAGTCACCGACATCGCTCTTCGAGTCTCTAAACTTAAGTGGCAGTGGGCGGGACACAATTCACGTAGAACCGATGACCTATGGGGCAGTAAGGTTCTAAAGTGGCGGCCATGGCGGACCGATGACCTAGTGAAGATCGCGGGAAATCGATAGATGTGGGTAACTTAAGAACGGTCATTATGGAAAGCGTTGGGGGAAGCCTGGAAGCCTTTGTCCAGCAGTGGACCTCCATAGGCTGAGAAGAAGAACATGAACTTTCTTTAGGAATTCTGAAACAACGTCTTTCCGTTCTTTTTTCAAAACTTTGCCCGACACTAGCAATTAATGCTGTACCGTGGGTGCGTTTACAAATATGTAATTTCACATACACAAACCATAAGCCTTAGATGAACCAGATTCGGAGTCTGTAGGCCATACAAATATTTGTTCCGTGAAGAAATGACTTGCAGGTCAGCAGTCGATCGCTCAGCTATACAGGCTGTATCTGACATCGTAACGCAAACTTCGCGAGAAGGTTACACCGCGTGCCACTACTAAAATTATGCTTCTCATTTATATCGTTAATGAGCGGTTACACAAATAACAGTGTTTTAAAAAATGTTTCGACTCGGCCTTTGAACGTTGCAAGCGTGCCGCGGCGCTTGTTTGTGGATGTGACGTTGACCCCTGATGTGAATTAATTCAGCTGATAGGATAGTTTTTCGAGTTTTGTTCACATTGCACTAGTTTGTGTAATTAGCGAATTAATTATTTTTTACTTTAAAATCTTATTGGTTTATAAAAGTATAGCAATTATGAACGGTTTAAAGTGAAAAAAACTGCATATTATTTTTTTCAATCAGGAAAAAGCCGACGAAAAATTCCACCACTGGGGGATTCAGAATCATGTACTGGTGGATCCAGTAGCGAGCAGTGACGTCACCAGCTACCACTCCTGATCGTTGATGTCTTTTATATTTGTCAATTTTTATTGATTTGATAAAACAAAATATACGTGTCCAATATTTTTCTATAAACTGAATGATGGACTAAATAGAATCATTTTTTTACCCAGGAAACATCCCTTTTGCCTGTAATAGTTATATTTGAAATAAATGGTTTGAATTTCAGTTTATTTACAGGTTTTATTGCTGTTTAACAAACATAGAGGCCAGATGCCATTTAAAATGAAGTCGTAAACCAGTTGCCCCGAAAACTCGACAAACTGAGAGTACGGTTCTCATTGCTTCAGAATCCATTATTAAAATTTGCTCAGCATAATCCATTGCTAACCAATCTTATGCAAAAATACCAAATAAAGAACGAGAGGAGAAAGGAGCCATTTTACATTCCCTCCGTGCAAGCCAGCTGAACCTTACTCACACACACGTT
This sequence comes from Sesamia inferens, assembly GCA_037179545.1. Classification (NCBI taxonomy): domain Eukaryota; kingdom Metazoa; phylum Arthropoda; class Insecta; order Lepidoptera; family Noctuidae; genus Sesamia; species Sesamia inferens. The sequence goes on from CM073922.1 coordinate 10,665,024, forward strand.
TAGATATTGAAAAGCTTACTGATCGTGCTACGAACATTTCAATTTCCATTCAATTCAGGTCTATATTGACAAAGTTGACTGGCGACCGGAATGCATTTGCTTAAAAGCCCAAACAGCAGTAGATAATATTTTGTGTTCGTAGCATCGAGTTTACAGGCTCGCTACGTGTTCCTTTGTGTTTTTATCGGGTGGGAGTCGTTATTATGGTGATTGTACTGGCATATTATACAAAAATCTGTTTAGAAAAACATGGTGCTCTATAAAAATATTGAAATTAAGATTCTCTATTGACAATAATAACGTGATTAAAAACATGGCGTCTAAAATTACATCAATTCACGTCAAGCGCTGACTAATTTGAAGGGACTAAACTAGGGAGTTTTAACAGGAAAGCTGAGTATCACGCGCATTTTTTATTGGACTTTTAAAATTATTTATAGTGTCGTTTACTAAATAAAAGCGCGTGATTTATGTAGTAAAAAGTGCATTCAGTAAATAATTCATAAAGAACATTGAAATATCGGAGCATAGTGGCCATATAATGACTTTGCCTCAAAACTCCCTCATAGACGGTTCACGCGGCCGTCTTTCTCAACTGTCATTGGCGATATCCGCTATTCTTGTGAAATAAAATTTTCAAAGAATTTCTATAATTTTGACACGTGTTATTGACTAAATTGTGGTATCTATTCCACAGAGACCATTGATCAAGAGTTGAGGTTGAATTTCATCTTGAAAAAAGAAGAAGAAGGACTAAACTAATATTGATCTTCTGCCCTTTTTTAGGGAACTAAAACGCTAAATGAGCACTGAACTTAAATTTTATTTAGTTAGAGAAATATTGAATCGACACTACTATGTCCATATAATACACAAAAAGGTGGTGTAAAAGGTGAAATATTGCATTTTTACTTTTGTAATAAAAGTTCTTGTTTTAAATGTAGATATTTATTTATAAGGCATCATAGGACATTTAGTGTACACAAACAAAGAATTAAGTGCGTTGTACTTGCATTCGGCGTGCGTGTACGCCAAAGTAGTATGAATCTCAACGAGTAGAGTATTAAATACTCTACTCGTTGGGATTAAGAAGTATTTTGTTGTAATAGGTGGCTTTCTTTGTTCTTTGTTTACCTCCAAGAGCAGAAGTCGTGTTTCCTCTGTCCTGGTGCTTATGTATTTAGATATATGTCTTTGAAATCAATTTAGTGGTTTACGAGAGAATCTGTTTGTATTGTTACGAACGCACCTTATGTCGAGGGCATAAGGTTCAATATCGCGTGAAATGCAGTGCGTAACTTTTAAGCCCTATTACTCGAGATCTAGACATTGTCTAGGTGTAATATAAAAACGCATTCCTAGACTTAAGGTGGCCTATTGAATGGTACAGGTTTTATCAATTTTGTCAACAAAGTGACGACATCGAAATTTGTAGAAACCCGTTTCCGGGAATTACCGTAGGTACCTACTGAATGTACTCGAAGTTATGCGCTATTATTATTACGTCTAGACGATTCTGGAATGTTCGATCAGCTGGCCTATATATAGCGCCGTGACGCCGACGCCGAGTCAGTCTACACTTGACTACCGAGACGAAACAGCGACATTTAAGAAGCGATTTTTGAGAATACCTACTGCGACAACTGTAACGAGAACATTGAGTACTACGTGAAGAAACATCTGTAGTGTTGTTGTGTGTTTACAACACGGACTTCGTGGACGTAAGTGAAGACTTCGGTGCAACGTCAGCAACATTCTACTTGTCATTGCCTACAATCGACTGTACCTTCGTTGCCAATAAACTTCGTAACCCTTAACCGGTATTTTAGTACCCCTAGCCCGTAACAGTATTATTCAAAACATGTGAAAAACGTATTTTTCTATTGTCAAATATTTGACAGGCTTCGAATTGGTTGGCTCTTTGAACGCCGGAAAAATTAGCTGGTATTTTTTTAATCCTGTTATTCAACCAATTTCTCTTCAAAGACTTTTTAATGTAGACTAGAACAAACAGAAATTTCTTCTAGAGCCACAGTTTAGTTCAGCAGAAAATCACTAATTAACCATAAACGGACAGCGTACTCATCTGGGACCCTAGTCCTCTATGTTTATAAATTTGTCATTCCAAAACGATTCCATTGTCATTGTGCTAAAAGTTTCATACTTATCAATCAGTCGTCTCGTAATGGGATGGTGATAGAAAGAATAGTGCCGCGTTGCCATTATTATAAAACCCGTCAGTAGAAATAATTTTCTAAAAACTACTAGCTACTGAATTTTAATATTTTTTAATATGGGATGAAATGTCAGTGATTGATATATACTGGAAAGGCAGAAAGTAACAGTTGCTACGTTTTTGTATAAATAAGGTCTAGGTTTTTCAATAGCGAACACATGCGAGCACCGTCCCATATCGGACAAAAACATATTTGTTTTTCCTTTTTTCATTTTTATTTTGTGGACACTGAAGATTTCATCTGCTATTTTTGCATATTGACCGGGAGCGTCGTTACTGTATCTTCCCCATTTCTGTTTGAAAAGGACGTCGTTTTTAGATGGGCTTTATCCTGTCAGTATCTACCTTTAGAAATTCAGTTCCAGGTAAGGATCGTTAAATTATCTCGTGCCAATGGTTACCTGTTGCGATGAGAACTAGAAGTAGAACATAATAATGAGCGTTTTTATGTAATTTTAATAGGTTGGGCCATTTGTTAGTCGTTTTGATCATTCGACTACTGATTTGGAGCGTATTTATATTATATTGAGAAACGGAATGATTGATTTTTATTATTTTTAGTAATTGTGCCAGGATTTGTTAATATAAGAATATCTGCTTAGTATGTACCTACATTGCGTAACTAATAACAATATGAAAACAATAAGAACATATAACACAATATACAGAATTTTTTTTATCCAGTGCGCAAACTTTGTTAACTTATAGTTAAATAAGTTTTAAAGATAAAAATATTATTACTTTGATATGTTTTAGTACAAAGAAAAATAGTTATTGATAAAGAAAGATATTTATTTTGAAATCGATGTTATGGTCACCACGCGCGCTGCCATTCATGTTCGGCGGAGTGCGGACGGCGGGAACATCACACATGTTCACTACGCGGCTTAATACCGTACCGGCACCCCACGCTGCCTCCGCGTGTTCAGTACGCGGCCTATTACCCTAGGTCAACGCCCTTTATTTTTCATTCAAGAGATTGCTATTTTATCAGGTTCCAATTAGCTGTAATATGCAGAGTAATTCCAAGTTGTCCTTCATACTTTTACGGGCTTAGGACCACTGAAATGCAGAAGCAGCGGCTGAGCAACTCAGAGCTCAATTTACGCAATTCTAATCTAATATTTTTCCTTAAAGTCTAGCTCATAAGGCACAATTTTAAGAATAAAAAATTAGAGATTCGAATGTATTGTTACGGGCTAGGGGTACTAAAACGCCGGTTAAGGGTTACGAAGTTTATTGGCAACGAAGGTACAGTCGACAATGACAAGTGGAATGTTGCTGATGTTGCACCGAAGTCTTCACTTACGCCCGCGAAGTCCGTATTGTAAACACGCAATAACACTACAGATGTTACTTCACGTAGTACTCACAGTTCTCGTTACAGTTGACGCCGTAGGTATTCTCAAAGATCGCTTCTTAACTGTCGCTGTTTTCGTATCGCTAGTCTAATGCAGACTGCCCCTTGGTCGGCGTCACGGCGCTATATAGGCCAGCTGATCGAACATTCCAGAATCGTCTAGACGTAATAATAATAGCGCATAACTTCGAGTACATTCAGTAGGTTCCTACGGTAATTCCCGGAAACGGGTTTCTAGAAATTTCGATGTCGTCACTTAGTTGACAAAATTGATGAAACCTGTACCATTTGATAGGCCACTCTAAGTCTATGAATGCGTTTTTATATTACACCTATACAATGTCTAGGTCTCGAGTTATAGGGCTTAAAAGTTACGCACTGCATATCACGCGATATTGAACCTTATGCCCTCGAGATAAGGTGCATTCGTAACAGTATTTTAAAAACCATGTCTTATGAACAACGCGTTAAGGATTGGCGTTTATCGAAAAAAAAGAGTTAGTGCACTTTTAATAAAAACGTAATGAATTCAAATTATTGGCATCACGTCAAGATCACGTACTGTCGCCGCACATCAAGCTTCTACAATCTGTCAGATTTCTTTAATAGATTTTCAACTTTATCGCTAAAGCATTATGGTTCAAGTTTGATTGTGAAAGTTTGACAGTCTCGGGTAGGTTGACCTGCTAGCCATACTTCTGCATTAAGGCGTATTTAAAAAATTGTAATTCACTACTTATGTACAATAATGTTCAATCAAAAACAGTAAAAAGAATCCTTACCCCTAAATAATGTGAATCAATCTTAAATGAATCACTGTATTTTTTTAGTTCACTTCTTTGTAGGCATAAACGTGCACTTTTCAATAAATTGTCATTTAGTTTAGTTAAAACACTTGTGTCATTTTTCATTTCGTCAAAAGCGTTTATAATACTAGATTTTAGGTCATCTAGGCTTTGAGCCTCTTCCACTTACACCCGACGTTTGACTTCACCCCACAAATAAAAATCACAAGGTATAAGATCCGGTGATCTGGCAGGCCACGGTATAGGACCACCACGACCGATCCAATTTTGCCTGTTTTTTCCGTTCAGGTAATTACGTTTTTGTACAGCGTAGTGAGGCGGAGCGCCATCGTGTTGATAGTCGAAGCTCGTATCCTAGGTATGCTCTCCATCGTACACTTTCACCACTTTGTAAGGACACTTAAATAAACTCGCGGTTTGTGTAGTCTGGCATAGTGACCGATGAGTTTTTAAGAGATTCACAATTCGTAAACGCGGCCCGTTAACTGGTGGCGGCAAAGTTTGCGCGTGAAATATTGAAACGCACCGCCGGGATAGCGCGCGCGGGAGCCACTGTCGGTGTCGTCTCGCAACGAGCTATGGCCTACGGGCCCTACCAGCATTCGCGCTGATTTTAGGGCGGATAAAAACATTTTTTTTTTTAATTAATGATGCAGATTTGTTCTGTTATTGATTCTGAGCCACCCATTTTTTGCGCTAGAAAAAAAAAATCCCTGTATTATAATAAATATGTAAGTAACTGGCTCTGACATTGAGCCAGGCGCTCGAGTTTATTTTTTCACTACGTTTGATTGACTGGTAGACAGAAATTCGCTTCGAGCGAATTTGGCAAGAGCTTGTTGCCAATATGGGTAATGCGGTTGAACCTTCTCCTTAAGCACCTTTTTGTAGGCCTTAGCAGCATGGTTAAAGGCTCTCTTCTTTGAATTCACATCCGGAGCTCTGCGCCCTGCGGTTACGAGCGTCAAGCCAGATGAGAAATACCACGTGCCAGCGACTGGCACGTCACCGTAGGGGATAAAGTACTGAATAGCTTGACCCACCTCATCGCGTCCGCACAGTTCGACGGATTTTCACAAAATAAGCAGACCTGCTGCCAGGATAAGATGCAAGAAGTGGCGCATACCATCCCAACCTGATGACTTGTATCGCCACATTCACCGTTCACCACGCGAGTCACAATCTGGTTGAAGGACAATACAGATTTCAATAGACAGTGATCTGAAGTTCTTTCGCTAACGGTGAGGAAACTGTTCCACACATCTGCCCGGATCGTTTGTCACCAGAAGGTCCAGACAATGTGTGGTATGAACAACTACATTAGGCACTCTAGTCGCTTGTCTTACCAACTAGGAAAGCCCAATTGATAATGCAATTTTTCATGCTTGTAGACCAGCGTGGTGGGTCCTCTGGTATAGGAAAAGCCAGTTTTGGTAGCAGGCGTTCAAGTTCCCCAGAACGACAAGCTGCCAACGGCCTCTTTGAGGTCGTCACACAGGTGTAAACAATTTTGTCCACACCATTATCAACCAACAATCATGAGGACGAGAACTTAGGGTCTTCACGGTGACGGAGACGCTGGCAGTAGATGTTAATGCGGACATACACACAAACTGTACGCTGCAGGAAATTTTGCTCCAATGACTATCCCGGGAAGCCGAGTTACGCCTCATCTGACGAACATCTATCTGGGTCTCCGTCAAGAAAAGCAAGTGTACCTTATCAGCCTCAAGATGGTGGTGGACTGCAAGTGAGAACGAAAGGACGTCCTCTCCATTGCATCACCTCACTTAACTGCTGCACTGTGCAGACTTACTTTTCTCTATACGATTTTTCATTATAAAAAATGAGTGAATAGGAAGGAAGACGCCAGCTGAGTGAGGTGATGCAATATTAAACCCAACATATGCTGCGCCAGAGGCGGGATTGATCTGGAGACTGCAGAGATACGTACGAGACTCGTCGTTCGGCGAGTTTCCACCCTTACGTTGTTGACACCACTACGCTCTAGACAAAACATTTCGCTTCTTCTTTTATACCGTGTACATCGAGGGACTGGAACAATTTGCCGGTGGTGGTGTTTCCATTACACTACAATTTGAGTGTCTTCGCGGCTAGAGTGAATAGGCTCTTAATAAACTAGCGAGCTTTACCATCAACGATCGCATCACTGCTTACCATCAGGCGGGATTGCGGTCAAGCGCTGGTTTATAATTTATAAATAAATAAATAGAGATGTCCGAACCCCTCCAGGGATCACCATCCGGTCGCTAACTGGCACGATGAGGCTACTCTGGTATTTTTCACAGTTGGCGGGGCAGCCTTTCTTGTGTAGCTGTCACACTACTTGGGCCCCCAATCTGCAGTCGGCTAGCGGAACACTATGCTTCCGATCTCGCTACCCTTCACCACCAAACTCCCAACTTGCCTCTGTACGCCTTTATAGACCTCATGCTGGAGCAGGACGGATCGTTTGATGGCAAGACTTTGATCGGTGGGTGGTAACTTTAAGCCGATGTTATGGTCTAACACCGTTATTACTGGTCATTTAACACTACCCAGGGGATACGTGTAGGGTGGTCATGATAATTCAAGGACTGATGAGAACTGCTTGCGTCCGCATAGGATCCAATGCGGACGCAAGCAGTTCATCCCCCAATACAACCATGTTTTTGAAATACTGCCTCTAGGACGTGCCACTTAACTTTTCTCTCGCTGTTTTCCTTCACCGTTTTGAGACCAGTGGGGATAAAGTTATTTATACAATATGTAAAGAAAACCCCGTCCGACCCAAAAGGATAATAAATGTTAGGTATACACATGACCAAATACAATATGAAAGTTTCCGTAATCATCATAGTGAGAATAGTAATGAATTTTGAAATAATCTTTTTTTCCGCGAATTAATTCCAACTTCCCCAAAATTTTGTACTTTAAAAAAAGTGACAACACCATTTGTGACGGAGCGAATAGCGATGCGACCACGTGCCGCGTGCCCTGTCCCCCTACACCCGCGCATGTATCCCTTACGTGTTGCCTACCGCACATGCATTAAGTTACCTCGATTTTTCGAAATAATATTTATTTTTTAAGGGGATTTTTTTTTAAGTTTAGCCCAGCTTTGTTGACATTATTAGAATCAGTTAAGGATACCTATCAATACCTTCACGAATCGGACAGGGTTTTCTTTACATACTGTAAAAAGTAAAGGCCCTGATATGGTTAGAACCTATTACATACAACTTGTAAGTCCCGGCCAATACCACTAGGCCACTGCTGCTCCCGTACATCTTGGTAACACTTTTTTACTAGACTTTCCCACTCCTGGACAAAGACTTACACTCGTTCCACTTCTCTCCGTCCAGACTTATTACATCTTTATTAATTATATCATCATGTACAGATGCCAGCTACCCAAAGCTGTCAGTATTTCGCAATCAACCATTAATTTTAATGGTTTTGTGATAAAGTTGAAAATCTATTTAATTTGACAGATTGTAGTAGCTTGGCGTCTATACTTTGCTGATTTACGTTTTTTATTACTTGTTCATTGTTTAACAATTTTATTTATTTGACGACATCAGCGAGGGTGGAGCGATAGGATCGTCACCATATCATATCATATCATTTTATTATGAAATAACGCGCTGTGTTATGCCAGTAGGCGTACAAAAATATAGTGTTCATGTGGCTCATTATAACAAAATTTTAAGCACTAAGAATACACTTTTAGAAATCATGCACAATTACCATTTCCAATTAAAATGACTGTCCCAGATGAGGAACAATCTTGGCTCCATTTCGTTGGTGAGTCTTGATTTAAATCACGAAGTGCGAAATGTACTCTCCAATCTTGGCAATAACAATTTACATAGGAAAACTGATAGTTTTGCCCCGGGGAAGTACCCTGGTCTGCGCCCGAAATTGAAGTGACCGTTCGACAATCCCAACTTTCCAAAACGACTCTGTGCACGTGCCGCCATTACAACATAACGTCAAGGCGTTTGCCCAACCACTGCATAAGTCAAATGAGCACCTTTAATTGAAATAACATCGTTATCCACGACATATTTATTTATTTATACAATGCAGTCTTATTACATGTGTGTTTGTTTTGTACCATTAAACCAGACTGGTTTGTGTTGGTTCTATATAATCTAGAACGTAATTTTCGAAACGCATGTCCAGTATTTTATATAAAGAATCTACATACAATAAATTTCAAAAAGATCATGGTTGTCCCTACAAAAATATGGTCAACACGCCGCTCGTACGCACTGTCATAGTGATCTTTATGATCTGCCGTGAACTGTGTTGGGCGCTCGGTGACCACACTGCAGCAATTTTTAAATAAATATAACATGGTGTAAAAATTATTAAATTCGATTCAGTTGTTTATTCTGAACAAACTATAATTCGACAGTTTTGTGTAAGGAAAAAATAACGTTCGTAATATACATATATTAGCATCAAACTTAATCTTATAAGTGTTGTGTTCCTGATGGATTGCCTGGGTTCAGGTAAATAAATACAATTCTCTTGAGTGTCGTAAACAATGTTCCAAATGAGCTTTCTATTAGTATTTCCCAAAGAGGGATTCACATGTAATCCTTAAATAAATTGCCGATTCTTTTTGTTGTGGTAGCTGATCTTCGTAATCCAAGTTATTTTTGGAGGAACTTTTAAAAAAATGGAGAGGGCTATGCTAGGTGTTTCTCTACGTAATCGGATCAGGAATGAGGAAATTCGTAGAAGAATGAATGTCGCCGACATAGCCCAGCAGATTAGTTCTTTGAAATGGCAGTGCGTGGAGCACGTAGAGCCAATAGCCGTTGGGGCAGAAAGGCTTTTTAATGGCGTCTACGTACCGGCAAGTGCAGAGTCGTACACCTATCAACTAGGTGTTCGGATGATCTGACCAAAATCGCAGGGAATCGCTGAATGCAGGCCGCGTCCAACCGATGATGATGATATGCAAAAGTGATCCCGAGGGGTTTTTTGTAGACTACTTTTTTCATCGTCATATATATATGATTACGCTTGATCGCGATCACGCCTGATATTAAGGAATGATTCAATCCTTGATGCACAGCGCACTCTAACCTTGAAGGTGTCTTCCAGGTTAACAATTTAAGTATGTATTCGGACGAGAAAGCCGCTGAAGGCAAAATAATTTTTTTTTTTGTTTTGTTTATTTCTCAGGAATTTTTCATGTGTCGTGGGAGCGTTTACAAACATATAAATTCACATAAACAAATAGGCACACTTGGAAAAACTACTTGTAAATTGAACAAATATTTATTCCGTGCAAGAATCGAACCCGTGCGCAGCAGTTAATAGATTAAATCGCTTCGTCCGGATCGTGGTGCTGTCAAGAACGTAAGAGTGAAATATCCACTCTTACGTTCGGACGATGGTACGATAATGCCTGAATGAAGTCATGTAATTAGAAGATAGAATGCCAAAAGGCTGGCCACCCTACGCCTGCACTTCAGGCTTTGGAGATTGTTTCTAACCAAATTTGGGTCACCAATTAGCCTCTCAACTCTACTCTCCGCAAAAGTATTTTTTTTTACCACCCCAAATCTGGCAGCAGTACTCTACACATGAACGGACCTTAGCATTATATAACATAAGAAGATGTCTCAATGTGAACATAACTGGGTATATAAAAGTTCTTCTAATGCAGTAAAACAAAAGAGTCTATTACAAAATAATTTCTTCAACCAGAGAAGTGGGTGCCTATGTACCACTCAGATTTTAATCCTTTCTTAAGGTAATTACATTCTCAAGATTATAATTAGCACGTAACTGCTTAATAACGATATAAGTACCTCATTTCACGAATGAGACCTCCTACAATATTCCCTTTATAAGGTTGAAATTTCCCTACACCGAGATTAGGTCTATATGGATTTTGAACACCAAAATATTTTGAATTTTATTCGTTAATATTAAAGCTGCATTTTCCGGTTCTTTTAAAAAACGTGACTCTATATGTCTTTCATAATTACAATTTATGTGTCTTCAAGGCTAGAGTGAATAGGCTCTCAATAAACTAGCCCTTTTTACCATCAATGATTGCATCACTGCTTACCATCAGGCGGGATTGCGGTCAAGCACTAGTTTATAATTTATATGTACTATATAAAATATAAATTGTTACTGGTAGCCTAAAATTTGGCTAGGAAATATAAGGAAAAGATCTTTTAATGTGATGGCTGCATTGCAGTTTTCACGATGCAGTTTCGGGTTTACCGACTTTGCGAAGATATTTTAATTCAATCCATTTTGGAGTGAAATGTGCTGTAAATTTGACAGCGCGGCGGTGCGATTCAGTTTTTTTACAAATAAGGCACGCGTTTGGCAGCGCTCTTCATTTCATTTTGAAATAATTGAGGAAAGTATGGATGTTTGCACTAATAATTGTAATTCAAAATTAAAGCATTTATTTTGAAATAAACCATTTACCACGAACCGGTTCGGCCCCATCGAGCATCAGTCCTAAGGGCAATGTGCGCGGCCCACATTGCCCTTAAATAAAGCATAGACACAACCTTGTAGCCAGGATAATTCATCAGCAACTTGCTCTTAAGTACAACCTTGTGGAATCGGAGGTGCCATACTACAGGTGTATGCCCGACCCAGATCTCGAAAATGGCTATATCACATTGTACTCGGATCGATCCATCATCACTGACAGGACTATTGTTGCCAATAAGCCTGATATAGTGATGGTGGATTGATCAGAGCGGCGTGCAATGATTGTTGACATAACTACACGCCTGTGCTCTAGGCTTATGTACATAATTATAATCTTCTAAAAACTTTAAATATAAACTTATATCATATAGAGGTAAAATTTGTGAGGTTATAACCGGAAATTTCTGGATCTATCGAATTTTTTTGCTTCCTTCATAATACATATTATACATCGTAATCACACAAATCATTTGATGGATAATGCTTCTCCGTGTATTCGAGAAATCAATGTAACGATTTTTTAGTATCCATTTTGTTATTTTTGCGTTAAAATGTAACTACTTAATGCAAATGCAAAATAGTATTAGAAAGATATAAAAATGTAATCATCAACATCAACCTTTTTATCGTCCCACTGCTGGGCTCAGGTCTCCTCTCATACAGAGAAGGATTGAGCGTAATCACCACGCTTGCTCAGTGCGGGTTGGCGATTTCAGACTTAAAGTCCAGGTTTCCTCAAGATGTTTTCCTTCACCTTCAGTCATTGGTGTCCAAGATATACTTAGAAAGTACATATAACTTTAGAAAAGTTACATTGGTACTTGCCTGACCTGGAATCGAACCCGCGCACTCATACTTGAGAGGCTGGTGTTTTAACCACTAGGCCACCACGACTATCAAAAAAAAAATGTAAGGACGAAGAAAAGGACAGAAGATAAAATTTTAAATTTTTAAATTAATGATGAATTGCTCCTGACGTAATTGGGCGTATTTTTAGTCGCCATGTTTATAATCGCGTCTAAACCGATATGAAGTATCTTAATTTGACAGGATTAATTTAAAATGTTATCTTCTATCCTTTTCTTAACGAAACGGAAAGAATAAGATACACATAACTTAAAATTTATTAGTTTAGTTTGTGAAGAACAGAATCGGCGCCATTTTATTATTATATCCTATATTTCACACATTCGGCCAGATTGCCCGTAGGACCGATGACCGATGGGTCCGACAGGTTCTCGAGTGGCAACCACGCACTGGAAGACACAGCGTGGGTACCCGAGAAGGTGGACCGACAACCTAATGAAGGTCGCAGGAAACCGCTATCTGACTGGTCGTCATGGAAATCAGAAGTTAGATGCACAGTTCATCACGGTCGGTTATTAGTATGGTACAATTATTTATGCGCATCCACAGTTTAATAGACCAGTAAACGTGAAGTATTTTTACGACTCATCTATATAGGAAACCAACAATTGGAACCATGCATCTAACTTCTGACGTTTAACAAGTGCCCATGTTGGTTTATGTGAATTAAAAAATATTTAGATTTTGATATTTGCGTAGGGAAGTCCCAACCATTGGTTTGTTCCATTGCTTCTATATCCACAGCACAAGACCAGTCACAGATTATTTAGAAGACAAAAAAGCTTGAGACTGAGCTGCTCACTCTGTTAAGCATTGTTATTAAGCAATATGCGTAATTATAAGGTAAATTATTGTAAACATTCTCATTTTTAATGTCTGGACTTGAAAAAAGACGATGATCCCTGAGTTTGTTTCGGCTATTTCTTCTCAGAGGTAGTCAGTTAGGAAATGCCGGCTTCATCTAGTTAAAAAAAAAACATGACGTGTAAAAGTGATCGGTGATCCTACTTGCTTAATAAACAATTTCATTTCATTTCATTTCACTGCTGGGCACAGGTCTCCTCTCATACAGAGAAGGATTGAGCGCAATTACTCAGTCATTGTGGAAAGCCTTGGGAAGCAGTGGAATTCTATAGGCTGAAAAGAAGAAGATTTGACGGTAGCTTTTCTTCTTAATTTTACACACTCATCTATCATGAATTGCTTAAACTTTTCGAAAAGTACAGGGGTGATTTTACAACTACATAAAATACTCAGTATTTAAAAGTACCTAATGGCGACGAAACCTGTGGTTAATACATAGAAATGTTAAAGTAATCCTTTAAGGAGATTTTCATTAGTGAATCCGCACATCTAGTTCAATTAATTCCGGCTCGTTTGGTAATCCTCTCCGCTCGGTTGCAGCTTACCACCTGTGTTAGTACTGCAAGCAAACTACTCCATCCCGTTGTGCAAATTCTAGTAAATATCAATCGTATAATGATAGATAATGAGAGTTATAATGATAGATTCCATTATATCGATATGTTTGCTCTTTCTGCTGGTAGTTTCAAAAATACTGTACTAAACGTGCTTAATCGTATTCACAACAGGCTTCCCATGGACATTCAAAACTTACCCATTAAACAATTTAAAAACTATATAAAGGCCAAACTTTGCAAAAGTATTATTATTATTAGGTATTATAAAATCACAGATTATTTAGAAGACAATGAAGTTTGGGACTGAGCTGCTCGCTCTGCTAAGCATTGTTATTATGAGCTTTTCATTTTTAATGTCTGGACTTGAAAAAAGACGATGATCCCTGAGTTTGTTTTGACTATTTCTTCTCAGAGATAGTCAGTTAGGAAATGCCGGCTTCATATAGTTTAAAAAAAAATATGACGTGTGAAAGTGATCAGTGATCCTACTTGCTTAATAAACGATTTCATTTCATTTCAATAATAACTTTCACATTTAATTATATTGTTTAACACAAGAAATAAAAACATCTCTTGTGTTAACTTGAATTGATTTTTTAACAATTTGAATAGCATGGTTTGTAAATGGTAAAATGTTGTTGGTTACACATTTGCTCAAATATTTTTGTATTGTTCTCTATAAAATGTAATGTCTCTGTTTGTTTAACAAAATAAAAAAAAAATGAGTAAAAACAGGGAAATAAATGTTTCGTAAAGTACGTTAAGGCGTTGGTCCCAGTTGTGGTTGCTTGTTCTTTGACTATCGATGTGTTAAAGGTGATAACCAGTTTTATAACTAAAAGGATATTTTATTAACCAGTTGCGGAGGTTAGATAGGCGGCTGCGCTAAGTAAAAAACTGGTATTCAGCATGCAGTTAGACTCAAAGCTGACCGAATAAAGTTGGGAAAAGCTGAAGCAGATTGAATGAATTCTACTGGCTCAGATGGCAATGTTCATGAAGCAGAGAAATAGAGCTTCATTTAAACTATCGTAAGTACTAAGTTATCTATAATATTACATTAATTTATTTTCTCTCACAGTGGTTTTGTAGTACTTAAAAGTTTAGGATTATATAAATTCACATTTAAGAGCTGACGCCTGAAGTAGGTTTTATAAAACCCAAGTAATGTTGAATTAATGATCCATTTAGCTTTCAAGATAATAATGTGAACTGGTCTAAAAGTTCATACACAAATTGTAAGCCATTCTATGCCAGTTGTAGACCGTAGGGAAATTCGGCTCGCAAAGATAAACGAACAGACAAGGTACAAAGCATGATCCACTTACGTATTCCCTAGAGAAGATGGTAATATATAGAACTCACTTAAAGATTAAATGCCTGTATTCTCTGGGTTAATTCCATTGTTATAATATATTGTATAATATCATATTTGCTATAAATACAATATATATTTATAATTTACTATAAATTCTCGGTGGTAGGCCATAACATCGGCCGCCGGCAGAAGTTACAAACAAAGCCTTGCCGCCAAGCGATTTGTCGTGTTCCGACATGAAGTCTGGTGAAGCCGTACGGAGGATGGGTCTGAGTTTCGATGTGTGCCGGGTACGATGCGCCTAATGTTGTTGTGTTGGGAGTTTGGTCGTGGAGGGTCTTCAGATTAATCTCCCTTTGGCGCAGCATCGTTGGTCGTGTTGTTGGGTTTAACATTGCATCACCTCGCTCAACTGCCGTCTTCCTTCCTATTCGCTTAGTTTTTCTGAGTGAATAGACTCTTAATAAACTAGTGCGCTTTACCATCAACGATTGCATCACTGCTTACTATCAGGCGGGATTGCGGTCAAGCGCTAGTTTATAATAATTAAAAGAAAAAAAAAATACAAGAGGCTTATGGTAACTGAAGTAGGTAATAAAAAAAATATATGGGTGAGTGGATAACAAACACTGTATAATAAATACTTCTTATCTCATTTTCTCTCACTTTAAGGCTTAAATATATAAAAAAAATATTTATCTATCTTTTTTATTAATTAGAAACTAGTGCTTGACCGCAATCCCGCCTGATGGTAAGCAGTTATGCAGTCGTTGATGATAAAGCGCGCTAGTTTAGTAAAAGCCTATTCACTCTAGCCTTGAAGACACTTAAATTGTAGTCCGACGGAAACACCGCCGCTGGCAAATTGTTCCAGTCCCTGGATATACGTGGTATAAAAGAGGAGGCGATACGCTTCGTGAGGATTCTTCTTTGCACGCCTCTCCACTGAAATTAAAGTAGCTAGGTGACATTTTGCAGCACTAGCCCAAATGTGGCTGCAGTAGGTACTCCACACACGAACGGACCTGTGCTTTGTATAACATTAGCTGTCCTGGTGTGAAGCACCTTTGCGATAACGTCAAGTTTCCTGGCAGCCGCCTTGGCTTTGAACCCATACTAAATATCTTTTTAATCCTGCTTTTTCGTTCCATCGACTTTTAAATCAAGGTGATGGTCAAAAAGTTTTGACTTCAATAAAGTACTTTGTTTGGTTAAAGCATTAAAGTTAGACAAGACGGTAACATTGTCACAGACATCATTCGGTAGTAACGTTTAACCGAGCGAGTCGGATTACTTACCCGACAGGTAAGCCACCCTTTTCACAGTCTTAACCCGACACAGCTTATACAAGTTCATTGCAGTAACATACTTTGTTTCAGTATTACTTTAGCTGCACTTGTTTGAACATTAAGTTAATTGAGGTCTTGGGTTCTGAACTAAGTTTATGAAAGCTTAAAGTTATAATGTATAGGTGTGGCTTGGTGCGGGTAAGTTTAACTATTGTATGTTGCGCGTTAAATACCTATTCAATCCATTTTTTAAAGATTTGATAGTTGATACATTTGAAGTCTTATACTTATAATCTGATTAGTAAAATTAATCAAATATTTGATTTGAGAGGATACTTTCACATTGGTTCCTTGTTGTGTTAAGAAAACCCTGTCCGACCCATAAGGATAATAAAGGTTATGTAAACACATGACCAAATATAATATAAAATTTTACGTAATCATCATAGTACCAATACAAATGAATTTTGAACTAATCTTTTTTTCCCGCGAATTAATTCCAACTTCCCCGAAATTTGGTAAATTTAAAAAAAAGTGACAACACCATTTTTGACATTTTGTTAGGGAGGTTTTTTTTTAAGTTTAGCATTAGTAGAATCAGTTATCGATACCTAACAATACCTTCACGAATCGGACAGGGTTTTCTTAGAAATTGTATAATCAGAAGACTAAAAGTGGCCCTGGTGGCTAAAATTCACTGTTATGGTATGAACATCTGATGCAGTGGATTGAGGTAAATTTGTGAGCAAGTCATCGATATTATGCCAACACAGTGAAGTAAAATCATCATTCTTCTTCATCTCGATCTGTCGTGTTCCGGCATGATGTCTGGTGAAGCCGTACGGAGGACGGGTCTGAGCAGTTGTGTTGCGATGTGTGCCGGGTACGATGTACCTAGTGTTGTTGTGTTGGGAGTTTGGTCGTGGAGGGCCTTCAGATCAAGCTCCCTTTGGCGCAGCATTATTGGTCGTGTTGTTGGGTTTAACATTGCATCATCTCACTCAACTGTCGTCTTCCTTCCTATTCGCTCAGTTTTTCTCACTGAATAGGCTCCTAATAAACTAGCGCGCTTTACCATCAACGATCGCATCACTGCTTACCATCAGGCGGTATGGCGGTAAAGCGCTAGTTCATAATTATTAAAAAAAAAAAAGATTAAAGCGCCTGATAGGGTTCGAACTTACGACCTACAAACTTGTTAGTCGTGGCCGAAGCCACTACATTACATTACAAACTACCACTACATTGTCCTTCCTTATACTAAATTATTTGGGGTCGGCTGCAACATATGTACCTATCTTTTTTTCCATACTACATTTACTTCCATAACTTCCATTTTACTTCCATACATACTATTGGACGTCTTCTATCGGTAGCCATCCCCTTTCTAACCATTATCACCATTCACACATTCCACCCATCGTTTGTTTGTGAAAAAGTGAAGTAAGATTTCCGTCCATTATAACATTTCGAGGGCCAATGCGGCAGTAAGGTTCTAGCGTGGTGGTCACGTGCCGGAAGAGGCTGTGTAGGGAGACCCTTAACAAGGTGCACCGATGATCTGGTGAAGGTCGCGGGAAGCCGATGGATACGGGCAGCACAAGACCGGTCATCGTGGAAAGCCTTGCGGAGGCCTTTGTCCAGCAGTGGACATCTATAGGCTGAAGAAGAAGAAAATAACATTTTAACGTGCACGTATTTCTAAAAAAATTTAAGAAACGATAATATTGTCACCGCAAAATTGGGTTGTATCCTAAAAAATAATTTAATGTCCATCAGATAGATTGATAAAAAATATTGAACACGTATTTTTTATTTTTTGTCTCATTCAAATACTTAGGAAGATATATTGATTTGAAATGTCCCATGACGTCACGCCGTGCTACAAAGTATACAACGGCGTGCCGTAATTAGCCCCCATTCCGTAATTTTAATACTCTATATCTCAGTAGTTTTTTGTAATTTCGACAAAATGAAAAATACGGGTCTTAATTTTTTTTATTATTCATAAGACGGACTAATTATTTTTTTGATTTTCATACCTTGGATACATCCCTATTATAGAAGTGAACAATCTAGCTGCTGAAGTTCATTCTAGAGCTCATACTAAACACAGGGGCCTTAGATGTGTTAAAAACTACCATTTAACTATTATGAAAAGGTATAGAAAGAACGAAAGAAAGAAAAAACGTTTATTTGCTGTAAACATGACGCAAAAGTTTATAAAAACAAAAAAATAAAATAAAAAAATTGTTGAGGGAAATATGCGTGACATCCACGCAAAACGGGTTTCGGTCCGCATTATGCTGCGACCCTATGCAAAACAGAGCCCAGCGCTGGTTTTCAGCAACAGCCGGCGCCAACGTAAAGACGTCACCCGGTGTAACGGCACGGTTAACGCAGTGGTTAAGCCATTGACTGCTGCACTGCGTGTCGCGGGTTCAATCCTCGCACGGAACAAATACTTGTAAGACCCACAAGTAATTGTTCCGGGTCTGGCTGTTTGTGTATGTGAGTTTATACGTTTGTAAACGCACCCATGATACAGGAGGAAATTCTAGTTAGCGGTAACGTTTTTAATACAAAAATAAATAAATACAAGTGACACTGAAATAGTAGTATAATAAAAATAATAAAGTAACAATAAATACTTAAAAAAGTAAATCTAAATGTAAATAGTGAGAGAATAGTTTACATAAACACAAACAGGAATATAAAAAAGAAAAAAGTTACCACCCACCAGACAAAGCCTTGCCGCCAAGCGATTTGTCGTGTTCCGGCATGATGTCTGGTGAAGCCGTACCGAGGACGGGTCTGAGCAGTTGTGTTGCGATGTGTGCCGGGTACGATGCGCCTAATGTTGTTGTGTTGGGAGTTTGGTCGTGGAGGGTGTTCAGATCAATCTCCCTTTGGCGCAGCATCTTTGGTCGTGTGGTTGGGTTTAACATTGCATCACCTCGCTCAACTGCCGTCTTCCTTCCGATTCGCTTAGTTTTTCTGAGTGAATAGGCTCTCAATAAACTAGCGCGCTTAACCATCAACGATCGCATCACTGCTTACCATCAGGCGGGATTGCGGTGAAGCGCTAGTTTATAATATAAAAAAAAAAAAAAAAAAACTACGAGAATATCATTCTCAAAAACGACCTACGTTTCATAAAAGGTGTATCTGAAATCGACGCACAAACGAGTACCATGGATCCAGTAGGTACATGATTCTGAACTTCCAGTGGTGGAATTTCTCGTCGGCTTTTTCATGATTTAAAAAAATATATATGTAGTTTTTTTCACTTTAGACCGTTCATAGTTGCTATACTTTTATAACCTGATAAGATTTTAAAGTAAAAATTAATTAATTCGCTAAATACACAAAAAAGCGCAATGAAAACAAAACTCGAAAAACTATCTTATCAGCTGATTTAATTGAGTTCACATCAGGATCAACATCATACCTATAAACCCGCACGGCGGCACGCTTGCAACGTTCAAAAGGCGAGCCGACACTATTTTTAAACACTGTGAATAGGGTAGTTAACTAAAAAAAAAACGAATTAGTCCGTCAGTCAGATTTCCAAAAAATACTAGACATGTATTTTTTCTTTTTTCATATAAACAAAAAATGAAGACGATACAGTACGTTGATAACCCGTGTGACATCACTGCACGCTACACTTTTAGCGACCAGTGACGTCAACAGCCACCACTACTGATTTTTGATGCCTTTTGTATTTTGATTTGATTTGATAAAAAAAAAAGACGTGTGGCACTCGGGGACTGCCGCGGTAAAGCTATTGCATAGCATTTTGTATCAATTTATGCAATTATAATTATTTATTTATTTTATTTATGCAGTATTTCTTTTTCTTTGATATTAATTCAAGTTACACTTTTTGAGCGTGGTGACCGATAAGAAAACAAATTTTTCTTTTATTAAATAAATAAAAAGTTAATATTATTTAAAATATTTTTATTATTTTACAATACATGTGGGTTTTATTACCTTACAGTAGCTGTTGGTTATTCAGGAATATTTATCATTGAAACTATAGGTTTTTGATAACTGAAATAAGAAACATAAGTTTGCAACTTAATATCCTCTAAATACCTAGAAAATACCGCGTCAATGGTGGTCCCATATTTTGTTGTGGACTCTTGTGAATCATTATTCATTTTCAAATTCAATGTTTTTGATAGAAAAGTTGTCAACTGCTCTGATTTTTTATCTTGAGGAAACCTGGGCTTTATAAGTCTGAAATCGCCAACCCGCATTGAGCAAGCGTGGTGATTACGCTCAATCCTTCTCTGTATGAGAGGAGATCTGTGCCCAGCAGTGGGACGATAAAAAGGTTGTTGATGATGAACGGCGTCGGTGTCGAATTATTTGTTATCAATTTAATATTTTCGAGCTGATCTTTAGTAACATAATCACTTCTGATTGCGTTAACATCTGACCGTAGAATTAATAAATCCTTCATCAACTTCTTTACGTACGTTCTACGTAGTCAAAGCAAACTGGTGGCAAATTCTGAAGGTCATATGCCACAAAAACTGGGATTGTTCGGGATCCGTGATTTTAAACACCGTAATCGTATATTTTAGGTCTTTCTGCTTTTTGTTCTTACGCCTCGATACATGTTTTTGTCTTGTCTTCGTAGAAACAAACAATAACTTTTTTGCCTCATCAATGTCTTCCTCAGAAAAAGCCGACGAGCATATTTTTATTAAACTTTCGTTGTTTCGTTTCGGAGATAACAATATTACAACTCGTACACTTAAATGTACTAGTATTAACATTGTTCACCGACATCTTTGTGTAATATTTTATTTAATAAAAACTTCAACTTCAACTCTTGATCTGGTCCCTGTGGATAGATACCACAATTTTGCCAATAACACGTGTAACAAATTATAGAAATTCTTTAAAAAAATATTTCACAATAATGGCGGATATCGCCAATCACAGTTAAAAAACGGCCGCGTGAGCACTTTTTACTCTATAAAATCACGCGCTTTTATTTAGTAAACAACACTATAAATAATTTAAAAGTCCAATGAAAAATTAGCGTGACATTCATCTTAGCTTTTCCGTTAAAAAAAAAAGCTATTTTATAAAAACAGTACTAAATTAACTTGAATAAAAGTACTTAATAATTAATTATATGAAAAGTTTTTAAGGTAGCCATGACAACGTCGATGACGTCTATGACATATCTCTATAGAAGACCTATTTCAGAGAGAAAATTAATCGCAAGTTTAGCACGTCGCGACTATCAGTAACATGGCAAGTGTGTAGAACTGAGTTCGCGCCCTGCAATATGCATGCTCTTTTTGAAAATCTATAAATTGTTTTCAAAAGATGTAGTCGCACGCACACAAACATACCGTGCCGAAGACTGCCGAACTGAAACGACGTTAGACGATGTACGGCCTTCAAGCCACACCTCCGTGCCCGTCGGAGTGGGGAGCGTGAGGTTTTTTCGTTACGGAATTTCTGGATTCGGTCCCCGCGCTCAAGGCCCGCGATAGAAGCTATGCAATAGCTTAAAAAAAATATACGTATCCAATATTTTTCTACCTGAATGACGGACTAAATAGAATCATTTTTTTACCCACGAAACATCCCTATTCTGAAACCGTTCATTACCGACATAAATGACTAGATCATAATTTTATTAGTGGCATACGGTCTAGCCTTTTCGCGAACTTTGAAATTTTTTTGTTGATGCGAAACTTGAAAATAGCTTGTTCAAAATAAGCAACTGAATAGATTCCAATCATTTTTACATGATGTTATATTTTCTTCCCAAATACATTTAGAAATTGTTGCTGTTTGGATACCGAGTGCGTGCACGCAGCTTTACTATAGATCATAGTACTCGTGCGCGCAACAGCTAATGCCAGAGGTCAATGCCCCGCGTCCGTCCGCATGAGCGGACCTTATTTTTGTTGGGACAACCAAGTAGAATAGCAAGCTCATAACTTTGTGGTATTTCATTATATCTTTTTTGAAACTTTGTACATATATTCTTTGCTTAAAAGTACTTTCGAACAAAAAATAATGCTGTTTATAAACTTCTGTTGCTTTTAGGTAGATTCAAAATCCATTTCATGATGGTGAACACCTAATTTCGTTAAAAATACCGTCCTTATTATGAAAGAGTAGGCTAAAAGTTTCAGATTATTGACCTGAAAGGAAAGATTGAAAGCAGATGGAACTAATAAATACGTTTACTTGCCCTTTTTACCTATCTATAAACATCTCCAGAGCCACTCGAAAATATTTATGATATAGGGAAATATTTATTTGTGTGGGAGAGACGTACTTGGAAAGTACGTGGAACTTAGAAAATAAAAACTTAACATAATTTTGTAACTATATCTTGGACATCAATGACTGATTACAAGGTGAAGGAAAACATTTTGAGGAAACTTGGATTTTATGTCTGAAATCGCCAACCTGCATTGAGCAAGCGTGGTGACTAAGCTTAATCTTTCTCTGTATGAGAGGGGACCTATGCCCAGTAGCGTGACGATAAAAAGGTTGATGATGATGCTGATGATGATTTGGGAGAGACAGGTTTTTACCCTGAGTTGGGACAATACATACGGGCTACATACATTAATTCATGTAAAAAAGATGTCATTAATTTTACATGATTCTCTATACGTCCTGTATGACTTTATGTATATTTTTAGTCACACATAATACCTAGCTGTTATTTAGGCAATAAGTGATGTATGTATTTGTGTAAGAATATTATTGTAGCTTTTTTTTACAATGTTGTTCAAGTTTTTGAATAAAGATCATTATTATTATATTAGATAGATCTAGTGCATATAGTATATAGTCCAAACGTAAAGGAACAAAAGCTAGTTAAGTTAAAAGTAGAAAAGCAAGTAGCATAACGTTCTTCGAATAGTTTACTCATTCCATTAGCGTTGCAAGCGCGCGACAATCTTGTTATAAAGTTAAATGCACCAGTAGAAACCTTCGGGAATTTTCGCTCCAAGCGCTATTTTACCAAGTTAGCTGGTTTTTTTTTTCACTTTAGTATAGACTATTGCAGTCTATCTGCGAGCGAATGTTATGATAATGTATTGTTTTAGTTTTTATTAATCCCGAACAAAAAATATTGGTTGTAAGAAATTATTTGATCTAAACTTTCTCGTTTCGGAGATCGGCAAATAAAAATGCAGCAGTAAAAAATTAATAAATAATTCTAAATTCGAATAGTTAATTCTTTTTAATTATTTTGAAAATCGAATTTTCAATAGCTATTCCCCGACGTTTGGATCACAAAGGCCAATATATATTATTATTATTTTTTTAATACCCATGCTCGTAAAATTGATATAATTCCACCGGTTTTAAATATATAAATCGGGCCATAACAAACACGTGTTATCAAAGCAAATAGTTAAGTTATAGTCCATACAAATTCCATAACAGCATTATTTGCCATTTCAAATAATTATGGAACTGATCGCCGCCGCACGGCTTTAGCCAGTGAGCAGCGCGTTGTTCATATTTGAAATGGCAAATAATAATACTAATGGCGGGAAAGCAACAGTGTGCATTCACAGATTGAGTTTATTTAAAATAACTGATGTCCTATATTAAATAAACATTTTTTTTTTCTGTTTCCTCGCAAGTGTGTTAAAAAACGTCGTACGATATACGTGCGTATTGGTTATAACATGCTCGGCTCAATTACGCCCTCTCCTTCAGCTCGGGCTGAAATTCCGCCTCGCATGTTATAACCATCATTACTCACTAATATCGTAATGTACTATTTATATATATCTATAAGATGTTGTTTGAGCAGGCTGCTTTTTGCTTTATTTTTATTAATAAACCACAGCACTAGTAACATAATAATATGTCTTGCATCAAATGTCCGTGAACACAATTTTGCTCAGCTTTTTAACTGACGAAAAAGGCGGCTGTTTGCTGGCCTCGTTTTGTATTAGATAAGTTAAAATTTACGTTGTCTTGCACACTGATATGTCATGTCAGAGCAACAGCTGACCTATTGGGATCGTTCACTTTTTTAACTATGTTAACAGGGACATATTTTCACTCACTTATCGCTCACATAACTTTAAAAGCAATATAATTGTTGGTGGCGCAACTTGGGAGAGGACCAGACAAAGTCTTGCCGCCAAGCGATTCATCGTGTTCCGGCATGATGTCTGGTGAAGCCGTACGAAGGACGGGTCTGCGTAGTTCTGTTGTGATGTCGGGTACGATGCGCCAAATGTTGTTGTGTTGGGAGTTTGGTCGTGGAGGGTCTTCAGATCAATCTCCCTCTGGCGCAGCATCGTTGGTCGTGTTGTTGGGTTTAACATTGTATCACCTCGCTCAACTGCCGTCTTCCTTCCTATTCGCTCAGTTTTTCTGAGTGAATAGGCTCTTAATAAAGTGCGCTACTTTATTAAGAGCTTTACCATCAACGATTGCATCACTGCTTACCATCAGATAGGATTGCAGTCAAAGACTAGTTTATAATAATAATAAAAGAAAATTATTCGAAGTACAATATAAGAAACTATCCTAACAAATACTAGGTTCTTTATTCATAAACGCTGCTTGAAGTTAACTAGTGATTAAGGATCCTTTCAACATACATTTAAAACGTTTGCACGTCACTTAACTTTAACCGTCGTTTATGAACCAACCTCTTAAACAATGTGGTGTTTATTCATAGAGAATGATTAAAGTTCAGTGACGTTAAAGGTCAAAAATGTATGGCAAAAGAATCGCTAATCACTAGATAACTTTAAGCAGCTTTTATGAATAAGGGGGCTTATTGATAAATTCTCTGTAAGTAGGTTAACAAACGATGGGTTTCATAAACTCATATTTCTTTTTTTACAACTCAAACAAATAGATCATGAATAGAGATAACATACCTACATCAGAACCATGCGCATTCATTGTAGCGCTTATTTGAATAAATTCTTTTCCATTCTCTAAATATTCATTGATGAATTCAAAGCTTCTACTAACACAACACTAAATTCCAAAGACTGTGTTATTGCGTAACTATTCTGTAAATTCTATAACCGATAAACTGCCAGGTCGCTGTTTAATAATGCATAAAGTTGTATAACAAAAGTTATTTTCTACGACCATTTAGTAATTTGCTTAATACATAACCATAAGTCAATAGTACTCAGTTCTGCCAAGTCGTGTTACAATGACCATTACCACACGGGTAAACCGTACAACAATGAAACTTGTTAATTTTTTTTTATGGTTATGGCATCAAAAAATCAAAATATGATTACGAAAATAAGCGCGCGTATTTGCGTCACGACCAAACATCGCATGTTATTAGGCTGTATGAATGAATTACCTTTGCCTTCCATTTGTGGGATTATAACAACAATACAAAATTGCGCGCGCCGTGCTTTTTTCTCGCCATTATGAACTTTTAACTGCATTTATAAATAAAATTGTTTCAATATGTACTCAATACTTTTGTTTTGAAAATTTGTGCTCCACCAATATTTCAGGAAATTCTTCTACGGCCGTTATAAACTTTAAAAGTTGCAACATCCAGAATGTAAATTATTATAACTCCTAATAAAGTTCAACATTGACGGTTTTTTGTATTTATTTATTCCAAGGACGTAAAAAATGTTTTATATGCCACTGTCGCAAACAGCCTTTATAATACTCGTGTTGATCTATTGTGACACTATCACTCATGTGTCAATAGCTATCATGACAGTGGTATAAATAAATATTATCTACTCTCATATAAAAAAATTAAAAATATAAAACTAAAAAGGAGTTTATATTGACGTACTTTACCAATAGTATATCAAAAGGAAATTAAAAAATTAAATTATAACATTATTTCTCAATATTATGTTCTTCTGTCTTTATTTTTGGCTTCGCACGGTCTGTGCATTTAGCCAATGTCAAGTAATTATGAATTATTTATGTAGAAAAAGACTGCAGCGTGACCAGTCTTACGTGTGAGGTTTGGGGCTAAGTCATGATGTGGCCACTATGCTGCGATATTTCACTGTTCTTTATAAACTATTTACTAAATGCACTTTTTACTACATAAATCACGCACATTTATTTAGTAAACAACACTATACATAATTTTAAAAGTTCAATGAAAAACGAGCGTGACACTCAGCTTGACTTTCCCGCCAAAACCTTCCAATATAATGTTATAATAATATTTTTTTTCATTACCGTACAGATTACAAACCATAGACAGCACTATTTCATTTTTTATCTGTGGCTGCGAGCGCTTTGGCGCGTGCGCGGTGATGCAGGGTGCAAAGCAATAAAATATAAACTGTAGCAATCTCTATGTTTTGTTTTATTTCATATATTCAATACAATGTATGAGATTAGATAAAGTAGTGTATGAAACTGTACATAATTAGGTATTACACACTCGTGTGATACTATAAAAAAAACTCGCTTCGCTCGTTTTTTAAACTCACACTCGTACATAATATCCCTCATTATGTAACAGTTTCATATACTACTATTCATCATCATCATCATCATCATTTCAGCCAAAAGACGTCCACTGCTGGACATAGGCCTCCCCCAAGGTTCTCCACGACGACCGGTTCTGCGCCTCCCGCATCCAGCGGTTTCCCGCGACCTTCACCAGGTCGTCGGTCCACCTTGTCGGGGGCCTACCCACGCTACGTCTTCCGGTGCGTGGTCGCCACTCGAGAACCCGTCGGCCCCATCGGGCATCGGTCCTACGGGCAATGTGTCCAGCCCACTGCCACTTTAGTGTTGCAATTCTTCGGGCTATGTCGGTTACTCTCGTTCTTCTGCGGATCTCCTCATTCCTGATTCGATCGCGCAGTGAGACCCCAAGCATAGCCCTCTCCATTGCCCTTTGAGTGTCTTTGAGCCTTCTCATAAGGCCCATTGTTAGCGACCACGTCTCAATTCCATATGTCATCACTGGCAACACACACTGGTCGAAGACTTTTGTCTTGAGACACTGCGGTATTTGGGACGAGAAGATTCTTCGTAGCTTCCCGAAAGCAGCCCAGCCGAGTTGGATTCGACGATTGACCTCTTTCTCGAAGTTGGACCTTCCTAACTAGATAGTTTGTCCCAGGTACACGTAACTGTCAACAACTTCGAGAACAGAGTCTCCAATCTTTATAGGAGTCGGTACAACATGGGCATTAGACATGACTTTCGTTTTGCCCATGTTCATTTTAAGACCGACTCGCTCGGAGGCTCTGCTGAGGTCTTCGAGCATTGTACTCAGGTCCACCGCGGTCTCAGCCATACTACTATTACTTTCATATATTTAATCTATAAAAGTTCATATATTTTTAATGATGCGAATGTGATCGAGCCTTTTATTAACCGATGTTGATAAAAAATAATAGATTCTGGAAGTCAGATTAGTATCTGACCTCTCAAATCTACGTATATTATATTATTTTAGAAATTTGAATAAATAAACTAAAGGAGATATTTCAGAAATGTATGGATCCTGGGCCAGCACATTGTACACTTGATGAGGTATAGTTACGCTATAGTTAACTGCTTTTATGTTAATTTACCATATTTTGGCTTAGTTTTTATACAGATTCAATTTAACTCGGCCAAGGAGTGCAACACAAGTACTGATAAAAATGGTGGTTAGCAATAAGCGAAATAAAATTTTGACAGTGACATTTACGTGTCATGTATCTAACTAAGGTTATCGTACTTCATATCTGAGGTATTCAGAGAAACACGTTTATCCAGCTATGCGGTTTTTATTTGAAGACTCCTGTCAATTCCACAGACGTCATAGATAAACCTAAACATAGATAATACATCACACCCTCACCCTTAATCTAAGACCCTTCTTTTCCTTATTATGTCTAAGGAGTTAACAGTGGTCTTCAAATAAAACTGATGGGTGGTAACTTCTACCGACAGCCATTGTGATGGCATACCACCGAGAAAAACTATTTACTACAAATTTCGTTAACTCCAGCTAATTTCCAGATAATTTCAGTAATGATTTTATCCTTTAAAGCTCGCTCTCAAGCACCATAAAACCCATATTCATCGTAAATAAAAACAACCTTAATAATCATTAATTCATTTTCAACAAATTAACAAAAAACTTTATCAATTACCGCAAAAAAAAAGCGCGACGTCATCGCTATAGGAGGTTGAATACGCAATCATTAATCAAGACGGCTTAATGATGACGTAGTGTTGACGCAATTAATTTATTATCGTCGAAACATCGGGTTGGCCGGGTCTTGATGACGTCACCTCAGTAATCGATTTCAGAAGGGTATGTGCTTACCTCGATTGGATAGGGATGGTTAGCCACATGTGGGGTTAGCATACTTCCAAATATGTACGGACATAGCCGTATTTTTGTCCCCTCGTTAGTGTTGAGAACAACATAAAAGGATCGTCCTAACAGGACTGATAGAAAATTAAAAAGTATTAAAATCTTGTCTTTGACTTGTGTTGCTGTCTAGTTCCATTTTGACATTGCATAATTTTCTCTCTTTCTGCGAACCTTCAACCGAAACGGACGCTTCCATTCAATTAGTGCTGTAAGTACTTATAAGAAACCAAGAATTATCTGTCTTGTGATTATAATAAACTGTGTGCACAACAACAATCAACGAGTCTCATTCCCAACTCCTGGCAGGCTCCCCAGCACCGCACCTAAAAATCTACAGTCCGCTAGGTACACGGTATGCACGGCCATCTTGTCCCGCACAGTTAGGGTTTTTTTGGACAATAGAAAAATTAACGCTGTTAGTTCTTCGGAAAGGTCAGGTGGCATCTCAACTGGCGAGCATGTGTACTACAAGGCCTTCTTTGGCTTCTGCTCACACTGACGAGAACAAATTGTGAGCTTATATGTATATTGTTTATATTTATGTACGAGTAAGAGTCATCATCATCATCTCAGCGTTAACCTCAGTCGCATCCGAAGCTTTTCAGCTTTGGAGTCTGGGGTCCGCTTTAGCAGTTAAACGGGTGATTTGGCTAAACTTCAATATTTCCCGTGAAACGACTGCCTGACCTCCACAACCCGAACGCGATATCGAAGCATTGCAGTTTTTATTTTTATTTTATTTTATTTATTAGGGACAAAAAACAGTTACACAGTAAAGCATTTACATAAAGTAGATACAAATACAGATGTAAAAATGTATAACCCACACTATTGTCCACGAAGTGACATCGGAGTAAGAGAACGAATGCATGCAATAGAAGAAAAGTTATATGGTAATTTATAAAAGTGAAACACTGAATAGAAAAGACAGATTGACAAGAGCAGCCGACCTGTAGGTGACTTGCAAGAGATTGTGAAACCATTTTTTTAAATTTAGCTTTCGATAGTGCGAAAATATCAATTTCAGAAAATTGAGAGTTATATGTTTCAAACAGCCGGCGGAGAGGGGCCCGCACCCCAGCGTTCGTTCTACATTGCGCAGTATAGAATAGCTGAGGTGCACGCACCTCCCGGCGCACAACAGATCTAGGTACAATGTAACATAATCTACTCGACAGCTCAGTACAATTAAATTTGTTATTGCATATACCGTGCAGCATCACAACCATGATCAGTAGACGTCTAGAATCCAAGCTCAATACTTTATAGTGTGTTAGCAAATCTGCGTAGGGAATCCTTGTACGGAAGCACTTATAGTGCGTGGCACGAAGAAATTTTTTCTGAACCATTTCTATTGCTATCTTATATTTGTCATAATACGGGCACCAGACGGGTACCGCGTATTCCAACTGTGAACGGACTAGTGATTTATATAAGAAGAGAAAAGTAGAAGGCTTTTTAAAGTCATTACAAGACCGCATCACAAAACCATACATCTGGAAGGCCTTGTTAATTATATTGTCTATATGGGTATCCAAATGTAATTTGCAATCAAGCAGCACGCCAAGATCACGCGTGCGATCGGTTTTTTTCAATTGAGTACCATTCAATGTGTACGGGAAGTCAATAGTATTTTTGTTTTTAGTAAAAGAAATGAAATGACATTTTGGAAGACTAAGATGAAGTTTGTTGACTAGACAGTATTGTGAAAGCCTGCATAAGTCCTCTTCAAGTAGCAAACAATCCTGAGTATTGGCACAAGCCTTATAGATTTTAATGTCATCGGCATACATTAAGAATTGAGAGTTGACTATGCAGGATTTTATATCATTTATGAATAGGACAAAAAGCAATGGGCCTAAGACCGAACCCTGGGGCACACCTGATTCGACGACCACACAATCTGACTCAAAACCATTGATGACAACCTTTTGGGTCCTATGAGATATATATGAGGCAAACCACCTGAGTAAATTGCCTCTTATGCCATTGAACGCGATTTTATCTAGAAGCAATTTATGGTCCACCCTGTCAAAAGCCTTCCGAAAATCCGTGTACACAGCATCAACCTGCGTGCGCATATCCATATTTTCAAACAAAAATTGTGTAAAAATGATTAAATTTGTAGTAGTGGATTTGAATTTAACGAAGCCATGTTGCTCTGGTAAAATAAGGTGATTTAATTGTGGGAATAATTGGCCATGTACCAAACTCTCAAAAAGCTTAGACAAGGTGGACAAGATGGAAATGGGTCGATAATTCTCAACGTTTCCTTTATCACCGCTCTTGTGAATGGGCGTAATGAAAGCCATCTTCCAGACACGGGGGAAAATTCCATCCCTGAGACACTTGTTAAATATAATGTGTAACGGGACACAGATGGTGTGAGCAGTGTTTTTAAAGAAAGAAGGTGGTAGGCCATCTGGGCCGGCGCCCTTGGTTAAGTCCAATGAGGTTAGCGCGTCAAGTATGACACTCTTCTCGAGGTAAATATGCGGTATGCATACAGAATTCTCGTAAAAGGTCTCTGGAGGTGTCCAGGTGGTAGAGTCAAAAGTTGTGGGCTCGTATACAGAATTGAAGAAACTAGAAAACAGTGAACATATTTCAGCAGGGCAGTTAGATGATACATTTTTGTACTGCATAAAAGCTGGGATCCCAGAACCTTTCTTTCGATTGGAGATATACGTCCAGAAGTGCTTAACATTAATGGGTATGCTTTCTTCAACAGTTTCCATGTACTTATTATAACACTGTTTACAGAGTAGCTTGAAACGTTTACGCTGAATTGAGAACTTTTCATAATCGGATATGTTACGCAGTTTTTTCCATCGTATCCAGGCGCGTTCTTTATTTTTAAAAGTTTTTATTAGAGAAGCGCTAAACCAAATGGGAAAGGAAGTTGATTTGTGACGAGACAATGGAACAAATAGTCTGAGGATTCCATATATATAGTCATAAAAAGTGTCTACGGCCTGTTCACTGGAGAGATTAAAAAACAATTCGTCCCAGCACAACTTATTTAGTTCTACATTAATGTCTTGGTAATTAGCTTTAAAGAAATTGTATTTTATTTTAGAATGACGCCTCATGGGTGTGAAATGAGTCTCCAGAGAGGTTAAAACAGAAATTGGAGGATGGTGACTGTCGGGCTGCAGCAGTACAATGTCTGACTGTGTCTGACATTCAGCGTTGCTGATAAATAAGTCTAAAATACGACCCAAAGTGTTTTTAATTGTGTTATATTGAGTGGCATTCGTGACAGCCATTAAATTCAACAACAATCGACCCACATTGTTATGTGTCTGAGGACTCATGTGACTTGCACCGCCTGACCAGTCAATTTCAGGCAGATTGTAGTCACCGGCCACATAAAATGACTCAGTAGAGGGAGCCGTAAGAATACTTTCTAATGTGGACAGATGTGACACGTAAACGTCGTCCTGAGTGCTTGGCGGTATATAGGCAGCGCTTATGACGTGGTGAGTGTTGGAGCGCGACGCGGGCATTTGGATCATAACGTGCTCGATGCCAGTGGTAGTGGGGCACGTAAATATCCGTACAGGTCGGAGCTCGCGCAGCACGGCTATCAGAACGCCCCCACCCTCGCGTTTGTTTGTGGTAATTCGGTTACGATCGTCTCTAAAAACCAAGTAGCGGTCATCAATGAATTCTTTGTCCGATATATTAGGTGTAAGCCATGTCTCAGACAATATGATAACGTCAAACGACAAGGAAAGAATGTTGGTGTACAGTGTGTGCAATTTAGTACGGATTCCTCTACAGTTTTGATAGAATAATGATATATTATTATTACCGAGCATTCCAATTAACTAAGTAAAAATGGAGTAAACAATAGGGGAAAGTAAAGTAATTATTATTATATTCAGGTATATTTAAAAACTTGGATTCCGTTCGTAGTGGGTAGCAGTAAAAAGTTAAGTCGAGTACATGGTTATGAGTATTAACAGTTACAGCTAATGAGCGAGTCTTAAACAACAAATACAATTGACAAGTTACTGATACATGCACAATAGTATAATCTATGGTAGTATTAATTACGTACGCGTGATAACAACACAAGAGTAAACAATCGCAAAACAAAAATATGAAAACAATTCCCGTCACCAAAACAACAAAGATATACTGACGGCATGAGATATGTGTTTTAGACATTTTAATACAATAAATCTGAACGTGCGGCCGTTTAAAATTATAATATATGTAAACATAACAATAACAAAAAACAAAACTATACATTATGAAGATTGCACTCAGCAATCTTGTTGACATCGCTTTGACAGCGTACAGCAAATGTTTTAGAACTATCGGCAGCCTTAACAAGTACAGTAGCGTTTCTAATCCAGACATACTTAACATTATGTTTTTTAGCCATCTCACGACAAGCACGAAATAAGTTTTTGTTAAAAAGAGTGAGATGCTCGTTAATATACACCTTACAGGGGGTACCTGACATTCCGATTAGGTCGGAGGTAACATTTTTAGACAAACGATAGGAACTTAATACATTATCGCGAAGCAATCTTGAGGCTAATTTCACGACTATGTTCTTGGGTTTGTTACTTTCCTGTGCACGCGCGTAGGGGAACATGGTGAATGGCTAATATATCCTGGCGGGGAATTGAGCACCTGAGGGTAGCACCGATCCTTTCGACGAGACCGAGGAGATCTTCATCACGTTTCTCAGGCAGGTTGCAGATCTCAATATTATTAAGTCGAGCTTGCTGTTCCAGCGACTCGATTTTTAGTTCCAATCCAGATAGTTTTTCATCCATGTTGCCATTCCAGGAACGACAAGAAAGCTGTAGATCTTCGACTTTACACTCGAGGCTATTAACACTGTTTTTGTAAACTGCGTTTTCCTTCTTTAAACTATCCATCTGCTGCCTTATTTCTTCAAACTTGCTGTTCATGAAGTCCACAGAGTCCCGAATCTCCTGGTTAATGGTCTGAATTGTGGAATTTTGAGTTTTCAAGACCTTAATCTCAGCAACAAGTGCTTCCAGCGCCAAAGTTTGTTGTTTCACCAGATTCTGCATGTACTCATCCTGTTCCTGCTTCCAGGTTTTGAGCATAGTTTCTAGTTCCAGATTGCGTTCCACAAAAACCTTATTAGGTGAGAAGTCACAGCGAAGTCGTTTATGGCGAGACTGAGTGTTCACGTTCTCGGCACTGCACACAGCTTTTGAGATGTCAGAGTCCGACAACGATAAGTCACTCGTCATGCTGTTGATCTTAGCTCTAGTTGGAGGTGAGCGCTGCATTACGATGCTGACAAGTAGTAATTTTATGATATTATTGGCAGAAGCGCAATAAAGCCTGCACACAAGCACATTCACAGTTTTATCGGTTATTTGTTAACTGGTTTACTGATAAGTCACTATATGGAGTTAGAAGCGGGACAGCAATTATGTCGACCGTACTATTTACGCGTAGGTGAAGGCGGGGTCGCAGTCACTCACGCACAGGCCGATGCAAAGAGAAATTACACAAACACTGAGCTTTAGCTGATTGTAAGGATTATATTTCGCGGTACAATATTTTATTTAATTTTTTTGACGGTATAGTTTTACAAATTTAACACACGTCCGCTCTCGAGTAGGGCGCGGAGCCAACGAAACAAGAACAAGAACAACGAACAAGTTAGACCAATCGTTGGACTTTTGAGGCCTTCAACAACCCGTAACGACTGCCATTAGATGTTCGTATGGCAACCGGGATCAACGGCTTAACGTGCTTCCGAGGCACGACCAGACCAGTGCAAATATTCATATTCATGCATACAAATATTTGCACGGGGATCGAACCCGCGCCTCCTTGTGCAGCGGCCTCTTTCATTACTGTTATGCCATGGAGGCTGGCATGTACTAGTAAGAGTAAGATTGAAAATTTCTGGCAGTCCGTTAAAAAGGAAAAGTTGAAAACGAGGGTAATTTTCGGACATTTCATAAATGGTAACGATAGTAAATAATTCTCTGTATTTTTTTAATAATATGACTTTCGAAGTCAAATAAGTAAACAGTTACGTAAAGTCATCAGTAGGGAAACTGTAAAACTAAAATAAAAAAAGATTGAAAAACTACTTATTGCAAACCGTATAGGGTGATCACATGTACATACAAAACTAAATTATATTTAAAAAAAGAATGTCCAATGTGAAGCCAAAAGGCTCCTATCTAAGCATGACACTGAAAAATTTTTAAAAATAAATGTCACAGCAGCGCTGGTATTCTGATAGAACCCGCTGTAATGACAGGGCAACCACTAAAACAACGCAAAAATTGGAAAAAATGGCGGTGACATACGGACACACAGACATGACGAATCTTTTAGGGTTCCGTTTTTTCCCATTTGGCTACGGAACCCTAAAAAATAATAAGTTAATAAATAACAGTAGTAGACTGATGTTTACTAACTGTTCTAATTTAGGCGCTATTTAATGCCAAATTGTTACTTATTCTGTATGTTATTCGATTATCTGTATCCCACTCCACCAGTCCAAAATACAGGGGAGCATGACCACTTCCTTTGACATTTTAATCAGTTAAAAAAAAAATAAGTTGTTCCATACTTTCTTAACCCTCTTGGTTTAGTTTTCAATGCATCCGCGTTTATTTTTAAAACCTATTACGTTTTGACTTCTATTGCATTGGTGGCATGATTGGTGCAGTAAATAGTTGGCTTTTCAATCACTTGTTTTTCTTTTGATAGTAACCTTATTGCCACGAAAAAAGTCAAAATAGATTGAATGGAAAAAAAGATTAGCGTAGTTTAACCTGATCTACTTACCAGTAGGGTAATTGCGTAACACACTATTAGTTGCAATAATTGGTTTCATTTTGACAGTTCAACAACATTTATTGCGTCATTCACTTTGTTGAGCAGACACATCTTTAGAACATACGGAGCAATGAATTAACAATTTGCTTCAAAGTGAGCAGCTGTTGTTATTTTGCCAAATTGTGGAAGAAAAAAAAACATTGAAAAAATTGGATGAAGGAAGGAGAATTCTGATCATAGATACACTTACGACACAAGACTTTAATGAGTATGTATAATCATATTCTGCCTATATTTACACGGTAGGGATACATACCCCCATTTTGTGAGAGAAAGTGGCTCCAGCCCGCGGGACCAATACGGGTTAGTGAAAATCACGTGGCTTCGAATTTTTGGTTACAGGACCTGCCGTTTCTTCAGGGTGTTTTGCTTTACCGTTATGAGAACAGTGGTAATGAAATGAAACGTGCATGAAGTGCCTACTCTTTTGGGTTGGAAATAATTAAATTACCTCTTCTGCACTGGGCGAAGCGGAAGGGAGTAGGACAGACTGTTACTGGCCACAACCCAGCCGTGTTCCTTCGCCTGCTTGTATTGGGGCTGTGGTACCTCTTTCGAATAAATCGCATCCCTGTCAGGCATCGGTCCTAGTCACAAGACGGGTAGACAATTAGTATTACCACTTTGACACTACTGCTTACCATGAATAAATGGGTTACAAAGAAGAAAATAAATTTATTTGTTAATCACGACATCTTATAACTCTATATATATATCACTATAATAACCATAACAGCGGCTGCCGGCAGAAGTTACCACCCACCAGATAAAGTCTTGCTGCTAAGCGATTCGTCGTGTTCCGGCATGATGTCTGGTGAAGCTGTACGGAGGACGGGTCTGAGCAGTTGTGTTGCGATGTGTGCCGGGTAAGATGCGCCAAATATTGTTGTGTCGGGAGTTTGGTCGTGGAGGATCTCCAGATCAATCTCCCTGTGGCGCAGCATCGTTGGTATATTGTACACATTGAAAGGGTCTACAAAAAAGTCCACGATTATATATGTCTGTCTATATCTCATGGATATCCCACAGTAACATTTTTTACTCATTTACTTTTTACGACAAATACCGGCGAATTTTTTAAGCGATTTTAACCAATACAGCATTAAGCCTTATCCAATTTAATACTTTAAATACATTGTTGATTTAATATAGATCTATATCGCCCTTTACAACATATAATTTAAATCAATATTTTCGAAGACATTACAGTTTTAAAAATTACGAGGCGTCGCGTTTAAGGCGGTACGGACCGGCCGGGAGAGGGCGGGAGCAGCGAGCCACTGTGTGTTTTATACAGCGTTCACAGTTTTTTCTGTAGTGTATTTATGTGTAGTATATCAGCATTGCACCCGTGCGAAGCCGGGGCGGGTCGCTAGTTTATCTATAAACACGAAAGTTTGTGAGGATATACAGTGTATCTGACATCGTAACACAAACTGCGCGAAAAGCCTAGTACCCATGCCACTAATAAAATTATGATAGTTATTTATGTCGTTACTGAGGTGATCGTTACCTTCCAGGTAAGCCAAGAGGCGTAATTTCAACACACACTCCATAATCTTGCAGAGTATAGAGGTTATTAAAATCAGCCGATACAGGTGTCAATAATGAATTTTCACTAGCTACTGTAGGAAATTTGATAATCATGAGGCTTGGAGGAACCTTTTGTGGTTAAGTTGTTAAAATACACACATCAAAAGTGTCTAGGGATCAAGCATTTTTATGCGGATTTCTATCTATCTCTATTAGATTTATTTCTATATATATCTCTTTCTATCTCTACAAAGAGACCGGATACAAGACGTATACGACACTGGAGAACCCCTGGACGCCAACAGCGATTAAAATCCTGCCAGGAAGTCCATCCTTATAGTGGTGGAACCATCATGGTATGGGCGGGTATTTGGATCGGCGGAAGAACTGAGTTGATTTGGATCAGAGGCAACCTCAACGCTCAAATTTATGCTGAGACGATTGTATCAGACGTCATCGTTCCTCTACAAGTGCAAATCGGTCCCTTATTTCAGTTAATGCATGATAATGCACGACCGCACACCGCAAGAGTTGTAAGACAGACTCTCGCCGCAGCTAACATCAATGTCCTGCCCTGGCCTGCTCAGTCGCCAGACTTGAACCCGATTGAGCATGCATGGGATATGCTACAGAGAAGAGCTCTGCCGAATATGGAGGGTATCCAGTCGCAAGAAGACCTTTTTTTGTTGTTGCAACGAACATGGGCGGCCATTCCACAGCGTGATTTGGATGAACTCATTTTGAGTATGCCAAACCGATGTTCTTGTGTTGTTAGTGTTCGCGGTACAAACACGGATTATTAATTGTTTACGTTACCCAATAAAATTTTAGAGAAAACTGTTATTTCAGTCTTTTTTTCGAACTTTTGTGTTAGTGGTTCAAATGTCAAATATCCCTTTATTAGGAAAATGGCAAATTTCTTTATTAATGCAAAGGTGACTTGGTTTATCGTTACTGTGACAAACGAAAACACTTTATTTGATGAATCCTTAAAGAAAATTTTAATTAATATCAATCAGGAGAAAAGTTATTGCAAAAATATATGTTGATCCCTAGACACTTTTGATGTGTGTAAATTATGTTTATTTGGTTTTCTAGTAGTCATTGAAATAAAACGTTACGGTTAGGTTAGCTGAGATCTCAAAAATGCTTCAAAGTCTGTTTTCTGTGCTTTTTTTTTGTTTCGATAGATATCCACGAGAACGTGCAAATCGTCACGCTGGCCCTGTCGTGGATTTTGTTATCATTTCAATAAGAGCTGTTCATTTGACTTACATAGCAGTTGGGCCAACGCTGTAACGTTATTTTGTAATAGCGGCACGTGGACAGAGTCGTTTTAGAAAGTGATGATTATTGAACGGTCACTTCGGTTTGAGACGCGGACCAGGGCACTTCTCTGGGGCGAAAGCACTTCATGCTATAATTCCAAACGCCGCCTACGAAATCGCTCCGCCGTCGCTGACGTGGTCAAATAAATAAAAATATATCCTACTAAATATACATATATCTCGATATCCTAAGGTCCAAATACCTTTAGTAGGCCTATAAATAGAGTAGAGGTCCATTTGACACTTATCATTAATTATTATTATTACATTATTTTCCTGTCTCTCGCTCGCAGAGAGCAACACATTATGTGTGTGCTGATTAAAACGTTATATACACACATCAAAAGTGTCTAGGGATCAACATATATTTTTGCAATAACTTTTCTCCTGATTGATATTAATTAAAATTTTCTTTAAGGATTCATCAAATAAAGTGTTTTCGTTTGTCACAGTAACGATAAACCAAGTCACCTTTGCATTAATAAAGAAATTTGCCATTTTCCTAATAAAGGGATATTTGACATTTGAACCACTAACACAAAAGTTCGAAAAAAAGACTGAAATAACAGTTTTCTCTAAAATTTTATTGCGTAACTTAAACAATTAATAATCCGTGTTTCTACCGCGAACACTAACAACACAAGAACATCGGTTTGGCATACTCAAAATGAGTTCATCCAAATCACGCTGTGGAATGGCCGCCCATGTTCGTTGCAACAACAAAAAAAGGTCTTCTTGCGACTGGATACCCTCCATATTCGGCAGAGCTCTTCTCTGTAGCATATCCCATGCATGCTCAATCGGGTTCAAGTCTGGCGACTGAGCAGGCCAGGGCAGGACATTGATGTGAGCTGCGGCGAGAGTCTGTCTTACAACTCTTGCGGTGTGCGGTCGTGCATTATCATGCATTAACTGAAATAAGGGACCGATTTGCACTTGTAGAGGAACGATGACGTCTGATACAATCGTCTCAGCATAAATTTGAGCGTTGAAGTTGCCTCTGATCCAAATCAACTCAGTTCTTCCGCCGCTCCAAATACCCGCCCATACCATGATGGTTCCACCACTATAAGGATGGACTTCCTGGCAGGATTTTAATCGCTGTTGGCGTCCAGGGGTTCTCCAGTGTCGTATACGTCTTGTATCCGGTCTCTTTGTAGAGATAGAAAGAGATATAGATAGAAATAAATCTAATAGAGATAGATAGAAATCCGCATAAAAATGCTTGATCCCTAGACACTTTTGATGTGTGTATTTATTTATATATTCTTTAGTGTACACCAATCAAACATCGAGCAAAAACATTCAACACAAAAAAGATATACAATGGGCGGCCTTATCGCTAATGCTTTCTCTTCCAGGCAACCAAAGGATGGAAATTTCTCCCGAACCACAAATGGGAAATGGAAAATGTGTTTAATTCTGATTTCTGCTTCATCTTTTCTTTGTTAAGGTATACAATTATTATAAATTTTCTTAAATTACCATAGGTAATACTTACACTGAAGCTCACTCGGCTCTTTTGGAAAAGCTAGCAAATGATTCAAAATAAGAATCATTTGCTAGGTTTTGATATGATATTTGGCAGCCGACTTCAAACAAAAGAATACGATATCAATTTTATATTGTCCGCTTACTAAAATCCTTGACATGGATACGAGGAGTGAACTCTAGTGCTATACTATCACTATAGTGTAAAGATGTCTCCAGGGAACGATAGTGCGATGTATTCAGCTGAGTGATACGATGCGCTGTACACTGGAGTGCAATGAAAGATTCACGCGTATACGAGTCCAATATTTGTGAACATTCTCTTTCATCTGGGGGAATAATATAGAGTGACATCTTTGTAAAATCATTTAAGAAGTTAATTTCGGGGTTATGATTTGCTTTGAGTGAACACTAGTCTATGTTTTTAGCATATCTGTTTGGAAATATTATAAAGATGCTTTTAAATTTGCAACCACGGCAGAACAGAACCGTAAATGCGATACACGCCATTGTTATCTATTATCCTCGTTTTGAAGCCGTACGGAGGACGGGTCTGAGCAGTTGCGTGGCGATGTGTGCCGGATACGATGCGCCAAATGTTGTTGTGTTGGGAGTTTGGTCATGGAGGGTCTTCAGATCAATCTCCCTTTGGCGCAGCATCGTTGATCGTGTTGTTGGGTTTAACATTGCATCACCTCGCTCAACTGCCGTCTTCCTTTTACTCAGTTTTTCTGAGTGAATAGGCTCTTAATAAACTAGCGCGCTTTACCATCAACGATCGTATAACTACTTACCATTAGGCTAGATTACGGTCAAGCGTTAGTTTATAATTATTAAAAAAAAGAAGCTTATTGCTAGTTCATTGCTCTATATGTTGGATAAATGTGTCACCTAAACAAAGTAAATAACGCAATGAATTTTGTTGTACTGTCAAAATGAAACCCATTGTTACTAATAGTGTGTTACGCAATTACCCTACATAATTAGCCTATAATGTTCCTTTCCTGCGACACAAGCCTCCTCTTGATGGAGATGGAGTGGGCCGTACCCACGCGTGGCAGACCCACGCGCGTCCAGTAAGAGTTGGTAGATGCCAAATGTTTTAGAAGTTCTGCCTCTAAGACATTTCACGGTTTCTTCACGATTTTGAGAGTAGTCATGATGAAAACATTTACACAAATGACCTGCAACTTGCCGGCCACCGCTGCTCCCATTACCCTACAGTTGAACCTATATCTACGTATATTCTATGGACGTGGAGTCAGATATTTGCCGATAATATAATTATGTCTTGTCTACATATTTGTACAAAAGTTGGATATAAACACTTAAACAGACACAGTTGGTGCTGTGGCTCAGCGAACAACTCGTGTCGCGACTTATGTCGCGGGTTTGATTCGCGTACGGAACAAATACATATTTGTGTGGCCTAGAAGTAATAGTTTCGGGTTTGGCTGTTTGTGTAAATACACATGAGTGTATATGTTTGTAAACACGCCCATGATACAGGAGTCATTCTTAGAGTGGGGCAAAGTTTTTTTTAAACAATAAATAAAAATAAAGAATTTTTTTTTGCGATAATAAGCAATGTGTGTCGTTCCATTTGGTCACTTTCACTGCGTGTGTCTGTTTCAAAAGTGTGACAAAACGAGAAAATGTTTATTAATCAATTTAATTTGTTGTATATGACATAAAAACTATAAAGCTGAAGAGTTTGTTTGTTTGTTTGAACGCGCTAATCTCAGAAACTACTGGTCCGAATTGCTTTTTTTTGCGTTTGATAGCTCATTAACACAGGAAGGGTATATTATAACATCACGCTGCGACCAATAGGAGCCGAGCGTAATAACTAACTACACGCGAACGAAGTCGCGAACGGCCGCTAGTCAATGATAAATTACCAGAAAAACCTGTACCTCGTTATGTTTTGCAAGTGTTTTGTTTTTAAATATTAACCGTGTTATTACAAAATGAAACTTAACTTTAGTTCTAGCTTTAAAGTTTGAGTCACAATTTGTATTTTGAACATTGACAATACAAAACTGACAACTTGTATCGAACTAACCTGTCATTTTTATATAAAGAACTGTATTTCTAAAACGGTTAGGTGCATAATTCAACAACCACTTAGGTGGTTTAGACCTTTTTTTTTTTTGTTTCGGGGTGGATAATCCTCAATGGATGTCCGCCGCCCTGGGGTGGGCGACGGGGTCTGTCAGACTCCTACTGACTAGAAACCACCCCGGTGTCTCTCCGGTCACGAGCGCACGGAGCCGCGGGAGTCCCTGATTCTGCCGCGGAGGTGGTTTAGACCTGACCTATATAAAATACATGTTTTGTGATAAGGGGGAAAAAGAATTTGAGCAAACATTTTTATTTTATTAACATCTTAGAAATAATGTTTAACTTAGAAATGTTATTACCCTGATCTACTCAGAAAGACGCAATTTTTCTTTCTTGAACGTAACAAAATATTGTGTTAAGACGTTGTGCCTAATTTAATGAAACACAAATTTGTTTAAAATAAAAAATACCCGGGAGAAATCATTGGAGACGGGATCCGATCTCGCTTATTCATTAAATTATCAAAGCTTTTTGTGGTAATTTTATCTTAATAATGAGTAACTAAATATAGAAAATGTTTTAAGAAATATTATTTACGTAATTAGGGATTTATTAATAATGATTAAAGTGAAGAGACATTTAAATGTCAAAAATGTATGATTCAAACAGTACCGGATATATAATAGTACCAGCCCAAATCCTCCCGTGGATGTAAGAGGCGACTAAAAGAACTCTCAGCAATGAAGCGGGCATCAGCGCTTCTTCTGTGAAATAACAAATTACTGCAATCCCCAAACCAGCTGCCCAGCATGAATATTATGGCAATGCCTCCCAATGGAATGAAAAAAGCCTTGGCGAAGGCCTTTGTCCAGCAGTGGACTTCTATAGGCTGACAAGAAAAAGACTTATATTACTAAGATATGTAGGGGAAGCCCGAGCAAGAAGCATAGTGCGGGTTCTGAAACCCCCAGTGGTTGAATTTTTCGTCGGTTTTTTTCTAAATTAAAAAAAATAATATGCAGTTTTTTTCACTTTAAACCGTTCATACATGCTATTTGATCAACATTCATTTATTAGATCAACATTACCCTTATTGCCCTTGGGGCGTATGCCCGAACCCTCTGGGCAAAACGGATAATTAATACTTTTTGTTAATGATATTTTCTATTTGAAAATAGAAATCGTTAATTTTTTTAAGCTTATTTAATTATTTTCCAAAGACGATTAAACATAGTACAAATTAAAAGTATAAAGAGTTCTATTAATTTATTAGATTAATGCTTTATTTATTTTTCCCTTAATAAATGAGTGTTGCCCGGGCTTCCCCTATAGCTGTATTATGTATGTTTAATAATTGTTCCAATCCCTCGGTGTATATGTATCTCACAAAAGTATTTTTACAACATATACATAAATATAAAATGTTGGCAAAATATTTTCTCCTTTAGGTTACAGTTTCTTCTCGATCAATCAACAAGTTTGTTATTGGCTGTCAGTAGTAACTGGGACGCGTACGAGAGACACAGATGCCACCATCCTTCCTGTTGACGCGCGTAAACACGTAATGTGAACACACCCTTATTAGGTCAAGAAAATGGATCTAGAAAAATATTTACACGTTCACATGTAGAGCAGTCAATTGGTGGCTGAGTGCTAATGGCAGCAATTTAATAAATAAGACGTCATTGGTTCTTTATTAATTTTCGGAAATTATTTCCTCACTACTGCTCTTAAAGCGGCGAGGAAACGTTTCTCTTTTCAAAACATGGTCTCATGTATAACTGCACGAAAAGTGAGTATTTGGTCTTTAATTCTTCTGGTAAATTCACATTTAGTTTGCCCAAATTGACACTCAATAATAATGAACTCAAGCGGGTAAGTAATTTTAAATATTTAGGACATTATGTTACCGAAGATCTTGATGATCAAATGGACATTGAAAGGGAGCGCAGGGCACTGGCGGTGAAGAATAACATGCTGGTACGCAAGTTTGCTCGTTGCAACGAGAATGTGGAAATCTCTATTTTTAAACAACTTTTATACGAGCAGTCTGTTGTTTTGTTATACACCGAGATCGCTCGGTACCCTGCGGGTCCAGTACCACAATGGTTTCAGGATGTTGCTGGGGTTACCCCGTTTCTGTAGTGCATCTGGCATGTTCATGGAAGCCCGTGTTGGTGGCTTTCATGCCATTATACGCAAGAGAACCGCCTCCTTGCTACGTAGAGTG
Organism: Sesamia inferens; assembly: GCA_037179545.1. Classification (NCBI taxonomy): domain Eukaryota; kingdom Metazoa; phylum Arthropoda; class Insecta; order Lepidoptera; family Noctuidae; genus Sesamia; species Sesamia inferens. The sequence goes on from CM073922.1 coordinate 10,708,675, forward strand.
CGGTGTAGCACTAACAGCATTTTGAAAGTAGTCGCTGATAGGATCGACTCTTAAATAATGAAGTGTTTCATGCGGGTCCTAGTTAGACAGTAAGGAGTGTCTGAGTGGCTGAGCTCACAAATAAATAAATATTGTTACACTTTTTATTAGTACTAACATAGCCTTAAGATTTTTGTTGTACTAACCGAATATGGATACTGTCCGAAATAAACTATTATTCCCTTTATTTCATTTTATAAACATATAAATTACATTTTTATTAATAAATTGTACTTATTATTATACTATTTTCTTCCTCTTTTTGTCGATGGGAGGTCATAACATCGGCTGCCGACAGATTACCACCCACCAGACATAATCATGCCGCCAAGCGATTCGTCGTGTTCCGAAATCATGAGTGGTGAAGTCGTACGGAGGACGGGTCTGAGCAGTTGTACTCGTATTGCAATGTGTGCCGGGTACGACGCGCCAGACGTTGTTGTGTCGGGAGTTCGGTCGTGGAGAGTCTCCAAATCAATCTCCATCTGGAGCAACATTGTTGGTCGTGTTATTGGGTTTAAAATTGCATCACCGCACTCAACTGCTGTCTTCCTTCAGGTTTACCATAGGCTCTTAATAAACTAGCGTGCTTTACCATCAACGATTGCATCACTGCTTACCATCAGGCGGGATTGCAGTCAAGCACTAGCTTATAATAAAAAAAGGTATGTCCGAAAACCAAAATACGAACCGACCCTTACTGGGATGACGTGTTTGCTTTAAAGCCCAAGTTTGTCTCACCGAAAGGAGGGTTGCATCTCGGAAATAGAAACGTAACAAGCTGATCAAAATAAATCTGCCTATACATATATCATGAATAATTTATAAGCCCCTTTTAAGTAGCTTTTGAATCGGAACCCTATATAACGAACAAATTTTATCTTAAGCCCTATTACTCATTCTACTTTCATTTAAAAAGAGCGTATCTCATGTTTACTGCAAGCGGATTGAGAAAAATTGGAGTTACTTGACTTCTATCAACCCGTAGCTGCCCGTAATCCCTAACACTAAAGGACCCAGTGTCCCAGTTTTGGGAATAATATTATTCCAATCATTATCAACCTTTTAATCGTCCCAATGCTGGGCACATGTCTCCTCTCATACAGAGAAGGATTGAGCGGAATCACCACGCTTGCTCAATGCGGGTTGGCGATTTCAGACTTAAAGTCCAACTTTTCTCATGATGTTTTCACCTTCAGTCTTTGGTGTCCAAGGTATACTTAGAAAGTACATATAACATTAGAAAAGTTACATTGGTACTTGCCTGACGTGGAATCGAACCTGCGCACTCATACCTGAGAGGCTGGTATTTTAACCACTAGGCCACCACAACTATTCTAATAGGATGATTCTAATAGGCGCTGATAATGCTTAGAAATAATAATAATAAATTCTTTATTGAGAGTAGCAATTAGGGATTGCAATCCAGCGGCATTTTCAATCCAGCTGGATTCTTGCTGAATTGACCTGAATCCAGCTGGATCCAGCAATGCGGTTTTGCAAACGTATCAATTTCTATTGTTTAGTTTCGAATCGTCACCATTTTTGGCTTATGACTATTTAATGTCCATGAAACCGACCAGTGTAGAGGCCGAAAGGGCGCATTCTTAGCAGCCGGCTACATGTGCAGTTCTGTGCTAACCAGCATTCTATGCTGGATCCAGCATATTTAAAAAGGCGTTGGATCTAGCTGGATTGCTATATGCTGGATCCAACAATTGCAATCCCTAGTAGCAATGAGACTCACAGTGTTAGTAACAATAAAATAGAATTACAACTATATAACATGTAATATAATTAACGCAAACCCTCACACACCCCAATTAGAATATTACGTTATAATCATAATACATACACTGAATTTTTAATACACTTAACAATTTAGTTATACCAATTCTTAGAGAGGGAAGACCTCAACGTTCTTGGAATAAGGTTTTTTCTTTATGTTGTATTGTATGATTAAATTTGTATGAATACAAGTAAAACTGCGATTTTGAAAGTCTGCACAAACAACAGGGTTAATAATATGACAACAATTTTCGTAGTTATAATAATTTCTGAGATAATAAATTACCTACATTGAAAATAATATAAAACTGATTGTGTACGAGTCAGCCATCGTACATGACACGCGCACATTACCTACATAGATCAGCAGTATTCCGTCGCCATGCACAAATTATAGTGTATGTAAGGCGTCAGTACACGATCAGCCTTCAAAGACTGTACTCATTTACACATTCATATATTGTTAGTTACGAGTTAGTTAAATAATCAATAAAGCATCATATTTGGCTATTTGTGACTATCATTCAAGTTAATAACCAAGGTGTGTGCGAACCATTCAGCAGCGCATACATCTTTATGGTCCTTCGAGAATCAAGATCATAATTTCGCGTTCTTTTGTGTGGTGGCGATTTGTTTCAGCCGTCCGACCAGAAGCAGCATCGAACCAGCTCAATATAAGAAGCATCACCTGCACAGAGGATACGGACCGCGATCACCGAACAAGCAGCAGCAAATACAAGGGATCACTGAAGCACTGAAGTGACTCGAAGTATTTATTAAAAATTTTTCCATCATGGAGGGAGTTATCCAAACTCAGTATCAAATTATGGAGGCAATGCAAAAACTCCTCATCAATTTTATAAAAGATGGAGAAAGCCGCAAGACTCCCAGCAGTGTGCAGAAGAAGATAGACCTCCTCGATAAGTATTGGGCAGAGTTTCATATTAACCATGAGAAGATTCGCGGGCGCGAAGATTCATCTCATCAATACTTTATGCAGGAATCTTATGAGCAGACTAAAAAATTTCACAGGAGTGCAAGGGAATCTTTTATAAAGTATTTACATCAAGAAGAAAAGCCAGCATCACCCTTATTAAAGCAGTCAGCCTTCGAGTTCGAGTTAGCACCGTCGCCCTCGCAGTCAACGGAGCCAAAAGTACTTCAAGAGCAAGGTGCAGGTGAAACTGGACAAGGTGACCAACCAACCCTCTCAATAAAGGTACCTGAAATAGCTGAGACTGCGAATAACAGCAGAACAGATGAGATGCTACGCAAACAAAGGAGCAATATCAAAGCGTTCCAAAGAACCGCATCAAACATCAATGTGGACCTCCTCAAAGAAAATTGGCAGTTTGAAGACGCCTTAAAGGAGTTAGAGTCAAGGTGGAAAGCAGTTGATTCACTTTATTGGGAAATTGACAGTTTACCCAATGAAGCCAACGTACAATATGAGATGTCTTACAATACGTGCGAGCTGGTTTATAACCAAATGAAAGCAACCATCAACTCCAAAATGTGGTCAGTTACACACCGGGAAAGGTCGACGCCAATCATCGAAATCCCAACCTTTAGTGGTAGCTACGAACACTGGACAGGATTCAAAGATTTATTTGTTGAGATTATCCATTCCAATCCATCTCTTTCTAACGCACAGAGAATGCAGTTTCTCAAAAGCAAAGTGAAAGGCGAAGCCGAGAAACTTATTCAGCATCTATCAATCAGCTCGGAAAATTATGGAACTGCATGGGAGATCCTTAACCGCAGATACAATAACAGAAAACTTATCTTCACACCACATCTCAATTCATTACTCGCTGTTCCTAGCACTCAACATTTATCAGCAGGATCAGTTAAAAAACTACACGATACGACAAAAGAATGTATCAACGCAATTAAAAACCTTGGTGTGGATACGTCATCGTGGGATCCAATATTGGTTCATTTGCTTTCACAAAAGTTGGATACAATGACTCATAACGATTACTTAGAGTCACTAGTGGAGCCACGTGAGCTACCCAACTTAGCAGAGTTTCTCGATTTTCTAGAAGGAAAATTTACATCATGGGAATCATCACGTCGTAAACCAGAAACAGCAAAACCATCTCAGTTAGAGTCTGCACAAAATAACAAGAAATTTCATTCGTATAAAGCATTCAGCGCTAATCAGAACAAAAATAACAAGTATAGATCAAATTCACCGACAAAAGACAATGCAAATACAACAAACTGTCCACATTGCAACCAACACCACAAGTTGTTTTTGTGCAAAACATTTCTTGAATTACATCCGGTTGCAAAACAGCAAGCAGTTTCGAAATACAATTTATGCAAAAACTGTCTAAATGCACATACAAGCAAAGAATGTCCGTCAAGAAAAACATGCCGCGTCTGCAACTCAGATCATAATACACTACTTCACGACGCTTATGGTAAATGGATTGGACAGAAATCAAATAGCAAATCAGTGCAAGAAACGACAGCTACAACTGATAATAAGAAAACCACAAGCGACAGCAGCAATCACGTGTCGCAAGAAGATGTAACTGAAACTTTGCTTACCACAGCATTAATCAAGGTGCAAGCATATGATGGGTCTCTGATAACTTTAAGAGCACTCCTTGATCAGGGGTCACAAACATCCCTAATAACGGAAAAAGCAGCTCAAAAATTACGACTACCGCGTGGCCGCTGTAAAGGTGTCATATTCGGTATCGGGGCGAAAGAAAATAATTGCAAAGGTGTCATACGAATCACGTGCAGTGCCATTCACGGCAATTATACATTTGACACTGATGTTTTTATTATGCGGAATTTAATCAATAATTTGCCTAACAAATCATTCAAAATACCAAAGTCATGGACATTTATACAAAATATCCCATTGGCTGATCCAGATTTTCATGAAAGTCGTCCTGTAGATATTTTACTCGGGGCTGAGATATACTCAAACATAATCCAAGAAGGTATCATCAGACACAACAAATCACAACCAGTCGCGCAGCAGACACGTTTGGGCTGGATTTTATGTGGCAACGTGCAAGCAACATTTCAGTGCAACGTTGTGATGAATGATATTGAAAGCATTAAAAAATTTTGGACAGTGGAAGATATAACAGAAAACTCAGGAATGTCACAGGATGATCTGGATTGTTTGCAGCACTACAAGAACACAACAACTCGCGACGAAGAAGGTCGTTACATTGTAGAGTTACCATTCGAACCAAACTTTCAAGAAAAACTAGGAGCTACGAAACCAATGGCCTTGGCACAATTCAGGCAACTTGAGAAGAAATTTTGCAAACAGCCGCAATTAGCAGAAGCATACAGACAGTTCATTCAGGAATATCAAGCTCTAAATCACATGGTCGAGTGTACTAGTAACGTGACACCAGCTTGCTATTTACCACATCATTGTGTTCAACGCGCCGATTCCACAACTACAGCGTTAAGAGTAGTATTCAACGCGTCGGCAAAAGCATCCACGGGTCATACTTTGAACGAGCTGATGAAGCGCGGTCCGAATTTACAGCAAGATCTCATGTCATTGATCTTGCGATGGAGGCAATATCAGTTCGCATATACGGCAGACATAGAAAAGATGTATCGTCAGATACGCTGCAGCACTGATCATCAAGCCTATCAGAAGATACTATGGAGGAGTTGTCTTAATCAACGATTACGTCAATATCAGCTCACGACAGTCACATATGGCATGAAAGCAGCTCCATTCCTAGCTATGATGACTATGAAACAGTTGGCATCAGATGAAGGCCATAAGTATCAGAACAGCAGGGCAGCACAAGCATTGCAATAAGAATTCTATATGGATGACCTTGTAAGTGGTAGTTTCACGTTGTCGTCAGCTAAACAACTGCAAGGCGATTTGATCCGTTTGCTAAGGTCGGGAGGTTTCAATTTACGGAAATGGTCGGCTAAAAACGAAGAATTACTTCAAAATGTCAGTAGAGCGTCTTCAAGTCAAGCATCATTCGATTTCAAGCAAGCAGAATCAACGAAGACACTCGGGTTGAAATGGAACCCCAATGAAGATACATTCTCGTTCGAGCTGAAAATATGCAAGACAGAACCAACTGAACAACATACAAAGCGTTCATTACTCAAATCATCATCACATCAGATATTTCAAAGATATTTGATCCACTCGGGTGGTTAGCTCCAGTTACAACCACATTAAAACTTTTATTCAAGCAAGTTTGGCTCTCCAACATTCAATGGGATGACCAGCTTCCGATGGAAATAAGCACCGAGTGGGAACAAATTAAAACAGAGCTTCTAAACATCAATCAGTTTAGAATCCAAAGATGGTACCAGATAGAAGAACAAGACACAATTCAACTGCACGGCTTCTGCGATGCCTCAGTGAAAGCATATGCATGTGTTGTTTATTGTAAAATTGGTACCAAAATATCACTCGTCGCTGCAAAAACAAGACTGGTGCCAGAAAACAAAAAACTCACTTTACCGCGTCTAGAGCTGAGTGGGGCGCATTTACAATGGACGTAAATTCGAAGTTTTTGGTTGGTGTGACTCCACTGCAGTTCTCGGTTGGATTCATGGCAATATCAATCGCTGGACACCATTCGTAGCGAACAGAGTCAAGCAAATAAAGGACGTAATACCCTCAGATAATTGGCATTACGTAAAATCAGCAGAAAACCCAGCGGATTGTGCCAGCCGTGGCATTACAACAGAGCAACTGAAGCAACATAATTTGTGGTGGAGCGGCCCGCCATTTCTCCCGGGATTCGAGGAGTCAACAATCGCTGAGAAATGCATCTACGTCACGGATCAAGAGGAACGAAAATCAAAACAAAGCAACGTCACTATTCGTCAACCTCATAGCGATGATGTCATACAATTCATACTGCAAAGACACAGTAATTTGACACGCGCCGTACGCGTGCTTGCTTGGGTTCTACGTATCACACAACGTCACAACGAGCACACTGCTTACTTGAACGGAAGTGAATTGGAAGCGGCAAGACACAGGATAATTAAATTTGTACAAGAATCGGAATTTTCAGAAGAAATTAATATGCTGCAAAGACGAGAACAAGTACACAAGAAGAGTAAAACTTTGTGCCTCAATCCCTTCTTAGACAAGGATGGACTTTTGAGAGTGGGAGGCAGACTCAAGCATGTGAATATTGATGAAAATATGAAGCATCCACTAATCATACCACACAGCAGCCACGTTACTGACCTCATTATCGATCAAGCTCACCGCCGCACGTTTCATGCGGGGGCCCGGACGACACTCGCGAATATCAGACAAAACTACTGGATATTAGGCGGAAACAGAGCTGTAAAGAAGCGCTTACATGCATGCATTACTTGTAGAAAGCATAAAGCTGTCATACAAAAGCAACTGATGGGGGACTTACCTGAGTCTAGGAGCAACCCGTCGCGTCCCTTTCAACACACCGGCGTTGACTTCACAGGATACGTTGACGTGAAACTCAATAAAGGGAGAGGCGTCAAGACTAGCAAGGGATACATTGCAGTATTCGTGTACATGGTGACAAAAGCAGTGCACCTCGAACTTGTATCAGACTTGACCTCATCTGCATTCCTAGCTGCTCTAAAGCGCATGTCTTCACGTCGGGGTAAACCACATCATATCTACAGCGACAATGGTACCAATTTTATTGGAGCCAACAAAGCACTACAGCAAGAACTGCTGGAAATACGCAAGACATTCAAAGACGAATTCTATACATAGATCAACGAGTTGGGAATACAGTGGCATTTTAATGCCCCCGCCTGGCCCAGCGCAGGAGTCTTTGGGAGGCAGCAGTAAAAAGTCTCAAATATCATCTTCGACGTGTTGTTGGCGAGCAAAAACTCACGTTCGAAGAATACAATACTTTATTGGCTCAACTCGAAGCATGTCTCAACAGTCGGCCGTTATGCGCATTGACAGAAGACCCAGACGATTTGAATTATCTTACTCCATCACACTTTTTGAGCAGTGGACCCATACTGACTATTTTAGACACTGAAAAGGATGAAAGGACAAGGTGGCAACGAACACAGAAGATTTTCGAAGATATTTGGAACAGGTGGCAAACCGAATATCTTGCAATACTCTCTACACGGAGTAAATGGAAGAGACCTCAGAAAAACATTCGAGTAGATGATGTTGTTATCATTCACGAGCCTAACCTCCCCGCGGGAAGATGGGCTCTGGGCAGAGTCACTGAGCTACATCCCGGTACCGATGGACTGGTTAGGGTTGTTACCCTGAAAACAAAAAATGGGTACCTCAAACGTCCAGTGATAAAGCTGTCAGTGTTGGTGTCTGAATCCATTGAGAAAAAAGGACAAATTTCAGACAGCCAAAACAACAAAACTAAGCACAACCAATCAAAACGACGACCGGGAATGGCGTCTAATCTGATAGCAACTCTCGTTACACTATTTCTCTTCATGACATCCGTCTTTGGCAATGAACAGTTAACAAATCCATATACTTTGACAACAATACACAAAGCACTCTATTTTGATCGCATCTCAAACATGCAGTTCATTCGCGACGAATGGAAACTCATCGTGTATTACGACATGAACCCTTATTGGGACGGCTCAGCAACCTTCGACAAATACATCAAACAAATAAACAGCGTATGTGAAAGAGAAACAAACAAAGTTCTATGTGACATCATCCTACAACAGCTACGTCACTCTCATGACGAACTGGCGTACTACAATGTAATGTTACTTAATCAGCATTTCGAAGAACGCATACGACGGCGACGAGGCCTCATCGACGGTGTGGGTTACGCTGCCAACAGTTTATTTGGAGTTCTAGATCAACGCTTCGCAGATCAATACAAGCAAGATATTTCTCTTATACAAGAAAATGAAAATCACTTGGCACTCTTGTGGAAAAACCAGACCTCAGTAGTAGAAGCAGAATACAATCTACTCAAGAGAACTGAAGAATCGATTAATCGGCAACACAAGGCCATCAATCAACATTTAAACATTCTTACAAAGGCCACCAATACGTTGAACAAAAACTTGCAAGAACAAGAAGTGAGGAATGAGCTAGCACTGTCCACTATCATAGCTACAAATATGCTCACGAAGCTGAAATCAATACAAGATACAATAATCGACACAATAACAGACGTCCATCATGGAATGTTCAGCGCCCACTTACTATCGCCGAAGCAACTACGAGTTCAACTCAGCATAATCTCAGGACAATTATCGCGAGAACTATCCTTGCCGATAGAAAACATACAGACTGAACTTCCAAAAATTTACCACCTTCTAAAGGTTAAAACACGGATAACACACGAGTACCTCATATTTGAAATTAGAATACCACTGGTCAACAGAGAAAGTTATGACGTATATAAACTCATATCAATACCACAGCAATATGGTAATAGTACAATCGCCGTCGTGCCGATATCAGATTACATCGCAATTAACTTACGCAAAGACACCTATCTGACAATGACGGCGAGAGACATACAACAATGTTTGGAGTACGACGAGTCTAGTCGCCTCTGTCACTCCCGAAAACCCATTTTCCAGTTTAAGTCAGAAGACAGCATGTGCATCAAGGATATGGTCACAAACAGATGTCTTACAAACACAGCAGCATGCCGTAATAATTGGACGGAATTAAAGAAAATAAATACTTACCTTTATTATTGTTGCGAGCAGTGTGCACTGCGTGTCATATGCGGGGATCACATTACCGCAATACAAATCACGAAGGCCGGGGTCATAGCACTCGATTCTGATTGCGTAATTAAAGGACAAGACTTCACCGTTTATTCACACAAACTGGGACGCTCAGAAATTAAGACTACGGTTGATTGGGGATTACAGAAAATAGCACCTATCAACCACATCATCAACGTCACCTTGCCACAAGTTGAATTGAACATCACGGAGCACGAAACGTCATTGCGGCACATCAAAGAGCAGATTGAGCAGATGAAGTCAGAACAAGCCTTGAACTTGGGAATTTCAAGCCACGATATTCATCAATATTCAGCAATCTACGTGATATGGCTGGGCGCTGTACTAGTAGCCGTAATTTATACGTGTCGGTGGTTTTGGCGTCGTCGTCGGTAGAGAAGCACCAACTTACAGTCGGACGCCGAGACGCAACCTCCAGTACCGCAGACGCAAAGACAGCACTCGGCCCCCTCCGTCGGCCCGACGCCACGCACTAGAGATTCGAAACAGCCACAAGAGGCGGTTGAATTAAGAATTTTTTCTAGCTTACTCAGCAGCATCAAGCGCCACAAGAGGACACCTACTGTGGTCACACCAGTGTCTGGTGACAGTGACTAATTCAAGTTATGGCTAAGAATAGATTTAATTTTTGAAATGTCACTTGGGTGAAATTTATAAGTTTAGCATTTAAGCATTCTGTAAACTCATTCTCATCAACCACTCACATCTCTCTCGCCCGGGAATATGTACGAGTCAGCCATCGTACATGACACGCGCACATTACCTACATAGATCAGCAGTATTCCGTCGCCATGCACAAATTATAGTGTAAGGCGTCAGTACACGATCAGCCTTCAAAAACTGTACTCATTTACACATTCATATATTGTTAGTTACGAGTTAGTTAAATAATCAATAAAGCATCATATTTGACTATCTGTGACTATCATTCAAGTTAATAACCAAGGTGTGTGCGAACCATTCAGCAGCGCATACAGATTGAGTGAACGATTCTGAACAAACTATTTTCAGGAAGTACGTTAATTAATTTACATGATGTACATAAAGTATATTAGTGACATAATAACAAAAACAATATAACACACACAATACAACAAACACTCAAACACTGCTATCGCAATCCAGTCATGGTACTGGAGCAGCGATTCAGAATTAAACAGACCAGCCTGTCTGCAATATTTCCCAGGATACTGTTGGAAGTGACTGACATCCAGCGCCACAAGGACGCACATCTTTTACGCATGAACGCATATATAAATCAATCAATCAACACGCAATTCTGCAAACATCGCTGATGCGCTACAGAAGCTAGGCAGCCCCATCGACACCCTGAAAGTACTGTTTTACTATAGGCGAAGAGCATTGTACAATCTTTGCGTAAACTGTACCCACAGAACGCAAGCGTAGAAATGATATCACTTAAGAACCGATTTAATTTTTTATCGATTACTAATCACAGTCCATTCGATTCGAGACTCGATTATGGTTAAGAGCACGATTGCATACTTTACTAAGCAAGTCAGTTGTCTATGCCCAAAAGGTAGATTTTTTCTTAAAGTTAAGTAGGTAAGTCGGTTTATAGGGGAAATTGGATTACAAAGGTATTCCTTTGTGATCCATTTTCAAGTTAACTAATTTAGTTTTCAAAGTTTTTATTTATAACATCATAATATTTTTCTTTTACTTTCAAGGTATACCGAATTTGGTAGTTATAAAATAAAACACACAACTGTAAAAAAGATATATATTTTTTAAAGTAAAAATATTTTTGCTTTTTTTAAGTTTTGTATTTTGTTTTATAGTTTGCGGTCGTTTGGTACGGCTACGTTGATACTTGTTAATGTTGGAAATTGAACCAGTGAACTTCTAAATACATTGTTGGATGTTATACCAAAATTTTACTGTTCCAAAAAAATTTAATGATATTTCGGCAGACCTAAAGCTGCTTAAGTAAAACAGTAGAGCTTTCGACATTTTGTCATATCGACCAACTGACTATGAATTATACTAAAACTAAGCATGTATACACGGCCAGTGAGCAGTCGGCAGCTCGCCACCCGGTAAGGATCAGGCCCGGTTCGACGACGCGTTTTGTTCCACGCGCACCTCAAAGAGATGTCAGCACATCGTGACGGGGTCCACGAAGACCAATACCTGCTAGGGCCGCGGGTTCTTCGAAAGAGATACCTTGACCCCTGGTGCACAGGCAAGTGAAGGAACACGGGTGAATTTTAGACTCTAAAAGTCTGATACGCCGAGAGAGGCAGAGGTCATTTGATGAATTCACATCCTCAAAAAAAGGTGTGGTTGTAGTTCAGAAAATCAAACAAAATATTTTTTTCTTGCGAGCAGTATCTTAAACGATTACAATTAAATTGTTTTTAAATGTAATGAAGATATTCTAATTCTTCTCATTCTCACAACCATGAACCAATTTATTTGGGGTTAACCCTACAAGGTTTCTTTCAACCTTTTCTTATAATCGTCACTATCATCATTATTTCTGCCTTAATCCCTGTCGCATCCGAAGCTTTTTCCAGCTCCGTCCGCTTTACCAGTCTAACTGCTGATTTTGGCGAAACTTCGACATTTTCCGTGAAGCGACTGCCGTCTGACCACCACAACCCAAAGGCGATATCGAAGCATTGCAGCTAGACCAATTGTTGGACTTTTGAGGGCTCCAACAACACGTAACGACTGCCACTAGATGTTCGTATGGCAACCGGGACCAACGGCTTAACGTGATTTCCGAGACACGACCAGACCAGAGCAAATATTCATATTCATGCATACAAACATTTGCACTGCGCGGGGATCGAACCCGCGCCTCCTTGCGCAGCGGCCGCGTTCGCTACCGCTACGCCACGGAGGCTGCAAACCTTCCCATACTATTATAATCATCAAAAATCCATTCTTAAAACTTTCTTCATTCCGCCGCATCACATTCCCCATTTCATGACAAACCGATTTCCGCGCAACTTCTAAATCCCTGTTTCAAAAAACTCTTATCTCACTTTTAAAAGAGACTGTGACCTCCGAGTTTGTTTCGGCCTTTTTTCTCAGAGGAGTTAAATGATAAATTGCGTATCACACTATCAGTAGCAACGAGTTTCATTTTGACAGTTTAACAACATTCATTGCGTTATTAACGTTATTGAGCAGACACATTTTGGAACATATGAAGGAATGGATTAGCAATATACTTCGAAATGTGTATTACGCTTTTAGGGTGCTGGTTGGAAACGCCGAACTCATTTAGTTTTAAAAATGATGATTGACTTGTAAAAGTGTTTGTACAAAGCTACTTCTAGAAAATAAATGATACATCATTTATTAACAATCCTTTTGCAGACTCATATCTTATCCTATCAATTAATGTAATACAACACATTCTTCAACTTTTGTCACCTCTGCAAATTGTTGTTCAAAATAAATTTTATTTATTTATTTAGAAACAAACAATTATAGCCCTATTACAGAGCATTCCAATTCAGTGCTATAAGTAAGAATAAATTATACGAAAAGAAAAAAAAAACAAAAAACAGAACATACATAAAGTCAGAATAATTAGTAAAGAAATATTAATAATATATTATCATTATACACTTAGACTATAATAAATAGGAACAATACCTACATCATTAATTATTGTTTCCTATAAGTCTATACCTTGTTCTATTAGGTTCTGTGCTGCTTGTAAGAACTTAGGAAGTTTTTGGCTAAACAAGTCTTCCGTACGCGCAATCATATTAATCAGACGTACAGCTCGAGACATAAGGGCAAACTTTAGTAGGTTAGTCCTAGCCGTGGGGACATCTAAAAGGCTGAGCGACAACGTGCACTTACGTACCCGCTCGGCGCGCGCTGGCGCAGCTCTTCAGGTACCTCTGGATGTTGAAGCACCCCTAATAATATAGAGACAACATACTTCACCAGCGTGACGTCTCTTCTCACAGCCAGCATGGTGTACCCGACCATGTCTAATATAAACAGGCTCGGGTACATCAAGGGATAAAAAGGATAAACTCCGTACTGTTTCAGATATAAGTATCTTAGGAATTTATTTTGAATCTTTTCCAACATGAGGCTATACTTTGCCTCATGAGGATTCCAAATAATAGAACATGTTTCTAGATGACTCCTAACAAAAGCATTATATACGACTTTAAGTGCAGCTGTATCACTAAAATCCTTACACTGCCTCAAGATGAATCCAAAATTTCTGAAACCCCTGCCACACACCTCCAAAATGTGCTTGCAGAACGTAACCGAAACGAAATCTAATCAATTATCAAAACCTTATATTATTTATTTGAGTGACTACAAAAAAAAAAAAGAATCGAAATGACGCGCAAACTGTAGCCATGAATTCAGATCATGATCCAAAAACGCCACCTTAGAAAAAAAAAACAAAACGGCTGTTTTACAAAGAATTTCTGTAGGCACGCGGTCAACGTTAATGGAACGATAATTTATTTTTTGAAACTGTCAATACTAGAGATAACAATCATCCCACTTATTCATAAAAGCTGCTTAAAGTTAACTAGTGATTAGCGATTCTTTAAACATACATTTAACGTTATTTAACTTTAATCATCGCTTATGAATAAACCCCTTAAACACTATGGTGTTTATTCATAAAGGATGATTTAAGTTGAGTTTCAGCGTTATATATTAGTATAGTTGAACAAGGCTTTTTTTTAAAAAAAAAAGAAGATAGTGTTAATTTAAAAAGAGTTCATTATCACAAACGATATTTTTTTAGAGGTATCGAAAGATATTTTTCATTTAAGGAATGCAATTGGCGTCGGTCACTTTTTGTTTGTTAGTTTTATGAACGTAAACTAAACTGTCACTTGTGTCTGACGTTTTGTTATATGTTGTCTCTATGCCGTTAGTTCATAACGCACACAGAAGTTCAACACAAAGCTTTATTTCACCCTTCCGCCATCATTGTTTTGAAGAACTGACAAACGATTGGAAAATGTTGTAAATTTGTAATTGTAAATTTTCTCGGTAGTAGGCCATAATATTGGCTGCCGGCAGAAGGTACCACCCACCAGACAAAGTCTTGCCGCTAAGCGATTCGTCGTGTTCCGGCATGATATCTAGTGAAGCCGTACGGAGGATGCCGTGTTGCGAGGTGTGCCGGGTATAATGAGCCAAATGTTGTCTTGGGAGTTTGGTCATGGAGGTCTTTAGATCAATCTCCCTCTAGCGCAACATCGTTGGTCGTGTTGTTGGGTTTAACATTGCATCACCTCACTCAACATCCGTTTTCCTTCCTATTCACTGAGTTTTTTTGAGTGAATAGGTTTAATAAACTACCGCACTTTACCGTCAACGATTGCATCACTATTTACCATCAGGCGGGATCACGGTAAAGTACTAGTTTATAGCTATTAAAAAAACAATTGTAAATATTTACACAAAATTAAACTTTGTCCCACGTTTATATTTTTGCCGACCCAAGGGGCTAACGATCAGACCGAGTGAAATCTTTATCAAATTATAGGTTAATTTATCTGCAGTGTTCACGTCACTTCGTCACAGGAGATTAATTATACCCATCTCACGGGATGGCGTAAGGGTTAAACTAATTAAGGCAGATTAGCCACAGCGCAACTCAATTTTATTAAAATGTTCGTACGTTATCATAAGGGACCATTTATTGTACGTAAAGTCAACTATCAACTTATTAACCAGTCAGGTCCGTTCGTGTTTGGACTACTGCAGCCATATTTGAGCAAAATGCCACCTGGCAACTTTGGATTCGGTGGATTGACGTGTGAAGAAGCTAATTGGTAACTCAGATTTTGTTGAAAACGGTCTCCAAAGCCCGGAGCGTAGGCGAAGAGTAGCCAGGCTCTCGGTGTTCTGTAGGATGCATTTTGAAGTGTGCTAGGAAATTGCATGACTTAATTCCCCCATCTCCGTTCCATCATCGGACGACCCGACCTACGGTGAGTGTCTATCCTTTCGTTGCTGACACCTCTACAATCCGGACGACGCATTTCGTCTCGTCTTATATACCGCATACATCGAAGTATTAGAACAATTTACGTTTCCATCTGAATACAGTTTAAATGCCTTCAAGGCTAGAGTGAATAGGCTCTTAATAAACTAGCGCGGTATACCATCAACGGTTGCATCACTTTTTAGCCTTTTGTATTGTTATTTTTTTGTGATGGGAAATCATCAAATGACCTCTCCCGTCTGGGCGGAGCGGAAGGGCGTGTCAGACTTTTACTGACTAAAACCCAACCGTGTTCCTTCACTTTTCTGTAGGCCAGGACCACGGTTTCTTTTTTAACCAACCTGCAACCCTGACCCAGGAGGCATCGGTCTTGGATCCCGTCACGATCTGCTGACATCTCTTTGAGGCGCGCATGAAACAGAACGCGTCGTCGACTCGGATCTGTTCCTTCCCGGGCGGCGAGCTACCCACTGCTCACCGCCCGCAAGCTTGCGCCTACGGTGGCCGGGAGTTCGATGATGTTTCCCGACTAGGGCGTCTCCTACTTCGGCTAGAGGCGAGAGAGAGAGAACGCTGGGGTTCCCACTCCCTCACGCACTCCGCCTCCTCCTTTGCTAGGATCACTGCTTCGCAGAACGAGATGACGGCCTGCCATGCACTCTAGCTCCGGACCAGATCGGAGATCACCGCCGAACGCCGCCACGAGGACACGGCGGTGCTCTACCCAAGCGGGGCAGAACTCCACTGTATGCTCCACCATGTTCTAATGGCGATCCACACAGTGGTGACACCCTGGCGTTTTCTCCCGCCTTATAAGCAACAGGAATCTCCCGAAACAGTCGTGTACCACTGACAACCTGCGTCAGGCGGAAAGTGAGGTCACCGTGGCGCTTCTCTAGCCACTCCGCAAAGAAGACTTACCGCCACTATTGTGGCGTGACAACTGCTCACCATCAGGCGGAATTGCGGTCAAGCATTAGTTTATAATAAACAAAAAAAGGTCTTTCATTTTCTATAGCGGGCACTTTTAACGTACATGTCTTTCAACATCGTTCTCACACAGAAAATGGAATGTTGGTGGAGTAGTGAACTGTATTGATGAAGAATGTTCACGCAACATGTAAATTGTAATGCACTTTCTAATTGTAAGTTATTATATCGATACAATGAACACATTTAAATTAGCGGGAAGTGGAAGTAAAGGTAAATGGCTTACATGTGGATGCTGCTTCAGTCCGTAATGTTATTGACGATCGGCAGAAGCTTCACTGTGGAACTCCACATCACCTCACAACTTAACATAACGCGTAATGTACTGTTATTTTCGAGTATTCGAATAGTGTTTGCGGTTTAATTATGAGTTTTTAGCGGAAGTTGAAATGTATAGATAATAGAACACCACTCGACACTTCAAGGAGTCGTGGTGGCCTAGTGGTTAAAACCCCAGCCTCTGAAGTACCGATGTAACTTTTCTAAAGTTATATGTACTTTCTAAGTATATCTTGGACACCAATGACTGAAGGTGAAGGAAAACATCTTGAGGAAAATTGGACTTTAAGTCTGAAATCGCCAACCCGCATTGAGCAAGCGTGGTGATTAAGCATTAAGCTCAATCCTTCTCTGTATGAGAGGAGACCCGTGCCCAGCAGTGGGACGATAAAAAGGTTGATGATCATCATCAACCTTTTTATCGACACTTGATAAGTGACACACAGATAATAATTAATATAACGTGAATAATGTGAACAAATAATTTATAATAATCAATTTAATACTGATCAATGGATCAGAGTCCGTCAAAGATCGTCGTCCTCAAAGATCGCTTCTTAACTGTCGCTTGTTTCGTTTCGGTAGTCGAATGCAGACTGACTGCCTGCTGGCATCACGGCGCTTTATATAGGTCAGCTGATCGAACATTCCAGATTCATCTAGACGTAATAATAATAGCGCATAACTTCGAGTACATTCAGTAGGTACCTAGGGTAACTCACCGGAGACGAGTTTCTGGAAATTTCGATGTCGACACTTTGCTGACAAAATTGTTGAGACCTGTACCATTCGATAGGCCATCCTAGGTCTAGCAATGCGTTTTTATATTGTACCTTCACAATGCCTAGTGTTGGAGATATAGGCTTTAAAATTTAGGTACCGCATGTCACGCAATATTGAACTTTATTCCATCGACATAAGGTACATTCGTAACACTATGTTAGTACCTAACCAATACAGACCAACACAGACAATTAACACACTCCACCCCTGCGCAGTACGCTCATCGGTCTCGCAACACATGGTAGTGAACCTACTGAGCAGAACGGTGTCGGGTCTGTCGGTATTCATCATCAGAACGCTATTTGGGCTCCCCCGATCTCGTCGCACCACCGACGCAACTTTTTATGCATAGAAGTGATCTACGCTGGCGTTCGGAAAACATACCAGAGCTCTGAACACATTACATTATAGGTATACATTTACATTCTACCTTTATTTATAGTAAACTACAAGAAAGTGGAGTTGAATAACGACTTATGTCTAAAATAAATATGTTATTTACTAAGGTTGATCTTTACGTTTGAGATAAAAGTTTAATAATAAATTAATAGATATTTATTAACCATCCTGTAATATTTATTTTTCTACATTCATATTTATGTATGCCCAGGCGCGTGCGCTCCATAGAGGCATTTAAGCACAGTATACCCTAATAATTTTCTAATTCGGAACACCCGAATCGTATTATAATATAATTTTTGTACTACAATACATTCTGTTAAAACACTACACTAAAACAGAAATACTGCCATCTTTTGGGGCTAGCGGAAACTAGCTAACAACACGCGCTACGGAGCGGAGAGCGACGTAGGTACGAACGAAATTTGCTTATTTTTTAGCGAGAATGGCCGTGTATCTATATAAAATTATTTGTTGGTGTGCGTAATTTTCTCTAGTGTGCCCGCAGAATTTCATTCAGTTTTAAGGCCGGAAAGGCAGTGCCTATTTGACAAACCGACAAAGTTTAGAGGCTATGACAAATAGCATAATTGTTTTTCGTTAAAATACCTATTTATTTTGTTAGCTTTGCAATGTTAAATTACTCCATTTTTTTGTTGTTGTGATTTGTGATGTTTGTTTTCGTTTTAAGTGCAAATGAATTGAATTAAGTTTATTTACTTTAATACGTATTTCTTTCTACAATATGCAAAATTATACCTGTGAGATTTGTTGGTTTTGTTGTTTTTCAACGTAAAGTTTTGAGCAAAAATATACCTAAATTAAAGAGCGTTATGTTCGCAATTTGGATGTAACTCAAGAAAAGGTAATATTACACGTTGTGTAATGTAATGATTCTTTCTAAAATATTAAGAACATTTATTAGTATTTTAATGATCAGTTTTTGTTTAAATTTCATATAGTTGTCTAGAAGGAGCGAAACCGGAAATTGCGCCAACTCTCTAGTACCCTCATTTAATTCGTCAAAGTGGTGGCGGGAGTGAGATTAGATATAAGCATTTTTTGGAGCGAGTACGCGCAGTCGCTGGTTGTCATCCGAATCACTCGGAATAGTTAAGAAATATTGGAGTCCGTCCGTTATGTATTCGATTTAAGTATAATATATTGGCTGTTACCTGTTGTGAAGAATAAAATTATTATATAGATCTGTCCAAGTTGCAGTTTTCTTCAAATCTCAGAAGTGAGAGAGGATTCAGCCCACAAAATAAAGGTATGTATAAGCAATATTCATTTCTTGATTATAAAAAAAATGATTATTTATCGTTATTTCAAACCATGCCATGTAGTATTTAAAATATTAATTTTACGTAAACCAAATCTAATCTGTGGTTTTATTGTCGTTGATTCATCTGGTGAGGGCAACTCCCTCATGGTGTTTTGGTGATAATATACCAAACGTTGAAGTTTTGAATGTATAAGTTCGTACAGATTCTAATCGTGGATGGGCAGCGTTCGGTCAGGGCAACTCCCTGACAATGCTATTTATTCACATTTTGTGGTTTATCGCGACGAACATTTGGTTAAGGCGACTCCTTAATATTGTTGTTCGTGATGGCTACAGGAAACTGTATGTAATTTGGGTACCTAGATGTTTAGAATAAATATTTTTATGAACATAATAATTGAGGGTATGGTTTGAACAGATATTTTTAGACACAGATCAGATACAGTAACTATAATATGTATGTTCACTGGATTATTGTTAAGATTGCGTGGACTATGCTGGTTCACTGGATTATTGACAGGATTGAGTGGACTATGCTTGTTCACTGGATTGGATTATTGCTATGATAGGGATAAGGTACGAGAAAATTTTTTTTAACAAACCCATTCCTCCCCACTGTCCTATTTTTAGGACACTATATTCAACATTTTTTTTTTCTATGTTAGGGTTATTATTTTTATTGGTTTTGATGAAATTCGTATTTTCACACTATTTTCCCAATAAAATATATTTTTTTCGCTCTTAAAAAAGTTATCGTATTTATAATATACATATTTTTAAATTGAGGAACTTCGTCAGCTTAAAAAGAGTATTATGATTTGATTATAAAAAACCGAAAATAAAAAGTTATCAGCTTCAAAGTCCATCAAATAGATTTTTGGATCTCTACTGAATCTATTATAATTAAAAACTAAAACAAAATATTATTTGGAAGCTTGTGATACTAATTCGAAAAAAGGCGTACTATAAATATGACACTGGGAACATGTCTTTACAAGTAGCCGTGAAAGCGTGTTCGATCCTGTTACGCTCGCTATAAGTTCAAACGTGTCTATTGTTTTGTTTCTTGCAAGTGTTTCGTAAACTTTACTTTAGTCGATAAGTCTTCGTCAAGCACAACACATCTCGTAATATAAAAAATTGTGATTTTTTTATAAGATTGAGGAAAGCAAAGGAGGTAAGCAAAAATATTAGATTTTGTTTCTTATCAAGTGGTTAACGATATATTTGTTTAGTTTGGGATGGTATATGTATATATATATTTATATATATATAATATAATTTTTATACTTACTATATATGTATAATTATTGTTTATAGATTATGGATGCAGTGAGAAGAAAATATAAAAAAGCATTGATGGTGTCTGAAATCACCGAGTATCTTCAAGATATTGAAGATTGTAGTGACGAGGAGTTCAATGACTTGGAAGTTGCGATATTGCCCCCGGATGAAGTGGATGAAATGACTGATATAGAAGAAGATAATGACGACGATATGGGAGTTCTGCCAGTGTCAGATGTGGCTGGTCAAGTGGAATTTTCATGTACAATTGATAACGTCGAGGAAGATCTTCCTACTCAAACCACATCTCGGACCAACAAGACAGTCATTTGGCGTAAGTGTGAACCTGTATATTCTGAAATTCAGCCGGAATCTAATACTGCTAAACAATGTTTAGAAAATATGATTACGGAATTGGAAGGAAAATCTGCGGTAGAAATATTCGAACACTTGTTATGTGACCAGATTCTAGAATATATAGTGCATGAAACAGTAACCTATGCCAAAAATTATAAAAATGATTTGAACTTCAATCTTACCGTGAATGAGCTAAAAGTATTCATAGGAATTTTGTTTTTCTCTTCGTATCTCCACTTGCCTCAAAGCAAACTATATTGGTGCAGAGATGATGATGTACACATTCCATTTGTTGAACGAGCGATGTCTCGGAATCGTTTTGATAAAATTAAATCATATTTACATTTCAATGACAATTCAAGAATTGATAATAGTGACAAAGCTTTCAAAATTCGCCCATTTATCGATAAAGCTAATAAATCATTCCAAAAGTTTGGTGTTTTTGAATCCAACTTAGCTGTTGATGAAATGATCGTCAAATACTTTGGTCACCATGGTATCAAACAGTTTATAAAAGGTAAACCAGTAAGATTTGGATACAAGCTTTGGGCACTGTGTGGAGTAAGCGGATATTGTTATAACTTTTCGCTTTATACAGGAAAGGATCCTCAAATATCTTGTAATACTGGTGATGGCTTGGGTTCAAGAGTGGTAAAAAAGTTGCTTACAGTATGTACTGATCCTAGTGCACATGTAGTCTACTTCGATAACTTCTTCAGCAGTATGCAATTGTTGATTGACTTGAAATCTGAAGGGTTCAGAGCTACAGGGACAGTCAGAGACAATAGGACTAAGAAATGTCCAATCATGACCAAACAAGAAATGAAGAAGCAAGAACGTGGTTATTCCGATCATCGTTTCGATAAAAATAATGAAATATTATGCGTGAAATGGCATGATAACAATGTAGTATGTCTCTTAACTAATTTTGATACTGTTGAACCTTTTGTAAAAACTAATAGGTACTCAAAGGTAGAAAAGGCCAAAGTTGCTGTGAATCAGCCAAAGCTTATTCATAATTATAATAAAAACATGGGAGGAGTGGATAAACATGATTGGCTTATTTCTAAGTATCCAATCCGCTTTAGAGGTAAAAAATGGTATTGGCCTCTAGTAATCCGTGTTTTGGACATGACTCTAGTCAATGCATGGATTATTTATAACCAGGTAAATAAAGATGAGACCATACCTCTGCTTGATTTCAGAAGAAGGGTATGTTTTTCTTGGATGAAAAAATCGGAAGGCAAAGTAAATAAGCTTACATCAGGTACTTCAGAAGTTCTTTTACAACCTATAAGATTTGACAACTATGGTCACTATATGACCAAGAGGGACAAACAAAGACGTTGCCAAGGACAAGGCTGTAAAAAAAAGCCTTTAACATTTTGTTCTAAATGTGAAAAAACACTCTGCAGTGATTGTTTCATACCTTATCATACAAAATAAGCTTTTATTACATTATTTCTGATACTGTTACTGGTCCTATTTTTAAATAAAGCTGATTTCCATATAATTCTTATCTTTACTTTTTCCTGACCATATGTTCCCACTGTCCTATTTATAGGACATGCTGAGTCAGCGAAACCGTTTTTTTTTTAATTTATTTTTTTGCCATATTATTTTTTCTTAACATATTAAGAGCCCTAATACAAGATTTCATCAAAAAAATCCAGTATTTTCAATGCTTGGGAAGTAATGGGTTAAAATATAACAAATTGCCAAATGAAATCAAGGAGTGTAGAAGCATGAATATTTATAAAAGAAAACTAAAGGAATATATTACGCTGAACGTAAGTTGTACATAAATACCCTGGCAACATACTATGAAATACTTGGTAAGTTAATAAAGTATTAAATACGATTACTACTTGTAAATCAAGAAAATTAAGCATAAAAAAAACATGTACTTATTTAAATATATTTAATAATAACTATACCTAAGTAATAATTACAACATAAAACTAACATACACATTATAGCCAAAATTATAAAATGAAACACATAAACGATCACCGGTCTCTGAGACTATAGTTTGCTGCATACATAAGCACATCTACACAATAATTTGCTCAAAAGTAAATAATCAATAAATAAGAGGGTACCTCGGTTTCTAATTGGCCAGCCGTATTAACTTGTTTGTAAATGTACTATGTAACTACCCACACTTTTGTTTTTGCTTTCTTATCATGCTGCGTCACTAGACGAAATAATGTGTGCATTAAATATTAAGTCTCATATAAGTGAACTGTATTATGTTCTTTTTGAGAAATAAAGTTCTTTAAAAAAAAAAGAAGTATCTGATGAATCGAACATTAATTATTACAAGTCGTCATCCCGATTGCGTGGACTAGGTTTGTCCACGGGATTAATAATAATAATAATAGCCCAAACTGACTATAAACACCGCCACGACCAAGTTGCTGCAATAATCCACCAATCACTAGCAATCAAAACAAAACTTATTACAGACAAAGTTCCCTACTATAAATACAAACCACAGGTAGTATTAGAAAACAATAATTTCAAGTTATACTGGGATAGGACCATAATCACAGATAAAACCACATACAACAACAGACCAGACATAACTATGGTAGATAAAGAAAATAAATTTGCGTACATAATAGACATAGCTATATGCAACACCCATAATCTTACTAGCACACACACTGAAAAAAATTGCAAAATACACAGAATTAGCCATAGAGCTTAAAACGCAGTGGAACATCACCCACACCAAAACTATTCCCATCGTAATATCCAGCACAGGTGTCATCCCAAAAACCCTATACAATAGCCTTAACACATTAAACATTAGCCCGTCTACTTATCTTCTACTACAAAAAGCAGTTATTCTTAACACATGCAGGTTAACCCGAAAATTTTTAAATACTTAATTTAATTCAATCCTTTTTTTACTCAAAAGCACTTGGCTTCGGCCCGTGCCAAATTCGACCCACACACAGATGTGAGATATTTTTTAAAAAATAATGAGGAATAATAATAATAATATATTTATTTGCATAAAAACACGGTATACAGAGATGGTAATAATACAATTTGGACCAAGACATGTTTTGCCAATTTAATATAAGCATGTAGATTTTCCAAGATGTACTAGACATTAACATTTTTGTCAAGGAAATCCTTAACACTATAAAAACCATTCACAGACAACCATTCATACAATTTCCTTTTAAACAATCTGGTATTCACATTTTTGAGATCGTTTGGTAACTTATTATATAAATGTACACACATTGCAAGGCAGCTTTTATTATATTTAGCTAGCCTTTGAATCTCACTTAGTACGAGCCTGTTGGGGTCTCGTCGGTTTCGGACACAAATGTCATTTGCTTTGACAAATAAATTTTGATGCTGCCTGACAAACATACATATTTCATAAATATAAAGAGCCGGCAGCGGTAGCAAACCAAGTCTCTTAAATACTGGTCGACATGAGTCATCCGGTTGAAGGCCACATATTGCCCTTATGCATTTTTTTTTTTGAGCGACAAATGCTCTATTTACATCAGTACTATTACCCCACATCACCAGACCATAGCGCAGTAACGATTCAACATACGCGTGATATGAAATAACAGCAGTTTTTATATTCGTGACATTTTTAACTTGTTTCAACGCATAGACAAATTTATTAATTCTAGTGCTAACACTTTCCACGTGTTCTTTCCAATTAATATCTTTATCTATTATTACTCCCAAAAATTTGGTGTGCATTACTTCGTTGAATTTAGTGATATTCATTTTATATTATATTTATTATTATTAGATTGGTTAAATTGAATGTAAACGGATTTATTTAAATTAATTTTTAAATGCTGAAAGTCAAGCCAATTCAATAATGTGTCTATTGTATTAGTGATATCTAACTCATGATCTGTAATGGTACTTTTCTTTCTATCGGATGTCACTATAATTATGTCATCAGCAAATAATACGCATTTATGTTTAGTTATTCTTATTATGTCATTTATGTCATTTTGACATTTCAGGATTGCGTGGACTAGGATTGTCCACGGGATTGACAGGATTGCGTGGACTAGGTTTGTCCACGGAATTGACAGTATTGCGTGGACTATCTTTGTCCACAGGATTAATATCAGGATTGCGTGGACTAGGTTTGTCCACTGGATTAATGTCAGGATTGCGTGGACTAGGTTTGTCCACTGGATTAATGTCAGGATTGCGTGGACTAGGTTTGTCCACTGGATTGATGTTAGGATTGCGTGGACTAGGTTTGTCCACTGGATTAATGTCAGGATTGCGTGGACTAGGTTTGTCCACTGGATTAATGTCAGGATTGCGTGGACTAGGTTTGTCCACTGGATTAATGTCAGGATTGCGTGGACTAGGTTTGTCCACTGGATTAATGTCAGGATTGCGTGGACTAGGTTTGTCCACTGGATTAATGTCAGGATTGCGTGGACTAGGTTTGTCCACTGGATTGATGCCAGGATTGCGTGGACTAGGTTTGTCCACAGGATTAATGTCAAGATTGCGTGGACTATGTTTGTCCACTGGATTATTATTAACCCATTACTTCCCAAGCATTGAAAATATTGGATTTTTTTGATGAAATCTTGTATTAGGGCTCTTAATATGTTAAGAAAAAATAATATGGCAAAAAAATAAATTAAAAAAAAACTGTTTCGCTGACTCAGCATGTCCTATAAATAGGACAGTGGGAACATATGGTCAGGAAAAAGTAAAGATAAGAATTATATGGAAATCAGCTTTATTTAAAAATAGGACCAGTAACAGTATCAGAAATAATGTAATAAAAGCTTATTTTGTATGATAAGGTATGAAACAATCACTGCAGAGTGTTTTTTCACATTTAGAACAAAATGTTAAAGGCTTTTTTTTACAGCCTTGTCCTTGGCAACGTCTTTGTTTGTCCCTCTTGGTCATATAGTGACCATAGTTGTCAAATCTTATAGGTTGTAAAAGAACTTCTGAAGTACCTGATGTAAGCTTATTTACTTTGCCTTCCGATTTTTTCATCCAAGAAAAACATACCCTTCTTCTGAAATCAAGCAGAGGTATGGTCTCATCTTTATTTACCTGGTTATAAATAATCCATGCATTGACTAGAGTCATGTCCAAAACACGGATTACTAGAGGCCAATACCATTTTTTACCTCTAAAGCGGATTGGATACTTAGAAATAAGCCAATCATGTTTATCCACTCCTCCCATGTTTTTATTATAATTATGAATAAGCTTTGGCTGATTCACAGCAACTTTGGCCTTTTCTACCTTTGAGTACCTATTAGTTTTTACAAAAGGTTCAACAGTATCAAAATTAGTTAAGAGACATACTACATTGTTATCATGCCATTTCACGCATAATATTTCATTATTTTTATCGAAACGATGATCGGAATAACCACGTTCTTGCTTCTTCATTTCTTGTTTGGTCATGATTGGACATTTCTTAGTCCTATTGTCTCTGACTGTCCCTGTAGCTCTGAACCCTTCAGATTTCAAGTCAATCAACAATTGCATACTGCTGAAGAAGTTATCGAAGTAGACTACATGTGCACTAGGATCAGTACATACTGTAAGCAACTTTTTTACCACTCTTGAACCCAAGCCATCACCAGTATTACAAGATATTTGAGGATCCTTTCCTGTATAAAGCGAAAAGTTATAACAATATCCGCTTACTCCACACAGTGCCCAAAGCTTGTATCCAAATCTTACTGGTTTACCTTTTATAAACTGTTTGATACCATGGTGACCAAAGTATTTGACGATCATTTCATCAACAGCTAAGTTGGATTCAAAAACACCAAACTTTTGGAATGATTTATTAGCTTTATCGATAAATGGGCGAATTTTGAAAGCTTTGTCACTATTATCAATTCTTGAATTGTCATTGAAATGTAAATATGATTTAATTTTATCAAAACGATTCCGAGACATCGCTCGTTCAACAAATGGAATGTGTACATCATCATCTCTGCACCAATATAGTTTGCTTTGAGGCAAGTGGAGATACGAAGAGAAAAACAAAATTCCTATGAATACTTTTAGCTCATTCACGGTAAGATTGAAGTTCAAATCATTTTTATAATTTTTGGCATAGGTTACTGTTTCATGCACTATATATTCTAGAATCTGGTCACATAACAAGTGTTCGAATATTTCTACCGCAGATTTTCCTTCCAATTCCGTAATCATATTTTCTAAACATTGTTTAGCAGTATTAGATTCCGGCTGAATTTCAGAATATACAGGTTCACACTTACGCCAAATGACTGTCTTGTTGGTCCGAGATGTGGTTTGAGTAGGAAGATCTTCCTCGACGTTATCAATTGTACATGAAAATTCCACTTGACCAGCCACATCTGACACTGGCAGAACTCCCATATCGTCGTCATTATCTTCTTCTATATCAGTCATTTCATCCACTTCATCCGGGGGCAATATCGCAACTTCCAAGTCATTGAACTCCTCGTCACTACAATCTTCAATATCTTGAAGATACTCGGTGATTTCAGACACCATCAATGCTTTTTTATATTTTCTTCTCACTGCATCCATGATCTATAAACAATAATTATACATATATAGTAAGTATAAAAATTATATTATATATATATAAATATATATATACATATACCATCCCAAACTAAACAAATATATCGTTAACCACTTGATAAGAAACAAAATCTAATATTTTTGCTTACCTCCTTTGCTTTCCTCAATCTTATAAAAAAATCACAATTTTTTATATTACGAGATGTGTTGTGCTTGACGAAGACTTATCGACTAAAGTAAAGTTTACGAAACACTTGCAAGAAACAAAACAATAGACACGTTTGAACTTATAGCGAGCGTAACAGGATCGAACACGCTTTCACGGCTACTTGTAAAGACATGTTCCCAGTGTCATATTTATAGTACGCCTTTTTTCGAATTAGTATCACAAGCTTCCAAATAATATTTTGTTTTAGTTTTTAATTATAATAGATTCAGTAGAGATCCAAAAATCTATTTGATGGACTTTGAAGCTGATAACTTTTTATTTTCGGTTTTTTATAATCAAATCATAATACTCTTTTTAAGCTGACGAAGTTCCTCAATTTAAAAATATGTATATTATAAATACGATAACTTTTTTAAGAGCGAAAAAAATATATTTTATTGGGAAAATAGTGTGAAAATACGAATTTCATCAAAACCAATAAAAATAATAACCCTAACATAGAAAAAAAAAATGTTGAATATAGTGTCCTAAAAATAGGACAGTGGGGAGGAATGGGTTTGTTAAAAAAAATTTTCTCGTACCTTATCCCTATCATAGCAATAATCCAATCCAGTGAACAAGCATAGTCCACTCAATCCTGTCAATAATCCAGTGAACCAGCATAGTCCACGCAATCTTAACAATAATCCAGTGAACATACATATTATAGTTACTGTATCTGATCTGTGTCTAAAAATATCTGTTCAAACCATACCCTCAATTATTATGTTCATAAAAATATTTATTCTAAACATCTAGGTACCCAAATTACATACAGTTTCCTGTAGCCATCACGAACAACAATATTAAGGAGTCGCCTTAACCAAATGTTCGTCGCGATAAACCACAAAATGTGAATAAATAGCATTGTCAGGGAGTTGCCCTGACCGAACGCTGCCCATCCACGATTAGAATCTGTACGAACTTATACATTCAAAACTTCAACGTTTGGTATATTATCACCAAAACACCATGAGGGAGTTGCCCTCACCAGATGAATCAACGACAATAAAACCACAGATTAGATTTGGTTTACGTAAAATTAATATTTTAAATACTACATGGCATGGTTTGAAATAACGATAAATAATCATTTTTTTTATAATCAAGAAATGAATATTGCTTATACATACCTTTATTTTGTGGGCTGAATCCTCTCTCACTTCTGAGATTTGAAGAAAACTGCAACTTGGACAGATCTATATAATAATTTTATTCTTCACAACAGGTAACAGCCAATATATTATACTTAAATCGAATACATAACGGACGGACTCCAATATTTCTTAACTATTCCGAGTGATTCGGATGACAACCAGCGACTGCGCGTACTCGCTCCAAAAAATGCTTATATCTAATCTCACTCCCGCCACCACTTTGACGAATTAAATGAGGGTACTAGAGAGTTGGCGCAATTTCCGGTTTCGCTCCTTCTAGACAACTATATGAAATTTAAACAAAAACTGATCATTAAAATACTAATAAATGTTCTTAATATTTTAGAAAGAATCATTACATTACACAACGTGTAATATTACCTTTTCTTGAGTTACATCCAAATTGCGAACATAACGCTCTTTAATTTAGGTATATTTTTGCTCAAAACTTTACGTTGAAAAACAACAAAACCAACAAATCTCACAGGTATAATTTTGCATATTGTAGAAAGAAATACGTATTAAAGTAAATAAACTTAATTCAATTCATTTGCACTTAAAACGAAAACAAACATCACAAATCACAACAACAAAAAAATGGAGTAATTTAACATTGCAAAGCTAACAAAATAAATAGGTATTTTAACGAAAAACAATTATGCTATTTGTCATAGCCTCTAAACTTTGTCGGTTTGTCAAATAGGCACTGCCTTTCCGGCCTTAAAACTGAATGAAATTCTGCGGGCACACTAGAGAAAATTACGCACACCAACAAATAATTTTATATAGATACACGGCCATTCTCGCTAAAAAATAAGCAAATTTCGTTCGTACCTACGTCGCTCTCCGCTCCGTAGCGCGTGTTGTTAGCTAGTTTCCGCTAGCCCCAAAAGATGGCAGTATTTCTGTTTTAGTGTAGTGTTTTAACAGAATGTATTGTAGTACAAAAATTATATTATAATACGATTCGGGTGTTCCGAATTAGAAAATTATTAGGGTATACTGTGCTTAAATGCCTCTATGGAGCGCACGCGCCTGGGCATACATAAATATGAATGTAGAAAAATAAATATTACAGGATGGTTAATAAATATCTATTAATTTATTATTAAACTTTTATCTCAAACGTAAAGATCAACCTTAGTAAATAACATATTTATTTTAGACATAAGTCGTTATTCAACTCCACTTTCTTGTAGTTTACTATAAATAAAGGTAGAATGTAAATGTATACCTATAATGTAATGTGTTCAGAGCTCTGGTATGTTTTCCGAACGCCAGCGTAGATCACTTCTATGCATAAAAAGTTGCGTCGGTGGTGCGACGAGATCGGGGGAGCCCAAATAGCGTTCTGATGATGAATACCGACAGACCCGACACCGTTCTGCTCAGTAGGTTCACTACCATGTGTTGCGAGACCGATGAGCGTACTGCGCAGGGGTGGAGTGTGTTAATTGTCTGTGTTGGTCTGTATTGGTTAGGTACTAACATAGTGTTACGAATGTACCTTATGTCGATGGAATAAAGTTCAATATTGCGTGACATGCGGTACCTAAATTTTAAAGCCTATATCTCCAACACTAGGCATTGTGAAGGTACAATATAAAAACGCATTGCTAGACCTAGGATGGCCTATCGAATGGTACAGGTCTCAACAATTTTGTCAGCAAAGTGTCGACATCGAAATTTCCAGAAACTCGTCTCCGGTGAGTTACCCTAGGTACCTACTGAATGTACTCGAAGTTATGCGCTATTATTATTACGTCTAGATGAATCTGGAATGTTCGATCAGCTGACCTATATAAAGCGCCGTGATGCCAGCAGGCAGTCAGTCTGCATTCGACTACCGAAACGAAACAAGCGACAGTTAAGAAGCGATCTTTGAGGACGACGATCTTTGACGGACTCTGATCCATTGATCAGTATTAAATTGATTATTATAAATTATTTGTTCACATTATTCACGTTATATTAATTATTATCTGTGTGTCACTTATCAAGTGTCGATAAAAAGGTTGATGATGATCATCAACCTTTTTATCGTCCCACTGCTGGGCACGGGTCTCCTCTCATACAGAGAAGGATTGAGCTTAATGCTTAATCACCACGCTTGCTCAATGCGGGTTGGCGATTTCAGACTTAAAGTCCAATTTTCCTCAAGATGTTTTCCTTCACCTTCAGTCATTGGTGTCCAAGATATACTTAGA
Source organism: Sesamia inferens (assembly GCA_037179545.1). NCBI lineage: Eukaryota > Metazoa > Arthropoda > Insecta > Lepidoptera > Noctuidae > Sesamia > Sesamia inferens. Next base: position 10,739,741 of record CM073922.1, read on the forward strand.
AAGTACATATAACTTTAGAAAAGTTACATCGGTACTTCAGAGGCTGGGGTTTTAACCACTAGGCCACCACGACTCCTTGAAGTGTCGAGTGGTGTTCTATTATCTATACATTTCAACTTCCGCTAAAAACTCATAATTAAACCGCAAACACTATTCGAATACTCGAAAATAACAGTACATTACGCGTTATGTTAAGTTGTGAGGTGATGTGGAGTTCCACAGTGAAGCTTCTGCCGATCGTCAATAACATTACGGACTGAAGCAGCATCCACATGTAAGCCATTTACCTTTACTTCCACTTCCCGCTAATTTAAATGTGTTCATTGTATCGATATAATAACTTACAATTAGAAAGTGCATTACAATTTACATGTTGCGTGAACATTCTTCATCAATACAGTTCACTACTCCACCAACATTCCATTTTCTGTGTGAGAACGATGTTGAAAGACATGTACGTTAAAAGTGCCCGCTATAGAAAATGAAAGACCTTTTTTTGTTTATTATAAACTAATGCTTGACCGCAATTCCGCCTGATGGTGAGCAGTTGTCACGCCACAATAGTGGCGGTAAGTCTTCTTTGCGGAGTGGCTAGAGAAGCGCCACGGTGACCTCACTTTCCGCCTGACGCAGGTTGTCAGTGGTACACGACTGTTTCGGGAGATTCCTGTTGCTTATAAGGCGGGAGAAAACGCCAGGGTGTCACCACTGTGTGGATCGCCATTAGAACATGGTGGAGCATACAGTGGAGTTCTGCCCCGCTTGGGTAGAGCACCGCCGTGTCCTCGTGGCGGCGTTCGGCGGTGATCTCCGATCTGGTCCGGAGCTAGAGTGCATGGCAGGCCGTCATCTCGTTCTGCGAAGCAGTGATCCTAGCAAAGGAGGAGGCGGAGTGCGTGAGGGAGTGGGAACCCCAGCGTTCTCTCTCTCTCGCCTCTAGCCGAAGTAGGAGACGCCCTAGTCGGGAAACATCATCGAACTCCCGGCCACCGTAGGCGCAAGCTTGCGGGCGGTGAGCAGTGGGTAGCTCGCCGCCCGGGAAGGAACAGATCCGAGTCGACGACGCGTTCTGTTTCATGCGCGCCTCAAAGAGATGTCAGCAGATCGTGACGGGATCCAAGACCGATGCCTCCTGGGTCAGGGTTGCAGGTTGGTTAAAAAAGAAACCGTGGTCCTGGCCTACAGAAAAGTGAAGGAACACGGTTGGGTTTTAGTCAGTAAAAGTCTGACACGCCCTTCCGCTCCGCCCAGACGGGAGAGGTCATTTGATGATTTACCATCACAAAAAAATAACAATACAAAAGGCTAAAAAGTGATGCAACCGTTGATGGTATACCGCGCTAGTTTATTAAGAGCCTATTCACTCTAGCCTTGAAGGCATTTAAACTGTATTCAGATGGAAACGTAAATTGTTCTAATACTTCGATGTATGCGGTATATAAGACGAGACGAAATGCGTCGTCCGGATTGTAGAGGTGTCAGCAACGAAAGGATAGACACTCACCGTAGGTCGGGTCGTCCGATGATGGAACGGAGATGGGGGAATTAAGTCATGCAATTTCCTAGCACACTTCAAAATGCATCCTACAGAACACCGAGAGCCTGGCTACTCTTCGCCTACGCTCCGGGCTTTGGAGACCGTTTTCAACAAAATCTGAGTTACCAATTAGCTTCTTCACACGTCAATCCACCGAATCCAAAGTTGCCAGGTGGCATTTTGCTCAAATATGGCTGCAGTAGTCCAAACACGAACGGACCTGACTGGTTAATAAGTTGATAGTTGACTTTACGTACAATAAATGGTCCCTTATGATAACGTACGAACATTTTAATAAAATTGAGTTGCGCTGTGGCTAATCTGCCTTAATTAGTTTAACCCTTACGCCATCCCGTGAGATGGGTATAATTAATCTCCTGTGACGAAGTGACGTGAACACTGCAGATAAATTAACCTATAATTTGATAAAGATTTCACTCGGTCTGATCGTTAGCCCCTTGGGTCGGCAAAAATATAAACGTGGGACAAAGTTTAATTTTGTGTAAATATTTACAATTGTTTTTTTAATAGCTATAAACTAGTACTTTACCGTGATCCCGCCTGATGGTAAATAGTGATGCAATCGTTGACGGTAAAGTGCGGTAGTTTATTAAACCTATTCACTCAAAAAAACTCAGTGAATAGGAAGGAAAACGGATGTTGAGTGAGGTGATGCAATGTTAAACCCAACAACACGACCAACGATGTTGCGCTAGAGGGAGATTGATCTAAAGACCTCCATGACCAAACTCCCAAGACAACATTTGGCTCATTATACCCGGCACACCTCGCAACACGGCATCCTCCGTACGGCTTCACTAGATATCATGCCGGAACACGACGAATCGCTTAGCGGCAAGACTTTGTCTGGTGGGTGGTACCTTCTGCCGGCAGCCAATATTATGGCCTACTACCGAGAAAATTTACAATTACAAATTTACAACATTTTCCAATCGTTTGTCAGTTCTTCAAAACAATGATGGCGGAAGGGTGAAATAAAGCTTTGTGTTGAACTTCTGTGTGCGTTATGAACTAACGGCATAGAGACAACATATAACAAAACGTCAGACACAAGTGACAGTTTAGTTTACGTTCATAAAACTAACAAACAAAAAGTGACCGACGCCAATTGCATTCCTTAAATGAAAAATATCTTTCGATACCTCTAAAAAAATATCGTTTGTGATAATGAACTCTTTTTAAATTAACACTATCTTCTTTTTTTTTAAAAAAAAAGCCTTGTTCAACTATACTAATATATAACGCTGAAACTCAACTTAAATCATCCTTTATGAATAAACACCATAGTGTTTAAGGGGTTTATTCATAAGCGATGATTAAAGTTAAATAACGTTAAATGTATGTTTAAAGAATCGCTAATCACTAGTTAACTTTAAGCAGCTTTTATGAATAAGTGGGATGATTGTTATCTCTAGTATTGACAGTTTCAAAAAATAAATTATCGTTCCATTAACGTTGACCGCGTGCCTACAGAAATTCTTTGTAAAACAGCCGTTTTGTTTTTTTTTTCTAAGGTGGCGTTTTTGGATCATGATCTGAATTCATGGCTACAGTTTGCGCGTCATTTCGATTCTTTTTTTTTTTTGTAGTCACTCAAATAAATAATATAAGGTTTTGATAATTGATTAGATTTCGTTTCGGTTACGTTCTGCAAGCACATTTTGGAGGTGTGTGGCAGGGGTTTCAGAAATTTTGGATTCATCTTGAGGCAGTGTAAGGATTTTAGTGATACAGCTGCACTTAAAGTCGTATATAATGCTTTTGTTAGGAGTCATCTAGAAACATGTTCTATTATTTGGAATCCTCATGAGGCAAAGTATAGCCTCATGTTGGAAAAGATTCAAAATAAATTCCTAAGATACTTATATCTGAAACAGTACGGAGTTTATCCTTTTTATCCCTTGATGTACCCGAGCCTGTTTATATTAGACATGGTCGGGTACACCATGCTGGCTGTGAGAAGAGACGTCACGCTGGTGAAGCATGTTGTCTCTATATTATTAGGGGTGCTTCAACATCCAGAGGTACCTGAAGAGCTGCGCCAGCGCGCGCCGAGCGGGTACGTAAGTGCACGTTGTCGCTCAGCCTTTTAGATGTCCCCACGGCTAGGACTAACCTACTAAAGTTTGCCCTTATGTCTCGAGCTGTACGTCTGATTAATATGATTGCGCGTACGGAAGACTTGTTTAGCCAAAAACTTCCTAAGTTCTTACAAGCAGCACAGAACCTAATAGAACAAGGTATAGACTTATAGGAAACAATAATTAATGATGTAGGTATTGTTCCTATTTATTATAGTCTAAGTGTATAATGATAATATATTATTAATATTTCTTTACTAATTATTCTGACTTTATGTATGTTCTGTTTTTTGTTTTTTTTTTCTTTTCGTATAATTTATTCTTACTTATAGCACTGAATTGGAATGCTCTGTAATAGGGCTATAATTATTTGTTTCTAAATAAATAAATAAAATTTATTTTGAACAACAATTTGCAGAGGTGACAAAAGTTGAAGAATGTGTTGTATTACATTAATTGATAGGATAAGATATGAGTCTGCAAAAGGATTGTTAATAAATGATGTATCATTTATTTTCTAGAAGTAGCTTTGTACAAACACTTTTACAAGTCAATCATCATTTTTAAAACTAAATGAGTTCGGCGTTTCCAACCAGCACCCTAAAAGCGTAATACACATTTCGAAGTATATTGCTAATCCATTCCTTCATATGTTCCAAAATGTGTCTGCTCAATAACGTTAATAACGCAATGAATGTTGTTAAACTGTCAAAATGAAACTCGTTGCTACTGATAGTGTGATACGCAATTTATCATTTAACTCCTCTGAGAAAAAAGGCCGAAACAAACTCGGAGGTCACAGTCTCTTTTAAAAGTGAGATAAGAGTTTTTTGAAACAGGGATTTAGAAGTTGCGCGGAAATCGGTTTGTCATGAAATGGGGAATGTGATGCGGCGGAATGAAGAAAGTTTTAAGAATGGATTTTTGATGATTATAATAGTATGGGAAGGTTTGCAGCCTCCGTGGCGTAGCGGTAGCGAACGCGGCCGCTGCGCAAGGAGGCGCGGGTTCGATCCCCGCGCAGTGCAAATGTTTGTATGCATGAATATGAATATTTGCTCTGGTCTGGTCGTGTCTCGGAAATCACGTTAAGCCGTTGGTCCCGGTTGCCATACGAACATCTAGTGGCAGTCGTTACGTGTTGTTGGAGCCCTCAAAAGTCCAACAATTGGTCTAGCTGCAATGCTTCGATATCGCCTTTGGGTTGTGGTGGTCAGACGGCAGTCGCTTCACGGAAAATGTCGAAGTTTCGCCAAAATCAGCAGTTAGACTGGTAAAGCGGACGGAGCTGGAAAAAGCTTCGGATGCGACAGGGATTAAGGCAGAAATAATGATGATAGTGACGATTATAAGAAAAGGTTGAAAGAAACCTTGTAGGGTTAACCCCAAATAAATTGGTTCATGGTTGTGAGAATGAGAAGAATTAGAATATCTTCATTACATTTAAAAACAATTTAATTGTAATCGTTTAAGATACTGCTCGCAAGAAAAAAATATTTTGTTTGATTTTCTGAACTACAACCACACCTTTTTTTGAGGATGTGAATTCATCAAATGACCTCTGCCTCTCTCGGCGTATCAGACTTTTAGAGTCTAAAATTCACCCGTGTTCCTTCACTTGCCTGTGCACCAGGGGCCAAGGTATCTCTTTCGAAGAACCCGCGGCTCTAGCAGGTATCGGTCTCCGTGGACCCCGTCACGATGTGCTGACATCTCTTTGAGGCGCGCGTGGAACAAAACGCGTCGTCGAACCGGGCCTGATCCTTACCGGGTGGCGAGCTGCCGACTGCTCACTGGCCGTGTATACATGCTTAGTTTTAGTATAATTGATAGTCAGTTGATCGATATGACAACATGTCGAAAGCTCTACTGTTTTACTTAAACAGCTTTAGGTCTGCCGAAATATCCTTAAATTTTCTTGGAACAGTAAAACGTTGGTATAAAATCCAATAATTAATTTAGAAGTTCAATGGTTTAATTTCCAATATTAACAAGTATCAACGTAGCCGTACCAAACGACCGCAAACTATAAAACAAAATACAAAAGTTAAAAAAAAGCAAAAATATTTTTACTTTAAAAGATTTAAAGGAAAAATATATATCTTTTTCACAGTTGTGTGTTTTGTTTTATAACTACCAAGTTCGGTATACCTTGAAAGTAAAAGAAAAATATTATGAGGTAATAAATAAAAACTGAAAACTAAATTAGTTAACTTGAAAATGGATCACAAAGGGATACCTTTGTAATCCAATTTTCCCTATAAACCGACTTACTTAACTTTAAGAAAAAAATCTACCTTTTGGGCATAGACAACTGACTTGCTTAGTAAAGTTTGCAATCGTGCTCTTAACCATAATCGAGTCTCGAATCGAATGGACTGTGATTAGTAATCGATAAAAAATTAAATCGGTTCTTAAGTGATATCATTTCTACGCTTGCGTTGTATGGGTACCTACAGTTTACGCAAAGATCCCAGTGTTCTTTGCGTATAAGTAAAACAGTACTTTCAGGGTGTTGATGGGGCTGCCTTGCTTCTGTAGCGCATCAGCGATGTTTGCAGAATTGGGTGATTGATTGATTGATTTATATGTGTTCATGCGTAAAAGATGTGCGTCCTTGTTGCACTGGATGTCAGTCAGTTCCAACAGTATCCTGGGAAATATTGCGGACAGGCTGGTCTGTTGTATTCCGAACCATGTACCATGACTGAATTTCGATAGCATTGTTTGAGTATTTGTTTTATTGTGTGGGTGTGTTTTTTTTTTGTGTTAATATTGTTTTTGTTATTATGTCACTAATATACGTTATGTACATAATGTAAATTAATTAACGTACTTCCTGAAAATAGTTTGTTCAGAATCGTTTACTCAATCGGTTTATATCATTTTCAATATAGATAATTTATTATCCCAGATATAATTAAAACTACGGAAATTATTACCATATTAACCTTGTTGTTTGTACAGACTTTTAAAATCACAGTTTTACTTATATTCATACAAATTTAATCATTCAATACAAAATAAAGAAAAAAAAACTCATTCCAAGAACGTTAAGGTCTTCCCTCTCTAAGAATTGGTATAACTAAATTGTTAAGTGAATTAAAAATTCAGTGTATGTATTATGATTATAACATAATATTCTAATTGGGGTGTTTGAGGGTGTGCGATAATTACATTACATGTTATATAGTTGTAATTCTATTTTATTGTTACTAACACTGTGAGTCTCATTGCTACTAGGGATTGAAATTGTTGGATCCAGCATACAGCAATCCAGCAAGATCCAACGCCTTTTTAAATATGCTGGTTAGCACAGAACGGCACATGTAGCCGGCTGCTGATAATGCACCCTTTCGGCCTCTATACTGGTCGGTTTCAGGGCCATTAAATAGTCATAAGCCAAAAATGGAGGCGATTCAAAAACCCACCAGACAAAGTCTTGCCGCCAAGCGATTCGTCGTGTTTCGGCGTGATGTCTGGTGAAGCCGTACGGAGGACGGGTCTGAGCAGTTGTCGTACCCGGCACACATTGCAATACAACTGCTCAGACCCGTCCTCCGTACGACTTCACCACTCATACGGAACACGACGAATCGCTTGTGATGATGATGGCATGATTATGTCTGGTGGGTGGTAATTTCTGTCGGCAGCCGATGTTATGACCTACCACCGACAAAAAGGGAAAAAGAAGAGTATAATAATAAAAATGTAATTTATATGTGTATAAAATGAAATAAAGGGAATAATAGTTTAATTCGGACAGTATCCAAATTCGGTTAGTACAACAAAAATCTTAAGCCTATGTTAGTCCTAATAAAAAGTGTAACAATATTTATTTATTTGCGAGCTCAGCCACTCAGACACTCCTTACTGTCTAACTAGGACCCGCATGAAACACTCCATTATTTAAGAGTCGATCCAATCAGCGACTACTTTCAAAATGCTGTTAGTGCTGCACCGCACTCTACGTAGCAAGGAGGTGGTTCTCTTGCGTATAATGGCATGAAAGCCACCAACACGGGCTTCCGTGAACATGCCAGATGCACTACAGAAACGAAGTAACCCCAGAAACATCCCGAAATCATTGTTGTATTGGACTCGCCCCTGCGAGTCCAATACTGCACTAAGCGACCACTCGCTTCGATATACATATACATACGATATACAGTGACTTCGAGATCGCTTAGTGCTGTGCACTAAGCGATCTCGAAGTCACTGTATAACAAAACCACAGACTGCTCGTATAAAAAGTTTGTTAAAAAGAGAGATTTCAATATTCTCGTTGCAACGAGCAAACCTGCGTGCTAGCATGTTATTCTTAACCGCCAGTGCCCTGCGCTCCCTTTCATTGTCTATTTGATCATCAAGATCTTCGGTAACACAGTTTCCTATTTATTTAAATAGATTTAAAAAGACTTACCCGCTTGAGTTCATTATTATTTGGTGTCAATTTGGGCACAATAGATGTGCATTTAGCAGAAGCCTTAAATACCAAATACCTACTCACTTTTCATGCAGTTATACATGAGACCATGTTTTGAAAAGAGGAAAAGTTTCCTCGCCGCTTTAAGAGCAGTAGTGAGGAAATAATTTCCGAAAATTAATAAAGAACCAATGACGTCTTATTTATTAAATTGCTGTCATTAGCAGTCAGCCACCAATTGACTGCTCTACATGTGAACGTGTAAATATTTTTCTAGATCCATTTTCTTGACCTAATAAGGGTGTGTCCACATTACGTGTTTACGCGCGTCAACAGGAAGGATGGTGGCATCTGTGTCTCTCGCGTACGCGTCCCGGTTACTACTGACAGCCAATACCAAACTTGTTGATTGATCGAGAAGAAATTGTAACCTAAAGGAGAAAATATTTTGCCAACATTTTATATTTATGTATATGTTGTAAAAATACTTTTGTGAGATACATATACACCGAGGGATTGGAACAATTTTTAAACATAAATAATACAAATATAGGGGAATCCCGGGCAAGATGCATTCGTTAAGGGAAAAAATAAATAAGGCCACAATCTAATATATGAATAGAACTATTTATACTTTTAATTTGTTCTATGTTTAATCGTCTTTCGAAAATAATTAAATAAACTTTAAAAAATTAATGATTTCTATTTTCAAATAGAAAATATCATTAACAAAAAGTATCAATTATCCGTTTTGCCCGGAGGGCTCGGGCAAAACGCATACGCCCCAAGGGCAATAAGGGTAATGTTGATCTAATAAAGATCAGCTTTCGCATTCATCACAGAAGTAGCTGCCAACTCCTACATAAGAAGTGCAATCTTCAAGCGCCCAGCTATTGCATTGATTACACTGAATCCAATCTTCGGCTGGTGGTTCAGTGTATTTCTCAGCGCACACCAAACAGTAAAAATCTGGTTTCGGGTTTTTATTCTGGTGTTTGACTGGGGATTTTTTAGTTTTAATTTTGCTGGAGCCTGCTAAGTCTACAGTCTTGGTTTTCTTCTTATTTGTCTCCTGAAATTTTAATGCTTTCTCATCAACACCTCTGATTTCTGCCTTTTGTGTTTGCGGTCTATTTAAGGAGCAGTCGTAGTTGAAATAGGTCTAATTTGTAATAGCGTAAGGCTCGGTGTAGGTACTGGATGATTTTCACCTACTAAATGAGCTGATCCTTCTTCCAGTAAATTAGAATTAGGCAAAGGTGTAGTAGACCTTTCAATCTCCTCTTTTGATATGACTGACTGTGCAGAAGATTCAGTTACTGCCTCCTTTTCGGTCACTATTATTACTTGAGAATCATTTAAAGCGCAAATGGTCACGGTAGACGATGTGCTATCAAAATGATCTATGCCTCCTGTCGATGATGCATCATTCACAACAACTTTACTCATAGTAGAGGCTGGTTCAGGAAAAGGACGCTCGGTCATTATTGATGGAACGTATTCTTCATCTCCAAAAAAAAATTGGATCATAAGGTCAATTTCTTGATTTTCTAAATCCATTAACTGCATTCTGGACCGAAGCACTATTAATGCATGCTTTCCCAAATAATTTTGCCATATCGTACTAGTTTACAATATGGCCACTTATTTCTTAATTATGAAAGATATAAATGAATAACTAAACGGGCAAAAAACGGATAGCTATCCGTTTTGCCCAACATGCTCATATTAGAAACAAATCAAGATTCGAAATAATGTTACAAGATAAACAAAAAGTAGCGATCACAAATAATACTTAAATAAACGTGCAATTAGATAAATAAAACAATTGATAGATAACTAATACCAAAGTTTAGTGTACAAATTTTCACAAAAATCGTAACAAAACAGCAATATTTATTTTTTTTCTTTCCACAACAAATGCAACCGCGTATACAGGCTGTATCTGACATCGTAACGCAAACTTCGCGAGAAGGCTACACCGCATGTCAGTAATAAAATTACGATAGTCATTTATATCGTTAATGAGCAATAACAGTGTTTAAAAAAATGTGTCGGCTCGGCCTTTGAACGTTGCAAGCGTGCCGCCGCGCGTGTTTGTGGGTATGATGCTGACCCCTGGTGTAAACTCTATTAAATCAGCTGATAGGATAGTTTTTCGAGTTCTGATCACATTGCGCTTTTTGTGTAATTAGCGAATTAATTATTTTGTTACTTTAAAATCTTATTGGATTACAAAAGCAAATAGCATGAAAAAAACTGCATATTATTTTTTTTAATTTAGGAAAAAACCGACGAAAAATTCAACCACTGGGGGGTTCAGAACCCGCACTATGCTTCTTGCCCGGGCTTCCCCTACATATCTTAGTAATATAAGTCTACTTCTTCTCAGCCTATAGATAGCCCAGTCGGGTTAGACAAAAAAAGGGCCGAACCCTGCAAAAATTCCCAGGCGCATTTTTATTGTTGGAATCTTTGGGGGGGGTCAGTGGGAGTCTAAATTCAAAATGGCGACCAAATTCCAACGGAGCGTCAGCCGCCATTTTGAATTTAAGCCAAAACGGTTTTTGCTTAATAACTTCGCCATTTTCAACTTTTCGACAAAAGTTTAAAGAGCAAAGTTGTTGCAAATTTAATTATCTACAATTTATTTCTGGCAATTTTTTTCGTATAAACGATATTTTTAAAGTTAAGCGGTAAAATAGTGAAAAACTATTAACATCGAATTATCTCATTAAATATTAACTTTTGGACAAAAATGTTCTGCAACAAAGTTGTAGAGAATTGAATTTCCAAGAAATTTGGTCCTTATAACTTTTTCCGTAAAATCGATATTTAAGGTGCTACGCTTGCGGTAAAGCCAAAGAGACCCGTAAAAATGTTATTTCGCGAACTCGTTTCCGCACCACCTTAGGGGTAGAGTTCCGGGCGCGTTTTTTTTTACGTGGTATAATGCTAACCCGACTGGGCTAAGAGGTCCACTGCTGGATAAAGGCCTTCGCCAAGGCTTTTTTCATTCCAGTGGGAGGCATTGCCATAATATTCATGCTGGGCAGGTGGTTTGGGGATTGCAGTAATTTGTTATTTCACAGAAGAAGCGCTGATGCCCGCTTCATTGCTGAGAGTTCTTTTAGTCGCCTCTTACATCCACGGGAGGATTTGAGCTGGTACTATTCTATACCCAGTACCACACGGGTACTCGAGGTCTTAGTAAATATTAGTGACTGTTTGTATCACACATTTTTGACCTTTAAATGTCTCTTCACTTTAATCATCTAAATCCCTAATTAAGTAAATAATTTTTCTTAAAACATTTTCTATATTTAGTTACTCATTATTAAGATAAAATTACCACAAAAAGCTTTGATAATTTAATGAATAAGCGAGATCGGATCCCGTCTCCAATGATTTCTCCCGGGTATTTTTTATTTTAAACAAATTTGTGTTTCATTAAATTAGGCACAACGTCTTAACACAATATTTTGTTACGTTCAAGAAAGAAAAATTTCGTCTTTCTGAGTAGATCAGGGTAATAACATTTCTAAGTTAAACATTATTTCTAAGATGTTAATAAAATAAAATTGTTTGCTCAAATTCTTTTTCCTCCTTATCACAAAACATGTATTTTATATAGGTCAGGTCTAAACCACCTCCGCGGCAGAAACAGGGACTCCCGCGGCTCCATGCGCACGTGACCGGAGAGACACCGGGGTGGTTTCTAGTCAGTAGGAGTCTGACAGACCCCGTCGCCCACCCCAGGGCGGCGGACATCCATTGAGGATTATCCACCCCGAAACAAAAAAAAAAGGTCTAAACCACCTAAATGGTTGTTGAATTATGCACCTAACCGTTTTAGAAATACAGTTCTTTATATAAAAATGACAGGTTAGTTCGATACTAAGTTGTCAGTTTTGTATTAGGAACATTGTCAATGTTCGAAATACAAATTGTGACTCAAACGTCATTCAGAACTAAAGTTTCATTTTGTAATAAGACGGTTAATATTTAAAAACAAAACACTTGCAAAACATAACGAGGTACAGGTTTTTCTGGTAATTTATCATTGACTAGCGGCCGATCGCGACTTCCTTCGCGTGTAGTTAGTTATTATGCTCGGCTCCTATTGCAGCAAGCGTGATGTTATAATATAGCCTTCCTGGGTTAATGGGCTATCAAATGCAAAAAAAAAACAATTTGGACCAGTAGTTCCTGAGATTAGCGCGTTCAAACAAATAAACAAACTCTTCAGCTTTATACAATAATTATGTAACAAAAACCCTGTTGTTCCTTCAACCTACGTTTTAAAAATCGGGATACGGACGTAATAAAGCAAGTAATTTATAAAAATTGTTAAACAAAAATAATTATAATAATGTTTAATTATTAATATTTATAATCTGTAACTGATTTCTTAGCTCTGCAGTTCTGCATGAAGAAACTAAACATAAGTGGAACGTTCCCGCCAATTTATTTAACTTACTAAAACAGATATTCTAAAAAAAAATCGAGTTTGTCGGTTTTAATAGGTATTTGATTGTGACCCCTCGACTAGACAATGATTACTGTTTTCTAATTATGACTTCATTAATGATGGGCTTGTAGGTACAACAACAGGGTGTTTGTTACATAGTATATAGATTTAATGTCATACACAACAAATAAACATTTTCTCGTTTTGTCATACTTTTAAAACAGACACACGCAGTGAAAGTGACCAAATGAATGAATCGACATACAATGCTTATTATCGCAAAAGATTGTTTATTTTTATTTATTGTTTAAAAAAAAACTTTGCCCCACTCTAAGAATGACTCCTGTATCATGGGCGTGTTTACAAACATTTAGACTCATGTGTATTTACACAAACAGCCAGACCCGGAACTATTACTTCTAGGCCACACAAATATGTATTTGTTCCGTACGCGAATCAAACCCACGACATGAGTCGCGACACGAGTTGTTCGCTGAGCCACAACACCAACTGTGTCTGTTAATTTAATATTTTCATGTTAACTGACCCTATGTGTCTGGCCTACTTACATCCATTATTGTATCCAAATTTGATATTGTTGGAGACGACTGCGGTATTTACTTGGCAGTGATAGGTACGTGGTCTGTATAAGATTTGAAGTATGTACTGCACAAATACAATTTTGTGAAACGTGCATCTGCCCACACCCGCCGCCGCCCGATGACGATGCCAATGCCCGCGCGCCTGCGATACCGCCGAGTGTCTCCAACCAATTGTGGGTATGCCATGCATAGACAGATACCTATTTTATACACTGAACACATTTATGATTTATCACACAAACACAATAATTAAATAATTATGCACTCATAACAAGGTTCAGTTGAAAACCAGCGTCAGGCAACTGCTACGTAGTTGTCTGACATTTATGCTGAACTGGACCTATTTGGCGCAACCGTTGGACTCACATATGTCCATTGTCTTTTTTATCTGTGTCTTTTTTTTTGTTCTGTTTTCTTTGTTTAAAACTATTATTAGTCTACCACTACTGTCACTACATATACTGTATGTATTTATAAGGGTGTACGCCAAATAAATGGTTTCTTTTTTTATATCCCACTTTTGTACAAATATGTAGACAAGACTTAATGATATTATCGGCAAATATCTAACTCCATGTCCATAGAATATACGTAGATATAGGTTCAACTGTAGGGTAATGGGAGCAGCGGTGGCCGGCGAGTTGCAGGTCATTTGTGTAAATTTTTTCATCATGACTACTCTCAAAATCGTGAAGAAACCGTGAAATGTCTTAGAGGCAGAACTTCTAAAACATGTGGCATCTACCAACTCTTACTGGACGCGCGTGGGTCTGCCACGCGTGTATAGGGCCCACTCCATCTCCATCAAGAGGAGGCTTGTGTCGCAGGAAAGGGAGCATTAAAGGCTGATTATGTAGGGTAAGTGCGTAACACACTATTAGTAGCAATGGATTTCATTTTGACAGTACAACAAAATTCATTGCGTTATTTACTTTGTTTAAGTGACACATTTATCCAACATATAGAGCAATGAATTAGCAATAAGCTTCTTTTTTTTTAATAATTATAAACTAACGCTTGACCGTAATCCCGCCTGATGGTAAGCAATGATGCGATCGTTGATGGTAAAGCGCGCTAGTTTATTAAGAGCCTATTCACTCAGAAAAACTGAGTAAAAGGAAGACGGCAGTTGAGCGAGGTGATGCAATGTTAAACCCAACAACACGATCAACGATGCTGCGCCAAAGGGAGATTGATCTGAAGATCCTCCACGACCAAACTCCCAACACAACAACATTTGGCGCATCGTACCCGGCACACATCGCAACACAACTGCTTAGACCCGTCCTCCGTACGGCTTCAAAACGAGGATAATAGATAACAATGGTGTGTATCGCATTTACGGTTCTGTTCTGCCGTGGTTGCAAATTTAAAAGCATCTTTATAATATTTCCAAACAGATATGCTAAAAACATAGACTAGTGTTCACTCAAAGCAAATCATAACCCCGAAAATAACTTCTTAAAAGATTTTACAAAGAAGATGTCACTATATTATTCTCCCAGATGAAAGAGAATGTTCACAAATATTGGACTCGTATACGCGTGAATCTTTCATTGCACTCCAGTGTACAGTGCACAGTATCACTCAGCTGAATACATCGCACTATCGTTCCCTGGAGACATCTTTATACTATAGTGATAGTATAGTACTAGAGTTCACTCCTCGTATCCATGTCAAGGATTTTAGTAAGCGGACAATATAAAATTGATAACGTATTCTTTTGTTTGAAGTCGGCTGCCAAATATCATATCAAAACCTAGCAAATGATTCTTATTTTGAATCATTTGCTAGCTTTTCCAAAAGAGCCGAGTGAGCTTCAGTGTAAGTATTACCTATGGTAATTTAAGAAAATTTATAATAATTGTATACCTTAACAAAAAAAAGATGAAGCAGAAATCAGAATTAAACACATTTTTCATTTCCCATTTGTGGTTCGGGAGAAATTTACATCCTTTGGTTGCCTGGATGAGATCGCATTAGCGATAAGGCCGCCCATTGTGTGCCTTTTTTGTGTTGAATGTTTTTGCTCGATGTTTGATTGGTGTACAATAAAGAATATATAAATTATTAAATAACGTTTTAATCAGCACATACATAATGTATTTAATGCTCTCTGCGAGAGAGAGACAGAACAATAATGTAATACTCGTAATAATAATATAATTAATTAAAAGTGTCAAATGGACCTCTACTCTATTCATAGGCCTTCTAAAGGTATTTGGACCCCAGGATATCGAGATATATTTTTTTTTAATAATTATAAAGTAGCGCTTGACTGCAATCCCGCTTGATGGTAAGCAGTGATGCAATCGTTGATGGTAAAGCGCGCTAGTTTATTAAACCCATTCACTTAAAAAACTTAGTGAATAGGAAGAAAGACAGCGGTTAGCGAGGTGATGCAAATTTATAAACCCAACAACACGGCCAATGATGCTACGCCAAAGGGAAATTGATCTGGATGGACCATGATCAAACTCCCGACACAACATCATTCGGCGCATCGTATCCGGCAAGCTTCACAGCACAACTGCTCAGACCTGTCCTCCGTACGGCTTCACCAGACATCACGCCGGAACACGACGAATCGCTTGGCGGCAAGACTTTGTCTGGTGAGTGGTAACTTCTGCCGGCAGTCGATCTTATGGCCTACCACCGAGTAAATATATATGTATATTTAGTAGGAAATATTTTTATTTATTTGACCACGTCAGCGACGGCGGAGCGATAGGGTCCTCACCATCTTGGTGTGTTGATTAAGGCTCCATTTCGTAGGCGGCATTTTGAATTATAGCACGAAGTGCTTTCGCCCCTGAGAAGTGCCCTGGTCCCCGTCTCAAACCGAAGTGACCGTTCAACAATCCCCACTTTCTAAAACGACTGTGTCCACGTGCCGCTATTACAAAATAACGTTACAGCGTTTACCCAACTGCTATGTAAGTCAAATGAACAACTCTTATTGAAATGATAACAAAATCCACGACAGGTCCAGCCTGACGATTTGAATGTCCTCGTGGATATCTATCGAAACAAAAAAAAAAACACAGAAAACAGACTTTGAAGCTTTTTGAGATCTAACTTAACCGTAACGTTTAATTACAATGAGTAATAGAAAACCAAACTTAATTATTTTAACAATTTAATCACAAAAGGTTCCTCCAAGCCGCATAATTATCAAATTTCGTAAAATAAAACACGCCATGGCCTGGCTACTACACTAGCTAATGAAAATTCATTATTGATACCCGTATTGTCATCACCTCATGTGATACGACCTACTCTAGAGTCCGAACACTTGGTAAGTTTTGAAATAATCAAAGACATTCATAATTTCAATTATTTTGAGCTAATTTTGCAACACCTCCCATTTTTAGTGGTATCATCTATCAGTTATTTGCTTGTGGTGAGGTGGTTACACAAGCATTACAGCTAAGCTCGTTCTCATGGTCCTAGGTATGACTCTCATGTCAGGTAAAGTCATCATCATCATCTCTGCGTTAATCCCAGTCACATCCGAAGCTTTTTCAGCTTTGGAGTCCTGGGTCCGCTTTATCAGTCTAACTGCTGATTTTGGCTAAACTTCGATATTTTCCGTGAAGCGACTGTCGTCTGACCTCTACAACCCGAAGGCGATCTCGAAGCATTGCACTCAGACCAATTGTTGGACTTTTAAGGGCTCCAACAACCAGTAACGACTGCCATTAGCTGTTCGTATGACAATCAGGACCAACGGCTTAACGTGCTTTCCGAGGCACGGCCAGACCAGTGCAAATATTCATATTCATGCATACAAATATTTACACTACGCGGAGATACCGCTAAGCCACGGAGGCTGCCATCTTTCTCATGTCAGGTAAAGTGTTATTTGGTTATTCGAAGAGGAATTATTCAGTATTACAGGGCCCGGATTCTAAATTTGTGTCCATTTGATGACTTAACTGGCAGAATGTAAGTGTACTGTAAAAGGACACCCCGCTTATCACTTCAAAATTAAAAAAAAACAGGCGTGATGTTATGTCATACTTTAAGAAAGTAACTACTTTTATAAAATAATGAAAACAATGGCACTTACTGAGTTTTGATATAGGGTAGCTGAAATGAACTGGGCGCTTAGCAATACAAAGTTTTCAATAAAAGATTTTTACTAGTTCAACTGAGTGAAACCATTTTTATCTATATTAATTGCCATTGAAATATAGTTGATATTTGCTTAACTAGAAATAACATTAATTTGAAACATGGAAAACCATTGCTGCTGATAGTGTATAACGCAGTTACCCTGCGATTGATTTATGAAAGGCTTAAACTAATAGCCCATTAGGTAAAAGCACTGGGACTATTATTCAAATTCAAATTTATTTATTTACTAGCTTTCCGCCCGCGGCTTTGCCCGCGTGGCATTCGGTTATATCGCGTTCTTTAGATTTTCCCCGGGAATATCATTTTTTTTTTCAATAAAAGGTAGCCTATGTTCTTTCTCAGGGTCTAAAGATTGTCTGTGCCAAATTTCATCAAACTCGGTTGAGAGGTTTAAGCGGGAAAGCGTAACAGACATACAGACAGAGTTACTTTCACATTTATAATATTAGTGTGGATACACATCGGTTTCCAAAAGGTATTAAAAAAAACAATAAAAATATGTTGCACTATGTGTTGCTTTGGAAGGCGTATAAATATTAATTACCCAATTAGGTAGTTGGTGTATGGACGACACCAGCACCTTAATCGGCGAACACATTTTTGTCAAATGATTGCTACTAGTTGGGATCGTTTGGACCGAACGAACCAATGGGCGGCCCGAACGATACCAACTGATCCCAACTAGTCGCAATCATTTGACAAAAATGTGTTCGCCGATTAGGAGGCTGGTCAAGCTACCCGAAACTGCCAAATATTCACAATCAACCTTAAACCTTAGTGCTCTAGAGACAAGGTTGAACTAATTTAATACAGAAATCTGACAGATAGTAGTAGCTTGATGTGCTGTCGTCTATACATTAATGGCAAATTATAAATCAAACCTGTAGCTAAACATTTTATATTCGAACTAGCGGCCGCCAGCGACTTCGTTTGCGTGGAGTTACTTATGCTGCGCTCCTATTAGTCGCAGCGTGATGTTATGTAGCCTAAAGCCTTTCTGGATTAATGGGCTATCCAACGAAAAAAGAATTTTTCAAATCGGACTAGTAGTTCCTGAGATTAGCGCGTTCAAACAAACAAACTCTTCAGCTTTATATTATCATTAGTAATTAGTATAGATTTATCTCACTGCGACACTACAATACCCGAGGTTCGCATTAGGAACAACGAGCGATTATTTTGAAGACTTGTGCGCCCGAGTTGTCTCCTGTATTGACATGCTTGTATCGCCTTTCATTTAAGACTGGTATAGTGTCCACGTCGTGGAAGCTTGCCAACGTGCAGCCCGTGCCCAAAAAGGATAGTTGTGCCGATCCTACCAACTAGCGGCTGATTTTAATAATCTCCATACTCTGCAAGATTTTGGAGTGTGTGTTGAAATCACGCCTCTTGGCATACCTGGAAGGTAACGATCATCTCAGTGACCAGTACGGGTTTTGCCACAGTCGGTCAATGTGGGACCTACTACTGTATGCAACTCACTTGTGGGGTGAAAAGGGGGAAGTGATTGCCGTCTCCCTAGATGTCTCGAAGGCCTTCGATCGGTTGTGGCACGCTGGCGTTTTGAGTAAGCTTTAGCATTTCCAAAAAATTTTAAAAAAGTACTTGTCCGATTCTCAGACCAACCCAATATGCAGACAAAATTTCATGAGAATCGGGAAAGCCGTTTCGGAGCAGTTTAACCACAAACACCGCGACACAGAATGGCCATGGTAGAGCGTGTGAGTGCTGCACTGCAGGCAGTCTCCGAATGGGGCAATGCCAATCTTGTAGCATTCAATGCCGCCAAAACACAGGCGTGTCTTTTCACCGCCAAAAGGAGCCCGTTCACCTTGGCTCCTACTTTTCAGAATGTATCCTTGGAGTGTACCGACCGCCTGCAGCTTTTGGGAGTTGAGATTTCCTCGAACCTTAACTTTGGGCGGTTCATTGAGTCCAAGGCCAGGGTGGCTGCCAGAAAACTAGGCGTCATCGCGAAGGTACAGCGGTACTTCACACCAAGGCAGCTTCTAATTTTATACAAAGCACAGGTCCACTCGTGTGTGGAGTACTGCAGCCACATTTGGGCTGGTGCTGCGAAATATCACCTTGCCACTTTGGATTCGGTGGAGAGGCGTGCGAAGAGGCTGATTGGCGACCCAGACTTAACTCGAAACGGTCTCCAAAGCCTGGAGCACAGGCGTAGAGTAGCCAGCCTTTCGGTCTTCTATAGGATGCATTCTGGTGAGTGTGCAAGCGAATTGCATGATTTAATTCCCCCATCTCCGTTCCATCATCGGACGACCCGTCGTACGGCGAGTTTCCACCCTTACGTTGTTGACACCACTGCGATCCGGACGAAGCGTTTTGCTTCCTCTTTTATACCGCGTACATCGAGGGACTGGAACAGTTTGCCAGCGTCGGTATTTCCGTCACAATACAATTTGAGTGTCTTCAAGGCTAGAGTGAATAGGCTCTTAATAAACTAGCGCGCTTTACCATCAAAGATCGCATCACTGCTTACCATCAGGCGGGTTTGCGGTCAAGCGCTGGTTTAAAATTTATAAAAAAAAAAAAATATTAGATATCAAATCAGCGCCCCGCGGTTTTACCCGCATAAGTGTCGTCCCAGTAGGAGTATCGGAATAAAATGATCTTATATATTATTTCTGGTTATAAACCACCTGTGGGTTAAAAATTAGTCAGTATCATCCAAAACCGATTAGTAGTTTTTAAATCAAAGAGTAATAAACAACCTTTATAAATCCTCACAAACTTTCGCATTTATAAATAAACTAACGACCCGCCCTGGCTTCGCACGGATGCAATGGTGATACACTACACATAAATACACTACAGAAAAAACTGTAAACGTTGTAAAAAAAACATAGTGGCGCGCTGCTGCCGCCCCGTCCCGGCCGGTCCGTACCGCCGTAAACGCGACGCCTCATAATTTTTAAATCTGTAATGTCTTCGAAAATATTAATTTAAATCGTATGCTGTAAAGGGCAATATAGATCAATATTAAATCAATAATGTATTTAAGGTATTAAATTGGATAAGGCTTAATGCTGTATTGGTTAAAAACGTTTCGAAAATTCGCCTGTATTTGTCGTAAAAAGTAAATGAGATAAAAATGTTATTCTGGGATATCCATGAGATATAGACAGACATATACAATCGCAGACTTTTTTGTAGATCCATTCAATGTGTACAATATTTAGTACATTATTTTGATAAATCTCGCAGGGAGCCTGCGTTTTATTGCAAACGCGGAAAAAAGTAATTATTTACGACATCACATTAGAAATCTCGAAAATAATAGTATTTCTCCACAATTTAATGAATGTAATACATATAAACCTTCCTCTTTAATCACTCAATCTATTAAAAAAAACCGCATCAAAAGCCGTTCGTAGTTTTGAAGATTTAATCATACAAAAGGACATAGTGAAAGAGAAAGTGACTTTTGTTTTCTGTGTGATTTGTCCGTATTTATATATATATTTTTTAATAATTATAAACTAGTACTTGACCGCAATCCCGCCTGATAGTAAGCAGTGATGCAATCGTTGATGGTAAAGCGCACTAGTTTATTTAGCCTATTCACTAAAAAAAACTTAGTGAATAGGAATGCAATGTTAAATTCAACAACACGACCAACGATGCTGTGCCACAGGAAGATTGATCTGAAGATCCTACATGACCAAACTCCCGACACAACAACATTTGGCGCATCATAACCGGCACACATTGCAACACAACTGCTCAGACCCGTCCTCCGTACGGCATCACCAGACATCATGCTGAAACATGACGAATCGCTTAGCGGCAAGACTTTATCTGGTGGGTGGTAACTTCTGCCGGCAGCCGATGTTATGGCCTACCACCGAGAAAAATATATATACAGTATGTTATGAAAACCCTGTCCGACCCGACCGACCGAAGGATAATAAAGGTTAGGTAAACACATGACCAAATATAATATAAAATTTTACGTAATCATCATAGTACCAATACAAATGAATTTTGAAATAATCTTTTTTCCCGCGAATTATAATTCCAACTTCCCAGAAATTTGGTAATTTTTAAAAAAGTGACCACATCGGTTTTATTATGAGCGAATAGCGATGCGACCACGTGCCGCGGGCGGGCGCAAAAAGAGGTAACTTAATAAATGTGCATTTATTAAGTTACCTCTTTTTGCGAAATAATATTTATTTTTTTAGGGGGATTTTTTTTTTTAGTTTAGTTTAGTTTGTAATATGTCGTGATTAACAAATAAATTTATTTTCTTCTTTAAAACCCATCTATTCAAGGTAAGCAGTAGTGTCAAAGTGGTGTTACTAATTGTCTACCAGTCTTTTGACTAGGACCTATGCCTGACAGGGATGCGATTTATTCGAAAGAGGTACCACGGCCCCGATACAAGCAGGCGAAGGAACGCGGTTGGGTTGTAGCCAGTAACAGTCTGTCCTACTCCCTTCCGCTTCTCCCAGTGCAGAAGAGGTAATTTAATTATTTCCAACCCAAAAAAAGTAGGCACTTCATGCACGTTTCATTTCATTACCACTGCTCTCATAACGGTAAAGCAAAACATCCTGAAGAAACGGCAGGTCCTGTAACCAAAAATTCGAAGCTACATGATTTTCACTAACCCGTATTGGTCCCGCGGGCTGGAGTCACTTTCTCTCACAAAATGGGGGTATGTGTCCCTGCCGTGTAAATATATTCAGAATATGAATACACATACACATACTCATTAAAGTCTTGTGTTGTAAGTGTATCTATGATCAGAATTCTCCTTCCTTCATCCAATTTTTTCAATGTTTTTTTTTTCTTCCACACTTTGGCTAAATAACAGCTGCCCACTTTGAAGTAAATTGTTAATGCATTGCTCCGTATGCTCTAAAGATGTGTCTCCTTAACAAGGTGAATGACGCAATAAATGTGGTTGAACTGTCAAAATGAAACCAATTGCAACTAATAATGTGTTACGCAATTACCCTACTGGTCAATAGATCAGGTTAAGCTACGCTAATCTTTTTTTCCATTCAATTTATTTTGATTTTTTTTCGTGGCAATAAAGTTACCATCAAAAGAAAAACAAGTGATTGAAAAGCCAACTATTTACTGTACCAATCATGCCACCAATGCAATAGAAGTCATAAAGTAATAGGTTTAAAAAAGAAACGCGGATGCATTGAAAACTGAACCAACGGTGTTAAGAAAGTATGGAACAACTTATTTTTTTTAACTGATTAAAATGTCAAAGGAAGTGGTCATGCTACCCTGTATTTTGGACTGGTGGAGTGGGTTACAGATAATCGAATACATCAATGGTAATAATTTGACATTAAACAGCGCCTAAATTAAAAAGTTAGTAAACAACAATCTACTACTGTTATTTATTAATTTCCTATTTTTTTTCCAATGGTTGGTATTGTTTTAGTGGTTGCCCTGCCATTACAGCGGGTTCTATCAGAATACCAGCGCATCTGTGACATTTATTTTTAAAATTTTTCATCGTCATGCTGAGATAGGAGCTTTTGGCTTCACATTGGACATTCTTTTTTTAAATATAATTCAGTTTTTTTTTGTACTATGTAATCACTCTCTACGGTTTGCAATAAATAGTTTTTTAATCTTTTTTATTTTAGTTGTACAGTTTCCCTACGACTTTACGTAACTGTTTACTTATTTGACTTCGAAAGTCATATTATTAAAAAAATACAGAGAATTAGTTACTATCGATACCATTTATGAAATGTCCGAAAATTACCCTCCTTTTTTCGACAATCGTTAAATTCGGCACTTTTCCTTTTTAACCAACTGCCAGAAATTTTCAATCTTACTCTTACTAGTACATGACAGCCTCCGTAGCATAGCGGTAGTGAATACGGCCGCTGCGCAAGGAGGCGTGGGTTCGTCCCCGCGCAGTGCAAACATTTGTATGCACGAATATGAATATTTGTTTGCACTGGTCTGGTCGTGCCTCGGAAAGCACGTTAAGCCGTTGGTCCCGGATGCCATACGGACATCTGATGGCAGTCGTTACGGGTTGTTGAAGTCTTCAAAAGTCCAACAATTGGTCTAACTGCAAGGCTTCGATATCGCCTTCGGGTTGTGGAGGTCAGACTGCAGTCGCTTGACGGAAAATATTGAAGTTTAGCCAAATCACCAGTTAAACTGCTAAAGCGGACTCCAGACTCCAAAGCTGAAAAGTTTGGATGCTACTGAGATTAACGCTGAGATGATGATGATGACTCTTACTAGTACATAAATATAAACAATAAACATAAGCTCACAATTTATTCTCATCAGTGTAAGCAGCAGCCACAGAAGGCCTCTTAGTACACATGCTCGCCAGTTGAGATGCCACGTGACCTTTCCGAAGAACTAATAGCGTTAATTTTTCTATTGTCCAAAAAAACCCTAACCAGGGTACAAAAACGCGGCTATGTCCGTACATATTTGGACGTAAGCTAACCCCACATGTGGCTAACCATCCCTATCCAATCGAGGTAAGCACATACCCTTCCGAAATCGATTACTGAGGTGACGTCATCAAGACCCGGCCAACCCGATGTTTCGACGATAATAAATTAATTGCGTCAACACTACGTCATCATTAAGCCGTCTTGATTAATGATTGCGTATTCAACCTCCTATAGCGATGACGTGGCGCTTTTTTTTTTGCGGTAATTGATAAAGTTTTTTGTTAATTTGTGGAAAATAAATTAATGATTATTAAGGTTGTTTTTATTTACGATGAATATGGGTTTTATGGCGCTTGAGAGCGAGCTATACTTGGAGTCTCTTTAAACGATAAAATCATTAGTGAAATTATCTGGAAATTAGCTGGAGTTAACGAAATTAGTAGTAAATAGTTTTTCTCGGTCGTATGCCATCACAATGGCTGTCGGTAGAAGTTACCACCCATCATACAAAGTCTTGCCGCCAAGCGATTTGTCCTGTTTCGGCATGATGTCTAGCGAAGCCGTACGGAGGACCGGTCTGAGCAGTTGTGTTGCGATGTGTGCCGGGTACGATGCACCAAATGTTATTGTCTTAAGATCAATCTCCCTCTGGTGCAACATTGTTGGTCGTGTTGTTGGGTTTAACATTGCATCACCTCGCTCAACTGCTGTGTTCTTTCCTATTCACTCAGTTTCTTTAAGTGGCTAGGCTTAATAAACTAGCGCGCTTTACCAGGATTTACTTTTACTATCAGGCGTGATTGCGGTCAAGCAAGTTTGTAATTATTAAAAAAAATGCAGAATAAGCAAACTGAAATAACAATGGCAGAAGGAAATAAAAATCTCACGGAGATAACTTTGGTGAAGTGAGTGCACCATGTGGAATAATATCTAAAAATATTTTTAAAAAACCTTCGACGCGATTTGTACTGATAAAATTATAAAGAAAAGAAAAAAAGTTGCTGCTGCGAAAATTGATAGCTTAGGGTTTGGTAATATAGTCGCGGGACGTGGTGGTATCCTTCTGCGAGGACGTGATGTCCCAGAAGGAAGCTGCGGAACGGAAGAGGGAGATCTCAGAGAGACCGGGTCAGCACGAGGGTGTGGGGCCGTGGAAGAATTTAGACACCCGCGGCCCCACGCGTGCTTGTGATAGAAGAGATACCGGGGTGGTTTTAGTCAGTAAAAGTCTGACATACCCCGTCGCCCACCCCAGGGCGGCGGACATCCTATGGATATTCGATTATTCGATTTCGAATATTGGATTTTTTTGATGAAATCTTGTATTAGGGCTCTTAATATGTTAAGAAAAAATAATATGGCAAAAAAATAAATTAAAAAAAAACTGTTTCGCTGACTCAGCATGTCCTATAAATAGGACAGTGGGAACATATGGTCAGGAAAAAGTAAAGATAAGAATTATATGGAAATCAGCTTTATTTAAAAATAGGACCAGTAACAGTATCAGAAATAATGTAATAAAAGCTTATTTTGTATGATAAGGTATGAAACAATCACTGCAGAGTGTTTTTTCACATTTAGAACAAAATGTTAAAGGCTTTTTTTTACAGCCTTGTCCTTGGCAACGTCTTTGTTTGTCCCTCTTGGTCATATAGTGACCATAGTTGTCAAATCTTATAGGTTGTAAAAGAACTTCTGAAGTACCTGATGTAAGCTTATTTACTTTGCCTTCCGATTTTTTCATCCAAGAAAAACATACCCTTCTTCTGAAATCAAGCAGAGGTATGGTCTCATCTTTATTTACCTGGTTATAAATAATCCATGCATTGACTAGTCATGTCCAAAACACGGATTACTAGAGGCCAATACCATTTTTTACCTCTAAAGCGGATTGGATACTTAGAAATAAGCCAATCATGTTTATCCACTCCTCCCATGTTTTTATTATAATTATGAATAAGCTTTGGCTGATTCACAGCAACTTTGGCCTTTTCTACCTTTGAGTACCTATTAGTTTTTACAAAAGGTTCAACAGTATCAAAATTAGTTAAGAGACATACTACATTGTTATCATGCCATTTCACGCATAATATTTCATTATTTTTATCGAAACGATGATCGGAATAACCACGTTCTTGCTTCTTCATTTCTTGTTTGGTCATGATTGGACATTTCTTAGTCCTATTGTCTCTGACTGTCCCTGTAGCTCTGAACCCTTCAGATTTCAAGTCAATCAACAATTGCATACTGCTGAAGAAGTTATCGAAGTAGACTACATGTGCACTAGGATCAGTACATACTGTAAGCAACTTTTTTACCACTCTTGAACCCAAGCCATCACCAGTATTACAAGATATTTGAGGATCCTTTCCTGTATAAAGCGAAAAGTTATAACAATATCCGCTTACTCCACACAGTGCCCAAAGCTTGTATCCAAATCTTACTGGTTTACCTTTTATAAACTGTTTGATACCATGGTGACCAAAGTATTTGACGATCATTTCATCAACAGCTAAGTTGGATTCAAAAACACCAAACTTTTGGAATGATTTATTAGCTTTATCGATAAATGGGCGAATTTTGAAAGCTTTGTCACTATTATCAATTCTTGAATTGTCATTGAAATGTAAATATGATTTAATTTTATCAAAACGATTCCGAGACATCGCTCGTTCAACAAATGGAATGTGTACATCATCATCTCTGCACCAATATAGTTTGCTTTGAGGCAAGTGGAGATACGAAGAGAAAAACAAAATTCCTATGAATACTTTTAGCTCATTCACGGTAAGATTGAAGTTCAAATCATTTTTATAATTTTTGGCATAGGTTACTGTTTCATGCACTATATATTCTAGAATCTGGTCACATAACAAGTGTTCGAATATTTCTACCGCAGATTTTCCTTCCAATTCCGTAATCATATTTTCTAAACATTGTTTAGCAGTATTAGATTCCGGCTGAATTTCAGAATATACAGGTTCACACTTACGCCAAATGACTGTCTTGTTGGTCCGAGATGTGGTTTGAGTAGGAAGATCTTCCTCGACGTTATCAATTGTACATGAAAATTCCACTTGACCAGCCACATCTGACACTGGCAGAACTCCCATATCGTCGTCATTATCTTCTTCTATATCAGTCATTTCATCCACTTCATCCGGGGGCAATATCGCAACTTCCAAGTCATTGAACTCCTCGTCACTACAATCTTCAATATCTTGAAGATACTCGGTGATTTCAGACACCATCAATGCTTTTTTATATTTTCTTCTCACTGCATCCATGATCTATAAACAATAATTATACATATATAGTAAGTATAAAAATTATATTATATATATATAAATATATATACAGTATGTTACGAAAACCCTGTCCGACCCGTGAAGGTGTTGTTAGGTATCGATAACTGATTCTACTAATGCATACAAAACCGGGCTTTACTTAAAAAAAAAATCCCCCTAAAAAAAATAAATATTATTTCGCAAAAGGAGGTAACTTATTAAATGTGCGTTGACCACCCTTCGCCTGCCGACCGCGGGGGGCGGGCGGCAGGACACGCGGCACGTGGTCGCATCGCTATTCGCTCATAATAATACCGGTGTTATCACTTTTTAAAAATTACCAAATTTCGGGGAAATTGGAATTAATTCGTTTGAAAAAAAGATTATTTCAAAATTCATTTGTATTGGTACTATGATGAATACGTAAAATTTTATATTATATTTGGTCATGTGTTTACCTAACCTCTATTATCCTTATGGGTCGGACAGGGTTTTCGTAACATACTGTATACATATACCATCCCAAACTAAACAAATATATCGTTAACCACTTGATAAGAAACAAAATCTAATATTTTTGCTTACCTCCTTTGCTTTCCTCAATCTTATAAAAAAATCACAATTTTTTATATTACGAGATGTGTTGTGCTTGACGAAGACTTATCGACTAAAGTAAAGTTTACGAAACACTTGCAAGAAACAAAACAATAGACACGTTTGAACTTATAGCGAGCGTAACAGGATCGAACACGCTTTCACGGCTACTTGTAAAGACATGTTCCCAGTGTCATATTTATAGTACGCCTTTTTTTGAATTAGTATCACAAGCTTCCAAATAATATTTTGTTTTAGTTTTTAATTATAATAGATTCAGTAGAGATCTAAAAATCTATTTGATGGACTTTGAAGCTGATAACTTTTTATTTTCGGTTTTTTATAATCAAATCATAATACTCTTTTTAAGCTGACGAATTTCCTCAATTTAAAAATATGTATATTATAAATACGATAACTTTTTTAAGAGCGAAAAAAATATATTTTATTGGGAAAATAGTGTGAAAATACGAATTTCATCAAAACCAATAAAAATAATAACCCTAACATAGAAAAAAAAAATGTTGAATATAGTGTCCTAAAAATAGGACAGTGGGGAGGAATGGGTTAAGATTGAGTGGACTATGTTTGTCCACTAGATTATTGTGAGGGCTGAGTGGATTATGTTCAGTAGTTGCTTGGATAAAATTAATGGCTTAAAGCTTATGAAACTATTAGCAATGAATATTTTTGTACTGATTTGGATAATCGGGGTACGGATTTCTACTCGGTTCAATTTATTTTCAGCCATGGTACCAAGCGAGGATGATAAAAGGGAGGGGCGCCTCCAGCTGCTCCGCCTGGGAGGCGGTCAACGAGTGGAAGGAGAGCGACTTCTACTTCTGGCGGAGAGGCCACACCAAGGAGGGCTCGTGGGACATCGAGTGTGCTGGCCGCGAAAGACTTGTTGAAGCTGCTCCCCGACTTCAAAGGAGAACCAAAGATAGTTCCGCGTGATAGTGCCGCTGCAGGCGTGCGCTGCGGGAGTGCGCTGCAGGAGTGCGCTGCAGGAGTGCGCTGCAGGAGTGCGCTGCAGGAGTGCGCTGCAGGAGTGCGCTGCAGGAGTGCGCTGCAGGAGTGCGCTGTAGGAGTGCGCTGCAGGAGTGCGCTGCAGGAGTGCGCTGCGGAAATGCGCTGCAAGAGTGCGCTGCAGGAGTGCGCCGCAGGCGAGCGCTGCAGGCGAGCGCTGCGGGCGAGCGCTGCGGGCGAGCGCTGCGGGCGAGCGCTGCGGGCGAGCGCTGCGGGCGAGCGCTGCAGGCGAGCGCCGCGGGAGTGCTGCGCTGCAGGCGAGCGCCGCGGGAGTGCTGCGCTGCAGGCGAGCGCCGCGGGAGTGCTGCGCTGCAGGCGAGCGCCGCGGGAGTGCTGCGCTGCAGGCGAGCGCCGCGGGAGTGCTGCGCTGCAGGCGAGCGCCGCGGGAGTGCTGCGCTGCAGGCGAGCGCCGCGGGAGTGCTGCGCTGCAGGCGAGCGCCGCGGGAGTGCTGCGCTGCAGGCGAGCGCCGCGGGAGTGCTGCGCTGCAGGCGAGCGCCGCGGGAGTGCTGCGCTGCAGGCGAGCGCCGCGGGAGTGCTGCGCTGCAGGCGAGCGCCGCGGGAGTGCTGCGCTGCAGGCGAGCGCCGCGGGAGTGCTGCGCTGCAGGCGAGCGCCGCGGGAGTGCTGCGCTGCAGGCGAGCGCCGCGGGAGTGCTGCGCTGCAGGCGAGCGCCGCGGGAGTGCTGCGCTGCAGGCGAGCGCCGCGGGAGTGCTGCGCTGCAGGCGAGCGCCGCGGGAGTGCTGCGCTGCAGGCGAGCGCCGCGGGAGTGCTGCGCTGCAGGCGAGCGCCGCGGGAGTGCTGCGCTGCAGGCGAGCGCCGCGGGAGTGCTGCGCTGCAGGCGAGCGCCGCGGGAGTGCTGCGCTGCAGGCGAGCGCCGCGGGAGTGCTGCGCTGCAGGCGAGCGCCGCGGGAGTGCTGCGCTGCAGGCGAGCGCCGCGGGAGTGCTGCGCTGCAGGCGAGCGCCGCGGGAGTGCTGCGCTGCAGGCGAGCGCCGCGGGAGTGCTGCGCTGCAGGCGAGCGCCGCGGGAGTGCTGCGCTGCAGGCGAGCGCCGCGGGAGTGCTGCGCTGCAGGCGAGCGCCGCGGGAGTGCTGCGCTGCAGGCGAGCGCCGCGGGAGTGCTGCGCTGCAGGCGAGCGCCGCGGGAGTGCTGCGCTGCAGGCGAGCGCCGCGGGAGTGCTGCGCTGCAGGCGAGCGCCGCGGGAGTGCTGCGCTGCAGGCGAGCGCCGCGGGAGTGCTGCGCTGCAGGCGAGCGCCGCGGGAGTGCTGCGCTGCAGGCGAGCGCCGCGGGAGTGCTGCGCTGCAGGCGAGCGCCGCGGGAGTGCTGCGCTGCAGGCGAGCGCCGCGGGAGTGCTGCGCTGCAGGCGAGCGCCGCGGGAGTGCTGCGCTGCAGGCGAGCGCCGCGGGAGTGCTGCGCTGCAGGCGAGCGCCGCGGGAGTGCTGCGCTGCAGGCGAGCGCCGCGGGAGTGCTGCGCTGCAGGCGAGCGCCGCGGGAGTGCTGCGCTGCAGGCGAGCGCCGCGGGAGTGCTGCGCTGCAGGCGAGCGCCGCGGGAGTGCTGCGCTGCAGGCGAGCGCCGCGGGAGTGCTGCGCTGCAGGCGAGCGCCGCGGGAGTGCTGCGCTGCAGGCGAGCGCCGCGGGAGTGCTGCGCTGCAGGCGAGCGCCGCGGGAGTGCTGCGCTGCAGGCGAGCGCCGCGGGAGTGCTGCGCTGCAGGCGAGCGTTCGCGTGCACGTGCGGCTGGACGCGACACTGTCGCGTGCAGTGCTGACTGTCGCTGGACGCGCGACAGTGTTGGCTCTGACTGCTGTCTTCCTGGTTCCTGAGTGCCTGGTTGTGGCACGTGTGCCCAGTGCGGGTTACGCGTACTGTGCGCATCAGGTGTTGTCCTGGAAGTCGTGTTCTTTGAACGCACATCTGGTATTTACGTATACTATGTATGCATATCAGGTTTGGGTACACGTTTTTAACGTGGGGAACTTGTACAAGTTCAAGTATGAGCAAGAAAGAGACCTGTGTCTGAAGAAGTATGCATACTTTTGAAAGTGAAGTGTCTTTATCTTGTTTGAGAGAGTATATTTTTGTATGAGGGCCTTGAACGCGTGAGGAGTAAAAGAATAGGCAATTTCAAATGGCGACATGATTATTTAATGACTTTGTTTCATGCAGATTGCGATGGCGACAACCTCGATGATGCTGGTTAGCCTCCAGATACTCCTGCTGGATCCTGCCGGTACTTCGAGTGCGCAGATGAAGTTGGCGCGCAGACGCTCGACGTGCTTCAGTGCTTCAGATGAAGATGTTGCTGATGCTGATGCAGCCGAGGACGGTGCACGGTCAGGAGAGGCCGTGTTAGCAGAAAGAAGTTCGAATACTTGTAGCAACTCGCACCTACCCTGTTTATGCTTACTTCTACTATAATCTATGCCTGTCTATTATAAATAGACAGCGGGCTGATTGACAGGCCCTTTTGTTCCTGAGCTCCTGGACGGTAAGGTAGTTGAATTGGTGGTCGGTGCGATTTGCAGTAAGTCAGTCAGTAATAATTCATAGCCAATAGTATCAAAAGCTGAGCTGAGGTCGATAAATAGTCCAGCCACTTTCATTTTGTCATTTAATTTATTAATTGTATGTGTTTATGGCATCAGAACAAACAATCTCCTTTCTGTTAACCAAATTGTCTTCTATTAATTATTTTGACATTCAAATGCACCATCATTTGACATTCATATACATGACATTGCCATATTTAAAAACGAAATGTGTTCTTTTCATTGAATTCTGATTATTAAGCCAGATTACAAGAAATGAACTGTGCGATTCTGAAGTAGATGTTCTATATTATCATTAATTAAATAAGGTAATGTAATGTAATGATTCTTTTTCTTGATTTGATAATCAACTGAGATTTTAAGTAATGTATTATTGAATAGTATTTGTTATTGTTGTATAAAGTCCGATAGAATCTAAGTTGTGTACTTCTATATTATGTTATTTATGAATTCTTGATATTAGCTGTAGTGCGCCAGGAGGCTGCACTAAGTCGGATGGCCGAATGTAATGTAATGATTCTTTCTAAAATATTAAGAACATTTATTAGTATTTTAATGATCAGTTTTTGTTTAAATTTCATATAGTTGTCTAGAAGGAGCGAAACCGGAAATTGCGCCAACTCTCTAGTACCCTCATTTAATTCGTCAAAGTGGTGGCGGGAGTGAGATTAGATATAAGCATTTTTTGGAGCGAGTACGCGCAGTCGCTGGTTGTCATCCGAATCACTCGGAATAGTTAAGAAATATTGGAGTCCGTCCGTTATGTATTCGATTTAAGTATAATATATTGGCTGTTACCTGTTGTGAAGAATAAAATTATTATATAGATCTGTCCAAGTTGCAGTTTTCTTCAAAGTTGTTTTAATAAAAAGTATTATGATAATTATAACTGGTTAGCAGGCTGTGTACACACAAATTATTTTGTTTCCCGTGTATATTATTTTCAAAACATGATAGTAAAAATGTTTGGGGTTTTGGATATTCAGATTTACATAATTTTCACAAAGCCCCCTCTAAATACGATTCTTCGGAAAAACATTTAGATTCTTATTTAAAGTACGAAATTTTTGGAAAAGGTAGAATAGATGACGTGGTCACGACTAATCGCTTAATAAACGAAAAATATGGTCCACGCTCAGCCGATGGGCACGCGGCGCGTTGACCTCCGTCAGCTGTTGCCACGATGCAACAATGGCTAAATGTATTTGTGAAAAAATATAACATACATAGTGTAAAAAGATTAGAATCGATTCAGTTGCTTATTCTGAACAAACTATATTTAGGTTTCGTACAAAGAAAAAATAACGTTGTATAACATTGAGCAAGCGTGGTGATTACGCTCAATCCTTCTCTGTATGAGAGGAGACCTGTGCCCAGCAGTGGGGCGATAAAAAGGTTGATAATGATGATGATGATGATCTATGCATCCCTCAACAAAATCTCTGTGCACGCCCCTGTGTAGGCCGTAATAAATAGCTGTAGGCGCAGAACATATCAGGCCAGCACCCTAATTACACACACTATTACCATCAGTTGGAATCATTTCGCAGCATATTGCTAAACCATTGCTCCATATTTTCGAAAACGTGTCTGCTCAACAACGTAAATAACGCAATGAAACTTATTGAATTGTCAAAATAAAACTCATTGGTGTTAATAGTGTGTTACCCTTCAGTTCCAGTCCATCAACCAATTACAGGCACTGTTCAATTGTGTAACGGGAGTGCGTTACACAATTGAAGAGTGCCTGTAATTGGTTTATTGGAAACGAATTTCAAGTTTCAAGGAAGTTTCAGTACAATAACAACAGTGATAACCCACAGATTTGAGAATCGAAAATCATCAAATGGTCTCTCCCGCTCTGGGCAGAAAGGGCCCTTCCTTTCAGTACCAGACTTTTACGGACTCTTACGGCCCACGACCTCAAAAGGGTACCCGTGTTCTTTTGAAGTCATTTACCACGATAACCTTCGGTTTGCTGATGATATCGTAGTCATGGCTGAGACCGCGGAGGACCTGAGTACAATGCTCGAAGACCTCAGCAGAGCCTCCGAGCGAGTCGGTCTTAAAATGAACATGGGCAAGACGAAAGTCATGTCTAATGCCCATGTTGTACCGACTCCTATAAAGATTGGAGACTCTGTTCTCGAAGTTGTTGACAGTTACGTGTACCTGGGACAAACTATCCAGTTAGGAAGGTCCAACTTCGAGAAAGAGGTCAATCGTCGAATCCAACTCGGCTGGGCTGCTTTCGGGAAGCTACGAAGAATCTTCTCGTCCGAAATACCGCAGTGTCTCAAGACAAAAGTCTTCGACCAGTGTGTGTTGCCAGTGATGACATATGGAATTGAGACGTGGTCGCTAACAATGGGCCTTATAAGAAGGCTCAAAGTCACTCAAAGGGCAATGGAGAGGGCTATGCTTGGGATTTCACTGCGCGATCGAATCAGGAATGAGGAGATCCGCAGAAGAACGAGAGTAACCGACATAGCCCGAAGAATTGCAACACTAAAGTGGCAGTGGGCTGGACACATTGCCCGTAGGACCGATGCCCGATGGGGCTGACGGGTTCTCAAGTGGCGACCACGCACCGGAAGACGTAGCGTGGGTAGGCCCCCGACAAGGTGGACCGACGACCTGGTGAAGGTCGCGGGAAACCGCTGGATGCGGGAGGCGCAGAACCGGTCGTCGTGGAGAACCTTGGGGGAGGCCTATGTCCAGCAGTGGACGTCTTTCGGCTGAAATGATGATGATGATGATGACCACGATAACAACCCACAGCGTATAAGCAATCCCTTATAGCATGGTGAGCTAAATATATTCAGGGAATTCCTAATTCCTAAAGCCCTAGCCTTCTCCCAACTATGATGGAGTCAGCTTCCAGTCTAAATGGATGCATCTGAGTACCAGTATTGTACATGGAGGGACTGCCCATCTGACCTCAATCACCCATTCAATGGGTAACACGGAACCTATTGATTAGACTGTTTGTCAGACTTCCGGGCTTGGTGAAAGAATCACGAATCACAGAGAGTGCCACTGTGTGACACACTTGTGCAATACAATATCTTACACATCGGTGGCTAGTCTCCGCTGAAATTCGCCGCAAATTGATCTGGACTGAAAAACTTACTTTGTAAAAATATTTATTATTGTATATACAGGAGAAATTTACTAAGATACACATTTTTTTCACTTCTTATCTTGTGGCTCACTTTCAATATTATTGTTCTTAACACACTAAGAATTTGCATTCTTCTAACAATCTTCTCTCACGCCGTCCTTCAGATATGTCTGACTTTGTTCATTCTTCATTTCATATTCAATCCATTCTTCTGTGGAATGCGCTTCCTCATGATATCAGGATGGCCGCCAGTCGGTTTGCATTTAAGCGGAAATTGCAGAGTTATTTTCGTAAAACATAGGATAGAGTCATTTCAACACCTCTCCTCCATGTTTTAGTTATGTATATATTATAAATATATTATATTTAGATAATTGTATGTATGCGTATTAAGTATTTGTTTAAATAGTGTTAAGAGTTCCTTTTTTTTCTTTATAAGTTTTTTCAACAAAAGCACCTGTCACCTAATCATCACTAACTGAGGTCGACTGCTAGAGGATGCCTATGGCATTAAGTTCGCCATATACAGTCAATGTGCGCAAGTGAAAATAAATAAATACATACATTTTAACCATCAATAACGGCTACAGAAATGAAATAGCGACTCGATTTAAAGCTTTTTTGAAATACTAGAATTTTTATTCAGGTTTTAATTTGTTTTCAATTCGCTACTGGACTTAATTCTCCCCGAAGCATCGCAACTTCGACCCAGTCTGTGAGGATTCCATCCAGCGGATTACTGCGACCATAACAAGATCCTCGTTTCAACTATGTGCCGCCCACGTGGTATCAACACTGTTTTCGATAGATGATTCTAAATTACTGTTCTAATCAGAATCCAAACAACGTAGAACTTTTTCCATCTTATAAAATATATTTTCGGCCTTCGCTTAAGTAGGATCACTCTCGAAGTTTTCAAGTGCTTGACAACGCTTCAGGGCGTATCTTAAAAAAAATAAATATATTTGACCAATACATTGACACTGCTGAGACGTGCTAAAATTTTGTGAAGATAAAATTATGGAATAAGTTGAAAATTTTATTCCGATATTATATATTTTTGGAAGGCCTTTTTAAACCCACATCATGTTAGAATTTAAGCGAAGAATTATTTATTTTCTACAAAAGTAAAATATTCTACCGTATTTTTAACACGCTTTCATTGGCTTTATTTATAATTAAGTAATTAACTAAAAATAAGATTATCAAAATCTTTGAAGTTAATTTAACTAAATTAAATTGAAATAACCTACTTACTTCTAAATCATGTCGATTTGATATGAAACGTTTTACATAGTTATATATAGCGAGAAGCAAACCTCAGCCGTTTTAAGACACAAGAGAGATTTAAGAAAAAACTTGTCGTATAACTATAAGGAAATTAAAAATACTAAATTATAAAAATAATAAAAAACAGAATTAATGTGTTCTTGAGGACAGCTGGAACAAGAACGAGAGGGATCCCGGCCAACTGGCTTAGGCAGCAACAAGAGCTCAGTGTCCCAGAAGTAGAAGTGGATACCCCTGGATGGGCTCAGGCAACAGCAGTGTCAGGAACTTTGCAGGTAAGGGGACCAGCTGGGTAATTACGTAACACATTATCACTAGCAATAGGTTTCAACATTCATTGCGTTATTTACGGTGTGAGCAGATACATTTTCAAACATATGGAGCAATGGATAAGCAATATGCCTATCCATTGCATTTCTCGGTGGTGGGCCATAACATCGGCCGCCGGCAGAAGTTACCACCCACCAGACAAAGCCTTGCCGCCAAGCAATTTGTCGTGTTCCGCCATGATGTCTGGTGAAGCCGTACGGAGGACGGGTATGAGCAGTTGTGTTGCGATGTGTGCCGGGTACGATGCACCAAATGTTGTTGTGTTGGGAGTTTGGTAGTGGAGGGTCTTCAGATCAATCTCCCTTTGGCGCAGTATCGTTGGTCGGTTGTTGGATTTAACATTGCATCACCTCGCTCAACTGCCGTCTTCCTTCCTATTCGCTCAGTTTTTCTGAGTGAATAGGCTCTTAATAAACTAGCGCGCTTTACCATCAACGATTGTGTCACTGCTTACCGTCAGGCGGGATTGCGGTCAAGCGCTGGTTTATAATTATTAAAAAAATAATAGGTAATTAGGGTGCTGGAGTCTTAGATCTCTTAGCTGTTTCTCTTTTTACAGGAAAAAACTCCACTAGTCAGCTAAAGAATTACAGGACTTTAACTTCATGTCTTGATGGCGTAATACACAACGTTGTCAAAAATTGTCGCAATAAATATGAGTATGTAAATTAAATTACATGATTAGTAGATTTGGCGTTTATTATGGCCTGTTTTATGATGTTATGTAAATATACCAAGGTATTCCACATCATCACAATAAGTCGGTACGATAATTCTAAGGGATCTCTAATAAGTATTTTTGTTTCATTTACTTGAAATAATACACTATCTAGTAGGGAGTTAATATGGTATAAGATACTTTCTAGTCCTTCGAGGACATTTGCAATATAGATAAGATCGTCCGCGAATAATAACACCAATGGGAGTGAGATTTTGTGATGCTGATCAAGTTATATTAATTAGGTTTCTTTTGAGGACTTCGCCGATGACTAGCGTAAACAGGCGTGGGCACAGAGCGCGCCCTTGTCGGTCCCCCTTTCCTTTAATAATCTAATTGCTTTGCTGACCACACCATTTGATGCATGTTCGTTCATTCATGCAAACCTTGTTTTCCTGTTAGTTAGTGCTTTGTTGGTTCGCTGTAATAGGATATATCTTGGTGAAATGTGGTTGATATTCTCGAAGGCTTTTTATATATCGACATCATCCACCTGCTACTATTCGTGCAGAATCAGTATCGTAACCAATGAGGTTAATTTGCGGTGCCATTGTGGAAGCCTAAGAAACAGGGAGTAAAGTTCACTCATCCTCTATAGAAAAAGGAGGATGGAGGATTTCAGCCGTTTAGCTTTGAGAGCGGGGACACTATATTTTAACAAAAAAATTCGCTTGGCGGTTGAATAACTTGCAAACGAATAACATCAACAAAAGACGTCTAAAGAACCTCTAAATGTTGAGTTTTATAACACCTATTTAATGATTCCCCACACTATTCGTCAGACGCGAGAAAATCTTCCCCACTTTACGTGTACATATATAAAACCTCTTTACAAAAATCTTACGAACGTTGAAATTCGTTCGAAGCGAATTTGAATTTCGCGTTCCGCTTTCCATATTCAAATATGAGAATCAAAGAATGCCAGGCGTTTGAAAGAATTGTTTCTTAAAAATTGTGCAGATGCACTTTAATACAAAACTTTCAATTGTTAGGGTCTTGTTGGAAACGTTATTTTACTGAAGAAAATGTTCGGAGTTATAAATTTAGTGGCTAGAAAAAAGAATTTTTGAAATTGTTTTGTTGCTTGATAGAAACTTAGTGAAGCCCGTATAACAGAACATCATATATCTGTCACCGCTTACTTATAAATAAATTAGCCGTTTAGTCAACCGCCTGGCCTTAGGAAGCAATTTATCAGTAGAATGGTTTATCACAGTGCCTTGGCTTAGTCATTGCGTTATTGCGGAACAATTCGGCTCGTATGTAATTGATAGATAACACCGTTAGAAGTTTTTTTTTAATTTTGCTTGTCCCCTAAGATGCAAAGGCTTTATGTTAAATAGTCTCTATAGGGTTATAGAGACGTTTCAGTAATAAAGATTTTATTTTTATATAGTGTATTTCTTACCCGATGTTCACAAAACAAGAACGTCCGTAGTTACATCACAGAGTACATATACTTTTAGACAAAGTGTTGCCACTAGTAATTGGTGTTCTCATAGTTAAATTTTCAATTGACAAATACCATTTATTTTTAACACTCCCATCAAAATTTTACTATGTCATAGATCTTCCATTGAAATTTAATTAAGTACTTTCTTGTACCATCTTTTTATCAACAAAAAAGAAAAAAATAAAAACGAACATCTGCTTCCTTAAGAACATTAAAGATTGAGTTGGTAGCGCTTTCGTTATTATATCTGCTAATTACACCCAACTAAACCTTTTCCCTTATTAAATTAAATTTCACATCTATATGCTTAGTTTTCTTATGATAGATAGGATTGCTTATCAATTTGATTGCATTTTGATTGTCAACATACAATGGAACACATTGAACACTTTCGCCTAAATCTGATAACAACTGCTGCAACCACATTATTTCTTTTGTAGCTTTACAAGCAGCTTCAAGTTCCGCTACAGTTGTGGAGAGAGCAATGGTCTTCTGTTTCTGTCTACACCATGAGACAGGTCCTTCATTAATATTTAAAATATAACCTGTAGTAGATTTACGTGCATCCTCATCACCAGCAAAATCTGAATATGAATAGCCAGTTACATCACAGGTTTCTCCATACTTTATACATAAATCTTTTGTATCCCTACTAATATTATAAATGTGAAAGTGTGTTTGTTTGTTTGTCCTTCCTTCACGCCGTAGCTAAGCAATCAATCGACCTGATTTTTGGCAAACAGTTAGTTGAAAAGATCGAGAGTAACATAGGCTACTTTTGGTCCTAAAAAAACATCAAGTTCCCAAGGGAGATTATTGGAATATTTGTATGTGTACACCGAATATATCCTTACTAATATTAAACATCAGAAAGTGAGTTTCTTTGTACCACTTTCATGCCGTAACTCCTGAACCGATTGCTTTGAAATTTTGCAGACGTAAAGTTAGAAGTCCGGATTAAATAATAGGGTGCTTTTTATCCCGAAAAATTTTGATATTCTCGAGAGAAATCTAAAAAGCGCGATATAACCGAAGTTAAAGCGGGCGAAGCCGCGGGCGGAAAGCTAGTTCATTATATATCTTATTATACGTTTAACAGAATTTACATGTTGATTACTTGGTCATTAATATATCTACTCAAAACATTTACAGCAAATGATATGTCAGGTTCAAACCGAACTCAACAATAACAAGGAACCTATAGCTTCTCTGTAAGGAAAATAAACAATATTGTCATCAATTTTCTTTGAAATCATAATATTTACATCTGCTGGGGTAGTGGCAGGATTTGAATTACTCATACAAAACTTGTTTATTCTTTGTTCTATATAATGTGGTAGGCCATAACATCGGCCGTCGGCAGAAGTTACCACCCACCAGACAAAGCCTTACCGCCAAGCGATTTGTCGTGTTCCGGCATGATGTCTGGTGAAGCCGTACGGAGAACGGGTCTGAGCAGTTGTGTTGCGATGTGTGCCGGGTGCGATGCGCCTAATGTTCTTGTGTTGGGGGTTTGGTCGTGGAGGGTCGTCAGATCAATCTCCCTTTGGCGCAGCATCGTTGGTCGTGTTGTTGGGTTTAACATTGCATCACCTCGCTCAACTGCCGTCTTCCTTACTATTCGCTCAGTTTTTCAGAGTGAATAGGCTCTTAATAAACTAGCGCGCTTTACCATCAACGATCGCATCACTGCTTACCATCAGGCGGGATTGCGGTCAAGCGCTAGTTTATAATCATTAATAAAAAAAAATCCCTTTGACAATATAAATACAATTATTTATTCTCTCTATTTCCGTACCCACAAAATACTTCAAATTTAATTCTTTTATTTTAAATGCTTGTCTTAAAAGTACTTTATATTTTTTTAAATAATTGTGGTACTAGAAGAGACAAGGGCGTCATCAACGTATATTATTATAAAAAACTTTGGGTAAAAGTTTTTATAATAATACTAGCGGCCCGATACGTGCTTCGCTACGTATAAAGTGGAATAATAAATACAAATTTATTAGATCATT
Organism: Sesamia inferens; assembly: GCA_037179545.1. Taxonomy (NCBI): domain Eukaryota; kingdom Metazoa; phylum Arthropoda; class Insecta; order Lepidoptera; family Noctuidae; genus Sesamia; species Sesamia inferens. Next base: position 10,779,824 of record CM073922.1, read on the forward strand.
TAAAAAAATATTTCTTCAAACATACTCAAAACATAATCCATAACATTTATATAAAGAATATTCTTTCTTTTTCCATTTCTAGCGTGTATAAACAAACGACTAGGGGTACCGACACTAGGTAACGTTTCTCGGTGGTAGGCCATAACATCGGCCGCCGGAAGAAGTTACCACCCATCAGACAAAGTCTTGCCGCCAAGCGATTTGTCGTGTTCCGGCATGATGTCTGGTGAAGCCGTATGGAGAACGGGTCTGAGCAGTTGTGTTGCGATGTGTGCCGGGTACGATGCGCCAAATGTTGTTGTGTCGGGAGTTTAGTCGTGGAGGGTCTCCAGACCAACCTCCCTCTGGCGCAGCATCGTTGGTCGTGTTGTTGGGTTTAGCAATGCATCACCTCGCTCAACTGCCGTCTTCCTTCCTATTCGCTCAGTTTTTCTGAGTGAGTAGGCTCTTAATAAATTAGCGCGCTTTACCATCAACGATCGCATCGCATCATATTATAATTGACTATGTCCATCAGGACATAGCCAATTATAAACGCACAGGATATTGTAATCGTTTGAACTGAAATGGCATATCAGTTGGGATCATAGGGATACGCGGTATCAAACAAACTTCTCCTTCTGATTTACCAGTTAAGATCGTAGCTTCAATTAAAATTGGCAATAAGTTTTTCACTGCCAATCTGGTGCCGTTACACTGTGGAGGCCTGAGGAACAGAGAGTTAAGTTCACTCATCCTCTACAGAAAAGGGAGGATTCTCCGACAGGACGGGTGTTATGTCTAGCGGGCCCTTACCCAATGCTTGAAAATTGGAAAGTTGTATGTATGCTAATTGCACGGTAAACTCTGATTGCGAGATGTAGAATTCGTGTGACGTCACTATGACGCGTTGTTCCATGTGGCGTTTGTAGGTACCGCTACAACACTTTTTCGTGGATTATAAAGTTACAAAGAAAATGCCTTTGATTTTGATATACATAGAAGTTGAGATGATGATCCACCGTTCATTGAATGCATTTGTTACAAAAATGTGATAAATGAAGAACCGCTACACTGATTCTGTTCAAACTTCACATAAACCATCCACCATCCAACCATCTACTAATTAATCAAAACAAAGCCTAAATATTTAGTTTGGATAGATGAGTCCGTTCTTGAGTTATAAAATTACAAAGAAAGTGGCATTGATTTTTATATATATAGATATGTTGATGTCATCAAAAATACCCACATAAATATTAGGTCCTTACATATGAAATTGGCGTTTTGTGGTACTGGCCACTTTGATCTCAAATATCTCTTCTTTGGTTTAGAATTCCAAATTCAAATTTATACAGCTATTTACTCATCAATTTTTATCTCGAAAACCGTATTTCTTTTGTTTTTTTTTTCTTTTGGTTGTTTCTCTGCGTCAGTGCGCTTTTGATTTCAACGTTTTCATTCTGGAAATTTCAACCTACAGAACAATCCCCGTGGACGGCCGGAGACCAAAGTTGACAATAAAGAATTGAAGGCTATTGTGGAAGCAGATCCATCGCTAACTACATCCGAGTTAGCTGCAGGCTGTAGTGTAAGTGATAAAACTGTTTTAATCCACTTGAAACAAATTGGGAAGATAAGAAAGCTCAAAAGGTGGGTACTTCGTGCAATGAGTGAAGCAAACCGACAAACGCGCGTCGACTGCTGCGTTACATTACTGAAACGGCACAATAAGGAAGGGATTTTAAATCGAATCATTACCAGTGATAAAAAGTGGATACAAATTTACATGGTCCTCTCAAATGATAAAGATTATGACTGGATTCTGACTGGACGTGACTGACTGGAGATAGGAAACTCTGAATATTTGTCAGCCTTTTTTCTTACAGTACTCACAACTAAAACGTCGCCATTATTTAGTTTTTAAATACATGTATGATTGACATGTAATAGTGTTTTACAAAGGTTTATACAGATGACAGTAGGTCAAGCTTCCCGAAATTGTAAAACATTTACAGCACGCAAAAAGCTGAGTAAATAGGAAAGAAGACGTCATTTGAGTGAGGTGATGCAATGTAAAACCGAACAACACGACCAAGGATGCTGCGCCAGAGGGAAATTTATCTGGAGATCTTCCCCGATCAAACTTCCGACACAATAACATTTGACGCACCGTACCCAGCATACATTAACACAACTGTTCAGAGCCGTCCTTCGTCGGACCCCTTTCACCAGACATCACACGACACGACGAATCGCTTGGCGGCCAGACTTTGTCTGGTGGGTGGTAACTTCTGCCGGCAGCCGATGTTATGGCTTACTACCGAGAAAATGATAATGCATGTTTTAGTGATAATGTTCAATATCGAATAAAGAAATTTTACAGATTGTAGTAGCCTGCACAAATAATAATACAAAGAAAAAAAGTAGCAGGGCAGGGTTGTATCCTGCCCTGCTACTGATTTTTCAACCAATTGATTTTTTTTATTCGTTGAATAAAATTGACATTTGAAAGTTTTTGTATGGAAGATCTGTCAAACAAAAATATAAATTAATTCTCCGATAAAGTTAAGGAGCGTTGAAAAAATGAGACCTTGCAAAAATAAAATCATTTATCAGTAAAATAACTTTCTATTACAAAAGTCAAGTTAGTTTAGATCGAGGTATAAAATTGTTGGCCTAGGTTTTTGTTTGGAAGAAAACAGTGGCTACATGACGGAAGTGATGTAAAGATGTTTGTTTAAGCACTAGGAAGTGTCGATGGGTGGGCGTTTTGGGGGACTGTCTTATGAAATATTGGCGTTCAAAAAGTGCTGATTCTCAGCCTATTTTGAATACTTATAAATGAGTTTTGTTTTGATAACTGCTGATGCGCTAAAGTAGAAAATCTGTTTAAGAAATTTCACAGATTGTAGTAGATTAATGTACGTGTGTATATTATAAAATAAAATGTGCGAAATCACACTTCAAATTACTAAATTCTTAAGCGTAGACGTTGTTCTAATTCAATCAATTAAAATATCCTAATGAAAAAGATTTACCGAGATCCCGTTTTATGGACATACCAAAAACCCCTTTTTCAATTGGACGTGCTGCCGTCGTGAAAGACAGGAAAAGTTCTCCGTGTATAAAGAGTAAATTTAGGGAAGGGATCAACTGAAGCCTTTTCAACACATGCCGCTGCTTTTTCAAAGGTTTATGTTACAAGATTTGGAGGGAAAAACATAAGAGAGTTTTAAAAGCTTTGAGGCTAATTACACGGACTACTTGCCTTGTAGATCGAGATTTCAAACTCAGGCAGGCTTGTAAGCTTGGTAGGCTTTATGTAAATTATTTCATCGTAATTAGTAGTATAGATATGGTACATCAAAATTTATTAAAAACATAGATCACAGTCGTGGTGGGCTAGTAGTTAAAACATCAGCCTCTCAAGTATAAGTGTGCGGGTTCGATTCAAAGGTCAGGCTAGTACCAATGTAACTTTTCTAAGTTATATGTACTATCTAAGTATATCTTGGACACCAATGACTGATTACAAGGCGAAGAAAAAATTCTTAAGAAAACCTGGACCTTTAAGTCTGAAATCGCCAACCCGCATTTAGCAAGCGTGGTGATTACGCTCAATCCTTCTCTGTATGAGAGGAGACCTGTGCTCAGCAGTGGGACGAATTTAAACCTGAATTACAATGCGACGACATGCGACCAATGCGTATAACTAGAACAAAACACACACTCGACAATACATGGATGAGTGCTAATATGTATGAAAATTAATTGTTATTTCACAGATTGTTTGGCGGTCAAAATCAACCATGTGGCGACAGGCCATATTAAGCACAACGACTGTTACAGCCACAATGCAGCTACTAGAATTTTTTTATACACAATGTTATTTTACCTTATACGAAACCTGAATATAGGTTATTCAGAATAAGCAAATGAATCGATTCCATTTTTACACCATATTATATTTTTACATGCTTTTTATTAGCTTCACTTGCAGACTGTTTTTATTACGCCGTGTGTAGTGTCACTATCTGTTTCCGAAATGTTTCTTATTTCGACCCCCGACGACCGTGACTTGTACTGGAGATCAGTAATCTTCTGCTCCATGTTTTCTATATAGCCTCGCTGTTCTTGACGCTCTTTCTTGAGGTCCTCTACCTCTTTCTTTAAGTCTTCGAATTTTTGGTTCATGAAAGTCATTGATCGCTCAATTTCTGCATTCGTTTTAGATATTTCAGCATTTGACTCCTGATTTTTTCTGTTTTGGGCTTTAAGCTCACTTATGTCTGTAGCTGATTTTGATATCAATGCGGTTTGATCTTTAAACAACTTAGTGATACGGTTGTCTTAATCTCTTTTCCAAGTATCAAATAAGTCCTGTATATCATGCTGGCCACGAAGTAAGTATACAGGTCTAGTACGTTTGTATCTACTTGTAATATAGTCGTTTATTTCAGACGCCGAGTTGATGTCAGGTTCGGACTGAGTTTGCGTCAAATTAATACTCTGCGGTCAAGGAGGAGTTCGCTGTATACCAGCCATTTTAAACAGTTATTAAAAGTAGTAAGCAGGTTACTTATCTGATAAGGAAATATATTCTTTGTTGTGTTTTGTTTGGCCAGCGCTTTTTATGTTGTCGAAAACAAAGCACTTCGTATTCGTTACCGCTCGCATCCGATCGGCTCGGTGCCCGGCGTAGCCGACACAAGCTTCGTAGACGCTCCGTAGCACGTCGTAGCACAAGCGGATGACGTCGTGGCACGTAGCACTCAGTTAATTCGCGCGTAGCAGCAACTTACTCGGTGGCGCAATAGGAATGCGTATGGTTCACGTATTCGCCGTTAACACACGGCGCTGGTTCAAATTTCGGCAAATCACAACCACTTTAAAATGTCAGAAATTTGAGAATTAGTTTTATCCCTTTCCAGGACCGCCCAATGGAAGGTACAATCCAGTAAAAACTCAATTTAGAGGGATGATCGAATGGAGATGGGGAAATAAAATCATGCAATTTCCTCGCACACTCTCCAAAATACATCCTATAGAACACCGACAGGCTGGCTACTCTTCGGCTTTGCTCCATGCTTTGGAGACCATTTTGAGCTAAATCCGGGACGCCAATTAACGTCTTCGCACGTATCTCCACTGAATCCAAAGTAGCCAAGTCAATTATGCAGCAACAGCCCAAATGTGGCTGCAGTACTCGACACTCAAACGGACCTGTGCTTTGTATAACATTAGAAGCTGCCCTGGTGTGAAGTACCGCCAGACCTTTGCGATAACGCCAAGTTATCTGCCAACTCCAATATAGCTAATCCCTCAAGATTTTTCTAAAGATCGCTGTAAACTTACTTTTTGTACCACAAAAATCTCCCCAAACACCAAAAGGACCATTGCAAAGATAGAACAGTAGAAGCCGTTTTTTTAACGCCTCTGAGTTTTGTTGAATTGCAAAAGAAGACATGTTTGCTATCTATTTCTATTATCACTTCTTGTGTTTACTACCAACGGTTCGGAAACACTTAAGTACGCTTATCTTCTTTGTTATCTTTGCATTTTGTCACTTATCAGTACATACCGATGTATATCAACCTCGTAACTGTTTTTATCTCCCTAATCTTTAATAGGGCTATACTTGGGGTTTCACCCCGTGATCGAATCAGGAATGAGGAGAACCGCAGAAGAACGAGAGTAACCGACATAGCCCGAAGAATCGCAACACTTAAGTGGCAATGGGCTGGACACATTGCCACTTAAGCACCGCCGCCGATGCACGATGGGGCCGACGGGTTCTCGAGTGGCGACCACGCTCCGGAAGACGCAGCGTGGTTGACCGACGACCTGATGAAGGTCGCGGGTAACCGCTGGATGCGGGAGGTGCAGGACCGGCCATCGTGGAGATCCTCGGGGGAGCCCTATGTCTAGCAGTGGACATCTTTCGTCTGAAATGATGATGATAATGATGAATTTTTAATAACGCGTCTATTCTCATATGTCCATCATCACCTGACATTACGCTAAAACGTTGGTAATTCTTATATTGAGAGAAGCGGTGGCCTAGTGGTTTCGGCCACGACTTAGAAGTTGTAAGGTCGTAGGTTTTTTTTTTTTTAATAATGCCGTCTTCTTTCCTCCTTGCATGGCAAGAATCGTTTTTTACTATTTTTTATTATTTACTTTTCTTTTTGTTTTTAGTGAGCTGTTACTTCGGCTTGTGTTTTTTTGGGCTGCTCTTTTCCCATAATCTTTTGTCATATATCTTTCTTATTTACTATTTACAATTCTATTCATTCTTAGTCTACTTACTTTCTATACTTAATTCCTATACATATTAAAACTTCCACTACTTACTACAGCTAATTTCGGTTAATCAATCCTTGCCGACGGCAGCACTGGTTGTGCCGCTCCCCTTGTCCGGTTTCTTTCGATACTAGTTCTTGCGACCTTGAGGCAAAACCGCTTCAGATACGGCCTGGAGTGCTTATCAGCCATTAGGTCAGCGATGGTTGTCGCATTAAGTATTCTTCCAGTACTTACTTCCAGGCAGTATCTGTCGCGGTTGTGCCTCGGGCATTCGAATAGTATGTTCTGTATCGTTTCACTTGCCTGTGTGTCAACACACAGGCTGGACTGTCCTTAAGCTTAAATTTGTGCAGGTACGCGGCGAAGCCGCTGTGACCAGTCAGAATTTGCGCCCAGATAGACGTCCTGTCGAGGCTCCTCAGGACCCTGCGCGCGCGCACTACATCGGGGAAGGACATCCGCTAAGGTCGTAGGTTCGAATCCCATCAGTCACTTTAATTTGTGTAAATTATTTTCACCACCACTGCTCTCAAAATAGTGAAAGAAAATATTGTGAGGAAACCGGCATACCCTAGAGACAACACTCCCTGGACCCGCGTGGCAGATCACATCCTCTCACGGGAGTCCCAAGACTGGGAACATTATAGACTGATTATAATTTAGTGTAATTCTAATATTGCAATGAAACTTTGACCAACGAATACATTGCAATAAAGGATATTAGATTAGCCTCCCAACTGATTTCAGTTACGTCGGCCAATCTTGATGGAGATTAGCCAGGTACCTACGCAAAGAATTAGGAAACTTTTTTTTTTTTTTTTATAAAAAATAAACCAGCGCTTGACCGCAATCCCGCCTGATGGTAAGCAGTGATGCGATCGTTGATGATAAAGCGCGCTAGTTTATTAAGAGCCTATTCACTCTAGCCTTGAATACACTCAAATTGTAATGTGACGGAAACACCGACGCCGGCAAATTGTTCCAGTCCCTCGATGTACGCGGTATAAAGGAGGAAGCAAAACGCTTCGTCCGGGTCGCAGTGGTGTCAACAACGTAAGGGTGGAAACTCGCCGTACGACGGGTCGTCCGATGATGAAACGGAGATGGGGGAATTAAATCATGCAATTCCCTTGCACACTCACCAGAATGCATCCTATAGAAGACCGAAAGGCTGGCTACTCTACGCCTGTGCTCCAGGCTTTGGAGAGCGTTTCGAGTTAAGTCTGGGTCGCCAATCAGCCTCTTCGCACGCCTCTCCACCGAATCCAAAGAGGCAAGGTGACATTTCGCAGCACCAACCCAAATGTGGCTGCAGTACTCCACACACGAGCGGACCTGTGCTTTGTATAAAATTAGAAGCTGCCCCGGTGTGAAGTACCGCCGGACCTTCGCGATGACGCCTAGTTTTCTGGCAGCCACCCTGGCCTTGGACTCAATGAACCGTCCAAAGTTAAGGCTCGAGGAAATCTCAACTCCCAAAAGCTGAAGGCGGTCGGTACACTCCAAGGATACATTCTGAAAAGTAGGAGCCAAGGTGAACGGGCTCCTTTTGGCGGTGAAAAGACACGCCTGTGTTTTGGCGGCATTGAATGCTACAAGATTGGCATTGCCCCATTCGGAGACTGCCTGCAGTGCAGCACTCACACGCTCTACCATGGCCTCTCTTTCGACCGAATTGTTTCCTTACTAGCCCGAGCTTCCGGCAGGTATCTCTCCACAACTGTGCTGTCATCTGCACACCCATAGATACCGGGCATTAGCAGATCGTTAATATGCAGCAGGAACAGAGTTGCAGAGAGAACAGACCCCTGTGGAACACCGGCATTGGTCGACATGGGCTCAGATGAGCATCCGTCGACAACAACTCGGAGGGACCGTTCGGTCAGGAAGTCTTTTACCCAGCCAGTCAGGCCAGCGGAAATGCCGTACGCTGGAAGTTTACTCAAAAGGCCAGCGTGCCATACCCGGTCGAAGGCCTTCGAGACATCAAGGGAGACGACAATCGCTTCCCCATTTTTCTCGAGGGCCTCGCCCCACAAGTGAGTGGCATACACTAGTAGGTCCCCAGTTGACCGATTGCGGCGAAACCCGTACTGTCGGTCACTGAGGAGATCGTTACCTTCCAGGTAAGCCAAAAGGCGCGAGTTCAATACACGCTCCATAATCTTGCAGAGTATGGAGGTTATTGAAATCGGCCGATAGTTGGTAGGATCGGCACGACTACCCTTTTTGGGCACGGGCTGCACGTTGGCAAGCTTCCAGGACTTGGGCACTATACCAGTCCTAAATGATAGGCGATACAGGCGCGTCAATACAGGAGACAACTCGGGAGCACAAGCCTTAAGAACAATCGCTGGTATACCAACTGGACCACTAGCCTTATTCACGTCTAGACGACACAATACTCTCAGAACCTCCTTGTTTCTAATGCGAACCTCTGGCATTGAAGTTCCGCAATGAGGTAAATTAGGTGGAGTAGCACTGCCAGTGTCAAGACGCGAACTATGGGCAAAGAGAGATGCAAAGAGACCTGCTTTCTCTCTCGCCGTATGAGCCAGTGGTCCATCAGGCCTAACCGCACGCACGATACGCAGGAAATATAGTACTTCACAAGTGTGTAAGTAAACGCAGAAGCAGTCTATATTCCTTTACTTTCTTTGTCTGATGGGACGCCAATCCGACATGACCAGAAAGTGTTCAGCTACAACACCCGTTGGTCTTAAGATTTTACGCGTTTTCAGAGATATTAACCCCCAACTTCCAAACCCTGGAATATTAAAAAAAAAAAATCCTAATGGTAAACTGAATAACATTAAATAGAGTATTAAATATTTATAATTTGAATTATTTTGGCTGCAAGAATGTTGTTTCTAATTATCTACAAGTTTGTCATATGAGCAGACTGAAGACCTACTTACAGTATGTAAATAAATATAGCAATAACCACTTTAACAGACTAATAATACTATGTAAGCAATAGGATACTAATAATACTTCCGTTGTGTCCTAGATTTTTACGTACTGCTTTTATTGTTTTATTGTTAATTTATTGCAAAATAAAAAATTATAATAAGCACTTTTACGCCTGAAGCACAGGTTTTTTTTTTAATAATTATAAACTAACGCTTGACCGCAATCCCGCCTGATGGTAAGCAGTGATGCGATCGTTGATGGTAAAGCGCGCTAGTTTATTAAGAGTCTGTTCACTCAGAAAAACTGAGCGAATAGGAAGAAAGACGGCAGTTGAGCGAGGTGATGCAATGTTAAACCCAACAACAAGACCAACGATGCTGCGCCAAAGGGAGATTCATCTGAAGACCCTCCACGACCAAACTCCCAACACAGCAACATTAAACGCATCGTACCCGGCACACATCGCAACACAACTGCTCAGACCCGTCCTCCGTACGGCTTCACCAGACATCATGCTGGAACACGACGAATCGCTTGGCGGCAAGACTTTGTCTGGTGGATGGTAACTTCTGCCGACAGCCGATGTTATGGCCTAGTAACAACTAATTTATAATTGATAATTCAATTTAAAAAGGACAGTGATTTATTACACTTAATAGCTTTCCGCCCGCGGCTTCGCCCGCGTAGGATTCGGTTAAGTATATCGTGCTTTTTAGATTTTTCATTTTCGGGGATTCTTTTAGCTTCTAAGTTTACATGTGCATATTTGTTTGCAATATATTAACTTGTCTTAAACGACACACAGCGCCATCTATCACCGAACTGGTATGAACGTAGAATATTTTTGTTTTCCCTCGGGAATATCTCTAATTATATCAAATTTCTCCGGTATAAAAAGTACCCTATTATTTGATCCAGACTTTTAACTTTACGTCTGCAAAATTTCAAAGCAACCGGTTCAGTAGTCACGGCGTGAAAGTGGAACAAACAAACTCACTTTCACAAGGATATTTGCAAACTTTTCAATGAAAAGAAATAACTATTTATGTATATTAAGTTCATTCTATTTTTAAAATCTTTATAATAAGTATTATGAAAATTAAATACTGGTTGGACAGATTTAACATTTCTGATTCAAAAATGTTTGTAATTGGAATAAATCAAAATGTGAATCAACTAAACCTCCTTTCTCTGTGAGTTTTTAAATGACGACGTCTTCCAAGTTAGCTATAAATAAATACGTTCTAAGTTAGTTATAAATAAATACGAGACACAATAGGTAAAAAAACCCATTTCAAAGTCAAAGAAATGGATGTGAAAAGCAGAACGTTATCCGGATAAAGGAACAGAATTCTTTATGCAGCTCGACAAATCTAAGGAACAAATAAGTATTTCAGAGTCCTCACTCCGTCTCTTTGTTGATCTAATGTTGAACTGCGACACAATAAATTTTATTTTGTTTATGATCAACATAAACGTTCGTATTGACGCTTATCTTGTTTATAGATGTTGTTTATAAAAGTTGCAGATCTTTTATAGTTTTAATTTGTTGGTGCTAGCTTTTGTTTGTGGTTTCACGCGCACTTGGGGAACATAACACCAGGCATATAATCCTCGAAGATTTAGGCAAAGGTTTTTATACGGGCCAGATTTCATTATCTAGCTAATCTCTGCCTATGTGATTTCAGATGTTTTCGCCGCGTTTATTACTACAATGTTATTTTTTATTTATGCGAATCCTGAATATATGTAGTTTGTTCAGAATAAGCAACTGAATGGATTCCAATTATTTTACAGCGTCTTATATCTTTTCCCAAATACATTTAGAAATTGTTGCAGTATAGTTACTGAGCGTGGTAGGTACGCTGCTTTCTGTAGATCATAGGTAAAGCTTTACTGGCAGCTGCCAGTCTTCTGGCAACCTTTAGTACTAATAAGCCTTTACCTATGAAATTCCCGTTCTGCAGAACTGGCCATTTAAAATAAAAATAATTTTGGTTTGGCTAAGAATTCTAATTTCAAATTAATTTAATTTTTAAATTTTTGTTCCAAAAGTAGTCATTTGTTTATTGATTGATTGATGAAGTGTTACATTTTCATCGCATTTCTATCTTTTTCGTCATCATGGATACGTTAAAAATTCTATTAATTATGGAATATGAGTACCGTCGTGGTAACAACGCGGCACAAGCGGCACGCAACATCAACGACGTTTACGGAGCTAACACTACAAATCAACGCACCTCAAATGAAGGAACTTTGAACCGCATTTTTACCTGCAATGAAAAAATGGATATTGTTTGATGATCGCAAACGCTCAGCAAGTTGGTTCGATCTTAGTTCAGCACCTAAACAATGCCCTGAACGAAAACTTACCCCTAGAAAAGTGATGGTCACTATTTGGCGGTCTAGCGCCGGTGTTACACACACCATCATCAAAGCTTCTGACCAAACGAGATGAGCATTACTGTAAATGTGTACTGTGAAGAACTGAATACAATGATGGAGAAACTGGCACATATCCAACCAACATTGGTCAATCACTCCTCTCCGGTGCTCCTGCACGAAAACGCGCTATTTCATACTGCACAGCAGATGGTCTCCAAGCTGCATGAACTGTGCTTGGAAACTCTCCATCATCAGACCTTACGCCTTCTGAATATTACTTTTTCCAGAATTTGGATAACTTCTTGGCGGGAAAAACATTCAATACCCGAAAGGCAGTACAAAATACCATTGAAGAATTTGTTGCCTCCCGTTCAGCTGATTTATTTAAGAATGGCATCAATAAACTGCCATTGCGTTGGTAAAGATGCATTGATCGCATGGGTGATTAGGTACTTCGATTAATACAAAGAAATATCGGACATAAAAAATAATATTTTAAAATTTTCATACAAAACGGCCATTTTATAGGTCAAATAATATTTTTTAAGCTATTGCATAGCTTCTATCGCGGGCCTTGAGCGCGGGGACCGAATCCAGAAATTCCGTAACGAAAAAACCTCACGCTCCCCACTCCGACGGGCACGGAGGTGTGGCTTGAAGGCCGTACATCGTCTAACGTCGTTTCAGTTCGGCTGTCTTCGGCACGGTATGTTTGTGTGCGTGCGACTACATCTTTTGAAAACAATTTATAGATTTTCAAAAAGAGCATGCATATTGCAGGGCGCGAACTCAGTTCTACACACTTGCCATGTTACTGATAGTCGCGATGTTCTAAACTTCCGATTAATTTTTTCTCTGAAATAGGTCTTCTATAGAGATATGTCATAGACGTCATCGACGTTGTCATGGCTACCTTAAAAACTTTTCATAAAATTAATTATTAAGTACTTTTATTCAAATTAATTTAGTAGTGTTTTTTATAAAATAGCTTTTTTTTAACGGAAAAGCTAAGATGAATATCACGCTAATTTTTCATTGGACTTTTAAATTACTTATAGTGTTATTTACTAAATAAAAGCGCTTGATTTTATAGAGTAAAAAGTGCTCACGCGGCCGTTTTTTCAACTGTGATTGGCGATATCCGCCATTATGCTGAAATATTTTTTTAAAGAATTTCTATAATTTGTTACACGTGTTATTGGCAAAATTGTGGTATCTATCCACAGGGACCAGATCAAGAGTTGAAGTTGAAGTTTTTATTAAATAAAATATTACAGAAAGATGTCGGTGAACAATGTTAATACGAGTACATTTAAGTGTACGAGTTGTAATATTGTTATCTCCGAAACGAAACAACGAAAGTTTAATAAAAATATGCTCGTCGGCTTTTTCTGAGGAAGACATTGATGAGGCAAAAAAGTTATTGTTTGTTTCTACGAAGACAAGACAAAAACATGTATCGAGGCGTAAGAACAAAAAGCAGAAAGACCTAAAATATACGATTACGGTGTTTAAAATCACGGATCCCGAACAATCCCAGTTTTTGTGGCATATGACCTTCACAAATTGCCATCAGTTTTGCTTTGACAACGTAGAACGTACGTAAAGAAGTTGATGAAGGATTTATTAAATCTACGGTCAGATGTTAACGCAATCAGAAGTGATTATGTTACTAAAGATCAGCTCGAAAATATTAAATTGATAACAAATAATTCGACACCGACGCCGTTCATCATCAACAACCTTTTTATCATCCCACTGCTGGGCACAGATCTCCTCTCATACAGAGAAGGATTGAGCGTAATCACCACGCTTGCTCAATGCGGATTGGCGATTTCAGACTTATAAAGCCCAGGTTTCCTCAAGATGTTTTCCTTCGCCTTCAGTCATTGGTGTCCAAGATATACTTAGAAAGTACATATAACTTTAGAAAAGTTACATTGGTACTTGCCTGACCTGGAATCGAACCCGCGCACTCATACTTGAGAGGCTGGTGTTTTAACCACTAGGCCACCACGACAAAACAGTGGGGTATATTGAAAAAGAACCTCGGAGTATTTGAGTATATTTCGTGGTGCTCCCTGTGCGCCGTTTCTGAGTCAACGAAATACCAGTTGGTGGAGTCATAAGGATACTATAGCTGTCTTGCCTGCCCCTCAGTGCCCGGCCGGTCTTGCGATTTCACCGAAACAGCACACAATGACAGAGATTATAAGTAATAGCATAGACAGACCTTACGGAGGAATTGCCCTATTGTAGAGGAAGTCCGCTTTCTCAAAGGTATCAGTGTTGTTGTGTAATAGTGATCGTTTAGTTCTCACACGGATCGTTCTATGTTAGTTTTCTCATTTTACATGCTTACTGACTCGAGTGATAACTGTACTTGTAAAATTTGTGTATAAAGTGTTTTGAATATGAATGAACAAAGTGCATTTATTATTAATGAAGAAAGTCACGAAAAAATTGTGAAAGAAAATGAGTGAGTACTCTATATACATACATTTTATTATTCACACAAATGCAGTATTATTTATTTATTTAATAAAAGAAAAAAATTATTTTCTTATCGGTCACCACGCTCAAAAAGTGTAACTTGAATTAATATCAAAGAAAAAGAAATACTGCATAAATAAAATAAATAAATAATTATAATTGCATAAATTGATACAAAATGCTATGCAATAGCTTTACCGCGGCAGTCCCCGAGTGCCACACGTCTTTTTTTTTAATAATTATAAACTAGCGCTTGACCACAATCTAGCCTGATGGTAAGCAGTGATGCGATCGTTGATGGTAAAGCGCACTAGTTTATTAAGAGCCTATTCATATATAACAGAAAAACTGAGCGAATAGGAAGGAAGACGGCAGTTGAGCGAGGTGAATTTATTTCAGACGTAATCCATATAATGTTAGGCATACAAAAAAACTAAATACAAATAAAACCTTATAAATCTATTGCTAGTAAGTACACAAAACAGAAATAAATAACAGAATCAAATAGTTCCATTTGATTTTTTTGTATTTCCGCATTCTGCATTTTGCACAGAAGTGCCAAGTTATGGCACACCCAGGATGCAACCACCCGTAGTGTGTAGTCGCATCCAGTGCCGCCACACCGGCGAGTCCCAGCGGTCCACGAAGACAGACAGACCTAATATTAAGTAGGATAGTAGGAAATATAATCTACGTCTATAAGTATTCAATCCATAATTGCCTTGATTTATAAGCGTTTCTTAATGTTAAATGATAAAATACTCAAAGAGTTTGTTATAATTACGTTTACAAAATTTAATTTGGAGAATGTGCGAACGAAATTCGCTAAAGTTGTCATGCTAAGTTTTAATTACAAACTTTGCTGTCGCAGTTATATGAACTTAAGAAAACAAACATTGTTTTAACGTTGAAATATTCTGTCGGAGAAATGTTTCATTAATATGATATTCGGGCGCGAGTTACGAATGACAATCTAAGCTCTTTAAGAGAATGGCTAATGATCACCCCGGATCAGTAAAGGTTTGAAATAAAGAGCTGTTAAAATTTATTAAATTAGAAGATTTGAGGAGGGAGCGGTCCTAAAAAGTCTTATTGTTTCTTTTTGGGGGGTGGAGGGGACTAGATTGTTCCTACGTAAAACCACAAAAGTAAGCAATAAATATGTTATACTTTTTTGGTACCTTTGCTTTCCAATTTTGATAGAAAAGGAAAGAAAGAATGATAAATTCTGTATTCCGCACAAATATAATGCATATTACAAGTAAAAAATAATAATTAAATGATAAAATATTGTATAGTATAAACCATCGTAATACAGATTTATGTCCTATCAATCTGAAACTACGAGGGTAAAGCTAGTTGGTACATGAAAATAACAAAGCAGTTTTAGCCGCAATAAGTGTCTATCATGTAAAAGTATTGGGAAAAAAGTATCCTCTATGTCATGCAAATGTACAAGCTATATTACTGCAAAGATTTATCAACATTCGTTTAGTAGATATTGCCTGAAAGATTAACAAAATTCCGTTTATCTATCGTCATACAGTCAACCTATAATTTTACCAGTCTTGGACACAGGCCTCTCTTGGGTGAGATGTTCTGGGCCGTGTTCCGGACCCAGTGGGATTGGTACATGTCACAATATGTCCTCTAAGTTTCGGTTCTAGGACATGCCGCTTTCCTCATAATGCTTTCCATCAAAGTTTTGAGAGCAGTGGTGATGTGATAATGTACTCAAAGTAAGGTAAGTCTGTCGGGAATCTACGATCCACAACTTGTTAGTTGGCCGATACCACAAGGCCGCCACTAATCTCACAAACTTTGCTTTCGTTTCTCTATCCTCACCACCTTTTGTGTTTAAAATATTAGTATGAAGCAGGAATAAGAAGGCGTTGTATTATACCAGAAGCCGTGACCATGTTAATTAAGTAACCAAGTAAATATAGAGAGCTGGCCAAAGATGTTGTAGGATATTCTTGTTTACTTAACTAAATTAAAAAAGGAGGTATTCAATTCGGCCAGTTGGCTGGCTAATTTACTTTTTTTCCTCGTATTATGAACAGACTTTAAAAAGAAAAAGGTGGAGGTTCTCAATTCGATTTTTTTTTACATTTTCGCGTCACAAGTCCTCTGTAATCTGAAAGTGTCATTACGAATGCACCTTATGTCAATGGGATAAAGTTCAAAATATTTGCATTGACTTTTAAGCCCTACATCTTGAGACCTAGGCATTGTAGAGGTACGATCTAATAATACTTAAAGCTTAGGCTAGCTTAGGGTGACCTATCTACCGATATAGGTTTTTTCAATACTCACCACGAAAGGTCGACATCAAAATTACTAGAAACCTGTCCCCTGTGAAGTACCTGCAACTGTCTACTGAGTGTACTGGAGAGCAAGCGTTATTATCATTACTTTTAGACAGATCTGGAATGTTCGATGAGCTTGCTTATTTAACGCAGTATGACTCAGAGGATGACTTAGTCTGCATTTGACCATCGAAGCAAAACAAGCGATAAGTAAGAAGCGAAGATAAGTAAGAAGTGGAAAAAATATCTTCTTTCTTACTCCTGCGCTATTCTTTTCTGATTAATTTCATTGCGGGACCCAAGAAAGTTGAATCGTTTCTCCGGGACTCGTCGAGCTTCATTGCTCGGCGTTTTCTGGCGGTCTCCACTGTTGATTCTGGCTTTCAGGAGTTGCAGTGGTTGGGAAAAGTGTGGCGGGTTTTGTCCCATTTAGAAAGTAAGAAGCGATAATTGAGAACATCTACAGCGACAACTGTGATGAGCACTGCATCAGGTGACTTCTGTGGTGTTGTGGTTTGTGTACGACAAGGACTTTGTGGACGTAAAGGAAGACTTCAGTGCGACATCAGTGGCATTCTACTTGTCATTGCCTACTATCGGCTAACCTTACCGGTATTTTAATACCTAATCCGTAAAAGTAAATTATACTTTCGATGAAACGAAATTGCGTAGTATCCTTTTTACAAATCATTATCTGCCTTATAGCCTTATGTCTGGTGAAGCCGTTCAGAGGACGGGTCTGAGCAGTTGTGTTGCGACGTGTGCCGGGTACGATGCGCCTAATGTTGTTGTGTTGGGAGTTTGATCGTGGAGGGTCTTCAGATCAATCTCCCTTTGGCGCAGGATCGTTGGTAATTTTGTGTTGGGTTTAACATTGCATCACCTCGCTCAACTGCTGTCTTCCTTCCTATTCGTTCAGTTTTTCTGAGTGAATAGGCTCTTAATAAACTAGCGCGCTTTACCATCAACGATCGCATCACTGCTTACCATCAGGTGGGATTGCGGTCAAGCGCTAGTTTATAACAATTATTTTAAAAAAATATATAGGGGTCTGTTTCCAGTATGATTGCATACAGCTTTCTCCGCGGTAGGCCATAACATCGGCCGCCGGCAGAAGTTACCACCCACCAGACAAAGCCAAGCCAAGCGATTTGTTGTCGGCATGTTGTCTGGTGAAGCCGTACGGAGGACGGGTCTAAACAGTTTTGCGATATGTGCCGGGTACGATGTTGTGTTGGGAGTTTGGTCCTGGAGGGTCTTCAGATCAATCTTTCTTTGGCGCAGCATCGTTGGTCGTGTTGTTGAGTTTAACATTGCATCATCTCGCTCAACTGCCGTCTTCCTAAACAAATAAACTAGCGCGCTTTTCACCATTACGTTGTTAACACCACTACGATCCGGACGAAACGTTTCGTTTCTTCTTTTATGCCGCGTACATCGAGGCGCTGAAACAATTTGCCAGCGGCGGTGTTTCCGTCACACTACAATTTGAGTGTCTTCAAAGCTAAAGTGAATAGGATCTTAATAAACTAGCGCGCTTTACCATCAACGATCGCATCACTGCTTACCATCAGGCGGGATTGCGATCAAGCGCTAGTTTATAATTATTAAAAAAAAAGCTAAAGATCTGTATTTCACATGAAGCGAATCGATTTTTTTTTTCTTTTTACAAAACTATGAGTATAACTAGGTCCGCAAACAGCCCATTCGAGGTGGATTCGACGATTGACCTCTTTCTCGAAGTTGGACCTTCCTAACTGGATAGTTTGTTAAAGGTATTACTGTATAACTGTCAACAACTTCGCTAGGTCGTCCGTCGGTCCACCTTGTTGGGTGCCTACCCACGCTGCATGGTCGCCACTCGAGAACCCGTTAGCCCCATCGGCTCCTGCGGGCAATGAGCCCGGCCTACTGCCACTTTAGTGTTGCAATTCTTCGGGCTATGTCGGTCACTCCTCGTTCTTCTGTCATTCCTGATTCGATCACGCAGTGAAACCCCAAGCATAGCCCTCTCCATTGCTCTTTGAGTGACCTTGAGCCTTCTTTTAAAGCCCATTATTAGCGACCACGTCTCAATTCCATAAGTCATCACTGGCAACACACACTGGTCGAAGACTTTTGTCTTGAGACACTGCGGTATTTCGGACGAGAACATTCTACGTAGCTTTTCGAAAGCAGCCCATCCGAGTTGGATTCGACGATTGACCTCTTTCTCGAAGTTGGACCTTCCTAGCTGGATAGTTTTTCCCAAGTATAACTGTATAACTGTCAACAACTTCGGGAACAGGTTCTCCAACCTTTATAAAAGTCGGTACAATATGGGCTTTAGACACGACTTTCGTCTTCTCCATGTTCATTTTAAGACCGACTCGTTCGGGGGCTCATCAGTCCTTTCCAGTTCATAACCTTGAAGACATCCTCCAATGCAGCGGTGAACAGTTTCGGGGAGATAACATCTCCCTGTCTGACACCAATCTGCAGAGGTATGGTTTCGAGGTTTGGTCCTGTATTCGGACTAACATGGTGGCGTTTCGTACAGACGCTTCAGCGCTACATTACAGCCCAGGTCTCGATCGAATGAATGGCTTTCTCGTTCTTTTCTTAGTTTCTTTCTCCACAAACGCCAAGCAAAGGGGTAGGTTATACTCCTCGGTCTTCTGTATCACCTGCCTCAGCATATGTATGTGGTCTACAGTGCTGTTTCACACACTAGTTACAACATTAGTTTATAGTATAATGTTTATAATTGTTAGAGCGCCTGATGGATTTGTTGAAGAAGCTACCAACGCTGCGGCCTTTTCTAGTTTTTAAGTATACATAGCGCTATACATATTAATATAGTCTGTCATGTATTATCTTCGCATGTGTATTTAATTCGCTAGTGAGTACACTATTGTTAATAATTCCACATTTTCCTGGTTTTATTTCACTAAAGTCCTGTTTATTTATTTTTTAAACATTGCTTCATAATAGGAAATTTCCTGTATCGTGGGTGCGTTTATAAACAGTTAAATTCACATACACAAACAGTCAGATCTAGAACAACTAAGTGTAGGCCATATAAATATTTGTTCCGTGCGGGGATAGAACCCGCCACACGCAGCGCAGTAGTTAATAGCTTGACGACATGGTTGGTGCAGTGGGCACCAACCGAGGAATGTATGTCTTGACGTATACGCGTGCGTCAAGTGAACATGATACAGCCCGCCCTGGCTAAGTTCAAAATGGCGCAAATTAAAATTCTTGAAAACAAAGTTAAATTTCTACTCCTGTATACTGCCACCAAGTTGGCAAAATTAGTCCGTTCACGACGCACACCTGCCAGAACAACTGTTATCTCAGCCATTGCCAGCCCCTACCAGAATAAGCACGGACTTGACATTTATTTAAAATATAATATGCATTATTTTATTGCTACTTTAACACAAACAGAGGCTTTATCTTGAGATGAAAATCAGGTATTTGGTAAGTGCATTGCTTGAGTTAGACTGTTCGGCTATTTTTAATGTTCATAATCTGAAAGTTCCTCTTTTTTCGTCAAAATTTTGAAGTCCCATTTTCTATTGGATTTGGATTTCTACGATGTTTGAAAGTTTTATATTATACTAGCAGCCGCCAGCGACTTCGTTCACGTGGAGTTTATTATGCTCCACTCCTATTAGTCGCAAAGTGATGTTATATAGCCTAAAGCCTTCCTGGAATAATGGGCTATCCAACGCAAAAAGAATTTTTCAAATTGGTCTTGCAGTTACTGAGATTAGCGCGTTCAAACAAACAAACTCTTCAGTTTTATATATTAGTATAAATTTCAGCACTGTAATAACATTCTAGCTTTTTGTTTTTACTCCTTTTCATTGCACTATAGTGTAAATAATTTCACTTAAAGCCACTCATGATTTATTATAAATGTAGTTAGTAAGGTATCAATAAATGCATGCACTGCATTAATGTAAAGGGATAAGATTAATAATAACTTTACTATTCCTAGAACGTTTTAATTAAATCAAACTATATAATTTTATTAAAAGATAAATGGACTATTACTTAAACAAAAACAATATTTTCATAAACAAATACAAATTAAACTTTAAAATATAAACACATTAGCATTAGGAACAGTAAATCTTCTCGCTATATAAGAAATAAATTCCTTGAGTTTAAATTTGAAAAACGCAACTACAAAAATCAAGTCATTCGCTAAAAATATCAACCGGACAAACAACTTCACAAAAACACATCGTTATTCAAATTATCACCGCTTGTCCTGCAAACGCCAACAAAAGTTGACTCGTTGAAAACATAAAAATGTTCACTTTGTTTAAAAAATTCCACGTGCGTCTTTTTGCAGGATGGAGGAGGTGTCTTTGTGGAGCTCGCTTTGTGCATGGATTTAACCCCCATATTGCCCGTTTTGAATAAGCACGTAAATGTTTAAGACACGTTTTTTGTTTTATTTGAGTTTTCTATATGTTGAAATGGGAATTGAGTGGGAATGACGAATGTTTTTGTTTGTGAGTACGTTTTTTTTATGAAATTACTAGCGACCACCAGCGACTTTGTTCGCGTGGAGGTAATTATTTGAACATTATATTTACAAAAGAGTCGATTTCTATAGATTCATTATTACACTTCTAAGTCATAATATACAGCGGACATTTTGAATTTTTGACACAGTCCGCTCCTATTGATCGAAGCTTGATGTTATATATAACTTAAAGTTTTTCTGGATTAATGGGCTATCAAACGTAAAAATATTTTTTCGAACTGGACCAATAGTTCCTGAGATTGGCGCGTTCAAACAAGCAAACTCTTCAGCTTTATAATATACTAGCGACGGTCTACGACTTTGTTTGCGTTTTTGTTATATGCTCCGCTGCTATTGGTCGCAGCGTAATGTTATATAGCCTAAAGCCTTCCTGGATTATTGGGCTATCCAACGCAAAAGAATTTTTCCAGTAGTTCCTGAGATTAGCGCGTTCAAAGAAACAAACAAACTCTTCAGCTTTATAATTATATTAGTATAGATTAGAAAGAAAAAGATGAAATGTACTTTAATTTAATTTAGTTTCAAGGGTATCTGTGCTAATCCCACCCAGCCTAATCAAATCCACCTTTTAATTTTGAAGCAAATATCCTTCTCTGAAACCTCATTCTTTTTAATATAAACCCATCTATATCGTCTCAAATACATTTAAACCTACATTCCAACACAGTTTCTCCTAAGGTGAATACACCAATAAGCGGTGACACGTCTTCAAGGCACCGGACATAAGCGTGGAAAAAGGAAGCCCCTCCACGTGGCACCAGGAAATGAACAGACTTCGGAGTTAATTGAAAACGCTTGTTACATGGAAGAATGCCAATACGTTACGGTAGCTAGGTATGTGTGGTTCGAGAGAATGTTTGTTAGGCTATCTACCTTAAAGATAAATTGGTTATCGATTCTGTGAAATTATTTGAGCTTCTCTATGTTCCTTTATGCCCGAATACAGGCTGTTCAGAAAGGACAGTCTCCGTGGCGTAGCGACCACAGCCGCTACGCAAGGAGGCGCGGGTATGTTCCCGCGCAGTACAAATATTTGTATGCATGAATATGAACATTTACACTGGTCTGGTGAAAGCACGTTAAGCCGTTGGTCCCGGTTGCCATACAAACATCGAAGGGCAGTCGTTACGGGTTGTTGGAATCCTCAAAAGTCCAATGATTGGTCTAACTGCAATACTTCGATATCGCCTCCGGGCTGTGGAAGTCAGACTGCAGTCGCTTCACGGAAAATATTGAAGTTTAGTCAAATCAGCAGTTAAACTGGTAAAGCGGACCCCGGACTCCAAAGCTAGAAAGCTTCGGGATGCGACTGGGATTAACGTTGAGATGATGATGATGATAACAGTTTGTTCATAAAGGTTTTTTTTTTTAATTATAAACTAGCGCTTGACCGCAATCCCGCCTGATGGTAAGCAGTGATGCGATCGTTGATGGTAAAGCGCGCTAGTTTATTATGATTCTATTCACTCTAGCCTTGAAGACACTCAAATTGTAGTGTGACGAAAACACCGCCGCTGGCAAATTATTCCAGTCCCTCGATGTACGCGGCATAAAAGAAGAAGCGAAACGCTTCGTCCGGATCGCAGTGGTGTTAACATGGTAAGGGTGGAAAGTCACCGTACGACGGTCGTCCGATGGTGGAACGGAGATGGGGGAATTAAATCATACAATTCCCTCGCACACTCACCAGAATGCATCCTATAGAAGAAGAAGGAAGAAGGGAGAACTATTTTAGCTACCTTTAGCATTTTTGTAGGAGGGGGGAAATCTTTGAATTCGTGTGAGTGTGACCAACCTGACACTGTGATCGCTTTTTAGTTTTTTGTTTATGTGTAATCAGTGTTTTGTAATAATTTCAGTTTTCACTTCTGTCGGCCAGTTCCACGGCTGCTATTTATTAACATGCTTTTTATAGTTATAAATTCGTTCTTGACCGCGATCTATTTGATGGTAAGAAGTGATGCAATCGTTAATATTAAAGCGACTTAGTTTATTAAGAGCCTATTCACTTTGCTATATATAGCCTATAGCCTTGAAAACATTGAATTTGTGACTACAAATTTGCAATGCAATATAATGCATTCTTGAAAATGGTTCCAATGCTTGAAGCATTATACGCAGTATAAAAGACGTTTCATCTACTTCCAAATTATGACGATGTTAAAGATGTTTGCACTTCAAAGACTATGGATTAATTACTATTATTTGTTCTTGAGGCACCATTTAATTAACTAAAAGAGTAGGCCTCAATGTAAACAGTTTCATGAAAGTTGGACTCTAACTAAAAGTTTATAAGAGTGAGAATTGTAGAAACAATGTAGCTGTTACAAATAATTTTAACTTATACAAAATCAGGCAGCATTGCCATCAAGCACTAGTTTATAATTGATGCAATCGTTGATGGTAAAGCGGGCAAGTTTATTAAGAGTCTATTCACTCTAGCCTTGAAGACACTTAAATCGTAATCAAACGGAAACACCGCCGATGGCAAATTTTCCAGTCTCCCGATGTAGTACGCGGTATAAAAGACGAGGTGAAACGCGTCGTCTGGATTCAAACTCACTTCACTTTTCACGGTATTATTTTTATACGATCTCAGTCTCAATCTGTCAAAAAATTGACAGCCTCCGTGGCGTAGCGGTAGCGAACGCGGCCGTTGCGCAAGGAGGCGCGGGTTCGATTCCCACACAGTGCAAATATTTGTATGCATGAATATGAATATTTGCACTGGTCTGGTCGTGCCTCAGAAAGCACGTTAAGCCGTTGGTCCCGGTTGCCATACGAACATCTAGTGGCAGTCGTTACGGGTTGTTGGAACCCTCAAAAGCCTAACAATTGGTCTAACTGCAATGCTTAGATATCGCCTTCGGGTTGTGGAGGTCAGACGGCAGTCGCTTCACGGAAAATATCGAAGTTTAGCCAAAATCAGCAGTTCGACTGGTAAAGCGGATCCCAGACTCCAAAGCTGAAAAGCTACGGATGTGACTGGGATTAACGCTGAGGTGATGATGATGAGTCTCAATCTGTCAAAAAATACTTAACTACTAACTCTACATTTGGACAAATTTATGACATTAATTTTTGCTCTATTGTAAGGAAACTACACTATAAATAGCACTGGGCACTATTACAACTTGCTAAGGCCTATAGGACACGATTCAGCCTAAAAATAGTAGGTCACAAACTCAAAATGCCAGTTAGTCAGAATATCACAGTACAAGTACCAAGTTAAAATCGCGAGAGTAAAGCGCCTCAAACATACTATGTTTGCACCTAGGCAAGCAACTTTGAGTAAATTATTTCATAACAACAAACGGTGAACAAAAACATCGAAACTGGCAAAATCAAAAGTCATTTATTCAAATTAGACTGAGAATCAGCACTTTTTGAACGTTAATAGTACATAAGACCGTCCCCCAAAACACCCCCTCCCCCCACCACTTACTAGTGCTCTTGCTGGGAAGAACAAGTGGCGGAACAAACTCCCCAGCAGCTCAGCTGTCTGTTTATGCTAGAAACTACATGACTTTATACGGAAGGTTCTGGCACCAAAAATTCGAAGATTCTTGACATCCATCAACCTGCCCTGGGCCCATGTGATATATTACATTTGCTCTCACAGAGAGGCCGCCTGTCTCACAGAAGCGGAAATATTTAATAATAATAATAATAATCTTTATTTATATAGAAAAACAAATTGTAGTACATTTTACATTTTTTACATAGTGGGTAGTTTTACATTTCTGACAATCAAATGGGTGACGTACTGTTCTCCTTGCTAGGCTATGAAATAGCCTGTATTAAGAAGTAACAGTGCCTATCCCCTCGAGTTGGGTATAAACAATTTTATTTAAAAAGAAAAAAAAAAAAACTTAAACTTACGTAAAATGCTTAACAAATATTATTATTTTTGTATAATAGATATTGTTTGTGTGTATATATGTGTGTGAGTGTGCGTGTGACGTGTATGGTGAATGTGTAAGTGTATGAATGAGTAAGTGTGCGTAAGCAAGCTGCTGCGAAAGCATGCGTGGCTGTGTAATCGTGTGAGTGGGTTTGATTAGTGTGTGTCTATGTTTAAGGGTGTGGTACAAGTTGCAAACTTGTCATACCACAACATTAAATTTTAATTTAAAAAATCTTTTAGTAAACGTGAGGCGAGTTTTTGGTGTGGTGCATATTATATCTTTTCGGCGTTTGGTAATTCCAATATAGGGGGTTATGCGGTGTTGCAGTAAAATTGTTTGTAAAATAAAATGTTGCCGGACGTTGAGGACATTGCAATTTGTGTATAATTGATTAGTAGGATAGATTAGTGGACGGAAGGTAGCCACTTTTAGAATAGCCCGGTGCGCTACTTCCAATGGTTTAAGGATAGTTTTTCCAGCACCACCCCAACATAGAATACAATAAGTAATAATAGATAGGCATAAGACAAAATAGACATTACGTATGATAGTAGGGTTAGCAATGCTTCTAAGTCTTTTAAATATGTATATAAGTTTACGAACTCTGCCAGTGAGGAGGTTAATATAAGATTTAAATTTAAGATTCCTATCTATGATTATGCTTAGGTATTTGATTTCGTCTGTAGCAGATATGGGTGTACATTGGCAAGACACTTGAGTTTGCGAATTACAGGTGTGAACTTTAACTAATATTCTTTGGCTTGGTTGAGTAGTAGTGCTGACCGAGAATGTAATCAACTTTGTTTTGGAGGTATTAAGCGTAAGCTTGTGGAGATTAAGCCAGGACACCGCTACATTAAAGCCACTCTGTGCCTTGTCCTCGAGTTCAGACCATGTATTCGCGACAAAAGTAATAGCAGTGTCGTCTGCATATGATGTTACCTTAGCATTTAGTATATCTAAATTGTCGTTTATAAAAACTAGAAATAAGGTGGGACCCAAAATACTTCCTTGTGGAACACCACATTTGATGGGGAGTTCATTGCTACAATGCTGATGTATTTTTACTACCTGGGAGCGATTTGTGAGGTAGCTTTGAAAGAGATTAAGTTGCGATCCCCTAACACCCATCCTTTCAAGTTTGAGTAAGAGACAACGAACGGGGACGGTGTCGAAGGCCTTTGCAAGGTCCAAGAATATTGTAAGGACTTTTTTATTTGAGTTTAGGTTTTTCACAATATTATTGGTTAATTCCTGAACTGCGTCATAGGTCGACTTGTTTTTGCGAAATCCAAATTGTTGTGTTGATATTAGTTTGTGATGTTCTAAGTAGGTTACAAGTCTTTTGTTAATAAGACGTTCTAGTATCTTGGATAAGGCAGTTAGAATTGCTATAGGTCGGTAATTATTCGGCATGTTCCCGTTGCCTCCCTTGTAGACTGGATAAATGATTGCCTTTTTAAAAGAAGAGGGAAAGATTGCAGTATCGAAGCAGAGGTTAAAAATATGGCATAGTATAGGTGCCAGTATCGTTGAAAATCTCTTCAGAATATAGGGTGATATGCCATCCCAGCCAGTTGCAGCATCAAAGCGCAATGAGTGAATAACTGCTGCAATTTCATCAATATCAATAGGTTCAAGGACGAACGACGAAGTTGGAGAGATTTCAGAAGTGGGTAAAGTGGCGGTCAAAGGTTGCGTAGTACTGGATCGAATATTATTCGCAAGGCTCTCGCCAATATTAACAAAGAATGAATTTACAGAGTTACAAGATTCAATAGGTGTGAGTGACAAGGCTTTTTCTAGTGCCTCTTTATCATAGATTCTTTTAGCCTTCTTTAAAATACGGATACAGTAGTTTCTGTATCGAAGATACGTAATTTTTAGAACTTCATTTCCTGGGAATTTTTTAACTTTCTTATGTAGCGCGTCCCTATTTCTTATGCACCGTAACAAACCAGATGTGATCCATGGTTTTAGGATTCTCTTTTTTGAAGAAACTTTTTTAATTGTGGTATTTCCAGAAATTGATACTTTCAATAAATTCAGTAAGCTATCGGTAGCCATATTTGGATCTTTTGCGTTAAAAATAGGGGTGAAATCCAGTTGTGACATTGATTTGTCAAGGCCATTATAGTCAATTTTTGTTATAGAGTGGTTTGTGACTGAACGTATAGGTTTATTATAGATGCAAAGTAAGGAAGAGGAGTGATCGGTTATTGTGGAACTTAAAACAAAGGTTTGCGTGGGTGAAGTTGTTTTGAGAAAAATATGATCCAAACAGTTTTCGTCCTTGGTTGGAAGGGTATGAGCAGGGAGATAACCGTGAAAAGCGAGGCAATTTAGGTATTCTTGGGAGCGCGTGTCCGATGTGGTAGGTTTAATGTCCACGTTTAAATCGCCTGTTAGAACTACCGATTTAAATGAATGCAGCGAGGTGAGTATACTGTTAAGGGCTGTGAGAAAGTTATTTATATGAACTATTCATGGTGACCGATAAATACAGATTATCGCTAAGTCTGAGTTAATTTTTATAATAAGACCAGAGGTGGATTGAAGAAAATCTGGCTCTTCACAAGTAACAGACAGGTCCGATCTCGAGTACACCACTACACCATCACTCTGATTGAGGTGTTTGGTGGTCATGAATGACGAGTAATTGTTGAGAATCGGAATAACAATATTGCTAGAACACGGCAGCCAACATTCAGTCAAAACAAGAAGATCGCAATCAAAAGAAATTTTGTGCAGAAGTGTTTGGAAGTTTAAAAAATTATGATTTATGGAACGAATGTTTTGTGAAAGGATTTTAATAAAATTATTAGGATATTTCACGATGGAGAGAGTTTCCTCAGGTGTGCAAGTATAGGTAGTTGATATAGACAGATCGTCAATACTGTTAATTAGATTGTTTATGTTAGTAGTCATTTTACTGGCAAGGTAAAAATACATAGTTAGTCGGGTGCGAGTAAATAGGATGATATATATTTTAAGAACGTATGGAAGGCTAGTGGTTAGGGGCACTAAGTTTAAAAATATTCTTTTAATTATATTGAAGTAGCTAGGTAAAGGGTGATGGGTATGAACGCATTTAGATGTAAAGAGATGTAATGACATAGTAAATGGGTTATATGTGGGTGTTGAGTTAGCCATGTGTGTTGAGGGTATGCTGTTTTGATGAGAAAAGTTATGTGTGTGAGTGTTGATGGTGCTTGTATTTAGTGTTTTAACATAACAATTAGAAGAAATCGCAAAAGTAATCAAATGATACATAAGAAAATATAGCTGGGTATACTTAAATGCAGGTAGTCATGCTTTGACGATTACCGCCAGCTGTTTCAGTTGTTCTTCGCTTCTTACTACAATAGTCTAGCTATCAGGATTCTTTTTAAGCATAACTCTTCCGTTTGACGTCCAGCAATAGTTATACTGGTGTATCTTAGCGTAGTTTCGAGCAAGGTAAAATAAACTTTTAGTATTGGCAGTTAGAAGCTCTGTAATGTAGATAGGTTTTTCTGGTGCATTTTTTAAGTTTAGGTGGGTTGATTTTATCTTGTTTGTGGGATTGTGTTTATTGTAATCTTTAACAGCAGCCAGAAATTTCGTTTTCAGCAGGGTATTGCAAAACTCAACGGATAAATCAGACGCTACGTTTTCCTTTTTTGTGGGTAGCCTTGTAACATCACGGATGCCAGAGGATTTCACATCAAGTCCTAGGTGTCTTGAGAGGTGCGATATTGTATAATACAGCATTATCTTGGTCTCATTCTGCCTTTTTGGTACATTACGTAATTAATAGAGGTTTTGATGAAGTTATAGTCAAGAATTTCCAACTTGTTTTCTAGCTTATCCAACTGGATTGCCATGGAGCCACGTTGCTTTTCTAGTCCCGTGATTTTAATTTCAAGGGACTGTAGTTGATCGGAGACGACTGTCATTGCCTTTTCGAGATCAGTATTTGTGACCTTAATATCCGCATAGTGATTTTTTCTTTGCTTTATATGATCTTCCAATTTGTCCAAACGGGTGTTCTGGTTACAAATCATTTCATTGATCATCTTCTTGATGTCGTATTTAAACATATCCAGGTCGTCACCACTGACTTCGTCTGAAAGGCATTTGCGTTTGGCTCTCTGGGTTATATTTCCCACTGGGTCTTGGTCTGCATGCAGCTTCAGGATATCAGACTCCGAACGCGATGAGTATTGATTTGGAGGCGTTTTAGACATATTAGTTTGTCTAATCCGAATAAAAATCAAAACAAAGCAATGTAAACAATTAAATAAGTTACACGCTAGTCGCTATCGCTCGTAGGTTGGGCAGCCGACAAGTTTCGTTTTGGGTACTCTTCAAACTTTATGCGCGCCTGGTACCTTTGCAACTTCTATTATTTTTAATTTTAAAATAACTATTTAATTATAAATAAAAATTTTAAAAATAAACTTGTACGGATTGCACGTCTAAACGCTTTCGCGGTCCGAGGGGAAATGAGTGAGTGATTTATAGATTGATTAATTGATTATGGAAAATCACCTCGTGAAGCTGGAATGTTGCAGCATTGATTTTGTGATATACTGACCGCTCATTGGCTTTAACATGTTACTTTATAGTAACCTCATGGATTATCAGCATTTGTGTAGTAAGCGTGTGTTTTTTTTTTTTTTTTTTAATAATTATAAACTAGCGCTTGACCGCAATCCCGGCTGATGGTAAGCAGTGATGCGATCGTTGATGGTAAAGCGCGCTAGTTTATTAAGAGCCTATTCACTCAGAAAAACTGAGCGAATAGGAAGGAAGACGGCAGTTGAGCGTGCGCGAAAGGGAGATTGATCTGAAGACCCTCCACGACCAAACTCCCAATACAAGAACATTAGGCGCATCGTACCCGGCACAAAACGCAACACAACTGCTCAGACCCGTCCTCCGTACGGCTTCACCAGACATGCCGCCGGAACACGACAAATCGCTTGGCGGCAAGGCTTTGTCTGGTGGGTGGCAACTTCTGCCGGCGGCCAATGTTAATTACTTTGCATGTAATATATGTATATGACTTGTATGTATCTATTTTAGTATAAATATAAATAAATAAATATATACGGACAAATCACACAGATTGAGCTAGCCCCAAAGTAATTTCGAGACTTGTGTTATGGGATACTAACTCAACGTTACTATATTTATAGTAGATACATGTATAGATAAACATCCAAGACCCAGGCCAATCAGGAAAAGATCGTTTTCCATCATGACCTAGCCGGGGATCCAACCCGGGGCCGCCACGTCGCAAGCAGGCGTGTTAACCGCTGCGCCACGAAGGGCGTAGTGAGAGGAGGTAGCGTATTGCATTTATAATATTTGCACCAACTACAGTCCCATTTATAGTTCAGTAGGGTAAACACACTATTAATAGCAATGGGTAAAATTTCGACACTTAAACAACATTTATTACATTATTTACTATAGCGGACTAGAAAGTACGTAGAGACACTTTTCGAATATATGGACCAATGTACTATTAATAAGTTTCGAAATGATTCCAACTGATAGCAATAGGCAATTACGCAATGGTATTTGACTAAAAAAAAATAATTAGTCCGTCAGTCAGATTTTCAAAAAATACTAGACACGTATTTCTTGTTTTATTTATTTATTTATTAACTATGGACAACTTACAGCTAAAACAAGCAGAATAAAAAAAAAAATGTATGTCTGACAGCCAGCCAATTATAAGTAATCACTTATAAAATACAGATTGTACAGAGACAGTGTGGACAACACAACACAGCTTATAAAAATTAAAAAAAGAAAACAAACACTACAAAAATAAAACAAAAAATAAAAAACAAGGAAAATAACATTCCAGCTCAAGCTACACACAAAGATAACAATGATATAAAAAAAAATCCTAACATACATAAAAATGTCTGAACCAAAAAAGCCACGGCTCATGCATGTTCTGGCTGAGGAGATACTTGTTAAAAAGGGATCGAAACAATAAAAATTTACAAATATAGGAGTGGTGGCTGGTGACGTCACTGGTCGCTAAAAAGTGTAGCGTGCAGAGACATCTTAATTTTTTTTTTAATATGAAAAAAGAAAAAATACGTGTCTAGTATTTTTTGGAAATCTGACTAACGGACTAATTTTTTTTTAGTCAAATACCCTATCAGGGTGCTGGAGAATCTCCATCCATTCTTTGGTTGCCTTTAAGATATTGCATTAGTGATAAGGCAGCCCATTGTATATTTTGTGTGTTGAATGTATTTTTATCAATTTTTATTTTAATCAATGTATATTTTTACTGTACAATAAAGTATGTATAAACATCATCATCATCTCAGCGTTTATCCCGGTTGCATCCGTGGCTTTCGCGTTGGAGCCCGGGGTCCGCTTTCCTGCTCAATTTCCTCCATTTCGCGCGCATTTTCTTCTTCTTTCTCTTTCTTTAGCATTCTGTGGTGTGAGATTGTTGGCACGCATGTCATCTCTCACAACGTCAAGCCAGCACCTCTTTGGTCTACCTCGCTTGTTCCGGCCCGGCGGAGGCGCCATGGCAAGACATTTGTGACCCACGTAACATGCCGGTTTTCGTAAGACGTGACCGTACCAACGTAGGCGACCCTCCTGCAGCTTTTCCGCTATGTCACGGACATGAAGACTGCCACGGATGCGGGAGTTCCTGATGCGGTCCTTCCGCGTAACTCCACACATCCACCGCAGCATGTTCATCTCCGTGACACGCAGCTCCTGCTTGTGTCGCTCAAGCACAGGCCACGCCTCGCTGCCATACAGGAGAACAGGTCTAATGATGGTCTTATAGACCTGCCCCTTAAGCTTAACCGGCATTTTGGTGTCACAAATGACACCTGACACCTCACGCCATTTTGCCCAAGCTGCGGAAATGCGTGCCCTGACGTCGCAATCAATGTCGCCGGACGCGTGGAGTACAGACCCCAAGTATTTAAACTGGTCTGTGCACTCGACCATGTCACCGCCTATGCGCACGGACATGGGGTCTGTCGTGTTGCTAGCCATATACACGGTCTTCGCCACATTGAGTTTCAGACCTCCCCTTTACCCCTTTGGACCTCAGTGCCCACCAGATCACCCTCCGAGGGACACAGTCGAAGGCCTTCTGCATATCAAGAAAGAGCAAATGCAGAGGCGTGTTCTTCGATCTGTATCTCTCCATGGCGATCCTTAGTGCGAAGATAGGATCCATGGTTCCGTACCCTGGACGAAACCCATATTGACACTCCGAGACAGCACACTCGCGCCGGATCCGGGAGTCCATAATCCTCTCAAGGATCTTCATGGTGTGGGACATGACCTTTATACCACGATAGTTGCCACACTCCTGTACCGAGCCCTTGCCTTTGAAGACTGGAGTAATAATACTCAGTCTCCATTGGCACAGGATTTTGCCGGTCAGGAGCACGTGGTTCAAAAAGCTAGTTAACACGCCCACACCGCGGGGACCCATCGCCTTCCAGGCCTCAATGGGAACTCCATCGGCTCCGACAGCTTTCCGATTTGCCATGCGACGAAGAGCCGTATGGACTTCCTCAGGCGTTATCGGGGGCACTAATCCAAGATTTGGAGGGAGTTCCGGTGTCTGCACCTCTTGGTGCTGCTTATTCAGCAGCTCGTGGAAGTACGAGCGCCATCTCTCCTTCACCGCGAGGTCTTCGCATAGTAGGTTGCCAACAGGGTCTTTTACGCAGCGGCACATGGATATATCCTGTGCCGTTTTGACCCTAGAACGTGCCAACTTGTAAATGAGCTTTTGCCCCTCAGACGATTCCAGCTTCTCGTAGAGCGGTTGCAAGTGATCTCGTCTGGCTCTGGCTACAGCTCTTTTAGTGGCACGTTTGGCAACTTTGTATGCGTCGCGATCTTCAGGGGATCCGGTCGCTTGCACGTTTTGAAGAGGGCTTTCTTCACCTTAGTCTCTCTCTGGACTGTGTCGTCCCACCACCAGGTCTCCTTGTCACGTTTGCGGCCACCCTTGGAGACGCCGAGCACCACCCGCGCCGCCCCAGTGATAGCTGCCTGGATCCTGTTCCAGTGTTCTTGAACTGGTTCCCCATCGGTACCGGCGCACTTGTCGCCAATAACGGCCGCAAAATCCAAAAAGTATGTATAAACAAACATACATATAATCAAAGAGATTTAGGGAGACGCGTAGAAAATACAAAAGTAAAACCAGTGTATTAACATATTTTTTCTGAAGATCATATAATCATTAGAAAATGAAAATGAGTAGGTACAGTAAGGGTCAAAAGTGAAATACCACTTTTGACACATTTGACTAAGTTCTTATTAAGATAATAGATTACAGTGTGTAGATATTAACGGTGTGAAATCTTCCGGGCTACCAGTTCAGTTATGTGTGCCGCAAGGCTCACTACTGGGTCCATTCTTGTTTTTAGTATATATTAATGATTTATCATTATATTTAACGGACATCTGTGACGTTGTCCTGTTTGCAGATGATACCTCTCTAATTTTTAAAGTAGACAGGAATAGACATGATTTTGACGAAGTAAACAGTGCACTCTCAACAGTTAGCGATTAGTTTACGTCAAATAACCTAGGTCTTAATACCAAGAAAACGAAATGTGTAATGTTCGCCTTGCCTAACGTTAGAAATCTAGGAACCAACATTGTTTTAGACAAAGAGGTGCTTGAAACTGTGGGCTCGGCAGTTTTTCTAGGAATAACAGTAGATGCGAAACTTCAGTGGGGACCACACATATCAACCCTAGCAGGAAGGCTCAGTTCGGCCGCCTACGCCGTCAGGAAAGTAAGACAATATACTGACGTTAATACGGCTCGTTTAGTTTATTTTAGTTATTTCCAAAGCGTTGTGTCCTACGGTATTCTACTGCGGGGCAAAGCTGCTGACATACAAAATATATTTGTACTCCAAAAACGAGCTGTCCGAGCAATTTACCAGCTCTGTGTCAGATTTTCTCTGAGAGATTTCTTTAAAGATATTGGTATTCTCACGGTTGCTTCGCAATTCATCTTAGCCAACATCTTATATGTTAGGCAAAATATTCACATGTACACCAAAAAATGTGATATTCATAATATTAACACCAGAACCAAGGACAAACTGCGAGCCCCTTTTCACCGACTTCAAAAGGTTCAAACTCTTTTGTTGGGCTTGGTATAACTTTTTATAACAAGATACCCTCTGCTTTGCTACCTATTGCTACTATTTGCCTTACAATGCATTTAAAGCACAAATCAAATCCAAGCTTTATTCAAAGGCATATCATTCCGTAAATGATTATTTAAATGATAAGAATAGCTGGTCGCTCTGATTAACTCAGGACAAGGTTTGTGTTTTTCTCCGGAAATTGCTTACTGACACGTTACATGAGTTCATATAATTCACTTTTTTTACAATACATTAATATGTAAACTGTCACGCCCTTTATGCCTGGGGCTTTTATTGAAGTAATAAGTTTTTAGTTATTTTCATTTAAACATATATATATATGTTTTGCTTTGCTGGTATTTTGGCGTGGTAGCTGGCATATTTTCAGCCTAATTTGAATAAATTACTTTTGATTTTGATTTTTTGATTTATTGTTATTGCAATAAAGTTCAGAGGTGGTAATGCGCTTTTGACCCTTACTGTACATACATGCGTAAACATAGTTTTCGAACATAGGGAACAATGGACTAGTAATATGGTTCAAAATGATTCCTATTAATGTGTACTAGAACGTTGCGCAATTTAGTTGCTGTCTTTGTCATCAGAACTTTGTTGGGTTTCCAAGCTCCCTGCTTCCAGTCTGAACACATTCAGCATAGAATTTTATATGAAGCGACTACTTACGCGACCTCCACAACCCACTCATTGCAGGGGAGGGCAGCTGTCCCGTCCCCTGGAAATCTCGCATCTCATTAGTAAACAAAGTATAAACGAGGACTTATCTCTAACTTTTAAATAAACCACTCAGTAGACACTAACAAAATATACGGTGTAATAGGGTATTTGACTAAAAAAACTAATTAGTCCGTCAGTCAGATTTCCAAAAAATACTAGACACGTATTTTTCTTTTTTCAAACAAACAAAAAATAAAGACGACACATTGAGTTGAAAACTCGTGTGACGTCACTGCATGCTACACTTTTTAGCGATCAGTGACGTCACCAGCCACTACTCCTGATCTTTAATGCCTTTTATATTTGTCAATTTTTATTGTTTTGATAAAACAAAAAATACGTGTCTAGTATTTTTTGGAAATCTGACTGACGGACTATTTAGTTTTTTTTAGTGAATTACCCTATTGCTATATAACCGCTTGCGACTATAGCGCACAAAGATTAGGCACTCTAAAAATTTGACTTGATAGTAGAGTAATGCTGACCCACATAGAAATAGTATAAAAATGAATTAATATTTTGAAAGTTTTTAAGGAAACTATGCCCCACGCTACGATTTTCTCCTATATCGTTGGTTGGTTTAGAAACATTTAAACTCACATACACAAACATCTAGACCTGAAACAACTACCTGTATGCCATACAAATATTTGTTCCGTGCGGGAATCGAACCCGCGACACGCAGCACAGCCGTCGATAACTCAGGCACTGCACCTAACGTGTCGTTAAAATAACATATCTATACTAATATATAAAGCTGATGAGTTTGTTTGTTTGAACGCGCTAATCTCAGGAACTGCTAGTCCAGTTTGAAAAATTCTTTTTACGTTGGATAGCCCATTAATCCAGGAAGCCTTTTGGCTATATACCATCATGCTGCGATCAATAGGAGCGAAGCATAACTAACTCCACGCGAACGAAGTCGCTGGCGGCCGCTAGTATTTAATATATTTTCAACATGTACAATCCTTTGAGCTAATATAAATAAAAAGCTT
The DNA here is from genome assembly GCA_037179545.1 of Sesamia inferens. Classification (NCBI taxonomy): domain Eukaryota; kingdom Metazoa; phylum Arthropoda; class Insecta; order Lepidoptera; family Noctuidae; genus Sesamia; species Sesamia inferens. The sequence continues at coordinate 10,815,568 of CM073922.1, forward strand.
AAATAAATTCAAATATATGCAACAATTAACCGAATTAATATTCCAGAGGAGCGTTTTAATTAACGGTGCAATTACAATATTATAATCCGGCCTCGCGCTGTTAGTATTATTGATAGATAAGCTTTTACATTTTGACATATTGTTAATTTATTCGGTCACGCCATTCAGAGCTTTATTAAGTCATACCACTCAATGATGATCAATCATTCATTTGATTCAGCCAATTTTGTACCCTACATACCACACGACTGCCTCGTTGATTTAGTGGTCGCAAACACGTTGGAACTGAGTTTCTGGTTTTTTTTTTTGTGTTTTTTCCTAATTAATGTAGCTGCATGATATGACATGTGTCATACTTACAAGCTTATGTCCATCAATGGACAGCTATAAGCTAAAACGCCATATACCTCGATTTTCAGCAACTCGAATCCGGCTACTATTTTTTTATTTTTAATTTATATTAATACACTAGTGCTTGACTGCAATCCCACCTGATAGTAAGCAATGATGCAATCGTTGATGATAAAGCGCGCTGGTTTATTAAGAGTCTAGTTATCTCAAAAAAACTGAGTGGATACGAAGGAAGACGGCTGTTGAGCGAGGTGATGCAATGTTATACCCAACAACACGACCAACGATGTTGCGCCAGAGGGAAATTGATCTGGAGACCTTCCACGACCCAACTGCCGCCAAGACACTACATTTAGCGCATGGTAACACAACTGCTCAGACCTATCCTCCGTACGGCTTCACCAGACATCATGCCGGAACACGACGAATCGCTTGGCGGCAAGACTTTGTCTGGTGGGTGGTAACTTCTGCCGGCAGCCATCCTGCGAAAGTCGTCACTCCTAGCCTGAGGGCACTTTACGTTCACCAATACGTGGTCTTCACTCAAGAACACGTTTTAAGTTTGTGCCTGGTTGATAATAATAGGCTCGTTCTCTATTACATGGGATTTACAATTCAAAACATGTTAAGCTGTTGGTTTCGCCTGTTATTCTTGGATGTTTGCCAGTTGTTATGGGTACCTACTCAACAGCTCGACAGTTTGACAACCAGTCTTTCCATTGTATTGATATTTTTTTTTTAATAATTATAAACTAGTTTTGGCGGGAAAGTCAAGCTGAGTGTCACGCTCGTTTTTCATTGGACTTTTAAAATTATTTATGGTGTTGTTTACTAAATAAAAGTGCATGATTTATGTAGTATAAAGTGCATTTAGTAAATAGTTCATAAATAACAGTGAAATATCGCTGCATAGTGGCCACATCATGGCTTTTCCCCAAACCTCACACGTAATACGGGTCACGCGGCTGTCTTTTTCGACATGAATAATTCATAATTACGTGACATTGGCTAAATGCACAAACCATGCGAAGCCAAAAAATAAAGAAATAAATAAACTAGTGCTTGACCGCAATCAGCAAAATTCACTAAAAATACTTAGTGAGTAGGAAGGGATACGGCAGTTGAGCGAGGTGATGTATGTTTCCCAAAGGGCCATCGCCCAGCGGGCAGCGCGGGCCTACCGATCGGTAGGCTTCGCTTCGGCATGCGCTCTGGGGAGCACCCCGCCTTGGGAGCTCGAGGCCTGGGTGCTCGCCAGAGTGTACGAGTGGACGGCGGGACGCAGGGCGCTGGGCGAGCGTCCGGCCCCGGAGTTGAGGGAGGCCGTCCGCCGGGAGGCGAGGGACGCCATCGTCCAACATTGGACGCGCGACCTCGCCTCCGCGGTGTTCGGCCGTCGCACCCTCGACGCCATCGGGCCGGTCCTGAAGGACTGGCTCGACAGGCGTCACGGGACTCCTTCCGTCTGGTGCAGGTACTCTCCGGTCACGGCTGCTTCGGCAGGTACCTGCACCGGATAGGACGAGAGCAAACGCCGTCGTGCCACGGTTGCGGCGCGGCGGAGGACACGGCGGACCACACCCTCGCGGTGTGCCCGTCGTGGGCCGTGCCGCGCCGCGATCTTGTCGCGGCGGTAGGAGGGGACCTCTCGCTGCCCGCCGTCGTCAGAGCGATGGTGGGGAGCGAGGGGGCCTGGGCGGCGATGGCCTCCTTCTGCGAGGTCGTGATGTCGCAGAAGGAGGCCGCGGAGCGGGAGCGAGAGGAGGATCCCCTCGCTCCGGCGCTCCGTAGGCGGCGTAGGGGCAGGAGAAGGCGGGATTTCGCCCGCTTTCTCCCGCCCTGAGGTGAGCGGCGGGCGTGAGGCACGGGGGTGCCCGCGCCCGCCCTGCACCGCCCACCACGCGGGAGCCACGGCCCCTCTTTAAGAGGGGCAAATGAGGGCCCGCCTTCTTAGGCGGGTTTCGCCGGCGGGGGAGAGGTAGCTGAGGCTGTGCTAGTTTCCCACTCCCCCGCCACTATGGCGATGCCGGAGTTGCGCTGGGGTTTTTAGTGGGTATACCGGGAGGCTCTCTCCCGGGGAGTCCCACATACCCCTCCCGTCCCCCGACGGGTGGGGATGCGTAATTGACATTTTCCCCAGCGAGAACAAAAAAAAAAAAAAAAAGGTGATGTATGTTTCCGTGTGCAGTTTCTGGCCTGCCATCGGACGCGTCCCCAGGTGGCGGATAGGGGAACGGCCCCCAGATATGGGGGTTACCGGTTTACCGGCGCGGACCAAAACCAGAAGTGGGGACTGCTTCGGCGGTCACGCGCGGCGGGTCGGCCACCACTCCAGGTGGCTGACGTGACCCGAAGTCCGGGTCACCGTCGGGCAACCCGGTCTCCTCATTGAGAGGAGCTGGGGGCCCCGTTTGCCTCCGGGCAAACGATTGGGGCTAAGAGGAAGGACACCTCGCTAAAAAACCCTTGGCTGCTGCGTCTTCTCGCACACGAAGACGTACCCAGCCGGGCCCCTCCCTATGGAGGGCCCACTGTGGGCCTGCCTTCGGGCGGGAATCGCCGACGGGGGATTGGTCGTCAGGCATGCTATTTCCCATGACCCCGCCACTAAGGCGATGTCGGTGTGCCGCTGTTGGGTTTAGTGGGTATTCCCGGCTTCGGCTGGGCGAGTCCCACACACGCCCTTCGGGGTATGGTGCGTAAATGCATTCCCACAGCGTCAAAATAAAGGTGATGTATGTTAAACTCAACAACACGATCAACGATGCTGCGCCACAGGAAGATTAATCTGGAGATCCTCCACGACCAAACTCCCGACACAACAACATTTGGCGCAGCATAACCGGCACACATCGCAACACAACTGTTCAGACCCGTCCTCCGTATGGCTTCACCAGACATCATAACTAGGTTGTGGAACTCCAAGGAAGTGATAAGACGGAAAACCGCCCAACATAACGTTGGAAAAAGGCTGGGCAGACGACTTCTGAGGCTTCAGTACTTCGATGTTACATTAGACGTACCGCAGTATTTTTTTTTTTAATAATTATAAACTAGCACTTGACTCCAATCCCGCCTGATGGTATGTCAGTTTATTAAACCCATTCACTTAAAAAACTTAGTGAATAGAAAGAAAGACGGCAGTTGAGCGAGGTGATGCAAATTATTAAACCTAACAACACGGCCAACGATGCTACGCCAGAAGGATCTGGATGGAATTGATTGGATGGATTGGAATTGATCTGGATGGACAATGATCAAACTCCCGACACAACATCATTTGGTGCATCGTACCCGGCAAGCTTCACAACACAACTGCTCAGACCCGTCCTCCGTACGGCTTCACCAGACATCACGCCGGAACACGGCGAATCGCTTGACGGCAAGACTTTGTCTGGTGGTGTCTTTTTATAAGAATTACAGTAGAGGAAACTGCGGTATTACAACTGCGTGGAGTTTGTAAGTGCTACAGATGTACACCTCACTTCTGCTAAATACTTCTAGCTTCGTCTCCGAGTTAGGCCAAGCATTCAATTATTGGAAAATTGCCAGTAGCAGCCCTAAGATTGCACCCGTTTATTGTTAATTGGTTCAGTCACATAGATCAAAAATACCTAGCATAGACCTACTGAAAAATGGCCTTTACCTACTCAACATACCTGTACGTAGCAACCGCCAACCATAAATACCCGTGTTGAAATTTATACTCAGCATACAATAGAATCCAAAACAAACCTAAGCTCAACTCAAATAAAACAATAACTCAACACCAATTCAATTCCAACTTAATCATCTTCCAATTAGAGTTAACGCTCCAATGAGTGGCACTAAACACTTAATTAAATAACCTTTATTATTAAACCACTTAATCACAAGAAACGAGGCAGCGATGTAGCGGAAACAATCGTGGCCGGTATCAACGTCACGTTCGAATGAAAAATACAAGTGAACCCGACCTTTATTGGGGCCGCCACCCGACTTACCGCAGCGAGCGATTGAAGCATTAGCAGTGACGGGAATTGGTGTTTCTGCCTGATTGGAGAAGACTTGAGTGGGTACTCTTTCAGATGCAGATGAGTAGATTTATCAGGATTTTTTTCGGTAAATTAGATGTGACTGGGTTGAATTAAGGTGTGAGGATCGAAGATTTTTATTGTTTAACTAGCTTTCCGCCCGCAGCTTCGCCCGCGTGTAATTCGGTTATATCACGCTTTTCAGATTTTCCTAGGGAATATCAAATTTTTCCGGGATAAAAAGTACCCTATTATTTAGTCCGTACTTCTAACTTTACGTCTGCAAAATTTCAAAGCAATCGGTTTAGTAGTTATGGCGTGAAAGCGGAACAAACAAACAAACAAATTCACTTTCCGATTTATAATGTTAGTAAGGTTTTCTGTGAAGTTATGATATTTATTTTCTCCCTTAGTAGTTACATGTGCGTGTGTGTGTGTGTGTGGTTAAAAACTGTTAAAAATTTAACAGTTTTTAACTGCACATTAATGAAGTGTTTAGTGCTACACACACACACACGAAAATAGGCTGTGATCAAGTCTAAACTGAAACCAGACATTAAAGTCGTTTACAAAAGAAATGTTGTTTTCAAAGACATTAAAATTATATTTACAAGTTGTTTTCTAAGTTTTGGATGTGGAAAAAGCATTATATTCACGTGGTCGACCCGACACCGTGGCCGCTGCAATGATACAATATGTAAAGAAAACCCAAATAAAATTTGTAACATTACATAATCATTATAATAACAATAGTAATGAATATAATCTTTTTTGCCCGCGAATTACCTCCAACTTCCCCAATTTTTGGTATTTCTTTTAAAAAAGTGATACCACTTTTTTGATGAATGAATGAATGTACAATACTGGCGGCATGTTGTTTGGAAGCGTGCCCTGCCCTCCGTCGCCCGCGTATGTATTGCCCTGTAATGTACTTCCTTGTCCGAAATAATATTTTTTTTACGGGGTACTTTATTTAAGTTAAGCCAGGCTTTCTAGGCATTAGTAGAATCAGTTATCGATACCTAACAATACCTTCACGGATCGGACAGGGTTTTCTTTACATATTGTGTAAATGTATACATGTGTATGTGTGTGCGAGTTCGATTCCAGGTCAGGCAAGTACTAATGTAACTTTTTAAAATTTTATGTACTTTCTAAGTATATCTTGGACATCAATGACTGATTACAAGGTCAAGGCAAACGTCTTGACCGCTCATTGTTCCGTTCGGTCGAAACGATCCCAACTAGTCGCAATCATTTGACAAAAATGTGTTCGCCGATGAGGGGGCTGGTCTTTAAGGCTAAAATCGCCAACCCGCATTGAACAAGCGCGGTGATTACGCTCAATCCTTCTCTGTTTTAGAGGAGACCTGTGCCCAGCAGTGGGATGATAAAAAGGTTGATGATGATGATGATGACGTGTATGTATTTAATGGTATAAATTGATACGTTAGTGATTTCAGTTTTCACTTCTGTTGGTCAGTCCCACTTGACTTTTACAGCCCAGATGTAGGTAATAGTCCTTCCTTTTTTTTTTACGAGTGGAAATGCCTTTACGCACCATACCCGCCCCTAGCTAGGCGACGAGCGTGTATGGGACTCGCCCGGCCGAAGCCGGGAATACCCACTAAAACCACTCGGTTACCCTCGGGCCCTGCGTTGAGAGTGACACGGGATCGGCCCGAAGGCCTAGTCACCGTGCCACTCTCAGGGCTTACCGGCCTTGTTAGGGCCGGTTTCCGCGCCAAAAGGGGATTACCCGGATACCGGAGTAATCCTCAGACGTGGTGACCGGTGCAATGCGCGTGCAGGAGCTACCCACACACGCTGGTCACACTCCGGGGCTAAAGGAGACGGGGGTTCGTCCCTCACCTTCTTCGCCCCAGGTAATAGTCCTTCCTAGATTTAGAATCATATTATGCTGAATTTATGGTAGCTTACGCACTGGTTCAAATCAACACTACCAATAGGGATGGGTTTCATTTTGACAGTTCATTGCATTATTTACCTTGTTGAGTGGACACTGTTTCGAACATATGGAGCAATGGATTAACAATGTGCTTCAAAATGATTCAATTTGACAGTAACCGTGTTGCGTAATAGGGTATTTGACTAAAAGAACTAATTAGTCCGTCAGTCAGATTTCCAAAAAAAATACTAGACACGTATTTTTTCTTTAGTCATATAAACAAAAGTTTGAAGACGACACAGTGCGTTGAAAACACGTGTGACATCACTGGACGCTACACTTTTTAGCGATCAGTGACGTCACCAGCCACCACTCCTGATCTTTGATGCCTTTTATATTTGTCAATCTTTATTGATTTGATAAAACAAAATATACGTATCCAATATTTTTCTATAATCTGAATGAGGGACTAATTAGTTTTTTTTTTTTTTTTGTCTCATACCCTATTAGGCTGCTGTATACATTTACTTTATGAAAGCTACTGCTGATTTAGAAAAAAGCTGCACTACACCGGTAACATAGATTTTTTTAGGCTTTGACCTTGCCGACGGGCAAAGGACCCGGGGAGTCTAGCGTCCGTCACATGGACAGAGTTGACGTTGTGACGCGTTTGCGCACGCCACTCAGTAGGACTAGTATGAGTTTTCAATACGAAACTCGTTCGTTGATAACGAGCCCGTTTGGCGCTCTCATTGGTTGAGAGCTCTTACGACCTTGAAGCGGGCCAATCGCTGAGTCAAACGCGCTCGATATCGACGAACGAGTTTCGTAATGAAAACTTATACTAGGCCTACAGGTGAGGAGAGCGCCTGCTGAGGGCTGCTCAGGCGAGTAGAGTCCTGTCGAACTCGCGACGACGGCTCAAGGCCTACGTGTAAATACAGTAACTCTCGAGTTATAGATACACGCCCAGTGAGGGCTGCTTTATATAAAAACGTGCTCTATTTTTTTGTAGTGTAATCTATACTAATATACAATATGTAAAGAAAACCCTGTCCGATCCGTGAAGGTATTGCTAGGTTTCGATAACTGATTCTACTAATGGATACAAATTCGGGCTAAATTTAAAAAAAGCATCCCCCTAAAAAAATAAATATTATTTCGCAAAAAGAGGTAACTTAATACATGTGCGGTAAGCAACCCTTCCGCGGGCGGCGGGGGGCAGGGCACGTGGCACGTAGTCGCATCGCTATTCGCTCATGATAATACCGATGTTGTCACTTTTTTTAAAAATACCAAATTTCGGGGAAGTTGGAATGAATTCGCGAAAAAAAAAGATTATTTCAAAATGCATTAGTATTGATTCTATGATGATTACGTAAAATTTTATATTATATTTGGTCAAGTGTTTACCAAACCTTTTTTATCCTTATGGATCGGACAGGGTTTCCTATACATATTGTATAAAGCTGAAGAGTTTATTTGTTTGTTTGTTTGAACGCGCTAATCTCAGGAACTACTGGTCCGATTTGACAATTTTTTTTGTGTTGGATAGCCCATTAATCCAGGAAAGCTTTAGGCTATATAACATCACGCTGCGACCAATTGGAGCGGAGCATAACGAAACCACGCGAACGAAGTCGCTGGCGGCCGCTAGTTAAAATATAAAGTATCTTCGTGTGTTAACAAATTATTTTACAAAATAAATAATTCCCAAAAGTAATAGAAGCTAGACGGTCTATCCCGTCATAGAGAAAGAAAGATATGATGAATGAAAGAAAGAGATAGTATGAGGAATAAAAGTACTAGGGGCATACAAGCGAGAACTGGAATGAATGAGTAGAAATTTAATAGCACAAAAATGACTCCGATTATGTTGGAGGAAAATTGTAATTATAAAAAAGGGCCTGCCGGGGGTAATGTAGAATTGGGAGGACCCGGTACCCCAGGTCTATATCATCATCATCATCATCATTTCAGCCGAAAGACGTCCACTGCTGGACATAGGCCTCCCCCAAGGTTCTCCACGACGACCGGTCCTGCGCCTCCCGCATCCAGCGGTTTTCCGCGACCTTCACCAGGGCGTCGGTCCACCTTGTCGGGGGCCTACCCACGCTACGTCTTCCGGTGCGTGGTCGCCACTCGAGAACCCGTCGACCCCATCGGGCATCGGTCCTACGGGCAATGTGACCAGCCCATTGCCACTTCAGTGTTGCAATTCTCCGGGCTATGTCGGTTACTCTCGTTCTTCTGCGGATCTCCTCATTCCCAGGTCTATATACCTGCCCAAAAAAAAAAAAAGATTCTGATGACCTTACCAGGACCCATTTAAAACATGAAAGTAGCCCTCCGTATTATTTAGACAGGTGTGGGTAAGTAACAATAGCAGCACCGGTTAAGCTACGCTTGCCGCAGTTTGTCCATGGATGGGTGACCATATATTACATACCAAAATCCTATCTGCTTCAGAAAGTACGTACAGTTGTCGATCCGGGGTGTCAATCATATATATGTATATATAATATGAAATAAAATGGAATTAAATCGTTTATTAAGCAAGTACGATCACTGATCACTTTTACAGATTTTTAGATGAAGCCGGCATTACCTAACTGACTACCTCTAAGAAGAAATAGCCAAAACAAACTCAGGGATCATTGTCTTTTTTCAAGTCCAGACATTAAAAATGAAAATGTTTACATTAATTTACGTTATAATTACGCATACTGCTCTATTTATATATGTCGTGGATAACGATATCATTTTAATAAAAGTTGCTCATTTGACTTACATACTGGTGGGGCAAACGCTGTGACGTTATTTTGTAATGGCGGCACGTCCTGACTTGATATGACTGTCACATTAAACCCTTATAGACAGCTTCGTCAACCCCGTCAGAAACCAGTAATTAAAAAAAAACATTGCCCCACACTATGCTCTATTACTCTTGTATCGTGAGTGTGTTTATAAACATTTATACTTACATAGACAAATAGCCAGAACCGGAACAACTACTTGTAGGTCATACAAACATTTGTTCCGTACGGGGATCGAACCCGTAATACGCAGCACAGCAGTCGACCGCTCAGCCACTACACCGTATCGTCTGACATCAAATATGCCATAGGATATTGTATTACCGTTTGTCGGGCTCGACAAGAAAAACATATGTTTCTGACCAGGTTTCAAATGATCAGATTTTATGTATCTGGCTCGATATAGGATAGGAAGTTTGGTATTTACGGAATTCAGGAATCAAGGGATCACCTCAGCGGGCCATAAACAGTCGTATTTTCACAATATATTTGAGTTCTTTACATCGCGCGTTGATATTTTTGCCGGCCAGTCATGCTTCGTTTTTAATTCTCATATTTCTTGTTGATATAACAACAGATTCCAGAACTCTACGTGCGCAACTATGACTCGTACTTGGCCGGTCTTATACAATATGTAAAGAAAACCCTGTCCGATCCGTAAAGGTATTGTTAGGTATCAATAACTGATTCTACTAATCGATACAAAACCGGGCTAAACTTAAAAAAAATCCCCCTAAAAAATAAATATTATTTCGTAAAAAGAGGTAACTTAATACATGTGCGTTAAGCACCCTTCCGCGTGCGGCGGGCGGCAGGGCACGCGGCACGTGGTCGCATCGCTATTCGCTCATAATAATACAGGTGTTGTCACTTTTTTAAAAATTACCAAATTTCGGGGAAGTTGGAATTAATTCGCGGGAAAAAAAGATTATTTCAAAATTCATTAGTATTATTTCTATGATAATTACGTAAAATTTTATATTATATTTGGTCATATGTTTACCTAACCTTTATTATCCTTATGGGTCGGACGGGGTTTTCTTAACATATTGTATAACTTGGTTTTTTATTGTTCAGTTTGTAATCTTCCTATACGAGTCCCAATAAACACATTTTCATTCGACTTTTTTTGTATTACTAAAACGCTAAAGTTAAAGCCGAGGCCAACTAAAAGAGACCATTAATAATCCCAGCCATATTTCTCCCCCGACACCTAAAATGAGTCTTTTAGCGAATATTTGTTCATATAATCCCCTAAACATATCATAAGTATCACGGTAAGTGCTTACTTGGAAAGTTTAGCCAATGAACGTGGAACTTTACCCATATATTTGAACCTCTCGCTGCCGAAGATGTTCCCAGCAAAACAGTCTCGGGAAATATTTTGGAATTCACTCATCGTATTTTAGGATAAGACTAGCGAATCGCTAATGCTTTTCTTGCGATATTTCGTACAACATTGGACAAAAAGAAGGACAAACAACATATTTGCAAGAACCCTTTTAAAAAACCAAGATTTTGAGAAAGAAGGAAGCTTCTAGCATTGCTACAATAGCCTTGAAGACACTTAAATTTTATTATCTATTTATTATTTTGTCTGGTAATTATTCTAATCTTTATTATTTATTTGAAAAGTATTCTTCTGTATTATTAGTCAGTTAAAACTCTGAATGAAGGATTTGTGTTAAATTTACAACGAAGTTCGATATCAAATAAAAACCTGAATAGTAAGGTTAATATAAATTCAAGTACATTACTATGAGCGTGTCTGAATACCGTCTCGTCGTTTTTGTGAATTTCAGTGAGCAAGCCCGCATGCCACAGTGCCCACTTATGGCGAGTTGCCGCGTGTTTTGAGGGCAAACAAATTTTCTCAACATACCTGGGTTTTAAAGCTTTAATAGAACGGTATTTTCTTTTCACATACTATCCATTCCTATTTAATAAATTGAAACAGAATATTTCTAGAATAAAATTGTTGGACATTCAGATAACTCTTTAGCCTTAATCCGTACTTTTATAGGTTTTATTTCTACGCTAGCTTTTGTCAGTGTGAATATCGGAATTTATACCACGGCAATGTACTACCGGGGTAAAAAGTATTTTAAGGTTTTATCTGCGTATTTTGTAACTGTAAAAGTAACTAATATATTATATAAACTTTCATATTTATAGATTTATTATAAGAACTAGGCTACCTATTGTTATGGGCTAGGGGTATTAAAACGCCGGTTAAGGGTTGTAACAAGGTTTTGACAAGTAGAACGTAGCTGATGTCGCACCGAAGTCTTCCCTTACGTCCACGAAGTCCGTGTCGCACATACGCAATAATACTATAGATGTTACTTCATGCAGTCCTCGAAGTTCTCGTTACAGTTGTCGCAGTAAGTATTCTCAAAGATCGCTTCTTAACTGTCGCTTGTTTCGTCTCGGTAGTCGAATGCAGACTGCCTGCGGGCTGGCGGCACGGGGCTTTATAAAAATCAGCTAATCGAACATTCCAGACCCGTCTAGAACCAATAATAATAGCGCATAATTTCGAGTACGTTCGGTAGGTTTTTCGATGTCGACACTTCATTGACAAAATTGATGAAACCTGTACTATTCGATAGGCTATCCTAGGTATAGCAATGCGTTTTTATATCGCACCTCCACTATGCCTAGGTCTCAAGATACAGAGCTTAAAAGATACGTACTGTATATAACGCAATATTGAACCTTATGCCATCGACATAAGGTACATTCGTAACACTACTATAACCGAACTTGCAATTGCATTATCTAACACTTGGAGGAAAAGTTCATGCAATTGAAATTTAAACTAACATTTAAAAAACAAGCTTTGGGAAAGGAAGGAAATCTTCAAGCTTACTACTCTAACCTTGAAGACACTTCAATACTCGTGCTGCGGGTACACAAACCTCTGCTTCGTGAGAGTGGGACGTATCCACCACGCAGGGTATCAGTCATCATCATTAGCATCATTTCAGACAAAAGACGTCAACTCCTGAACAAAGGCCTCCCCCAAGAATCTCCACGACGACGGGTCCTTCGCCTCATGCATCCAGCGGTTTCACCAGGACGTCAGTCTACCTTGTCGGGGGCCTACACACACTGCGTCTTCTTCTCCCAGGATACCAGTGCGGGATGGTAAATGTTAAATTTGATTGTTTAGTTCCAGGACATGCTGATTTCTTTATGATGATTCACCGTTTTGAGATCTGTGGTGATGAAATTAAGGAAGATATATGTAAACTACAAAGACGATTGACAGTTCTTTCACAGTTATAAAATGTGTGGTGGTAGTGTATATCGAAACGTGGTCGCTCACAATGAGCCTCATACGAAGGCTCAGAGTCACACAAAGGGCCATGGAAAGAGCTATGCTCGGAGTTTCTCTGCGTGATCGAATCAGAAATGAGGAAGTCACCGACATAGCTCTGCGAGTCGCTAAACTTAAGTGGCAGTGGGTGGGGCACATTGCTCGTAGAACCGATGGCCGATGGGGCAGTAAGGTTCTGGAGTGGCGGCCACGTATTGGAAGACGCAGCGTAGGGAGGCCCCCAACAAGGTGGACCGATGACCTAGTGAAGGTCGCGGGAAGCCGATGGATGCAGGCAGCATGGGTGAGGCAGGGGGGGTTGACCTCGCCCAGCCTTTTTAACTTGTACATAGACCGGCTGGTTGGTGAGCTGAGTAGCACTCTGGTTGGTTGTTCTGTTGATGGCAAAATAATTAACAACATAAGCTATGCTGATGACATGGTGCTGCTCAACCCATCAATCTGTGGACTAAGGAAGTTAGTGGCCGTGTGTGAGAGGTATGCGGCCCATGGCTTGAGGTATAATGCCACTAAAAGTGTTATTATGGTTTTTAAAGTTCGTAATAATACACCCACCAATATACCTCCGGTGATGTTACAAGGAACACCATTAAAAGTGGTCTCTCAATTTAAATACCTCGGTCATGTGGTGACGGATTCTCTCACAGATGACCAAGATATAGATAGGGAGCGCAGGGCGTTGGCAGCCCGATGCAACACGCTTGTTCGCAGGTTTGCGCGGTGTACTGAGCAGGTAAAACTGACGCTCTTTAGAGCTTACTGCCAGTCGTTTTTCTCGTGCAGCTTGTGGGTTAGGTATACGCAGAAGGCTTACAACGTTCTGCGCGTCCAGTACAATAATGCGCTGAGGATGTTGTTGGGGCTGCCTCGATTTTGCAGTGCATCAGGCATGTTCGCGGAAGCGCGAATTGATAACTTTTATGCCATCATACGCAAAGGGTGTGCTTCGATGTTGCGGCGATTTCGGCCCAAACAGTATCCTTGCTACACTGGCGGACAAGGTCGACGGACCTTTTATTAGGCTCTGGGCGGACAGACATGTGCGCGCACACATTCATGTCGCCAACTGATGTTGAACTCTGTTTCTCTTTTTACTAACATTTTTTTTTTTTATAAATTATAAACCAGCGCTTGACCGCAATCCCGCCTGATGGTAAGCAGTGATGCGATCGTTGATGGTAAAGCGCGCTAGTTTATTAAGAGCCTATTCACTCTAGCCTTGAAGACACTCAAATTGTAATTTGACGGAAACACCGACGCCGGCAAATTGTTCCAGTCCCTCGATGTACGCGGTATAAAGGAGGAAGCAAAACGCTTCGTCCGGATCGCAGTGGTGTCAACAACGTAAGGGTGGAAACTCGCCGTACGACGGGTCGTCCGATGATGGAACGGAGATGGGGGAATTAAGTCATGCAATTCCTTTGCACACTCACCAGAATGCATCCTATAGAAGACCGAAAGGCTGGCTACTCTACGCCTGTGCTCCAGGCTTTGCAGACCGTTTCGAGTTAAGTCTGGGTCGCCAATCAGCCTCTTCGCACGCCTCTCCACCGAATCCAAAGCGGCAAGGTGACACTTCGCAGCACCAGCCCAAATGTGGCTGCAGTACTCCACACACGAGCGGACCTGTGCTTTGTATAAAATTAGAAGCTGCCCTGGTGTGAAGTACCGCCGGACTTTCGCGATGACGCCTAGTTTTCTGGCAGCCACCCCGGCCTTGGACTCAATGAACCGCCCAAAGTTAAGGCTCGAGGAAATCTCAACTCCCAAAAGCTGAAGGCGGTCGGTACACTCCAAGGATACATTCTGAAAAGTAGGAGCCAAGGTAAACTGGCTCCTTTTGGCGGTGAAAAGACACGCCTGTGTTTTTTTTTTTTTAACTAACAATATATGGGCCTTGCCTGAAATAAAGAATTTGAATTTTGAATTTGAATTTGTCCAGCAGTGGACATCCATAGGCTGAAGAAGAAGAAAAAGAAGTGTATATTGTTAGAGGGTTTTATGATTTCTATTGAACAACAAACAGATATTTTTGTACGTACATATCTTGCGCCTTTTCGCGCCTACAATCCACGGTGCCTCGAGTCGAAGATTCCGCACCGGTGCCTCCGACGTTTGTGTCTTCGAAGTATGCACGCCCGCACCCGTTTTATGGAAATAAACGGCAACAAATTTTCTATGTAGATATAATCTTCTCAAGGTTGCCGACGACACGCCGTAAGACGAAGTGACGTCAGACAGGTTACAAAGTTACCCTACAGCGTTGGAGAACTCCCAACTCAGTGATGTTATTACTGTTACCTTTTCATAAGGAATTTACGAGGAAAATGCTATTCATGTTCAATTTATTTGATACTTAAAAAAGTATCGCTTAGTTTTCTCGATAGTAGGGTATAACATTGACTGCCGGCAGAAGTTACCACCCACCAGACAAAGTCCCTACTAGATATTGTGTACCTATCTATTGTTTGTTTATGTGATTAAAAGACAGAAGAAAGCATTTTTATTGCTTTATTATTAAGATTTTTGTGGGTCAGGTCTTTATGTTAATTGTTGCAAGTCATTTTAAACAGTGCTATTCAAAAACACTGAAACGCAGGCTGAATCCTACGAGATTTATCAAAATAATGTACTAAATATTGTACACATTGAAAAGGTCTACCAAAAAGCCCGCGATGGTATATGACTATCACTTATGGATATCCCACAATAACATTTTTCGTCATTTACTTTTTACGTCAAATACCGGCTAACTTTCGAAGTGATTTTAACCAATACGGTATTAATCCTTATCCAATTTAATACCTTAAATACATTGTTGATCTATATCGTGCTTTACAATATATGACTTAAATGAATAATTTCGAATATGTTATAGATTTAAAAATTGCCTGGTGACGCCGTTGCGGCGGTACACGGCGCGGCATCCGCGGCGGTTTTTTAAACACCGTTCAAAGTTTTTCTGTAGTGTATTTAGTATCAGCATTGCATCCGTGCGAAGCCGGGGTGGGTCCCTAGTATAGGTATTATATAACCTAATTGACATTTCGAAATGTAGTGTAACCGACCATCGGCGGGAATATACACAAAGAAACGTCATAATTAAAACACTTACAACACAATCTAACCACCGCTACATCATCTTCAGCTAAAATACGACGAATCTTTTACCACAAAGAATAAAAAAGTACAATATATATATACAAATCCATTACAAAGTTTGTAAGCAAAACACAATTCTAGAAATTTGAATCAACGCAAAGTGTCTGCTAACAAAAGGAATTTAATCTTCGAGCGTCCTGTGAAAAACTGTGCCCGGAGCGGAACAACGGGGCTTGCGGTAGGGCTGCGACTTAGTGACGACTTTGCTACTTTTTTCTGTTTAGTTGTGAACAAAAATGACATAGAACTGGAAAGGAATCAGGGCCCTTATTGTCAATGGCCACTTTATGATTCCTTATTATGAAAGAACATCAATTGCTTGGTTAATCACGACAATACATTAATTACACACATCAAAAGTGTCTAGGGATCAACATATATTTTTGCAATAACTTTTCTCCTGATTGATATTAATTAAAATTTTCTTTAAGGATTCATCAAATAAAGTGTTTTCGTTTGTCACAGTAACGATAAACCAAGTCACCTTTGCATTAATAAAGAAATTTGCCATTTTCCTAATAAAGGGATATTTGACATTTGAACCACTAACACAAAAGTTCGAAAAAAAGACTGAAATAACAGTTTTCTCTAAAATTTTATTGGGTAACTTAAACAATTAATAATCCGTGTTTCTACCGCGAACACTAACAACACAAGAACATCAGTTTGGCATACTCAAAATGAGTTCATCCAAATCACGCTGTGGAATGGCCGCCCATGTTCGTTGCAACAACAAAAAAAGGTCTTCTTGCGACTGGATACCCTCCATATTCGGCAGAGCTCTTCTCTGTAGCATATCCCATGCATGCTTAATCGGGTTCAAGTCTGGCGACTGAGCAGGCCAGGGCAGGACATTGATGTTAGCTGCGGCGAGAGTCTGTCTTACAACTCTTGCGGTGTGCGGTCGTGCATTATCATGCATTAACTGAAATAAGGGACCGATTTGCACTTGTAGAGGAACGATGACGTCTGATACAATCGTCTCAGCATAAATTTGAGCGTTGAGGTTGCCTCTGATCCAAATCAACTCAGTTCTTCCGCCGATCCAAATACCCGCCCATACCATGATTCATGTTCCACCACTATATGGATGGACTTCCTGGCAGGATTTTAATCGCTGTTGGCGTCCAGGGGTTCTCCAGTGTCGTATAGGTCTTGTATCCGGTCTCATACCAAAACGAGACTCATCAGAAAAGCACACGAAACGCCATTGTTCTTCTGCCCAATTTATGTGTTCAAGAGCCCATTGATATCGAATCCTACGATTGTGCATTGCTATAGGTGGTACCCGTAGCGGTCTTCGGGAATGGAGGTTCACTTCATGCAAGCGGTTTCTGACTGTTTGATCGCTAATTAAGTTCCCTGAAGAGTGATGAAGCCTCACGGCTAACATCATGGCGGTTATTGTTGGAGCTCTTCGAGTTAAGATTTGAATGTATCGGTCTTGTCTCCGTGTGGTGCAGTGATACCGTCCTCCATGGCGCTCAGCCACGGTACCAGTGCTTCGGTAACGTGTCCAAAGTCGACTGATAACACTCTGACTTGTATTCAGAGCTAAAGCCACAGTACGTTGCCGGGAACCAGCTTCTATCATTCCCACGGCTCTGAGCATTTCTTCCCTGCTTAAATGACGTCGCCGCTCCATAATAACGTTGGTTTTAATCAGTAGTAGGGAAACAGTAGCACTAATAATGTCTTCAATGCGTTGTATGTTTTTATAGGGAAAATATTGACAGCGGATTTTCATCTTTTACTCGAATTTGATTCACAGTTCCTGATTCAAATTATGAAATGCACCAAAAAGGATCCATATAAATTTATAAAATCATAAATTTATTACAAAGCCACATCTCAATCTCAAGAAATCCGCATAAAAATGCTTGATCCCTAGACACTTTTGATGTGTGTATTTACATTTATTTATACGACAATACATAAAATTATTCTTAATGAAAACACGCAAAAATGAAGGTAAAGTTGACGTGCTTTGACCGTTCTTGAACCGTGTAGTAAGGTGAAAGTAAGGTGGGACGCCCTCAGGCTAGGTTCGCTCGACCCGGACGCCTCTCCCTGGCAACCATGGTGCGAGCCATGGTTGAAAGCGAGAGTGCATGGGAGGCTGCCGCCGGAGAGGGAGCGGGAAGAGGATGCTCTTACCGCTCCCCTCCGGCGTAGACGGGCGGGGCGAAGAAGGCGGGGGACGAACCCCCGTCTCCTTTAGCCCCAGAGTGTGACCAGCGCGTGTGGGTAGCCCCCGCACGCGCATTGCACCGGTCACCACGTCTGGGGATTACTCCGGTTACCGGGTAATAAAAAAAAAAAAAAAGGTTCCCTCGAAAAAAATATGTACAGTTGACATTTCCATTCTTTGTCATTGACAACATTGTATTGACGTGATCCGGACATGGAACGATTTTGTGGGAAATAATAACTACCATTTGGAATTGGGCCCAGATAAGGGTTCTTATATGATTTCTCAATTAAAGCGTCTTTAAAGTTAAAAATGATTATACAAAACTGACTAAACGCCAGGTGTTTTCTGTTTTAGGGTGATGCCGAGATAAAAATGGCAAATGCTATATAAGGGAGAGATAACTAAATGAAAAAAAAGACGGAGTATTTATTACAACTCGTAAGGTACGTTGGGTTAAGATCGGCCCTGGGGTAAGAACGTACAAATCAAATACGCCATTTATTTGGCTTTATTTATTAATGCTAGCTAAATGTACCTAGCATTAAAAAAATAAAGCCATGCTAGCTAAGTATGATTGATTTGTACGTTCTTACCCCAAGGCCGATCTTACCCCAACGCACTTTATAGGAAGCGCATAACCTAAAATAATCTGTCAAAAAAAATCATAGTCTTTGGTGGTGTATTATATGCTTATTCTTTACATTAATAACAAAATAAATGTTGCAATTTTTTTTGTGTAAAACGTATAATGTAGAGAAATATTTAGAAGTATAAGCAAATACCATTACCCAATGCAAATAGAATGTAAGGAACTGGTCATCGGGTGCGATATTTACCGATGTGTAACGATGGATCAGAACCCTTTTCAACAGATTTAGTAGTATCGGTTTCCCTTAATGGAAACAACACGCCCGCACTTGGCCGGCGCGGTGGACCACAACTCACACCCTCAAGAGGACGCCTGTTCCTAACAGTGGGCATATTTTAATGTTGTGTACGTTTCCCGAAGAAAACAAAGACTGTATACAAAACCATGCCACAATTAAATTCGCACGAAAACGGCGTCTCAAAAACAGATTATTTATTGTAAAAATTGTTAGGTACATTGTTTTCGACAACGGAAATTAATTTTAATAACAAAATGAATTTGCGGATTGCAAACACTTGGTTTTGGAACCTATCCCAAAAAATCAATACGAGTCAAAATAGTAGTTTATGAAACTGTTACATAATGAGGGATATTATGCACGAGTGTGAGTTTAAAAAACGAGCAAAGCGAGTTTTTTAATAGTATCACACGAGTGTGTAATACCTAATTATGTACAGTTTCAACACTACTTTATCTAATCTCATACATTGTATTGAATATATGAAATAAAAGATAGAGATTGATACAGTTTATTTATTGGTTATTATAAGTGTTAACATTTTGTATATTACAATTATGAAACTGAATATGGAATTGTGTTGCGTTGGCGTTAGACGCACTCGCACTTGGTGTAGGTGCAACTGGTACATTAATATTGATTTCATTTCTATTATTTTCTATGGCGTTTAGAATTGAGTTAGACACCAATATTTTGTTTGTCATGGATTCATCTATATAGCCTTCTGCCACGGCTGTCGATTTCCATCCGCCGTGGCGCTTTAGCGTAGTGATATTCCCACCGGCGTCAATAAGTAGGGTCGCAGAAGGGCGTCTTAAGCAATGTCCAGTATACTGCTCTGAACTTGGAAGTTGTAGATAATCGGCTATAGTTTTACCTAAAGTTCCAAATTTGTTGATGCCAACTCTCTGTTGTGTGCATTTTCCACGTTGGTAATTTAAAAAGAAACAGGATTTTTACAAGAAACGGGCCGTAGATCCATGTATTCTTTACATATGCGTACGTATTTTCCTGTAATACTAAACGAGAGGTCTTGTTTATTTTTTGTATTACGAATTGTTATACTAATATTGTGTTTTCGTAAACTTCCACATCCTGAAATTGCAAATTGTAGAGTTCTTATCTCCGACAGGCACCCATAATACCGAAAATAAGTGCAGTCTGGAACAAATGATAATAAAAATTTTGAATACAAGCAAGAACAAGAAACGCGCTAATACAATTTCACTTTAATATAACTAAAATCCAAATATTTATTTATAAATAGGGACCTTCGTTAAAAGATAGTCGCGTCCAAGAGCTTTATTTAGGAATGTATATTTTAATTGTTCATATGTAAACGTTTTCGCTTTCTTCCCTTTAAATCCTTAAGATTTTCTTTTCAAAATTACAATCAATTTTGTAAATTTCGATATATCAACTTGGTTATATATGTTTAAAGTACTCTTTAGCATTGAATACTTAGACCACAGCGACGAACATTTAAAACTTTCAGACAGTTCTTGAAAATATGCCAATAAAACATTTTCTGAGAACAAAGTAGCACTTTTATTCATTTTCCATGTTAAAAAATCTTGATAACATTTATCTGATAATTTTATTGACTTAATTGGTAATAAATTAAGACTGACTGCTGTCGCAGCCTCTAAAAGAAAGAAACAGTGTTTTTTGTAACTCCGCCCGATATGGAGTTACAAAAAACACTTTTTCTTTCTTTTAACTAATCGCATCGACCGGTCGCAATGTTGCAGACAGCCTAACCCTTCATTACCCGCGCTCAGTTACGGCACACAACTGCATTGTTGAAAGCCGTAAGTAAAGCCCTGTCATCTGCGTCCATTGTGCTGGTATGTCCTATTTATACGATCAACATGTGTGAATGATCATCCTGTAATTGATTTTAACAATGTCGGAAGTGACACGTCACTTTTTTTTTTTTAATAGTTATGAACTAGCGCTTGACCGCAATCCCGCCTGACGGTAAGCAGTGATGCGATTGTTGATGGTAAAGCGCGCTAGTTTATTAAGAGCCTAATCACTCAGAAAAACTGAGCGAATAGGAAGGAAAACGGCAGTTGAGCGAGGTGATGTAATGTTAACCCAACAACACGACCAACGATGCTGCGTCAAAGGGAGATTGATCTAAAGACCCTTCACGACCAAACCCCCAACACAACAACATTTGGCGCATCGTACCCGGCACACATTGCAACACAACTGCTCAGACCCGTCCTCCGTACGGCTTCACCAGACATCATGCCGGAACACTACAAATGAACACTCAGAAAAACTGAGCGAATAGGAAGGAAGACGGCAGTGACGGCAGAAGAGGTGATGCAATGTTAAACCCAAGACCAACACGGCCAACGATGCTGCGCGAAAGAGAGATTGATCTGGAGACTCCCCACGACTAAACTGCCGACATAGCAACATTTGGCGCATCGTACCCTGCACACATCGCAACACAACTGCTCAGACCGGTCCTCCGTACGGCTTCACCAGACATCATGCCGGAACACGACAAATCGCTTGGCGGAAAGACTTTGTCTGGTGGGTGGTAACTTCTGCCGGCAGCCTACCACCGAGCGGCACTTTGCGGCAAAATTGCAATTGATGAGGCTTCTTCATACATACATTATAAGCCTATATTCTTCCCACGTCTGGGACACAGACCACCTCTCGGTGAAAGGGAGTGGGCCGTAATCTACCACGCGGGCCCAGTGCCGATAAATGTCAGGGTTGATAAATGTCACATGTCCTCGAAGTTTTTGCCTCTAGGACATGCTGGTTTCTTCACGATGTTTTCCTTCCCCGTTTTGAGAGCATTGGTGATGAAATACTTACACAAAGTCTGACGGGGCTCACACCTATGATCTACAGCTTGTAAGTCGCGGCCGACCGGTGTGGAAGTGCAAGGTACCAGTGTAGAACAAAAGTGTAGGAGAAGTCGAAACATTGACACTCATTCATTCACACGGGAACGGGATAAAAAAGATGTCCTATCACCTTCTTCCAGCTTAGTTACCTCCCTACTAATTTTCAGCCAAATCGGTTCAGCAGTTCTTGAGTTATAAATAGTGTAATTAACACGACTTTCTTTTATATATCGCACCTTTAGAACAATAGAGACCTAATTCGAAATTTGAAGATTTCAATGTTGATATTTTGAACTTGTTGCAACAATGTTGAATAATAAAACAGAGACGGTTTCAGGAAAAGGACGAGTCCTTTTCATGAACAACAAGTTCAAAATATCAACATTGAAATCTTCAAATTTCGAATTAGGTCTCTATTGTTCTAAAGGTGCGATATATAGATATAAATTAGTGCTTGACTGCAATCCCCCCTGATGGTAAACAGTGATGCAATCGTTGATGGTAAAACGAACTAGTTTATTAAGAGCCTATTTACTATAGCCAAGAAGACACTTAAATTGTAGACCGACGAAAATACCGTCGCTGGCAAATTGGCCCTCGGTGTACGCGGTATAAAAGACGAGGAGAAGCGCTTCGTCTAGATCTTTGTGGTGTCAACAATGTAAGGGTGGAAACTCGCCGTACGACGGGTCGTCCGATGATGGAATGGAAAAGGGGAAATTAAATCATTGAATTCTCTGGCACACTCTCCAAAATACATCCTATAGAACACCGACAGGCTGACTACTCTTTGCTTGTGCTCCAGGCTTTGGAGACCGTTTTGAGCTAAATCTGGGTCGCCAATTGGCCTCTTCGCACGCCTCCCCACTGAATTTAAAGTAGCCAGGTGGCATTTTGCAGCATCAACCCAAATGTGGCTGCAGTACTCCACACACGAACTGACTGTGCCTGTGACCTTCACTTGCTGTCGACCGTCTGTGACTTATGAGTTATCAAATGCTACTTTCATTTTAGAGCCGAAGACTTAATTTGTTTGAATGCGCCTGCGTTGGAATTTCTGGAAAAGGTAACTAGTCAGGTTAGAAAAAAAAATATTAGCATTTACATTCGATAGCCCAATTCTTGACAAAGGCTATTAATGTAACATAAAATCTCGCTAGAACTATAAGGAAAAAGGCCTTAAGAGGGAACTCTGGTGGTGCTTTCTCTACACATAAAAATTTACTATGTAAAAACCAAGCATGATGTGGTCAATGTACTCAATGCTGAAAAGTAGGTACTTTGCTGACAAAACACGACGTAGATATTAAAAAATATACAAAGCTTGCTTCGTTTTTAAAAAGAAAATCAGATGGATTTCGTAGTAAAAAATCTAGAGTTTTTACTACAAACAACGTATATTTCATATTATTAAATACTTTCTACAAGTTTCTTTTTCTTCAGCCTAAAGGCCTCCCCCAAGGCTTTCCACGCTGACCGGTCTTGTGCTACCCGCATCCATCGGCTTCTTTCTATAATACAAGTATTTAGATATTCCTCACAGGTGTAGTATACAGCACTGTGTAGCACTCGTGTGAAAGTCCGATTCCTATCTCGGTAGTAATCGATCCCTTTCCTCCCTCGGTGAACAATGCACTATTATTTAAATTATATCGGATAAGCTTAAAGTCTAACCAGAAGCAGATTAATACCAGTATTTTTTTAAAAGACGACTGCTAGTCTTCCTCAAAAATCTAGTTACTGAGTATCACGATACCCCATACTTTCAGGATACTAATAACCCATATTGTTATTCAAAGATACCCGAAACGTGCTTGCCGAGACATAGGGGGGTATGCAAAGATTGCCACCCATCCAACAGTGACTAGCTGATCAATCAATACTTTTTCTTTCTTTATTTAAGAACAGTATAATACAAAGCCATCTTTCGTCTCTATGACGTTTTAGTACTTCTATATTCCATAACGGGTGTTGTTCTGTCTTTCACCATAATTTTAGGAATAAGTATACCCGAAACGGTTTATGTGTATAATGCAGATATGTACATATGTAGATTATCGCATCCTCAGTTTTACATAACCGTTAGCTGTTTTACAAAACGTTTCTATTACATAAAACAGCTGAATGGCGTTTAGTTTACAATAAGGGATTGGTGTGGCACTCCCTCTCATAAAGAGGAGATCTATAGCAAAGCAATGAGAACATTAAAGACGGATTGTGTGACATATAGATATTATATTTAACTTGGTTAAAAGAGGTGGGTCACTAATTTAATATATAACGCTAGCTTCTGCTCACGACGTAAAACATTAGCCCCTAACCCATCGCGATGCATCTCATCGCCCTCTCGATTTATGACTTCGTATGTGCTTAGCATTTTTTCTGACATTTTCCCCATTTTCTCGGCTCCTAATGACAGTAGTGTGATAATAAATAGCTTATAACTTGCCTCAAGAATGAAGCTATAACATTCAAACAGATTGTTTTAAATCTAACTTCTACTTCAGGAGAACACTCCCCTTTTCTTTTGTATTCTCATACTCAAGTTTCTCATACTCAGTCATTTTTCATACTCAGCTCACATATAATCAAATGACCTCTCCCGTTTTGGGCGGAGCGGAAGGGCGTATCAGACTTTTACTGACTAAACCCCCCCCCCCCGTGTTCCTTCACTTGCTCTTTCGAAGAACCCGCGACTTTGGCAGGCATCGGTACTCATGGACCCTATCGCTGCACCCCGACCGTGACCCGGGCCTAGCCCTTACCAGACGGCGAACTACCCACTACTTGAGATTACCCCCTACAAACAAATTTTCTCTTCTTCTTCGTTTTGTTGTTAACAGAACGGTAGTTCGCCGCACGGTCTCTCTCCATGTAATATCCTTATTGGACGACAGTCTGGAGCTTTCATTTTCAGATCCCACCATTGTCAACTTGATTTGATCGGTCCACCTCATCCGTGACATTTCACGAGGTCTGTTTCCCTCTATTTCGCCCTGGATGATCAAACGTTCTATGGAGTTACTATTGCGCCTTGACACGTAATCGAAAAAACCCAATATACGAGACTGTACTAATTCTGAAAGATAATGTTTGATGCCGAGTTCTTGGAGTATAGAAACGTTCTTCCTAAACTCGGTCCATGATACCCCAAACATTCTTCTTCAACACCACATATCTAGAGCGTCTATGTTTTTCTTTTCCAGTTATCGTAACGTCCACGTTTCAGCTGCGCAAATTTTACATCTTTATAATATTAGAATACATAAAAATAGCATCACTTACCCACTTTTAGTGACCGTACAATATTGTGTTCCATTTTCGTGAAATATTTCCGCCGGGGTCGAGTATATAAGTGGGAACATAGATTTCTGTCGGTAAATTAGCGCCCTTTTTGCTAAATTGGGGTACCAGTAAGTTCCTAATAGGATCAAAAACCATTTCCATAATTCTTAAGTTAGAGGAACGTATATTTTAGTGTGTCCCTGATTTTTATGCCTGGCTTTTTGCTGAGATTTTACTGGGGGTAGGTATCAGAGTCTGGTCTGGTGGTACCAATATCTCTCTATTGCTCTAATAGCAAGTTAAGCTGTCCCCCCTAACGTGATAGTTAGTATTTTTGTTACGCTTTTGCGGAAAAACTCTTTAACGGATTTAGATCAAATTTAATACGACAGATTTTATCTGGCTAGTCTCTATGGCTATGGGAGAAACCATGCTATGGAGCTAGTCATCTATAAAAATTAAGAGGAGCCATGCGATGTGTAATACCGGGTACGGTGCGCCTAATGTTGTTGTATCGGGAGTTTGGTCGTGGAGGGTCTTCAGATCAATCTCCCTTTGGCGCAGCATCGTTGGTCGTGTTGTTGGGTTTAACATTGCATCACCTCGCTCAACTGCCGTCTTCCTTCCTATTCGCTCAGTTTTTCTGAGTGAATATGCTCTTAATAAACTAGCGCGCTTTACCATCAACGATCGCATCACTGCTTACCATCAGGCGGGATTGCGGTCAAGCGCTAGTTTATAAATTATTAAAAAAAAAGCCAGCCCATCGGTGTTCTATAGGATGCATTTTGGAGAGAGTGCGAGACAATTGTATGAATTAATTCCCCCCCATCTCCGTTCCATCATCGGATGACCCATCGTACAGCGAGTATCCATACTTACGTTGATGACACTTTACGATCCAGATGAAGCGTTTCGCCTCGCCTTTTACACTGCGTACATCGAGGGACATGAACAATTTGCCATTGGCGGTATTTCCGTCTGACTACAATCTAAATGTCTTCAAGCCTGGTGTGAATAGGCGCTTAATAAACTAGCGCGCTACACCATCGACGATTACATTACTGCTTACCATCAGGCAGGATTACGGTCAAGCACTAATATATAATTATATGAAAAAAAACACGGCTGATGTTTGAGGCCGCATTAACCTCCAGTAGATTATTAAAACTCCTGGCTTGTTGAAAACATCTGTGTACAACCACGGTAGTGACCTTTTGTACTCCAGCCTATCCTTTCGAATAAACGTGGGCGTAGACACAGTTAAATATGTTACTGGATTACGAGGAATTTTTTAATATTACAAATTTCCTAACGTACTACCGGCGATGGCATGTGACAAGTAAAATACAGACATTCTATTTTACACGGAGTTCCAATAAGCTAAATAAAAAAAAAATTGTTTATTCAAAAATAAATATACAAACTACAAAATAACATAAAACTTAGTAGCTATAAAGTACATATGCTACATAATAGGAGCATCTGCAACCGAACTAGGTAAAACCTGTATCACGGCGTGCTGCGCCAAAACCTCTCAGTAAGTTAATATCTTAAGAAATTAAGCTAACACGAACATATTTATGTCGATAAAAGGAAAACCAAAATAAAACAAAATACAGTAAACTAACCTCAAACAAAATACAAAGAAAGCTAAGTGAGTTGGTGTTTATGTATGGAGAAGGGTGCATGATTGTGTAAGGGGTGGTGAGTGTTAGTGTGTGTGTGTGCGTGTTTGTTGTAGAATGATAAGTGTACTCAGGCATGTGTGTTTAAGTAATGTTACGAATGCACCTTATATCGATGGCCTAAGGTTCAATATCGCGTGACATGCAGTACATAACTTTTAAGCTCTAAATCTCGACACCTAGGAATTGTAGAAGTGCAATATAAAAACGCATTGCTAGACCTAGGGTGGCCTATTGAATGGTACAGGTTTCGTCAATATTGTCATCAAAGTGTCGACATCTAAATTTCTAGAAACTCGTATCTGGTAAATAACCGTAGGTACCTAAGAAATGTACTCGAAGTTATGCGCTATTATTATTGGTTCTGGATGGGTCTGGAATGTTCGATCAGCTGATCTATATAAATCCAAGTGACGCTAGCCCGCAGTCAGTCTGCATTCGACTATCGATACGAAAATAAGCGACAGTTAAGAAGTGATAATTAAGAAGATCTACAGCGACATTCCAACGAGAACATTGAGAACTACGTGAAGTAACATCTATAGTGTTATTGTGTGTGTACGACACGGACTTCATGGACGTAAGGGAAGACTTCGGTGCGACATCAGCTACATTCTACTTGTCATTGCCTACTACCGACTGTACCTTCGTTGCCAATAAAATTCGAAACCCTTAACCGGTATTTTAATACCCCTAGCCCGTAACTGTAATATTAGGATGAAAAAATTTAAAAAATATCTTAAAAGCTGCCCAAAGGGACTTATTTACTCTGGTACGATTAACAATTTTTCAGTGTCATCATATTACATATGTTAAGGTCAGCAAGTACTTCTTCACTTTGTCTTTACAACGATCCCTAGTAAGAGGGTAAACGCCCAGAATGTAGTTAATTTTATTATAGACATAGGGACCCAAAAAAACAAAGAATCTTCTGATAATGGAAGTTTCAGGTTTATGTTCACGACTGCAAACTATTTTTTTCGTTCGCCTATGTTTGTAGTTGGGGTCATGTTATGGTTCGATGTCGCTTTAGAATTACCGTTCATATATAGAGCTGTCTAACAATAAGTACCTCACAGTATTTATGAAGCAATATCGTGGAAAATAGTCGAGGCTTACAAGTGCATTTCTTTAGTATTGTGCGTTGAGCAATCTCAATAGGTTTAATTATAGTTTTTGGAGCTCCTCCCCATGATGAAATGCAATAAGTTAAAACTGACTGACACAAGGCAAAGTAGATTTGTTTCAATAACCTAGAATCAACCACATGACGCAGGCTCTTAAACACATAAATAAGTTTTCAGACTTGAGCGCTGAGTAATGTTATGTGGTCTTTGAAACTGAGATTGCGCTCGAAGAGGATCCCTAAATATTTTATTGTAACAATATAGGCTTACAAGTACAGTGTGTATTTAGGGAAC
Source organism: Sesamia inferens (assembly GCA_037179545.1). Taxonomy (NCBI): domain Eukaryota; kingdom Metazoa; phylum Arthropoda; class Insecta; order Lepidoptera; family Noctuidae; genus Sesamia; species Sesamia inferens. Next base: position 10,843,513 of record CM073922.1, read on the forward strand.
ATTGGTGAGGGACTATGTTATAGTTGTTCCCTGCTTATGTTGATCACGTATACTGAAACTTAGATATTTCGTTTTAACAGTATTCAAGGTTAAAAGATGAAGTCTGAGCCATTGGTTTACTACATTAAACCCATTCTGCGCAGTGTTAAAGGCCTCATCCCAGGTATTGGCAGAGAAATGAAGAGCTGTGTCATTAGCGTAGGATATGATGTCGCCATTGGGTACGTTGATGCCAGTAAGAATGTTAATATAGATAAGAAAGAGAGTAGGGCCCAAAATACTACCCTGGGGAATGCCAAAAGACACTGTCCGCCCAGTTAGATAGCTTTCGAAAAACCGGAATTAAATTCCTCTCACTCCAAGCCTTTCTAGCTTGGTAATTAAGATGGGAATAGTAATAGTATCGAATGCTTTTTTAGGTCGAGAAAGATATTTAGTTAAACAATAAACAGCACCATCGGTAGATCTATTTGTGCTAAATCAATGCTGAGTGTTTGCAAGCAATTTATTTTTATTCGGATACTTTGTGAGTCTATTGTTAATTATCTTTTCCTTCTTCTGCAGTCTATAGTGGTCCACTGCTGGACAAATGCCTCCTCCGAGGTATTGGAGGAGTTCGTAATAATCCCCACGCTTGGCAGGCGGGTTGGCGATTGCAGTAATTTGATATTCTACAGAAGAAGCGCTGTTACCCGCTTCCCGTGTGAGAGTTCCCTTAGTCACCTCTTACGACACCCACGAAAGGATATAGGATGGGACTATTCTAATCCCGGTACCACACGGGAAACACAGGTCACACTATACAAATGTTCTTCTTTCTATCATTTAGATATTTAAACAACATTCTATATTTACGTCGTTAAGAAGACCAATTAAGTTTTGGAAAACATGAAGCAGTGGATTAAAAATTTCTTTCACACTAAAGTAATTTTCAACGTTTTCTCGAAATACCCCCCACAATGAATGCTCATGAGGATGAGAACACACCTCAACTATCAACTTCGGCCCCACCTGCTGACGTCTCCATATATCTATAAATTCTGGTTCGTTTTGTCTACTGCTCTTTTCATCTACTTAAAGAAACTGAAGCAGACATTGGCACTTGTACATAATATAAAGAGACAAAGAGAGAGATGAATTATGAATTTAGTACATAGATATCAGAGTCTGCGAGTATATATTTTAGAGCCTCTCAAAATTTTTACGACTTCTTCGATTCTCTTACTCACTATAGATTTTTTTAAAACATCGGGAGGAAGCCGGTATGTCCTAGATGTAAAACTTCGAAGCGTGGCATCTACACCAACCAGCAAGAGGATTGGTTGAAGAATTTAGTCTTCAAACATTGGGGTATGGGCGATGAAAATACCAGACGAGGTTTCCAAATGCTACCAATCCCAGCTGGATCCTTTTATTTGCCTCCTTCTCGAAGTTGTTTTTCCCTAATTGCAGCACTGTGGCGGCATCGTAAAGATATCTCATCACTTGGATATGTCGCCAATCGACTTGGCATCGCTGCAAAGATTACAGAACAGACCAGTCAAAGGCCTTCTCATAGTCAACAAATGCTAGACACAAGGGCTAATTATACTCTTCGGTCTTCTGTATAATCTGCCTCAAGGTGTGTATGTGGTCTATGGTACTAAATCTTCCTCGAAACCCGGCCTGCTCAGGCGGCTGGAATTCGTCGAGTCTGCGCGCTAGTCGGTTCGTTATCACTCTTGAAAACAGATTGTAGACTTGGCTCAAAAGCGAAATGGGTCTATATTTCTTCAGTAAGGTTTTATCACCTTTCTTGAAAAACAGAACCACTACGCTTCTGTTCCATGCCTTAGGAGTTCTCCCCGAAAAAAGAGCAGAATTTAATATACACTGAAGCTCTTTTAGTTAAGGCATACCTGCAGCTTTCAAAAACTCCGAAGTAATCAAGTCTTCTCCTGGGGCTTTCCCATTTTTTAAGCTGTCCAAAAGCCACCACGATCTCGGCTAGGCTGATCTCAGTGAGGTCTTCGGTGTAGTGACGTGTGAGAGTCACACCTACCTATCATCTTTACCAACTTGAAAAGAAAATTGTGGTGATTTCTACCAGTCAACACCTATTATAAGCCAATTTAAAGCGACTTCGATCCAGAAACCTATTATCCATCAATCAATTCACAACACATACAGCTCTAGCACAAATAAGGCCAATTAATCATCATAATTTGTCCCCGCGAACTGGGCACCGAACAGTGGATACACAGGGTGTATGTAACCAACTCCGCCTCTATTAATAATAGTAATAGTTCGGTAATTTCATCGATAAAGGCTTTGTTTCTGTTCTAGTACACCGACTTTATTGGTTAATGTGGCCTCAATGTGTTCATTAATAGTTATTTAGGGATATAATACCCGTTGTGTAACTTAACACTCCTTGACAAGGAACGCACTGGTTTATTGAAAACTTGGACTCGCCGTATACTAGATTGCGCGCAAGAGCATGTACATTGCACACATAGAATAGATGAACCTTATCTTATTGTTATCTTACATAATATCATAATCTCGGTGTTAATCCTAATCGCATCCGAAGCTTTTTCAGCTTTGGAGTTTTGGGTCCGCTTTGGATGCATATTTTCTGTGAAGCGACTGCCGTTTGACCTCCACAACCCGAAGGCGATATCGAAGCATTGCAGTTACACTAATTGTTGGACTTTTGAGGGTTCTAACAAGCCGTAATGATGAAATTAGATGTTTGTAAGACAACCGGGACCAACGGCTTAACGTGCTTTTCGAGGCACAACCAGACCAGTGCAAATATTAGTATTCATGCATACAAATATTTGCACTGCACGGGAATCGAACCCGCGCCTGCTTGCGCAGCGGCCGCGTTCGCTACCGCTAAGCCACGGAGGCTGTCGTGTGTGTTACTTTACATAACGTCGCCTGAAATACAAGAAGGGTTGCCGACTAGTGTTCTTTAAGAGAACTCCAGACCGCATACTTCCACAGACTCAGAAATTTCAGGTAGAAAAACATAAATAACACTTTTCCCAATCAGGGCATCGAATTCAAATTTACTACTACTACATATAAAGTATGCACTTCAAATAAATAGTAGCATCCCGACAAAGCCTTGTCGGGATGCTACTATTTGTCGGGATGTTGATTTGTCGTGTTCCAGCATGCTGTCCGTACGGAGGACGGGTCTGAGCAGTTGTGTTGCGATGTGTGCCGGGTACGATGCGCCAAATGTTGTTGTGTTGGGAGTTTGGTCGTGGAGGGTCTTCAGATCAATCTCCGTTTGGCGCAGCATCGTTGGTCGTGTTGTTGGGTTTAACATTGCATCACCTCGCTCAACTGCCGTCTTCCTTCCTATTCGCTCAGTTTTTCTGAGTGAATAGGCTCTTAATAAACTAGCGCGCTTTACCATCAACGATCGCATCACTGCTTACCATCAGGCGGGATTGCGGTCAAGCGCTAGTTTATAATTATTAAAAAAAAAAAACTTTTAATCTGTAAACTCAACAAATATTAATTAATAGTAGGTAAGTAATTACCTAATGATTGTGCAAAACCTGTAATTTGAATAATTTTCAATAAATCTAATGGATATAATATTATAAGTTAACTATTTCATCATTGGCAATGATATTAAATGAGATAAATAAAAAAGTGCGCGCGTGTGTGAATTTCCTTTAACCTTTTTTTAAAACCTTTACATAAAGACTCTTGCAACAGAACATCTGCACTCTGATAGAAGTCCTACATGCAGTCAAAGGTCAGGTCCGGTCCTTATCACAAATCTCCATAACAATGAACGGAACTATTAACAGACATTGCTTAATCGGCTTCGGTAACTTTGACCCACGTGCAAGTGTTAAGGTCAATGATGTTTATATGTAAGCTCCGTATAATGTACACATTGCGATGAGCGATGTAACTTATCAAGTTAATCATCAAACTGAGTTGGTTTCGTGATAACTTATTTCATACAAAATGAATTAGTATGTTAATAGATAAGTACGACGCTCCTTGGTTGTCACACGCTATGAACGTGGTGATCAGAAATCCCCACAGCTGAGTTTGCAATTTTTAAGTTTTTGCATAACTTTTATCACGGACTTTGAGCACATTGACCGAATCAAGATATTCCGTATATTTTCTTTTGCTCTTTGCCGTGCAACATGTAACACCGTTTCAGTTCGCCAGACTTCAACTGCAAAGAAATAAATCTGCACAATTTAAAAAAAAATATATAATTCTATAGCATAAGTTGATAAAAAATGCTATGCCATAGCTTTACCGCAGCGGTCTCCGTATTCCATGCGTTTTTTTTTTTTTGACCGATGCCTAACAATAGTTTTAAGAACAATGTTACTAACAAATTGGGTCTAGTCACCATAAATAAACAAATATTGATGGTTTGATTAATTTATTACCGATTTCGCTTACAAGATGATAGCCATGTTTTTCTTGCAACCTAAAATATAGCTTTACTCACTGAAATGATAAAGTAGGTACTAAAATTGTAGCCATCGGTAGTAAAAATGTCAAATTGAGAAAGTGCTGTAAATTCTCTCCAACCAAAACCTCTTACATAATTGGAAAACATATAAATAGTTCACGAGGAAAATCAATATATACAGCGTTAATTTTTATGAGAAACTTGAATATAGTTTGTTCAGAATAAGCAACTGAATCGATTCCAATCATCACCATATTATATTTTTTCCTAAATACATTTAGAAATTGTTGCAGTATGGTTACCGAGTGCGGTACGCAGGTTACGGTAGATCATCGCCCGCGCAACAGCTGACGCCGGAGGTCAATGCGCCTCTCGCCCGCCTGAACGGAGCGTGGATCTTATTTTTGCTGGGACAGCCAAGTAGTAACAAGCTCATAACTTTGTGGTTTCTAGATTCTTTACTTACAAATGCTGGACACATGTTTCAGGTTTCGCATATTAAAACAAAAAATAATGGTGTATAGGATAACACTTATCTCGGAATGGCTAGAGTTTTTAATGAATTTTCTATAATACTATGCACAACTTATGTACGTACTTATGTAACTGGACGCTTGAGTGAGGTCATCTATAGCGAAGGTGATGTGACGATCTGGTAATGTTCTCAGGGCCACATGGGCAGAGATAGCACAAGGAGGTTCGGAAGGAAAAAAGGAAGGCATTTGCCTAGCAGTGAGACATCAAGTAAGCTACAAAAAACTTGGCAGGTAGGTAGGCCATAACATCGGCTGCCGGCAGAAGTTACCACCCACCAGACAAAGTCTTGCCGCCAAGCGATTCGTCGTGTTCCGACATGATGTCTGGTGACGCCGTACGGAGGATGGGTCTGAGCAGTTGTGTTGCGATGTGTGCCGGGTATGATGCGCCAAATGTTGTTGTGTCGGGAGTTTGGTCGTGGAGGATCTCCAGATCAATCTCCCTGTGGCGCAGCATCGTTGGTCGTGTTGTTGAGTTTAACATTGCATCACCTCGCTCAACTGCCGTCTTCCTTCCTATCCACTAAGGTTTTTGTTTTAAGGGAATGGGCTTAATAAACTAGTGCGCTTTACCATCACCGATTGCATCACTGCTTACCATCAGGCGGGATTGCAGTCAAGCACTAGTGTATAATTATTAAAAAAAAAAAAAATAAGATTTGCGATGATCTAACTAAATAGACACAAGTTCTTCGTATCTACATATTCATTGAGGAATTAAGTCTTTTGATGACTATATGTCATTAACGTACTGAGCAATGGGTTTCTTTTTGACAGTTCAACAACATCCATTGCGTTATTGATGTTGTTGAGCAGACACGTTTCGGAAATATGGAGCAATGGATTAACAATATGATTCAAAATTATATTTATAATATGATACGAAAGTTTGCGTGCAATTGGGTTGTATAAAAAATAATTGAATGCCCATCAGATAGATTTATAAAAAATATTGAACACGTATTTTGAATTTTTTCTTTCATTCAAACACTTAGGAAGATTATATTGATTTGAAATGTCTCATGACGTCACGCCGTGGTACGAAATATACTACGGCGTGACGTAATTAGCCCCCACTCCCTAATTTTAATACGCTATATCTCAGTCGTTTTTGGTAATTTCGACAAATTAAAAAATACGGGTCTTAATTTTTTTTACTATCTATAAGACGGACTAATTATTTTTTGATTTTCATAACTTAGATACATCCCTATTACCTATTACCGGCTGTTACGCATATTAGGAAACTTGTACAGGATATAAAGCGACCGCAACGCACACACTATGTAAGAAACTGGCCGCATGTGTACCTATTTAAAGAAAAATTGGTTAACAAACAATAACTACACTATTGCAACTCACACAATCGTAAACTAGAGGCAATCGTTAGGTAGTTTATTCAAGCAACACATTGGAATCATGTTGAAGCATATTGCTAATCCATTGCTCATTATGTTCGAACAATGTGTCTATAAAACAACGTAAATAACGCAATGAATGCTGTTGATCTGTCAAAAAGAACCCCATTGCTACTGATAGAGTGTTACGCAATTACCCTGTTGCTTATTTTTTTTTTTTACAGCGTAATTATAGTTTCCATATAACAGTGCCCAATGATGCACACATGTGTTCTTTATGCAATAAAAATTAGCACTAAGGAGTATTTTGGGGGAAGTTCATTCGCTACGAGGGTTAATAGCAGATAGAAGTTTATATAGCTGGTCGATATTTTTACTGATCGGAAATCCTATACAGCGTACGGCCTGTCCATAAAAGAAACAATAAGTACCTTCTGAATACCCTCAATGCCACAGCTATCTCGCATTATACAACACATTGTTGTATTTCACTTTCATTTCCCATTCAACTACGGCAATGAAAAAAGGGAAAATCTTTTTTCTGGTAATATTTCTGCACTCGTAAAAGAAGTGGATTCGCAGTAAAGGTTGGTCATAAAGTTAAACCCTCACATTTGAGTGGGTTATGTGTATCTGAGAGCAGCTGGCGCCACTAAAATATATGAGGAAATATTCTCCATCGATTTGTCACGAACAAGAAGGTTTTTAGGTTAGATGAGACTTTATTATGCAGATTTTTCTTATTGTTTTTTGTTCGGATGACTAACTTCTTAATCGTTTTAACCCCTTAGGATCAGTTGGCCTGACAGCTCACTCCAAATTCATTCTTTATGTTAGGGTGTTACGAAAAAAAAACACCGCCTGTGATAGGCTACTACCATACTAGGCGCACAGAATTTTTGAAGACATTTATCGTGATTTTGCCAAGTAATGTGACATGTAACGAGTAGTTATTAACGTATGTAGTGTGGTGCACGTTTGTTATGATTTGAATTTAAGAAACACACGGAACCGAAAGTTAAGTATAAATTTTTTGAGTATTTTATTTTGAGTTGAAAATCTTCCGATATCATTTGATATCATGTAAAGATGCCATGCCCTTGGTATGTATATACTCTTTATGTTACACGTTGTATACACACCCATAATATACATTTCTTGGTTCTTTTATCTTTAAAATAGGATAGAATACTCTTTATTATGTAAACCATTAGATTACAGAAACATAAATATAAAGATTTAACAAAGGGTGACACAATGGGCGGTCTTATCGCTAAGAGCGAACTTTTATACTAAGGGGAAGGAGAGAGAAATAATGTAGGAGGTCTACAGTGTACTATTTGCATAGATTATATAATAAATATTTACGATAAGTGTATCCTACTAGTCTTATAAATATATAGATCTAATTAATAAACATAATATCTTTTTTTAACTAAATTATGAACTAGTGCTTAACCGCAATCCCGCCTGATGGCAAGCAGCTATGCAATCTTTAACGATAAAGCGCGCTAGCCTTGAAAACTCTTAAATTGTAGTCCGACGGAAACACGGCCGCTGGCAAATTGTTCCAGTCCCTCGATGTACGCAGTATAAAAGGCGAGGCAAAACGCTTCGTCCGGATTGTAGTGGTGTCAACAACGTAAGGGTACGACGGGTCGTCCGATGATGGAACGGAGAAGGGGGAATTAAATCATGCAATTAACTTCCACTCTCTCGACGCCATTCTAATACTGTATATCGTATGTCCTCGGATACTGTATCTCCGTGTGGGGTGGAGCAGCGAAGACTTTTATTCTGAGAGCCGAGAGAGCCCAAAGAGCTGTGCTAAAGGTGATGATCGGGAAACCTTTTAGATACCCCACAGCAAAGCTCTATTCTGACTGCAAAGTTCTGACGGTACGTCTGCTGTTTGTTTTGCGATCTGTTCTCAGAGTTCATGGCTCTCTACTCCCACCTGACCCTAGAAAGCGTACATATGTCGCCCCAAGTGTAAAACACAAAACCTCTTTTGCAAAACATCAATACTACGTGTTAAGTTCTCACGTATACAAAATTGTACATAAAAATCTAAATATGATAAACCTAAATAAATTCGATCGACTACAATAATACTGAATCCCTATTGGCATTCATCGCTTAACAATTACGATATAACAAAACATTATTCAATTTGGAACTCAAACTGTAGGTACATATAAACAATCAACTCATAACACACAACACATACACTATCCAATAAACTTACATTACATGATTACACTTACGAACACACGTACTCTCTAATCCACACTCAAATAATCTGGAATTGAATGTTAATACCTATTTTTGTAATTAAACATATAATAACTTAAATTACTTTAATTTATATTTTTATTTCTCTATACAGTATGTTAAGAAAACCCTGTGCGACCCATAAGGATAATAAAGGTTAGGTAAACACTTGACCAAATATAATATAAAATTTTACGTAATCATCATAGTACCAATACAAATGAATTTTGAAATAATCTTTTTTTCCCGCGAATTAATTCCAACTTCCCCGAAATTTGGTAATTTTAAAAAAGTGACAACACCGATATTATTATGAGCGAATAGCGATGCGACCACGTGCCGCGTGCCTTGCCGCCCGCCGCCCGCGGAAGGGTGGTTAACGCATATTTATTAAGTTAAATAATATTTATTTTTTTAAGGGGATTTTTTTTAAGTTTAGCCCGGTTTTGTATCCATTAGTAGAATCAGTTATCGATACCTAACAACACCTTCACGGGTCGGACAGGGTTTTCTTAACATACTGTATAATATGTATTTGTTAAGATAGGATTGGATGTAACATCGATACTCGAAACAAAGGGCCCAACATGTATGTACAGTTCAACTCAATCAGTTCGAATTACTGTCTCCTAAGATACAGGTATTCCCTAGTTTAGGAGGCAGGACTTATTGTTTTGTTACATAGAAATTTTTTTTTTAAGGCATATACCTGCAAATTGTATCTATGTATGTTTTTGGTCAATAAAGTAATTATTATTAATAATAATTGATTAAGCTTAAGTATTGGCGTCGATTCTCTTTCACAGATTAAACTAATTTAAAGTTAAATAAATCTTCTTTCTTTTTTATGAAGAAAAGAATAGAAGATAGCATTTTAGTTTATTCCTGTCATTATTAAGATACTCCATAGAGAGTTTAGACGCGATTATCAGCATGGCGACTAAAAATACGTCAGTAGCGGACTAATTTCACAGGTCTAAAGTAAAACTTTATCTTTTGTCCTTTTTTTAATGAAATAGAAAGAAAAGGTTGCACTAAACTTAAATTTAATTTAGTTCGTAAACGAGGGAATTGAGGCCATAGTCACCATAATATAAGGTCTAAAACTAAAACCTAAAATCCATTAGAACAAAGCTGTTCTGTCACAAAAAAAAAAAACCACAACCTCTAACTAATAATAGATCCAAGCGACTGGATATGAGTAATGATTTGTTCTGATACATACAAATGTGACAATGATTAATTAATCATTGTCTTCCCTGTTGTTAGAACTAACGACAAAAAGTATTCTAGTTCTGAATCTGACTTTATTCATTTTTCCTTTCATATTCAGTCCATTCTTTTTTGGAATTCGCCTCCTCTTGATATCAAGACGGCGACTAGACGGTTTGCATTTTGGCGAAAATGGTAAAGTTATTTTATTATCAAAGAAAGAAAGAAAGAAAGAAAAATATGTATTGTACCTCGTACAGGAAAATCTTAAAACAATACTAAGTAGACAGAAAACCCTGTCCGATCCGTAAAGGTATTGTTAGGTATCAATAACTGATTCTACTAATTAATGGATACAAAACCCGGCTAAACTTAAGAAAAAATCCCCCTGAAAAAATAAATATTATTTCGCAAAAAGAGGAAATTTATACATGTGCGGTAAGCAACTCTTCCGCGAGCGGCGGGCGGCAGGGCACGCGGCACGTGGTCGCATCGATATTCGCTCATAATAATACCGGTATTGTCACTTTTTTAAAAATTACCAAATTTCTGGGAACTTGGAATTAATTCGTGGGAAAAAAAAGATTATTTCAAAATTCATTAGTATTGTTTCTATGATGATTACGTAAAATTTCATATTATATTTGGTCAAGTGTTTACCTAACCTTTATTATCCTTATGGGTCGAACAGGGTTTTCATTACATATCGTAGATAGCTTGTTTATGTATTTTTTAGCTAAATTTATTTTCTTTTCAACCAAAGCGGGTCAGAGCCCATTCGTCCCCCAGCATAAAAGTTGTGGATTCGGCCCCTATATAGGTGCACATTGGTCTCCTGGTAGGGGACCAATTAATATTTTAATTAAATATATTATTTTTAAGGTAAGGTACCCATTCGTCTCCTTTAATATACATATAAGTTAAAGATTCGGAACATATTCAGGTGCCTATTGATCCCCTGAGATAAAAATCAGCCATATTTTACATAAGAAACGGTTAGCATAGTACACTTGTGAACAGTTTAATAACGGAATTAATTTAATAAATCATAACAGATTGAAAAAAGAGTAAAGATGAATTATAATCCGTCACGATAATAATATAACCTGTCGATAGGCTTTGTTTTTTTTTCTGGATGGGAAATCATCAATTGACCTCTCCCGCTCTGGACGGAGCGGAAGGGTGTGTCAGACTTTTACTGACTAAAATCCACCCGTGTTTCTTCACTTGCCTATGCGCCAGGGCCATGGTTTCCTTTTTAAATAACCCGCAACCCTGACTCGGGACGCATCGGTCTTCGTCGATCCTGTCACGATGTGCTGACATCTCCTCCATCCATCTCCATCGTCCTTACCGGGCGGCGAGCTGCCCGCTGTTCACCGCCCGCAGGCCCGCGCCTACGGTGAGCGGGAGTTCAATGTTGTCTCCCAACCAAGGCGTCTCCTGCGGCGGCTAGTGGCGTGAGGGTGCTGGGATTCCCGCTGCCTCTCGCGCTCCGCCACCTCCTTTGTCAGCATCACTGCTTCCCAGAAGGAGGAGACGGCCTGCCATGCACTCTCGCTCCGGACCATGGGCTGGACCAGGGTCGGATGCGAGATATCGCCGCCAATCCCCGCTACGAGGACACGGCAGTGCTCTAACCAAGCCGGGCAGACCTCCACCGTATGCTCCACCGTGTCTACAGGACGATCCACACAATGGTGACACCCTGGCGTTTCCTTCCGCCGTATCCGGAACAGGAACCTCCTGAAACAACCGTGTCCAGTGAGGACCTGCGTCAGGCGGAAGGTGAGGGCGTCGTGGCGCCTCTCAAGCCACTCCTCAAAGAGGGGACTTGCCGCCGCTATTGTAGCGACACATATACATGTACTTATATTAGAAGAATGAATAAAAATAAATATTCTTTAGGGGACGATTGGGCCCCTCAAAAGTTCCAGGGGACGAGTGGGCACAGGTTGGGAATCTTAGGGGACGAATGGACCACCATGAATGACTAAGTCCGCTTTTGTACTTACCTTTTTGTGAAAGTAAATATACTCTGAAATTAAATCGTTTATTTTGCAAGTAGGATCACTGATCATTTTTAAAGTCATATTTTTTTTAAACTAGCTGGAGCCGGCATTTCCTAACCGACTACCCCTGAGAAGAAACATTTCATAACCGATTACCTCTGAGGTGAAAAGCCGAAACAAACTCAAGGATCATCGTCTTTTTTGAAGTCCAGACATTAAAAATGATGATGTTTACAATAACAGTACGTGTTTACTTTGTACATGACAATCAATTTACGTGACAACTATCTGGGAACAAATCTGGGATGGAACTGATTCTATGTATTGTATTCTTTTAGCCATAACTGCAATGTTTTGATATCGGGTTGTGGAGGTCAGACGCAGTCGCTTCAGGGAAAAATATCGTAGTTTAGCCGAAATCAGCAGTTAGACTGGTGAAGCCTACCCCATGACTCCAAAAGCTGAAAAAGCCTCGGATGCGACTGGGAGTAGCGCTGAGATGATGATGATGATTCTTATAGCCATAAGGTATAAATATTATATAAAATTCAAATTAAAAAAGTGTGTACTAAAGTATGAACATCATGACCTCGATTTGGAGCGGCAATGGCCTAGTGGTATCAGCCGCGATTTACAAGTTGTAGGTCGTAGGTTCGAACCGCATCAGGTGCTTTACTTTGTGTAAATTATTTCCTCACGTAAGTTTTATTAATCCTGACAAAATAGAGTGCCGCTGCTGACGTAAATTGTCGTACTTTTAGACGCCAAGTTTTAAATCTCGTGTAAACTTTTTATGGAGTATCGTAGTTTGACAGGACTGAACTAACACCATCTTCTGTCCTATTTTTAATGACATAGGCACTGATCCTAAAATTAGTTTAGTTTTTGGACATGAGAATTGGCGCTTATATCTAGCTATTATAGATATGTATTATATTTGTCTAAGTCACGTGTAATAAAAGGCGTAGGCGCCCCAGTACAGCACGTACATCTACCGCGCATTCGTCACGGCTTATACAACAAATAAGTCGGCTTATACCACAAGTAAATCAATTTCTTACCACTCCACAACAAAACTAAGGCACTTACCTTAGGACCCAGTGTGTTCCGTCGTGGAATGAAGTCCCGGAGAGTCGACGCGCGCGTCGACTTACAATGACGTCCGATGTCTTCAAATACACTGATTGTCCAATACCAGTCGACACATTAAAGTTCCTCCAGTAGGACACCAAAGCTCACCATCGTAGGAAACCGTTATTTAGCAGCTTCAATTCACGCCTTCAAAACACGGGCAACAAACGCGAACCTGTCCAAAACCGCGGCCGGTGGTATTTATTTCCCGAAAATCAATCGTTCAAGACGCGCCACGTGCGCGATGTTTTCGTCAAGATTTCTAACAACGGACCGTTCTCGACACGGTCTCGAAACGTTGTATGTCAAAAGCGCGTCACCGATCACCACAGATTACAATAATTACGTTCGCCCCTACCGGTCGCCGTCTATCAAACTCGACTAACTAACAATCGGACTCGACCGATAAAACGAGCGCGAACAAAAGGGGAGTGCCTATACGCAGTAATATAGGGTATTGGACTCATGAATACCATCATCATCATCGTCATCAACCTTTTTATCGTCCCACTGCTGGGCACAGGTCTCATCTCATACAGAGAAGGATTGAGCGTAATCACTTGCTTAATTCGGGTTGGCCATTTCAGACTTAAAGTCCAGGATTCCTCAAGATGTTTTCCTTAACCTTATAATCAGTCATTGGTGTCCAAGATATACTTAGAAAGTGAATATAACTTTGGAAAAGTTATATTGGTACTTGCCTGACCCGGAATCGAACCCGCACACTCATACTTGAGAGGCTGATGTTTTAACCACTAGGCCACCACGACTTGCGACTAATGAATATACTTTCCGCAACATATTACAAAAAAAATGGGCATCGAACCTAAACCTACAACTTGACAACGCCCCAATATCTAAAATTTTAACCTATCTAGACAGGAATAAAGATAAATAAAAGCTCGATAAAAACATAATTGCTAGAATCATATCTCATGGCTAGAAGTGTTTTTGGTCATGAGATATGGCCGATACTAATGTGGCATGATCAATCTTCCGCCCAATTTGTTAGTTAACAGACGGACCACGTGAACGCTATTAGTCTCAGTTACCCAGAAATTGATTATTAATGGTAACCTCGTCTGTTCGTGACGAAAAAATAAGCCGATCGATGATTAGGACTTTCGTTTCGATATTATTGCTGAAGTTATTGAAGCAATGTTAATAAATTCTTAGCTCTTATTTTATTGCAAGATAACTAAAGATAATATTCACTTAATAAACTGGTGCGATTTACCATCAACGATTGCATCATTGCTTACCAAGTACCAAAAAGCCCAGAAGGTCCAAATGGTTTAAAAATAATTAATCACGAAGGGCCTGCGCAGTTTGAGAAGCGTGCCGGGTACTACGCGCCAAATGTTGTCGTGTCGGGAGTTTGATCGTGAAGGGTCTCCAGATGAATCTCCCTCTGGCGCAGCATGATTGGTCATGTTGTTGGGTTTGACATTGCATCACCTCGCTCAACTGCCGTCTTCCTTCCTATTTACAAAGTGTTTTTGAGTGAATTGGCTCATAATAAACTAGCGCGCTTTACCATCAATGACTGCATCATGCCACGTTTATATCAATGAAGAAGTTTATGAAAAAATTTAAAGAACAAAGAGTTATACAACGTCCCGACATCAGTCATTGGGCACCTTTGAGTCCTCCATGGCGCAGCGATCAACACGCCTGCCTGCGACGTGGAGGCCCGGGTTCGATCCCCGGACAGATCATGATGGAAAACGATACTTTCCTGATTGACCTGGGTCTTGGATGTTTATCTATATTTGTATCTATGATAAATATAGTATTGTTGAGTTAGTATCCCATAACACAAGTCTCGAACTTACTTTGGGGCTAGCTCAATCTGTGTGATTTGTCCGTATATATTTATTATTATTATTTATTTATTTTCTATTTAGGATGAGTGGATTTGAACGTTGTTCATTATACCTCTTACTTAATTCCTAAATACAGATGTGATGTTATGTTATGACAGTAATAAATAAGCCTCTTATACGTAAATTCCCAACAAACTCATTCTATTTACAATCATCATTAGTCTTACTTACGATTGTAAGCTGGTTTGAAATCTACCTTTACTTCATGCAAATCTATTTACTGAATCGCTTTCATAAAAAGCTAGCTATATATCGCGACTTCGTCTGCGAAATTAGGAACAAAATTACATGAAATTATAAATCGAAAGTTAAAATTAAAAATAAAATAAAAATTGTAAAAGAAATAAGACCAACAATAAAAACCAAACTACGATTTAAATCTAAATTAGAACTAATGTCTGTATTACCTGAAATAAAAGTTACCTACTTAAAAATTAAAATAAAAAAAATATTTATTTCTCGGACCATATTCTACTTTTATTTAATATCATACAAATTTATCTTAATACAGATTAACCTATAAATTAAAAATAAAAATATGTACATGTATATGTATAAAAGAGGAATGGAAATAACTAGAGGGCATCAAAAAATTCATCCGCTTCGCTGTCAACAGGAAACGTGCCCAAAAGGCTGGCAGCATTGCCACGTTGTATGGCAATGCTGATTCTTTGGCCAAAAAAAAAACGCGCTTTTTCGCTACTTGTCTGCGTCTGGGCGCCCCTTGTGTGGCTCCGCATCGCTGCCAATGCGGAGAAGATGTTAACTGCTTCGGACACCATGGCTTATCCTGCAGTAAAAGCGCAGGTCGGATAGCACGACACGCCAGCATTAATGATATTATCCGCCGTGCTCTTGTCACCGCCGGCGTGCCAGCTGTTTTAGAACCTCACGGCTTGACACGCGACGATGGGAAGAGACCAGACGGAATGACTATAATGCCTTGGAAGTTAGGTAGGCCTTTGGTATGGGATGCAACGTGTGTCGACACCCTTGCGCCATCCCATCTTCCAAATAAGGTGAGTTGTGCTGCAGCGGCTGCTGCAAGTGCGGAAAACCTCAAACGGCGGAAATACTCCAATCTCATTGGAACCTATATGTTCGAGCCGTTTGGGGTTGAAACACTAGGACCATGGGGTCCGAGTGCACATCTGTTATTCCAGGATATCGCCAAACGTCTAATCGACTGTTCACGTGACCAGAGGGCTGGGCTATTTTTTGGCCAAATAAAAAATAGATTAAAATTAGTAGATAAAAAGTAGATTAAAATTACAAAAAAAAAAAGAATATTAGAGTTCAAAAAAGTAAATTAGAAAAGGAATCAAAAGCACAAAAATCAAAGGCGCAGTTATTAGGAAAATAACCGGCGCGGTGTTACCGGCGACCGGAGTTACCTACGTAGATAGCAAAATAAGCAATCGTAAGGGGCAGTGAACTGCCACTATGTGGACTGATTGATTGCCGATGGAACAGACGAGTCCTGACATATCGCCAAGTTTCAAGTTCCTCGAAAGAGGTTTAACCTGGTATGGAGTTCATAAGCAAAACGCTTCCATTGAGTCTTGTTTTCTTTTGTTTTTGTAAACTGTTAATGTTGAAGGTTGTAGAGACTGTTTTGGCAAACGAATATTATTTATTCATCTAGTGTGGTAAACACGCCCGCTAGATGACCATAAAAAATTTGGCAGAGACATACTGGATATTAGAATACTCTTTATTATGTACACCATATAGATTACAGAACATAAAAATATTTTACAAAGGGTGACACAATGGGCGGTCTTATCACTAAGAGGATTCATCATCATTCATTGCAGCCGAAAGACGTCCACTGCTGGACATAGGCCTCCCCCAAGGTTCTCCGCGACGACCGGTCCTGCGCCTCCCGCATCCAGCGGTTTCCCGCGACCTTCACCAGGTCGTCGGTCCACCTTGTCGGGGGCCTACCCACGCTACGTCTTCCGGTGCGTGGTCGCCACTCGAGAACCCGTCGGCCCCATCGGGCATCGGTCCTACGGGCAATGTGTCCAGCCCATTGCCACTTCAGTGTTGCAATTCTTCGGGCTATGTCGGTTACTCTTGTTCTTTTGCGGATCTCCTCATTACTGATTGGATCGCGCAGTGAAACCCCAAGCATAGCCCTCTCCATTGCCCTTTGAGCGACTTTGAGCCTTCTTATAAGGCCCATTGTTAGCGACCACGTCTCAATTCCATAAGTCATCACTGGCAACACACACTGGTCGAAGACTTTTGTCTTGAGACACTGCTAAGAGGATATTTAAGGATATTTAAGGTGAAGATTATGTATTATGGCGCCGCCTGGTCCCACCTGGGTAATCTCATCGTCAGAAGTTTTGTGAAGTGAGCTGTGGACAGTGGCGTTGATTTTGTTGTTCACAAACTATACTTATTTTAAGTTATGTGCATTTTTTTTCTATTTCGTTAAGAAACGGCGCCGGTGTCTTCCTTAGTTGGAGTATCAGCACACTCCAAGCTAACTTCACTAAATTTTTCACGATGTACGCGTACCGTACGCGACTGACGTACTTACAGTCGGTCGCGTACATCACCGGGAAATACATAATACAATATGGTAGTGTGCTTAATAAATTTTTGATAATGGTCCCGTTCATGAATCCATATGGCTAAAGGTACGGCTTATTGGAACATTTATTTTTACCGTGGGCTCGCACAATGTACAGCATATGCTCGTCGTTCAACCGACAAATCTGACGAGTCAGACCGACCTGGAGTTTAGAACTGATGACAGCTTATTTTTAAATGTAATAAAACACTACCTGAATGTGATCCCGCCTAATAGTAAGGATTGACGCGGTTGCTAATGGCACAGTACACTACATTTAGAGCCTTTTCACTCTAGGCTTGAAGACACTTAAATTGTAATCAGACGGTAAGCCGCTGGTGAATTAATCCAGTCCTCGGTGGTAGGCCATAACATCGGCCGCCGGCAGAAGTTACCACCCACCCGACAAAGCCTTGCCGCCAAGCGATTTGTCGTGTTCCGGCATGATGTCTGGTGAAGCCGTTCGGTCATGGAGGGTCTTCAGATCAATCTCCCTTAGGCGCAGCATCGTTGGTCGTATTGTTGGGTTTAACATTGCATCACCTTTTTTTTTTTTTTTTTTTTTGCCGGGGTGGAAATCCTCATAGGATGCCCGCCGCCCTGGGGAGGGCGACGGGGTATGTCAGACTTTTACTGACTAAAACCACCCCGGTGTGTCTTCTATCACGAGCGCGCGTGGGGCCGTGGGAGTCTAAATTCTTCCACGGCCCCACCCTCGTGCTGGCGCCTCGGGGTCCATCAATAGGGGGGCGGGGACTTCCCCATGTCCCTCGCCCCTGGACCCATTCATGGGGGGCGGAAGAGGGCGTTATCCGCCCTTCCTCGGCGCCCGGTGCGTCTTCTGCGGCCCGGGAAGGGAGTTGATATCTCCCTCTCCCGTTCCGCAGCTTCCTTCTGCGACATCACGTCCTCGCAGAAGGACACCACCGCGTCCCACGACTCTGAGCTGCCGACCATCCTCCGCACTACTGCCGGCAGCGTCAGGTCGCCTCCTACTTCATTTGTGAGGACACGGCGCTGCTCCTCCCAAGCTACACACTCGGAGAGCGTGTGCTGCGCCGTGTCCTCCCCGCATTGGACGCAGTGGTGGCACCGAGCGTCCGGCTCTCTGCCTAAGCGACGCAGGTACTTGCCGAAGCAGCCGTGCCCCGACAGTACCTGCGTCACCCTGAACGACAGGGAGCCGTGCCTCCTCCCGAGCCAGTCGTCGAGTACTGGCCGGATCGCCTCGACGGTAGCGAGGCCGGCGGTAGGGCGCATAAGCCTCTGCCGCCAGTCCGCCACCAGGACTTGACGGAGCTCCTCTCGGCGCAGCTCGATCTGTCGCTGCACCGGACTGGAGCCCCGTGTCCGCTCTTCCTCGCGCCATTGGTACAATGACGCGAGTACTTTCGCCTCTAGGTCCCAGGGCGGGGATCCGGCCAGGACGCAAGCCGCCTCGTAGGAGCATTGCATCACCTCGCTCAACTGCCGTCTTCCTTCCTATTCGCTCAGTTTTTCTGAGTGAATAGGCTCTTAATAAACTAGCGCGCTTTACCATCAACGATCGCATCACTGCTTACTATCAGGCGGGAATGCGGTCAAGTGCTAGTTTATAATTATTAAAAAAAAAAGTCCCTCGATGTACGCGGTATAAAAGACGAGGCGAAACGCTTCGTTCGGATTTTAGTAGTGTCAACAACCCGTAAGGGTGGATACTCGCCGTACAACGGATCGTCCGGTGAATCACGTAATTCCTGCGCACACTCTCCAAAACGCATCCTATATAACACCGACAAGCTAGCTAATCTTCGCCTGTGCTCCAAGCTTTGGAGGCCGTTTTTTTTCAACCAAATGAAAACAACATACACTGATCTTTATTTAAAGTTATTTTTTTTAAACGTGTAATATTAATAAGTTCACTTTTTGTCGAAGTCACGATTCCGATCAGGTGGCTTATTTTTACCAATAAAAAAATCTTTAATATTTCGCTGAAACATTTTGCTTACCGTTTTCCCTACTTATCATTCAAATCAGAATGACGAATGTCCCGAAGTCGGATGAGATCAATTATTCAAAATGAAATTCATTATTTCAATGAAAACGAATAAAATCGAATATTTAATTTTGTTTTTGTTCTTTTTGCGAGTGTTTGCGTGATTAGCATAAGTAATAAGATCGATAAAAAATAATTAAGCAGTTGTAAGTACGGGTAAAAACGCAAAAATATATTTTATTTTTATTTATCATGGATCTATAACTATAGATCATATTAATATTGTTATATTTACGAAGAAGGCTGATTGCGAATTATCCAAAACTTTTTATAGGCAACACATTACCAACCCATAGCACACTTTCTTAACATTCGTTTAAAAATATTTTCAACAAAAAAGAGACATCCGCAAAATCGAGCAGAACCTCAAATTAATATTTAGTATATTACTATATAATATATATATATATATATATACATATATTTTAATAATTATAAACTAATGCTTGACTGCAATTCCGCCTGATGGTAAGCAATGATGTAATCGTTGAAGGTCAAGCGCACTAATTTATTAAGCCTATTCACTTAAAAAACTTTGGAATAGGAAGGATGACGGCAATTGAGCGAGGTGATGCTATGTTAAACCCAATATCAACGCGACCAACGATGCTGCGCGAGAGAGAGATTGATCTGGAGACTCGCCACGACTAAACTCCCGACTCAACAATATTTGGCTCATCGTACCCGGCACACATCGCAACACAGCTGCTCAGACCCGTCCTGCGTATGGCTTCACCAGACATCATGCCGGAACACGACGAATCGCTTAGTGGCAAGACAATATTAATGTTAGTTTTTTATTGTGTGTATTTACTGTAATAAATTAATATGTTACTTAAACGTTGCAAACACTAGGATTTACTCCTGTATCGTGGGCGCACTTCAAAGATATACTCAAATACACAAACAGCCAGACCCGTAACAATTACCTGTAAGTCCTACAAAAGTATTTGTTCCGTGCGGGAATCGAACCTACGACACGCAGTGCAGCAGTCCATTGCTCAGTTAGTGCCAATCGTGTCGTTATTTTATGTGTAAAGAAACCCGAAAGTCTAATGCATATAAATAATATAAAGGGTGTATCTGACATCGACGCACAAACGAGTACTGTGGATCCAGTACATGATTCTGAACCCCTCACTGGTGGAATTTTTCGTCGGATTTTTCCTGATTTTTTTAAGCTATTGCATAGCTTCTATCGCGGGCCTTGAGCGCGGGGACCGAATCCAGAAATTCCGTAACGAAAAAACCTCACGCTCCCCACTCCGACGGACGCGGAGGTGTGGCTTGAAGGCCGTACATCGTCTAACGTCGTTTCAGTTCGGCAGTCTTCGGCACGGTATGTTTGTTGCGTGCGACTACATCTTTTGAAAACAATTTATAGATTCTCAAAAAGAGCATGGATATTGCAGGGCGCGAACTCAGTTCTACACACTTGCCATGTTACTGATAGTCGCGATGTGCTAAACTTGCGATTAATTTTCTCTCTGAAATAGGTCTTCTATAGAGATATGTCATAGACGTCATCGACGTTGTCATGGCTACCTTAAAAACTTTTCATATAATTAATTATTAAGTAGGTACTTTTATTCAAATTAATTTAGTAGTGTTTTTATAAAATAGCTTTTTTTTTAACGGAAAAGCTAAGATGAATGTCACGCTAATTTTTCATTGGACTTTTAAATTATTTATAGTGTTGTTTACTAAATAAAAGCGCGTGATTTTATAGAGTAAAAAGTGCTCACGCGGCCGTTTTTTCAACTGTGATTGGCGATATCCGCCATTATTATTTTTATCGTCCCACTGCTGGGCACAGATCTTCTCTCATACAGAGAAGGATTGAGCGTAATCACCACGCTTGCTCAATGCGGGTTGGCAATTTCAGACTTATAAAGCCCAGGTTTCCTCAAGATGTTTTCCTTCGCCTTCAGTCATTGGTGTCCAAGATATACTTAGAAAGTACATATAACTTTAGAAAAGTTACATTGGTACTTGCCTGACCTGGAATCGAACCCGCGCACTCATACTTGAGAGGCTGGTGTTTTAACCACTAGGCCACCACGACAAAACAGTGGGGTATATTGAAAAAGAACCTAGGAGTATTTGAGTATATTTCGTGGTGCTCCCTGTGCGCCGTTTCCGAGTCAACGAAATACCAGTTGGTGGAGCCATAAGGATACTATAGCTGTCTTGCCTGCCCCTCAGTGCCCGGCCGGTCTTGCGATTGCACCGAAACAGCACACAATGACAGAGATTATAAGTAATAGCATAGACAGACCTTACGGAGGAATTGCCCTATTGTAGAGGAAGTCCGCTTTCTCAAAGGTATCAGTGTTGTTGTGTAATGTGATCGTTTAGTTCTCACACGGATCGTTCTATGTTAGTTTTCTCATTTTACATGCTTACTGACTGGAGTGATAACTGTACTTGTAAAATTTGTGTATAATATGTTTTGAATATGAATGAACAAAGTGCATTTATTATTTATTTATTTAATAAAAGAAAAATTTGTTTTCTTATCGGTCACCACGCTCAAAAAGTGTAACTTGAATTAATATCAAAGAAAAAGAAATACTGCATAAATAAAATAAATAAATAATTATAAGAGTCGTGGTGGCCTAGTGGTTAAAACACCAGCCTCTCAAGTATGAGTGCGCGGGTTCGATTCCAGGTCAGGCAAGTACCAATGTAACTTTTCTAAGGTTATATGTACTTTCTAAGTATATCTTGGACACCAATGACTGAAGGTGAAGGAAAACATCTTGAGGAAACCTGGACTTTAAGTCTGAAATCGCCAACCCGCATTGAGCAAGCGTGGTGATTACGCTCAATCCTTCTCTGTATGAGAGGAGACCTGTGCCCAGCAGTGGGACGATAAAAGGTTGATAATGATGAATGAATGATGATGAATTGCATAAATTGATACAAAATGCTATGCAATAGCTTTACCGTGGCAGTCCCCGAGTGCCACACGTCTTTTTTTTTTTTTTTAAATATATTCAATTTTATCACTTTAGACCGTTCATAATTGCTATACTTTTATAATCCAATAAGTTTTTAAAGCAAAAATTAATTAATTCGCTAATTACACAAAAAGCGCAATGAGAACAAAACTCGAAAAGCTATCCTATGAGCTGATTTAATAGAGTTCACATCAGGGATCCACGTCATACCTACAAAAATTCACGGCGGCATTCTTGCCACATTCAAAGGCCGGGACGACACTTTTCTTTAAACACCGTGATTTCTGTAACCGCTCATTAACGACATAAATGACTATCGTAATTTTATTAGTGGTATGTGGTCTGGCCTTTTCGCGAAGTTTGCGTTACGATGTCAGATACACCCTGTATAAATAGTATACGAGTACAATAGGTATATAAAGAAAACCCTGTCCGATCCGTGAAGGTATTGTTAGGTATCGATAACTGATTCTATCATTGCCCACAAAGCCGGGCTAAACTTCAAAAAAAAACCCCTAAAATATAAATATTATTTCACAAAATGAAGTAACTTAATACATGTGCGGTAGGCAATGCCAAGCGCGGGTGAAGGGGGGCAGGGCACGCGCCACACGGTTGCATCGATCATTTTCTCGGTGGTAGGCCATAACATCGGCTGCCGGCGGAAGTTACCACACACCAGATAAAGTCTTACCGCCAAGCGATTCGTCGTGTTCCGGCATGATGTCTGGTGAAGCCGTATGGAGGACGCGTCTGAGAAGTTGTGTTGCGATGTGTGCCGGTTATGATGCGCCAAATGTTGTTGTGTCGGGAGTTTGGTCGTGGAAGATCTTCCGATCAATCTCCCTGTGGCGCAGCATCGTTGATCGTGTTGTTGAGTTTAACATTGCATCACCTCGCTCAACTGCCGTTTCCCTTCCTATTCACTAAGTTTTTTTTAGTGAATAGGCTAAATAAACTAGCGCGCTTTACCATCAACGATTGCATCACTGCTTACCACCAGGGTAGGATTGCGGTCAATCACTAGTTTTTATTTATTTAAAAAAATATATATAAAATACATAATACCGTCAAAAATAGTGTTGTCACTTTTTTAAAAATACCAAATTTTGGGGAAGTTGGAATTAATTCGCGGAAAAAAAAAGATTATTTCACAATTCATTAGTATTGTTACTATGATGATTATGTAAAATTTCATATTTTATTTGGTCATGTGTTTACCTAACCTTTATTAACCTTATGGGTCGGACGGGGTTTTCTTTACTATATTGTATATAACCTTTGTTACCCAGTAACTAGGTTGGCGAGGTCAGACAGGCAGGTACTCCATTTTATATACTGGAAGTTGGCTTCCAGACTAACTGGATGCAGCTAAGTACTGTAAGATAAGTTTTTGAAGTGAAACTTCTTTACGCACGCTTGACTTGGGGAGTAAGCTGGCGAAAGCGTTACGAAAAGTGATCGGGCAAGGCGAACGGAAGTTAAGTGGGGGATAAAAGCACAGAGGCGCACGTGGTGCGAGCTTGGTACTACAAGGTCTACAACGAATTTTTTTTTTTTTTTAATAAAAATAGAAGATCTATGAAAAAATATTAATTTACCAATGAAACCATGAAATAAATTTAAATATATAAATTTGTTTCATGAAATAAATTTAAATATATAAATTTATTTCATTATAGTCATAAGCACACTCGTATTTTTTTATAATTATAAACTAGTGCTTAACGCCAATCCGGCCTGAAGATAAGCTCACTGCTTATCTTCAGGCCGGATTGGCGTTAAGCAATGCAATCGTTGTTTTGGGGTCGGCCCAAACATACATAGTTGCGAAAAGTCTAGGCAGCTGTTGAAGTCATCAAGCTACTTGCAATCTGTGACATTTCTTTATTAGATTTTCAACTTCATTTCTAAGGTGTTATGACTCAAGGAGGTGGAAAGGGAATATTTGTCAGTTTCGGGTAACTAGACCTGCTATCGTCCGTACCTCCCAAAACAGAAACTTGGCCCGTTTAATTAAAATCGGGTTCGGAATAACCAAGCTTTAATTAAAGCTATCCATGATTTATGTAACAGATAATCATAATCTAAGCTGTAATAAACCTCAAAGAGGTCCTTGATTTTATGTTTTATTGCCTCACGGGGTTTAAATGCCGTAATGATTTTAAAATTGAAGTATAATTTTTAATAGGGTCTACTTTGTAAATAAAATATGGACATAACATCGGCTACCGCGAGAAGTTGACACCCAGCAGACAAAGTCTTGCCACCAAGTGATTCGTCGTATTTCGGCATGATGTCTGGTGAAGCCCTACAGAGAACGGGTCTAAGCAGTTGTGTTGCAATGTGTGCTGGGTACAATGCGCCAAATGTTGTTGTGTCGGGAGTTTGGTCGTGAAGGGACTCCAGATCAATCTCCCTTTGGCGCAGCATCGCTGGTCGTGTTGTTGGGTTTAACGTTGCATCACCTTTTTTTTCCGAGTTGGAAATCCTCATAGGATGTCCGCCGCCCTGGGGCGGGCGACGGGGTCTGTCAGACTTTTACTGACTAAAACCACCCCGGTGTCTCTTCTATCACGAGCGCGCGTGGGGCCGCGGGAGTCTAAATTCTTCCACGGCCCCACACCCTCGTGCTGGCCCGGTCTGTCCGGGCCTCGTCTCCTGCACGGGGTAGAGGGGTGTCAAAGTACCCCGTGCATCGCTCAGAGGCGCGCGCCAACACTCGCGCGCGACTCCGCCTCGGGGTCCATCGATAGGGGGCGGAGACTTCCCCGTGTTCCTCGCCCCTGGATCCATTCATGGGGGGCGGAAAAGAGCGTTATCGCCCTTCCTCGGCGCCCGGTGCGTCTTCTGCGGCCCGGGAAGGGAGTTGAGATCTCCCTCTCCCGTTCCGCAGCTTCCTTCTGCGACATCACGTCCCCGCAGAAGGACACCACCGCATCCCACGACTCTGCGCTACCGACCATCCTCCGCACTATTGCCGGCAGCGTCAGGTCACCTCCTAATTCATTTGTGTAACATTGCATCACCTCGTTCAACTGCCGTCTTCCGTCCTATACACGCAGTTTTTTTGAGTGAATAGGCTATTTATAAAAAAAAAACAAAATAAAGAAATACCTATGTGTGCTCATTGTTGAGAGTAGCAATGGCCTAGTGTTATCGGCCACGACTTACAAGCCGGAGGTTCAAATCTCATCAGGCGATTTACTTTGATAAATTATTTCATCACCACTGCTCTCAAAACGGTGAAGGAAGACATTGTGAGGAAACCAACATATCCTAGAGTTAAAACTTCGAAGACATAGGACATCTAGCAACCCGCACTGGGCCAGCGTGGTAGAATACGATTGTTGTACACATGGCTTAGAAACTTGTGTAATACTAACCAAAATAACTATGCAGATAGATCCGAAATAAAAGATCTGAGCAATTGTGTTGCGATGTGTGCCGGGTACGATGCGCCTATTGTTGTTGTGTTGGTAGTTTGGTCGTGAAGGGTCTTCAGATCAATCTCCCTTTGGCGCAGCATCGTTGTTCGTGTTGTTGGGTTTAACATTGCATCACCTCGCTCAACTGCCGTCTTCCTTCGTATTCGCTCAGTTTTTCTGAGTGGCTAGGCTCTTAATAAACTAGCGCGCTTTATCATCAACGATCGCGTCACTGCTTACCACTAGGCGGGATTGCGGTCAAGTGCTAGTTTATAATTATTACAAAAAATATATATCAATACGGAATTATGATGCAATAATTAAACAAAAATATTGAATTAAACGCCACCTAGTGGCAACTTTATGAAATTTGAGAAAAATTGTGAAAGAAGCTAACAGTAGAATGTAAATGTAAAACAGTTGCACAGTTAATAAATAGATGGCGTTAATTAGTCGTCTCTATTACTTCAAGTTATATAAATGTAGTTTTCTGTTGAGCAAAGCTTTTTTAACACCTTGATTTGCTATGAAAATCATAGATGGCAGTGTTTTCTAAATTAGTTCAGATGTTTTAAAACCTTCTTGCTTCTATATCGGCAGGAGGTAGGCAGGCTTGGTAAGCAAATGATTTCTCTATCTCGGTTGTTTTTTAAGAGTGGTGATATCTATACTGAATAATATAAAGCTGAAGAGTTTGTTTGTTTATTTGAACGCGTTAATCTCAGGTCCGATTTGAAAAATAATTTTTGCGTTGGACAGCCCATTAATCCAGGAAGGCTTTAGGCTATATAACATCACACTGCGACCAATAGGGGTCGCGTGCTGCCGCTAGTATGATATTAAATGTGATTCCTAATCTTATTATAAACAATGTTAAAAAAATGTCAGTGCAGGACACATAGGTATGTACTTACAGCAGGATACAATGATCCCGATCCCTTGTGGACAAACCAAACTAAATTTAATTTCATTGCATTTCATTCTTTCTATTTCATTAAAAAAAGGACAGAACATACTTAATTGCTAATTTAGGTAGTTTTGTCAAATTATTTAACGTCTTCATTATCATCAACATTTTTATCGTCCCACTGCTGGGCACAGGTCTCCTCTCATACAGAGAAGGATTGAGCGTAATCACCACGCTTGCTCAATGCGGGTTGGCGATTTCAGACTTAAAGTCCAGGTTTCCTCAAGATGTTTTCCTTCACCTTCAGTCATTGGTGTCCAATATATACTTCGAAAGTACATATAACTTTAGAAAAGTTGCATTGGTACTTGCCTGGCCTGGAATCGAACCCGCGCACTCATACTTGAGAGGCTGGTGGTTTAACCACTAGGCCACCACGACTTTTAGGGTCTTAAACGTACCTAAATTGATATATATTCAGTCTTCGTGTTTTTAATCACGTCTAAACTATCTGTAGAGTATCTTAATTTAACAGGAATAAACTTATATTTTATCTTCTTTTACACTACTTTTACGTTCAAAGGATTCGATAGCATTTTTTTTTATAAATTATTAAACTAGTCACCGCCATAGCTCTGCGAGTCGCTATACTTAAGTGGCAGTGGGCAGGGCACATTGCTCGTAGAACCGATGGCCGATGAGGCAGTAAGGTTCTGGAGTGGCGGCCACGTACTGGAAGACGCAGGGTAGGGAGGCCCCCAACAAGGTGGACCGATGACCTGGTGAAGGTCGCGGGAAGCCGATGGATGCGGGCAGCACAAGACCGGTCATCGTGGCAAGCCTTGGGGGAGGCCTTTATCCAGCAGTAGACATCCATAGGCTGAAGAAGAAGAAGAAGATTAAACTAGCGCTTGACCGCAATGGTAAGCAGTGATGCGATCGTTGATGGTAAAGCGCGCTAGTTTATTAAGAGCCTATTCACTCTAGCCTTGAAGACACTCAAATTGTAGTTTGACGGAAACACCGTGACTGGCCAATTGTTCCAGTTCCTCGTTGTACGCGGTATATAAAAGGAAGCGAAACGCTTCGTCCGGATTGCAGTGGTGTCAACAACGTAAGGGTGGAAACTAGCCGTACGACGGGTCGTCCGTTGGTGGAACGGAGATGGGGGAATTAAATCATGCAATTCCCTTGCACACTCACCCGAATGCATCCTACAGAAAACCGAAAGGCTGGCTACTCTACGCCCGTGGAGACCGTTTCGAGTTAAGTCTGGGTCGCCAATCAGCCTCTTCGCACGCCTCTCTACTGAATCCAAAGTAGCCAGGTGACATTTTGCTCACCAGCCCAAATGTGGCTGCAGGACTCCACACACGAGCGGACCTGTGCTTTGTACAACATT
This sequence comes from Sesamia inferens, assembly GCA_037179545.1. Taxonomy (NCBI): domain Eukaryota; kingdom Metazoa; phylum Arthropoda; class Insecta; order Lepidoptera; family Noctuidae; genus Sesamia; species Sesamia inferens. Next base: position 10,871,688 of record CM073922.1, read on the forward strand.
AGAAGCTGCCTTGGTGTGAAGTACCGCCGGACGATTGCGATGACGCCAAGTTTTCTAACAACCACCTTAGCCTTAGACTGAATAAACCGCACAAAGTTAAGCTTCGAGGAAATTTCAACTCCCAAAAGCTGAAGGCGATCAGTGGAAGGTGGACCTACGACCTGGTGAAGGTCGCGGGAAACCGCTGGATGCGGGAGGCGCAGGCAGGTCGTCGTGGAGTTCCTTGGTGGAGGCAGTGGACGTCTTTCGGCAGAAACGATGATGCTGATGATAACTACTAGAGGAATCACTTGAGGAATAATTATCTTATTCAAATTTGTTTATTGCTACAAGTGTTTATACGTTTAATGACTTCAACCTCTCGTCCCCAATCCCCTTCAAATTTGCATGCTAAGCTGCGCTGACGTGATGGATATACTTATTTAATTAAACATGACAAATCAATTATTAATATACTTCTGGCTACATGCTATGAATGGCTATACAGTATGTTACAAAAACCCTGTCCGACCCGTGAAGGTGTTGTTAGGTATCGTTAGCTGATTCTACTAATGCGTACATAACCTGGCTAAACTAAAAAAAAAAATACCCCCTTAAAAATAAATAACTTAAATAAAATAAATAGGTAATTTCATGGCAACACAGGCACAGGTCATGACCTCAGTTGACCTCATGCATGTAGGTATTGGTAGTCTAACCACGTTTATCGACTCTAGAAAGAAACAATGATACCTACTTAGGCAGCTCGTGAAAAGAACTTTTTTTTAAGTAGGAAGGTCGTCTGGCCCTCCGAATGTATCTTCGAATTTCATTCGATGAGCACAATGGCTGTGGCGGAGATGTTGTTCCATATTTCGTTCACTAAGAACGATACCGGCCTGGCACCGTCCCACGAGATTAGCACGGTGTTTCACAACGTTAGTCCACTCCTACCAATCAACTGCTGGCCGAACTGATAGTGGAGGTACTCACGTACAGGTCGGCAAAAATATGGTGGGGCACCGTCATGCTGGAACCACATTGACCTAGAAGTAGTCACATCCGAATCGTTCAACACCTGATCACAACACAACACAATTGCAGCTTTACTAGGTACCTTCCATCAGCAGGTTACATTACGTTAGAAAACTATATGATCACACAATAAACGATACGTCTACACGAACGCAATGTCTACGCGAAACTAATAAATTTAAAATAAAAATGATTTTTATTTCATAAAAATAGGTACTCTAACTGCACGGCGGTGCCCTTTGACTAGAGGTGTGAAAGTATTCAAAATATTTCTCGTATCGATTTTTGGTATCAATTTTGTATTTCAGAATTTCACGCATCGATTCAACATCGCATGGCATTCTTTAGATTTTAGAACTTTCACATAACTTAAATCAGGTGAACTTAAATGCTTTACATTGTTTATAATATTCTCCTAAAATCGTATTTCATAAGACCTTTCTAGTTCCTATTTACTAATAATAGGTACTTGTGTTACAATATTGTTATGAATAATTAATCGATAATCAAAAAAAGTACTTTTACCATTAGGTAATCTGCGTTTTTACAACAAATCATTCGAGCAGGTTAAAGTTTCGAATAGTAGCGACAAAAACAAAACGTTATTACGCAAAAACTAATACAGCTCTAATTATTCCTTTGCGCGTCGGCGGCTAGACACAATGACGCCGCCGACAGTTATAAGGTCTAAAATGGTGTTTACACTTTTTTAAATTTCCCGAATTTTGGGGAAGTTACAGTAAATTCGCTGGTAAAAAAGATTATTTCAAAATTCATTAGTATTGTTACTATGATGATTATGCAAAATTTTATATTTTATTTGGTCATTTGTTTACCTAACCATTATTATCCTTGTGGGTCGGACAGGGTTTTCGTAACATACTGTATAGGCTTCATGGATATTTTATAAACTTATTTTTCACCCAATAGGGTAGTTGACATAAAAAAACTAATTAGTCTGTCAGCCAGATTTCCAAAAAATACTATACACGTGTTTTTTCTTTTTTCATATAAACAAAAAATGAAGACGACACAGTGCGTTGAAAACTCATGTGACGACACTGCACGCTACACTTTTTAGCGAGGAATGACGTCACCAGCCACCACTCCTGATATTTGATGCCTTTTATATTTGTCAATTTTTATTGATTTAATAAAACAATATATACGTATCTAATATTTTTCTATAATCTGAATGACTGACTAAATAGAGTCAAATTTTTTTTTTACCCAGGAAACATCCCTATTTTATAATATTTATTGTTGGAATGTGTCCAATAAGAGTCCAATAGCAATAATTTAGTAAAATCCCTGAATTTGAAAAACAGAACTGTAGCCTGTAGGTATAGTTATTGCGTAATATAGTATCAGTAGCAATGATTTCATTTTGACAGTTCGACGACATTCATTACCTTATTTTCATTGTTCAGCAGACACATTTTTCTAACATATGGACCTATAGACTACTTGTCTAGCAATATGCTACATCATGATTTCAATTGATAGTGTTACCGCGTTGAGCAATTAGCGTTCTATGTAGGCATGTTCCATGCAATGCTATCCCAGCCAAATGATGACGATGTGAAGGGTTTGTTCAAATTCATAGCCCACGTGTAGTAGAAGTACTTACAATGTATACAAGTACATAAGGAGTGACATACGCTATGTGTAAGCTACTAGACTAAACTATAAGTAAGTACCTACCTAGTCATTGATCCAATTGAAAAAAAAAAAACATAAAACTTTTTTACCTACAAGCTTTTATATTATTTGCAATGTATACGATTGTATGTTCGGGTGATAATTTACAACTCTGAAAACTATATTTTTTTCTGCGTAGTTTGCTGTGTGACGTCATTCTAAACCCTACATGGCGGAACATCCAAGATGGCGGTTTTTTTTAATTACTTCAAATGGGGTATGAATTGAAAGGGCTTACTGAAAATCAATAAAAATAAGGACGCGGCATTCTTAAACCCATAAAACTTTGCGCAAAGTTTAGTAATGATTAGTCAGATATAGTTTAACGTCATCATCACCATCATCATCATTTCAGCCGAAAGACGTCCAATGCTGGACATAGGCCTCCCCAAGGTTCTCCACGACGACCGGCCCTGCGCCTCCCGCATCCAGCGGTTTCCCGCGACCTTTACCAGGCCGTCGGTCCACCTTGTCTGGGGCCTACCCACGCTACGTCTTCCGGTGCGTGGTCGCCACTCGAAAACCCGTCGACCCCATAGGGCATCGGTCCTACGGGCAATGTGTCTTGCCCACTGCCACTTTAGTGTTGCAATTCTTCGGTCAATAGTTTAACATAGGCGGAATAAAATCTGGTATTTAGTGTTGCAATTCTTCGGTCAATAGTTTAATATAGGCGGAATAAAATCTGGTATTTAGTGTTGCAATTCTTCGGTCAATAGTTTAACATAGGCGGAATAAAATCTGGTATTTAGTGTTGCAATTCTTCGGTCAATAGTTTAACATAGGTGGAATAAAAAGTGGTATTTAGTTAGTTTGAAAATTTTGATTGATAAGGTTATTCAAACCAAACATAGCATCCTACATAGTCTCCATTCTAAATCCTACTGGAGAATCAAGGTATCAAGTATCATTAAAGGTCTTTTTAATGAGAAGCTAGACTGATCGAAGCTAACAAGCACATGACCTTGCAGCAACAATGCGGTGATACTGAGAAACGTATCCAGCGATAACTAAAAAGAAATAAATGAATTAAAAGTAAAATATCTTTGCCATAACATCGGCCGCCGGCAGAAGTTACCACGCACCAGACAAAGCCTAGCCGCCAAGCGATTTGTCGTGTTCGAAAATCGTGCGTCTCTATTCTATAGTCAACCCAATATAACATTTATAGTTAATTTACAAAATATAATATCTAAAAAACTCATCGTTAAAAAATTTGTTTATTTATTTATATCTTTTAGTTTTATCGTGTTTACTAAAAGTTATTTATCACTTCTAAAAAGTTTGTCTGGCTTATTTATCTTACCCTCTATAGATCTACATAAAACATATTTATAGGACAAAGATTATAAGTATCAAAATTCCCAGACGAACGAGCAAATTAATCCAGTCGTCTTTAACATCAATTGTGGCACATTCAAATTAATTACTATCAAAGCCACTCGCTAAGTCTACTGCCTTATCTTTAAACATTATTATTTCTAATGCGACTGGTCTTAGATAATATGCTGATTTGCATATTGAGTTATTATTAATTACTCAACTATATCACACCTTGAATTTTATTCGTCTCGTAGAGGCGAAGATAAACGTAAGAAATCGCCTTTTTTGGAAAAAAAAGTGCAGAGTTAGTCAAGTGCGGTGAAATGTTATAATTCTGTTAAACAAATAGTGGTGAACAAAATCGTGTATCAGCTGGTGATGTCACGCATTTTAAATATCAGTAAGAATTTTAAGTGACTGTTTAATTCAGTGTGTGTATATTTGGTTCAATGAATTGTGATGCGTTCCTGCAGTGTTGGTTTACTTTAGTGGCAAATGCAAGAGACTCCAGAACAGATGCAGAAGTCCACAAATTTTTTTTAACATTGTAGCAGCGCAATCATATTAATTGTAAGTGCTGCCACTTATAAGCGGACACTGCTATCCACTAGAGTTACAACACGCTTATTGGTAAGTTGTTACCGAACTAATTAATACATCATAAATTAATTCCTAAAGCCTAGAACACATTATGCTCTTATATTTACAGGTATAAGGTTGCGGGTAGGTTAGTTAATTGTATTTTTAAATAATGATAGGGGTGACATATTTTTAACAGAATAATCTCCATAAAAAATAAGAAAAAAAAATATTCCGCAAACTATGTAGGTAGTCAAACAGATTTAAAATACATTAATATCTTTATATGTAGTATCTATTCTTATTTTTTATTCATTTCTTAACTATTTACCCTGTATGTTTTACCTGCCATTTTTTATCTGGAAGGCTTCGCATTTCCAGTATATTTTAAATACGTAAGCAACAAAAAGGGATATGAAAATGCGATTAATTGTGTGTGTGTGTGTGTGTGTGTGTGTGTGTGTGTGTGTGTGTGCAATGCAAATGCAAAAAGCAATGTAAAATAATGATTTCTGAAGGTCAATTCTCGTAATCAAAAAACGTTAAAAATCTAGTCACAGTTTCATATCGGCAACAAACAAATATCAAACACTTGTCAAAATGCAAGGAAAATGAGACGTATTTTTGACAGGGTGAGACTGACGAACTGAAACTGAAATGAGATTGTGAACGTTCTTAAAATCACGTGAATCACGCCTCTAATGAAACACGTGCTCACTTGATAGATTAAACACGTGCCCACTTGATAAATATTTTCAGTTTCAGTTAAATAAATTAAGAAGAAATTATGGTGGCAGCGAAAAAACTTATTATCTACGTTGGTCTTCCTCTAGTAGCGTTGACGATTTTTGTAGCAACGGCCTTGGGATTAATTTTCTATTACAAAAAGTAAGTAATATCTTAGTTCACTTTTAAAATTACGATAAATAAACACAGGTGAAAAAAATAATACTAAAAACATATTTTATATATTTCAATAATATATTAAACTAAAAAGTATAAAATCATTGTTAATATAGAAATAAATTATAATCATTTTTAGTTTTATTTTTTAAACAACTTTTATTTCAGATATTTTTTGTAACTAATTTTGTCTCACCTGTTCTTGATAAGTGTGAGAGTTGTTGTTGTTGTTTTGTTTGTTCTTTTTTACTATAAACCTTTAAAGTAAATGTGTCCATATAAAGTGGCTCAGAAATGTTTCCAAAGAAATCTGTAACAAACAAACATTTATTTTTATAATTATATGCTAGTGTGATTAGTATTAGTAGTGGGATTGCAGTCATGCAATCCCACCTGATGGTAAGTGATACAATTATTGATGGTAAAGCGCGCTAGTTTATTAAGAGCCTATTCACTCTAGCATTGAAGACACTTAGGTAATCGTAGTTAGACTGAAACATCGCTGCCGGCAAATTGTTTCAGTCCCTCGATGTACGCGGTATAAAAGACAAGGCGATACGCTTCGTCCGGATTGTAGCACTTTATCTCTCCTTAAGCATCATTATTATATTTTATTTGCTCATGTTTCATATTTTTTGTAACAAAAACCCTGTTGTTCCTTCAACCTACGTTTTAAGAATCGGCATACGGACGTGATAAAGCAAGTAATTTATAAAAACTGTTCAACAAAAATAATTAAAATAAATGTTTAATTATTAATATTTATAATATGTAACTGATTTCTTAGCTCTGCAATTCTGCATGAAAAACCTAGACATAAGTAGAAGGTTCCCGCCAATTTATTTAACTTATAAAACAGGTATTCTAAGAGAAAAATCGAATTTGTCGGTTTTAATAGGTATTTGATTGTGAACCCTCGACTAGACAATGATTACTGTTTTCTAATTATGACTTCATTAATGATGTGCTTGTAGGTAAAATTATATGTCCCTGAAAGGAACAACAGGGTTTTTGTTACATAGTGTATATGTACAGCTTATATTTACATATTAATTATATTTATTTAGATAATTATAATATACTTTATGTACGCTGTAACGGTAGCAGCGTAATGCTTAGTGACAGCCTCTTGGCGTGGATGTGACGTATGTTTCGCTGAACCAATTCTTTGTTTTTTAATTTTTTTACTTTATGTTTATCCCATATAGACATTTTTCTTTCTGTATATTCACAGGCGATCCTCGTACTTACGGCATGTCGGTATGCCTGGTATGAATTTTTATTACGAAACTCGATGGTCGATTTCGAGCGCGCTTGGCGCTCTCATTGGTTGAGAGTTCTTGCAACCTTGAATTGGGTCAATCGATGAGCCAAACACGCTCGATATCGACGATCGAGTTTCGTAATGAAAACTTATACTAGGCCTACAGGTTCTCGAAATACGCGACGTAATTCGAAACTAATCGAGACATTTTTTGATATGGTTACATGTAAAACTCAAGGGTTAAGATCCACAGGGATTAAAAAAAAACGACGTTTTTAATAAAGGACATATATACTTTATTAACAAAAGTAGGTAAGTGCTTAGTAGTCGGTCATTAACCACGCGACAAGTGAATTCTCCTATGCCGGAAATTGAAACAATTGACGTAGGTATGTTTAAGGAATAGTGTCAAGCATTTTTCGATGTAAAGAAATCGCATTAGCGATAAGGCCGCCCATTGTATGTTTTGTGTTGAATGTATTTTGTTCAATGCTTCATCATCATCATCATCATCATTTCAGCCGAAAGACGTCCACTGCTGGACATAGGCCTCCCCCAAGGTTCTCCACGACGACCGGTTCTGCGCCTCCCGCATCCAGCGGTTTCCCGCGACCTTCACCAGGTCGTCGGTCCACCTTGTCGGGGGCCTACCCACGCTACGTCTTCCGGTGCGTGGTCGCCACTCGAGAACCCGTCGGCCCCATCGGGCATCGGTCCTACGGGCAATGTGTCCAGCCCACTGCCACTTTAGTGTTGCAATTCTTCGGGCTATTTCGGTTACTCTCGTTCTTCTGCGGATCTCCTCATTCCTGATTCGATCGCGCAGTGAAACCCCAAGCATAGCCCTCTCCATTGCCCTTTGAGTGACTTTGAGCCTTCTCATAAGGCCCATTGTTAGCAACCACGTCTCAATTCCATAAGTCATCACTGGCAACGCACACTGGTCGAAGACTTTTGTCTTGAGACACTGCGGTATTTCGGACGAGAAGATTCTTCGTAGCTTCCCGAAAGCAGCCCAGCCGAGTTGGATTCGACGAATGCATTGAATTTCGTTCAATGCTTGATTGGTGTATAATAAAGAATATATACTTAAATAAATAAATAAGTCGAGGACTGCCTGTGTTGTGTTATGTATACATGCAAAGAGATTTAAGATAAATTTTAATGTCTTAGTGTACACGATATACCACAGGACTACAGTATAGGTCTCACATTCCCCTTTAGATTCCATTTAAAGGTTGTATTTAATTGAGCGCTCTACGCGATAAAATTACATACTATTTTACCCTTAATTGAGCGCTCTAAGCGATAAAATCACATATTATTTTACCCTTTGTAGAGTTACACAGACAAATAATGTCAAAAACCTGTAAATTAAAGTTGTATTTATTTCATTCCTCCACTAACCCAAGATATATGTAAAAAGGTGCAATGTAGCATCGTAAGTTTTATTTTTGATTATTATTATTTTTAACCGACTTCAAAAAAGAGGAGGTTACTCAATTCGACCGTATATATGCTTTTTTATGTTTGTTCGCGGATAACTTCGTCGTTTATGAACCGATTTTGATAATTCTTTTTCTGTTGGAAAGGAGACATTCCCAAGGCGGTCCCGTGATAAGGATATCAGGGTTTGATGGTGGAAGACCAGAGAAATCAAGGGGAACTTTCAAAAATCGTAGGGGCAACCAGTGCGTTTGTATGTTTTTTCATTAATTATTTTAGCGTCAGCATCCAGTCTAACCGGATGCAACTGAACAGTGCTTTTCACAACTAAAAAGTGTTTCACTTTGTAGTGATTTTTGGAAGTCTGTTGTTTTTTTTTGTAAAACAGGTTTTTATTTATGTATACTCTTGCTTCTCCAATCCACTTTTGACATTGGCAGAATAGTCCACATCGGCTTCACTTGCCATAAATAAAAATATAATAGAAAGTTGTATTTGACAGATTGATACTGAGATCAATAGGGTAATTGCGTAACACACTATCAGTAGAAATGGGTTTTATTTTGACAGTTCAACAACATCCATTGCTTTATTAACGTTTTTGAGCAAAATCAATTTCGAACATATGAAGCAGTGGATTGGCATTTTACCTCGAAATGCTTCCAACGCGCGATACGCAATTAGAGTCCAAATTGTGAAAGTTCTTAAAATAACTAGAATCGCCCCTCTGAAGTCGTGAAGAAATAAAACGGCTATTTCCAAAATTTTATCCATTTGCTAATCCATGTAAATATATGGACAAGTTGAATTTGTTAGCATAAAATCCCGCCTGCATTTCCCGAAAGGGCGGGCAGAGGTGCAATATTACTTACACATTTTGCCAGTTACCTATGTGGAAGTTAGATGAACCTGAATTGCGTAACATACTCCTACTATCAGTTGGAATCATTTTGAAGCTAATTGCTATTCCATTGCTCCATATGTTCCAAAAAGTGTCTGCTCAATAACATAAATAACGCAATGAATGCTGTTGAACTGACAAAATGAAACTAATTGCTACTGATAATGTGATAAGTAATTACCCTGCTGAACTATGTTTATGGGTTTTTGGCGGGAGGCTAAAATGAGCGTCACGCTCATTTTTCTTTTGGCCTTTTATAGTAGTTTATGAAACTGTTACATAATGAGGGATATATGCACGAGTGTGGGTTTAAAAAACCAGCGAAGCGAGTTTTTTAATAGTATCACACGAGTGTGTAATACCTAATTCTGTATAGTTTCATACACTACTTTATCTAATCTCATACATTGTATTGAATATATGAAATAAAATATAGAGATTGATACAGTTTATTTATTGGTTTGCACCCTGCATCACCGCGCACGCGCCAAAGCGCGTGCAGCCTCAGATAAACAAATGAAATATCTAGCGCTGTCTATGGTTTGTAATCTGTACGGTAATGAAAAAAAAATATTATAACATTATTTTGTTAGAGAAATAATATTATAATTTAATTTTTTAATTTCCTTTCGATATACCTACTATTGGTAAAGTACGTCAATATAAACTCCTTTTTATTGTTATATTTTTAATTTTTTGATATGAGAGTAGATAAAATTATTTATAGTGTCGTTTACTAAATAAAAGCGCGTGATTAATACAGTAAAAAGCGCATTCAGTGAATAATTCATTAAGAACAGTTAAATATCGTAATATAGTGGCCACATCATTACTTTGCCTCAAACCTTCCTCGTACACGGTAAACGCGGCCTTCTTTTTCAACTGTCATTGGCGATATCCACGATTATTATGAATAAAATTTTCATTCAAAGAATTTCTATATTTTAATTGAAATTGGCTCAAAGTCTTAACTAGTGCCACACTAGAGAAAAAATGGCTGGATTCGAGCCATTTGCTGGGCACGAATCATGACTCGCGACTAGGAAATCTCAGATAAAAAATCTCAATAATACCTCACACAAACTTGTAATCTTACGCACGATCTTATCGATCAGCAATAGCGGTTTCAACCATTCGACCACCGAGGCATATTTTCAGTTACTTCAAATACAGCTAGCTGTTTAGCTCTTATTTCGTAGCATTAAGGGCGATTTTAGTTTTTAAACAAGTATTACTTCTCTTTATCTAGTATTATTCTAGGCTATTGTAATACATCATTGTTCATGATTAGTTTTAGTTAAGGGGATGTGAACAGGTAGCTCATGAATTTATTATTCTTTTTTTTCGTTTTTTTTTTTTTTCCATTTTGTCTCAGTTGATATTGAATAAAATATGATCCCCGACTGAAACGAATCGACTAAGAATTTACATTGGTGTAACCATTAGAAACAGAAATTCAAATTCTCGAGTTAGAATTGACTTCAGATCATGATCTTTGAAAACTCAATTGTAACTCAAGAATTTAAATATGATTTCTTTAATTATTATTATAAACGAATGCTTGACCGCAAACCCGCCTGATGTTAGGTAAGCAATCGTTGATGGTAAAACGCGCTAGTTTATTGGGAGCCTATTTACTCTAGCCCTGTAGACACTTAAATTTATTGTAGTATTTAAGAGAAAGGTAACAAGTTTTTATGCTTTATAATACAATAAATAAATACTTCTTAACGGCGTCTTCAATCATATTGAGATAAACATAAAATATACTTATACTGATCAGTTAGTCGGGCTTAGCCTACCTAGTTGGACTGTTTGTCCCAGGTACACGAAAAAACTTTTACTTCCAAAATACGTAATAAAATTTTAAATTTGCAGGCTGGCCTGACGCTACCGCCTTAATAACACAACAATTCATCATATAGAAGTGACGTTTGTCGTGAGTTTTACATTGTAAAAGGCCGCTGTATTGATAGTATTATTGTAAAAAATAAAATCTAGTCAATCACAAGGTCAAATTTTGGTACGAGTCTAGTAGAAACGATTTGTTCATAGATTTTCATTTCATAAAACCCTTTTTTGTGTTCCGGGGTGGAAAATCGTCATGGATATCCGCCGCCCTGGGGTGGGCGACGGGGTCTGTCAGACTCCTACTTACTAAAAACCACCCCAGTGTCTCCTCTCTCACGTGCATGCGGCGCCGCGGGCCTCGTCTCCTGCACGGGGTAGTGAGGTGCTTAATTACCCCGTGCATCACCTCTGAGGTGCGCGCCGACACGGCGGTCCATCGAGTAGGGGGCGGAGACTCCCCAAGTCCCTCACACCTGAACCCTAGACCGCGGACCCCACCTCGCTCTCTCGCGTTCTAGAGAGCTCTCGGGAGCGACACCTCCGCTCCGGCAGAAATTCGCCGCGGGCAACAATCCCCTTTTGCCGGATTGTTGCCCACGCTCAGGGTGCACCGGCCTAGCGTCTGCTCGTCCTCGGGGGTCGAAACCAGCGGTCACCAAGCAATCAGGGAGGTTTATCTGCCACGCATTATTAGTGCGAAATTTCGACAGTAAGAATGGATGTTTCTTACTCAATTACGCAAAAATTGGGATGAAAGACACACAGGTATTATATAACCGAGATTAATAAATAGGATAGCAGCCTCCGTGGCGTAACGGTAGCGAACACGGCCGCTGCGCAAGGAGGCGCGGGTTCGATCCCCGCGCAGTGCAAATATTTGTATGCATGAATATGAATATATCTGGTTTTGCCTCGGAAAACACGTTAAGCCGTTGATCCCGGTTGTCGTTACGGGTTGTAGGAGCCCTCAAAAATCCTACAATTGGTCTAACTGCAATACTTCGATATCGCCTTCGGGTTGTGGAGGTCAGACGGCAGTCGCTTCACGGAAAAATTTCAAAGTTTAGTTAAAATCAGCAGTTAGACTGGTAAAGCGGACCCCAGACTCCAAAGCTCAAAAAGCTTTGGATGCGACTGGGATTGACGCTGAGATGATCATCATCAACCTGTTTTACCGTTCCACTGCTGGGCACAGGTCTCCTCTCAGGATTGAGCGTAATCACCACGCTTGCTCAATTCAGGTTGGCGATTTCAATCTTAAAGTCCAGGTTTCCTCAAGAAGTTTTCCTTCACCTTCAGTCATTGGTGTCCAAGATATACTTAGAAAGTACATATAACTTTAGAAAAGTTACATTGGTACTTGCCTGACCTGGAATCGAACCCGCGCACTCATACTTGAGAGGCTGGTGTTTTAACCACTAGGCCACCACGACATTAGTGAATAGCTGAGATGATGATGATGGTTAATAAATAGGTTAGGTACTATCGAAATTAATGGGAGTGAAACCGCGGGGCGCGGCTAGTCCTCTATAATAAAATGTGTAGTATACATAATGCAAAATAATAATAATAATTATGAATTCTAAATTAATTATTCGTCCATATAAATGTCAGTCGAGATATAAAATCATGATTATGTTTAAATGTCATTTAGGGTCACGGTTAATGCATAAATAAAAAATGCGGTATAAGGAAATGGTAGACCAATTTAACCCTTATTGACTTACGGAACTAACTGAATAAGAGATTTTGTTTTTGGCAGATCAACACCCGAAAAATAATGTAACCCTCAAATAGGTTTCTTAACAATTATTAAATTGATGACACGGTTAGCGAAATGGTAGAGCAGTTGTATTTTTTCTTTTTTACTTATTATAAACTATTGCTTAGCCGTAATCCCACCTGATGGTAAACAATGACGCAATTGTTGATGGTAAAGCGCGTTTGTTTATTAAGAGCCTACTCACTCTAACTTTGAACACACTTAAATCGTAGTCAGACGGAAACACCGCTGCTGGCGAATTGTTGCAATCCCTAGGTGTACGCGGTATAAAAGACGAAGCGAAACGCTCCGTCCGGATCGTAGTGGTGTCAATAACGTAAGGGTGGATACTCGCTGTTCGATAAGTCGTCTGATGATGGAACGGAGATAGAGGAATTAAGTCAAGCAAATCCCGCGCTCGCTCTCCAAAATGTATCCTATATAATACCGACAGGCTGGCGACTCTTCGCCTATGCTCCACGCTTTGGAGACAGTTTTTTTTTTTTTTATAATTATAAACTAGCGCTTGACCGCAATCCAGCCTGATGGTAAGCAGTGATGCGCTCGTTGATGGTAAAGCGCGCAAGTTTATTAAGAGCCTATTCACTCAGAAAAACTAAGCGAATAGGAAGGAAGACGGCAGTTGAGCGAGGTGATGCAATGTTAAACCCAACAACACGTCCAACGATGCTGCGCCAAAGGGAGATTGATCTGAAGACCCTCCACGACTAAACTCCCAACACAACAACATTAGGCGCATCGTACCCGGCACACATCGCAACACAACTGACCAGACCCGTCCTCCGAACGGCTACACCAGACATCATGCCGGAACACGACAAATCGCTTGGCGGCAAGGCTTTGTCTGGTCCCGCGCTCGCTCTCCAAAATGTATCCTATATGTATAATACCGACAGGCTGGCTACTCTTCGCCTATGCTCCACGCTTTGGAGACAGTTTATTTTTAATAATTATAAACTAGCGCTTGACCGCAATCCCGCCTGATGGTAAGCGTGATGCGCTCGTTGATAGTAAAGCGCGCTAGTTTATTAAGCGCCTATTCACTCAGAAGAACTGAGCGAATTGGAAGGAAGACGGCAGTTGAGCGAGGTGATGCAATGTTAAACCCAACAACACGACCAACGATGCTGCGCCAAAGGGAGATTGATCTGAAGACCCTCCACGACCAAACTCCCGACACAACAATATTAGGCGCTTCGTACCCGGCACACATCGCAACACAACTGCTCAGACCCGTATGGCTTCACCAGACATCATGCCGGAACACGACAAATCGCTTGGCGGCAAGACTTTGTCTGGTGGGTGGAACAAATATTTTTATGACCTAGAAGGAGTTGTTTCGGGTCCGGCTGCTTGTGTATGTAAGTTTGAATGTTTTTAAACGCACCTTAGTTACAGGAATAATAAGGTAGTTGACTAAAAAAAACTAATTAGTCCGTCAGTCAGATTTACAAAAAATACTAGACACGTATTTTTCTTTTTTCATATAAACAAAAAATGAAGACGACACAGTGCGTTGAAAACTCGCGTGACTTCACTGCACGCTACACTTTTTAGCGAGCAGTGACGTCACCAGCCACCACTCCTGATCTTTGATGCCTTTTATATTTGTCATTTTTTATTGATTTGGTAAAACAAAATATACGTATCCAATTTTTTTCTATAATCTGAATGACGGACTAAATAGAATCATATTTTTTTTTACCCAGGAAACATCGCTATTCCTAGTGTGAGGCAAAGTTAAAAACATAAGAAACCTGGCAGAAAAAAAATTTAACCCAATAGGTACCTTAATTATTGAATTGAAGACACGGTAGGCGCAGTGGCTGATCGATGTATATATGTTGCAAATTCAATTATCGTACAAAATATACACTTACATGGCCAACAAGTAGCTGTAGGTTCCGGGTCTGGCTGTTTGTGTGTATTAAAACGTTTACACACACACCCACGATACAAGAGCAATTCCTATGGTAAACAAAAAAATTACACAAATAATACAATAATTAAGGATGCAACTTTTTTTTTAAACGGTTAAGTGTTATTTGTAATTAAAGATACAAAAAAAAAGAAATATGCTCCTTTAAGAGCACAAGTTTAGTCTTGTAAAAACCAGCTAAGAAGACAGACGCGACTTACGAGTTGTAGGTCGTAGGTTTGAACCCGAACAGGCGCTTTGTGTAAATTATTTCATTACCACTGCTCTCAAAACGGCGAAGGAAAACATTGTGAGGAAGCCAGCATGTCTTAGAGCCAAAACTTCGAAGACATGTGGCATCTACCAACCCACACTAGGCCAGCGTGGTGGATTACGGCCCACTCTCTCTCGCTGAGTGGAGGCCCGTCTCCCGACAGTGGGAACATCTTCTTCTTCAGCCTATGGATGTCCTCTGCTGTACGAAGGCCTCCCCCAAGCCTTTCCACGCTGGCCGGTCTTGTGCTGCCCGCATCCATCGACTTCCCGCGACCTTCACCAGGTCATCGGTCCACCTTGTTGGGGGCCTCCCTACGCTGCGTCTTCCAGTACGTGGTCGCAACATTATAGGCTGGTTATCTAAGAAGACAGTAAAATAAAAAGTGCAGTGCAATTTTATCTTCTATGTAATTAAGAAAAGAACAGAAGAGCTGCTTACAGCTTAGTCCTGTTAAATTAGTCAGCGTCTGACGTAAGTTTTTTTTTTTTACTGTTTATTGATAACATAATAACACAAGGTAATTAAGATCTTGTTCTAATTGTGTGTAATCTTAAACATCGCTAGTTTTAGGATAACTTACCTTTTCAAACATTTTACACTGAGTTTACAATTCTATGGACATGATGGTAGGCCTGAACATCGGCTGCCGGCAGAAGTTACCACCCACCAGTCAAGGTCTTGCCGCTAAGCGATTCGTCGTGTTCTTTTTTTATTTTTTTTTTATTAAAATATAAACCAGCGCTTGACCGCAATCCCGCCTGATGGTAAGCAGTGACGCAATCGTTGATGGTAAAGCGCACTAGTTTATTAAGAGCCTATTCACTCTAGCCTTGAAGACACTCAAATTGTAGTCCGACGGAAACACCGCCGCCGGCAGATTGTTCCAGTCCCTCGATGTACGCGGTATAAAGGACGAGGCGAAACGCTTCGTCCGGATCGTTGAGGTGTTAACAACATAAGGGTGGAAACTCGCCGTACGACGGGTCGTCCGATGGTGGAACGGAGATGGGGGAATTAAATCGTGCAATTCCCACGCACACTCCCCAGAATGTATCCTATAGAACACCGAAAGGCTGGCTACTCTACGCCTGTGCTCTAGGCTTTGGAGACCAACTCGAGTTAAATCAGGGTCACCAATCAGCCTCTTCGCACGCCTCTCCACTGAATCCAAAGTGGCCAGGTGACACTTAGCAGCACCAGCCCAAATGTGGCTGCAGTACTCCACACACGAACGGACCTGTGCTTTGTACAACATTAGAAGCTGCCCTGGTGTGAAGTACTGCCGGACCTTTGCGATTACACCAAGTTTTCTGGCAGCCACCTTGGCCTTGGACTCAATGAACCGCCCAAAGTTTAGGTTCGAGGAAATCTCAACACCCAAAAGCTGAAGGCGGTCGGTACACTCCAAGGATACATTCCGAAAAGTAGGAGCCAAGGTGAACGGGCTCCTTTTGGCGGTGAAGAGACACGCCTGCGTTTTGGCGGCATTGAATGCTACAAGATTGGCATTGCCCCATTCGGAGACTGCCTGAAGTGCAACACTCGTTCGCTCTACCATGGCCTCTCTTTCGGACCGGATTGATTCCCTACTAGCCCGAGCATCCGGCAGGTATCTCTCCACAACTGTGCTGTCATCTGCATACCCATAGATACCGGGCATCAGCAGATCGTTAATATGCAGCAAAAACAGAGTTGCAGAGAGAACAGACCCCTGAGGAACACCGGCATTAGTCGACATGGGCTCAGATGAGCATCCGTCGACAACAACTCGGAGGGACCGTTCAGTCAGGAAGTCTTTTACCCAGCCAGTCAGGCTAGGGGAAATGCCGTACGCTGGAAGCTTACTCAAAAGGCCAGCGTGCCATACCCGGTCGAAGGCCTTCGAGACATCAAGGGAGACAGCAATCGCTTCCCCATTTCTCTCGAGGGCCTCGCCCCACAAGTGAGTGGCATACACTAGTAGGTCTCCAGTTGACCGATTGCGGCGAAACCCGTACTGTCGGTCACTGAGGAGATCGTTACCTTCCAGGTATGCCAAGAGGCGCGAGTTCAATACACGCTCCATAATTTTACAAAGTATGGAGGTGATCGAAATCGGCCGATAGTTGGTAGGATCGGCACGACTACCCTTTTTGGGCACGGGCTGCACGTTGGCAACCTTCCAGGACTTGGGCACTATACCAGTCCCAAATGAGAGGCGGTACAAGCGTGTCAATACAGGAGACAACTCGGGCGCACATGCTTTTAGAACAATCGCTGGTATACCATCCGGACCACTAGCCTTATTCACGTCCAGACGACACAGTGCTCTCAGAACCTCCTTGTTCCGAATGCGAACCTCAGGCATTGAAGTACCGCAATGGGGTAAAATAGGTAGAGTAGCACTGCCAGTATCAAGACGCGAATTATGGGCAAAGAGAGATGCAAAGAGACCTGCTTTCTCTCTCGCCGTATGGGCCAGTGTTCCATCAGGCCTAACCAGCGGAGGCAGTGAGGGCCGACAGAAGTTCGCCTCGACCGATTTGGCAAGGGACCAAAAAGATCTGCTACCGGAAGGCTGCGCAGATAACTTGTTGCCAATATGGGTAATACGGTCGAAGCGAGCCTTCTTTAGTGCCTTTTTGTAGGACTTGGCAGCACGGTTAAAAGCTCTCTTCTTTGAGCTTAGATCCGGAGCTCCGCGGTCACGAGCGTCAACCCAGGTGAGAAATGCCGTGTGCTTACGCTGTTCGGCTTGGGCACAATCGGCATTGAACCATGGGCGAGCCGAGCCACCGACGGGCACGTCATTATAGGGAATAAAATATTCCATAGCTTGACGCACCACATCGGTTATAGCATCCGCACAGCTCGACGGATTGCTAGAAGAGAAGCAGACCTGCTGCCAAGGATAAGACGCAAAGAAATGGCGCATCTCATCCCAGTCTGCTGACCTGTATCGCCACATTCGCCGTTCACCACGAGAGTCGTGATCTGGTGGGGAGAAGGTCGACACAGACTTCACCAGACAGTGGTCTGAAGTTCCCAACGGTGAGGAAACTGTTACAACACACCTGTCCGGATCAGTGGTCAGCAGAAGGTCCAGACAATTGGCAGTATGACCAACTACATCAGGCACCCTAGTCGCTTGCTTTACCAGCTGGGAAAGGCCCATTGAAAGCGCGAAGTTTCGCGCTTCTCTCCCAGCGTGGTCGGTCCTCTGGTACGGGAAAAGCCAGTCCTGATGGCAGGCATTGAAGTCCCCCAGAGCGACGAAGTGTGCGTCAGGGTGCCGCTGCAGTGCATTGTCAGCAGCCTCACTGAGGTGGTCAAATAAACGAGTTGTCTCCTGATCACCGCTGTGCGATCGGTAGACACAAGTGTAAACAATTTTGTCCACACCAGTGTCAACCAACAGCCATAGGGACAAGAAATGAGGGTCTTCGAGGTGACGGAGGCGCCGGCAACAAATGTCATTGCGGACATACACACAGACCCCGGCACGCTGCAGGAAATGGTGCTCCAATGCGTATCCCGGGTAGTTGAGGTATGCCCCATCAGACGGACATCTGATCTGGGTCTCCGTCAAGAAAAGTAGATAGGGCTTCTCAGTCTCAAGGTGGTGATGTACTGCAATGAGATTGGAGTGCAGACCTCGAATATTAGAGAGGTGCACTTTGAAAGAGAGGACGTGCGCCCGCTGTACACACCTACTTTTCTTATTTGACTTTTTCATTTGAAAAAAAAAATGAGTGAATAGGAAGGAAGACGGCAGTTGAGTGAGGTGATGCAATGTTAATCCCAACAATGCGACCAACGATGCCGGGCCAGAGGGAGATTGATCTGGAGACTGCGGGGACGCCCGAACCCCCCCAGGGATCGCCATCGGGTCCTCTCGTCCGGTCGCCAACCGGCACGATGGGGCCACCCTGGGATTTTTCGCAGTTGGCGGGGCAGCCTTTCATGTGTGGCTGGCACACTACTTGGGCCCCCAACTACCTGCGGTCGGCCAGCGGAAAACCGTGCTTCGGATCCCGCTACCCTCCACGACCAAACTCCCGACACGACAACAATTGGCGCATCGTACACGGCATACATCGCAACACAACTGCTCAGACCCGCCCTCCAAACGGCTTCACCAGACATCATGCCGGAACACGACGAATCGCTTGGCGGCATGACTTTGTCTGGCGGGTGGTAACTACGCCGGCGGCCGATGGTGAGGCCTACCACCGAGAAAATGTTCCGGCATGATGTTTGGTGAAGTCGTACGGAGGGCGGGCCTGAGCAGTTGTGTTGCGTTGTTGTGTCGGGAGTTTGGTCGTGGAGAGTCTCCAGATCAATCTCCCTCTGGCCCAGCATCGTTGGTCGTGTTGGTCTTGGGTTTAACATTGCATCATCTCGCTCAACTGCCGTCATCCTTCAAATTCCTAAATTTTAAGTGAATATGCTTAATAAACTAGTGCGCTTTACCATCAACGATTGCATCACTGCTTACCATCAAGCACTAGTTTATAATTATTAAAAAAAAAAAAATAAGTTCACAAGAGCACACTATTATTCTTATTACTTACTATTCGTAATATACTCACTGAGTTTTTAGAGTACAGGACAATTCATTACAAAAATACAATGTGATAAGTTAGATTTAACAATAGCGGCGGTAAGTCCCATCTTTGAGGAGTGGCTAGAGAGGCGCCACGGCGCCCTCACCTTCCGCCTGACACAGGTCCTCACCAGACACGACTGCTTCGGGAGGTTCCTGTTCCGTTTAAGGCGGGAGGAAGCGCCAGGGTGACCGGCCGGCGTTCTCTTGCGTCCGGCCCTGGTCCAGGCCTTGGTCCGAAGCGAGAGTGCATGATCCACGAGGACCGATGCCTTCTGGGCCAGGCTTGCGGGTTGGTTAAAAAAGAAACCGTGGCCCTGGCGCACAGGCAAGTGAAGGTTCCGTACCATTGATTTATGAAATGAAAGGATTTAAGTTACTTGTATGAAAGATTACGCGGTAATAAGCGGTTTACGATTTACGAGGTATTAAAAAAAACTACTTACTAGATCTAGTTCAAAACAATTTTTGTTGGTAGATTTTATATTAATGTACATCATATGTTTTTTTTAGATGTTTCATTTTCTTATTTTAGAAGTTAGAGGGGGGGGAGCAACTTTTTTCCACTTTGGAAGCGTCTGTTATGCAAACTTATTGGTTTAGAAAAAAAAGGTTTTAGAAATCTCGGTATCATTTTTGAAGACCTATCCATAGATACCCAAAAAAAATTTGAGTTTCAGTTCGAAGTATGGGGAGCCCCCAATTTTCTTTTTTTTTGTTTTTGCATCAAAATCTTAATGCGGTTCACAGAATATATCTACCTACCAAGTTTGAACAGTGTAGCTCTTATAGTTTCGGAAAAAAAATGGCTGTGACATGCGGACGGACAGACAGACATGACGAATCTATAAGGGTTCCGTTTTTGCCATTTCGCTACGGAACCCTAAAAAGGGTCATTTGCCTAACTTATCGCAGAGTATTTTTACTGCGACCGGGGTTGACTAACGTAACTTGGGCGTCTTTTTTTTAATCACGTTTAAACTCTCTATGGAGCATCATTATTTGACAGGACTAAATTTTGAACTAGACTTGAATTTTGACTAGATTTTGAATAAGAGAATCCGTGCCATTGTGTTTAGTAAAGTTTATAAAGTATTTTTTTTAAATATTATTATTTCTGTAGGTGAAAGCTAAAGGACCTTAAGTCCATTTATGTCATTTTTGTTTTTTCAAAGATTCGAATTCAGTATACCCGTATTGATCAAATGGTAAAAGACATTTAGTCCTACAGTCACTAATTCCGAAGATATAAAATTATAAACAACATTATGTCTCTAAGCGTAAAAAGTAAACGATCGTACGATCACTTAACATTGTTCACTATTTTAAACAATAATAGATTAGGTATATAAATTTATTAGCTTAATAAAACTCCATAATCGTACTTTTTATTCTACAAAGATATGTTAACGGAAATGTATGTAATGCGTCTTTGTATACAATTCCTAGGAAATTTATATAATTCCTAAATTTGCTCGGAAATGTGTGAAATAAATTTTATAACACACATTTTCTAGTAAATCTATACATTTCCTAAATAGCTAACGGAAATGTATTACTTTAAAGATGTCCATTAGTATGCGGGGATTATAACTAAACTAACCTAACCTAACCTAACCTAATTGTTTCAACCGGAGTCTTAATAATAAATCTGTTTCTAAGTTTAACAACGTGTTTTATTAATTTTATTCATAGAAAGCATGGTTTTATACATTTCCTAATACGATATAGGAATTTTATACGATATAGGATATGTGTGTATTAAATAATGTTTGGAACAATATTTTACACACTTCCTATGTAGCTTCGGAATTGTATACATTTCCTAGTAATTGTATATAATTCCTAGGTTTCATACATTTCCGGTAACAGATACACTATATACTTTTTATACACGGTCGATATTAATATCTAACTTGGGCATGGAAGTCACATTTTATAAATTATTCAGTAGAGCTGATTTTTATTTAAGATGTCTATTCTTTAATGAGCTCTACTGAATAATTTATAAAATGTGACTTAAGGTCTTTTAGCTTTCACCTACAAATTTTAATTACTTTAGCGTGAGTCATTAGTGAAGCCATAGGTTGCTTATTTGATGGAAATAAAATGGAGCGACAAAAAGCAAAAACGATACGAATAATGTAATACAAAGAAAAAGTATTTATTTGAGAAGAAAACAAACCATGAACGAAACAGTTCTTTTTTTTTATTTGTAGATACAATATAATCAGCCTTTTGTTCCACAATGAGATATGTTAATATATTTATAAATGATAGGTTAGTGAAAATTCAGAAGCATGACATGAAAGCCACCAAAGTTTTATGATACCAACACGATAGGGTAGTTGACTAAAAAAACTAATTAGTCCGTCAGTCAGATTTCCAAAAAATACTACACACGTATTTTTTTCTTTTTTAGTATAAACAAAAAATGAAGAAGACACAGTGCGTTGAAAACTCGTGTGACATCACTGCACGCTACACTTTTTAGCGAGGAGTGAGGGCACCAGCCACCACTCCTGATCTTTGATGCCTTTTATATTTGTCAATTTTTATTGATTTGATAAAACAAAATATACGTATCCAATATTTTTCTATAATCTGAATAACGGACTAAATAGAATCATTTTTTTTTTACCCAAGAAACATCCCTATTATGACGGCATTTGGTACCTTATAGGTAGGTATTCTGCCGGTTTTGTTTTTTTTTTATATGACAAATTAAGAGAATAATAATAATAATAATTTATTTCAGGTAAGATACCCATAATTTCACATAAGTAAATACAAATACACAGCAGACATGAAATACAAACAAAAGAAAAATAAAATAAATAAAGAATATACTAGAAAATTCATTAAATCATTCTAATTACATAATCAAGTATAGTTGACATCGCATTAAATAAATGCATCATAAAAAAAAACAAATAAATCTATGGTAGAAAATGTCAAATAAAAGTAAATTAAATTTCAAATAAATTAATAATGCAATAAACAATTTACTAATAGACTAGGTACAATATTAATATTAATCAGAATAAATTTTAAAATATATTGCTAAGTTTATGATTACAATAAGTTACTTAGATGTCAGCTACATTAAATTTAGGTACATGCATCATACACAGCCTGGATAACGACATTGAATCGAATAGAGTTCGCAGTCTATAATATTTCTGGGACACAGACCTCCTCTCAGCGAGACGGAGTGGGCTGTAATCCACCACGCGGGCGCAGTGCGTATTGGTAGATGTCACATATCTTCGAAGTTTTGGCTGTAAGACATGCTGGTTTCCTCGCCGTGTTTACCTTCACCTTTTTTGAGACCAGTGGTGATGCAATAACTAACACAAAGTAAAGCTCTTCGAGTGGCTAAAATTAAGCGGTAGTGGGCGGGGCACATTGCTGGTAGAACCGATGGCCGATGGGGCAGTAAGGTTCTGGAGTGACGGCCACGTACCGGAAAACGCAGCGTAGGGAGGCCCCCAACAAGGTGGACTGCTGATCTGGTGAAGTTAGCGGGAAGCCGATGAATGCGGGCAGCACAAGACCGGTCATCGTGGAAAGCCTTGGGGGAGGCCTTTGTCCAACAGTGGACATCTATAGACTGAAGAAGTAGAAGAAAGCTTTTGACGGACTTCGAACCTATGACGAACAACTTGTACTTTTAAGTTGTATGTCGCTGCGATGGCTTAATGCTATTGGCCCCGACTCTGTTCACAAACTAAATTAAATTTAATTTCATTGCATCCCTTTCTTCCTATTTCATTAAGAAAAGGACAGAAGATAAACTGTCACACCTGTCAAATTAGTGCGCTCCTGACGAAAACAGGCGTATTTTTAGTCGCCATGTTTATAATCGCATTTCAAAATCAATCAAAGTCAAAAGTCATTTATTCAAATTAGGCTGAGAATCAGCACTTTTTGAACGTCAATATTAAATAAAACAGTCCCCCTAAACGTCCACCCATCGACACTTCCTAGTGCTTTCGCTGGGAAGAAGAAGTGGCGGAAGAAACTCCCCAGCAGCACAGCAGTCTGTTCATTTAAAAAAAAAAAAACACATGACTTTATACAATACTATGTATAGTGATGAATACAAGAAAATACAACAACAATGAAATTATTGAAAATATGCCAGCTACCACGCCAAAATACCAGCAAAGCAAAACAATATATGTATATTGTTGCTTGTTTTGTCGATGGGTGGTGTATTTTCGATGGGTGGTATATATTAGGTGTTGTATTTTCTTGTATTCATCACTATACATAGTATTGTATAAAGTCATGTGTTTTTTTTTTTTTAAATGAACAGACTGCTGTGCTGCTGGGGAGTTTCTTCCGCCACTTCTTCTTCCCAGCGAAAGCACTAGGAAGTGTCGATGGGTGGACGTTTAGGGGGACTGTTTTATTTAATATTGACGTTCAAAAAGTGCTGATTCTCAGCCTAATTTGAATAAATGACTTTTGACTTTGATTGATTTTGAAATGCGATTATAAACATGGCGACTAAAAATACGCCTGTTTTCGTCAGGAGCGCACTAATTTGACAGGTGTGACAGTTTATCTTCTGTCCTTTTCTTAATGAAATAGGAAGAAAGGGATGCAATGAAATTAAATTTAATTTAGTTTGTGAACAGAGTCGGGGCCAATAGCATTAAGCCATCGCAGCGACATACAACTTAAAAGTACAAGTTGTTCGTCATAGGTTCGAAGTCCGTCAAAAGCTTTCTTCTACTTCTTCAGTCTATAGATGTCCACTGTTGGACAAAGGCCTCCCCCAAGGCTTTCCACGATGACCGGTCTTGTGCTGCCCGCATTCATCGGCTTCCCGCTAACTTCACCAGATCAGCAGTCCACCTTGTTGGGGGCCTCCCTACGCTGCGTTTTCCGGTACGTGGCCGTCACTCCAGAACCTTACTGCCCCATCGGCCATCGGTTCTACCAGCAATGTGCCCCGCCCACTACCGCTTAATTTTAGCCACTCGAAGAGCTTTACTTTGTGTTAGTTATTGCATCACCACTGGTCTCAAAAAAGGTGAAGGTAAACACGGCGAGGAAACCAGCATGTCTTACAGCCAAAACTTCGAAGATATGTGACATCTACCAATACGCACTGCGCCCGCGTGGTGGATTACAGCCCACTCCGTCTCGCTGAGAGGAGGTCTGTGTCCCAGAAATATTATAGACTGCGAACTCTATTCGATTCAATGTCGTTATCCAGGCTGTGTATGATGCATGTACCTAAATTTAATGTAGCTGACATCTAAGTAACTTATTGTAATCATAAACTTAGCAATATATTTTAAAATTTATTCTGATTAATATTAATATTGTACCTAGTCTATTAGTAAATTGTTTATTGCATTATTAATTTATTTGAAATTTAATTTACTTTTATTTGACATTTTCTACCATAGATTTATTTGTTTTTTTTTATGATGCATTTATTTAATGCGATGTCAACTATACTTGATTATGTAATTAGAATGATTTAATGAATTTTCTAGTATATTCTTTATTTATTTTATTTTTCTTTTGTTTGTATTTCATGTCTGCTGTGTATTTGTATTTACTTATGTGAAATTATGGGTATCTTACCTGAAATAAATTATTATTATTATTATTCTCTTAATTTGTCATATAAAAAAAAAACAAAACCGGCAGAATACCTACCTATAAGGTACCAAATGCCGTCATAATAGGGATGTTTCTTGGGTAAAAAAAAAATGATTCTATTTAGTCCGTTATTCAGATTATAGAAAAATATTGGATACGTATATTTTGTTTTATCAAATCAATAAAAATTGACAAATATAAAAGGCATCAAAGATCAGGAGTGGTGGCTGGTGCCCTCACTCCTCGCTAAAAAGTGTAGCGTGCAGTGATGTCACACGAGTTTTCAACGCACTGTGTCTTCTTCATTTTTTGTTTATACTAAAAAAGAAAAAAATACGTGTGTAGTATTTTTTGGAAATCTGACTGACGGACTAATTAGTTTTTTTAGTCAACTACCCTATCGTGTTGGTATCATAAAACTTTGGTGGCTTTCATGTCATGCTTCTGAATTTTCACTAACCTATCATTTATAAATATATTAACATATCTCATTGTGGAACAAAAGGCTGATTATATTGTATCTACAAATAAAAAAAAAGAACTGTTTCGTTCATGGTTTGTTTTCTTCTCAAATAAATACTTTTTCTTTGTATTACATTATTCGTATCGTTTTTGCTTTTTGTCGCTCCATTTTATTTCCATCAAATAAGCAACCTATGGCTTCACTAATGACTCACGCTAAAGTAATTAAAATTTGTAGGTGAAAGCTAAAAGACCTTAAGTCACATTTTATAAATTATTCAGTAGAGCTCATTAAAGAATAGACATCTTAAATAAAAATCAGCTCTACTGAATAATTTATAAAATGTGACTTCCATGCCCAAGTTAGATATTAATATCGACCGTGTATAAAAAGTATATAGTGTATCTGTTACCGGAAATGTATGAAACCTAGGAATTATATACAATTACTAGGAAATGTATACAATTCCGAAGCTACATAGGAAGTGTGTAAAATATTGTTCCAAACATTATTTAATACACACATATCCTATATCGTATAAAATTCCTATATCGTATTAGGAAATGTATAAAACCATGCTTTCTATGAATAAAATTAATAAAACACGTTGTTAAACTTAGAAACAGATTTATTATTAAGACTCCGGTTGAAACAATTAGGTTAGGTTAGGTTAGGTTAGTTTAGTTATAATCCCCGCATACTAATGGACATCTTTAAAGTAATACATTTCCGTTAGCTATTTAGGAAATGTATAGATTTACTAGAAAATGTGTGTTATAAAATTTATTTCACACATTTCCGAGCAAATTTAGGAATTATATAAATTTCCTAGGAATTGTATACAAAGACGCATTACATACATTTCCGTTAACATATCTTTGTAGAATAAAAAGTACGATTATGGAGTTTTATTAAGCTAATAAATTTATATACCTAATCTATTATTGTTTAAAATAGTGAACAATGTTAAGTGATCGTACGATCGTTTACTTTTTACGCTTAGAGACATAATGTTGTTTATAATTTTATATCTTCGGAATTAGTGACTGTAGGACTAAATGTCTTTTACCATTTGATCAATACGGGTATACTGAATTCGAATCTTTGAAAAAACAAAAATGACATAAATGGACTTAAGGTCCTTTAGCTTTCACCTACAGAAATAATAATATTTAAAAAAAATACTTTATAAACTTTACTAAACACAATGGCACGGATTCTCTTATTCAAAATCTAGTCAAAATTCAAGTCTAGTTCAAAATTTAGTCCTGTCAAATAATGATGCTCCATAGAGAGTTTAAACGTGATTAAAAAAAAGACGCCCAAGTTACGTTAGTCAACCCCGGTCGCAGTAAAAATACTCTGCGATAAGTTAGGCAAATGACCCTTTTTAGGGTTCCGTAGCGAAATGGCAAAAACGGAACCCTTATAGATTCGTCATGTCTGTCTGTCCGTCCGCATGTCACAGCCATTTTTTTTCCGAAACTATAAGAGCTACACTGTTCAAACTTGGTAGGTAGATATATTCTGTGAACCGCATTAAGATTTTGATGCAAAAACAAAAAAAAAGAAAATTGGGGGCTCCCCATACTTCGAACTGAAACTCAAATTTTTTTTGGGTATCTATGGATAGGTCTTCAAAAATGATACCGAGATTTCTAAAACCTTTTTTTTCTAAACCAATAAGTTTGCATAACAGACGCTTCCAAAGTGGAAAAAAGTTGCTCCCCCCCCTCTAACTTCTAAAATAAGAAAATGAAACATCTAAAAAAAACATATGATGTACATTAATATAAAATCTACCAACAAAAATTGTTTTGAACTAGATCTAGTAAGTAGTTTTTTTTAATACCTCGTAAATCGTAAACCGCTTATTACCGCGTAATCTTTCATACAAGTAACTTAAATCCTTTCATTTCATAAATCAATGGTACGGAACCTTCACTTGCCTGTGCGCCAGGGCCACGGTTTCTTTTTTAACCAACCCGCAAGCCTGGCCCAGAAGGCATCGGTCCTCGTGGATCATGCACTCTCGCTTCGGACCAAGGCCTGGACCAGGGCCGGACGCAAGAGAACGCCGGACGGTCACCCTGGCGCTTCCTCCCGCCTTAAACGGAACAGGAACCTCCCGAAGCAGTCGTGTCTGGTGAGGACCTGTGTCAGGCGGAAGGTGAGGGCGCCGTGGCGCCTCTCTAGCCACTCCTCAAAGATGGGACTTACCGCCGCTATTGTTAAATCTAACTTATCACATTGTATTTTTGTAATGAATTGTCCTGTACTCTAAAAACTCAGTGAGTATATTACGAATAGTAAGTAATAAGAATAATAGTGTGCTCTTGTGAACTTATTTTTTTTTTTTTAATAATTATAAACTAGTGCTTGATGGTAAGCAGTGATGCAATCGTTGATGGTAAAGCGCACTAGTTTATTAAGCATTATATATATATATATATATATATATATATATATATATATATATATATTTAAATGAAAATGTAAATAACTAAAAACTTATTACTTCAATAAAAGCCCCAGGCATAAAGGGCGTGACAGCTTACATATTTATGTATTGAAAAAAGTGAATTATATGAATTGATATAACGTGTAAGTAAGCTAATTCCGGAGAAAGAACACAAACATTGTCCTGAATTAAATCAAAGCGACCAGCTATTCACAATCACTTACGGAATAATATGTCTTTGAAACTATCAATGAAGTATCTTAATTTGACAGGACTAAACTTAAATGTTATCTTCTATCCTTTTCTTGACGAAATGGAAAGAAAAAGATGCCCATAACTTAAAATTAATTTAGTTTGTCAACAACAGAATTGGCGCCATTGGCTGCCAATAGCACTAAGCAATCGCTACTCTCATTTTTAAATAGCTCAGCTATAAGTGTGCCGCGTGCTTTGACTTTATCGATAGATTTTCTTATTTTTATCACTACGGTACCGGGTTATTTTCTTTATTGCCAACTGAGTAAAGACATGTAGGCAATAATGCATATTTGTAATATTAGTTGTAATACATAGAACTTCAGTTTATTATCTCGAGTGTTTTTGAAAAGATTATAAAATCAAGAGACATTCCATTTCACATCAGTTGGACAAATCATGGCGAATAGAATTATTTTCTGTTTAATTTTGGCCTATGTGTTTGGCAGGTGAGAATTTTCATAATATACAAGATGTATATTAATTAATGCACTTCCTGATAATAGTTTTATCAGAATCGTTTACTGAAATGGTTTATATCGAAAGTGATTTTCATATTAACCCTATTATTTGTACAAACTTTTAAAAATAACTTAATAAATGACAATGCATATACCATGTTAAATTATAAATTCAGTGCATGTATTATGATTATAATATCAGAGTGTATCTGACATCATAACGCAAACTTCGCAAAAAGGCTACACCGCATGCCACTAATAAAATTATGATAGTCATTTATGTCATTAATGAACGGTTACGGAATTCACAGTGTTTAAAAAAAGTGTTGGCTCGGCTTTTGAACGTTGCAAGCGTGCCGCCGTGCGGATTTGTACGTATGACGTTGATCACTGATGTGAACTCTATTAAATCAGCTGATAATATAGTTTTCGAGTTTTGTTCACATTGCGCATTTTTGTGTAATTAGCGAATTAATTAATTTTTGCTTTAAAATCTTATTGGGTTATAAAAGTATAGCAATTGTAAACGGTCTAAAGTAAATAAAACTGCATTTTTTTTTAATCATGAAAAAGCCGACGGAAAATTGGGTTGGGGCTCTGGGGGTTTCAGAATCATGTACTGAATCCATGGTACTCGTTTGTGCGTCCATGTCAGATACACCCTTTATAGTATTCTTATTGGGGTGTTTGAGGGTTTGTATTAATTACATTACATGTTGTATATAAATAAGTATATAATATATCTATGTATAAAAAATACCCCTTCAAGTGTTGGATCTTAGGTTTTTTTGCAGTTATATTGAGGTTTTATAATTGTTTGTCACGTATTATAAACTCATTTGCAAAAAAACGGGCACCTAACCAATGAACAATTTCAAATGTTAATATTGCTTTGTTTGATAATTATAGGTAGTTTTATCCTCACAATTTGATAAATTAATAAGAAAATAATCTTTTTCATTAGCATTTCATATATAGTATGATATAATTTATGGGAAATAATGCTAAACCTCGCTAGTAAAATTAATAAAGTTTTTTGTTTGTTGTTCTTTAATAAAGTAAAAGCAGATAAATGTTTACATAGTATAGAGTGTGACCCCCTTTAGCTAAAATCACAGCTTGAATTCGTCTGGGCATGCTAGCGAGTATATCTCGGATACTTGCTTGCGGAAGACGTTCCCACTCTGCAGTAATCACATTCTTCAGCTCTCTGATGGTTTGTGGAACCGGTTGTACTGATCTCACACGCCATTTTAGAACGTCTCAGATATGCTCAATTTGATTAAGGGCGGGACTTCGAGCTGGCCAATCCACGCGCCAAAAATGTAGGATAAAAAGGGATTTTCTGTAAAAATGAGCATCAAATGAAAATTTGAATTTAGAACGTACTTTTTTAAATACCACGGATTGAAACCTTTTTTGTATTGTATCTCTTTAAAGATGAATGAACATCAAAACCGCCTGTTTTTTTTTTTGCAAATGAGTGTATATTTAAATGGATAATGTTTACATTTTTCTTTAAATGATTCATTTCTATAAGTATATTTATACAAACACTTT
Source organism: Sesamia inferens (assembly GCA_037179545.1). Lineage (NCBI taxonomy): Eukaryota > Metazoa > Arthropoda > Insecta > Lepidoptera > Noctuidae > Sesamia > Sesamia inferens. The sequence continues at coordinate 10,902,058 of CM073922.1, forward strand.
TAGAAGTCAATCATATTTTTTTTTTAACTAGATGAGTTGTGCCTTTCTTTTGAAACTTGTTTTTTTGTCATTATAAACTACTGCTTTACCGCAATCTCGCCTGATGATAAGCAGTGATGCAATCGTTGATGGTAAAGCGCGCTAGTTTATTAAGCCTATTCACTTAAAACTTAGGAATTGGAAGGATGACGGCAGTTGAGCGAGATGATGCAATATGATATGAATTTAAAAATTACAAATTGAACAATGAATTGAATTGACACCCTTGTTAGAAGTGCAAACGCCATTGAAGAACTCAATGGCAATTACAAATCTAACAAAGTATGATTCGCGACAGTAATAAGTGTGTATTTACAGAATTATGTATAATCTGTTACGTCATCATTACAACCCTCTAAGTTTATATAACTCTATTGAATGACTATGAATCATTAAGGTTAGACTTTTTGGATGAGAAATTATCAGATGCATTCTCCAACTCTGTGTGGAGCGGAAATGTGTGTCAGACTTTTACTGACCAAAAACCCACCCAGGGTTTTAATAAGTAAAAATCTGATACTCCCTGTTCTTTCATTTTCCAGTGCCTCGTGACACATCATCTCTTTTAAACAACCCACGGCCTTAACAGGCACCGCACCGGTCCTAGTGTACTCTGTCACATTATGCGGACATTTCTAAAGGCACGCGTGGAGCACAACGTGCGGAAAAAATATGATACGGGCTGCTTTATTCAACATAATATTATGTTGAATAAAATATAATACGGGCTATTTTATTCAAAATAATATTATGTTGAATAAAATATAATACGGGCTACTTTATTCAACATAATAATATGTTGAATAAAATATGATACGGGCTATTTAGTTAACATAATATTATGTTGAATAAAATATAATACGGGCTACTTTATTCAACATAATATTATGTTGTATAAAATATGATACGGGCTATTTTATTGAACATAATATTATGTTGAATAAAATATAATACAGGCTACTTTATTCAACATAATATTATGCTGAACAAAATATGATATGGGCTTTCAGCTTTTTTGCAAATTACATTAAAACGTAAAAAGATTTCAATTTCATTGGATACCTAGTCGCTTTCCTTAGGCTTTGTTGGTATTAAAAAGGTATTTATTGGTATTGCAGGTGAAGAAGTGTAGAGAGGTGACAGGTACCATAGTTCAAACAATTTGCAGTTATTTGCAATTATTAATTTGTGCAATTTTTTTCCAACTAAAGCATTTACCATCTTATCTCTTCACCACCTGTGATTGACTGGTAGAGAATGCCTAGGGCATTAAGTCCGCCTCTGTACAATTTATGTGCGAAAGATTAAATAAATAAATAGTAAGCACATTTTATCAAATTAAAGGTATTTATACCAATAAATACCTTTTCAATACCAACAACGGCTGTATTGTTTTTCATTTTTCCAATTTCAGTCCCGAAGCCAGTGCTATACATTCAAGAAAGAAGTTGGTGATAGACCATGATGGAGGAGCCGATGATGCCTTTGCTATTACCTTAAGCTTGCTTTACGAGAAATACTTTCGCGGGTAAGTTATATACTTATGCTATGTGCAACGAAACGGGTATACCATATGTAAAGAAAACCCTGTCCGATCCGTGAAGGTATTGTTAGGTATCGTTAACTGATTCTAATAATGTCATAAAAGCCGGGCTAAACATAAAAAAAATCTTCTTGAAAAAAAAAAATATTATTTCGAAAAATCGAGGCAACTTAATGCATGTGCGGTAGACAACACGTTAGGGGTACATGCGCGGGTGTAGGGGGACAGGGCACGCGGCACGTGGTCGCATCGCTATTCGCTGCGTCACAAATGGTGTTGTCACTTTTTTTAAAAATACCAAATTTTGGGGAAGTTGGAAATAATTCGCGGAAAAAAAAAGATTATTTCAAAATTAATTATTATTGTCACTATGATGATTACGTAAATTTTCATATTTTATTTGGTCATGTGTATACCTACCTAATGTTATTATCCTTTTGGGTCGGACGGGGTTTTCTTTACATATTGTATATGTTACTGGAAATGTATGAAACCTAGGAATTATATACAATTACTAGGAAATGTATACGATTCCGAAGCTATATAGGAAATGTGTAAAATATTGTTCCAAACATTATTTAATACACACATATCCTGGGAAATGTATACATTTCCTAGAAATTGTATAAAATTCCTATATCGTATTAGGAAATGTATAAAACCATGCTTTCTATGAATAAAATTAATAAAACACGTTGTTAAACTTAGAAACAGATTTATTATTAAGACTCCGGTTCAAACAATTAGGTTAGGTTAGGTTAGTTTGCGCGCGCGAGTGTCGGCGCGCGCCTTTGAGGCGATGCACGGGGTAGTTTAACACCCCACTACCCCGTGCAGGAGACGAGGCCCGGACAGACCGGGCCAGCACGAGGATGTGGGGCCGTGGAAGAATTTAGACTCCCGCGGCCCCACGCGCGCTCGTGATAGAAGACACACCGGGGTGGTTTTAGTCAGTAAAAGTCTGACATACCCCGTCGCCCACCCCAGGGCGGCGGGCATCCTATGAGGATTTCCACCCCGGCAAAAAAAAAAAAAAAAAAAAAGGTTAGGTTAGTTTAGTTATAATCCCCGCATACTAATGGACATCTTTAAAGTAATACATTTCCGTTAGCTATTTAGGAAATGTATAGATTTACTAGGAAATGTGTGTTATAAAATTTATTTCACACATTTCCGAGCAAATTTAGGAATTATATAAATTTCCTAGGAATTGTATACAATGACGCATTACATACATTTCCGTTAACATAAACATAACAAGGGCACGGCTTCTTTGAATGATATCAAAAGATATTTGATGGTTTCAAGTGAAAATAAAATACTCTAAGAACTGAAACAAAATTTTCAGTCTCATATGTTTCTTAAATTTAGAACATAATAAACATGTCACCGCTTTCATAATCATAATATACATCATCACCTCAGCGTTAATCCTAGTCGTATCCAAAGCTTTTTCAGCTTTGGAGTCTGGGGTCCGCTTTACCAGTCTAACTGCTGATTTTGGCTAAACTTCTATATTTTCCATGAATCGACTGCCATCTGACCTCCACAACCTGGAGGCGATATCGAAGCTTTGCAATTAGACCAATTGTTGGACTTTTGCGGGCTCCAACAACCCTTAACGATTGCCATTAGATGTTCGTATGGCAACCGGAACCGGGACGGCTTAACGTGCTTTCCGAGGCACGACCAGACTAGTACAAATCATATTCATGCATACAAATATATTTGCACTGCTCGAGGATCGAACTCGCGCCTCCTTGCTCAGCAGCCGCGTTCGCTACCTCTACGCCACGGAGGCTGTCACCGCACTATGTAGGTCAATAAGAACGGGTCACATTACTTGCTAATATCACGATAATGATAAATATAAAAAGTTTTTTGTTCTAATATCACGATAATGATAAATATAGAAAGTTTCGTGGAATTAGTTATTTGAACATTTTATTTTAACGCAGAAATAGTTATTTTAAAATTGTAGTATCTTATAATATGTTAATCGAAAATAAGTGATGTCAAGGGCAATTTTGTTCAGAATTGAATACTTTTAATATATTTGGATAAGGATTATTATTTGCTTTTTATATGCCCCGCTCCTATTGGTCGCAGCGGTGTTATATAGCCTAAATAAATTAATTGGCTATTTAACGCAAAATAATTTTTCAAATCGGACCCGTAGTTCGTGTGATTAGCACGTTCAAACAAACAAAGAAATAAACTCTTCCCGCGGCTTCGCTCAACTGTATTAATATATAAAATATTAATATAGATGAGCTAAGCCCTGGGGACACAGCTGTTGGATCATAATCGCAGACCCACTGGTCATCACATTACAATCGATATTTTATCTGTCCTTACAAAATTTCAAATAAATTCAATTAAAATTTAAAAAATCGTGACAAATTACACTATTAAACTAATTGTAATTATGTAATTTGTCAAGATGTAACAAGCAAAGCAACAATCAGCAAACATTAGTTACGTTTGAAATCACACAATTAGAGTTTCAATACAATAAGCAAAGTTTGCATGAGCAACCCTTGCGAAGACCTGTGTAAATCCAAGTGAAAAAAAAAAAAAATCCCGACAAATTATCTATAAGGAACCAACCGCTTTCATAATCGTGCTGGTATCGTAAAAGTTTTTTCGGTGGTAGGCCATAACATCGGCTGCCGGCAGAAGTTACCACCCACCAGACAGTCTTGCCGCCAAGCGATTCGTCGTGTTCCGGCATGATGTCTGGTGAAGCCGCACGGAGGACGGGTCTGAGCAGTTCTGTTGCGATGTGTGCCGGGTACGATGCGTCAAATGTTGTTATGTTGGGAGTTTGGTCGTGGAGGGTCTCCACATCAGTCTCCCTCTGGCGCAGAATCGTTGGTCGTATTGTTGGGTTTATTAGTAAATAGTGTCTTGGCTATTGCACCACCTCGCTCAACTGCCGTCTTCCTTCCTACTCACTAAGTTTTTTGTTTTAAGTGAATGGGCTTAATAAACCAGTGCGCTTTATCATCAACGATTGCATCACTGCTTACCATCAAGCGGGATTGCAGCCAAGCGCTAGTTTATAATTATTTAAAAAAGCAAAAAGTATCTTTAGGTTTGACGGGCTTTTGAATTTTCACTAGCCTATCATTTCTTATCTCTTTGCTAGATAAGTGGCCTTATCGCCATTTGCGATCATTTAGTGCTAAACGTGAGAATAAAGTCGTAAACTACTTTTTATCTTTCATGGTTTAAAACAAATAATCCTTACTTACATTGTTATTTGTAAGTATTATTGTTATAAAGGATGTTTAATGTCTTATTTCACTAAATAAGATAACGATCATAAAGATTTAAATTCTTAGATTTAATCCAGCCGTAATTCAGAACATATATGAGTGAGCTAAGATATCCCCAATGCATTTGTACGGAGGACAGCAGCCCATGCTAGCCGAAACTGACAAATATTCCTAACCAACCTTGAGCCTTATTGTTTTAAGGATAAAGTTGAAAATCTAGTAAAGATATCTCACAGATTATAGTAACTTGATGTGCTTCGCCTGTATAAACGTACTTACAGTAAATTATTTGTCATGAATTATTTGCTCTTAGAACGCACGTGACACACAGTGAAATGCCAAAGAAACCTTTCTGTTTTTAGTAAACCCAACACAAACACCTGTTGACAATCTTCTAGTGCCTTTAGTAATCATCATCATGATCTGATTGACTCAACATGTAAACCCAGTTGCACCCGCTGCTATCGCGTTGGAGCCTGAGGTACGCTTTCTTACACAATCGCCTAATTCTTGTGCCTTTAGAAGATGTACTAATAATTCAATAAAACAATAAAGAAGGTAACAATATGGCTTTTTAATATATGAAAACAAGACGTGAAGATCAATCATTCTTTGTAGTTCTACATTGTCTCATAACATTTCAAAGGCATTACATTGTCTTTATATAGAGAACAAAGGAAGGCCATCTCTTCAAGATAATACTTACCGACTGTGGCCTCAATATTAAATTTACCAACTGAATTAAAAGATTTAGATCGAGATCTTCCAAGACACTAAATACAGAGAGTCAACAAATAAAACATTTTTTTACAAAAAAACAACCGACTTCGAAAAAACACTACAAAGTAAAAAATAACTAGTTTCGGTGTCTTTGGTTTTTGTATATTAGTTTTTGACACCGACTTCCGAAATTAGTTATTTTTCACTTTGTAGTGTTTTTTGGAAGTCGGTTGTTTTTTTTTTGTAAAAAAAGTTTTATTTTACACTTTTTCGTTGTGAAAAGTACTGTTCAGCTGCATCCGGTTAGACTGGATGCTGACGCTAAAAAACTTACAAACGCACTGGTTGCCCCTACGATTTTTCAAAGTTCCCCTTGATTTATCTGGTCTTCCTCAATCAAACCCTAATGTCCTTATCACGGGACCGTCTTAAGAATGTCTTCTTGCCAACAGAAAAAGAATTATCAAAATCGGTTCATAAACGACGAAGTTATCCGCGAACAAACATAAAAAATGCATATATACCGGTCGAATTGAGTAAACTCCTCCTTTTTGAAGTCGGTTAAAAATAACCTAGGATTGAGTTTTAGAATCCATTCCACTCAGGCTGACAATGTCGCGTTTCAAATAGAAGTAATAATTTTGTTTCTAATATAAGTTTAATTTTTATTACAGTCAAGCACTATATGGACCAACCATAACAGAGAACTTTAAAGTAAAAAAGGTTATATATCAAAATATACAATATGTAAAGAATTTCACTGTACGATCCGTGAAGGTACTGTTAGCTATCCATAACTGATTCTACTAATGCCTATAAAGCCAGGTTAAACTTAAAAAATACCTAAAAAAATAAATATTATTTCGCAAACTTATTAGTATTACATTTGTGCGGGGGGCAATAATGCGCGGGCGAAGGGCGCATGGCACGCGGCACGCGGTCGCATCGCAATTCGCTCAGAATAATACCGTCAAAAATGGTGTTGTCAGTTTTTAAGCTATTGCATAGCTTCTATCGCGGGCCTTGAGCGCGGGGACCGAATCCAGAAATTCCGTAACGAAAAAACCTCACGCTCCCCATCGTCTAACGTCGTTTAAGTTCGGCAGTCTTCGGCACGGTATGTTTGTGTGCGTGCGACTACATCTTTTGAAAACAATTTATAGATTTTCAAAAAGAGCATGCATATTGCAGGGCGCGAACTCAGTTCTACACACTTGCCATGTTACTGATAGTCGCGATGTGCTAAGCTTGCGATTAATTTTCTCTCTGAAATAGGTCTTCTATAGAGATATGTCATAGACGTCATCGACGTTGTCATGGCTACCTTAAAAACTTTTCATATAATTAATTATTAAGTACTTTTATTCAAATTAATTTAGTAGTGTTTTTATAAAATAGCTTTTTTTTAACGGAAAAGCTAAGATGAATGTCACGCTAATTTTTCATTGGACTTTTAAATTATTTATAGTGTTGTTTACTAAATAAAAGCGCGTGATTTTATAGAGTACCTAAAAAGTGATCACGCGGTCGTTTTTTCAATTGTTGCAAGAATTCAAAAGACTGTCTTTAAATAGTGTTCAGACGATTGCTCAAAGTGTATTAGATTTCATTAGTAATAGAAATGGCATTTCAATAATGACTTTCAACTGCCAAAGTCTAAATAGTCATAAATACGATTTACAAGATTCAGTTACGAGACAAACAAATGTGTTACTTCTTACCGAAATTTGCATGACGCATGATAATCCAATTGAAATACCTAATTTTAATTGTATTGTTCAGTTCAAACGAGATACTGTTTCAAAAGGTGGGGTAGCTATTTACCAAAATAAAAATGATATTACTAATATTATGACTCCGAATATTGTAATAAATATTGCACACGTTAGCGATGTTAATGTTAGGCGCTCAGTTGTTGGAGATATTTGTGCGTGCTTATGCAAACTTAGAAATGGCCTACAAATAGTTATGGTAGCAATTTACATTTCTCCGAATCCAAAATTGGACGAGGTAGAGCATTTTATTCATCGCACTTTACTGGAGTACACTGAAGAAGGCTCGAAAATACTTGGTACAAATGGTAATAAATTTCCACTTATCTTGGCTGGCGATTTCAACATTAACTTCGCTGATAAAAAATCAGAGCGGTTGGCAGCTTTTCTATCAAAAACATTGAATTTGAAAATGAATAATGATCCACAAGAGTCCACAACAAAATATGGGACCACCATTGACGCGGTATTTTCTAGGTATTTAGAGGATATTAAGTCGCAAACTTATGTTTCTTATTTCAGTTATCATAAACCTATAGTTTCAATGATAAATATTCCTGAATAACCAACAGCCACTGTAAGGTAATAAAACCCACATGTATTGTAAAATAATAAAAATATTTTAAATAATATTAACTTTTTATTTATTTAATAAAAGAAAAATTTGTTTTCTTATCGGTCACCACGCTCAAAAAGTGTAACTTGAATTAATATCAAAGAAAAAGAAATACTGCATAAATAAAATAAATAAATAATTGTAATTGCATAAATTGATACAAAATGCTATGCAATAGCTTTACCGCGGCAGTCCCCGAGTGCCACACGTCTTTTTAAACAATAGGTTAGTTGACTAAAAAAAACTAATTAGACCGTCAGTCAGATTTCCGAAAAATACTAGACACGTATTTTTTCATATTTCATATAAACAAAAAATGAAGACGACACAGTGCGCTGAAAACTCGTGTGACGTCACTGGCGACGTCACGCTACACTTTTTAGCGAGCAGTGAGGTCACCAGCCACCACTCCTGATCTTTGATGCCTTTTATATTTGTAAATTTTTATTGATTTGATAAAACAAAATATACTCATCCAATATTTTTCTATAATGTGAATGACGAACTAGATCGAATCATGTTTTTTACCCAGGAAATATCCCTATTACCAAAGTTTGGGGAAGTTGGAATTAATTCGCGGAAAAAAAGATTATTTCAAAATTCATTAGTATTGTAACTATAATGATTATGTAAAATGTTATATTTAATTTTTTCAGGTATTTACCAAACCTTTATTATCCTTATGGGTCGGACGGGGTTGTCTTTACATATTGTATATCTATACTAATACTTTTTATTCCATTCTTACCAAGGGATCGACACTTTTGTGGGTGAATGCAAAGCATAACTTACAATAGACCATAACTTTATGGCCCCAAGCTATATACAGAGTGGTGCTGACAATACGACAATAAATTAACATCGTGTACCTCAACACATTCTCAGTCTACCCATAAAAAATCATATAAATATGTCCATTAGTTTAGTCACAGGTAATTATTTTTCATATTTCACATTTTCTACATGATGTACATGTTGATAAGGAAGCGCTTACAGGTTAATGACCGCCGCATCCTGCGGTACCAAAATTTAATAATAATGGCGCGAAAAAAGCAAGTGGATACAGGATCGCGCTGTCGCGATCGAAGGTCAATGAACCAATATTTTTAAAGGATGTTTTATTCCGTTTGCAATTTTATGCGATTTAGTTTGCTTGAAATTTTTTTTTTTATTTTTGCTGCTAGGTGTTTTTCTATAGTTTAGGATTATTCCTATGAACCAGCATTGTTCGTGTTTTCATTTATTGTCGTATTGTCAGCACCACTCTGTATAAAATTCTCGTGTCGCGGTGTTTGTGGTTAAACTCCTCCGAAACGGCTTTCCCGATTCTCATGAAATTTTGTGTGCATACGAGTATTTAGTAGGTCTGAAAATCGGACAAAATCTATTTTTTATCCCCCTAAATGTTAATATATTACATAGATATTACAAATTTAAAAATTGTGGGGCATCGCAATTTGCGGCGGTACCAGCCGGTTGGGCGGCGGGCCGCTATGTTTTTTATACAATTGTAACAGTTTTTTTTGTAATGTATTTAGTATAAGCATTGCACCCGTGCGAAGCCGGGCGGGTCGCTAGTCTAATATATAAAATTCTCGTATTGCGGTGTTTGTGGTTAAACTTTTCCGAAACTGCTATCCCGATTCTCATGACATTTTATGTGCGTATTGGGTAGGTCTGAGAATCGGTCATCTATTTTTTATCCCCCTAAATGTTAAGGGTAATCCAGCCCTATTTTTAAGCTATTGCATAGCTTCTATCGCGGGCCTTGAGCGCGGGGACCGAATCCAGAAATTCCGTAACGAAAAAACCTCACGCTCCCCATCGTCTAACGTCGTTTCAGTTCGGCAGTCTTCGGCACGGTATGTTTGTGTGCGTGCGACTACATCTTTTGAAAACAATTTATAGATTTTCAAAAAGAGCATGCATATTGCAGGGCGCGAACTCAGTTCTACACACTTGCCATGTTACTGATAGTCGCGATGTGCTAAGCTTGCGATTAATTTTCTCTCTGAAATAGGTCTTCTATAGAGATATGTCATAGACGTCATCGACGTTGTCATGGCTACCTTAAAAACTTTTCATATACCTAATTAATTATTAAGTACTTTTATTCAAATTAATTTAGTAGTGTTTTTATAAAATAGCTTTTTTTTAAACGGAAAAGCTAAGATGAATGTCACGCTAATTTTTCATTGGACTTTTAAATTATTTATAGTGTTGTTTACTAAATAAAAGCGCGTGATTTTATAGAGTAAAAAGTGCTCACGCGACCGTTTTTTCAATTGTTGCAAGAATTCAAAAGACTGTCTTTAAATAGTGTTCAGACGATTGCTCAAAGTGTATTAGATTTCATTAGTAATAGAAATGGCATTTCAATAATGACTTTCAACTGCCAAAGTCTAAATAGTCATAAATACGATTTACAAGATTCAGTTACGAGACAAACAAATGTGTTACTTCTTACCGAAACTTGCATGACGCATGATAATCCAATTGAAATACCTAATTTTAATTGTATTGTTCAGTTCAAACGAGATACTGTTTCAAAAGGTGGGGTAGCTATTTACCAAAATAAAAATGATATTACTAATATTATGACTCCGAATATTGAAATAAATATTGCACACGTTAGCGATGTTAATGTTAGGCGCTCAGTTGTTGGAGATATTTGTGCGTGCTTATGCAAACTTAGAAATGGCCTACAAATAGTTATGGTAGCAATTTACGTTTCTCCGAATCCAAAATTGGACGAGGTAGAGCATTTTATTCATCGCACTTTACTGGAGTACACTGAAGAAGGCTCGAAAATACTTGGTACAAATGGTAATAAATTTCCACTTATCTTGGCTGGCGATTTCAACATTAACTTCGCTGATAAAAAATCAGAGCGGTTGACAACTTTTCTATCAAAAACATTGAATTTGAAAATGAATAATGATCCACAAGAGTCCACAACAAAATATGGGACCACCATTGACGCGGTATCTTCTAGGTATTTAGAGGATATTAAGTCGCAAACTTATGTTTCTTATTTCAGTTATCATAAACCTATAGTTTCAATGATAAATATTCCTGAATAACCAACAGCTACTGTAAGGTAATAAAACCCACATGTATTGTAAAATAATAAAAATATTTTAAATAATATTAACTTTTTATTTATTGAATAAAAGAAAAATTTGTTTTCTTATCGGTCACCACGCTCAAAAATTGTAACTTGAATTAATATCAAAGAAAAAGAAATACTGCATAAATAAAATAAATAAATAATTATAATTGCATAAATTGATACAAAATGCTATGCAATAGCTTTACCGCGGCAGTCCCCGAGTGCCACACGTCTTTTTTTTTTATTATAGATCTATATCGCCCTTTAAAGCACATTATTTAAATAAATAGTTTCGAAGATATTACAAATTAAAAAATTGTGGAGCATCGCAATTTACGGCAGTACCAGCCGGTTGGGCGGCGGGCCGCTATGTTAGTTATACAATTTAACAGTTTTTTTGGTATGTATTTAGTATCAGCATTGCACCCATGCGAAGCCGGGCGGGTCACTAGTGTACCTATAAAATGTATGTGTACCACTGAATATTTTAATTATTTTACCTAATAAGTGGGCCGTCATCCTCTCTCCTATGAAGAAAAATTACTTCGCTGTATCCACTAGGGTCCATAATAATCATCATCATCTTCATCAACCTTTTCATCGTCCCACTACTGGGCACAGGTCTCTTCTCATACAGAGAAAGATTGAGCGTAATCACCACGGTTGCTCGATGCGGGTTGGCAATGGCCATATTTTTTTTTTTTTTTTTTTTTATTAAAGTATAAACCAGCGCTTGACCGCAATCCTGCCTGATGGTAAGCAGTGACGCAATCGTTGATCGTAAAGCGCACTAGTTTATTAAGAGCCTATTCACTCTAGCCTTGAAGACACTCAAATTGTAGTCCGACAGAAACACCGCCGCCGGCAGATTGTTCCAGTCCCTCGATGTACGCGGTATAAAGGAGGAGGCGAAACGCTTCGTCCGGATCGTAGAGGTGTTAACAACATAAGGGTGGAAACTCGCCGTACGACGGGTCGTCCGATGGTGGAACGGAGATGGGGGAATTAAATCGTGCAATTCCCTCGCACACTCCCCAGAATGTATCCTATAGAACACCGAAAGGCTGGCTACTCTACGCCTGTGCTCTAGGCTTTGGAGACCAACTCGAGTTAAATCAGGGTCACCAATCAGCCTCTTCGCACGCCTCTCCACTGAATCCAAAGTGGCCAGGTGACACTTAGCAGCACCAGCCCAAATGTGGCTGCAGTACTCCACACACGAACGGACCTGTGCTTTGTACAACATTAGAAGCTGCCCTGGTGTGAAGTACTGCCGGACCTTTGCGATTACACCAAGTTTTCTGGCAGCCACCTTGGCCTTGGGCTCAATGAACCGCCCAAAGTTTAGGTTCGAGGAAATCTCAATACCCAAAAGCTGAAGGCGGTCGGTACACTCCAAGGATACATTCCGAAAAGTAGGAGCCAAGGTGAACGGGCTCCTTTTGGCGGTGAAAAGACACGCCTGCGTTTTGGCGGTATTGAATGCTACAAGATTGGCATTGCCCCATTCGGAGACTGCCTGAAGTGCAACACTCGTTCACTCTACCATGGCCTCTCTTTCGGACCGGATTGATTCTCTACTAGCCCGAGCATCCGGCAGGTATCTCTCCACAACTGTGCTGTCATCTGCATACCCATAGATACCGGGCATCAGCAGATCGTTAATATGCAGCAGAAACAGAGTTGCAGAGAGAACAGACCCCTGAGGAACACCGGCATTAGTCGACATGGGCTCAGATGAGCATCCGTCGACAACAACTCGGAGGGACCGTTCAGTCAGGAAGTCTTTTACCCAGCCAGTCAGGCTAGGGGAAATGCCGTACGCTGGAAGCTTACTCAAAAGGCCAGCGTGCCATACCCGGTCGAAGGTCTTCGAGACATCAAGGGAGACAGCAATTGCTTCCCCATTCCCCTCGAGTGCCTCGCCCCACAAGTGAGTGGCATACACTAGTAGGTCCCCAGTTGACCGAATGCGGCGAAACCCGTACTGTCGGTCACTGAGGAGATCGTTACCTTCCAGGTATGCCAAGAGGCGCGAGTTCAATACACGCTCCATAATTTTGCAAAGTATGGAGGTGATCGAAATCGGCCGATAGTTGTTAGGATCGGCACGACTACCCTTTTTTGGCACGGGCTGCACGTTGGCAAGCTTCCAGGACTTGGGCACTATACCAGTCCCAAATGGGAGGCGATACAAGCGTGTCAATACAGGAGACAACTCGGGCGCACATGCTTTTAGAACAATCGCTGGTATACCATCCGGACCACTAGCCTTATTCACGTCCAGACGACATAGTGCTCTCAGAACCTCCTTGTTCCGAATGCGAACCTCAGGCATTGAAGTACCGCAGTGGGGTAAAATAGGTGGAGTAGCACTGCCAGTATCAAGACGCGAATTAAGGGCAAAGAGAGATGCAAAAAGACCTGCTTTCTCTCTCGCCGTATGAGCCAGTGTTCCATCAGGCCTAACCAGCGGAGGCAGTGAGGGCCGACAGAAGTTCGCCTCGACCGATTTGGCAAGGGACCAAAAGGATCTGCTACCGGAAGGCTGCGCAGATAACTTGTTGCCAATATGGGTAATACGGTCAAAGCGAGCCTTCTTTAGCGCCTTTTTGTAGGACTTGGCAGCACGGTTAAAGGCTCTCTTCTTTGAGCTTAGATCCGGAGCTCCGCGGTCACGAGCGTCAACCCAGGTGAGAAATGCCGTGTGCTTACGCTGTTCAGCTTGGGCACAATCGGCATTGAACCATGGGCGAGCCGAGCCACCGACGGGCACGTCATTATAAGGAATAAAATATTCCATAGCTTGACGCACCACAATTGGTCCAGTATACCAACTATTATGTCCATATTATTATTATCGATGCAATAAATTATTGAGTATTGTGTAATAAGTAGCGACAGCCTCCGTGGCGTAGCGGTAGCACTGCGCTGGCTCGATCCCGCGCAGTACAAATATTTGTATGCAAATGAAAGGAAATGAAATGAAATCGTTTATTGAGCAAGTAGGATCACCGATAAGTGATCGGTGATCCTACTTGCTCACACGTCATGTTTTTCGTCTTACACGTCATGTTTTTTTTATACTATATGAAGTCATCATTTACTAAGTGACTACCTCTGAGAAGAAATAGCCGAAACAAACTCAGGGATAATCGTCTTTTTTCAAGTCCAGACATTGAAAAAATGAAAATGTAACAATGCGAGCAGCTCAGTCCCAAGCTTTTTTGTCTTCTAAATAATCTGTGATTTTTTGCATGAATATGAATATTTGTACAGGTCGTGCCTCAGAAAGCACGTTAAGCCGTCGTGTCGGTCTCGGTTGCCATGCGAACATCTAATGGCAGTCGTTACGGGTTGTTGCCTGTTGGAGCCCTCAAAAGTCCAACAATTGGTCTAACTGCAATGCTTCGATATCGCCTTCGGTATTGTGCAGATCAGACGGCAGTCGCTCCACGGAAAATATCGAAGTTTAGCCAAAATCAGCAGTTAGACTGGTAAAGCGGACCCAAGATTCCAAAGCTGAAAAAGCTTCGGATACGACTGGGATTAACGCTGAGATGATGATGCTATGTAATAAATAAGTAAATAAATAAATATGTATATTTTTTGCAGCCCAAATTTAGTCGCCTTGACAACAACGTTTGGCAATGTGAACTTGAATCAAACTATTATCAACAGCGATCGGATACTGGCATTGTGTAATAGAAAAGATGTAAGTATTTCATGTCAAATAATAATCTATAAGTACTTGTTTACCTCATGATAATAAGTGGATACTTATAGAATGAGATAACGGTGTAGGTATGCGGCGATGTTCAGAAAACAAATATAATGAATGGCCCCTCTGCTGTGATACACGAGCCCTAGTCTGCTATCACAATAGTGTCATAATGATCGATGAGTGGTCTTATAATGATCGATTTTGACAAGCTGCGTAATGTTCTAACCAAATGACTAGTGAGAACTAGAAAGTCGTCACTAGTCATTTGGTCAGTAACTTACCAATAGAATATTGGTAACTTACTGACACTCCACTCCTTATTAATAAATGTTCAAATTCAGACAATAATAATAATAATACTTTATTATTATTGTTGTCTGAATTTGAACAATAATAATAATAAAGTATTAAAGTAATTAAAGTACAAAAATAATACTTTTATTTGTTAACATAGGTAAAAGAGATATAGTTCTTGATTTTGATGAGCTGAGCGCTATGTTATGCCAGTAGGCGTACAAATATACATGCAAATCTATATTTTCTATTATTGTTATGTCATAACTAATTGAGGAATTATTAAAATGAAAAAAAAAATATTAGTCTAAAAAAAAATCTATGTCAAAATAATTATGTCAAAAAAAAAATTAAATAAAATATCTAAATTAATGAAAAAAAATTTTCAATAAAAATAAATTGCAATTCTACATTAATTCGTCATTCAGGTATTCATCAATTGTGTAGTAGCATTTATCAATTAAGAACAACTTTATTATGAAACCCGTTAGTAGAAATGATTTTCTCATTTCTACTAACGGGTTTCATAATAAAGTCATCACGGCAATATCATTCTATCATCATTTCATTAAGAGACGAGTAACCGATAGTGGGAATGTTTCCTGGGTAAAAAAAATGACTCTATTTAGTCCGTCATTCATATTATAGAAAAATATTGGATACGTATATTTTGTTTTATCAAATCAATAAAAATTGACAAATATAAATGGCATCAAAGATCATCAAAAGCATCATCAGGAGTGGTGGCTGGTGACGTCACTGCTCGCTAAAAAGTGTAACGTGCAGTGACGTCACACGAGTTTTTAACGCACTGTGTCGTCTTCATTTTTTGTTTATATGAAAAAAGAAAAAATACGTGTCTAGTATTTCAAATAGGCAGACGTTCCTTATATATTCAGCTACGTCTGGACTATCCAATAAAGAAACGAAAAAACAGCTGATGATGACGTATCAGTCAGCGAAGGTTTCACAAAAAAAAAAACGCAAGCTGGGTCCAATATTATCATCATAAATCTATTTATCGTCCCACTGCTGGGCAAAGGTCTCTTCTCATACATGGCAGGATTGAGCGTAATCACCATGCTTGCTCAATGCGGGTTGGCGATTTCAGACTTAAAAGTCCAGGTTTCCTCAAGATGTTTTCCTTCACCTTGTAATCAGTCATTGGTGTCCAATATATACTTAGAAAGTACATATAACTTAGAAAAGTGACATTGGTACTTGCCTGACCTGGAATCTAACCCGCACACTCATACTTGAAAAGCTGGTGTTTTAACCACTAGGCCATCACGACTCGATATACAAATTATTTTAAAAAAAATCTTACGCCCATTTCAGGTACCGATCTACTCCGGTGCTCGTCAGAGTCTGATAACAGGAATAAAATCTGATGGCTATTTTGGCATTGATGGGCTCGGAGACGATGGTTATGTACCACCAGCACCCATTGTTTTGCAAAACGAACCAGCAGCAGTCGCCCTTATAGAACTTTCCAAAATATATGAAGGTAAGACCTTTTATTTTTTGCGGATGGAAGCTTGCATTAGTGTTATGAATATATTTTTATGTGATTGGTGTACAATAAAGTACATATAAATATCTAAACATATAGCGCATGCCGTACACTATTTACACTAACCGTTTCGACACACTTTGTCGTCTTCCGTGGCGCAGCGGTCAACACGCCTGCCTGCGACGTGGAGGCCCCGGGTTCGATCCCCGGCCAGGTCATGATGGAAAACGATCTTTTCCTGATTGGCCTGGGTCTTAGATGTTTATCTATATATGTATCTATTATAAATATAGTATCGTTGAGTTAGTATCCCATAACATAAGTCTCGAACTTACTTTGGGGTTAACTCAATGTGTGAGATTTGTCCATAGGCAGGTTAATTTAATTATTTAAGTAATACATTTAATTATACAATTATTCAAGTGTTACGTACAGCATGAAAACCTACCAAATTCAAATTTTGAAGTATCATAACTTCATTTCATCTAGCCTTTTTTTTATTTTTGTTGGAATGGTAAATCATAAAATGACTTCTCCCGCTCTGGGTGGAGCGGAAGGGTGTGTCAGACTTTTACTGACTAAAACCCGTGTTTCTTCACTTGCCTGTGCGACGGCCCGGGCCACGATTTCTTGTTTAACCAACCCGGAACCCTGACCCAGAAGGCATCGGTCTTCGTGGACCCCGTCACGATGTGCTGACATCTCTTTGAGGCGCGCGCACTGCTCACCGCCCGCAGGCCCGCGCCTACGGTAGCTAGGACTTAGGTGTCGTCTCCCGACCAGGGTGTCTACTGCGGCGGCTAGTGGCGTGAGAGCGCTGATTTCATCTAGCCTTGGCTTTAGATTGGATTTCAACCCCATATGTTCGAAAAGTGAGTCTGCTTAATACCGCAATGAATGTTGTTGAACTGTCAAAATGAAAGCCATCGTACTGATAGTATGTTACGCAATTATCAATTATTTATAATTCACTATTGGCTTATAGGTACAGAACAATTGGGTTGTATCCTAAAAATAATTTAATGTCCATCAGATAGATTTATAAAAAATATTGAACACGTATTTTTTATTTTTTCTTTCATTCAAATACTTAGGAAGATATATTGATTTGAAATGTCGCATGACGTCACGCCGTGGTACAAAATATACCACGGCGTGATGTAATTAGCCCCCACTCCGTAACTTTAATACGAAAAAATTAAATTAAATAAAAAATATGGGTCTTAATTTTTTTTATTATCTGTAATAATAATAATATATTTATTCAAAGACAACAATGGTCCAATTGTTAGTAACTTATCTACTAAGGGTTAGTAACACTTAAAAACTAATCATGCTTGCCGCACAAGCAATACTAACCAGCGCCTAAGCACCGGCGCATCGTACTTATCGGCCATGGCTTGTAGGATGCTGTTAGCGCTGGTCCTAGTTCTACCCAGCAACGAGGCCGCCTTTTTCCTCGTGATGGCATGAAAATCATCAACCCGCGCCAAAGCGAGCATGCCGGACGCACTACAGTACCTAGGTAACCCTAACAGCAACCTAAAACCATATTATATTGCACCCGCAGGGCGTCTAGAGCCTTCCGCGTACAGTTAACCCACAGACCGCCCGTGTAGAACGACTGACAAAAAGCTTTGAACAAAGTGATTTTGACTCCATTACTACAACGTGCAAATCTGTGAGCCAATATGTTGCATCTAACTGCTAGCGCCCTGCGTTCGCGTTCAATGTCTACTTGATCTTTGAGATCCGCAGTCAAAAAATGGCCCAGGTATTTAAATTGGGTAACCCTATTTAATGGTTTCCCATTTAAACAAATTACGGGCTCTTAATTACGGGAAATTAATGCACCCTTCTCCCGGGGACCTCAAAGATCAAGTACTCACTCTTAACAACATTATACTGCAAGCCGTGAGTCGCAGCATAACTCTCGCAAACACGTAACATCTCTCTGATTGAGTCAGCCGTTGGGCCCAGCAGCACCATGTCATCAGCATAACTAATATTGTTAACACTAGTGCCATCTATTTTGCACCCAACTGGTTTGCTACTAAGCTCAACGATCAACTCATTCACGTACAGGTTGAAGAGCCTAGGTGAGGTTAAACCCCCCTGCCTAACTCCACACTCCAACCTGTACGGTTCAGAGAGAATACTACCCCAACGAACCTGATTACACTGGTTCGAGTACCAGTATTGAAACATGCCCGTCAACTCCTGAGGTACGCCCGCTTCCCTGACCTTCGCCCAAAGGACATCATACGACACCAGGTCGAAGGTCTTCGAGAGATCAAGGAAGCAAGCATATACCGGAGTATCCCTATCCTTATAGCGAGAAGAATAATAGAATAGCACTCTTTGTGGAAAGCCCAGGCCGAAACCCGAACTGAGCGTCATGCAACTCAATATATTTATCTAGATGATTTATAAGATGGACTAATTATTTTTTTGATTTTTATACCTTGGATGTATCCCTATTATCTTTTATTGTTCCCACGGCTACAACAGTGGTTACTTATCGACACTTCGTCGTCATTGGAGAGTTCGCGAGTGGAACTTAAAAAAAAAAAAAAACATTGCTCCACACTAGAAATTTCTCCTGTATCGTGTGTGTTTACAAACACATAAACACACACGATACAGGAGAGATTTCTAGTGTGGAGCAATGTTTTTTTGCACACAAATAGCCAGACCCGGAACATCTAGTTGTAGGTCATAGAAATATTTGTTCCATGTGGGAATAGAACCCGCGACACGCAGCGCAGCAGTCAATAGCTTAACCACTGCGCTAACAGACAGTCAGGAGACTATGAATTAGTAAACGTAAGGTAGGACACCCTAAGATGGGGTGACGATCTTCGCAGGAGGGCTGGAAGTAACTGAATGAAAGTTGCCGACAATCAAGTTGAATAGCGTGAGAGGCCTATGTCCAGCAGTGGATTGCTATCATCATCATTTCAGCCGAAAGATGTCCACTGCTGGACATAGGCAACCCCCAAGGTTCTCCACGATGATCGGTTCTGCGTCTCCCGCATTCAGCGGTTTCCCGGGACCTTCACCAGGTCGTCGGTCCACCTTGTCGGGGGCCTACCCACGCTGCATCTACCGGTGCGTGGTCGCCACTCGAGAACCCGTCGGCCTACGGGCAATGTGCCCAGCCCACTGCCACTTTAGTGTTGCAATTCTTCGGGTTATGTTGGTTACTCTCGTTCTTCTGCGGATCTCCTCATTCCTGATTCAATCGTGGATTGCTATAGGCATATGATATAATATGATGCTTTCATGACAACCACTCCTTACTGATAGAAGTGTCAGTACAACCATAGCGTAATTTTTTTTTATTGCTTGTACTTTAAAGCCTTCATAATTATATCCGAATAACGTAAAGTAATCACTAAGTCACTGCAATATAACTCTTATCTCGTAGTCATAAAGTAAAAGTTATTATTGCCTTAAATTTGATAAAAGTCTTTGCAATAATACAAATTTGTACATTACCCTATCGTCACCAGAGCTGTGCAATAAATTGCTAATGGTTTGGATCGAGGATTGACTATCTACGAACATCGATTTAGGTATGTATTAGATTTTTTATAAAGCAACTTCAAATGAAGTATTTTTCATGTTTCAGGTCAACTAATTGTCGTTGCAGTCGGTCCTGTTACCAACATAGCTTTAGCTGCACGGCTGGACCCGGAATTTATTGGAAGACTCGCTCAGTTATATGTAGGCGGTGGACATATTCAAAGTACGCACATTTCTTTCTACAGCCTTTCCTAAGTAATAAGGGTTCGTGGAATTAAAGTTACCTGTAATAGATTTAACTCAAAGACATAAAGTACTTAATGGGAGTTGATTATTGCGCTTCCTAGGTAGCAAGGATCCAAGATTTTCTTTCTGTGCCTTTTTTTCTTCTGTCATGGCGTCAAGAAAATATTATATATATATAATATATATATGTATGTCAGTAACAAAACGTGAACATTTAGCTTACCAAACTACAACAAACAAAAAAAAAACAAATAAAAAGTGTAAAGTGCGTTGTGAGAAATTAGCAGAATAGTGTGCCAAGCGGTTGCACAAAAAATGGTAGACAACCACCGATCGATTCTATTAAAACTAGCAGAATAGTATGCCACGCGATTGTACTAAAAATGGTAGACAACCACCGATCCATTCTGTGAAAATTAGCAGAATAGTGTGCCACGCGATTGTACTAAAAATGGTAGACAACCACCGATCGATTCTGCGAAAATTAGCAGAATAGTGTGCCACGCGATTGTACTAAAAATGGTAGACAACCACCGATCGATTCTATTAAAATTAGCAGAATAGTATGCCACGCGATTGCACTAAAAATGGTAGACAACCACCGATCCATTCTGTGAAAATTAGCAGAATAGTGTGCCACGCGATTGTACTAAAAATGGTAGACAACCACCGATCGATTCTGTGAAAATTAGCAGAATAGTGTGCCAAGCGGTTGCACTAAAAATGGTAGACAACCACCGATAGATTCTATTAAAATTAGCAGAATAGTATGCCACGCGTTTGCACTAAAAATGGTAGACAACTACCGATCCATTCTGTGAAAATTAGCAGAATAGTGTGCCACGGGATTGCGCTAAAATGGTAGACAACCACCGATCGATTCTGTGAAAATTAGCAGAATAGTATGCCAAGCGGTTACACTAAAAATGCTAGACAACCAACGATGGATTCTGTTAAAATTAGCGGAATAGTATGCCACGCGAGTGCACTAAAAATGGTAGACAACCTCCGATCCATTCTGTGAAAATCTGACAAGTTGGTGATGTCACCTAGAGTCAGCTGTCAATAATCTCCATCCATGCATTAGTTGGAATCATCAGCCATGCCGCCAAAACCCATCTTATTGAGGTGGGGAGGGCTCAGCATGCTATTCTTAAGGTTGGTGCGGGTTTTCCCTTTCGTTTTCCAACTAATGATTTATACAAATAATGGGATATTCTTACGGTAAGACACACTTTTATTCTGCGTACTGTAACAAAAAAGCATTATTAGTTAGAATTTGAGAAACTAATCAATAAGCAACGACGGTAGGGAAGAATCTACCCTTCACTTCCATTCAAATCTTCTCTACACAGGATATTTCTTTTTCCTTTTTTAGGTCAATTCTTGTACAACAAATTAAACGTCACTCTCAATTTGTATCCTCAAACCATCTCCCATTGTGAAAACACGGTTGAAATTTTTCTTAAATTCCTTGACTATCAAAAAACTGAGAACTTGCTGACAGTTCTCAAATAGATATCCACCAGCTTCTCTCTTGTGGCTGTTTTACATCATATACTCCCACTCGCACACCTCAACATGCACAGCAACCTCCAACACTTCTCTTTTATATGAATCATTAGTTCAGCATTGTTAATTGTTTTTTTTTTCTGTACTATTTGTTATTATTTTTAACTTTTAACTGATTGTCTCTTTGTCATCTTCTTGGCACCGTCTAAATATTTACTGAAGATCGTATTAAATTTTTTACTCTATTGTTTTGCTACCCTGGTGAGCTGTAACACAGGCTTCCGCAGAACTCTTTCAATGGTGGAATATCATCATCATCATCATCATCATCATCAACCTTTTTATCGTCCCACTGCTGGGCACAAGTCTCCTCTCATACGGAGAAGGATTGAGTGTAATCACCACGCTGGCTCAATGCGGGTTGGCGATTTCAGACTTAAAGTCCAGGTTTCCTCAAGATGTTTTCCTTCACCTTCAGTAAATGGTGTCCAAGATATACTTAGAAAGTACATATATAACTTTAGAAAAGTTACATTGGTCCTTGCCTGACCTGGTATCGAACCCGCGCACTCATACTTGAGAGGCTGGTGTTTTAACCACTAGGCCACCACGTCTGTAATGGTGGAATATAAGTAAAAATATTGTTAAACCAATGTTGTCAAAAGAGAAATTCTCACACCAACTAACTTTACCTATGTTTTCACCGTGATATGGTCAAAGAATGGCACTGGTAGTCTCTGATGCTGATTGTAAACTGAACTAGATTGTTAACAAGCCAGTAAGAGAAAAGGGTATCAAAAATTATTAAATAAAATAAAATAATAAAATGTTAACTAATTAATTACAAATACATACACAATGTTCCCACTATTCTCACAGGGCTCCTCTAGGTGAGATAGGGTAGGCCGTAATCTACCACGAGACCGACGGGCCACGGCTGAGGTCACGGGGATGTTCTTCCCCGATGTGCTGCGCGCGCGCAGGATCCAGAAGTGCCTCGACAGGACATCTATCTGGGCGCAAATTATGATCGATCACGGCGGTACCTGCATAAGTTTAAATTGAAAAGTAGTCCAGCCTGTGTATGTGACGCACAGGCTACCGAAACTATCCAGCACCTGTTATTTGAATGTCCGAGGCACAACCGCGACAGATACAACGATTTCTGACCTAATGGCAGACAAACACTCCAGGCCGTATCTGGAGCGGTTTTGCCTCAAAATAGCTAAAATCAGTATAGAAAGAAATAAGGCAAGCGACAGTGCAACCCAGCATAGCCGTAGGCAAGAATAGATGTAGTTAGGAATAAATATGTAATGCTTATATGTAATTAAGATATTAGTAAAAATGTATATATAGTAATAAGACACTACATAATTGTTATTGCTATGATAATAAATGTAAGTTGACAAAATATGGGAAAAAGGCGACCCAACAAAACAAAAGCCAATGCCGCAAAAAAGCATAAAGCGGAAAAAAGTGAATTGGCGTTACTAAACAGACTAAGGAAATTTCTTGCCAAGCAAGAAGCGTAGGGACGGCAACGCCCTGTGATGACGGGTGTCTATAAAAAAAATCTACCACGCTGGCCCAGTGCGGTTTGGTAGATGCCACATGTCTTCGAAGTTATTGGCTCTATGACATGCCGGTCTCCTCACGATGTTTTCGGTCATCGTTTTGAGAGAAATAGCGCCTTTGTTCCTCAGTGTGGTGCTGGGCTTAAAATAGTACCATTTCATATCCCCCCATGGGTTTCGTAAGAGTCAACTAAGGGAACTCTCACCAGGGACGCAGGCAGCAGCGCTTCTCCTGTGGAATATCAAATTACTGCTACCCCCAACCCGTCTGCCATGCGTGGGGATTATGGCAACCCTCCCAAATGTAATCCTTGGGGGAAGCCTTTGTCCAGGAGTGGACCTCTATAGGCTGAAGATGGGTCGAACCTACCGACCTACAATTTGTACATCACCGCCGATATGATAGGGCCTCCGTAGCTCAATTAATCAATAATATTAATGAATATTCTTGTATTGTTTTAACAGGTGACAAATATCCTGATCCAGAATTCAACGCGCATATGGACCCAGAAGCTTACTACATTGTTGTAAACAGTTCCACGGTAGACAAACTGACGCTCTTACCGTTCTCGCAAGTTTACGATTCAGTAGATATTGATCTAGTAAGTATTTTATATGCTTTTTATTAGCTTCACTTGTATGTTTGCTTGTTTGTTTGTCCGTCTCTAACTCAAATTTTTTTCAACCTTACCTTACATTAATTTGTGCAGGCAAAGTATTTTTTTTAGTTTAGATTTAGTTTTAGATTTAGTTACTTGGGTACCACATCATTACGAATTTTAGCACTTGCTATTTTGTCTGTTGGAGAACAAGAAAAGTTTGGTAAAAACAAATGAGCACCACTTAAGCGTTCGTGTTATCCGTATATTATTTAAAAAAAAGAATATCGAACTAAAAAGTTGAAAATAAATATAGTTTAAAAAACAAAACAAAAAACGTGCTTTTAAAGAATATCAAACTAAAAAGTTAAAATAATTTTAAAATTTAATTTATGACAATAGTATATAAACAATACTAGTAAACTGAAAAAAAAGCGTGAGGCGCTTTGTGCCATAATTTTTGTATATTAAGCGCAATAATAGCAAGTGCTAAAATTCGTAATGATGCGGTACCCAAGTAACTAAATCTAAAACTAAATCTAAACTAAAAAATACTTTGCCTGCACAACTTTGGCGCTTTGTGCCATAATTTTTGTATAATAAGCGCCTCACGCTTATATACTATATTTATTTTCTTTAATTTATTTTACCACTTTGTCGGCGTTATTGTTATTTGTTCTTGTTTGTTAGTATTGTTTAAAAAAAAAACATTGTCCCACACTAGGAATTACTCCTATGTCGTGGGTACGTTTACAAATATTTAAAGTCAAACTTATACTAGCTTCGGCCCGGGATTTCTTGTACGTAAAATTTATTGTGTTTTTCGCTTCGCCTGCTCACGCTAATATTTCGTTTTCGCTTACCATTGTAACAATCTTTTTTTGTGTGTGGTCCCTGTTAAGCCACATTTAGAGCCTGCGCAGACGACGGAGTTTTCTCCGCGGCGGAGAAAAAAGTACGCTCCGCGAATATAAAGTGCACCGCAGATTTATCACGAACTCAACGCATACGGTGTGCGGTCACTTGTTGCGCAGAAATGTAGAAAAGTAAGAGCAACGCGGACTAAAGTCGCCATGTGCGTTGCTTCGCCGAGTCACACGAGTTCTATTTTATTCGGGGACTCCCCCGTACTTTTGTCCGGTCCGCTCTCTGCATGTCCTCGGTTATTCGAGCGACTTTTTGTACGCGGTACTTTTAATCCCTCGTTTGCGTTAGGTGTGGGTTGTAATGCCTTTATCAAGAATCAATTTATAAAACAAGTTATTTTGTAGCTAGTTATTTTAATTCAGCTACTGTGATTGTTAAATATAACCACCAACTATACAGTTACACGCGAAACGAAACTAGACGTGGTCGTTATTTCACGTAACTAGTTACAATGACCAACGACGCGCGCCGCCGGTGTGATGCACGGTACGGCTACCTGCTACGGCATAACGTGTGTATGAAATAACGCATTTACAAAAATAACTACTTTTAATTTAACTTGTAACTAGTTATTCAGTTACACATCGCATCGCTGGTTATTGTAACTAGTTACGTGAAATAACAACCACGTCTAGTTTGCGTTACTCGATACAGTTGTAAGCGATTTGTTTTAGCGGGCAAAGGCTCGTCTATGCAGGCTATTACGAAGACACGGAGCACTGAATGGAACGTGCGTTTAACACTTGAATTCTTACCACAAAAACGTTTGGAGAGCAGTGGTATTGAAATTATTTACACAAAACAAAGCGCCTAACGGGTTTTTAACCTACAATTTCTAAGTCACGGCCGACTACATCATTTCAGCCGAAAGACGTCCACTGCTGGACATAGGCCTCCCCCAAGGTTCTCCACGACGACCGGTCCTGTGCCTCCCGCATCTAGCGGTTTCCCGCGACCTTCACCAGGTCGTCGGTCCACCTTGTCGGGGGCCTACCCACGCTACGTCTTCCGGTGCGTGGTCGCCACTCGAGAACCCATTGGCCCCATCGGGCATCGGTCCTACGGGCAATGTGTCCAGCCCACTGCCACTTTAGTGTTGCAATTCTTCGGGCTATGTCGGTTACTCTCGTTCTCCTGCGGATCTCCTCTTTCCTGATTCGATCGCGCAGTGAAACCCCAAGCATAGCCCTCTCCATTGCCCTTTGAGTGACTTTGGGCCTTCTTATAAGCGGCCGACTTAACTTCTAATTATTTTTAATTTTTGTTACAGGACTGGCGTACAAATGTGTTAGGAAAAATTCAAACTCCAATAATGGAAGCATTAAATGGTTTTGAAACCATTTCGTTACCCAAAGAGCCCTCTTGGACACAACTGGATCCGGTTGTAACTGCTATAGCCCTGGACTATGATTTAGTAGACGAATTCAGAAATACCAGCAACAGTATAATTTTGGAAGGTAAGGAATTATAACACAGCTTATACTTATTCCTAAATTAATAGGTAAAGAGAGAAAAAAAGTATGAAAATGAGCCCTATTGCCAAGATAATAGGATTTTTTTTTTTTTGGGACAAAACCCGCCAGATATTTTCCCACCCACTGCAACTCCTGAAAGTCAGAATCAACAGTGGAGACAGCCAGAAAAACGCCGAGCAATGAAGCTCGACGAGTCCCGGAGAAACGATTCAACTGTCTTGGGTCCCGCAACGAAATTAATCAGAAAAGAATAGCAGAGGAGTAAGAAAAAAGATATTTTTTTTGCACTTCCCTCCATAACAAGCAGGAGACAGAACAGAACTAGGCCAATCGGCACAAAGGGACATTATTGCAACTGGGTATAATAGGATGTCAATCATACTTGGTATAACATGTTGAGGCGCAATCATATTTAATTTTACCATTTATGTCATCATCATCATCAACCTTTTTATCGTCCCACTGCTGGGCACAGGTCTCCTCTCATACAGAGAATAATTGAGCGTAATGACCACGCTTGCTCACCACTTGCAAACCCACTCATGTTCCTTCAGTTGCCTGTAGGCTACGATATCTCTTCCAAACAATCCACATCCCTGGCTGGCATCGACGCTTGTGTATCCCGTCACTGTATAGTGACCCAATATAGTGACGTTACACAATTACCAAAATCTTTAGTCTGTAGGGTTGTTACCCTACAGACATCATCATCATCATTTCAGCCGAAAGACGTCCACTGCTGGACATAGGCCTCCCCCAAGGTTCTCCACGACGACCGGTTCTGCGCCTCCCGCATCCAGCAGTTTCCCGCGACCTTCACCAGGTCGTCGGTCCATCTTGTCGGGGGCCTACCCACGCTACGTCTTCCGGTGCGTGGTCGCCACTCGAGAACCCGTCGGCCCCATCGGGCATCGGTCCTACGGGCAATGTGTCCAGCCCACTGCCACTTTAGTGTTGCAATTCTTCGGGCTATGTCGGTTACTCTCGTTCTTCTGCGGATCTCCTCATTCCTGATTCGATCACGCAGTGAACCCCAAGCATAGCCCTCTCCATTGCCCTTTGAGTGACTTTGAGCCTTCTCATAAGGCCCATTGTTAGTGACCACGTCTCAATTCCATAAGTCATCACTGGCAACACACACTAGTCGAAGACTTTTGTCTTGAGACACTGCGGTATTTCGGACGAGAAGATTCTTCGTAGCTTCCCGAAAGCAGCCCAGCCGAGTTGGATTCGACGACTGACCTCTTTCTCGAAGTTGGACCTTCCTAACTGGATAGTTTGTCCCAGGTACACGTAACTGTCAACAACTTCGAGAACAGAGTCTCCAATCCTACAGACATACATACAGACATAGAACATACTATCAATATTACCTGGGTTTCATTCTGACAGTTCAACAGCTTTCATTGCGTTATTTACCTTGTGAGTAGACACATTTTTCGGAGATATTGTGCAATGGATTAGCAATATATTTCAGAATGATTACAACTGATAGTTATAGTGTGTTCCGTAATTAGGGTCCTGATCCCTACCGGCCGGCGACCTACCCTACGGGCGGAACCTACTCTCACGATAAACGCCTTCATAAATAAAATAGCAATAATCAAATGCCATTCAACAATAGGGATGTTTGATGTAGGCCCTAACTTCGGCCGTCGGCAGAAGTTACTACCCACCAGACAAAGTCTTGCCGCCAAGCGATTTGTCGTGTTCATGATGTCTGGTGAAGCCGTACGGAAGACGGGTCTGAGCAGTTGTGTTGCGATGTGTGCCGGGTACGTTGCGCCAAATGTTGTTGTGTTGGAAACTTGGTCGTGGAGGGTCTTCAGATCAGACTCCCTTTGGCGCAGCATCGTTAATCGTGTTGTTGGATTTAACATTGCATCACCTCGCTCAACTGCCGTCGTCCTTCCTATTAGCTCAGTTTTTCTGAGTGAATAGGCTCTTAATAAACTAGCGCGCTATACCATCAACGATCGCATCACTACTTACCATCAGGCGGGATTGCGGTCAAGCACTAGTTTATAATTATTAAAAAAAAGTCCGTCATTCAGATTATAGAAAAATATTGGATACGTATATTTTGTTTTATCAAATCAATAAAAAATTACAAATATAAAAGGCATCAAAGATCAGGTGTGGTGGCTGGTGACGTCACTGCGCGCTAAAAAGTGTAGCGTGCAATGACGTCAATCAACGCACTGTGTCGTCTTCATTTTTTGTTTATATGCGAAAAGACAAAATACGTGTCTAGTATTTTTTGGAAATCTGACTGACGGACTTATTATTATTTTTTTAGTCAAATACCCTATTCAGATACACTTAGGAAGTCGCTCAAAGTAAAAATGTAAAATATTGATATTCTGCTAAATGCGGTTAGACAGGAAGCTGACCCCAACGTAGTTGGTGAAATGGCTAGGCAAAGGCGATGATTTCACCATTACCAAAAATATTCACTAAATTACTTAGATACGGTATGTGAATATTTTAGGTCTGAGTGAAATCGTCATTTCCTTACAGAAATTTTCTACGTTCTGTTTCCGGTTGAGCTGGTAAAAGTTATATTTGCTCAATAATACTTCATCATCATCATCATCAAACTTCTATCATCCCACTTCTGGGCATAGGGCTCTCTCATACAGAGAAGGATAATATAAATTATACTTAATAGTGAATATTTTTTAGTAAAATATTAAAAATATTTTTGAATTGATTTCCAGGTGCCCCACGGGGCTTAAATACGAATGATTTTTCATCAACGTATCCTAACGCAAGAGCGGTATATACAGTAAATGTAGAAAAGTACAAGAAATTCTTAATAGACGTGTATTCTGCTGAACTAAGGCCATGATTTCAAGAACAGAAGATAACATCAGATAAAATGAAAAAATAAAACAAAATGATTTTTATTTCGGACCAGAGAATCCATAGAGTGTTAGTAACATCAAAAAGAAAAACAACTCAAAAGACAGCCTCAGAAAGTTTGCGCTTCGAGAATAACCGTCTGACGTCGGAAGCATGTAAGATCTACATAATATACTGCTGTAACAACCATGGAAGTACTTACTTATTAAATACACATATTGGTACCAACTATGTGCCGACTCAGTAACTGTGGAAGAACTTACCATACATACATGAACGATATTTATAAGTTACGATTAAGATTGTTAATACTATGTAATTAAGTCAAAACTTAAATATTTTAATGTTATGAATGTGTTCAATAAAGTAGAATTTTGTATTCTATCGGAAGTCATTAGAACTGAGTTGCTAACCGAAAAAACAAGCGTAAACATTAAAAACGATTATAATTAAACATATACAGTATGTTAAGAAAACCCTGTCCGACCCATAAGGATAATAAAGGTTAGGTAAACACATGACCAAATATAATATAAAATTTTACGTAATCATCATCGCACCAATACAAATGAATTTTGAAATAATTTTTTTTTCTCGCGAATTAATTCCAACTTCCCCGAAATTTGGTAATTTTTAAGAAAGTGACAACACCGGTATTATTATGAGCGAATAGCGATGTGACCACGTGCCGCGTGCCCTGCCGCCCGCCGCCGGCGGAAGGGTGCTAAACGCACATTTATTAAGTTACCTCTTTTTGCGAAATAATATTTATTTTTCTAGGGGGATTTTTTTTAAGTTTAGCCCGGTTTTGTATCCATTAGTAGAATCAGTTATCGATACCTAACAACACCTTCACGGGTCGGACAGGGTCTTCTTAACATACTGTATACATCTTACCAAAGTTCAATAATGTGTACGAGATGATGATCTGAAAAGTTATGAGTAAGTAAACAAATTTTTTTACATACCTATGTATTATAAATTGTAAGCATAGTATACAATATGTAACAAAAATCCTGTTGTTCCTTCTTTCTACCTATGTACATTTTAATAATGCCGATACGGACGTAATAAAGCAAGACATTTATAAAAATTGTTCACTAAAAATAATTAAAATAAATATTTAATCTATACTAATATATAAAGGGAAAAAATCTCAGGAACTACTGGTCCGATTTGAATTTAAATTCTTTTTGCGTTGGATAGTCCATTAATCCAGGAAGGATCTACTAGTGTATGCTCGACAAAAATGGGGAAGCGATTGCCGTCTTCCTTGATGTCCGAAGGCTTTTGACCGGATATAGCACGCTGGCCTTTTGAGTAAGCTTCCAGCGTACGGCATTCGGCCTGACTGAACGGTCCCTCCGAGTTGTTGTCGACGGATGCTCTTCGGAGTCCATGTCGACCAATGCCGGTGTTCCTCAGGGGTCTGTTCTCTCTGCAACTCTGTTCCTACCGCATATTAACGATCTGTTGATGCCCGGTATCTATGGGTATGCAGATGACAGCACAGTTGTGGAGAGATACCTGCCGGAAGCTCGGGCTAGTAAGGAATCAATCCGGTTCAAAAGAGAGGCTATGGTAGAGCGTACGAGTGCTGCACTACAGGCAGTCTCCAAATGGGGCGAAGCCAATCTTGTCAGAAAACTTAGCGTCATCGCAAAGGTCCGGCGGTAATTCACACCAGGGCAGCTTCTAATGTTGTACAAAGCACAGGTCCGCTAGTGTATGGAGTACTGCATCCACATTTTGGCTGGTGCTGCGAAATGTCAACTGGCTGATTAGCGATCCAGACTTGACTCGAAACTGTCTCCAAAGCCTGGAGCACAGGCGTAGAGTAGCCAGCCTTTCAGTCTTCTATAGGATGCATTCTGGTGAGTGTGCAAGGGAATTGCGTGATTTAATTCCCCCATCTTCGTTCAACCATCGGACGACCCGTCGTACGGCGAATTTCCACCCTTACATTGCTGACACCACTGCTATCCGAACGAAGCGTTTCGCTTCCTCTTTTATACCGCGTACATCAAGCGACTGGAACAATTTGCCAGCGACGATGTTTCCGTCACACTACAATTTGAGTGTCTTCAAGGCTAAAGTGAATAGGCTCTTAGCCACTTTAACGTCCCGATGTGAGAGCTGGGAATGCGTTGTACGTCCGAGCGCGCGATTGGCAACAAACCGCGCCGGGCGCTCGTAAAATCCTCGTTATTTTCTTCTTATTTTTTAGCAGAAGTCTATTTAATGATTAAATATGAACTATTATATTATATTTAGGTAGTTTTTATTTGTAATTGTTTGTTTTTACTCAAAGCCAGTACACACTATGTAGCCAAGCATATTGTACGTTACGGAATTTCATCGCTGACAGGGGTGTTCGGCACTAGTGCAGCTACACAGGAGCTAAACTTAGCATTCGGGAACACTGCTGGACAAAACTATCTTTGCATTGTGTAGATTCAATTTCTTAGTATTGTATAATTGCATGGCACACGTGTGAGCACAATGTACTTGCTGTAAAGCATTTATTTGTTGGGTTAGTCTTTTTTGTTGTTTTTTTTTTTTGTGTGTTTTCCATAATGGACACTCTTAGCGTACAATATATTTCTGCATCGTTCTCACACATCGTTTCAAAATGAATGATGTAATCAAATATTTGTATCAATAGCTTGATAATTTAAAAGAGTGTCCATGGAGTTTCTTGCCCGTTCTTCTCCATAGGTACCTACTCTTTGGAATGGGCGACTAGCTTCACCTTACTGACTGACCGACCTTCTGACAATTCAAAAGTGCCTGTAACTGGTTTATTTGAAATAAATGCTTTGATTTGATTTGATTTATTTTTCCTGCAGGGATTGTTTTGTCATATTTTAAGATATTATGTCAAACAAAAACTTGCCGAAAATCCGACACACAATGAGCAATGAGCAATCATTTCATCGTTCACTTTAACACTCGTTAAGACAACTTATCAGACATTGGATACAAAGTATTTATACATATTCAGAAAGAATAAATCTCGACAATTATTTAAATATGTAACACTAATAAGAGTCCGATAATAAAATAGTAGTTTAAGAAACTGTTACATAATGAGGGATATTATGCACGAGTGTGTAATACCTAATTATGTACAGTTTCATACACTACTTTATCTAATCTCATACATTGTATTGAATATATGAAGTAGCACTTTTACTCATTTTCCATGTTAAAAAATCTTGATAACATTTATCGTATAATTTCCTTGACTTAATTGGTAGTAAATTAAGACTGACTGCTGTCGCAGCCTCTAAAATATCGGACGGCGTCAAATTTTCTTCATTGTCACTTGACATTTTAAGAAATAATAATAATCAATTATGTGTCCAGTGAAACACAACAACGACTTGCAATGCAAAGAAACGTATTTGGCGCCAAAATTCTGCACCCTGCATCACCGCGCACGCGCTAAAGCGCGCGCAGCCACAGATAAAAAATGAAATAGTGCTGTCTATGGTTTGTAATCTGTACGGTAATGAAAAAAAAAAAATATTATAACATTATTTTGTTAGAGAAATAATGTTATAATTCAATTTTTTAATTTTCTTTCAATATACTATTGGTAAAGTACGTCAATATTAACTCCTTTTTAGTTTTATATTTTTAATTTTTTGATATGAGAGTAGATAAAATAATTTATTACTCTCATTTTAATCGCAGTACTCACTGCCACTGTATAAAACTGCACTCACCGTTTATAAACAAACTTTTTTTCCGATGTTATGTGTCAGGTGGGGCACTTTTTTATACATCCGAGAATCTTTGTTTAATACAGAACCGTCTAGTAAGAAGTTCATGAAGCTCTTTGATATACAATATGTAAAGAAAACCCTGTCCGATCCGTCAAGGTATTGTTAGGTATCGATAACTGATTCTACTAATGGATACAAAGCCGAGCTAAACTTAAAAAAAAAATCCCCCTAAAAAAATAAATATTGTTTCGCAAAAAGAGGTAACTTAATACATTTCGGATAAACAATCATTCCGCGGGCGGCGGGGGACAGGGCACGCGGCAAGTGGTCGCATCGCTATTCGCTCATAATAATACCGGTGTTGTCACTTTTTTAAAAATTACCAAATTTCGGGAAAGTTGGAATTAATTCGCGGGAAAAAATGATTATGTCACAATTCATTAGTATTGTTTCTTTGATGATTACGTAAAATTTTATATTATATTTGGTCAAGTGTTTACCTAACCTTTATTACCCTTACGGGTCGGACAGGGTTATCTTTACATATTGTATAAATATAACACGAATAAAAACTCGTTTAAAGTGTACATGTCGGTGAGGCCACTATGGTTGAACGCTTAACGCCAAAAATTTTTAGGCAACTTTGTTGGCCCGGACGCTTGAGTGGTTAATAAACTGGCGCGCTTTACCATCAACGATCGCATCACTGCTTACCGGGCTTAGGCTCGGCTGCTTAGGCGGGATTCCGGTCAGGCGCTAGTGTATAATTTATAAAAAAAAGGAAGGCTTTAGGCTATATAACATCACGCTGCGACCAATAGGAACGGAACATAACTAACTCCATGCCAACGAAGTCGCTGGCGGCCGCTAGATATTAATATGTAGTACCGGGCGACCGACAAAACAGTATCCTGTTCTAGGAATTCCCTTACAAACAAATAAAAGAACTATTAACAAATCGCTTAGAATATTAGAAATCACTAACGCCATAGAGTTAAGGCGTACCGAGAAGTTGCTTTTGTTCAATAAACTTTAAAGTACCGGGCGACCAAGCTTTGCTCGGCATCTTTTTTTTTTTTTTAGGTATATCGCGCGTACGCTCTATATTTTCAAAACAAAAAAATCATAACGAGCGAATTTTTTAATAATAATATGTTTTGACTAATGTTTTTCGATCATACCGACATAATAATAAAAAATATTATTAACTGTTAATTAAATATATAAAATTACGAGTGCAATTTAGTTTAACATTTTATTAGAAATAAGTACTTATAGTTTAACAATCAGTTACATCAATTATATATTATCATCAATACATAGTTTAAGGTCTTAACCTAATACTTCCTTCCATACTATATTGCGGGTATGCTGAGGGTTTTCATTAATAATAATCATTTCACGTTCTGACGCACGCTGCCGCATATCTTGCAGACGTCGCTCACGTTGCTCATCATTTTCGGCGGCCACACATTGTGCTGCACGCTCTCGTGAAACATCTAAATCATAAGACCTTTCTGTTCTTAAAATCAAGTTAGTCAAGTTAGTTAGTCAAGTTTTGCAAGCATCTTACTTTAGCAGCACGTGTGGGATGAGCGGAAACCTAATGATTTTCATCAAGTTCTTCTTCAAATGGGTCCTCACTGTGCGAAGTCTGACAAACACGTGTGGGACGAGCGAAAATCAGATTGTTTTCATGGAGGTTTTCTTCTGCTTCTTGAGATGAGTCACGGCTTCGTGGAGTTAAATTGTTCGTAAGCGTTTTTTTTTTTTAATGTTCTTTTTGGCATTTTCGTGTAAAAAAGACACATGATATTTTAAGAGCAATTTTCAGGGTCTAACCTCAAACCAAACATTGGCTTCGTGTACCATGAATGTAAACGTCATCTATATCAAATCAAAGTACTATATTAATTATCAGTTTAATTGATTTTTTTTTATTTTGGAATGTCATATGTATATTTATAATAGTTCATAAATAATTTAAATGTATTTTGTGTACTTACGTGTTTTTATGAAGACTATGAACAATTGTCTGATGTAAATAAATCAATAATAAAAATTATAACAAAAAAAAAGATGCCGAGCAAAGCTCGGTCACCCAGGTACTTCATCATTATTATTAAATCATATTATATGGATGAATTTTATTTTGCCTACTTTGAGGAGGTGCAAGGTATCATAAGGTTAGCAATAATAATAATACTAATATTTCAGTTCGTGTTGTGGCAAGTCTGAAATGTTGACACTGTTGAGAAATTCTGTTGTAAATTCGACTGCTCCTTCAGGCTGATCTTTAAAATGAATGAGCTTCATTGTTACGACTTCTCCTACACTTTTGTGATTCCCTGGTACTTTGCACCTCCACAAAGTAGGCAAAATAAAAGTTCTTCCAGGTATTATATATTTACAACAAAAAATATTGTTGTTTATATACAACATCATTTCTTTCACAATTGTTCCGACTTCTTCACTTTTGTGCGACCCTGGTACCTTGCATCTCCACAAATTAGGCAAAACAAAATTTCTTCCATTGATTTTTTTTTTTTTTTTTTTTTGGGACAAACCCGCCACACTTTTCCCAACCACTGCAACTCCTGAAAGCCAGAATCAACAGTGGCGACCGCCAGAAAAACGCCGAGCAATGAAGCTCGACGAGTCCCGAGTTAATTATTGACTACAACTTAGACCTTGTACTCATTCAAGAACAATATCAAAACTCACGTTTACGTCACAGGGTAGTTCAACTGGATTGCAGGGCACGAGCCGGAATTTATATTGCGCGGTCTTCTAACTTTACGGTAACGTCTTTACGTGACCTCATGACGCCACACTGTGCGGTTGCCGAAGTATCATCAGCTTCTTTTAAAGTATTCGTTGTAAGCTGTTACTTTCAATATTCAGATCCTGTTACTCCTCATATACATAATCTCCGTCATGTCTTGCGGTCACTCGCGGGCTGCAAAGTTATCGTTGGCGCGGATGTCAACGCGTCATCGTCTCTGTGGTATGGCAAGGTTCGGGCCACCGATACCGAACGACGCTGCGCTGTTGAGGATTTCATTGCTGAGATGAACCTATCGATTCATAATACCCCTGATGCACCACCTACTTTCTGCAGCCAAATGGGCGAATCTTGTATTGACGTCACACTTTCAAGTGCCGACGTACGTTTGGATAGGTGGCGTGTCCTACCGGACGCGTCTTGTAGTGATCATCGCCTGATCGTGTACGAATTTGTTCCTGGTTATATTCAGGGTCCGTCTCATATTCCCGGTAATTTCAGATATAGATGTAAAGGCGCGAACTGGGAATTTTTCGGCTCGCTTTTTGCGTGTCACGCCAAAGAATTCACTCGGGACGGGCTGTCAGCCGAAGAAAGTGCTGACATTATGTCAGAAACCTTTACCTACTGTGCTGACATTGCCATTGGTCGCGGATCTATGACCAATATTCGTAGATGTGACTGGTGGAGTGATTACTTAGTTGAACAGCGTAAAAGATATCGCAGAGCGCGTAAACAGTTAAATAAACTCAAGAGCCGAAAGATTACTGGAGATCTTCTTTCGTTCGCTTTGAATGCTTTTAGAGTTGCCAAGTCACGCTACAAAGCATCGGTGGAAAAATCTAAGGGTAATTTGTTGCGAAAAATTGTTGATAAGCTTGACAGGGAGGGTCCGTGGTCTCCCTTATATCACGAATTTAAAGCTAACAGATCGGTCGACCTTGCATACGTTCAAAACATTAAAGTCAATGATAGGCATACCACGGGCATAGAGGAAACAACAGAAGTGCTAATAAATACACTTATCCCTGATGATTCACCGGCTAACGATAGCGACTACCACCAACAGATTAGAGCGTGGGCTCCTGTGCCACCTGAATCACCAATGTCAGACGTACCATCTAATGACGAATTTATAAATATTGTTAGAAAACTACCGGTCAACAAATCATCAGGTGAAGATAAAATATCTAATAGGATGATTAAAGAAGCGTGTAAAACAGCGGGTGAT
Organism: Sesamia inferens; assembly: GCA_037179545.1. Taxonomy (NCBI): domain Eukaryota; kingdom Metazoa; phylum Arthropoda; class Insecta; order Lepidoptera; family Noctuidae; genus Sesamia; species Sesamia inferens. Next base: position 10,939,148 of record CM073922.1, read on the forward strand.
GCCATCTTAACTGTATATAACCGATGCATTGCTGAAGGCGTTTTTCCTCGTAAATGGCGACGCGGTTTCTTACGAATAATACCAAAGTGTGGTGACAAACCACCGGATGATCCGAAGTCATATCGTCCTATCACTCTTCTACCATCTTTGGGTAAACTTCTTGAGCGCCTCATCGTTCCACGTTTACTACCGAACGGTCCAAAATTCCATAATAATCAATATGGCTTCACCATAGGTAAATCTACAGTCGACGCGGCGCTTTCTGTCAGAAGAACCGTTAACCAATCTGAAAACAAGTACGTAATTGGGATCTTCCTGGATATTTCTGGGGCTTTTGATAACGCCTGGTGGCCTATGCTGTTGTTAAAATTAAAAACCCGCGGTTGCTATAGAAACATATATAATCTCGTTTACTCTTACTTTATAAACGGTTCCGCGGTACTTAAGCTCGGTCATTTTTCTAGTACTAAAACACTAACCATGGGATGTCCTCAGGGTTCAGTTGTCGGTCCTTATTTATGGAATTTGGGTTTTGATGACTTCCTCGCGATCCCGCTTCCTTGCGGCTGTTCACTTACTGGTTACGCGGACGATGGCCTACTGCTCATTCAGTCAAGTACCCGAGCTGGACTTGAGAACTTGGCCAATACTTGCCTAAATTTAATATCTCAGTGGGGTGATCGTAACCGCCTAGCATTTGCGCCACATAAAACCTATCAACTTCTACTAAAAGGTAATCTTAAATCATTGCCTACTATTAAATTTAACAACGTTCCCATTAAAAAACAGCAATCCGTATGCTACCTTGGTATGATCTTAGAAAGGAATTTTTCATTTATCGAACATATAAAAATAGTTGGTGAAAAAGCTAAAAAGAACTTTTATGCCCTGACTAGAATATCCAAAGCAACTTGGGGTCTATCATTCCTAACTTTAAAAACTATATATGGAGCTACCTACTTAGGATGTATGTGCTACGGTGCACCTGTTTGGGCCGATAGGGCCAGCATAGGAGCGGCACGACGTAAACTGCTTCAAAGCCAACGTTTGGCATTGATATTTTTATGCAAGGCGTATAGAACGGTCAGTACTGAAGCCTTACCGGTACTGGCAGGTGTACTTCCAGTCGACCTTGAGGTACAGCGACGTGCTTCAATGTACTACTCCGCGAGGGGGGAGGCCATGGACACTAATTTTGTTACACAACGCGACTTTAATAAAATCTCTAGATTATTTAAACCTCAGACTGAAGTCTGGGAGGACCTCTTATCCGAATGGCAAAGTAGGTGGGATAATTCCATCAAGGGCCGGCACCTCCATCTGTTCTTTCCATCCGTTGGTGATCGGCTGGCTAAGACATGGCTGGTGGTTGACCACTGCGTTGCCCAATTTCTCACAGGTCATGGCAACTTTAAAAGTAAACTGTATTCTTTTAAACTTGTTCCTTCCCCTTTGTGTCAGTGTTCTACATCGAACTGTGAATTTGAACAGTCCGCACATCACATCTTGTGGGAGTGTGTTCTTTGGCAGAATGAACGCAATATTATGTTGGATAGTGTACAAGTTACATCCGGAGTCGTTTATTATACGGACCTTGTAGAAACTAGAACCAATTTCCGTGCGTTCAGGCGCTTTTGCCATACCTATTATTGGAATCAATTGTAACAGCTAATACCTACTTAGGACCCATTAACTTAATCAAATTTTATTCCGTGGTGTTTGGCAATCTGGGCTTCTCCCAGTTGCAATAATGTCCCTTTGTGCCGTTTGGCCTAGTTCTGTTCTGTCTCCTGCTTGTTATGGAGGGAAGTGGAAAAATATCTTTTTTCTTACTCCTCCGCTATTCTTTTCTGATTAATTTCGTTGCGGGACCCAAGACAGTTGAATCGTTTCTCCGGGACTCGTCGAGCTTCCATTGATTTAATAAACGAAAAAGAAAATTCGTTGACGCCGTTTCCAATTATCTCTGTGGCGCAGCGGTCAACACGCCTGCCTGCGACGTGCGTCCCGGGTTCGATCCCCGGCTAGGTCATTATGGAAAACGATCTTTTCCTGATTAGCCTGGGTCTTGGATGTTTATCTATAATATGTATCTATTATAAATATAGTATCGTTGAGTTAGTATCCCATAACACAAGTCTCGAACTTACTTTGGGGCTAGCTCAATCTGTGTGATTTGTCCGTAAAAAAATAATAAAATTATATAAAATGTAATAAAAAGCATTAGACAAAGCCATCATTATTTTTTTTAAAACTCCAAAAAAAAAAATAGGAAAAAACACTATATCGTCAGGAATTTGAACCCGAAGTCTACGAGCTCCGAATCAGAGGCCGTAGCCCCTCAGCTATTCGTATCATTAAGGACTGCGGCGAAATTTAGCTTCTTATGAGAAGTTTAGCAATTGTTCAGTGCCTCAAAACATGGAAAAAAGACATTTTCTGAAAATTAAACCTAGCTAGATCGACTTATCGTCCCCGAAGCCCCCTGCACACAAAATTTCATGAAAATCGTAGGAGCCGTTTCCGAGATTCCAATTATATATATATATACAAGAATTGCTCGTTTAAAGGTATAAGATTTGTAATCTTTAACTGATTTCTTACCTCTGCAAATCTGCATGAAGAAACTAGACATAAATGTAAGTAGAACGTTCCCGCCAATCTCTTCACTACATTTTATAAAACAAAGTCACTTTTACTTTCCCTATATCGCTTTGTATGATTCAATCTCTAAAACTACGCAACGGATTTTGATAGTGTTTTTTATTAGATAGAGTGATTCAAGAGGAAGGTTTTATTTATATAACATGCATATAACATAACACATGTCGCAAAATAAACCCATTTTTTTGTTTACATTGCAAACGCTGGCTGAACCCTATGTTATAGATCAAAATAATGTACTACAGTATTGTAGACCTTAAAAATGCCTACAAAAAAGTCTGCGACACCATATGTCTACCTACTATAGTTTCTTCATTATGACTACTTTTTTATGATTGAAAAGTTAATTAAAATGCCAGTCGAAATCAGAGCCCACTATTTGTTCCTTATTTTTAACCTTTATCTAAATAAATTACGCCATATCAAAGGCAATTTTCAAAGGTTGTTTCATTCAGGAGATATCACGATTTATTCAAAACTAAACACCTGAAAAAATCCACGTGCCGGCCGCATGCTACTTGAGTGTTTCTCTACCTAAACCGCGGAGTGAGTGGACCGGAGCGGGGGACCATTATTTCGAACAAACTTGCTATCTCGGTAGGCTTTCATTCTGTTTGAAGGTGGTGGAACTGGCTATCCATGGACAATAAGGTCGATGTACCTTGCAGAGTTAGATATTGGCTGATGGGCGGCACAGTAGATATTATTTTTATTGAAGGGCCACTGTTTCTTGAGGAAGGCTTAGATACCTACATCATTTGTGCACTTGCGAAGCCCGGGGCGGGTCACTACACTAGTTAACTTATAAAATCAGATATTTTAAATATTTTTTTGATTGTATCGATTTTGACCCTCAACTAGACAATAATTGCTTTTTTTTTAAATAAAAGTTCATTAATGAAGTGCTTGTAGGTAAATGTATATGTTCCTAAAAGGAATAACAGGGTTTCTGTTACATACGTGTAGTGTATAAACGGTGCTTTGGAGTGGGCCGCTAGCTATCTTACGGACTGACCAAACTTTAGACAATTCAAAAGTACCTGTAATTGACTTTTTTGAGGTAAATGATTTGATTGGATTTATCACTCGTTATCAAATTCAATAATAACACGAATAAAAATAAAAAATCTGTAGGTCAAAAAACTATTTTAGTCTAATTATTGACTTGTCTACGAATTAAATTTCAATACAGTATATCCGTTTCTTTCTATATATTTAATTAAGAAAAGGACAGAAGATTACTCGTTGTTTAGTGATGTCAAAGTTTGTTTACCTAATATTAATGGTATACAGTATTATCGAAAATATTATACTTTGTACATTAAAAAACCATGGTTGTTTTATTTTTTTATACATAACTCTAGTATATGAGTGGAGTGTACCGACCGCCTTCAGCTTTTGGGTATTGAGATTTCCTCGAACCTAAACTTTGGGCGGTTCATTGAGTCCAAGGCCAAGGTGGCTGCCAGAAAACTTGGTGTTATCGCAAAGGTCCGGCAGTACTTCACACCAGGGCAGCTTCTAATGTTGTACAAAGCACAGGTGCGTTCGTGTGTGGAGTACTGCAGCCACATTTGGGCTGGTGCTGCTGTGTGTCACCTGGCCACTATGGATTCAGTGGAGGGGCGTGCGAAGAGGCTGATTGGTGACTCTGATTTAACTCGAGTTGGTCTCCAAAGCCTAGAGCACAGGCGTAGAGTAGCCAGCCTTTCGGTGTTCTATAGGATACATTTTGGGGAGTGTGCGAGGGAATGGCACGATTTAATTCCCCCATCTCCGTTCCACCATCGGACGACCCGTCGTACGGCGAGTTTCCACCCTTATGTTGTTAACACCTCTACGATCCGGACGAAGCGTTTCGCCTCCTCCTTTATACCGCGTACATCGAGGGACTGGAACAATCTGCCGGTGGCGGTGTTTCCGTCGGACTACAATTTGAGTGTCTTCAAGGCTAGAGTGAATAGGCTCTTAATAAACTAGTGTGCTTTACCATCAACGATTGCGTCACTGCTTACCATCAGGCGGGTCAAGCGCTGGTTTATAAATTAATAAATAAAAAAAAAATATTGAACACTTTCCTATTTAATTGTTGTTTTTTTTTTGAACACCCGAAACACATTCACTTCATCATAATTGTTTAATTAACTTCACAACTTTTTAGTATTTCAAATGGGATGAAAAAGTGGCGCAACACACTCTCGCCTACATTATCTGATATCATTTCGTTTCAGGTACATCTCCCACGTAATTCATGTTCTTACCACCTCAATTCATAAAAATTTTAAATCACAATCTGCCTATCTAGATCTGGACACTAACAGTTATTAATTGAATAAATCCTCGCCGTCGTTCGTCGAGTTTCCATTCTTACGTAGTTGACGCCACAACGATCCGAATGACGCGTTTCGCCTATTCTTTTATAACGTGTACATCGAGGGACTGAAATAATTTGCCAGAGGCGGTGTTTTCATCGGAGTACAATTTATGTGTCTTCGAGGCTAGAGTGAATAGGCTCTTAATAAACTAGCGCGCATTACCATCAATGATTGCATCACTGCTTACCATCAGGTGGGATTGCGGTCAAGCACCAGTTTATAATTGATAAAAAAAACATATACCGATAAGTTCTTCTGCCGGCAGCCGATGTTTCGTGGGCGATTATGACGACGATTATAGACTTTGCTATTAAAATCAAATTAAATCGTTTTTTTTTTAAATATTATAGCATAGTGCCTGATCGCGATCCCGCCTGGCCGTGAGCAGTAGCGCAAACGTTGATGGTAAAGCGCCCTAGTATATTAAGAGCCTATTCATTCTAGTTTTGAAAACACTTAAATGGTAATCTGACGGGAAGAACGCCGGAGGTAAATTGTTCCAGTCCTTCACTTTTACAACAAGCTTCCCATGGACATTCGAAACAAACCCATTAAACGATTTAAAAAACTATATAAAGGCCAAACTTTGCATAAAGGGGTATTATAAAATCACAGATTATTTAGAAGGCAATAAACCTTGGAATTGAACTGCTCACTCTGCTAAGCGTTGTTATTAAGCAATATCTTATACCTTTAAACGAGCAATTCTTGTATATATATATATAATTGGAATCTCGGAAACGGTTCCTACGATTTTCATGAAATTTTGTGTGCAGGGGGCTCCGGGGACGATAAGTCGATCTAGCTAGGTTTAATTTTCAGAAAATGTCTTTTTTTCATGTTTTGAGGCACTGAACAATTGCTAAACTTCTCATAAGAAGCAAAATTTCGCTGCTGTCGTTAGTGATACGAATAACTGAGGGGCTTCGGCCTCTGATTCGGAGTTCGTAGACTACGGGTTCAAATCCCTGACGATATAGTGTTTTTTCCTATTTTTTTTTTTGAAGTTTTTTAAAAAAAATTAGGCCAATCAGGAAAAGATCGTTTTCCATCATGACCTAGCCGGGGATCGAACCCGGGACCTCCACGTCGCAGGCAGGCGTGTTGACCGCTGTGCCACGGAGATAATTGGAAACGGCGTCAACGAATTTTCGTTTATTAAATCAGTGGAAGAAATTTTGTTTTGCCTAATTTGTGGAGGTGTAAGGTACCAGGGTCGCACAAAAGTGTAGAAGTCGAAACAATTGTGAAAGAAATGATGTTGTATATAAACAACAATATTTTTTGTTGTAAATATATATATAATACCTGGAAGAACTTTTATTTTGCCTACTTTGCGGAGGTGCAAAGTACCAGGGTATCACAAAAGTGTAGGAGAAGTCGAAACAATGAAGCTCATTCATTTTAAAGATCAGCCGGAAGGAGCAGTCGAATTTACAACAGAATTTCTCAACAGTGTCAACATTTCAGACTTGCCACAACACGAACTGAAATATTAGTATTATTATTATTGCTAACCTTATGATACCTTGCACCTCCTCAAAGTAGGCAAAATAAAATTCATCCATATAATTGATTTAATAATAATGATGAAGTACCTGGGCGACCGAGCTTTGCTCGGCATCTTTTGACGTGACAACGTCTTAAATTAGGTTGCGGCTGGGAGTCACTTATGAAAAAGTGTAACGCTCGGTAACGTTACGATGAGTCACCGATGTTTTAGTAAACAAAATATATTTCTATAGTTAAGATTTGTGCAATTCTTATTTTCATTCAATTCCTTGTTCCTATTTTGCAATTTAATTATATTCATATCAATAAATATTCTATCGAGAAAAAGACGTTGTCACGTAAAATCTTCGCCCGTAAAACCGACTTTACAGGCAACCATTTTTTTTTTTTTGTTATAATTATTTTTATTGATTTATTTACATCAGACAATTGTTCATAGTCTTCATAAAAACACATAAGTACACAGAATACATTTAAATTAATTATGAACTATTATAAATATACATATAACATTCCAAAATAAAATAAAATTAAACTGATAATTAATAGTACTTTGATTTGATATAGATGACGTTTACATTCATGGTACACGAAGCCAATGTTTGGTTTGAGGTTAGACCCAGAAAATTGCTCTTAAAATATCATGTGTCTTTTTTACACGAAAATGCCAAAAAGAACATTAAAAAAAAATGGTTGCCTGTAAAGTCGGTTTTACGGGCGAAGATTTTACGTGACAACGTCTTTTTCTCGGTAGAATATTTATTGATATGAATATAATTAAATTGCACAATAGGAACAAGGAATTGAATGAAAATAAGAATTGCACAAATTTTAACTATAGAAATATATTTTTTAGTTCGGTGACTCATCGTAACGTTACCGAGCGTTACACTTTTTCATAAGTGACTCCCAGCCGCAACCTAATTTAAGACGTTGTCACGTCAAAAACGGTTACGAACAATTTAACTCCACGAAGCCGTGACTCATCTCAAGAAGCAAGAAAACCTCCATGAAAACAAACTGATTCGCTCGTCCCACACGTGTTTGTCAGACTTCGCACAGTGAGGACCCATTTGAAGAAGAACTTGATGAAAATCGTCAGGTTTCCGCTCATCCCACACGTGCTGCTAAAGTAAGATGCTTGCAAAACTTGACTAGCATTTTAAGAACAGAAAGGTCTTATGATTTAGATGTTTCACGAGAGCGTGCAGCACAACGTGTGGCCACCGAAAATGATGAGCAACGGGAAGCGACGTCTGCAAGATATGCGGCAGCGTGCATCAGAACGTGAAATGATTATTATTAATGAAAACCCTCAGCATACCCGCAATATAGTATGGAAGGAAGTATTAGGTTAAGACCTTAAACTATGTATTGATGATAATATATAACTGATGTAACTGATTGTTAAACTATAAGTACTTATTTATAATAAAATGTTAAACTAAATTGCACTCGTAATTTTATATTTAAATAACAGTTAATAATATTTTTTTATTATTATGTCGGTATGATCGAAAATCATTAGTCAAAAAATATTATTTAAAAAATTCGCTCGTTATGTATTTTTTTTTTTTAAATATAGAGACACGCGATGTACCTAACAAAAAAAAAAGATGCCGAGCAAAGCTCGGTCGCCCGGTACTGCGTAATTATAAGGTAAATTATTGTAAATATTTTCATTTTTAATGTCTGGACTTGAAAAAAGATGATGATCCCTGAGTTTGTTTCGGCTATTTCTTCTCAGAGGTAGTCAGTTAGGAAATGCCGGCTTCATCTAGTTAAAAAAAAAAACATATGACGTGTAAAAGTGATCAGTGATCCTACTTGCTTAATAAACGATTTAATTTCAGTACCGGGCGACCGAGCTTTGCTCGGCATCTTTTTTTTTTGTTAGGTACATCGCGTGTCTCTATATTTAAAAAAAAAATACATAACGAGCGAATTTTTTAAATAATATTTTTTGACTAATGATTTTCGATCATACCGACATAATAATAAAAAAATATTATTAACTGTTATTTAAATATAAAATTACGAGTGCAATTTAGTTTAACATTTTATTATAAATAAGTACTTATAGTTTAACAATCAGTTACATCAGTTATATATTATCATCAATACATAGTTTAAGGTCTTAACCTAATACTTCCTTCCATACTATATTGCGGGTATGCTGAGGGTTTTCATTAATAATAATCATTTCACGTTCTGATGCACGCTGCCGCATATCTTGCAGACGTCGCTTCCCGTTGCTCATCATTTTCGGTGGCCACACGTTGTGCTGCACGCTCTCGTGAAACATCTAAATCATAAGACCTTTCTGTTCTTAAAATGCTAGTCAAGTTTTGCAAGCATCTTACTTTAGCAGCACGTGTGGGATGAGCGGAAACCTGACGATTTTCATCAAGTTCTTCTTCAAATGGGTCCTCACTGTGCGAAGTCTGACAAACACGTGTGGGACGAGCGAATCAGTTTGTTTTCATGGAGGTTTTCTTGCTTCTTGAGATGAGTCACGGCTTCGTGGAGTTAAATTGTTCATAACCGTTTTTGACGTGACAACGTCTTAAATTAGGTTGCGGCTGGGAGTCACTTATGAAAAAGTGTAACGCTCGGTAACGTTACGATGAGTCACCGAACTAAAAAATATATTTCTATAGTTAAAATTTGTGCAATTCTTATTTTCATTCAATTCCTTGTTCCTATTGTGCAATTTAATTATATTCATATCAATAAATATTCTACCGAGAAAAAGACGTTGTCACGTAAAATCTTCGCCCGTAAAACCGACTTTACAGGCAACCATTTTTTTTTTAATGTTCTTTTTGGCATTTTCGTGTAAAAAAGACACATGATATTTTAAGAGCAATTTTCTGGGTCTAACCTCAAACCAAACATTGGCTTCGTGTACCATGAATGTAAACGTCATCTATATCAAATCAAAGTACTATTAATTATCAGTTTAATTTTATTTTATTTTGGAATGTTATATGTATATTTATAATAGTTCATAATTAATTTAAATGTATTCTGTGTACTTATGTGTTTTTATGAAGACTATGAACAATTGTCTGATGTAAATAAATCAATAAAAATAATTATAACAAAAAAAAAAAATGGTTGCCTGTAAAGTCGGTTTTACGGGCGAAGATTTTACGTGACAACGTCTTTTTCTCGGTAGAATATTTATTGATATGAATATAATTAAATTGCACAATAGGAACAAGGAATTGAATGAAAATAAGAATTGCACAAATCTTAACTATAGAAATATATTTTGTTTACTAAAACATCGGTGACTCATCGTAACGTTACCGAGCGTTACACTTTTTCATAAGTGACTCCCAGCCGCAACCTAATTTAAGACGTTGTCACGTCAAAAGATGCCGAGCAAAGCTCGGTCGCCCAGATACTTCATCATTATTATTAAATCAATTATATGGATGAATTTTATTTTGCCTACTTTGAGGAGGTGCAAGGTATCATAAGGTTAGCAATAATAATAATACTAATATTTCAGTTCGTGTTGTGGCAAGTCTGAAATGTTGACACTGTTGAGAAATTCTGTTGTAAATTCGACTGCTCCTTCCGGCTGATCTTTAAAATGAATGAGCTTCATTGTTTCGACTTCTCCTACACTTTTGTGATACCCTGGTACTTTGCACCTCCGCAAAGTAGGCAAAATAAAAGTTCTTCCAGGTATTATATATATATTTACAACAAAAAATATTGTTGTTTATATACAACATCATTTCTTTCACAATTGTTTCGACTTCTACACTTTTGTGCGACCCTGGTACCTTACACCTCCACAAATTAGGCAAAACAAAATTTCTTCCATTGATTTAATAAACGAAAATTCGTTGACGCCGTTTCCAATTATCTCCGTGGCACAGCGGTCAACACGCCTGCCTGCGACGTGGAGGTCCCGGGTTCGATCCCCGGCTAGGTCATGATGGAAAACGATCTTTTCCTGATTGGCCTAGGTCTTGGATGTTTATCTATCTATCCTTACTCAGGGGTACTTTTTATTCCAATATTTCCACGGAATCATATCTAATGCGGGTTAAGCCACGGGGTACAGCTATCGCTATAATTGGAAAAGTATGTGAAGGTGGATGGAGATTTGTTACTCCATCACACAAAACTACTCGACATATTTCGATGAAATATCGAATATATAATATATAATTTTTGATAAAATATTTAGTTATACAGACACTAAATGAAAACACGAACAATTCTAGTTCATATGTATCTATTATAAATATAGTATCGTTGAGTTAGTGTCCCATAACACAAGTCTCGAACTTACTTTGGGGCTAGCTCAATCTGTGTGATTTGTCCGTAAAAAAAAATATATATAAAATGTAATAAAAAGCATTAGACAACGCCATAATTTTTTTTAAAAAACTTCAAAAAAAAAATAGGAAAAAACACTATATCGTCAGGGATTTGAACCCGTAGTCTACGAACTCCGAATCAGAGGCCGAAGCCCCTCAGTTATTCGTATCACTAACGACAGCAGCGAAATTTTGCTTCTTATGAGAAGTTTAGCAATTGTTCAGTGCCTCAAAACATGGAAAAAAGACATTTTCTGAAAATTAAACCTAGCTAGATCGACTTATCGTCCCCGGAGCCCCCTGCACACAAAATTTCATGAAAATCGTAGGAACCGTTTCCGAGATTCCAATTATATATACAAGAATTGCTCGTTTAAAGGTATAAGATTTCGATGTACGCGGAGAGCAGACGAGGCGAAACGCTTCGTCCGGAACGCGTTGTCAATAACTTCAAGGGTGCACTCGCCGTGCCATGGGTCGTCCAATGATGGAACGGTGATAGCCGAATTAAGTCATGCTGCAAGCTACATAAACAATGAGTCAGAGTTGCGGATTGATTACAAAAGAAACCGTGGCCGGCGCACAGGCATGTAAAGGAACACGGGTGATTTCACATCCAAAAGTAAAATCTACTTAAATAAACGTAAATAAAATATTTTTCTTATTCATTAAATCAAAAACATTCACATGTATTGATCACATTAATAGTAATAATCTCATTCTATTGTTATACTCATTTAGCCAGCAACAACCGCATGGTCAAATCAATATCTAAGTAAGTAATTTTTATAACAAAACCGCAAAATGAAAAAAATAATGATAACTGATATGTTTTGCTAAATATTTCCTCATGATATTTACTTACCTACTCATAGTTGGTCTTTTTTTTATCTCAAGTGCTTATACATATGTATATATATGTAAATATTGCGCACGGTTGTTTATTCTTAATCGGTCCGTTCAACTATGTCACGTTACATTATTTTCGTCGTGTTTCTAGTGTATTTATATGGCTGGTAAGTTTAAAAAAAAATAATCATATTTTTGTTTAAAATTGTGAAATCTATTTTGAACAACACCCTGATTCCATTACACACATTCATTCTGAATCATTTCTAAGCATGTTGTTAATGCATTGTTTATTTAAATTGTCAGCTCAAGAATGTAAAAACCGAAATGAAATGTTGTTGAATTGTCAGAATTGGGTTGTATCAATGTAAAAATAATTTAATGTCCATCAGATAGATTTATAAAAAGTATTGAACACGTATTTTTTTTATTCATTCAAATATTTAGGAATTTAGGATTTGGAATGTCGCATGACGCCATGCCATGGTACAAAACCACGGCGCGTGACTTTAATACGGTATATCTCAGTAGTTTTTGGTAATTTCGACAAAATAAAAGATACGGGACTTATTTTTTAGGGTTCCGTAGCCAAATGGCAAAAAACGGAACCCTTATAGATTCGTCATGCCTGTCTGTCCGTCTGTCCGTCTGTATGTCACAACCATTTTTTTCCGAAACTGTAAAAGTTATACTGTTGAAACTTGGTAGGTAGATGTATTCTGTGAACCGCATTAAGATTTTGATGCAAAAATAAAAAAAAAACAATAATAAATATTGGAAACTATCTTAGAACTGAAACTCAATTTTTTTTGTTTCATCCAACACATACGTGTGGGGTATCTATGGATAGGTCTTCAAAAATGATATCGAGGTTTCTAAAATATTTTTTTCTAAAGTTGCGTGACAGACGGCTTCCAAAGTGGAAAAAACTTGGTCCCCTCTAACATCTAAAATAAAAAAAATGAACAAACGTATGATGTACAATACTATAAAAACTACCAACGAAAATTGTTTTGAACGAGATCTAGTAAGTAGTTTTTTTTAATACCTCGTAAATCGTAAACCGCTTATTACCGCGTAATCTTTCATACAAATAAATCCTTTAATTTCATAAATCAATGGTACGGAACCCTTTGTGCGTCTGACACGCACTCGGCCGGTATTTTTTTATTATCTATAAGACGGACTAATTTTTTATTTTTTTATTTTCATACCTTGGATACATCCATATTAAAACTACTGCTTCTGTGTGTTACTCAATCACCAGTGATAACTCATAAGAATTATTGTCAGAATAATTAATAATGCTATTAATTAAACTTGTTTTACGTAATATTCATACTTCAATCCTGCTTCTCTAATAAGCGCCATCGCTCAGGAACACCGAGATTAAAATAAAATAGTCGTGTCTATTATCTAAAGTCTATTCAAATAAATAATGAACTATTTGATTTTAATTTCGCTTAACTGAATATCATCTTTATGCTAGTACAAATTAAGTTTATTCTACAAGGATTAGTTTTATTAGAAATAACATACAAATATTTGGAGTTTTAACGCAAATTAAACTTTATGTGTATGTATTCAAGTTCTTTTTCCACAAACACAAGTTTTTGTGTTATGTATTCGAAAGCTGTTTTACGGTACCTACCTCTGAGTCGTTTCGTTAATTTAGTTTATTATCTGCTTAGCATCCTCGTATTTCAAGGACACAGGTATTTTAAAAACGATCTATATTTAGTCCTCGTGTGATTTAAACGATAATAATAGCCGCTCTGATTAAGTCAAGCTTAGTGACATGTTATAAGAGTTTATACAGGCTGTATCTGACATCGTAACGCAAACTTCGCGAAAAGGCTAGACCACATGCCACTAATAAAATTAATATAGTCATTTATATCGTTAATGAGCGGTTACAGAAATCACAGTATTTAAAAAAATGTGTCGGCTCGGCCTTTGAACGTTGCAAGCGTGCCGCCGCGCGTGTTTGTGGGTATGGCGTTAACCCTGATGCGAACTCTATTAAATCAGCTGATAGGATAGTTTTTCGAGTTTTGTTCACATTCCGCTTTTTGTGTAATTAGCGAATTAATTAATTCAATTTTTACTTTAAAATCTTAATGGGTGAAAAAAATTGCATATTATTTTTTTTAAATCAGGAGAAAACCGACGAAAAATTCCACCACTGGGGGGTTCAGAATCATGTACTGGATCCATGGTACTCGTTTGTGCGTCGATGTTAGAGACACCCGTTATAATGGTTTATTTTTTAGAATGCATAAATATAAAAGCTGTCACGGCCTTTATGCCTGGAGGCTTTTACGTTTTTACTTAACACTAGAAGCGCCGCCGTTCCATTTTTGTCCCACCCGCAAGTTGCATTGGCTATAACTTTTTATTTCTTCCACTGAAGACCGTGAAACTTTTTGACTTTTCATAATTTATTGTCATTTTTAATAAAACATGTTTTTTATTCAATAAAAATAAAAGTTAATAAAAATAATTACCGATTTACCTAGAAGTGCCGCCGGGTCAGTTTTGTCCCGCCAAAATACTAAGTGTTAATTTGAGGTAAGGTCATTTCTCTGGCTAACTGCGCGGGTGGAGGGGCGACTAAATCAGTTGAGCGTCGTTTCTATTCAGTCAATCGCTCGTCACCTTGCGTAAAGAGAAGTTTTGTTGTTACTAGCGCGTACCTCACGTATTATAATTATGTCTAATAGTCAACGTCGCAGAATATTGAAGCCGCAAGAAATTTTGTCCAGTTTGAATGATATTTTAGAGGACGAATCAGATGGCGAGCCTTTGGAATATTCGGACGACAACTATGAATTAGGAAACAGTTCCGATTCTTCTTCTGACGAATCTTGTGACACTGTGGAGAGAGAAATAACTGAAGGTAAACATTGTTTATTTTACTCTATATGAATACAGCGTTTTGTTTTTTTTATTTAGGTATGTAGGTAGGTAGGTATTTATGTAGGTATTTGTATTGTATTTTGTGTGGTATTTGTAGGTGTATGTTGTGTTTAGCTGTTGTTTTATTCATTTTTATATTTCAGACGCAACAAGTTTGTTGAGCGTTGTGAATGAAGTCCAAGATCAAGTACCAACTGAAAGACGAGGACGAGGACGAGGTCGAGGTGTTCGAGGCCGCCGCGGTCGGCCGTCTGGAGGTAGTACATTGCCAAACACTCGTTTTGACACGATACCAGGCTCAACACTTGTTTCTCCAGATGGTACTGCCTGGACAGTAATTGAAGCTGGTAGAACACCTGGTAGGTACGGATGCCAAAATGTTTTTAGAGATCGCGTTGGGCCAACTCCACACGCAAAGCGTAACGTGGATGAAACTTGTAAAAGTGCTTGGCAACTAATGGTTTCTAAAAAAATTATGCAGCATATCTTAGAGTATACTATGGAAGAGGCGCGACGCGAATTACAAGATGAAGACTGGTACATGACGATTGATGAATTGGAGGCATTTATTGCTGTACTTTACATACGTGGTGCGATTGGTGCACATAACTTAGATCTAGATTCATTATGGTCGATAAAATGGGGTAATCCTATTATAAAGGCAATAATGTCTCGAAACCGTTTTCGTGAGATAATGAAGTACTTGCGATTCGATCATAAATCCAGTAGACGCCAAAGACTAGTTGAAGATAAGTTTGCTATGATTTCTGAAGTTTGGTATGAATTTATCGCGAATGCACAAGCTTCTTACATACCCGGGCCGTACATAACGATTGATGAACAGCTTTTTCCATCTAAATGCCGATGCCGATTTACCCAGTTCATGAGCTCAAAGCCAGATAAATATGGTCAAAAGTTTTGGGTGGCAGTTGACAAAGATGAAAATTATATAATAAATGCGTTTCCTTACCTCGGAAAAGATGATCACAGACCGAATGAGCGTTTAGGTGACTGGGTGGTAAAGAAATTGATGGAACCTTACATCAGCAAAGGCAGGAATGTTACTTGTGACAACTTTTTTACTTCCGTTTTACTAGCAGGATATTTGAAGTCTAAAAACACTAGTATCGTAGGCACTGTCAATAGAGTTCGAAGAGAAATACCTATTTCTGTAAAAATGGCTAAAGAAGAATTATACAAGACGACTGTCCTAAAAACTGGTGACACAACTTTGACTGTTTATCAAACTAAGCCAAATAAAAATGTTTTATTGCTTAGCACTATGCATCAAGATATAACCATAAGTTCTAATTCAAAGAAAAAGCCGGAAACAGTGCTATTCTACAACAGCACGAAGTATGGAGTAGATGTTGTAGATTCGATGAGCAGGAAATATACAGTAAAGGCGGCTTCTAGACGTTGGCCAGTTCATACATTTTATAATTTATTAGATTTGGCGGCTATAAACGCATGGGTATTGTATAAAATTATCAACAACAGCAAAATTAAACGTAGAGACTTTTTATTGCAATTGGGAGAAGAATTGGGATCGCAGTACATGAATAATAGAAACAAAGTCATTCCTGTAGATATTCCAGAAAACCTACCAGAAAGACAGGAAAAACGTACAAGGTGTCAGGTCAAGTCAGAATGTACAAATAATAAGTCATCAGTAAAGTGCCACAATTGTAAAAAAACTGTCTGTAATAAATGCACTGGTAAAGAATATTATTTGTGTAATATTTGCTATTCTGCTAATAAATAATTAGATTTTTAAGATTTATTACATTTAAAATTACTTTTTTAGTTGATTATCAAAAATGGAAAGAGAAATTGATACACATTTGTTGTAAAATGATTAATAATTTGATTAAAAATAAATAAATACAATTTTAAGAAACTCACATATTGTTTTATTTAAAATTTCATGATTTATGCTAATGGATGTTGTGAAAGGACAAAATTGTCCCGGCGGCGGTCTAAGGGGGGTCATGAGTTTCGGCACTTCTAGTGTTAACTACATTTCAAAATTTTGTATTCTTTTTTTGGATTTGCTGCTATATTGGCGTGACTAGCTGGAATACGGTAAATAGTTTAATTTAATGTTTTGTGTTTTGTTACGTTAGTTACTTTACATGCATAGTATTGTATAAAGTCATGTGTTTTTTTTTATGAATAAAGGGAATGTTCTGCTAATTCTTTTTCCCAGCAAAAGAACCAGAAAGTGGCGATATACGGTTGTTTTGGGGGACTGTTTTATGTAATATGTACGAAAAAAAAGCACTGATTCTCAGCCTAATTTAAATAAATGAATTTGGATTTTTATTATTTTATGATTTTTGATTTTATGATCTGACCATGATCTGGACTTTAAAGGAGACTAAGATCTGTTCTGCTAACGTTATCTAGTTTTAAAATTTGATTGACATGTACATATAAACGTTTGTACAATCCTACTTACAAAACAAAATCATTTATTAGTTAACGAAATGTAAAGTTGTTCAAGTAAAGTCGCGCGCGACTAGCCTGCTGTTTGTAGTCTTCGAAATTACCATCTGGAAATTTTCTCTGTGTTAAAATATTGAGTTTGTGATTTTATAGTACATACATACTCCTTACATGTAAAGAATTTGAACTTATTTTTTTTTTACGTTGACTCTACAATGTCATGTCTGTCCTTCTCGTAATTGTTCTGTCCGTGACGATATCTAAATAAATGTTTCCAAGTTCTTTTAGCTGTTTACTTCAATATTTCATCATGGTAGCAGAGCGTGGTTAGGAAAGAAATGTAAATACTGCTGAAGCGTGGAGAATGTAAAACTGAAGAAACAGTTATTCCACAAAAAAAAAAATATTTGGAGTAGGAAACAATTGACGAGCTGAACTTGGATGATGATGGAAGGTAAGGAAGAATTTAAAATACCTATTTTCGATGGCACTGATTACGAGAAGTGGAAGTTTAGATTGAAATTATTACTAGAATTGAAAAACTGTAAGAAAGTTATAGAACAGGAAGAAAGATATAAAGAAATAGCAGAAAATGAATGGAGAAAAATGGATTTAAAAGCACAAAACTATATTGTGAATAGTATTGGATATCGTGATTTCTGAAAAAAATGCCTTTCAAATGATAAAGAAATTGGATGATTTATATATAGTAAGGGGATGTGCAAACAAGTTGTTGTTAAAGAGAAAGATACTCGAATTAAAATATAGTGACGGAGATCCTTTAGATTTTTTCCAAATTTTTGAAAAGCAGATTAATGACTTAAAGAGTGCAGGAGAGCTGGTGAGTGAAGAGGATAAATTAAATTACTTATTGCTAACACTACCACAGAAGTACGAATATCTAGTTAACATTGTTGATGCGATGCCGAAAGAGAAACAAACAGTAGAGTATGTCAAGTCAAAAATTATTTTAGACTACAAGAAGAATGAAGGTGGAAGTAAAGTAGAAACTGAACAAAGCTTTGCCAGTACTAGTGATAACAGTCGTAATGATAACTGCTATGCATGTAACCAAAGAGGTCATTTCAAGAAGGACTGCCCGAAACTAAGAAATAGAGGTGGATTTAATAGACGTGGTAATCGAGGAAGAGGACGGAAACATAGAGGTGGAAATGCATTTAATGTAGAGGTAATGACAGCTGGAACACAAGAAACAGATACCATAGAGTGGCTATTAGATAGCGGATGCACCGATAACATTGTCAATGACATCAAATATTTTTCCCAGTACGAAACGCTTGAGAACCCTATAAATATAAAGGTAGGAGATGGATTTTGCCTTAAAGCTGAAAAGATTGGAAAAGTGAGTATGATTTGTAAAGTAGGTTTCAAATCGATTAAAATTGACATAGATAATGTATACCTTGTACCAAATATGAAAAAGAATTTACTTAGTGTCTCAAGTATTGTAAATAAAGGTAATATGGTAAAGTTTGATCGCAATAATACAAAAATATATAATTGTCAAAGAAGGTTGATAGCTATAGCGAAGAAGGAAAATAAATTGTTTGAGTTATCAGGTAAGATTTTTTATAATAAGAAAAATATTGCTTATCAGGGTGGTAAAGTAATTTCAATGAAAGAGAAATGGCACCGTATGTTAGGACATCCAAATTTTTATAAATTAAAAGAGATGTGTAGGCATAACGTTTTAGATGGTCTGCCAGAAAATTTAGATGCAGGGTATATGCATTGTGAAATTTGTTTGAGAAATAAAATGACAAATTTACCTTTCTCTAATAATAGAACACGTGCTACGCAATCGTGTGAGATTATTCATACTGATGTAAACGGGCCAATGAGGACAACGGGATATAAGGGACAGAGATATTTTGTTTCTTTTGTAGATGATTATAGCCGACATGCGTATATTTGTGTAATAAAAAATAAAAGTGATGTTTTTGAATGTTTTAAGACATATGTAGAATTAGCGCAGACACAGACTGGTAATCGTATTAAGGAAGTGAGGTGTGACAACGGTGGTGAGTACATTAATAGAAGGTTTTTTGATTTTGCAAAAGAAAAAGGATTCTTTATCAAGCCCGCGCCAGCGAATACACACGAATTGAACGGCGTGGCGGAACGCTACAATAGATCAATTATGGACAGAGCGAGATGCCTGATGTCTGAATCGAAGCTAGAAAAAAGGTATTGGCCTGAGTTTGTCATGACAGCAGCATATTTAGGTAATAGACTTTTAACGAATACGTTAGAAAAGAAGACGCCATATGAATTGTTTACTGGTAGAAAACCAAATGTTAGAAATCTAAAACTGTATGGCAGTAAATGTTTTGTACGTGTTCCCGAAGAAGTAAGAACATCGAAGCTAAATCCAAAAAGTCAACAAGGATTTTTGGTAGGTTATACAGTCACGGGTTACAAAATCTTGATAGATGGAAAGGTTATAATTTCAAGACATGTAAGATTTATAGAAAATGATATAGAAGAAGAAAACATTATTAGATTTAAAACTTGTGATGAAGGAATAACAAATGAAGAAGACGAAGAGTTCTTTGACGTCACAGAAGGGCCAGATGAAAGTGAGGATAAACAGGATGATAAAACTGAAGATACCTGTGTAGAGAGTATTGCTGAAAATCGCCCTAGAAGAGAAGTGATTTTGCCAAAAAGGTTTAAAGATCACGTAGTATATGTTAACAATGCAGTAGTACCAGCTACATATAACGAAGCAATAAATTGTCCAGAAGCAAGGAAGTGGAAAAGTGCTATGGAGGATGAAATAAATTGTTTAGAAAAGAACAAAACTTGGGAAATAGTTAAAGAACCGAAAAATAAACAAATAATTGATGTAAAATGGATCTACAGGATTAAGTCAAACGGAAAATACAAAGCTAGAGTTGTGGCTAGAGGATTTCAGCAGTGGTATGATGAAAATGAAGATACTTATTCACCGGTGGCGAGATTAACTACTACGAAAGCACTTTTATCTATTGCTTGTGTTAGAGGATGGCAAATACATCAGATGGATGTAGAAACAGCTTTTCTAAATGGATCCATAAAATCAGAAGTATATATTTATCCGCCGGATGGCTATGAGATTGGAAAGAATAAAGTGTGCAAGCTTCAAAAAGCTTTATATGGGTTAAGAGAAAGCCCTAGAGATTGGTACGATTGTTTTAATGAGTATATGTTAAAAATTAATTTCAAAAGGTCGAATTATGATTATTGCTTATACACAGGAAGTGTCAAAGGCTTTGATATTTATGTATGTCTTTATGTTGATGATATTTTGATCACGTCAGAGGATATAAATTCGATAAATGAAGTAAAAAGATTGTTGAATATACAGTTCATAATGAAAGATATGGGAACTGTTAAAGAATATCTTGGGATTGACATAGAATATGACTGGTCGAAAAGAAAAATGTCACTAAGTCAAAAGAAGTATATTGAGCAGCTGGCAGAAAGGTATAAAATACAGGAATGTAAATATAAAACACCAATGGAGAAAAACTTGAAATTAGAGTCCAGTAAAAGTGTAAATTCAGATACAAAGTACCGAAGTTTGATAGGTGCACTACTATATGTCGCTAGTGGAACAAGACCAGATGTAGCGTATAGTGTTAATTATTTAAGCCGTTTTCAAAACAGCTATTGTGAAACTCATTATAAATATGCAATCAGAGTATTGAAATACTTGTATGGAACAAAAGAGATGAAATTACAATACAATAAATATTTTAATGAATATATGGATGCACATGTTGATGCTGATTTTGCTGCGGATATAACTGATAGAAAGAGTACAACGGGTATAATTATTAGATTGTTTGATAATCCTATTTATTGGAAATCTCAAAAACAAAAGATTGTATCAAGGGCTTCTACTCATTCTGAATACTATGCATTGGCAGATTGTGTTGAGGAAGTGTTACCAATAAGAGGTATATTATTTGAATTAGGAATTAGATTAGATAAACCTATTAAAATTTATGAAGACAATACGGGAGCCATATCTCTCTCTAAAAATGGAAAGTTTTGTAAAAATTCAAAGCACATTGATGTTAGTTATCATTTTGTATGCGATTATGAAAAACAGGGTGTTATAAATGTCTGTAAAATAAACACTGAAGATCAGTTAGCTGACATTTTTACAAAGTCTTTAGGTAGAATTCGTTTTGAAAAGTTAAGAGCACTAATTTGTGTCAAATAGAAATATGATTGACAACTTGTGTTTGTTTAGAGAGTTAGAAGATTTTATAGGTGATTGTTATGTTATTATTATAATGTTAATTGTTCATTAAGTACTTTAAAATCAAGGAAGTGTGTTAAAATATTGAGTTTGTGATTTTATAGTACATACATACTCCTTACATGTAAAGAATTTGAACTTATTTTTTTTTTACGTTGACTCTACAATGTCATGTCTGTCCTTCTCGTAATTGTTCTGTCCGTGACGATATCTAAATAAATGTTTCCAAGTTCTTTTAGCTGTTTCCTTCAATATTTCATCACTCTGGAATTTCAAAATTGAGCCCTTAGTCAGAGACTCATTTTTACTAGGTATCCTAATAAAAACGTTTGTAAATAGGTACGTGGGCGTAGCTCACGTAATTTTTTCAGAAAACCAGAAGTGCCTGTTAGTATGTTGATGCCTTTTTTCTCCCGCTCTGGGCGGAGCGGAAAGGCGTGTCAGACTTTTACTGACTAAAACCCACCCGTGTTTCTTCACTTACCTGTGCGTCGGCCAGGGCCACGGTTTCTTGTTAAACCATCCCGCAACCCTGACCCAGGAGGCATCGGTCTTTGTGGACCCCGTCACGATGTGCTGACATCTCTTTGAGGTGCACGTGAAACACGACGCGCCGTCGACTCGGGCCTGGTCCTTACCGAGCGGCGAGCTGCCCACTGCTCACCGCCCGCAGGCCCACGCCTTCGATGGCTGGGAGTTCGGTGTTGTCTCCCGACCAGGGCGTCTCCTGCGGCGGCTAGTGGCGTGAGGGCGCTAGGATTCTGGCTGCCTCACGCGCTCCACCTCCTCCTTTGTCAGCATCACTGCTTCGCAGAAGGAAGTGACGACCTGCCATGCACTCTCGCTCCGGAACATGGCCTGGACCAGGATCAGACGCGAGATATCGCCTCCGATCGCCGCTACGAGGACACGGCGGTGCTCTACCCAAGCCGGGCAGACCTCCACCGTGTTCTCAAGGCGATCCACACAATGGTGACACAGGAACCTCCCGAAACAACAGTGGGGCGTGAGGTGAGGGCCTGCGTCAGGCGGAAGGTGAGGGCGCCGTGGCGCCTCTAGCCACTCCTTAAAGAGGGGACTTACCGCCGCTATTTTGGCGTGCCCAAGTATGCTGATGCCTGGTGTCGTATGTTTGCGCAACGGTCGCTATGGTTAGGATATAAATTAGGGGTATTTACAACTTACAACATCACTAGCTAAATTGATGCACTTTAATTACATTTTCAGTCCTGAAGCAACTGAAACAGGTTCGAAAAAGAAGTTGGTGATAGACCACGATGGAGGGGCGGACGATGCCTTTGCTATAACCCTGAGCTTGCTCCGTGAGAAATACTTTGACGGGTGAGTTATTTTCATAAAAGTTCCTTTGTTTTTTTTTTGGGCAAATATGTTGACGTTATCCTTTAACCTTATAATACCTTAGACAGCAAACAAAAATCAACTTTATTGCAACGAAAATAGAGATCACGATGGTAAGAAGCATCGTCATTCAAAATAGTCACGTAGGTAGTGCGAGTAACCGATGACACGCTTGGATTGTATGACAAATGTTAACAATGCCGCATCCAATAGCCGAGGTCTCTCTCCTCGGTGTGCTACTTACGTGTAAATAATCATTGTTGTTACTAAGACTCCGATAGAAAACTGTTGCCATTCACACCCAAACAATTGTTTTTAAGAGGGAACTCAAGTGGTGATTTCTCTATGCAAACGTATTCCGCTGTTGTCTTCGTGGATAAAGCTTTTAGAGCAATTTTTTTTTTCTACAATTTTACACTGTGATTATACGTGCCCCAATCATTTGATTTTTTCCGAAATTTGATTATTAAAAGAAATACAATACTTCAAAATCGCGAAAAATAACCCTTTTTTACCGTGATGTTTAGATGACTATCAGACAAACGTGACAAGTTTTTGACAAAAAAGAAAATAAAAGAAGCATAGGTATACTTTTCCTCAAAATTTTGATATAAAAATAATTGAGATCTGTCGTTTTTTGAAAAAGAAAACAGCGGAATACGAAACGTCTTTTGGTCAACGTTTTTGTAGGTAAAATCAGCCTGAGCTGCAACTGTCCTTTTCGCACTTTACCGGGAGAGGTTGGCAGCAGCGTGACGGCAATAGTTTCTTCAAATACCTATTTTCCAAATGCATCGGCACTAGAGTCCCCTCTTAAGTAATTTCCAGATATTTAATACTATAGAAATATCTACAAGTCCCACTTATCCATGTGGGTATTATAGATACTGCTATAATAATATACATCTTAGCGTTTATCCCGGTTGCAACCGTGGCATTCGCGTTGGAGCCCGGGGTCCGCTTTCTTGCTTAATTTCCTCCATTTCGTGCGATCTTTAGCATCCTGTGGTGTAAGTTTGTTAGTATGCATGTCATCTCTTACAACGTCAAGCTAGCACTTCTTTAGTCTACCCCGCTTGTTCCGGCCCGGCGGAGGCGTCATGGCAAGACCTTTGAGACCCACGTAACATTCGTTTTCGTAAGACGTGACCGTACCAACGTAGGCGACCCTCCTGCAGTTTGTCCGCTATGTCACGAACATGAAGACTGTCAAGGATGTGGGAGTTCCTAGTGCGATGCTATAATAATATACAACACGTCACTTATTACTATACATAGTATTGTATAAAATCATGTGTTTATTAAATAAACAGACAGCTGATCTTCTGGGGAGTTTAATCCGTCACTTCTTTTTCGCAGCGAAAGCTCTAGGAATTGGTGAAGGGTGGGCGTTTTGGGGGACTGTCTTATGTAATATTGACGTTCAAAAAGTGCTGGTTTTCAGCGTAACTTAAATAAATGATTTAAAAAAAAGCGTACTTTGACGTCACGCAGATCTTGCGTCGCGCAAGCAGGGTTTACCGTGCAACTAGTAGGTATATGTACAACTTCTCTACATCAACCGTCGGGCAAATGCCCGCCAGATACAATATCTATCTGGTCGGAAGATCCTCCCTATTCTATTGAGGATTAGTAAACTTTATATGGGTATCTTACCTGAAATAAATTATTATTATTATTATTATACTCAAGATAACTCTTTCTCGAAATTTTAAGAATTTCGGTTTTACACTGAAATGACGGGCCTAAACCAAGTGCATTTCAGGTGGGGAATTTCTTGGTTGGAGATTTCTTCTTGCAAAAACTTCCTAACAATGCGGCATGTATTTAGAATGGCAGCTTTTTGCATACTGATATAAAGATATTTTGGTAAACCTAACAGTTGTATTCCGTGGTGTAGATATTTAGGTATAACTCCTGTACTAGAGAGCACCAACGGCACAATATATACTTTGTTCATCTTCCAGATTCGTGTAATTTCTTCCTTTAGTTCCGTATATTTGTGTATTTTTTCGGTTATCGTTTTCTGTAAGTTATGGGTATTGGGTATTATTATTATTATTATTATACACCCTATTTCTCGTACCTCTAGAGTACCATAGTATATTATATTCGATCTTCCACGGGCGACCGCAAAATTTCACCATATTCGTAGCAGCAACGCAGTCATAATGACAGAGCGCTGTTGGAGAAAATTGTCGGCTGCTTGCCGATGCCTCAATAAATGAAGTTCTCTAATCAGGCCTCAACGATTAAATGCTAAGGACACTCCCTGTGAGGTACGGACATCTGCTTAGAGCGTCGCTGTTGGAGAGCGAAAATGGTCTGGCCAGATCTGACATGACTGTTGTATCATCATCATCATCATTTCAGCCGAAAGGCGTCCACTGCTGGATATATAGACCTTCTACCTTCACTTGGACTGATTCTTGGGGAATCAAACAAACTAGTCGGTCAACCTTGTGGGCAGCCTTTCAATGCTACGTTATCCGGTACGGCGAGTGTACTCCAGAATATGAATGTTTTAGATGTATCTCTCAAAAAAATAAACTGCTGATACAAACGTAGACATTTAACACAAGGTGACACAATGGATGATCATATCGCAAATACCTTTCGCCATTTCAGTATCACCACATATAGAAGTAATTTCATAGCGTTACATACAATTCAGATCCAGTCTGTCCCTTGCTGCCCTCTCCCGGCGACACCCTGAACTGAAAAGAAAAAGAAAAGAAACCATTTATTTAGCGCACACCCTTATACATATACAAATACATACAGTATATGTAGTGACAGTAGTGGTAGTAATAATAGTTTTAAACAATAAAACAGAACAAAAAAAAAAAGAGAGAGAAACAGATAAAAAAGACAATCAACAAATGTGAGTCCAACGGTTGCGCCAAATAGGTCCAGTTCAGCATAAATGTCAGACAACTACGTAGCAGTTGCCTGACGCTGATTTTCAACTGAACCTTGTAATGAGCCTCCAAAAGCATGCCCTTAGCCTGCCCCTGCCAGGGCCGCAGTTTTTTCGAAAGATATACCGTGGTCCCTGGAACACGGCATGTGAAACATCATCATTATCAACCTTTTTATTGTCCCACTGCTGGGCACAGATCTTCTCTCTGCTGGTGTTTTAACCAATAAGTCACCACGACTACTATGTAGAAGAACATGGGTGTAGTTTTATTCATCAAAAGTCTGACACTCCCTTCTGCTCCGAAGCGCAAAAGGTCCTTCTTCCAGAGCGGGAAAGGCAATTTGATCACTTCCCATCCCATCTCAAAAAAGGTGTACCCTTGGCGTGTAGTTTTGCTTTGTTTGATTAGGCTTATTAAGCAATAGTCCTTAATTTATTGAGACATCTACAGGCGTACCAGTTAAGGAAGACGACAAGCTGCGAAGCCAAACCAAAAAAATTAAAAGTTACAACAGCCTGTCTTGCAGTTTGGACGCCGTCAGAAGAGCACTTTTATTTGCATGTAAACCCACATATTTATTTTGAATAATATATTTTCAGCCCAAAAGTAGTGGCCTTGACAACAACGTTTGGCAATGTGAACTTGAATCAAAGTATTATCAACAGCGATCGGATACTGGCATTATGTAACAGACAAGATGTAAGTATTTCTGCCTGAATTCGTCAAACGATACAATGGCGTTACAGACGTTAAAACAGTTTTACCAATATGTTAATTATTTACACCCTAATAATGCAATTACAATAGGTAATGAATTTATCTTGTAGGTATAAGTTTTTCAGTATGATATCTAAAAAGATATCATACTGAAAAAACTATAACAATAAAAAGCCACGCATTCACAGAAATGAATGCGCAGCTTTTTCAATTAGCCTAGTCTTTTTCCAAGTCAGCAACGAATTAGCATTATCTTTAACCTATAGCATTCTATTGCTAGTTAAAGATCTCTCCTATTTCGCACCATTCAACTCGATTATCGGCAACTCCATTTAGCTACTACCAGCCATCCTGCGAAGATCATCGCTCCATCTAGCACCTAGCCTCCCATCTTATATTTAGCAATTTGCAGTCTCCAATCAAGAACACATCTACTCCAACGGTCATCGGTTCTACGGCTAATATGACTGGCCCATTGCCACTTTTGCTTTGCTTAATCTGTGATAGATGAACACTAGTTTCAGATATGTAGCGACTCGCTATCTGATTTATAAAATCTACTTTTTCAATTCCATGATGACAATATGTACATATAAGGGATTGTAATTTTAGATAAGGTTACCTCACGAAGGTTCCCTTTACTGATAAACTCTCTGAAGATAATCTCAAATAGTATATTATAAATTGAAAATAAAACCTGTGACATGATTATTTCAGGTACCAATATACTCGGGCGCCTATCACGCTTTGATAGCTGAAGTTGAATCAGATTACTATTATGGTTATGATGGCTTAGGAGACGATGGCTATTCACCTACAGCACCAATACATGTCCAGGATGAACCAGCAGCAGTCGCCCTTCTCGAACTTTCCAAGAAATATGAAGGTATGGAATTCCTGGAACCTCATATGCAATAAACCGGCTAATCTATTAATCCACCCCACAAATCCACACTGAGGTAGACGGCATGTTCGAAAATCCGTGTGAAAAAGGGTAGGAACTCCAACATGCATTACTGCGTCCACCCCAAGATGGATTTTTTGTTCAATAAACCTAATTGATAGCCACTTTAGTTCTAATTAGTTAGACGTCGGATTTCGTGTGCTTAAATTCTAATCAAGTTTAACATAGATTTTCAAATATAAATTAGTCTTTTTAAATTGACGCCACGGTTGGTGCAGTGGCTGAGATATCGACTGCTGTGTTCCGTGTAGCGAGTTCGAATTCCGGACAAAATAAATATTTGGTACAGGTATTTGTTCTGGGTCTGGCCGTTTGTGTAAAAAATGCAGAAAAGCAAACTTCTGGGAGAAGTAAAAATAAAAATAAATGATATATAGATACCGTCAGAAGTAAAAACTGAACTCATTAGAAAAAACAGAATACACTAAAAGTAAAAAACAAAAAAACAATCGAGTCGGGACGGCCACGCTCACGCGAATTCAATGTTTTTTCCCCATCTAACAAAAGTGCTTAACGAAGGTAAAGAATATTCACTTTAAAAAAATGCCTAGATTTCGTGCATTTTGTGGTGAAAAAAAATTTGTGACAGAAATTTTAGTCTTTTTTATGAAGTGAAACGGAACGCCCTCAGTAGCAGTTAAGTACTGTCCTAAATTTTTATTTATCTTAAAATTTAACATCAGTGTATTATTCCATAACTTTTTATTAAAAACTCAAGTTTTACAAAGCGGCAATCACTTGGTCCAGTGCGCGAAGAATTATCAAGTGTTTTAAATATTATTAACTAACTATCGTAATATTGTTCAAAAGTGCCTGTTTCCCTGTGCAAGGAATTGTCACGGTTTTTTTTACGGCACAAAGAGCAAAGTTCTCCGCGGCCACTCCCCGCTGGACTGTCAGTGCTACCAACATTCTGACACCACATTTGGCTCAAGCGTTCCGTTCCAAGCAACGACCACGGTGCGGTTCAGCTGCATTATTCAATCACAGGATCGTGACTGGTGGCGCCACCCCAACCACAGTACCATTGAAATAATTTTGAAACACGACGCCGCTACCTATACGCTCTGCTAATAATATTATGCTACGCACGGCTCTTACTCCTCCAAAACCGTCAGATGCTGAAGATAAAGAGTCTATTCTGTTTGAGCCAGATATGCCAAAAGTGCCCCCAGAAACCCCTGGAACCGCTACTGTAAACCCTCGACAGCAAAAACGACCGCGTATAGAGAGCCCAACTTCAAAAGAGCACACGAGTTCCTCTGATGAGATGCTGGAAACTATTCGCCAGGAAATAAGAACAGCAATGACAGCCGAAATATCGCCATCCCAAAAAGTGATTAAGAATTAAGAATTAAGTGACTTAAAAGAAGCCTTGGCGCTTATAAAAAAACTCGAAATATCGGTTCAATTTATGAGCAACAAGTTCGACCAAATGAAAATCGAACTTGACAACTGCAGTGCCACGAACGAACTAAAGAAGGAAAACATTTCCCTCAAGAAGTCTGTCTCGGATCTATCTTTAAGAGTAAATTTACTCGAGCAAAACTCACGCCAACAAAATGTAGAAGTCAACAGAATACCGGAGAATAAAACTGAGAACCTGGTCAAAACTGTGATGCAACTTGGAAAGGCGATCTCTAGCATCATTAAAGAATCAGATATTATATCAGCTGTGCGTGTCCGAAAATTGGATCCTCCGAACAATAATCCCAGAACCGTGATTGTTAAGCTGAGGAGTATTTCTGCAAAAGATGAAATCTTAACATCTGTTATGAAATTTAACAAAGCGCACCCCGAAGAAAAGCTAAACTTGAGTGTGTTAGTCTATGGTGGACCAAAGAAGCCAGCATCCCGCACTTATTTATACACACATCAAAAGTGTCTAGGGATCAACATATATTTTTGCAATAACTTTTCTCCTGATTGATATTAATTAAAATTTTCTTTAAGGATTCATCAAATAAAGTGTTTTCGTTTGTCACAGTAACGATAAACCAAGTCACCTTTGCACTAATAAAGAAATTTGCCATTTTCCTAATAAAGGGATATTTGACATTTGAACCACTAACACAAAAGTTCGAAAAAAAGACTGAAATAACAGTTTTCTCTAAAATTTTATTGGGTAACTTAAACAATTAATAATCCGTGTTTCTACCGCGAACACTAACAACACAAGAACATCGGTTTGGCATACTCAAAATGAGTTCATCCAAATCACGCTGTGGAATGGCCGCCCATGTTCGTTGCAACAACAAAAAAAGGTCTTCTTGCGACTGGATACCCTCCATATTCGGCAGAGCTCTTCTCTGTAGCATATCCCATGCATGCTCAATCGGGTTCAAGTCTGGCGACTGAGCAGGCCAAGGCAGGACATTGATGTTAGCTGCGGCGAGAGTCTGTCTTACAACTCTTGCGGTGTGCGGTCGTGCATTATCATGCATTAACTGAAATAAGGGACCGATTTGCACTTGTAGAGGAACGATGACGTCTGATACAATCGTCTCAGCATAAATTTGAGCGTTGAGGTTGCCTCTAATCCAAATCAACTCAGTTCTTCGGCCGATCCAAATACCCGCCCATACCATGATGGTTCCACCACTATAAGGATGGACTTCCTGGCAGGATTTTAATCGCTGTTGGCGTCCAGGGGTTCTCCAGTGTCGTATACGTCTTGTATCCGGTCTCATACCAAAACAAGACTCATCAGAAAAGCACACGAAACGCCATTGTTCTTCTGCCCAATTTCTGTGTTCAAGAGCCCATTGATATCGATTCCTACGATTGTACATTGCTATAGGTGGTACCCGTAGCGGTCTTCGGGAATGAAGGTTCACTTCATGCAAGCGGTTTCTGACTGTTTGGTCGCTAATTAAGTTCCCTGAAGAGTGATGAAGCCTCACGGCTAACATCATGGCGGTTATTGTTGGAGCTCTTCGAGTTAAGATTTGAATGTATCGGTCTTGTCTCCGTGTGGTGCAGCGATACCGTCCTCCATGGCGCTCAGCAACGGTACCAGTGCTTCGGTAACGTGTCCAAAGTCGACTGATAACACTCTGACTTGTATTCAGAGCTAAAGCCACAGTACGTTGCCGGGAACCAGCTTCTATCATTCCCACGGCTCTGAGCATTTCTTCCCTGCTTAAATGACGTCGCCGCTCCATAATAACGTTGGTTTTAATCAGTAGTAGGGAAACAGTAGCACTAATAATGTCTTCAATGCGTTGTATGTTTTTATAGGGAAAATATTGACAGCTGATTTTCATCTTTTACTCGAATTTGATTCACAGTTCCTGGTTCAAATTATGAAATGCACCAAAAAGGATCCATATAAATATATAAAATCATAAATTTATTACAAAGCCACATCTCAATCTCAAGAAATCCGCATAAAAATGCTTGATCCCTAGACACTTTTGATGTGTGTATATTTATTTATTACGAACTATATGCTAGGTCAGGGCTGTAGGGCTTATAGGACTTAGGGTCGTAGGGACTGTAGGGCTTACAGGTCTTAGTTTAGGTTCTGTTTGCCATGTAGGCGCATGTACTACCACTACCTTTAACAAGGGTGGTCGTACAATGGGTGAGTTTAAAAATCACAAATGGAAAAAAGATCCAACGCCTCAACATCTGTACTGTTTACCTACCATGAATTACCTACCACCACCCGTACATCAATCAATACTAGACTCGTTTTTGGATAAAATTACGACGGTTATCGATACTACTGGAGATCGAACTATAATAGCTGGTGACTTGGGTTCATTAAATGGTATCCGGACGATAGCGGAAATGTAAGCACATCCATGTCACCAAATGACTATAATACCCCACTGGGTCACTCGATCCCCGGCCAGGTCATGTTGGAAAACGGTCTTTTCCTGATTGGCCTGGGTCTTGGGTGTTTATCTATATATGTATCTATTATAAAATATAAGTAGTATCGTTGAGTTAGTATCCCATAACACAAGTCTCGAACTTACTTTGGGGCTAGCTCAATCAAAAAAGCTAGTGTGATTTGTCCGTATATATTTATTTATTTATTTACATAATATTGAGCAATTAAACCCTGTAAAAATCATCTTGGCAAATCCCTTGATATTGTATTGTCTAACTTTGCTGGTGGATTTGTTCATGAATGTAAAACCCCCTTGCCAGCTGTAGATTCTCATCATACAAAATTAGAAATTGTCATAAAAAGTATGTCACATACTACACTTAAATGTAAATACTCCGTAAAATATAATGACAGTGTTGCAAACTGTAAATTGTTACTTAACAAGTACTTAGTTTTGTTTTTGTTTTATCTGCCTACCTAGGCGGATAAAACAGGTCAACTGGACTGTGTGCTTGTCTAAGAGTGCAGATGTCGATAGAATGGTGGAGGTATTATACAAGCCTCTTCATAATATAACGGATGAGATCGTGCCAAAAACGAAAGTATCACGAACTCGGTACCCTCCCTGGTTTTCAAAAAATTTTATTAAACTTTTAACCGAAAAGGAAAAACTTAGGATACGGTTTAAAAAATACTTGACAACTACGAATACCGTTTGTTAGGCGAAAGACCTAATATTAAGGTTGAAAGTAACTACAAAAATTACGTGAGAAAAATCGAGAAGGGCATATCACAAAATCCTAAAGTCTTTTGGTCATTTGTAAAAGCAATACAATCGAAGACTAATGATATGCCATCTGAAATGATCGCATAGCCACCATCGGGGACGACGTTTGCAAGCTCTCCACTACCCACTTCTCTTGATTTTTCACCCCATCAGATAAAACGACATCTGCTACATTACAGACAGATCACAAGTATCCTCAAAACAGCTTGAAACAAACAGCTTTTCTTTGTATTCTCCGAAACAGACGTGATTAAAGTTCTTAAAAAACTCAATATATGTAAGGGTCCGGATGGTTTTCCGCCTGTTTGTTAAAAACTGTGCGAGCAGCCTAGCCTTACCACTAGAAATTATTTTGAACCACTCAATCGAAACAGCACAATTCCCTTCTGAATAGAAAAATACCTATGTAGTGCCAATCTTTAAAAAAGGCGAAGTAACGAACGTTCAAAATTACCGGCCCAGATCAATTTTATTTGTGTTTTCTAAAGTCTTTGAATCCCTCGTGTGTCCTACTTTAACTTCATATTTTAAAATAGAGCTAACTCCCCAATAACATGGATTCTGTACGCAAAGATCCACCACGATGAACCTAGCTCTTTATGTCAATGACCTAAGTAAACTTGTCGATTGTTGCACACAAGTCGACTCCATCTACACTACACAGACTTCAGTAGCGCCTGTGACAAGGTCGACGACCAAATCCCACTTCACAAACTATCATATCTCGGTATATTTGGACAACTTCTTCAATGATTAGTCTTATCTGACTGAAAGAAAACAAAAGGTCGTAGTAAAGGGGCATCAGCCATCTTTCTGTTACTCCACCTCCGGAGTTCCACAAGACTCCCATATGGGTCCGATATTGTTCCTTGTATTTGAGTTTTATAGGAAAATAAACTCTATTAAAGACATATCCTTGCTATAGGAGGACCTAAACTCAGTGCAAAACTGGTGCTTAAAGAACCGGATGATCCTTAACGCCGAAAAATGTAAACAAATGACCTTCACAAAAAAAAAGAAATATTTTTCCTTCCTCATATTCACTGAATGGTAAGACACTGCGGAAGGTTAACATAATTCACGATCCGGGAGTCTGCCTGGACAGTCAGTTAACTTTCATTCCACATATAGAAAATATTGTCAAAAGGGCAACTAAAATGTTGGGATTTCTAAAGCGTGTTTGCCACGATTTTACTTCTATTCCCACCCTCAAACTACTTCACGCTCGTTAGAAGTGTTCTCGACCATACATCGCAGAGTTCATGTCGATCCAGTCGAACGCATCCAAAAAGGTTTCACTAGGTACCAGCGTTATAAATCTATCACCTGCCCAAACACATCCCATTACCCTGAAAGATTGAGTCACTTCAACCTGACATCTCTTGAAAATCGTAGAAAACTGATGAACCTAATTATGCTCTTCAAAATGATAAATGGTCAGATACATGTTCCCCGTAGTAGCCGACCCAGACCCGACCGTAAATTAGATGTGTTTACACTAACACCAACTATAATTCGAACCAACCTCGGGCGTTCAGCACCATTGCACCGTTTGATGAGGACGTATAATGAAATTCACTCTTGCACCGACACCATTGACATCTTTTCTAATACCCTGGTTCAATTTCGCAAGCATCTTTTGCAACTACTTACAGATGGCTGAAAGTTGGTTTTAGACGATAAGAGTCCGCCACACTCCTCTGTCACCCCTGCTATAGATGAATTTCATAAGGTTTTTTAATGTTTTAGGTGAACTAATCATCATCGCAATTGGTCCAGTTACCAACATAGCTTTAGCAGCAAGATTGGACCCCAAGTTTATTGGAAGACTGGCGCATCTTTATGTTGGTGCTGGTCATGTTTATAGTAAGTACCTACAGTAAAGCATTCATTAAATTATTTAGCATATTAGAAAGTCAAATCCAGAGAAGATCAGTTTCGTACCTCAATTTTGATCAAAATGTCTTGATGGGATTGCGTGTCACAATAAGACTCTCCTCTGTTGCCTTTGAAGAATTTTAGAATATTTTGGCTATATTGCTAGAAGAGATTGAGACAACCTCGAACATCTGACGGTTACTGGGAAGGTGGATGGACGACGTTCTAGAAGTCGTAATCCAATAAGATGGACTCACCAATTTCGTTCATCTCTGGACACCGGCCTGCATGATGCTATACTCGCGACCAAGAATCGTAACAGATAGCGAACTATTGTTAAGGAGAAGATAATTCCACAGGGACATCATGAGCCTCAGTAATGATGAGAACATCTTGAGAAGGAGGAGGAGGCAATGTCTTAATACTGTAAATTAAACAAGCTAGTCAATCACTGTCCACTGCCAGATCTTTTCTAGAATGCCTGCTTTTTTAGAAAACCTTCCACATCCAGTCTTCCCCAGACATTCTCAATTCTGCCTAGCCTTTTCCCAACAACGTTGGGGTTGGATTCTAGTCTCACCAGATGCAAGCTAAATCTTCTTCTTCTCAGCGTATACAAGTCCACACCTGGACAAAGGCCTAAGGCACTGATGGCCTTGGTATATAAAGCTGGTCACCCGTCCACCTTATCGATCGACTCGTGCAGCTGTTATGAGTTAACCACAAGCCCCTCGACATCTTTAGGTTTTTGGTCCATCCAGCTAGGGGGTCCTACAGTACGCTTGCCAATACGCGGTCTCCAGTCCAGCAGTACCGTTCTGTAATCATCTTAGGTGAAGTGAGCGTGGAGTGAGCCGTCATTCCAACGTATGCTAAGGATTGATGAGGAACTGGGAGTATACTTCACTCATCCTCCGTAGACAAGGGAGGATCCTCCGATCAGACGGGTGTTATGTCCGGTGGGCACTTGCTCTCGATTGAAGTTGGGAAGTTGTATTTATATTTGCACGGTAAACTCTGCTTGCAAGGTGTAGAATTTGTGTGACGTCAGTATGACGCGTTGTTCTGTGTGGCGTTTGTATGTACTGCTATAATTGTGTTGCTAAAAAATAATTTTATGTCCATCACATAGACTTAAGTATAAAAAATATTAAACACGTATTTTTTATTTTTTCTTTCATTCAAATACTTAGGAAGATATATTGATTTGAATTGCCGCATGACGTCACGCCGTGGTACAAAATAGACCACGGCGTGACGTAATTAGCCCCCACTCCTTAAATATGGGTCTTATTTTTTTTTATTTTCTTCCTATTGACACTATTAACACTTAAACCTCACTTCATCTAACTTTTCACTGTGACATTTTTAGAGAATCGTTCAGCTTGACTCGTCTTCCCCACTGGCTATCGGTCCTTCAATAAACATGGTGAACACAACCCTTAGCTACTCTATTCTATTTACTTTGCGAGCGTAATTGGTAACTCTATTTGTTTTTAATTTAATTTCAGATAATTTCCTAACTATCAACGACAGATACTTCAAGCAAAGCTCGCTGTATAGCGCACCGAACGACCTTGAATACTGAACTAAAGTTTATTTCAGATAATCATGCGATAAAGTTTGTTCACCCCTCCTACTAATTTATCTCAATATTCCCACACGATACAAAAATAATAACAATATCGTATCGTTGTGGTATCGTGGAAAGAGGCGACAAGGTCCCCCTTACCACGATACACTTGTTTTGATCGTGTTACCGACACTTCCCTGTACATTGTTTTTGTATCGAGTGGGAATATTGGGATGCATTAGTAGGAGGGGTAAACAAACTTTTTTTTTCTAATAATTATAAACTAGCGCTTGACCGCAATCCCGCCTGATGATCGTTGATGGTAAAGCGCGCTAGTTTATTAAGAGCCTATTCACTCAGAAAAACTGAGCGAATGTTAAACCCAACAACACGACCAACGATGCTGCGCCAAAGGGAGATTGATCTGGAAACCGTCCACGACCAAACTCCCAACACAACAACATTTGGCGCATCGTACCCGGCACACATCGCAAACACAACTGCTCAGACCCGTCCTCCGTACGGCTTCACCAGACATCATGCTGGAACACGAAAAATCGCTTCGCGGCAAGGTTTTGTCTGGTGGGTGGTAACTTCTGCCGGCGGCCGATGTTATGGCCTACCACCGAGAAAAATCCATGATTATCTGAAATGAACTTCAGTCCGACTATCAGTGTCCTCATTTCGGCATTGAATGTCTAGTACTTACCTACATACATAATATATATCATCATTCATCATTATCAACCTTTTTTTTTTATCGTCCCAAAGCTGGGCACAGGTCTCCTCTCATATGGAGAAGGATTGAGCGTAATCACCACGCTTGCTCAATGCGGTTTGGCGATTTCAGACTTATACCCCCTTATTCATAAACACTGCTTAAAGTTAATTAGTGATTAACGATTCTTTAACCGTTCAGTTTTGACCTTTTAACGTTACTCAACTTAAATCATCCTTTATGAATATACACCACAGTGTTTAAGGGGTTTATTCATTTCGTTTATGAATAAACCCCTTAAAAACTGTGGCGTATATTCATAAAGGATGATTTAAGTTAAGTGACGTGCAAACGTCTAAAATGTATGGTTAAAGAATCGCTAATCACTAGTTAACTTTAAACATCTTTTATGAATAAGGGGGATAAAGTCCAGGTTTCCTCAAGATGTTTTCCTTCACCTTCAGTCATTGGTGTCCAAGATATACTTAGAAAGTACATAAAACTTTAGAAAGGTTACATTGGTACTTGCCTGACTTGGAATCGAACCCGCGCACTCATACTTGAGAGGCTGGATAATATACAGTATATTAAGAAAACCCTGTCAGACCCATAAGGATAATAAAGGTTAGGTAAACACATGACCAAATATAATATAAAATTTTACGTAATCATCATAGTACCAATACAAATGAATTTTGAAATAGTCTTTTTTTCCCGCGAATTAATTCCAACTTTCCCGAAATTTGGTAATTTTTAAGAAAGTGACCACACCGGTGTTATTATGAGCGAATAGCGATGCGACCACGTGCCGCGTGCCCTGCCGCCCGCCGCCCGAGGAGGGGTGCTTACGCACATTTATTAAGTTACCTCTTTTTGCGAAATAATATTTATTTTTTTAGGGGGATTTTTTTTTTAGTTTAGCCCGGTTTTGTATCCATTAGTAGAATCAGTTATCGATACCTAACAACACCTTCACGGGTCGGACAGGGTTTTCTTAACATACTGTATATAATGAGACTATAATGTTCCCATTCCTGAGACACAGGCCACTCTCGGTGATATGGAGACTGGAGTGGTCGCAATCTACACATATGTCACTATCACATGTCTTTGAAGTTTTATCTCTAGGACATACCAGTTTCCTCACGATATTTTCCTTCACCGTTTTGAGAGCAATGGTGATGAAATTATGTATGTACTCTAAAGTAAAACGCCTGACGGGAATCGCACCTACGGCTTAAAACTTATAAGTCACGTCCGATGCCACTAGGCCACCGTTGCTCTTTTATATGTTACTAGCTGTTGTCCGCGAGTCCGTCCGCATGGACTTCAGTTTACAGCGCGCGGTGGTTCAGAGTTAAAAAGAGCTCAGTTTATATAAAATAAGCGCCTGTTAAAATAATGGGAGCAATATGTAGTACGACCGCGTTTTCGCAACAGTTTTTGTTACTGCTCTACTCCTATTGGTCATAGCGGGATGTTATATAGCCTATGTCCTTTCTCAGGCTCTAGACTATCTGTGTACCAAATTTCATTACAAATGGTTTAGTAGTTTTGGCGTGAAAGCCGGACACACTTTCGCATTTATAATATTATTAGTATGGATAATAAAAATATATGTTATAAATTATTTTCCTACAGGTAAACTACACTCTAAGCCAGAATTCAACGCAATTATGGACCCAGAAGCTTACCATATCGTCGCAGACAGTGCAATACTAGAAAAAGTGACGTTTGTGGCCTTCTCACAGATTCAGTTGACGTTAAATACAACGATAGTGAGTTTTTCATTATAATTAATCATCATCATCATCTCAGCGTTAATCCCAGTCGCATCCGCAGCCTGTCAGCTTTGGAGTCTGGGGTCCGCTTTACCAGTCTAACTGCTGATTTTGGCTAAACTTCGATATTTTCCGTGAAGCGACTGCCGTCTGACCTCCACAACCCGAAGGCGATATCTAAGTGTTATGTATGTACACTGAATAAAAGGATGAAATTATTGTACTTGTTTTAATTGTAATTTCAATCAACGTTACAGAAATAATCATAAATAATAAACAATATGTAATTAACAATGTGATGGCTTAATTTAAGATGGATTACCGGATACAGGAAATCAATCAATGTTGACATTAATCATCTATCATTAGTGTTGCCCTAACACTCTCCCACGTTATATAGAATTGTTCATAGGTCCAGTCTTGTAGGTGCTTTCTTTAAGCGTGTACTGCGTCGCAATCCAGATGACTGCTCTATATTTTCGCTGTGTAGTCCTTGTCTATTTTCTTCCAATTGTATGTGTTGCTCATCACAAATTTTAGGTATTTCTTTTTCAGGTTCTTCAGGTATTATTTGTATGACATCTTTTTCAGTAGCTTCTTCATCTCTCTTTGGTGTAGGCGGAGCTGTTTGTTCTCTATATTGGTAATCTTTATTTTGTGAGATCTTATCATTGTAGTTTTCATTACAGGTTGTCTTCAACATTTGGTCCACGTGCCTGTGACATTTCTTCCCATTAATATCTACTTCATAGTGCAACTTACCTGTTCTGTTAGTAATAATTCCAAATTTCCATTTAGTGTCATCATTGTAGCTTCTTACTTGTACTCTGTCTCCCTCTTTAAAATATTTTCTATCTGATATTTCTTCTCTCTTGCTATTGATTTCTGTACATAGATTTCTTTTTACTAAATCTAACCTTGTCCGGTATAATCTCTTGAACATCATTTCCGCAGGGCTGATTCTAGTTGTAGTATTAGGTGTCTTTCTGTAGGCCATTAGAAATTTCGATAATTTATCTTGTAGGCTTCCATTTTCATTCGTCATAGCTTTCAGTTTTCGTTTAAAAGTTTGTACATATCTTTCTGCTTGTCCATTTGTTGAAGGATGGAATGGTGCAGTAAATTTGGATTTTATACCATTTTCTTTTAAAAACATCTGCATTTCTTCAGAACGGAACTGTCTGCCATTGTCAGACACTATAGTGACTGGTAATCCAAATGTAGTGAATAAATTCTTTAATATCTTGATTGTTGCTGCCGAAGTAATAGATGTAGTAGGAATTACCTCTAGCCATTTAGTATAGACATCAACAACAACTAGGAAGTAATTATTCATAACTGGTCCTGCATAGTCTATGTGGATTCTATTCCATGGTTCCTTCGGATATTCCCAACTATGTGTCTGTACTTTATTTGGGTTCCTTTGCAGTTGACAACATGTTTTGCATTTTTTTACCATTTGTTCGATATCAAAATCAATATTTTTCCACCACACATAACTTCTTGCTAGGGATTTCATTTTTACCATTCCAGTATGTGCCATATGTAATTCTTGTAAAATTTGTTGTTGTAGAGATTTGGGAATAACTATTCTTATCCCATAGAAAATACAATTATTTTGTAAAGAGTATTCATGTAACTCCTTCTTATTTTCTTTGCCTGATTGAATTTCTTGATATAATTGTTGTAATTCTGTATCTTTTGCTGTAGCTTTTTGAATAGTTTGAAATGTTACTGGTAATATTGAAACTTGTTTTAAGTAGAATATATCATCATCTGTTAAGTTTTCTTTAAGTTCTTCTTTATGTTCCAATCTTGAAAAGTAATCAGCATTTGCATGTTCTGTAGTTTTCCTTAGTTTAATATTGTAATCAAATCCGGCTAGAAAGTTAGCATAGTGTACTAACCTTATGGCTGTTGTAGCAGGAACAGCTTTTTCAGGGTGTAATATTCTTGCCAAGGGTTGATTGTCTATAATCAGTATAATTTTTCGTCCATAACAGTATTGAAAGAACTTTTTTTAGTCCCCATATCAGAGCTGCTGCCTCTTTATCCAGTTGGCTGTATCCTTTTTCAGCTTTTGTTAATGACCTTGATGCAAAGGCTATTGGTCGTTCTGACTTATCCGGCATTATATGTGATAACACTGCTCCATATCCAGTAGGTGATGCATCTGTAGCCAGTATAATGGGTAAGTGTACTTGAAACGGTGTAAGTATTTTCTCACTGCAAATTTCTTCTTTCAATTTATGAAAAATCTTTTCACATTCTCTTGACCAAACAAATTTGGTATTTTTGTGTAGTAGCTGGTAGAGAGGACTCAATTTTGATGCAAGGTTGGGTATGAATTGTTGGTAGTAATTTATCATACCAAGGAATGTACGTAGAGATGAAACATCTGTGGGACGTGGACTTTTTTTTATATCTTTTACCTTTTCCTCTGTAGGATGCAGCCCCTCTGCATTTATCGTATGTCCGAGATAATTTATTGACTTTTTGAAAAATTGGCACTTCTTTTTATTAATATGTAGTCCACATTTCTGAAGTTTTTCAAATACTATTTTTATTCTCTGAAGTAACTGTAAGTATGTCTCTCCTTGTAGGGCAATGTCATCAAAAAAACAAGCTGTACCTGGAAGTCCTTGAAGAGTTTGATCCATGTATCGTTGCCATATATTGGGAGCAATCTTAACACCAAACATCAGTCGTTTAACTTTGTAGGTTCCTTTACATGTGCTTATGGCTTGCATTTCAGATGTAGCTGCATCTGTTTTCATATGTAAGTATGCTTGTTTTATATCTAAGGTGCAAAAATGTTTGCCACCACTTAGCTTTGAGAAGATCTCTTCAATTCGTGGAATTGGGTAATTATCGCTTTGTAAATTTTTATTCAATGTAGATCTGTAATCTGCACATAATCGTACCTGTCCTGATGGTTTTACCACTGGCACTACTGGTGTACCCCATTGTGAGTATGTGACTTTCTCCAGAATTCCAACTTCTTCCAAGCGATCAATTTCTTTTTCCACCATGTCTCGTAAAGCGAATGGTACTGGTCTTGGCTTCATGAAAACAGGTTTCACATTTTCTTTTAGTTTGAAAGAAGCTTCATAATTTTTAATTTCTCCAATTTGTTCTACAAACAGGTCTTCATATTCATTAAGTAAACTTTCTAATTTTATTTTGAACTCTTTTTCTGTTATATCATTTTCTTCTTTATTCAATTTATGTATTTCAAAATGTATGCATAATTTTCTTATCCATTCTCTTCCAATTACTGGATCTACATCTCTATTTATGATAAATAATCTTTCTTTTACTTCTTTATTTTTGTATTTTATTTGTATTAAGCAGGTTCCTATAGGTTGTATGATTTCATCTGTGTATGTTTTTAGTTTTATCTTTGTATTTTGTAGTTTCAGGTTAGAAAAATGTTCTTTATAATATTGTTCTGAACATGTAGACACTGCTGCTCCTGTATCGAGTTCCCAGGTATGTATTTTGCCATTTAGTTGAAGTGTAATATTAAATTTATCATTTTCTGTATTAGTATTTTCTGTATGTATTTTATATATTTCAAAAATATCTTCATTATCACTTTCATTTGAAGCTGATGTCTCATATATTTGTAATTGCTTTTGCACTTGAAAACATACCAACTCTACATGTCCTTTCATATTACAATTCTTGCAAAATAGTTTATTTTTCAGACGGCATTGATGAGCTTTATGATTATCTTTTCCACATCTGTAACATTTTATTTGATATTGTACTTTATTCTTATTATCTGTATTTTTCTTGTATGTATTTTTATTTGTAGTATTGTATGTATTTTCATTAGAATTTTTGTTGTATGTATTCTTTCTCTTAAATGAAATTTTATTAATATTTGTGTGATATTCACTTTCCATTTCTTTGGTTTCACATTTAGAAGTTTCTATAGCCATTGCTGTTTTTATAATTTGATCAAATGATGTTGTCGAAGCTTCTTGTAAAAGTCTCTCTTTAATCTCTGAGTTCCGTAGACCTCTAATAAATTGTACACGTAAGTGTGTTTCAAATGTAGATTTCTTGCAGCTTCCGCATACAAAGTTACATTTTCCACCCAGCGCTTTTAATGCTGATACGTAATTTGAAAGAGATTCCTGTTCTTGTTGCGTTCTAAGGCAAAACTTATGTTGCTGGGCAACTTCTCCTGGTTCCGGAGCTATGTAATCCTTTAATGTACTTATCAATGTTTCATATGTTTTGCTTTCCGGAGTTTCCGGTGCTGTCAAATTCTTTAGTACTTGGTAGTATTTGGGTCCGATGCAATTAAGGAATAATTGTAATTTAACAGTAGGGTCAGACACGTTTTTCAAGGTTATGTAGTTTTGCAGACGCTGTATGTAACTTTCAAACGTTTCGTTTATTTCATCGTATGGTTGTAAGTTGATACCACTTATGTTAGTATTTTGTTTACCTTGGTTAATCATTAGTGCCTGTTGTAAATTCGCTTGCTGCGTTTGTAATCCTCGCATGGTTTCGGCCATTTGAGCCAACACTTGTGCTAGTTGTTTTTCCATAATGGGTTTTTTGTGCGTATAAATATGTAGGAAGAAGGAATCTTTGTGAAGCGGGCTATCATCACAGGAATGGGAGCCCCTGGATCATGGGAATGTAAGGTTATGTGGAACGCATGGGTATTCACTTATTTTTACAACACCTGAACACATTTTCACGATCCTCGTCGCCAATTTGTTATGTATGTACACTGAATAAAAGGATGAAATTATTGTACTTGTTTTAATTGTAATTTCAATCAACGTTACAGAAATAATCATAAATAATAAACAATATGTAATTAACAATGTGATGGCTTAATTTAAGATGGATTACCGGATACAGGAAATCAATCAATGTTGACATTAATCATCTATCATTAGTGTTGCCCTAACACTAAGCATTGCAGTTAGACCAATTGTTAGATTTTTGAGGGCTCCAACTACCCGTAACGACTGCCACTAGATGTTCGTATGGCAACCGGGACCAACGGCTTAACGTGCTTTCCGAGGCACGACCAGATCAGTGCAAATATTCATATTCATGCATACAAATATTTGCACTGTGCGGGGATCGAACCCGCGCCTCCTTGCGCAACGGCCGCGTTCGCTACCGCTACGCCACGGAGGCTGTCAGTGATTCATATTATAATTAATATGAATCACTAAAATGAAATAATAATTAACAAATAATTGTTGTTGATATTAATGATTTTAAAACTAACCCGTTAATATATGGTAGTACTGTACAAATATCTTTTAGCGCGTGACGAAATTGTAGTCATTATTCAGCCGACCTTTACACAATTAAGTTATCCAGCAGTATAATTCTGTAACCATCGTGAATACCTGGTGAAGTGAGCTTGGACTGACCTGTCAGTTCAACTAATGCTAGGAATTAACACTACAGACAGCCCCCTCTAAGTTAACATCACCCAAATTCACTAAGAAAAAAAAAACTAATTAGTCCGTCAGACAGATTTAAAAAAAATACTAGACACGTATTTTTTCTCTTTTCATATAAACGAAAAATGAAGACGACACAGTGCGTTGAAAACTCCTGTGACGTCACTGCACGCTACACTTTTTATCGAGCAGTGACGTCACCACTCCTGAACTTTGATGCCTTTTATATTTGTCAATTTTTATTGATTTGATAAAACAAAATATACCTATCCAATATTTTTCTATAATCTGAATGACGGACTAAATAGAATCATTTTATTTTTTACCCAGGAAACATCCCTATCGTACTGCTGGATAAATTCATTGGGTTAA
This sequence comes from Sesamia inferens, assembly GCA_037179545.1. Taxonomy (NCBI): domain Eukaryota; kingdom Metazoa; phylum Arthropoda; class Insecta; order Lepidoptera; family Noctuidae; genus Sesamia; species Sesamia inferens. Next base: position 10,982,892 of record CM073922.1, read on the forward strand.
GGTTGTGTTAACAAAGTTGGACGTTACCTCAACAATGGAGATGGGAATTTGTTATTGATAAGTTAGATCTATTACTAATGAAATCATCATCATTATCTTCATTTCAGCTAGTTTTCCAAAAAGAACGGCTGGACCTGCATCCAGGACTTCCCTGCGATTTTGCATTTTAATAATGAAATATGCAGCTCTACTAACAAATTATTAAAATTTATTACAGGAATGGCGTAAAAATGTCTTAGGTAAAATTCAGACTCCATTGATGCAAGCACTGAACGGTTTTGAACAAGTATCACTCCCAAAGAAGACGTCTTGGCACAAACTGGATCCAGCTGTTGTAGCCGTGGCATTGGATAATGATTTAGTAGAAGAGTTCAGAAATACTTACAACGGTATTATTTTGGAAGGTAAGACAGGAATTAATCTAAAGCCAATGGATGATTTTTTCAATTTCGGCCATCTGCGTATTTCCTATATTTTTGGGGTGGCAATGAATATATTATCCATAACAGGATCAAAATATTCATTCGGTGGTAGCACTGGACTTTACTACACAAGACTGAATAACGTGGAACGATAAAACTTCGCGTAATCGAAGAATATCGTAACGATTACTAAATTGAGATAGAGTGAAAATCCATTTGGAAATTACGCCTCGATGGTAAAGGCGTGGTGTACCCAAAACCACCGCTAGAAGGCAGTTAAAAATATCCATAGAGTTTAAGGCTTTCAACGATTCCCTCCAAGCCTCTCCGATAATCTGCTGTTCAGATCTCTAGGTCCTAGGTCATCAAAAGATACGGAACAATCCATGTTCACTGTCGAATGTAAAGACAATGAAAATCATTAACTGTTATAATCACTTACTCTTGATCGATAGTCCATATTTTCGAACACAAACTAGATTTTTTTTTTATAAATTATAAACTAGTGCTTGACCGCAATCCTGCCTGATGCTGTAAAGCGGCTAGTTTATTAAGAGACTATTCACTCCAGTCTTGAAACTGATGGAAAATCGAATAACAATCCAGGACCCCAAGCTCAGCAGTCACGCTTGCAACCACGAGAGAGTCAAAGATGTTGTTTTATAACTAACTAAAAGTTTTCTTATGAAGTCATTTTCTTTTTCTACTTTTCAGGTGACAGAAAAGGAATCAACACAAATAACTTCACGTCAAGTAATCCTAACGGAAGATTGGTTTACGCAGCTAACGTAGAGCGCTACAAGAAATTTTTGCTAGACTTGTATTCTGCTGAGCTTACATCAGGAGACCACTAGGAAACACCCGGCAATCAATCAGTTATCTCTTAAAATGAAGACAGATGAATAAATCCGACACTAGTTGGCCGTAACGTCGTCTCAGCGCTAAATTGCTGATTTTTTTTTCCTATATCCACAATTTCTCCAAATTTAGTTAATCTGATTTACTTTTAATTATTGGATTTATATTTACGTCTAAACATCTAACATCTATCTACATAGTCTTTTTCTCTTCAAACCTAGTTCATCTGACTCTTTTTCTAAATTTTAAACATTCATTAATAATCTCTTTCACTCCTTAAATATTTCTTTTTTTTTTCTATTTATACAGTATGTTAAGAAAACCCTGTCCGACCCATAAGGATAATAAAGGTTAGGTAAACACATGACCAAATATAATATAAAATTTTACGTAATCATCATAGTACCAATACAAATGAATTTTGAAATAATCTTTTTTTCCCGCAAATTAATTCCAACTTCCCTTCTTCCAATTTAGTAATTTTTAAAAAAGTGACAACACCGGTATTGTTATGAGCGGATAGCGATGCGACCACGTGCCGCGTGCCCTGCCGCCAGCCGCCCGCGGAAGGGTGCTATAACGCACATTTATTAAGTTACCTCTTTTTGCGAAATAATATTTATTTTTTTAGGGGGTTTTTTTTTTTAAGTTTGGCCCGGTTTTGTATCCATTAGTATTATCAGTTATCGATACCTAACAACACCTTCACCGGTCGGACAGGATTTTCTTAACATACTGTATAGAGAGCTTTGTCAGACATGAATATTTCCTCCATTTATCTCTGTCACTCGTTTATACTTCACATTTGAGAATATTTTATTTTGTTTAACTCTTGTATCGTGGGTGCGTTTGCAAACATTTAACTCACACAGACAAACTGCCTGACCCGGAACAAATACTTGTAGGTTGCAGCAGTAAATCGTTCAACTAACTGCGCTAACCGAGTTTCACGTTTATCAATCACCTTTACATATGGAGCATATATTTGCTCCATGCCTTTACACCAGATCACTGTCTCGTCATAAAGTTCCGGTTCCGGTCCACATGTGTGTAGGTACCAATTATTTATCCTGTATATTTGCATCTGTCATGTATTACTCTGCATCACACTAAGGTTGAGTGCTAGAAAATGTTTCAGTCCACCCTTGTACAGTATTTTTTACTTTTGCATACATTTTTTACCTTGTGCAAGGTGATGCGACGCCATTTTGCTAGGATTGCTTCGCGCTTGTCAAACTTGGTGTCTAAACTATTACTATTAATTATTAAATGAAGTGTTGCATAATAAAGCAAATCAAACTGTCGTATTTTTGTTTATCTACTCTCATATCAAAAATATAAAAATATAAAACTATAAAGGAGTTTATATTGACGTACTTTACCAATAGTATATCGATAGGAAATTAAAAAAATAAATTATAACATTACTTCTCTAAAAAAATAATGTTATAATATTTTTTTTTTCATTACCGTACAGATTACAAACCATAGACAGCACTATTTCATTTTTTATCAGTGGCTGCGCGCGCTTTGGCGCGCGCGGTGATGCAGGATGCAGTATTTTGGCGCCAAATACGTTTCTTTGCATTACAAGTCGTTGTTGTGTTTCGCTGGACACATAATTGATTATTATTGTGTCTTAAAATGTCAAGTGATCAATCTCTATCTTTTATTTCATATATTCAATACAATGTATGAGATTAGATAAAGTAATGTATGAAACTGTACCTACCTAATTAGGTCACACTCGTGCATAATATCCCTCATTATGTAAAAGTTTCATAAACTACTATTATTTTATCACAATAAAGTGGAATCTTGTACTTTTGTTATCACAATGCTAGTATTATATTGTGTATCAAGAAAACAACAAACACTGACAAAAAGTTGTTGATAAACTCATTTGTAAGTAGTTTTTATTCTTGATAAAATGTAATAATAATTGATAAAATGTGTCGATATTGGCGCCGATTCCTTGTTCTCAAAACGGCACTGCTCTCAAAATTTGTCGTGTTCCGGCATGATGTCTGGTGAAGCCGTACGGAGGACGGGTCTGAGCAGTTGTGCCGGGTACGATGCGCCTAATGTTGTTGTGTTGGGAGTTTGGTCGTGGAGGGTCTTCAGATCAATCTCCCTTTGGCGCAGCATCGTTGGTCGTGTTGTTTGGTTTAACATTGCATCACCTCGCTCAACTGCCGTCTTCCTTCCTATTCGCTCAGTTTTTCTGAGTGAATAGGCTCTTAATAAACTAGCGCGCTTTACCATCAACGATCGCATTACTGCTTACCATCAGGCGGGATTGCGGTCAAGCGCTATTTTGTAATTATATAAAAAAAAATCGTGAAGAAACCGGATGCCTAAAACTTCTAACACATGTGACATCTATCAATCCGCACTAGGCCCGAGTGGTAGATTACAGCCCACTCCCTTTCACCGAGAAAAGGCCTGCGTTCCAGGAGTGTGAATATTACAGGCTGATTATGTATAAGGTAAGATTTTGTACGATCGGCGGCGATCTCTCGCGTCCGGCTCTGGTCCAGGCCATGGTCCGGAACGAGAGTGCATGGCAGACCGTTACCTCCTTCTGCGAAGCAGTGATGCTAGCTAAGGAGGAGGCGGAGCGAGTGTGGGAGCGAGTTTCCCAAAAAAATCACCCTCACGCCTCTAGCCACCTCAGGAGACGCCCTAGTCGGGAGACAACATCGAAATCCCGGCCACGCAGCGGGCTTGCGGGCGGTGAACAGTGGCCGCCGTTCGGTAAGGGGTCGACGGCGCGATGTTTCACGCGCGCCTCAAAGCGGTGTTAGTACATCGTGACGGGGTCCACGAAGACAGATGTCTCCTAGGTCAGGGTTGCGGGTTGGTTAAAAAAGTAACCGTGGCCCTGGGGCACAGGCAAGTGAAGAAACATGTGTGGGTTTTAGTCAGTAAAAGTTTGACACGCCCGCCGCAGGAGAGGTCATTTGATGATTTCACATTCAGAAGAAAAAAAAAAGGTTAGATTTATACAGAATCGATCGGCTGGACTGAAATAAACAATAATATAAAACTACATAAGTATAAAAGTTATCACTATTGTTAGAATAGCTAATTTTATAATTCAATGTCAAAGCCAGGACCTTTGACATTCAAGCTTCGATTTACTGAACAAAAGTGGCGATTCATAATAAGTGTCTGTGAAAGGGGAGAACGAGACGGGAAACGAAGGTCATTGACCGGTATATTTATATTTCGTACTATTTCGTACGCAGTCGTCAACACTCGTGCGTTATACGTCATTTTATTGAGCGCACGCGGCTGATAAATACACAGTATTTTGTATAGAGTTAGATGTAATGATAAGCTTTATGTTTAGGAAAACAAAGAAAATTATAAGCATTTAGACTAAGAGATATTATTATTTTATTATCCTTCCTGCCTTTGAAGTGAGTGTCAGTGTGTTATAAACGTGAATTTGGAAAATGACTGCCAAATCGTAAGTATTAAATACCTACCTATATGTTTTTTTCTGATAACCCTTCCAAATTGTACAACCTAGGATTGATTCTGATAGATATTAGACTACCTACTTCACTAGTTTAAAATAATTGTAACGTTTAGAAATTAATAAAAGCAGAAGTGAAACTATTTGGCAAAAAGAATATAACAGGCAATATGGATGTTATTTAAATTTATAGTTAGTGTAGTACTAACTTTAAAATTATGTCTCCTGTGATATTTTTTAAAAAGATTTCTAGAATAGTACTGTAGGAAATTGAAGTGTGTATTTGAAATGACCAAGACAATGATGTGAGACAATGGTTTCGCAATTTGTGTGGTAATTTGTAGTAATAAATAACATTTTTAAAATGTATCAGCGAGTAGGTATGTAGCTATTTAAACAGTCATGAAGTGCATGAGGATAAAAACAAAAATAAACACACGGTCATGGTCACCTCGTGATCATTGTTTCCTTTGTTCCTTTATGGCTCAGGCTGTGCTATAATTTTAATAAAGAATATATAATTAGTATAATAATAATTTACTTCTGAACATACCTGAGGTACGACTGACAGCAGGTCAAGCTACCCGAAACTGTAAAGTATTCCCAATCATACTTGAGCCTTAATGCTATAGCGATAAAGTTGAAAATGTCATAAGGGAATTTGACAGATTGTAGTAACACACACTGACAACAGAATTGGCTTTCATTTTGACAGTTCAAGAAGATTAATTGCGGTACTTATCGTATCAATTAGTAATATAGTTTTATAGACTGTTTACTTTTGTTTGTTTATTTATTTGGACTTCTAAAAGAGAAAACACCTTAAATGCTAGAAAATATAAATAACAGGATATGACCTTGTGCTTCTCCACTTATAAGAAGTCACAGCATGCAAATAATAATATAACAGCAGGAATACAAATTGTTGACGTTGTATGAAATTAAATTTTAAAACAATGTTATATTAAATTAAATTTTAAGACAATGACAACAGAATTACATTAAACAAAAAAAAGTAAAATAAATAATAATAATAATAATTACGGCACAGTTGGCATCTGTCGGGCATGTCACCGGCCGGGAGAATCAATCAGACATATTCTTTCCGGGTGTTCTCGTTTGGCTAACAGAGAGTACTTGCATAGACACAACCTTGTAGCCAGGATAATCCACCAGCAACTTGCTCTTAAATACAACCTTGTGGACTCGGAAGTGCCGTACTATAGGTATATGCCCCACCCAGTTCTCGAAAATCGCCATATCACATTGTACTGGGATCGATCCATCATCACTGACAGGACTATTGTTGCCAATAAGCCTGATATAGTGCTGGTGGATCGATCAGAGCGGCGTGCAGTGATTGTTGACATAACCATCCCACATGATGAGAACCTTGTGAAAGCTGAGAAAGATAAACAGATCAAGTATCTTGTCTTGGCTCACGAGGTTGTCGACATGTGGGAGGTGGATTCAGCAATCATTGTACCGACAGTCGTGACAGCCAATGGCTTAATAGCCAAGAGCCTCGACCAACATTTCAGGGGGCTCTCGTTAGGCAGCTGGATCAAGGGCTTGATTCAGAAAGCGGTACTGCTGGACACGGCTCGCATCGTCAGGAAGTTCCTCTCTCTGGAGCCCTGACCGCCGGTAGCTTGGGCCCTGTTCCCGATACCGGTGGGCTACTATTTTTTATATTTTTAAATGTTTTTTATGTATTCATATAAATATTTGAAAATGTAAATTATATGTAAGTAAAATAAATAAACGAAATAATAATTAATTTTTGTGGTTGTACATAAGAGGAAAGTACTTTATTCATAACTCAAAAAGTATGATATGTATTCTTGTAGATAGATATCTACTGGAATATTGTGTGTATTTACCTATATAGATAGGTATACAAATGCCGAGGATAAGAAGTATCATTGCTATCTTTATGATAAAGAAGCATTGAAGTAGCTGTGTCCATCTTCATTGAGTAATTGGTTTGTATCCTAAAAAATAATTTAATGTCCGTCAGATAGCTTTATAAAAAATATTGAACACGTATTTTTTCTTTTTTCTTTTATTCAAATACTTAAGAAGATATATTGATTTGAAATGTCGCATGACGTCACGCCATGGTGCAAAATATAGAACGGCGTGACGTAATTAGCCCCCACTCTGTAACTTTAATACGTTATATCTCAGTAATATTTGGTAATTACGACAAAATAAAAAATACGTGTCTTAATTTTTTTTATTATCTGTAAGACGGACTAATTATTTTTTTGATTTTCATACCTTGGATACATCCCTATTGGAGCATTTACACAGGTAATGCGGCTTTACTTATGCAAATACTGCATTACTAATGCCTAACTAGACTTACACATTACATTTGAAATAAACTAGTTAACACTAATAAACATCGTCATAATCGTGACATTACATTTGAAATAAACTAGTTAACACTAATGAACATCGTCATAATCGTGTCAGTGTTATTCCCAGTCGCATCCGAAGCTTCTTCAGCTTTGGAGTCTGGGGTTTGCTTTACCAGTCTAACAGTTGGTTTTGGCTAAACTTCGATCTTTTCCGTAAAGCGACTGCCGTCTGACCTCCACAACCCGAAGGCGATACCGAAGCATAGCAGTTAGACCAATCGTTGGACTTTTTGAGGGCTCCAACAACCCGTAACGATTGCCACTATGTCTTCGGCTTAACGTGCTTTCCGAGGCACGACCAGACTAGTGCAAATATTCATATTCATGCATACAATTATATGTATGTAATGCGCGAGGATCGAACTCGCGCCTCCTTGCGCTGCAACCGCGTACGATACCGCTACGCCACGGAGGCTGTCTGTCAACACTAATAAACATATTACATAAGTAAATAAAGGAATAAGGCTCACTGGGTATAAAAAAATTCGTCCACATCGCTGCCAATGGGATAAGTGCCCAAAAGCCTGGCAGCATTGCCATGTTGGATGGCAAAAATAATAGCATTTAGTAATAGCATGATCAAATCACTAGTGCTTGACCACAATCCCATCTGATGGTAATGAGTGATGTAATCTTTGATTGAAAAACGCGCTAGTTTATTAAGAGCCTATTCAATAAAATAAAAAAAAACTGAGTGGTTAAAACACCAGCCTCTCAAGTATGAGCGCGGGTGCGGTGCGGTGCAGGTTCGATTGCGGGTCAGGTAAGTACCAATGTAACTTTTCTAAGTTATTTATGTACTTTCTGAGTATATCTTAGACCCCTGACTGATTACAAAGTGAAGGGGAAAATATCTTGAGGAAACCTGGACTTTAAGTCTGAAATTGCCAACCCGCATTGAGCAAGCGTGGTGATTACGCTTAATCGTTCTCTGTATGAGAAGAGACCTGTGCCCAGCAGTGGGACGATAGAAAGCTTGATGATGATGATGATGATGAGTGAATAGGAAGGAAGACGGCAGTTGAGCGAGGTGATGTAATGTTAAACCCAGCAACACGACCAACGAGAGATTGATCTGAAGACCCTCCACGACCAAACTCCCAACACAACAACATTTGGCGCATCGTATCCGGCACACATCGCAACACAACTGCTCAGAGATGCGCCCTAATTGCGTAACAAATCAATTGGAATAATTTTGAAGCATATTGCTAATTCATTGCTCCATATGGTCGAAAAATGTGTCTGGTCTACAACGTAAATATCGCAATGAATGTTGTTAAGCTGTCAAAATTAAACCAATTACTAGCGATAGTGTATTACGCAATTGCACTGCTGTCCTCTGTCAATCTTACATTTACTGTGTTACCCAGTTTCCTGTTGTCATCTTTGTATGATTATGCATCTCAATTAATTCATAATTACTCAACAAAAATAATCAAAACATGTATATTAGATATAATTTTTAACCAGCATATTATTTAGTTCCTCTCCCGACGCGATAGATAACGCACGTTTCAACGATGTTGCGTGTAAGAACTGTTTTCGTGTGTTTGTTAATATTTGTGTGTGTAAATTGGTAGGTAAATAGTAGTGTTGTTTGTATTTTACACATGTCATGATATGTAGATCTTCGTATGGCAACCTGGACCAACGGCTTAACGTGCTTTCCAAGGCAAGGCAGATTAGTGCAAATATTCATATTCATGCATACAATTATATGCAATGCGCTACGCCACGGAGGCTGACAAAGCGAATCAAAAGCAAGCAAGCAATCGCATTCGATTGCCTTGTCAATCGAATGCTATTGCTTCGATTGACAAGGCAATTAAACCCAGAAAAACTCCTTGATTCGTACCTACATATATTGAAAACCCCTTTTGGAGCGTAAATATTATGATTTTTTTTTTAGTTGCAGAACAAATGATTCTTAATAGTATGATTCATTATAGTAAATTACTGTATTGATTACTTACTAATCTATCTTTTGTTGTAAAACAAACTAATTATGAATCTCTTTTTCTACCACAAAAGATTCATAAAAGTGAATTGTGTAACAAAGATGATGTGAGTTTGTGAACGTATATGAGTTGTCACGTATTTTCACAAACTCACATCGTCTGTCCATGAGAGTAGGTTGAAGTTACAATAGCACGATTTTGTAACTATCTCACCGTGAAAATTTAGGTGTAGTGTGTGTGGAGTGAGCTGTCATTCCAACTAATGCTAGGGATTGACAATATTGACAGCTCACTCTGAGCGTATTTCGTTCAAATTTTCTCTTCACGGTGATCTTTAGGGTAATTGCATTTCGAACATCCTACACTGATTTCTATACCTCGTGATCACACTTGTAACAGCCACGAAGTCAGTTACAACCGGCTTGGCTCATCGAAGCACTTTCATGAGACCTGGGTATGATATGCATGAGATCTTGACAAGAATAAAAAAATTGGGATTAGGTCTTCTCAAGAATTTTAATAGATACAAGGCGTACACTAAATTGACGATATGGCGTCCAAAATGTGACATTGATGGGACTAAGACCAATCGAGATTTGATCTACTCATAAACTTTAATAGATACAAGGCGTACACTAAACTGACACTATGGTTTTTGCAGTTCATAAGAGATGTTCAGGTTAACACTTACAATGGGTATGTTAAACTACCCTAATGTAGATCAATCCATGGATTCGACGTCGCAGACAGCATTTTTTTTTTAATAATTATAAACTAGCGCTTGACCGCAATCCCGCCTGATGGGAAGCAGTGATGCGATCGTTGATGGTAAAGCGCGCTAGTTTATTAAGAGCCTATCCACTCAGAAAAACTGAGCAAATAGGAAGAAAGACGGCAGTTGAGCGAGGTGATGCAATGTTAAACCCAGCAACACGACCAACGATGCTGCGCTAAAGGGAGATTGATCTGAAGACCCTCCACGACCAAACTCCCAACACAACAACATTAGGCGCATCGTACCCGATACACATCGCAACACAACTGCTCAGACCCGTCCTCCGTACGGCTTCACCAGACATCATGCCGGAACACGATTATAAACGAACATATTTCCAGCCTGTGTGATCCTTATAGACTCAGCATGTGCCTGCCGCCTCACCTCATTGATGCAAACCCTCAATAGGCCAACACGCAGCCGTATACATTCCTTGAGGAGATCTTATTTTCTTTAAAATTAATCTATTATAAGAGTTAATTGAACCTTGCCAACAAGAAAACATCATCTGTGAACCTCTCAATGTACATGCAACAAACTGCATTACTGTTGGAGTTTTATCTCCTTAATACGTACACATCGTGGTCCAATGTCCAACATGGTTTTTCATTTTGGGGCCAATTCCCTTTTGCACATGCGACATTCAATATATTAGAATAGATTAGAATACTCTTAATTATGTACACCATATATATTACAGCAAATAAATAAAAATATTTTACAATGGGCGGTATTATCGCTAAGAGCGATCTTTTACAGGCAACCTTTATATTTTGATTATTAATTAGATCAAAGTTTATCAAAAAAACTTACTTCAATACTACTTCAACTCTTCAATGGCCTCTGTGGTTAGATACCACAATTTTGCCAATAACACGTGTAACAAATTATAGAAATTTTTAAAAAAAATTATTTCACAATAATGGCGGATATCGCCAATCTAAAAATAGACCGTAGCCTTCTGCTTTTCTTCAGTCTATCTACGTTATGTCTCCCGACCACAGAATATATATTCCTTTACAATATTAAAGTTCTATACCAATTACTTGTCAAGAAAAAGAAACTCTTTTCAGTTATTTTTATTCTTATAATATTAATAAATGTATCTATAATGCATTTCTTCTAATTTAAATTATTATTTTCAAGCAACGCCATCTATAAGAACCTATGGCACTTATCATTAATTCATTCTGCAATTTGCAGCTTATATCTTTAACCATTTTTTCCGATTTTTTTACGTTACACACTTGCCTGCCAAAGATACCACTCACTGCGATACCTCGTAATCACACTCACCTTCCGAACATTTAACTCAATCTGATACTTCGCGATCACACACACCTGCCAAAAATATCTCTCACTACGATACCCGACGATCAACCTACCGAAGATATCAGTCACTGCGACACCTTGCCATTACGCGCATACTGAAGGACACCTCAATGCGATACGTACTTCTTAGACAAATTAAGGGTTTACATCGATTCCTGGTACTTGTGTGTGCGTCTGCATTGGTTTTAAATTGATGTGACATCGAGATAGCACGAACTAAACTACGATTTCGAGATATCGTTATAAAGGATCACATGCTACATTTGATATACCTCATACTTAAATATTATTTTATTGGCAGCTTATCAACTGAGCAGAGGAAGCCGAAGTTTATAATAGACAATGACGCTGGTGGTGATGATGCTATGGCCATATTCCTGGCTTTGCTGTATGAGAAACATTTTGATGGGTAAGTTCTTGAACAACTTGAAAGACTCATTCTCATTCATTTATTTTTGGGAAGAAATTCTTCTACTACTGCTACTTCACATAGGCTAAGCATTTGTACTTTATTTTCTTGGAAAAGTTTTTACTGGACCTCTCTTAAACCATTGACCATTAAATGTATAACTGGAATACAAAAAGATTAGACCAAACTAGAAAAAAAAACTGTACAAGTTTTAAAATGGTGTATGAAATCATGGTTCTAGGTTTTTGAGTAATTATCACAATTTTCCGAAATTATTTGACACTAAAAGGAAAATTTATTAAGTGTTATTTTATCTAGGACAAAACAGAGTTATTTATGTAATATGTATAATATGTTTTCAGACCAAAACTCGTAGCTCTAACGACAGGGAATGGAAATACTAAAGAAGAAAACGTTTGCTACAACAATCAGAGGATACTTAGAGTTGCTAAAAGACAAGATGTGAGTAGGAAATTAACATTATTTTCATCTTTAAAGACCAAGTTCTACCGACTGAACTGTTTCATAAGGCTTGCTTGTCACCGCTATAAAAGTAGATATCTACAATAAAGGTTACAGCCGGCTTATTCTTTAAAGATTTCATTGTGAAAACAGGTGAAGCGAGGTTAAAGGGAGCTGTCCTTGTAGGTATCTGATAAACTGTTATCAGGATTGACACTATTGATAGCTCATCTAAGTGTTCATGGTGAGATTATTACAGAAGAGAACCACTGATTACCGAATGTGTGTATTGTATAGCCGCGAGTATACATTATCGTGAAAAGATCAGCAATACATGTCCGATTAATTAAAATAATTAATTGCTAACAAGAGGCAATACATCTTTTTAAACCAATTTACTGTCCCGCGGGCTTAGGTAAAATCCATTTTCTGTAATCGTTAACGTCAACGGAAAAGTTAAAACGTGTTTGCTTACCAAATCTCACGTGACTGCTGCTAAATTGGTACAAAAGTCACCTTTCGTCGTGCGGAAAGGAATGTCGAAGTGACGGCGTAGCTTGTTTTGGTGTTTCTTAGATATCGCCATAGATTTAGGATTTCATTGTACTTCCTAAATCTATGGATGTCGCTTATCTGTGCTGTCACTTGTATATAGTATAAACACAAGTCTCAGTGACACAAACCGCCTCTTACTGAAGGGGAGTGGGCCGGAACCCTTCACGCGGGCTTAATGCGGGTTCATCGTATCACTTATCGTCTTATCATTTACAACAGTAAAAATTAGGTGAAGTCAGTTTAGAGTCTGCGAAACAGTCGTCTCACAGAAGGAGGCTGCGGAAAGATAGAGGGAGATCTCGTTCACATACCTGGTCCGCAGCAGGCGCACCAGGCGTCGGTGGACGGCAGACAAATGCCCTCTTCTAGCCCCCCAAAATGAGTCCAGGGACGACAGACACCGGGATGTCTGTCGAACCCCAAACAAATATCAGGACCCAAGGTGGCGGCGCGAAGTGTTGCACGCGCATCACGCTTATATGTCACGGGGAGAGACATACACCTCATTACCCCCTAACCCGAGGAGGCTCACAGTGGCTTCCCAATCAGGGGTTGCGGAAGCAGTGTTCGTTCTCATAACCCCCGGCGTAGGTGTGAGATGGAACACCGGAGTGGTTTTTAGTCAGTAATTGTCTGACGGACTTTCAGATTTTCCGCACCGTGAAAATATACAACGTTATTTATAGTTTATGCGAAACCTGAAATTGTTCAGCAACTGAATCGATTCCAATCATTATTACACCATGTTATATTTTTTCCCAAATACATTTAGAGTGAGACCGCAGGGTGGTTACCGAGCGGTTTCAATAGATCATAGTACTTCGCCCCGTGCCACAGGTGACGCCAGAGGTCAACGTCCGCGCTCGCCCGCCCGTACGGCACGGTACTTTGACCATATTTTTGTTGGGACAACCAAGTAGATTAGCAAGCTCATAACTTGGTGATTTTTCATGACATCTTTTTGAAATTTTGTACACAGATTCTTTACTTAAAAATACTGGACACGTGTTTCGGGTTTTGCATAAACAAAAAATAATGTTTTTTAAAAAAAAGTCAGTATAGAGCGTGCTGTCAATAATGTAGCCCCTTAACATTAGTTCTCGGTGGTAGGCCATAACATCGGCCGCCGGCAGAAGTTACCACCCACCAGACAAAGCCTTGCCGCCAAGCGATTTGTCGTGTTCCGGCATGATGTTTGGTGAAGCCGTACGTAGGACGGGACTGAGCAGTTGTGTTGCGACGTGTGCCGGGTACGATGCGCCAAATGTTGTTGTGTTGGGAGTTTGGTCGTGGAGGGTCTTCAGATCAATCTCCCTTTGGCGCAGCATCGTTGGTCGTGTTGTTGGGTTTAACATTGCATCACCTCGCTCAACTGCCGTCTTCCTTATTATTCGCTCAGTTTTTCTGAGTGAATAGGCTCTTAATAAACGAGCGCGCTTTACCATCAATGATCGCATCACTGCTTACCATCGGGTGGGATTGCGGTCAAGCGCTAGTTTATAATTACGAAAAAAAAAGTTGTATGATAGCTCACTCTCTACTCACATTACCTAAGTTTTCATGGTTATAGAATGGCACTACTAATATTAATGGCGTTGTTACACCTTTATGATCACATTCAGTTTCATTATCATATATGGATTGGCTTAATACACTATCAGTAGATAGCAATAGCATTCAATTTGACAGTTCATTGCGTTATTTACTTAGCTGAACAGAAATAATTTTGTAAGACACAATATATGATTATTAACAACATCCTTCTATCAAGAGATTTATAAAGGATGTATTCTGACATTGACGCACAAACGAGTACCATGGAACCAGTACATGATTCTGAACCCCCCAGTGGTGGAATATATCGTCGGCTTTTACATGATTCAAAAAAAAAAATGTAGTTTTTTTCACTTTAGACCGTTCATAATTGCTATACTTTTATAATCCAATAAGATTTTAAAGTAAAAATTAATTAATTCGCTAATTGCACAAAAAAGCGCAATGAAAACGAAACTCGAAAAACTATCTTATCAGCTGATTTACTAGAGTTCACATCAGGGATCAACGTCATACCTACAAACTCGCACGGCGGCACGCTTGCAACGTTCAAAGACCGAGCCGAAACTTTTCTTAAACACTTTGAATTCTGTAACCGTTCATTAACGACATAAATGACTATCATAATTTTATTAGTGGCATGCGGTCTAGCCTTTTCGCGAAGTTTGCGTTACGATGTCAGATACACCCTGTATTAATATTGGAGATGTGTTAAGCAAGGAGGAGAACAACTACTTAGATACAACAGTTTAATGATCCTCCTAAGTAGGTGTCTAAGTATCGTATTGTAAAGCCTTTGCTCAACACTAACTTCTTCTTCACACTATAGAAGTCCACTGCTGGACCTAGGCCTCCCCCTAGGCTTTCATTGCTTTGAGGGGGCCTTTATCCAGCTGGCCTGCTTTAAACACTAACTTAAGCACTATTTAAAACTAGTTTCAATTGTTAATTTGGATTCAAAGGTTCTAACATAATCAACATACTTGTCGTCCTCCGTGGCGCAGCGGTCAACGTGCCTGCCTGCGACGTGGAGGCCCCGGGTTCGATCCCCGGCCAGGTCATGATCGAAAACGATCTTTTCCTGATTGGCCTGGGTCTTGGATGTTTATCCATTTATGTATCTATTATAAATATAGTATCGTTGAGTTAGTATCCCATAACACAAGTCTCGAGCTTACTTTGGGGCTAGCTCAATCTGCGTGATTGGTCCGTATATATTTATTTATTTATTTACATAATTATTATAATGTTCCCACTTATGGGATGCAGGGCTCCTGTCGGTGAAAGGTCGTGGGCCGTAATTTACCACGTGGGCCCAGTGCGGGTTGGTAGATGTCAGATATCTTCGAAGTTTTGGCTCTAGGACACAGAAATAATTTACACTAAGTTAAGCGTCTTATAGGGTTCGAACCTACGACTAACTTGTCAGTCGCGGCCTTCACCACTAGGCCTTCGCCTGCTGTGTGAGGTCCTGTAATAAGGACCTAGATATCTTAAACTAAGTTCCTTTAAAGATAAATTAATAGTACTAGTTTTTTTTTAATAAATAGAGTGATTAAAGAGGAAGGCTTATATTATGTATAATAACATCCATTAAATTTTGGAGAAAAACTATTATTTTTGAGGTTTCTAATGTGATGTGGTAAATAATTACATTTTTTCCACGTTTGCAGTGAAACGCAGGCTGCGCCCTACGAGATTTATCAAAATTATGTACTAAATACTGTACACGTTGAATAGGTCTACAGAAAAGTCCGCGATGGTATATGTGTATCTCTTATGGATATCCAACAATAACATTTTTTGTAATTTACTTTTTACGACAAATACCGGCTAATATTCGAAGCGATTTTAACCAATACAGCATTATTCCTTATCCATATTAATACCTTAAATACATTGTTGATTTAATATACAGAGTGGTGCTGACAATACGATAATAAATTAAACATCGTGTACCTCAACACATTCTCAGTCTACCCATAAAAATACCCATAAATATGTCCATTAGTTTAGTCACAGGAAATTATGTTTCATTTTTCACATTTTCTACATGATGTACATGTTGATAAGGAAGCGCTTACAGGTTAATGACCGCCGCATCCTGAGGTACCAAACTTAAATAATAATGGCGCGAAGAAAGCAAGTCGATACATGATCGTGCTGTCGACGATCGGAGGTCAGTGAACCAATATTTTTAAAGGATGTTCTATTCCGTTTGCAATTTTATGCGATTTAGTTTGTTTGAAATTTTATTTTTTTTTATTTTTGATTTTTTTTTATTTGTTTTGGTTTTATGGTTTAGGATTATTCCAATAAATGAGCATTGTTCGTGTTATCATTTATTGTCATATTGTCAGCAGCACTCTGTAGATCTATATCGCCCTTTACAGCATATGATTTAAATGAATATTTTCGAAGATATTACAGATTTAAAAATTGCGATGTGTCGCGTTAGTGGCGGTACACGGCGCCGTTCGTGGCGGTTTTTTATGCAAGGTTTACAGTTTTTCTGTAGTATATATTTTAGTAGGTATCAGCATTGCACCCGTGCGAAGCCAGGGCGGGTCGCTAGTTATGAAATAATGCTCTCTGTTATTTATCGGCCATCAGTTGAACTATGACTTTGCCTACTAAGATAATAATTCGTAATGAACATTAATATCATCATTCAATATCATGTTTCAATTAACGTTATATTGTGACTGTTATACAATAATTATTGATATCATAGCTGACGTATACGTATGTTTCCAAGAATATTGTCTGTTCTAATTTTAATCTTCTTTAGTAAAAGTTGGGTATGTTAAGTATGGGTTGGTACTATTCTTAGGACGAGAGGAAACACCGTCGTGCCATGGTTGCGGCGCGGCAGAGGATACGGCGGAACACACCCTCGCGGTGTGCCCGTCGTGGGCCGAACCGGGACGTGACCTTGTCACGACGGTAGGGCGGCACCTTTCGCTGCCCGCCATCGTCAGAGCGATGGTGGGGAGCGAGGAGGCCTGGGCGGCGATGGCCTCCTTCTGCGAGGACGTGATGTCGCAGAAGGAGGTCGCGGAGCGTAAGCGAGAGGAGGATGCCCTCGCTCCGGCGCGCCGCAGGCGGCGTGGGGGTAGGAGAAGGCGGGATTTCGCCCGCTTTCTCCCTCCCCGAGGTGAGCGGCGGGCGTGAGGCACGGGGGTGCCCGCGCCCGCCTTGCCCGCTCACCACGTAAGTGGCCGAGCCACGGTCCCTCCCTATGGAGGGGCGAATGAGGGCCCGCCGTATAAAGCGGGCATATCGCCGATGGGGGGGCTGGTAGCGAAGGCTCCGCTTTTTCCCAGTCCCCCGCCACCAAGGCGACGCCGGAGTGCCGCTGAGGTTTTTAGTGGGTATACCGGGAGGCTTTCTCCCGGGGAGTCCTACATACCCCTCCCGACCCCGACGGGCGGGGATGCGTAATTATCATTTTACCCAGCGACATAAAAAAAAAATGGGTTGGTACTATTCTATGCCTAGTATAGTACCAACCTATATCCTCCCGTGGGTGTCGTAAGAGGCGACGCGAAGGGAGTTCACCAGGGAAGCAGGCAGCAGCGCTTCTCCTGTGGAATAACAAATTACTGCGATCCCCAACCCGTTTGCAAAGCATGGGGATTATGGCAATGTCCCCCAATGGAATGAAAGCCTTTATGGTGGGCTTTGTCCAGCCGTGGACCTCTATAGGCTGAGAAGAAGAAGAATAATAATAATAATTAAGGCTGAAAGTCGATCCTTCTGAGAAGCAGTGCTGGCAAAGGAGGAGGCGGAGCGCGTGAGGCAACGGGAATCCCAGCGCCCTCACGCTACTAGTCGCTGCAGTAGACGCCCTGGTCGGGAGACGACACCTAACTCCCAGCCACCGTAGGCGCGGGCCTGCGGGCGGTGAGCAGTGGGCAGATCACCGCCCGGTAAGGACCAGGCCCGAGTCGACGGCGCGTCGTGTTTCACAAGAGATATCAGCACATCGTGACGGGGTCCACGAAGACCGATGCCTCCTGGGTCAGGGTTGCGGGTTGGTTAAACAAGAAACTGTGGCCCTGGCCGTCGCACAGGCAAGTCAAGAAACCCGGGTGGGTTTTATTCAGTAAAAGTCTGACACACCCTTCCGCTCTTCCCAGAGCGGGAGAAGTCATTTGATGATTTCCCATCCCAACAAAAAAAAAGAAAAGGCTGAAAGTCGATTCATAACATGCATTGTGTGTTTGTGATGCCAAAATAGTGTTTTCTGTAAGTGCTTTAAATTATTATGTAAATAAAGGAATGAATGTTGTTGAACTGTCAAGACGAAACCCATTGCTACTGATAGTATGTTATGTAATTTGTTTGCAAATAAATAATTCTTCTTTGAGACCGTGATGATCCAGGAGGCTGCCTAGCGGGGTCGAGAGAGCCGATTCCGCTCGGTGAAGAAGGCGTAGAGGAGGCAACCGCATTGACGCTTGACAAGCAGAAACCCTGCCTTCATCATCACAGACAGGCGGAACTGGAGGTCGCGGGTGATTAGAATGGGAACTCTGTCGGCCCACTGAGTGACCTCAGGGAAGGCGCCGCACAGTGGCCATGTGTTGCCTTGTATAGTTAGGTTTGGGGAGACCCCTTTACAGTCTCTCCAGAGATATATCAAGCATTGCACAGGCGGGACTCCGGATTGGTCTTTTGAGAGGTAACTGTACCCCCTCTATGTGCAGATGGTGACCACCTAGATGCTTTTAGTGAGGTAAAAATCCCACACTTCCTGGTCCTATTCTCAAAGACCAGACTTTAGAAGGTTTCCCCCTGAAAAAAAAAAGACAAGAAAGAACAAGAACATTAAGGCCAAATAATTAAGTGAACCTCAAATGAAGAAGCCTCCTTAGTCCTTATTCTTTTTGGGATTTAGCATAAATATGGTCTAGGGCCCTTTTCTAGATGCGAATGATCATCATCATCTCAGCGTTAATCCCAGCCGCATCCGAAGCTTTTCAGCTTTAGAGTCTAGCGTCCGTTTTACCAGTCTAACTGCTCATTTTGGCTAAGCTTCGATATTTTCCATGAAGCGCCGTCTGACCTCCACGACCCGAAGGCGATACCGAAGCATTGCAGTTAGACCAATTGTAGGACTTTTGAGGTCTCCAACAACCCGTAACGACTGCCATTAGATGTTCGTATGACAACCGGGATCAACGGCTTAACGTGCTTTCCGAGGCATGACCAGACCAGTGCAAATATTCATATTCATGCATACAAATATTTGCCCTGCGCAGGGATCGTACCCGCGCCTCCTTGCGCAGCGGCCGCGTTCGCTACCGCTACGCCACGGAAGCTGTCGAGTAACGTTACGCTAACAACTCCTTTAAATAGTGGCAATAAAGTTGATATTCGGAATACTTCTGTTAGCATTGACATGTGTACCATATTTTCATAAATATCTTTACCAATTCCAGGTGCCGATCTACAGAGGATCCAAAGCATCTTTGGTAACGACTCCATCAGTGACTGATTATTTTGGCAAGGATGGTTTAGGAGACAGTGGTGACACTTTCCCTGATCTGGTGCCAGCAAAGACTGAAAACGCAGTAGATGCTCTTATTAATTACTCTAAAACTTATGAAGGTATGTACTAATATTTATTTATTTGGAGTGGGTATTGCATCATATTAATTTAATATTTAAAAAATCCATAAACAGCATTTTGTTTGATGTATGTTACAATATTTGCATACATATATTATCTACACATGCATACCTACACTTGTATCATGTTGTCAATTTCAACAAAATCCTTGTTTAGTGATAAGTCACTAAACAAGGATTTTGTTGAAATTGATTGAATGATTTTATTTTGATGAGGTTTGAACCACCTAAATAGTTATTGAGAAATTTCTAGTAACTAAAAAATAAAATTTGCAAAGCACGTGTTAAATTTTCTATAAAATTGACACGTGTCAGCAACGGAGTCCCTTAGCGGCCGAACTATAGTAGCGATCCTTTTGAAGCAGTGCAACGGTTTCTAAAGTATGGACGGCAGCAGGCCAAGCTACCCGATACTGTAAAATTTTCCCAATCAAACTTGAGCCTTAATACTTAGAAACTGCCGGATGCTCGGGATAGTAGGGAATCAATCCGGTCCGAAAGAGAGGCTATGATAGAGCGAACGAATGTTGCACTATAGGCAGTCTCCGAATGGGGCAATGCTTATTGTATTGTATATATATTGTAGCACTCAATGCCGCCAAAACACAGGCGTGTCTCTTCACCGCCAAAAGGAGCAGCTTCAGCTTTTGGGAGTTGAGATTTCCTCGAACCTGAACTTTGGGCGGTTCATTAAGCCCAAGGCCAAGGTGGCTGCCAGGAAACTTGGCGTTATCGCAAAGGTCGGCACTTCACACCAGGGCAGTTTCTAATGTTGTACATAGCACAGGTCCGTTCGTGTGTGGAGTACTGCAGCCACATTTGGGCTGGTGCTGGAAAATGTCACCTGGTTACTTTGGGGTCAGTGGAGAGGCGTGCGAGGAGGCTGATTGGCGACCCAGATTTAATTCAAAACGGTCTCCAGAGCCTGGAACACAGGCGTAGAGTAGCTCCGTTTTACCATCGGACAACCCGTCGTACGGCGAGTGTTAACCAGTACGATCCGGACGAAGCGTTACGCCTCCTCTTTTATACCGCGTAAATCGAGGGACTGGAACAATTTGCCAACGGTGGTATTTCCTTCGTACTAAAATTCGAGTGTGTTCAAGGCTAGAGTGAATAGGCTCTTAATGAACTAGTGCGCTTTACCATCAACGATTGCGTCACTGCTTATCATCAGGCGGGATTGCGGTCAAGCGCTAGTTTATAATTTATAAAAAACAGAATAGAATACTCTTTATTATGTACACCATATAGATTACAGAAATATACATATAAAGGTTTTACAAAGGGTGACACAATGGGCGATCTTATCGCTAAGAGCGATCATTTACAGACAACCTTTGGATGGAATACTAAGGGGAAGGAGAGGGAAATAATGTAGGTAGTCTTCAGTGTACTATTTACATAGATTATATAATAAATATGTACGTTAAGTGTATCATACTAGTCTAATAAATATATACATCTAATTAATAAACATCATACAAGATCAAACAAAATATAATGTCATGTTTAAAGAGAGAGGAAGTGCTTTTTTGTCATGTTTTTAAAAGTGGACAGAGTTTGAGCACGCCTCACGGACACGAGCAAGTCATTCCATAGCCAAAGAACGTGAAACTTAATAATTCATAGATAAAGTTGAAAATCTAATAAAGATATCTGACAAGGTGTAGTAGCTTGATGTGCTTTCGTATTTACATGCTAAATACACTTTGATTTATTATTATTTAGATCTTGGTTAAGAGTACATCCTTGCATCCTTGTGGAAAATAAAATAACCGAACGTTTATATCTGTTAATTTCAGGTGATTTGACTCTGATAACAATTGGGACGTTGACAAACGTAGCGTTAGCCATAAGATTGGATCCTGGCTTTTTATCAAGACTAAACCATTTATACATAGGCGCAGGTCATATTCATAGTAAGTAATACTTTTTTTCCTTTGTGTGGTACCGGGCTTACAATAGTATACTAAGTGTCGTAAGAGGCAACTAAGAGAACTCTCACCAGGGCAGCAGGCAGCAGCGCTTTTGTTGTGGAATATGGTAACCCCCAATTGTAATGGAAAACCTTGGGGGAGGCCTTTCTCCAGCATTGAACTTCTATAGACTGAAGAAGAAGAACAAGAAGAATACGTTTTTTTTAGTATTCCTGATTTCAATTTGGTCAGATTATTATATCTGACCAAATTAAAACCAGGAAAACTTTCATGTTATCTGACAAATAATCGAAGTACGGAGGCTTACTTGAAGTCCTTTCTGTCCATAGGATGATATCAAAATTTTTGTACAGGTGAAGAAAACCCAACTCCCGAATTCAACGCTCATATGGATGTAGAAGCTTATCATGTAGTGGCACTGAACGCTACTCCTGAAAAAGTCACGATCTTTCCTTTTTCACAGGTTAAGCAGTACCTCAACTTTACCAAGGCAAGTATTTGTTCCATTTATTTCTGTCTCTCCAAAATTAACTGCCTAGTGATTGAATACAATAGCTATTTTTTCCACTGTTAAGTAATGATAGCTATTTTAATATGAGTGATAGTTTGTGCCACGACACAAACGCAATTCTTATTTTGTTATTCTTTTTATATTATTTAGTTTATGTTATGTTTAGTTTTTTTTTTAGCAATTCTTTTGTGGTCTCTATAGCTAAGTATTTCTCTCATTTCAGGAGGCGTTAAGATATCGTCCATATCGCTATTATCACTACAATTATTGCTATTATTTTCAGAACAATTTTATTTATAATTGCAGATAAATTTAAAAATGACGCGAAAATAGTGCGGTGCGCGCAATTTTGTTTTGTTGTTATAATCCCACAAATTAAAGGCAAAGGCAATTCATACAGCCTAATTACATGCGATGTTTAGTCGTGACGCAAATACGCGCGCTTTTTGGCATAATGTATTGATTTTTTGATGCTATAGCCATAAAAAAACGTTTCATTGTAGTACGGTTTACCCGCATAGAAAATGGTCATTGTAACATGACTTGGCAGCAATGAGTACTATTGAGATATGACTTATGGTTATATATTAAGCAAATTACCAAATTTTGGTAGAAAAATATAATTTTATTTTCCAGGAATGGAGAAATAGTGAACTAGGAGCAATAGAAACAGAGATAATCAAAGCCCAAAATAAATATGAGAAAGTATCCCTAGAAGCAGAGCCAACCTGGAATGCATTGGATCCTGCGACGGTGTCATTGTTTCTGAGACCAGATTTAGTGGCGGAGTACAAATATTCTAAAAATGATATCACTGTTTGTGGTAAGTTTATAATGATTATTATGTACTAGAAGACGTAGAATTTCCTCCTACATGCAGAATCGAAGACCAAGTGAAGAGCGTTTAAAACAACTATCACACCATAATTGCACCAAAACCACACTACAACTATATATCAACCACGCCACAATCACCGACATCACAACACCACACCTTAACAACACCATTATCATACAACACCACACCCTTACCTCACCATATCCACCCCACAACCACACTAAAACTACGAAAATTCGTGTTCTCTTATTGGTATTAAATGACAAGTTCATTAATTTGTCCGTCAAGGCCACCACGTCGCAGTCGCGACGCAACCAAAATGTTGCATTA
Source organism: Sesamia inferens (assembly GCA_037179545.1). NCBI lineage: Eukaryota > Metazoa > Arthropoda > Insecta > Lepidoptera > Noctuidae > Sesamia > Sesamia inferens. The sequence goes on from CM073922.1 coordinate 11,006,386, forward strand.
CAACTACGACGCTATGCACAAGTTCCGATTTCGTCCTTTTCATTCACTCATTCCGTATTATGGAAACCACATCACAACCACATCGCCATTACTAGCGTCAACTCCACCACATCTAGATTGTTTAGTTCAACTTTTCTATATTTTATCACTGCGATGCAATGTGGTGATGCTACATGCCTTAACTTGACCCATAATGGAACATCGTTGATGATGAACATTTTCAGCAGATACAAGATAGTTCAATTCATTCCCCTTTATTCATAAACGTTGATAAATAATATAGGTTTATTAGAAGATTATATATACAAATTTATAAAACTAAATAAATACAAATTACTAAATAAAGCCATTACCCTAATTAAAACTATTAATAAATTACAATACAGCATCAAAAAATTCTTCGTCATCGCTGTCGACTGGTAATGTACCCAAGAGACTGGCAGCATTGCCGCGTTGAATGGCAATACTTAGCCTCTGGTCAATGTAAAAGCCAGCCCTTGGGTCACGGGAAGTTGATTAAAGTTAAGTAGTGCTTAGAGACTGTTTAAAAATATTTTTTTGACGTTTGCACGTCATTTAACTTTAATAATCGTTTATGAATACACCCCTTAAATACTGTAGTATTTATTCATAAACGATGATTAAAGTTAAGTGACGTGCAAAGGTCAAAAACGTATTTTTAAACAGTCGCTAATCACTAGTTAAATTGAAGCAAGGTTTATGAAAAAAGGGGATTGTTTCGAGTGCGGTAATGTTGTTGCATCTCTGGTTACAGGTGACAAGAGGGGATTGAACACAAACGATTTCGTGGACAAAGAAAAGGCTAACGTTAGAATAGCATTCTCGGTGAAAACAGAAGAATACAAAGAATTTTTATTGAATGTCTTTAGATCAGAATTGAAAGCTTCCGAAAAATTTAAAAGTGATGTATGAAATTATCAGAGAAAGTAAATACTATTGTAAATTATTAAAAAAATATATATAAGGAGAATTCATGTAGAAAAAACATTATTTGTCATTTTATTTGCTTCCACCACCAACTTTATCATCAATATAATAATAATTATCATTTCTTTCATATCTCTCTTCACAAAGTTGATTTATAATTAGTGTACAAGTACAAAAAAAGTCTAAGCTGAATTTTTTCTCGGTGGTAAGTCATAACATCGGCCGCCGGCAGAAGGAACCCACACCCACCAGACAAAGCCTTGCCACCAAGCGATTCGTCGTGTTCCGGCATGATGTCTGGTGAAGCCGTACGAAGGACGGGTCTGAGCAGTTGTGTTGCGATATGTGCCGGATACGATGCGCCTAATGTTGTTGTGTTGGGAGTTTGGTCGTGGAGGGTCTTCACATCAATCTCCCTTTGGCGCAGCATCGTTGGTCGCGTTGTTGGGTTTAACATTGAATCACCTTTGATTTTTTTTTTTTTCCGGGGTGGAAATCCTCATAGGATGCCCGCCGCCCTGGGGTGGGCGACGAAGTATGTCAGACTTTTACTGACTAAAACCACCCCGGTGTGTCTTCCATCACGAGCGCGCGTGGAGCCGCGGGAGTCTAAATTCTTCCACGGCCCCACGCCCTCGTGCTGTCCCGGTCTGTCCGGGCCTCGTCTCCTGCACGGGGTAGTGGGGTGTTAAACTACCCCGTGCATCGCCTCGAAAGGCGCGCCCCGACACTCGCGCGCGCCTCCGCCTCGGGGTCCATCAATGGGGGGGACTTCCCCATGTCCCTCGCCCCTGGACCCATTCATGGGGGGCGGAAGAGGGCGTTATCCGCCCTTCCTCGGCGCCCGGTGCGTCTTCTGCGGCCCGGAAAGGGAGTTGATATCCCCCTCTCCCGTTCCGCAGCTTCCTTCTGCGACATCACGTCCTCGCAGAAGGACACCACCGCGTCCCACGACTCTGAGCTGCCGACCATCCTCCGCACTACTGCCGGCAGCGTCAGGTCGCCTCCTACTTCATTTGTGAGGACACGGCGCTGCTCCTCCCAAGCTACACACTCGGAGAGCGTGTGCTGCGCAGTGTCCTCCCCGCATTGAACGCAGTGGTGGCACCGAGCGTCCGGCTCCCTGCCTAAGCGACGCAGGTACTTGCCGAAGCAGCCGTGCCCCGACAGTACCTGCGTCACCCTGAACGACAGGGAGCCGTGCCTCCTCCCGAGCCAGTCGTCGAGTACTGGCCGGATCGCCTCGACGGTAGCGAGGCCGGCGGTAGGGCGCATAAGCCTCTGCCGCCAGTCCGCCGCCAGGACCTGACGGAGCTCCTCTCGGCGCAGCTCGATCTGCCGCTGCACCGGACTGGAGTGTCCCGTGTCCGCTCTTCCTCGCGCCATCGGTACAATGACGCGAGTACTTTCGCCTCTAGGTCCCAGGGCGGGGATCCGGCCAGGACGCAAGCCGCCTCGTAGGATATCGTGCGATACCCGCGGACGACCCTGACGGCCATCGCCCTCTGCGGCTTGCGCAGAATGGCGAGTGTTCCGGCCGTCAGGTCCATCGCCCACACAGGGGCCCCATACAGGGCCATGCACCGCACGATTCCTACGTACAACCGCCTACAGGCGGCGCTCGGGCCCCCCATGTTGGGAAGCAACGTTGATAGTGCGCCTGCGGCACCCTTCAGCTTGGGCGCCAGCCGCCGGAAGTGGGGTCCGAATTCCCACCGGCTGTCGAGCACCAATCCCAGGTACTTCATGGTGAACTCGACAGCTATCCGGGCCCCACTGACCACGATATGTGATCCCGGCGCCGGCGTACGCCGGGGGTCATGGAAAACCATGGCCTCCGACTTGTCAAGGGCCACCTCCAGGCCCAGGCGCCGGATGCGGTTCACCACCTGTGACACCGCAGCCGTGGCTATCAGCGTCGCTTCCCTGTACGAGCTCCCCCGGGCAGTGACAAGCGTGTCGTCCGCATAACACGTCAAGTCTAACATTGCATCATGTCCATTGGCGCAGCATCGTTGGTCGTGTTGTTGGGTTTAACATTGCATCACGTCGCTCAACTGCCGTCTTCCTTCCTATTCGCTCAGTTTTCTGAGTGAATAGACTCTTAATAAACTAGTGCGCTTTACCATCAACGATCGCATCACTGCTTACCATCAGGCGGGATTGCGGTCAACCGCTAGTTTATAATTATTTAAAAAAAAAAAACCTTAGTAAGAGACTGGTGCCCCATATCTAGGTATTGGTTATTTGGGAAAAAACCTGTGTTACAGGTCACCAGGCCCTTCCACGGGTAGAACTAGCTTTTACGGAGATAAAGTGCAAGAGTCGAAGACAAATAATAGGTATAACAAAATAAAGATTAAAAGTTATAAGTAATTTGGTGTTTGTTTATTATATTGACAGTTACGTTCTGTCAATACCATAGATATTAGAAACAAAAGTTAATATTTCTGTGGTCAATACAGTAGCTTAAAAGCACAGTAATAATTTAATTATTGTACTTCATAAGAACCTAAATTTTTTTGTTCATATATGCTCCATCTAGCGAGATAACTGAACTACAGGAAAGGTCTTCCTCGTACTTCCATCTGAAAACAAAAACAGTCTGTTTTGTCTTGTGAATAGCGACATCTATATTCAGTTTTGTGAATACTTTCCAGCACAGACAGTTTGTAGTTTATAACTCCTACAACAGAGGGATAATAATTAAGTTTAACACTTCCACAGTTAATAAATCAATAAATCTTAAAATTAACAAAATAAAAATATTATTTAAAACAGCTCTCTATCATATAAAATAGCGATCAGTATCGCTAATGTTCAATTCAGTATCTGATCTTACTTAATACGAATGGCTATTATTATTATATTGTAATAATAATTATTTTTTTGTTTTTAATTCAGAGTCGTGGTTGCCTAGTGGTTAAAACACCAGCCTCTCATTTATGAGTGTGCGGGTTCGATTCCAGGTCAGGCAAGTATGTATGAATGTAACTTTTCTGAGTTATATGTACTTTCTAAGTATGTCTTGGACACCAATGACTGATTAAAAGGTGAAGGAAAGCATCTTAAGGAAACCTGGACTTTAAAACTGAAATCGCCAAGTCGCATTAAGCAAGTGTGGTTATTACGCTCAATCCTTCACTGTATGAGAGGAGGCCTGCGCCCAGCAGTGGGACGATAAAAAAAGGTTGATGATGATGTTTATAAAACTCTAAAGCATCAAACGTCACAAACTCATTTTTATACTTCACCGGCTACCAGGTAATCATAACCAAATTAAAAATATCTAGACCTTCAACCCCAAAGGCGACATAAAATTTATTACCCAACTACCAACAACAATGTCTTCAATATCTTCTAAATGTCCAAAAAATGTGTCAAAAGTGATAAAAAACATGATTTTTATGAAGATATAAAAATCATAGTTCGATTTCATTTATGATTGCGGACAACAAACTTTATGACAATTTTTACGGTCAAAATATTATTATCTACACTTAGAGAGCATAATATTAGTTTTATTATATTATTATTATATGTATAGAGCATAAAATTGTGTACAGAAGTTTTATCAAACTTCTGAAAAAAAAATGTTATTAAAAATATTAAGGAAAAATGTTGTATTTATGTCACCTTAAGAAACATTGAGATCAAAAAAGATGTAACAAAGTGAAGTGACGTCACATTTTTTTTTTTTCAAATTTTTATTGACTTACTAACATTTCCTCTCTCTTTAAACATTATCATTACGTTTTATTTGCTCTTGTTCGATGTTTATTAATTAAATATGTATATATGACGACGTCAGCGATGGCGGAGCGGTAGCGCTGTCAGCATCTTGGGGTGGCGTTTTGAATTAAAACACGTGTGCATAATACCCTTCAATCTTGACAATAATAATTTAAGAAGGCAAACCGACAGTTTCGCCTCGGAGATGTGCCCTGGTCCGCGCCTCAAAGCGAAGTGACCGTTCGACAATCCCCACTATTCAAACCGACTCTGTCCATGTGCCGCCATTAAGCTAAAATAACGTCACAAGCGTTTGCCTCACTACTACGTAGATTAACTGAGCAACTTCCATTAAAATTATACCGACGATCTCCGACATGTATATTTATTTCAATTAATTAACTTAATGTACATACATATTTGTTGTACAATCTATTTAAATGGTACACTGTATGAGGTTTGAGATATCTTTATTTCTCATAAGAAATTAATCACTTACATGAGAAATTTTTAAATACTAACTTAAACAAATATTTAAAACGTACAGTAACAGTAAAACACTATACAGAAATAAAAATTAAAAATATATAGGGTAGATTGCCAACAACACACGGAGCACGCACAACTAGATGTGGCATGTACTAAGGTGCGCTCGCTTGATTGAATATATGTAATTTTAAATGCTTTTTAAATATTGACATAGACTTTTCGTTTTTAATTGTTTTTGGTAATTTATTGTACAATGCTGCACCTTCGTACATTACACTTTTTTGCCATAGTTAGTGCGTGGTGAGTATTGATATATATATGTGGGTACATATACTCAACTTTCCCTTGGTACCGCATCCGAAGGTAGTCTGAAAGATCGTTTTAGCGATAAAACCGCCCATTGTTTCACCCTTTGTTAAAATGTTTATATTTATATTCAGTAATTTAAAATATGATGTACATAATAAAGAGTATTTATTCTATTCCACATATTCTCCATTATCTCGTTGAATCAATCCATCTATAAATTTAATCTTTTCTCTTAAATCTTAAACAACAATATCTACAATGTAAAGTTATTATTATCAATAACAATATGAAACAATAAACACCTTTCAAAACTTCTAACATCAATCGATCATACTGTCGTGAAACAAAATCCAGCAGGAAATATTATGACAGCCAACGAAGTTCTCGACTTCCATACTATGAGTATAATTTGTGACAAAAAGCCGATATGCTTAGTCAACGTCATTCAAAGCGAGTTAGGTCCTTTAAACAGTCACGTTTTTCTTACAGTTAAAAACTACGATTTTTTGACCGTGTAGGCATTTTTTTTTTCTTGGGATGGGAAATCTTCAAAGACTTCTCCCGCTCTGGGCGGAGCGGAAGGGCGTGTCAGATTCTGTACTGACTAAACCTCACCCGTGTTTCTTCACTTGCCTGTGCGACGGCCAGGGCCGCGGTTTCTTGTTTAAACAACCCGCAACCCTCACCCAGGAGCCATCGGTGTACGTGGATCCCTTCAAAATGTGCTGACATCTCGTTGAGGCACGCGTGAAACACGGCCCTCAATATTGTATGCATAACTATGAAAGCTTATTAACAGAGATGTTTTCTTCCGGGAAGTTTATACGCCATACCGTATAGAAACCATACCGTATAGAAACCATACCGTATATAAGAGGCCTTACAGGTTTGTAGAAAATTACGTTTCTGTGTCTTGTCTGTAGTGTGCTTATGTATGTAGTTGAAGTTCAGCTACTTTTTGCCATTTATATTATTCCTTCAAGAAAACAATTAGATTTTTACAAAAGAACTACATTATAACATATAAATGTATGTTCTCAAACGTACGACGGCCAGCCACCGAGGAGCTTGAGACAACCCTGTTGCCTCAGTTAATGAACAAGATGGGCTTGGAAAGACAAAAAGGCGTAATTTCCCTCGGTGGTAGGCCATAACATCGACTGCCGGCAGAAGTTACCACCCACCAGACAGAGTCTTGCCGCCAAGCGGTTTGTCGTGTTCGGTTATATATATATATACAAGAATTGCTCGTTTAAAGGTATAAGATATTAATGATTCAGAATGTATGATATGTACATAAAATATAAAAATAAGTAAACTGAAAATGGTCATGAAATTCTACACAATTTCGACTACAAAATATGGCTTATAAACGAAGTATCAACTAAGGGTAATATTAAAATAATAAATAATATATTTCGGATCAACAATCCATACGTAGATAGTAAAAAAAATAGTCTGTCAATTTTACTTCAATAACACCATTCTGCTGTTACCACCGGGATGGTGAAAGTCTTGCAGCCAAGTGATTCTTTGTGTTCCGGTATAATTTCTGGTGAAGAGGCGGATAGATTTGAGCAATTGTGTTGCGATTTGTGCCGGGTACTATGCACCAAATGTTGTCAGGACTGGAGTTTAGTCGTGGAGGCTGTCCAGATCAATCTCCCTCTGACACAGTATCGTTGGTCGTGTTGTTGGGTTTAATATTGCATCACCTCTCTGAACTGCCGTCTTCCTTGATATTCACTCAGTTTTTTCTTTTTAGTGAATAGGCTCTTAATAAACTAGCGTGCTTTACCATCAACAATTGTATCAGTGCTTACCATCAGGTGGGATTGCAGTCAAGCACTAGTTCATAATTATAGAAAAAAAAGGATTGCTTGTACTGAACATGACCCATTTGCACGTCGCAGATGCATAATTCAATACCAAGGAATCAATAAACAATGATGTTCTTACAGAGGTGGACCAATTCAGCACCAATACTTTTTAATCAGGACCACTTTACGAATTTTCTTCTGGCTAAAGATTTAAAACAATGTAATCGAACAAGTAATAATAAAAAAAAATAAGAATCCATAAATAAATCTGCCATCTCAAAGGTAAAATAGTGATCCAAAGGTACCTAATTCCCAATGGCACAATAGGTTCGCCAAACGTAATTCCCAAAAGTGAAATTCTTTGCCAAACGCAATTCCCTTAGATAGCTCCGAAATCTGAGCAACCTGGGATTAACATAAATTAATGCACGATAGCGGTTGGGCCCAAGTTTTAATATGCAATAACACACGTTAACGTTTACCAAGTACGTAGTAATGGGGGTAATCTTAACTTTGCACTGTTACACTTTTGAAACGTTTGGTGTAAACGCTTATGACTTTGGGCGTAACGTTGAACATCAAAAAGGTAATAAGTAATTTGTAATTTTGCTATGTAGATTTCATCATCGTTGAGTTTGCTGAGAGTAGCTAACCATAGCAGTGGTGATTCGAACTTATAAGCTGTAAGGGAGTACGAATCTTGAGTGGTCAGGGTTTAACAGTGACTTCAAAATAGTGATTGAAAACAACATGAGGAAAATGACATGTTCCAGAACCGAAAAGTTTAGTAATCTCTACCAACCTGTATAGAGCCCAGGTGGTAGATATATTTCACTTCCTTTCTAAGAGGGGAAACCTGTATCAATGAAAACATCACATGCTGATTATGGCAACTAGTCTCACCCAATCTTATTCAGCAGGTACCAGCCATCAAGCAAAGATCGTCGCTTCTACCTTACTTTTGCTGATTCACAGTCTTTATTTTAGGAATACGCTTACCCCAATGGTCATAAGTTCTTTAGCAAGTTATAATCATGTTATTATGATTATCATAAGTTAGCTTGTCAGGCGGTTTCTGAGAAGCCAGCCCTACATTACCTCGCTAAACTAGATTATCCCTTTGCCCAACTAGACTTAATCACAAAAACAGTAGTATACATATCATTAATAGCTGTTGAATAACTCCTATCTTTAACTTAGATTATGTTACATATTAACAAAGGTGGCATATAAGCCTGAACATGATAAGCGGACTAAGGAAATAACCACAAATGGTCCGTGAGAACGAGACAAAGGGGTAGCGGCAATGAAAAAGGAAATAAGTATTATTGTAGTAACATGACTTACTGAATCCTTACTTGTGTTTTAGTAACAAATGACACATATGAATTATCGAACCGTAAGGCCAGTGTTGCCTCGATTGACAGCCGAAAGCTTCGACCGAACCATATCGAGGCTCAAGGGCCCTGATACAAAAGGGCCCGTCGATATGGCGTGCATTGCAGACCAGGGGAGTAAATCATAATAATTAACCGAAAGCCTCCATCGACATCTATCAAGGTCCTCGTTAGATAGTTGGATCAAAGGACTGATTCAAAAGTTAGTACTCCTTGGTAAGGGTCGTATTGTGAGGAAGTTCCTATCTCTAGAGCCCTAACCACCAGTAACCTAGAACCTTTCTTTTTTTTTACTGACTATAATAACCCACTCGTGTTTCTTCACTTACCTGTGCGCCAGGACCACGGTTTCTTTTTCAACCAACCCACAACCCTGACTCAGGAGGCATCAGTCTTCGTGGACCCCGTCACGATGTGTTGACATCTCTTTGAGGCGCGCGTGAAACACAACGCGCTGTCGACTCGAGCCTAGTCCTTACCGGTCGGCGAGCTGCCCACTGCGCACCGTAGGCGCGGGCTTGCGGGCAGTGAGGCCCGAGTCGACGGCGCATTGTGTTTCACGCGTGCTTTGAAGAAATGTCCGGGAGTTCGATGTTGCCTCCCAACCAGGGCGTCTCCTGCGGTGGCTAGTGGCGTGAGGGCGCTGGGATTCCTGCTCCCTCACGCGCTTCGCCTCCTCCTTTGCCAGCATCACTGCTTCGGAAGACTCAGACTGATGCAGATGATGTAGAAGGTGACGGCCTGCCATGCACTCTCGCTCCGGATCATGGCCTGGTCCAGGATTGGACGCGAGAAATCGCCGCCGATTGCTGTCACGAGGACAGGGCGGTGGTCTACTTAAGCCGGGCAGACCTCCACCGTATGCTCCACCATGTCCTCAGGGCGATTCACACAATGGTAACACCCTGGCGTTTCTTCCCGCCTTATCTGGAACAGGGAACTCCCGAAACAACCATGTCAGGTGAGGATCTGCGTCAAGCGAAAGGTGAGGGTGCCGTGGCGCTTCTCTAGCTACTTCTCAAAGAGGGAACTTACCGCTGCTATTGTGGCACTGGGTTGCGACAATCGTACTCTCCATGTCGCCATGAGATCTCGCCGGACCTCTGTCCGCCGTACCGCGGTTTCTCGCGGCAGTGGAGTTATGCCCCGGCGTTTTGCCTCCTCTCGCCAGTCCCACGCGTAGACGAGGGCTTTGGTCTCCAGACCCCATGGCGGCAACCCGGAAAGGAGGCTCACCGCTTCAGCGGGGAGTAACCTAGACCCTGTCAACAATATTGGCGAATAACATTTTTTCAATATTTTTCAGGCTATCTATTGTTTCATTAATTGCGTAATATATTAAAAGTAGTAATGCCTTTCATTTCGATAGTTCAATGATAAAATTAGGTTGTATCCTAAAAAGTATTTTAATGTCCTCAGATAGATTTATAAAAAATACTGAACATGATTTTTTTAATTTTTTCTTTCATTCAAATACTTAGGAGGACATATTGATTTGAAATGTCGCATGACGCGTCACGCCGTGGTACAAAATTTACCACGGCGCGACGTGATTAGCCCCCACTCCGTATCTTTATTACGCTATATCTCAGTAGTTTTGGTTATTTCGACAAAATTAAAAATACCGGTCTTAATTTTTTTTTTATCTATAAGACGGACTAATTTTTATTTTTTTATTTTCGTACCTTGTATACACCCTAATTAATAGCACGAAGTTGTGCAGATCCAAAATGAATGGGTAGAGGATTTTGTATCACAGTGGGGCAGTGAAGACTAGCTATAATAATTCTTTTTGACATATCCACAGGGTATATGTTCTAAGACCATTCCAAATTTAGACTACGTGTCAACAAGCATCTTTATATTAATGTTATGTAGCCATAACTTCGTTTTTTCGACCAATGGAGAGGGTTACGCTTGGGGTTTCACTGCGTGATCAAATTAAAAATGAGGAGATCCGCAGAAGAACGACAGTAACCGAGATAGCCCGCAAAATTGCAACACTTAAGTGGCAGTGCCCGTAGGACCGATGCCCGATGGGACCGACGGGTTCTGGAATGGCGATCACGCACTGAAAGACGTAGCGTGTATAGGCCACCGACAAGGTGGACCGACGACGATCTGGTGTATGTCGCGGGAAACCGCTGGAGGCGGGAGGCGCAGGACCGGTCGTCGTGGAGATGTTGAGGGAGGCTTATGTCCAGCAGTGGAGCTCTTTCGGTTGAAATGATGATGATGATAATGAACTTCGTTTAACAAGAATCTGTAGGTAGTAGGTGACGTAAGATAGTTGAAGTGACGTTCTTCGCAGGATAGCTAGTAGCAGATAGATGAGAGTTTCCGAAAATTGATTTGAATGGTGTCCAATAGGAGAGACTTATATCCACCAGTGACCTGCTAATGACAATGATTAATGTGACCATTTTGATCATATTACGCCGACATACTTGTAAGCATGTAGCATACATGCGTACAGGAGACGGAGGTATGAAGTAACATTATACATGACGATGTAACTTAATACATCCGTCGTCTGTATGGTCTTAAGTTAGTTCCACAGGGACTATCAGTATTTACGCTCTGTTATAAATTTAAGCTTCGACCTATATATTATGATATATCGTCAAACAATTTTGCATCTTGCATAACTTTTTGTTTGTGTTCTTGGTAATGTTTGAGATAATCTTTCAAGAGCAAGTAAATATATATATATATATATTTGTTAGATAAAAGATATATTGTAAGCTGACGATCAAAAAGTAAGAGAACCATTCTTTTTTTTAAAAAGAAAAATCTTTCCAAACACTACAAAAACAAATGTAAAAAATATCTAAGACAACATGACCGTGACATGTATTTTCGTTTTAGCCACCGACTTTTGAAATTAGTTATTTTTTCACTTTGTAGTGATTTTTGGAAGTTGCTTTTTATTTCACACTTTTTAGTTGGTGACAGTAGGTACTGTTCAGTAGCTTTCGGTTATATTGGAAGCTGATGCAAATACAGTTTGGAATAGGCAAGCAAGTAAATGACGCAATTTTGTTTACCTACTTGAGTTTTACCCGTAATTTTGATTTAAATACCAAACTATTCAACAGATTTTTATAAAATTCCTATAGGGCCAAACTCAATATACAACGTGTAACATAAATGGTATATACATACCAAGGGCATGGCATCTTAACATGATATCAATCGATATTGGAAGGGTTTTTTATTCCTATCTCTTTACGTTAGGAAGTTACGAGAAAAAACACCGCCTGTGATAGGCTACTACCATACTAGGCGCACAGAATTTTTGAAGACTTTATCGTGATTTTTCCAAGTAATGTGACGTGTAACGAGTAGTTATTAACGTATGTGGTGTGGTGCATGTTTGTTATGATTTGAATTTAAGAAACACACGGAACCGAAAATTTTGTATAAATTTTTTGAGTATTTTCTTTTGAGTTGAAAACCTTCCGATATCATTTGATATCATGTAAAGATGCCATGCCCTTGGTATGTATATACCCTTTATGTTACACGTTGCATAAACATTGCTAGAAACGACGTGATTAACTTAAATTCTAAATACAGTCTGTTGATTCTTAGTGATTGTCGCATTAGATACTATGATGAGTTTAACGTAGCATTATCAATCAAAGTAATGCTATAAATCGTTGAGGAATTCCGCCGATTGTCTATGGTCTTTATCATCAGATTCATTGCACACCTTCATTATAACCCATATGGGTGAAACCGTCAATTAATTATAAACGAATTAAGTCCAATCACAAGGTAACTACTGTAAACCGTTGAGGAGTTCTGTGAACTGGCCTTTGTCTTTGTTATGAGACCCCTAATGACAGCCACAACGCATCTAGGTGTAAAGTTCTTATCAATACAAATTAATCAGCACAAATACAAGGTAGCTGCTGAGAATCGTTGAGGAGTTCCTTCAACTTTCACCCGGCTCCATCAACAGATCTACCCCATTCCTTTACTAAATTGGACTACTTTAAAATACATAATGAAAAAACTTATAAATGCTTTAGTTAGCCCTATGATTTTTTAAAGTTTTCCTTGATTTCTCTGGTCTTCCATCATCAGACCCTAATTTGAGTGAATAGGCTCTTAATAAACTAGTGCGCTTTACCATCAACGACTGTGTCACTGCTTACCATCAGGCGGGATTGCGGTCAAGCGCTAGTTTATAATTTATAAAAAAAAAAAAAAAAATTCCTTATCATGAAACCACCTCGAAAAAACCACAGCCACCGGTGGCCAGTGACAGCGAGTTAACACATTTTTTAATGTGTTAAGTAATGGTGGCGGCCACTCGCTACAGTAGTGTCCGCGACTCGCCACTAGTGGTCACTACGCGCCACACAAAACGCCGACACCCATTGCTTCACCCCCGGCGGGCGCAGTCAACCGTCCGTTTGCCGCATATTGGTATTTTGCCGTATTAATCCATCTTGTAACACCAACAGCAGTTCTTGAATTGTAGTCAAACTCATTCGAAAATGCTTAGAAAACTTTTTGGATATCTTTGTAGATTATCGCATGCAATGCAAGTTACGTTTCACTGTTGGACCAGTTAAAATAGCGACCGCGTCGTCTACGTCTTCTGCTTATTACCAAAAGCGCGAGCAAACTTTCTGTGTCAGAATCAGATTGCGCCGCAGCACCAAGCGGGTTATAAAATGTGGCGGCTTCCAGACACTGGTGGCTGTCGCTCGCTTCTGAAACTTTTAGAAATATAGCGGTAGCATGCGACAGACACCGGTGGCTGTGGTCGGTAGACCATTTGCGCCGAACCTAATTGCGTTACTTAAGTTTATAAGTAGACACATTTTTCAAACCTATGGAGCAATATATTAGCAATATGCTTCAATATGATTCCAATTGCGAGTTATGCAATTAGGATGCTGAAAAATGCTGAGAAATGTTCGAAATGATCGTGGTCGTATATCTACTGTTTGTGATTTGGGAGATTGACAGTCGTACAGTGTTAGTTTTAAAGAATAACCAAATTCATGCGTTGAGAAATTGTTCAGTTTTATAGTTTTTTGAGTTTGTTGTGGTACAAACAATAAAACTGAACAATTCTTTGAACAACCTCGAAAAATTTATAACAGTCCCGTAGACCACTTCAATACCTAACCACACGTTCCATATGTATGAGACAGCTGAATTTTTATCCGCGATTACTACGTCTGTTGAATACTGACCCTATATAGTAGAATGCAGTAAGGAAAGGAGAGAATAAAGCTGTTATACATCCGCCACCTCATACATTCACAGGTTCAATTGATAATCATCGTTAGGCGCTAGCTGTCTGGTGTTTTTGCTAAACTGGGTATTTTTGGTGCAGTTTCGAGGCACAATCTCCACTTTTACTTACACACTTACTATTTGATTTTTATTTGTTGCTCTCTAATGTCCCTATCTGGAGTATTTACCAGATATATACATTAGTCTGTGCTACATCAATGTATTTTCTTAATTTCTTAGATTATCAGCTGAAGTCAATAAATTATAGCATTTGGACTGTTATTACCATAACATCAAACGTTGCTTACCCGAGGGATTGTGTAGAGATATACCACATATCCACTCGCACATTTTGCGACTTATTTTAAAATGTACGCAATTCTTGGCTTAGACCGTTCAGATGTTTATCGATACGCTAAAAAGTAGAAAGAAAAACGCTCACCTTCAAGCTTATTGCCATCTAACTTTTTTTTTATAAATTATAAACTAGCGCTTGACCGCAATCCCGCCTAATGGTAAGCAGTAACGCAATCGTTAATGGTAAAGCGCAATAGTTTATTAAGAACCTATTCACTCTAGCCTTGAAGACACTCAAATTGTAGTCGGACTGTAACACCGCCGCTGGCAAATTGTTCCAGTCCCTCGATGTACGCGGTATGAAAGAGGAGGCGAAACGCCTCATCCGAATGGTAGTGGTGTTAACGACGTAAGGGTGGTAACTCGCCGTGTGACGGGGCGTCCGATGGTGGAACGGAGATGGAGGAACTGAATCATGCAATTCTCAATTAAATTTTTACTTCTTGCTAGCGTATCGATAAACATTTGAACGGTCTAAGCCAAGAATTGCGTTACTTGATTCGCCACCAATAACATCCATCAGTTCTTGTAACTCATTAGTAGCTGACAGGACACGCGGGTCGCGATATCTTTAACATCAACTGGGCTCAAGTGCTACACTAAACACATACTCGTAATACAAAAACTCTTTACTACCAAATCTACACAAGATTTCACGAAGCGGGTCCTTATTTAAAGCATGAACAAACAAAAAAGCTAAGGCAAATGAAAAGCCGGGGCTCGAGGCACGTGTCGTCAGCAGAGCAATTTGCTAAATGTTGCCCCACTCTCGACAATTCCGGGCTAGGTTTACACTTATGAGCGTGGACAATCGTTGTTTTTTTCCTTATATGAGTGCCTGTGTTATCTTTAGCGCTTTGTTTAGACTGCTTAAGGGTCTTTGGGCCACATTGTTACACTACATCTATATCTAATAATTACATAGTAGGTATACAACAAAGTTGCTGCTCTCGTATGTCTGGGTAACCGCTTAGTTCTTCTTCATTATGCAACGGCTTTTGATGCTGTTTTTATGATCATTTAGAAATTTATTTTGCAATTTTCATATACAAAATGACTAAATTTAAGCTGCGCAATAACTTCATTTCTAGCAATGCTCAAACATTCAGTTTGTTCTGTTCTCATAGGAATTTTACACAAATCGCTCCAGTACAAATAAATGAAAGTGTTTATATTTATACCAAAGTTACGTATAAAAGTTCAAGTAAACAAAATTGCGTCGTTTGCTTGCTAGTCCCTACTATGTTGGCGTCAGCGTCCAGTCTGACCGAATGCAGCTTAACCTTTAACTTTTTCAAAAAAAAAAAAAAAACAAACAACTTCCATAAAAACACAACAAAGTGAATAATAACTAATTTCAGAAGTTGGTGGCAATATACAAAAACCATAGACACCATGGCCATGACATGTATGCCACCGATTTGCAAGATCACTTCATTATGTTTTTTTTGGAAGTTGGTTGTTTTTTTTTTTATTTTGTTAAATAGTTATGGTTACATGGAGTAACTACCTATTCCACGTCTACAACCCAGTTACTGGGTTATTCAATGCCCTTTGGTAAGACTGGTTGTGAAGCTTTCGGACTTCTTTTGGCTACCCATAACAACGCCAAAGATGTACGTGAAGGAAAGGAAAGTGAAGAAGTGTACCAATCCCAACTAACTACGGATTTGAACATTGGAAACATGTTGTAGGAGTATGTACACGTGTTGTCAATGAAATAGATTATTAACACATCGTAAATTATGTTATGCAGATATTCTAATTCATTACCAAGTTGCATGGACATTGAACAATCATCACGAATGCAGGGATTACCTTACGTAAACTGCATCAATGATATTGTATTGTTTATCTAGCACACTATTTGATGATCAATTGCTTTCAAACTGCGTTGAATCATAGTCCAGTTTGCAAACTTTGATGTCGAAATAATGGTATGTTTACCTAATAATTTATGTTACGACCATAAATTATTACCCATATTAGACCATAATTATTATTATCTCTTGTTTGAGAGATTGATACGTGTTTAGTTGTAAACGTAAGAAGTAGTTCGCACAATAATTGATAGATGGCGGTAAACGCAACGCAACGCCCCGTAGCGTATTAGTTCCCGTACTCCGCCATAGATGGAGTTGTGCAGTGACGTCACACTTGTGAATCGCGATGACGAGACTCTCCGTGAGTTGTATAAGACGTGTGTTTATTAAAATTAAAGCAAGTACTCTCATAGACAAAGGTGTTTTATTTGAGTCTTCCAGTAGTGGTAGTGAAGTAACAAGTTCAGTACCAAGTGGTGCATGAACATTTGATCCTGTCGAGTCGGACAGGTCGGCATAGAAACCAGGGTGGATCGCCCTGAAGTGCCGCTTAACAATCTTACACAGTAGTAAGATTGGTGCTCGAGTGGAGCTGCTGAGCTGTGCAAGCGCAGGTGTCAGCGCAGCACGCCGAGAGTTGCAGCGTTCTACGGTAGAGGGCGTGCCAGTCCTCTCTCCAGTGATATTGGATTGCGGTGTTTCCGAAGCAAAGTGTTGCAGTGTTTCCGGATTGCAGTGTCATATCACATACCAACTTGATATCAGTGTTGCAGTGTCATAGTGTCATAAAAATACGTATTACCTACGTAGTACCAGTATAAGTGTTCGTGTAAATAATCGTGTTCGTAAGTGCAGTGTACGGCAAGTAAAGGTAATCAAGAAAAAGAACTGTAAGTAGACGTTAATATTGACTTTAGAACTCTGAGACTTTTATATCTGTGTGTAGTTAGAACATTACTAGAATTTGACTATTTATGTGTTTTGGTCACTATCGGCCAATTTATGTGTCTTGGTCACTATCGGCCTATTTTATATGTGTCTTGGTCACTATTAAACCTGTGTACATGTTGAGGACTGTGTACATAAAATACTGGGTGATAGATAGATAGGGTTCATTGACTCGTAATTATTGTTACCATTGACTAGCAAGTCTTGTTATTTCCTCTTTAGTAAGTTTTAAATTCCGATCAATTCAACAACTATGGAGTCTTTGTCATCATTGGTCAAAATACAGTTAGTAAATAAAGGTTTAATTGAAAAGGGGTTAGTTAACTTTAAGAAATCTCCAAAGGAGAGACTTACCCCAACTTATGTAACAACTCGGTTAGAATCATTAGAAAGTCAGTGGAAGGACTTCAATCAAACTCACAAAAGTATTTTGTTACAAGCAACAGAGTCAGATATAGCTAGCAATACTTATTTTACCCAAGAGTTGTACGATACCATAGAAGAATTATATTTTACTTACAAGTCCCAATTAAAAGAACACATAGTTATATTTCAAGGCACATCTAGTTATAATAACAGTTCAAATTCAAGTGCAAAGGTCTTGTCAAATATTCGATTACCTAAAATCACACTGCCAACATTTTCCGGACTATACACTGAGTGGGCTTCGTTCAGAGATTTGTTTTTATCTTTAATTCATAAAAATGAAGCCTTGGACGACGTTCAAAAACTTCATTATTTAAAGGGTCATCTGACAGGGGAGGCAGAGCAGCTACTGCGCCATACCCCAGTAACCGCTTCGAATTATGAAGAGTGTTGGTCAATCTTAGTAAAACGATACGATAACAAACGATTTCTTGCTAATTGCATGTTAAAAAGATTTATGACTCAACCAAATATTAGTAAAGAAACAGCATCCAATATCAAGTCATTACTGGACAATACTGTAGATTGTTTGCAAGGGTTGCAGAACTTAGACATAGATATTCAGTCTTGGGACGCCATTGTAATTTATATAGTTAGTGAAAAGTTAGATTGTGAATCTCGTAAATTGTGGGAAACGAGGGTCAGTGCATTAGATGATTTACCAACATTTAACGAATTCAAAACATTCCTTGAATCCAGGTTCAGATCATTAGAATACTTAGATACAAAATCCAATAAGAATAACAAACCTCAAATGGTAAAATCATTTAATGTCACAACCCAACAATGCGTCGTTTGTTCTGGAGATCACAAATTGGTAAATTGTAAAGAGTTTTCAAAAAGGAATTGCAATGAACGTCGTGACCTCGTCCGAGTCAGCAACTTGTGCTTTAATTGTCTGGGAAAAAATCACTCTGTCTATAACTGCCGACAAAAAACCAAATGCAAAGTTTGTAAGAGAAAACACCACTCACTGCTTCACTTAGACGCTACTGTAGGTTGCTCTGATTCTAACAATAGGTTAGCAGAAGATAAGGTTGTGACAGCCGCGGTTGTCACATCTACAGCCCCAAGTGGGGAGGGTACCAAAGAATCGATAGGCAAACCCATTTGTTGTTTAGGTCAACTAGACCACAGTCTCGGATTGCTGGCGACAGCCCTGGTCCAAGTTGAATCTGATAGAACCGGTACTGCGCAGACTTTTAGAGCTCTGTTAGATCAGGGCTCTCAGGTATCATTGATTACCGAAGCCGCAGTTCAGTTTCTCGGGTTGCACAAGGTACCCACTCAAACTGGCATACATAGATTAGGCGATGACGAGGGAAGCTCAGTCCCCTCTAGGTCAATGGTGACATTCAAATTACAGTCTCGTCTAGATCCGAACTATTGTTCATATGTCAGTGCATACGTAATGAATAAACTCACTACAAATCTTCCTGAAAGGAAGATTATACAAGTTCCTCTGTCACTTGCAAATTTGCAATTAGCAGATCCTTCATTCCACACACCAGGAAAAATTGATCTGCTCTTAGGTGCACAAGTGATTGGAGAAGTTCTTTTAGAAGGTTTGGTCAAGGGTTCGCCTGGAAGTCCAGTCGCACAGAAGACCAAACTTGGATGGATCGTCTCAGGCGAAATCCAATCCTCAGCTGTCTCTAGGCCTGTATGTTATCATACAGTAGTACAATCAGCAGATGTCAATGACCTCATGCGTAAATTTTGGGAGTTGGAATCGGAGCCTTCAGTTCAACGTATTTTGAATGAGGAAGAACTGAAGTGCGAAGAATTCTACTCTAAGACCACCAAACGCGATGCAAGCGGGCGGTATATAGTGAAACTGCCGTTCAAAACTGAACACCCCAATTGCGCACTTGGAGGGTCATCCGAGGTCATTGCTCGCAGACGTTTTCTCAACCTAGAGAGAAGATTAGAAAAAGAACCAGAACTTAGGGCACAGTACAGGGCTGTTATCAATGAGTATATTCAGTTGGGACACGCTGAAGTTGTCCCACCGGCGGAATTAAATGCTGATGCATTCTACCTGCCACATCACGCAGTGGTACGTGACGATAAAGTCACAACCAAGGTTAGGGTCGTCTTTGACGCTTCATGTTCTGGCCACAATGGTGTATCCTTAAATAAGGAATTAATGGTGGGCCCAACCCTACAACCCGATTTGCGTCAAGTTATTATGCGATGGCGGCGCCATCCTATTAGTTTAGTTGCGGACATAGTTAAAATGTACCGTCAGGTTGTGGTTAGTAAAGAGGATGCTGATTACCAACGCTTTCTGTGGCGTGACAATTCAGATGCAGAGTTAGAACATTTCCGACTCATGCGTGTCACATTCGGTACAGCTTCCGCTCCGTACCTGGCCGTCCGTACACTACAGCAGCTTGCTCATGATGAAGGAAGCAATTATGCCTTGATAGGCGATCGAATTCTTAAGGATTTTTATGTCGACGATTTTTTATCGGGCTGTGAATCTATTGCCGAGGGTCAACAGATACATCAACAAATGAACGAGTTGTTGAGTCGCGGAGGCTTCCAGCTTCAGAAGTGGTCCAGCAGTAACGCTGATTTGCATAGTAAAATAAAGGATGGACCATTAATTGAAAATTTAGAGTTAAAATCGGATGCAGTTATGAAAATCTTAGGTCTCACTTGGGATAGACTAACTGACACTTTCAAATATACTGTGAATCTTCCTCCGCTTGAAGCCCCTGTGACTAAACGCAAAGTAGTGTCAGATATCGCTCGTTTATTTGATCCTCTCGGTTGGTTGGCACCTGTTGTTGTCACAGCCAAGGTGTTCATTCAGCGTCTGTGGTTAGTAGGAATTGAATGGGACGATGAACTTCCTGATCAGCTCTTAAAGGAATGGATCACGTTTAGAAACAACCTTTATCACGTGCAAGAGTTTAGATTACCGCGTTGGATCCGTACAAGTAAAGGTGACGTCCTTTTAGAGCTGCATGGATTCTCAGACTCCTCTAATATTGCTTATGCGGCAGTAGTTTATACTCGGTGCGTTGACTCTGATGGGAATGTACAGGTTAGTCTTGTAGCCTCAAAGACCAAGGTGGCCCCTGTCAAACAGGTATCCATACCTCGTTTGGAGTTATGTGGTGCAGTGCTTTTATCAAAACTCCTGCGGGAAGTGTCAGACACTTTAGGCGTACGTAAAGAAAACGTTCACGCATGGACCGACTCAACAGTAGTGCTCGCCTGGTTAAGCAGCCATCCCAGCCGCTGGAAAACCTTTGTTGGGAATAGAGTATCCGATATACTCACTTTTATGGACAGTAATCAGTGGTCTCACGTTCAGTCCAAAGACAATCCCGCAGATTGCGCGTCGCGCGGCGTGAATCCCTCAGAGTGCACAAACTTGGTATTATGGACGCAGGGACCTAGTTGGTTACAAAAGGTAGAAATCAACTACAACAGAAAGTTGATCAAAGAAACCAACTTAGAAAGGGGTACTAGCATGCAATGTCGTAACGAAGGAAATCGATGGGGATTCTATTATAAACAAATATTCGAGTTTGAGGAAACTTACCAGAGTAATCGCCTACTGTAGAAGATTTTTAAATTTTAAGAACAAAAATGACACTGTTAAATTCAATACCTTTTTAACACACACTGAAATTAACGTAGCATTGTTTACCTGCATAAAGTTATGTCAACAAAAACCTTTTATAGCAGAAATTGAAATGCTGAAAGCAAAGGGAAAATTAGAGAAGGCAGGAGTACTCAACTCGCTCAATCCTTTTTTAGATAAAGATCAGCTCCTAAGAGTTGGCGGCAGACTTCATAAAGCCAATCTTCATGAAGATACTAAGCATCCTCTTATTATTCCTCATAATTCGCATTTAACCAATCTTTTGATTGCTGACGCCCATGAGCGCACATTGCATGGCGGTCCTCAGTTAGTTTTGAATTACTTGAGATCCAAATACTGGATTATTAATGCAAAGGGAGTTATTAGGCAATATGTTCGCAAATGTGTTAAGTGCATGCGATATTCTGCTCGGCCTGTAGCTCCATTGATGGGTTCATTGCCTTCAACTAGAGTCAACGCTAGTAGACCTTTCCTTAAAAGTGGTGTTGACTATGCAGGACCCATTAGTATCAGGTCAACCAAAGGTCGCGGTCACCATGCCACCAAAGGCTATATTTGCTTATTCATATGCATGGCCACACGGGCCATACACTTGGAGGTTGTAAGCGACATGACCTCACAGGCCTTTCTAGCAGCCTTTAAGCGGTTTACTGCTAGGAGAGGTCATTGTCAGGAAATATGGAGCGATAACGGTACTACCTTTGTCGGAGCCAATAAAGAATTAAAATCATTGTTTAATCACGAACGAGTTGGCGTAAAGGCTGATATTTCGGAGTGGTTGGCAACGAATGGAACAACCTGGCACTTCATCCCACCTCACTCGCCAAACTTTGGAGGACTTTGGGAGGCAGGGGTGAAGTCCTGCAAACATCACCTCAAACGAGTGGTCGGAAACAACACTCTTACATTTGAGGAGATGTCAACAGTGCTAGCCCAGACCGAAGCATGCCTCAACTCCAGACCAATTTCGGCCATAAGTTGTCATCCAGAAGACCCCTGTCCTCTCACTCCGGGACATTTTTTGATAGGAGAGCCGCTGCTACTTCCACCGGAGTCGGACTTCGAAACGTCAAATATAAGTAATTTACGTAGATGGCAATTGACACAGCGTTTGGTTCAGGATTTCTGGCACAAGTGGTCCCGAGAGTATCTCGTTCAGTTCCATCAGAGGAACAAATGGACTCATCACACTGTAGAACCAAAAATAGGTGATGTAGCATTGGTTATGGAGGATGATTTGCCTCCCGCGAGATGGCTCCACGGGTTAATTCTCGAAAAACATCCTGGCTCGGACAAGGTCACACGAGTAGTGTCACTACGCTGTAAGGGAACAATTATTAAGAGACCTGTGTCAAAGTTAATTGTACTCCCAATAACCACTTAAATAAGATGGAAATTTAGTGTATTGTGTATATTTTTGTGTTGTATGTACATCTCCTTTGTTTATCTTTGTTTATTTTTATGTCAAAGGGTTTTGGTGTTTATTTCGTATTGTCATGTTTTTGTTAGAGTGTAATTGTGTCAATGTTAAAATTGTGTAATGTGTAAGATTTGATTTTGTTAATTTATTTTACAGTCCACGTTCGAATGATCATTGTTACAAAATCAATCAATCAATGTAAGCATTTGCATAATTTACTGGTTTTGGATCCACTCGCTTCACGGTGGGCTGCTTCTCAATTATTTGTCACAATTGTTTAGTTCTTAAACCTTTGGCTCAATTTGTGTGTAGTAACATGTTATGTTATGGACAATCTGTCCATGGTGGGCGGGATGTTTAGTTGTAAACGTAAGAAGTAGTTCGCACAATAATTGATAGATGGCGGTAAACGCAACGCAACGCCCCGTAGCGTATTAGTTCCCGTACTCCGCCATAGATGGAGTTGTGCAGTGACGTCACACTTGTGAATCGCGATGACGAGACTCTCCGTGAGTTGTATAAGACGTGTGTTTATTAAAATTAAAGCAAGTACTCTCATAGACAAAGGTATTTTATTTGAGTCTTCCAGTAGTGGTAGTGAAGTAACAAGTTCAGTACCAAGTGGTGCATGAACAATACGATATATCGGTATTAGTTGAATAGAGAATCTCAGCTGAAGTTAAACTGTATTTGGACTGATACAACACATAGTATCATGCCTCGTTTCCTTGAAGGATTGGGCAGAGACATAAAGGGTGTCTCTGACATCGACGCACAAACGAGTACCATGGATCCAGTACATGATTCTGAACCCCCCACAGATGGAATATTTCGTCGGTTTTTTCCTGATAAAAAAAAAATATGCAGTTTTTTTTCACTTTAAACCGTTTATAATTGCTATACTTTTATAACCCAATAAGATTTTAAAGTAAAAAATAATTAATTCGCTAATTACACAAAAAAGCGCAATGTGAACCAAACTCTAAAAACTATCCTATCAGCTGATTTAATAGAGTTCACATCAGGGATCATCTTCATACCCACAAACACGCGCGGCGGCACGCTTGCAATGTTCAAAGGCCGAGCCGACACATTTTTTTAAACATCGTTATTTCTGTTTCCGCTCATGAACAATATAAATGACTATCACAATTTTATTAGTGGCATGCGGTGTAGCCTTCTCGCGAAGTTTACGTTACGATGTCAGATACACCCTGTATATATATACAGTATCCACATTCATATTAATTTCTACTGGACTATATCACAGAAATGATATGGATGGTATGGGGAGTGCTATGACTGGGACTTCGACACACATAAATCATTTAATATATCATCATCATTATCATCAATCTTTTTATCGCCCCAATGCTGGGCACAGGTCTCTTCTCATACAGTGAAGGATTGAGCGTAATCACAACGCTCGCTCAATGCGGGTTGGCGATTTCAGACTTAAAGTCCAGGTTTCTTCAAGATGTTTTTCTTCGCCTTCTAATTAGTCATTGGTATCCAAAATATACTTAGAAAGTACATATAACTTAGAAAAGTTACATTGGTACTTGCCTGACCTGAAATCGAACCCGCACTCATACTTGAGAGGCTAGCACGACACACAATTTAATGTTTTTAGTAAATTTATTTGCTTAAAAGAACAACTGATTATTGTCACCTCAAAAATCATACCGACAGCAGTTATAAATGAACCTATCTAATAATCTTGATAGACGAAGGAGACTAGTCTCCACGACAAAAAGAATCATAGTGTGGAGGCTAGTGCTATTCAAATATTGTAATGTTTATTTTTTCTGAACAATAGTTTTTATTGTTACTATTTTTTTTTAATTTTTTTTTTTAAAGTCCAGGTAATATAGGTCAACATCCGGGAACAAATCCAGACTCTGGACTCTTAGTGAAAAATTCTAGAGAACAAAAAAAAAAATCGATAGGTCCTAGAATGCTCAACAGTATCACTAACCACTAGATAAACGAGGAAGTTTAACATGCAGCAACTGGACAGGGCAGTGTGAACTGTTATGATAGATGTTGATTCAGAACTTAATGAAATAAGAAAGAAATTCATGTTATATAGTAACATAAATAAGTGTGACACAGAGAAAAAAGGAAGTAAGGAAATAAATGTAGATGTATTAACTAAACTAGGAAGTAGTAGTAAGTTAGGAAGGTCCAACTTCGAGAAAGAGATCAATCGTTGAATCCAACTCGTCTGGGCTGCTTTCGGTAAACTACGTAGAATTTTCTCTTACGAAATACCGCAGTCTCTCAAGACAAAAGTCTTCGACTAACCTGTGTTGCCAGTGATGACTTATGGAACTGAGATGTTGTCGCTAACAATGGGCCTTTTAAGAAAGCTCAAAGTCACTCAAAGGGCAATGGAGAGGGCTATGCTTGGGGTTTCACTGCGTGATCAAATCAGGAATGAGGAGATCCGCAGAAGAACGAGAGTAACCGACATAGCCCCAAGAATTGCAACACTAAAGTGGCAGTGGGCCAGGCACATTACCCGTAGGGCCGATTCCCAAAGGGGCAGACGTGTTCTCGAGTGTCGATCACGCACCGGAAGACGCAGTGTGGGTAAGACCCCGACAAGGTGGACCGACGACCTGGTGAAGGTCGCGGGAAACTACTGCTTGCGGGAGGTGCAGGACCGGTCGTCGTGGAGATCCTTGGGGGAGGCTATGTCCAGCAGTGGACGTCTTTCGGCTGAAATGATGATGATGGTAAGTTCTTAAAATAATCTTCTTTCTTTTCTTTTTTAACGTTACCCCACACTAGGGAATACTTCTATTCAGAAGTTCGATTCGATTTCAGACTTAAAGTCCAGGTTTCCTCAAGATGTTTTTCTTCACCTTCTAATTAGTCATTGGTATCCAAAATATACTTAGAAAGTACATTTTTTTTTTTTTTTTTTTTATACGGATAAATCACACAGATTGAGCTAGCCCCAAAGTAAGTTCGAGACTTGTGTTATGGGATGCTAACTCAACGATACTATATTTTATAATAGATACATATATAGATAAACATCCAAGACCCAGGCCAATCAGAAAAAGATCATTTTCCATCACGACCTGGCTGCGGATCGAACCCGGGGTCTCCACGTCGCAGGCAGGCGTGTTGACCGCTGCGCCACGGAGACCGACGATATAACTTAGAAAACTTATAAAACTTGAAAAAGATATAACTTAGAAGACATATAACTTAGAAAAGTTACATTGGTACTTGCCTGACCTGGAATCGAACCCGCACACTCATGAGAGGCTAGCACGACATACAATTAAATGTTTTTAGTAAATTTATTTGCTTAAAAGAACAACTGATTATTGTCACCTCAAAAATCATACCGACCGCTGCTATAAAATAAGGAATCCTAGTATGGAGGCTAGTGCTATTCAAATATTGTAATGTTTATTTTTTCTGAATAAAAAAGTTTTTATTATTACTATATTTTTTTTTATTTATTTATGTTGAAAGTCCAGGTAATATAGATCAACATCCGGGAACAAAATTCTTAAAATAATCTTTTTTCTTTTCTTTTTTAACGTTACCCCACACTTGTGGGAGTCAAACCCACGGCGCAGCTGAGCAGTCGAAGACATATGACATTTACTGGTGGATTACAGTCCACCCACTCACGAAATAGCCTGTACGTTATCTGTGAGAAATACTGGCGGCATACGTAGGTTAAAAATTAAATTTCGACTGGTCACGCTCTTAACGTACCTACATATTGTACTAGACTAGGGCAGAAAAATAAGTTCAAATAGTTTGAGCATACGAAAAATAAAAGATCCACTACTTTTGGAATAGAGGTACAATATATTCTCCCCTCTGTAAGAGGAACAAAATAAAAATTCTTACGCTCAAATCATCCGTGTGAGCTTTATGGAGGCAATCTATGAACATCGCCTGAAGAATGTAACCCCAACACATGCAGCGATCGGAGTACCTCGACATGTCTATTTGTTCAGGTATTTGAAGTAAGGTTTTTATTTATGCCTTCTTTTCTTTTGGGTGCTGGAAGTATTTGGAAGTTTGAGTACCTATATTTACCTCATTGTTTTATTATGTCTCACTGTAAATCTATACTGTAATCTATAAAGCTGAAGAGTTTGTTTGTTTGTTTGTTTGAACGCACTAATCTCAGGAACTACTGATCAGATTTGAAAAATTATTTTTACGTTCGATAGCCCCTTAATCCAGGAAGGCTTTAGGTTATATAACATCACGCTTTGACCAATAGGAGCGGAGCATAACATATTCAAGTCGCTGGCGACCGCTAGTATGATATATAAAAACTCGCAGCTAAATGATAAAGCCTCACAGGTTGATTGGTAGAATAGAATAGAATACTCTTTCTTATGTACACACTGTTGTTTACAGAACATAAAGATTTAACAAAGGGTGGCACAATGAGCGGTCTTATCGCTAAGAGCGATCTTTTACAGACAACCTCTGGGTCCACCCAAAGGTTGTCTGTAAAAGCCCATCGGGAATTGGTTCATGTCAGGAGGTCTGTAGTGTAAAGATTGTGTGTGTGTAATGTAGGTATTCTACATTATGTGTTTCATACTAGTCTAATAAATATATACATTTAATTAATAAACATCATACAAGAGCAATTAAAATATAATGACATGTTTAAAAAGGAGAGGAAGTGCTATTTTGTAATGGTTTTAAAAGTGGACAAAGTTTGAGCACGCCTTACGGACACAGGAAAGTCGTTTCATAACCGAACTGCTTGTACAGTAAAGGATTAAGATACGCTACGCTTGATCAGGTAAAGCTAAAGGAGCTACACTTGCCGGGGTTGGTTTGTAAATGGGTGACCATTTTTACATACCGGAACCCCTCCGTGGCTCGGAAACCACGTTAAGCCGTTGTTACTGGCGGTTCAATATACAATAATTATGTAAAGAAAACCCTGTCCGATGCATAAGGATAATAAAGGTTTGGTAAACACTTGAAAAAATATAATATAAAATTTTACGTAATCATCATAGAAACAATACTAATGCATTTTGAAATAATCTTTTTTTCCCGCGAATTAATTCCAACTTCCCCGAAATTTGGTAATTTTTAAAAAAGTGACAACACCGGTATTGTTATGAGCGAATAGCGATGCGATCACGTGCCGTGTGCCCTGCCCCACGCCGCCCGCGGAAGGGTTGCTTACCGCACATGTATTAAGTTACCTCTTTTTTGCGAAATAATATTTATTTTTAGGGGGATGTTTTTTTTAAGTTTAGCCCGGCTTTGTATCCATTAGTAGAATCAGTTATCGATACCTAACAATACGTTCACGGATCGGACAGGGTTTTTTTTACATATTATATATACAACGCCATCTAGTGGCGAAGAGAGCAAGCATCGAGCGCCCTGAACATCGTGCGATCTTCTGGAGCTGGCAGCACCGTCGCAACCAACTTCACTCTCTCAACGTTTTTTTCGTCAATGGTCGTGTGACGAGCAGACGCTGCGCTGGTGTACCCTTCGCCTGCGCTGGTGTACAACAGTCCCCGGCGAAGGGGCTTGTTACCAAAATCAAAAAAAAATCAAAGCATTTATTTCAAATAAACCAGTTACAGGCACTTTTGAATTGTCAGAAGGTCGGTCAGTCAGTAAGGTGAAGCTAGTCGCCCATTCCAAAGAGTAGGTACCTATGGAGAAGAACGGGCAAGAAACTCCATGGACACTCTTTTAAATTATCAAGCTATTGATACAAATATTTGATTACATCATTCATTTTGAAATCAATCGTGTGAGAACGATGCAGAAACATATTGTACGCTGAGAGCGTCCATTATGGAAAAAAAAAACAACAATTCAGAATTTAAAATACGCCGTAGCAGCTAAGAGATGACCAGTCCCCTCTGACGGCGTCCGTTCACGAACATGACGTATGGATCAGCATCATTCAGCTCAACCATATTGAAGGGAACCTAATGACCCAACACACACGCCACCACCAGCGAGACATTTGAGTGAGCATGACATACTCTCAACAGCCATAGCACTATCAAGTCAATAAACGACTAACCCAACAAATAGATGCTTTACAGCAAGTAGATCGTGCTCACACGTGTTCCATGCAATTATACAATACTAAGAAATTGAATCTACACAATGCAAAGACAGTTTTGTCCAAGGTTCAGCAGCTCCAACGGTGTTCCCGAATGCTAAGTTTAGCTCCTGTGTAGCTGCACCAGTGCCGAATACCCCTGTCAGCGATGCAATTCCGTAACGTATAATATGCCTGGCTACATAGTGTGTACTGGCTTTGAGTTAAAAAAAAACAAACAATTGCAAATTTAAACTACAAGAGGAAGAATCAAAGAACAATCAGTGTAAGCATAGAAATCGGACGCAGCTCAAGCCATAGCCTTTTTGTCGTCAATATAATATTTAATACTATAAAATGCTTTCTGAACCCGCAGCGAATTTCTGTCTGAGCGGAGGAGTCGCTCCCGAGGGCTCTTTATCTGCGCTTTGCAGTAGCAGAGTGCATGAATAGGAAGCGAGGTGGGTAGACCGCGGGCCGTCTTTACAGTCCGCGGTCTTGGATCCAGGGGGGAGGGACTTGGGGAGTCTCGGCCCCATACTGGATGGACCCAAGGCGGAGGCGCGCGCGTCTGAAGTGATTCACGGGGTAGTTCACGTAACATCTTACTACTCCGTGCACGAGGCGAGGCCCGGGTAACCGGGCCAGCACGAGAGTGTGGGGCTGCGGAGGAACCTGGAATCCCGCGGCCCCGCGCGAATGTAAGAAACGAGACACCGGGGTGGTTTTTAGTCAGTAGGAGTCTGACAGACCCCGTCGCTCACCCCAGGGCGGCGGACATCAATTTAGATTTCCACCGCGGAACAAAAAAAAACAAAAAAAAACGAGTGTGCTTATGACCACACGACTGAAGTGAAACTTCTTTCGCTCCATCTGTATGTATATACATATATATGTGTGTACAATATATACATGTATACACATATACATATATTAATTTTCTATAAATATTTAAATTTATTTCATGGTTTCATTGGTAAATTAATATTTTTGCATAGATCTTTATTTTTATTGAAAAAAAAAAAAACTCGTTGTAGACCTTGTAGTACCAAACTCGCGCCACGGGCGCCTCTGTGCTTATATCCCCCACTTAACTTCCGTTCGCCTTGCCCGATCACTTTTCGTAACGCTTTCGCCAGCTTACTCCCCAAGTCAAGCGTGCGTAAAGAAGTTTCACTTCAAAAATGACCGTGGCGTGAGCTGTCATTCCAACATAAATCCTAAGAGCCTGACACTATCTGCGGGCTGTTCTAAAGAGATACCGTGACCTCTGGTGCACAGGCAAGCGAAGAAACACGGGTAGGCTACATTCAGTAAAAGTCTGGTACGCCTTTCTACTTCCTTTGCTTCAGCCTATAGAGGTCCACTGCTGGATAAAGGCCTCTCCTAAGGCTTTACACGATGACCGGTCTTGTGCTGCCCGCATCCATCGACTTCCTGCGACCTTCACCAGGTCATCAGTCCACCTTGTTGGGGGCCTCCCTACGCTGCGTCTTCTAGTACGTGGCTGCCAGAACCTTACTGCCCCATCGGCCATCGGTTCTACGAGCAATGTGCCCCGCCCACTGCCACTTAACTTTAGCGACTTGAAGAGCTTTGCACGACTTTCCGCTGCGCCTAAAGCGGGAAAGGTCATTCGATGATTTCACATCGGAAAAAAGGAACTGACTCTATTGAAAACTCAGTTTTAAACTCACTTCACCCAATTTTTTAGAATCGCTTGTCTGGAGCCAATATTTTCCCTTGATACCTACTTTCTTACGTAGTCCAAAACAAAGACATGCTAAAACTGTGATCAATACAAAGTGCCCTCTTCCGTCTCCTGAATGAAGAACCCGGAACCTTTCTTCCGCTACCGTTTCTTTGTATTTTGACGCAATAAGATAGATAGCTAGGACTTTTTAAGAGACTTTACCGGATGGAGACTTTTAGTAGAGAGAAAGAAAATAGCCGATTGTAAAATATTCTGCAAAGATGTCTTTTGCGAATAGCAAGGTAAGATCATATAGGTTACCTGGAGGGGTAATAGTCATATTTTTTCTTTTTTTTTTTAAGATTTACTAGTAAATAACTAAAAAATAAAAATCGTAAAGTATAAATTTTAATGTACTGCTAAATAGAGTAACAAAGCTATAATTTGGTATTTTAGACTTGGTCTGATTAACTAAAAAAGTTAGAATGCAAAAGCAAAAATAAAGAACCCGTTAAAAAAAAAAAGAAAGCACAACATAAAACACGCTTTTATCATACACATAAATAATATTAAGTAAGTAAATTGAATCAAAAACGTCGAGCATAAAATATTTTGAATATAGGTATTATCAAGTTTCCAATTGATAATGAATCAGACGAGCTTTGTGGTGCCCTTTGATTATTATTTCCTTCCCTCCTTTTTATATACTAGTACAGTCTTTCAAGGGCAATTATGCCAGGGAATAATGAATGCCACTTGGAAATACGACACTAAATTAAAACTGTCTTCGAAAATGCTAAGTTCGAGACAACAGAAAATTTCATTCTAAAATAAAGCTCGCTTAGAATGGCACTGACTTAAAGCGAGTACATACTTTTGCTCGTAACTTTAAATATTAGATATTATTTTAATGGATTTATTATTTTATATTTAGAGAGCTTCTTAAAGTATGTATTAAACATGTTAATAATGAGCAGTTACCACGGTGTTATTTATTTATTAATTGCTTACATAAATAGAATAGTAAACTTCGTTTCACTCTTGTGGTCCTTCGCGAATCATCAAGACCACTTACCTTTTGAACATGTGTAGGTACAACGAACTCATTTATTTATGAATCCATGTATGCATTATGTAGGTTCATGTGATAATAAGCTTCGATTTCTTAAATTAAAGAGATTAATAAATATAATGGTCTTTCGCGAGTCAATAAGATCAAAATTATTCTCCGCTTATTGCAAGCCATGTATTCAACATGCAATTTTAAATTTAATTCAATATTACAATATAGTTTATCAGAGTTAGGAATTATAAAGGACTTCGATTGAATTTAGACAAGCCAATTCTTCTTTTTTAATATTCTTTTGAATACCATAATTATATTCACGCAGAGATAGTGTAATAAGTAATAAAGATGTATTATGTTTTTATCTCGTACCATGGTACTACACATACTCTCGCGAATTCTCTCGTTCACTAAGATTTCCCGCCAGTTTCCCACGAGATACTGAAAGCTGTGGACGCGTTATTCGTGACGTCACCACGCGTTCGAAGTACAGAATTCGCGCGCGAAATTTTTTCTTCATAAAAATTAGTTTACTTTTATCTTCAGCCAGTGAATCTGTTGTTTTAGAATTATAAGAAATTATTTAAATTTTGGGAGTGAATTTAAAGTTTTAATAGTGATATATTTATTTTTCAGTGTTTTTAGTTTAAATTGTTAACAGCAAGAGTTGCTGTGAAATGGATACCTACACTACATTTCTTCATAAAAAGGTTGGTAATTTAAAATAAGGTTTTTTATAATAAGATAATTATTAATTTTATTACTTTTTGTGGAACCTTGTGAAATAATTTGTTTTGAATATGCAATTCTGAATAAATCCATTTTATGGAAAATAAATAATAATATAAAAAATAGATGGGTAGTTAAAAATCAATTGTTTTGCACTTCCTGATTAAGACATTATGTAATTATTCCTTATGACGTCTTATAAAGGGTGTATCTGACATCGACGCACAAACGAATACCATGGATCCAGTACATGATTCTGAACCCCCCAGTGGTGGAATTTTTCGTCAGCTTTTCAAGATTAAAAAAAATATATATGTAGTTTTTTTCACTTTAGACCGTTCATAATTGCTATATTTTTATAACCCAATAAGATATTAAAGTAAAAATTTATTAATTCGCTAATTACACAAAAAAGCGCAATGAAAACAAAACTAAAAAACCATCTTATCACCTGATTTAATAGAGTTCACATCAGGGATCAACGTCATACCTACAAACCCGCACGGCGGCACGCTTGCAACGTTCAAAGGCCGAGCAGACACTTTTTTTTAAACATTGTTATTTCTGTAACCGTTCATTAACGACATAAATGACTATCATAATTTTATTAATGGCATGCCATGGTTTAGCCTTTTCGCGAAGTTTGCGTTACGATATCAGATACACCCTGTATTTGTATACTTATATCAAATGAATGAAAAGCTAAATTAATATTTCTCTCAATATTTAATAAACTGTGTTAAAATAGATAATCCGTTGAACAACCAACACTCATCAACGTTTTATGTGAAGCAATATTTTTTTAAATCAGTTTTAATTAATGATTTTAAAAAAGTTTACTTAAAATATACTAATCTATAAACCCAAATATAATGTTTCTAGGTATTGTCAAAAAATGAGATTATGGTAACTAAGGTCCTCGAATATAGTAGAAGTTTCTCATGAAACACTTGAATATTTTTAATGCAATCTAATTCGATAAATGAAATATTTATTTTCTATTAATTAAAATTAATATTGGCTCTCTTTTTATAACCGAAGAGTCTTATTACTTCATACATTTGGTATCTCTATTATTTATAAATAATATCTAAATATCGAAGCTTAAGATTATAACAATAGAATATTATTAATTGCAAAGACGGACTGTACGCTATTTTGATTGAAGTTATAAGAATCTGTTTGTGTATACTAGAGATCCTTCCTAATATAAGAAATATAATCTTTGAAACACAAGTTTTCCTTTTAGCCTGTCAAGAAAGTAAAAGATGAACGAAATAGATCCCGGGCTTGAGAAGTCTACTAAGTTTAAGTAAAATTGTCTTGAAGGTACTTTTGTCAACTTTCTCGTAATCTTTTTCTTTGAATAAAGATAAAAAAGAAAAGATGACTAAGTATTTTTTTTTTAATAAGCGATTAGTATCTCACTGCTAGGCATTGGCCAGCGCCATACTTTTCTTTCAACTCTCTCTATTCAGAGCTGCCAAGAAGCATTATTATCATCATGTCAGCGTTAGTCCCAGTCACATCCGAAGGTTTTCAGCTTTGGAGTCAGGGGTCCGCTTTACCAATATAACTACTGATTTTGACTAAACTTCGATATTTGCCGTGAAGCGACTACCGTCTGACCTCCACAACCCGAAGGCGATATCAAAGCATTGCAGTTAGACCAATTGTTGGACTTTTGAGGGCTTCACCAACCTGTAACAACTGCCATTAGATGTTCGTATGGCAACTGGGATCAACGGCTTAACGTGCTTCCCGAGGACGACCAGACCAGTGCAATTATTTATATTTATGCATACAAATATTTGCACTGCGCAAGGATCGAAACCGCGCCTCCTTGCGCGTTCGCCACCGCTACGCCACGGAGACTGTCAAGAAGTATTCTTTATTAAATGTATCGAGCTCGTCCGGCCATCTTTGTCTGGGCCAGCAAAGATTTCGCTAGCATTAAGCGGGTTACATCGATCGGCTTCCCGCGACCCTCACTAGGTCATCGGTCCACCTTGTTGGGGGCCTCCCTACGCTGCGTCTTCCGTGGCCGCTACTCCAGAACCTTACTGCCCCATCGGCCATCGGTTCTACGAGCAATGTGCCCTGCCCACTGCCACTTAAGTTTAGCGACTCGCAGAGCTATGTCGGTGACTCTGGTTCTTCTGCGGATCTCCTCATTTCTTATTCGATCACGCAGAGAAACTCCGAGCATAGCTCTTTCCATTGCCCTTTGTGTGACTCTGAGCCTTCGTACTGGGTTATTACCCAGTAACTCGTAACTAAGCTAAGGGTATTCTCATTGGTAAGACTGGTTGCTGAGACTATCGTGCTTATTTTCATTTTTTTTTATATTTATACATTTTCCTTTTACTGAATTGGTTTAATACTGGTTATTTATATAAACAGCCACTTTTATACCAAGAACTCATGAATATGCATTAGTACTTTTAATACCTCAAATATTGTCAATGAAGATTCACAGCCTGAATAAAACGAGGTACTTACAAAAACGGATTATATGTACATAGATCTGTGATCACGCATGAGAAAACAAACAAACCAAACATAAAATTAAATGGATTGTAGTATTGAATTTGCACAATCTACAATTTAGACGAATTTTAATCAGACCGCAACTGACATGCTGCGGTTCCAAATAATTTGAATCATGTAATGATAGTTTATAGCTGTGTTGCAAGTACAAAATATAAATTTGTGACTGTATGAGATTTGTTTACTATATTTAATTAATTGGTATACTTGCTCGCTTATTTGTCGCTTATGTGCTAGGCAAAGGCAGAGGCAGCGTAAGGCGTGGGCGACGTGGGCCACCGCCTACGGCCTCGCGGTACAAGGGGCCTCGCGCCTTCAAATATTTGTATGCATTGCTCCAAACCAAGAAAAAAAAAAAAAAAAAAACCGGCCAAGTGCGTGTCGGACTCACGCACAAAGGTTTCTGTACCATTGATTTATGAAATTAAAGGATTTAAGTTATTTGTATGAAAGATTACGCGGTAATAAGCGGTTTACGATTTACGAGGTATTAAAAAACAAACTACTTATTAGATCTCGTTCATAACAATTTTCGTTGGTAGTTTTTATAGTAATGTACATCATATGTTTTTTTTTAGATTTTTCATTTTCTTATTTTAGAATTTAGAGGGGGGACCAACTTTTTTCCACTTTGGAAGAGTCTGTCACGCAAACTATTCATTTTAGAAAAAAAAATATTTTAGAAACCTCGATATCATTTTTAAAGACCTATCCATAGATACCCCATACGTATGTGTTAGATGAAAAAAAAAATTGAGTTTCAGTTCTAAGTATGGGGAGCCCCTCATATTTATCATTATTTTTTATTTTTGCATCAAAATCTTAATGCGGTTCACAGAATACATCTACCTAGACCTACCAAGTTTCAACAGCATAGCTCTTATAGTTTCGGAAAAAAATGGCTGTGACATACGGACGGACAGACGGACAGACAGACATGACGAATCTATAAGGGTTCCGTTTTTTGCCATTTGGCTATGGAACCCTAAAAAGATACAATTTTGTTGTGAAGTTTATTTTTGTAGTCCGTCAACATTTGCTTACCTTGCATAACTACTGCGAATCCCTTGTTTTATTTGTTTACTTTCCTTACTAGGAAGCCAACCAATCAAATCAAACTTATATTTAATTGACTGCACTATTAAATATAAGTTCTTTACAGCTAAAGACGTATTGCGGTATGAAGGTTCTGGAGTGGCGGCCACGTACTGGAAGACGCAGCATAGGGAGGCCCCCAACAAGGTGGACCGATGACCTGGTGAAGGTCGCGGGAAGCCGATGGATGCGGGCAGCACAAGACCGGTCAGCGTGGAAAGCCTTGGGGGAGGCCTTTGTCCAGCAGTGGACATCCATAGGCTGAAGAAGAAGAAAGACGTATTAATTTTTTTTTTCTTAATATTCAGCCATAATCAGACACAAAATTAAGCAACAACATGGGTATAATGTGACGAACATTATACTTTGGCGCAATATCCCTTTAAAATAACCACTAAATCAAAAATATCAGAAAATGTCAACATTTTAAAATATGTTAACATGATATTTTACCGATGCACAGATCAATTTATTGGTATTGTCATCTCCACCTAACAATACGACCTATAATTTTTCATTAATTTTAATCTAATTTGTATTTGTCGGAATAAAAACTTGGCAGTGTTAATTGTTTTGTTTTTTGTTATATAAAATCTGTCTTCATATCGCCATGGAACAGGGCCTCGCAAAATTTGTCTTGCCCACACCAAATTTAGGTTTTGCCCCGCCTCTGAGCAAAGGTATTATGTAGTTTTGGCGAGAAAGTCAAGCTGAGTGTTATGCTCATTTTTCATTGAACTTTTAATTATTTATAGTGTTGTTTACTAAATAAAAGTGCATGATTTATGTAGTAAAAAGGGCATTCAGTAAAATATCGCCGCATAGTGGCCACATTATGACGTTATGTCAAACCTCCCTCGTAAGACAGTTCACGCGGCCGTTTTTTTCGACATGAATAATTCATTACGTGATATTGGCTAAATGCACAAACCGTGCGAAGCCAAAAAAGAAAGAAAAAAAAGAGGACACGATGCTTCAATACCTTATTGTCTTATACGATATGCGGCCATGTTGGCACTGCGAAAATTATAATTTTCTACTCACTATATGAGTCGTACACTATGCAAGTCGTGGTGGCCTAGTGGTTATAACACCAGCCTCTCTAGTATGGTGTATGCGGGTTCAATTGCAGGTCAGGCAAGTACCAATGTAACTTTTCTAAGTTATTTATGTACTTTCTAAGTATATCATGAACAAATGACTGATTAAAAAAGTGAAGGAAAACATCTTGAGGAACCCTGGACTATTAAGTCTGAAATCGCTAACCCGCATTGAGCAAGCGTGTTGATTAAGCTCAATCCTTCTCTATATGAGAGGAGACGTTTGCCCAGCAGTGGGACGATAAAAAAAGGTTGATGATGATGATGATTTAGTTACTATCACCATTTTAGGTAGGGAAATAATGGAGGCATTTATTTAAGGGAGTGGAAATAAATTAGGCATAATTTTGAAGCTTGAAAACTCTACTCCTTCATTAATAAATACTTTAACTATGAATTTTATCACCTACCTAACTTTATCAGAGTAAGAATATTCCCACGTCAGAGACGCAGATAATCTTTTTTGTGTGTGACTCTGAAGTCGCCACTGTACTTGTGTGGGCTGGTAGAAATCAAAAACAAAAAAACATTAACTTAAGTCAATTTCTTTACTTTTTTCGTTTCGTTTAGTTTTATCGTCTTCCTGAACAAGTCACAATAAATACTTTTTCTTTCTTTCTTTATTTCAAAATTCAACCTTAAATTGAACCGTTGTCTGCCATGATGAAGACCTTTCTTTTCAGCATAATTATAATTAATAATAATGACTAATATGTTTTATTTCTCTCTAAGGAACATTTTTACATTATTGTGTAAATACAATTTTGCCGTATGCTCGAGTCATTGTGAGAGCTGGTCAGTGGGAGCGGGAGCAGGAGCGCAGTCTGAACTAGGTTCGGAACTTGTAATACAGATCTCTAGGCTCACACTACTTTAAACATTTATCATTTGTAATCGCATCTAGAATAATTTTGTATATAATATCACTATTAGAAAAACAAAACAGAGTGGTAAATCTATAACGAAACAAAAAAAGTGCAATTGAATAATACCTTCTATTTCTCATATTGTTTCGAAAATATCCAACTTAGACTTAAAAATTAAAATATTTAGACTTTAAAGGTGGTGGAACTACATATTTACATTTTTTTATCTCTGCCTGCAGTTGTATCTATTTTATTTCAAAGAATCCATAAAGCTTTATATAAAATATGTACTAAATAGTATAAAACTTTTATCGAAATTACTTTAAAAAAAATTAAATTAATTATCTACGTTTCAAAATCCACTTTAAACCCTTGTCTTAAATGGAACAATCATTTTCTGCTTATAGTTTTTTCAGTGTAGTGGGACGCAGTAGTATTTTACATAGAGCGATCACCTAGCTGAACTCCACAATCTGACAATTGGATCAGTTGTGGAACGACTCTCTATCTGACCCCCATGATTCCGTAACTAGATATCCGATTATCGGGCTGATGAATACCCAAACAAGTACAACTAGTGGCAGTCGTTACGGGTTGTTTGAGCCCTCAAAAGTCTAACAATTGGTCTAACTGTAATGCTTCGATATCTCCTGCGGGTTGTGGAAGTCGCTTCACGGAAAAATATCGAAGTTTAGCCAAAATCAGCAGTTACACTGGTAAATTTGACCCCAGACCCAAAGCTGAAAAAGCTTCGGATGCGACTGGAATTAACGCTAAAATTAAACACACCAACAATCTCAAAATGATCAACCGTTTCAATTTGATGTACGAAACCTTTTTGTTTTGTTTTTAATATGGCATCTCGTAGTTGACCTTGAGTGGTCGTGACTACTTAACCGGACTATCCTGTAGCTGCCTTAAATGAATTTAAAGCCTCCAGCCAGGGCGACTAAAAACTAAGCGACTACACGCTAATGGCACCCCCTGTGGGGTACGAACCTCGGCTTAGGGCGTCGCTGGAGAGAACAGCAAGGGACGGCTGGATCGAAGTTTTATTTTAATTCGGTTTGATGACCGCGGCCTTTCCTAGTTCTAGCTCTGAGAAGAAACGTCCGAAACAAACTCAGAGGTCATAGTTGGGAATTTGTATTCACTGGCTCAGCTGCGGCGCAGGCTGGTCTTCATCGGACAAGGGAATATACGCAATATATAAACACACTATCTACGGTGCATTTAATAATGTTGCAGTAAAAGACAGGAATGATTGATCGATGAGGATGGAGTGGGACAGGATGCTACAGAGCTGCACACCGTGGTTTCTCCCGAATAGTTTCGACACCTTTAAAACAACGGAATTAAAAGTATTCTATATGATAGTCCTGCAGGGTAATAGGGTAGTTGACTAAAAATCTAATTAGTCCGTCAGTCAGATTTCCAAAAAATACTAGACACGTAATTTTTCTTTTTTCATATAAACAAAAAATGATGGCGACACAGTGCGTTGAAAACTCGTGTGACGTTACTGCACGCTACACCTTTTAGCGCGCAGTAACGTCACCAGCTACCACTCCTGATCTTTGATGCCTTTTATATTTGTCAATTTTTTATTGATTTGATAAAACAATGACGGACACATTATCGGTAGCAATGGGTTTCATTTTGACAGTTCAACAGTATTCATTGCTTTTTTTTTCGTTGTTGAGCATATACATTTTAGAACGTAACTACCAATGAATTAGCAATAAGCTTCAAAATTATTCAAACTGATAGTATTAGTGTATTAGTCAATTAGGGTGCTGGTCATGAACTACCTGTGTGACAAATTACTTTCAAATTCGTTCAGCGGCTTTAGTGTGAAAGCATAATAAACATATAAGAGATTATTGTAAGGGATTTAGTTATCTGTAACACCAACTCTGTTGTAATTTGACCTATGTTTACAAAAACATTCTGATTCCTCTTCAAGTAGATAAAAAATATATTTTTTCATTATTACTATTCGTTTAGATTAGAATGTGGGGCTTATTGACTACATATTATATTTTCTATTTTGTTAGCAGAACTCTTTGCTTAGCAGATAGACATGTCTCTTAGGCAAAACAGTCCGTAAATTTTCGCGGTATTTATAAAAACTAGCCCCAGAATCGGCAATTTTCGAACGTCATAAGTATAACCACAAAAAACATTCCCCAAAACACCTTTCACGCTTATGAGTTCTAATGTAAGTAATAGCAATATATGTGAAATAATGCATCATAAGTATTGGTTGAATAACTTACTCAGTTTAAAAAATAACTTAAATTTTGACAGTTCAAGAACATTCATCGTCGTATTTTTTATTATTTTTTTTTGCAGACAACGCTTTCGAATATATTTTGTGCCAATGGATTAGCAATTTGCTTCGAAATCATTCATATTGTTATTGAAAGTGTATTAAGGAAATAAAGTGCTGGTTGAAACTTTTTTTGTTGAACTTATTATGTTTTCACTACAGTTTTGCATGCAATATCCGCGATAAAACGTACCCTATTATTTATTCCGGACTTCTAACTTTACGTCTGCAAAATTTCAAAGCAGTCGGTTTAGTAGTTACGGCGTGAAAGCGGAACGAACAAACAAACAAACAAAACAAACCCACTTTCCGACTTACAATAATAGTCGAAGGATTGGCAAAACAAGTTTAACTAAAAAAGTTATTTTTACCTTTGCATTCCGTGATTTAGCCAAATAAATATATAATATTTATTATTATAATAGCAAAGGTGAGGTAATATACCAGTTGTTTCTGAATCTAATTTAGTTTTCTACTGATAGAAATTGAAGTTCGAAAACACTTAACTTTTTAAACAACTCACGTTATGTATATAGTAAAAATACCTTACTAACAAACAAGTCAAAACATAGATAGATCGTCCAAACAAAAATATCCATAAACCCAAAAATAGTTACGATATTTTGGTAGAAATTCCACATGTTTTTTCATTCAAACTTTAGGCGTGTTCTGTTTTAATTTTCTCTACTGTCTGACGTAGCGGATGCCAAACGAACAAATTTAGATTTGACTTTTATTGCAAAACTCGTAACTTTAGGTACCTTTATATTCGTCAGCTGTGAAAGAGTAATGCATGTGATTGTTTTGAGGCCAAAGAAGGATGTTTTACTATCGTGATGAAAGAAATAATGCTAAAATATCATCAAATTATAATATCCTTTTTTAACCGACTTCAAAAAGGAGGAGGTTACTCAGTTCGACCGGTATATATGCTTTTTTATGTTTGTTCATGGATAACTTCTTCGTTTATGAACCGATTTTGATAAAAAAAAAAATCTGTTGGAAAGAAGATATTACCAAGGTGGTCCCATGATAAGGACATCAAGGTTTGATGGTGGAAGACTAGAGAAATCAAGGGGAACTTTCAAAAATCGTAGGGGCAATCAGTGCGTTTGTAAGTTTTTTCATTAAGTATTTTAGCGTCAGCATCCAGTCTAACCGGATGTAGCTTAACAGTACTTTTCAGAACTAAAAAGTGTAAAATAAAAACTTTTTATAACAAAAAAAAAACAACCGACTTCCTTAAAACTCACCACAAAATGAAAAATAACTTAATAATTTCGGAAGTCGGTGTCTTTGGTTTTTGTATATTAGTTTTTGAGACCGATTACCGAAATTAATTATTTTTCAATTTGTAGTGTTTTTTGAAAGTTGGTTGTTTTTTAAATAAATTATTTTACATAAATTTTGTTTGAACTTAACATGACGACAGCGACGCCCGCCCTTGCTTGCTGTGCCCGCGGCCAGAACCAATCTACTGGCGAAATATCCTCTTATTAGAGCCATGCGGGTAGTGAACGAAGTTCACGAGGGAGTTGATGTACTGTGGTGCAAATTGAGTGAATTCGCAAAGGTTACACTACATATCATATGTACCTTCAATATAGGTTAAGTTTTAAGTTAAAGTGTACCTACATTTTTATAGAAGGTTTAGATTAAGGATTAGTATGTAAGGCCCCGCTATTGTATTAGATCACAGATCTGTAAGGGTAGTTGGAGGTAAGAGTTTTTATAAATAAATAAATAAGTAAGTTTCCCTTAACCATTTTTTGACGTGACAACGTCTTATAAATTGGTTTGCCGGGTGACACTTCAAGAAACTGTGTTACGCTCCGCTCACGTTATGCGCTCACAATGAGACCGAGTGAGAGGCACGCGTCCCTTCCACTCGGGCATGGTTAGCCCGCCTAAGAGCGAGAGAGACAGACATAAAAAGTGAAAGGCACGCGTCCCTTCCACTCGAGCACAGTTAGCCCGCCTAAGAGCGAGAGAGACAGAGCGAAAGAGAGAGAGTGAGAGAGATAGGCATACACACCGGTTCATGTCTTGTGCTTCTATTTCGCTTAGGCGCCTGCATACAAGTTTACACGTTGCCAGTTAATTGTAAAACGATTGTGTAGTGATAATGTGAAGGTAGTTTCGTCCATCGCAACAATTCAAACAGCAAAGGTAAATAATTTCAGACTGATAATATAACATGATGAAATAAATGACTAAGACATAAGTGAATAGGTTATGCTGTAGTAATCACAATGTTGTGGTAGTTTTCAATCAAAAAAGTAGTATAAATCGTTTCTCAACCAATAATAATTTGCTTAACTTGAAAAAATGATGATAAATGATGATTATTTCATCCTTCTTCCTACTATACGAATGAATATTCACATTAAAATTATTTTACCACTCAAAGTCGTTGTCACGTAAAATTTTCGCCCGTATACCGACTTTACAGGCAACCAATTTTTTTTATATAATTTTTTGCGTAACGTTTACAGCAAATAAACATATTTTTCTATCTTTCTTAGAGCAGAGATTTTTTAATATAAAAGAGGTTTTTGCGTAATGGCAGAACTATTAATCCTTAATCGAGTACCATGGATTTCAATACATTATTCTGAATCCTTTCCATTACAAGTATTCGTCGGTTTGACCTCGTAGATCTACGATCAATTATCACTTTAATAATAAATATCAGTTCTCACTAACAAGAAGTTCCTTCCTAGGAAGATTAATTTCATAGTCTTATTAAGTCCGCCATTGTACAATCGATGTGCGAAAGAATAAATAAATAAATAAATGAAATACAATTCATTGGAAAAAAAAACTGTAGGCGAGTCATACTGAAAACTTTTTTTTATGAAAATGCTACTTGCAAGTTCAGCTAAATCATTTTTATTCCTATTTTCCACAGTTTAAAATTTCTAAATTCCAAGGCTTAAAAGAATTTTCACCACAGAAAACCTCATAAATCCACGTGCCTAACCAAAGCAACAAAAATTTGTATCCGTTGCAAAAAATATCAAAGGACCAAAAATCAGTGACGTTTCGTAGTGAAACTGGACATGTCCAGACTGGATGACATTGCGCTTTACTTGTTTCGGACATTCCATTATCATTTGCGGCCATGATAAATTATGACAGTGAATTAGTGCAGACAGGTTGTTTTCACCATGATTGATGCCTTAAGGTGATTGGACGAGAGTCACCCTATATTCTCTTTGAGTGTCATAAAGCTGTTATGAGACTTGACATACTTGTGTTTTTTCTATTTTGTGCGACTCACGGCGATAAGTACCTACCATATTTCTGAATAATCGAACGTTATTAATGAAAACTACCTCTCATTTCGAATTCTCAAAGTCTTCTTACTATTTAATAAAGAAAA
This sequence comes from Sesamia inferens, assembly GCA_037179545.1. Classification (NCBI taxonomy): domain Eukaryota; kingdom Metazoa; phylum Arthropoda; class Insecta; order Lepidoptera; family Noctuidae; genus Sesamia; species Sesamia inferens. The sequence goes on from CM073922.1 coordinate 11,049,834, forward strand.
AGAAGATATCCATTACTGGAAAAACAGCAACTACGAGTATTGGAACAGACAGCAATTAATGGAAAAAAGTGTATAAAGGATTTGTGAATAAAAGAGAGAAAATATATGTTACTGTGATGAGTGTTTATAATCAAGTAACTTGGTAATACAAAAAAATATTAGAATATAGAATACTTAAAAAGAATATTCCTAATAAAGTAAACAAACTAACAAATAGGTCTGCACAACATTGATTAGCCAGTATCTACAACATTTTATAAACTAGAATACTTTTAGAGAAGACCGGTTGCTTTAAACCCCCCTTATCCTTATTGTGCAATGAACGCTGTGATGTGATGTTTAGCTTACGACAGCGAGAAAATTTGGAACAAAAATGGATTTGGATCAAGTTATGATTTCATGTCATCATCATCATCATTTCAGCCGAAAGACGTCCACTGCTGGACATAGGCCTCCCCCAAGGTTCTCCACGACGACCGGTTCTGCGCCTCCCGCATCCAGCGGTTTCCCGCGACCTTCACCAGGCCGTCGGTCCACCTTGTCGGGGGCCTACCCACGCTACGTCTTCCGGTGCGTGGTCGCCACTCGAGAACCTGTCGGCCCCATCGGGCATCGGTCCTACGGGCAATGTGTCCAGCCCACTGCCACTTTAGTGTTGCAATTCTTCGAGCTATGTCGGTTACTCTCGTTCTTCTGCGGATCTCCTCATTCCTGATTCGATCGCGCAGTGAAACCCCAAGCATAGCCCTCTCCATTGCCTTTTGAGTGACTTTGAGCCTTCTCATAAGGCCCATTGTTATCGACCACGTCTCAATTCCATAAGTCATCACTGGCAACACACACTGGTCGAAGACTTTTGTCTTGAGACACTGCGGTATTTCGGACGAGAAGATTCTTCGTAGCTTCCCGAAAGCAGCCCAGCCGAGTTGGATTCGACGATTGACCTCTTTCTCGAAGTTGGACCTTCCTAACTGGATAGTTTGTCCCAGGTACACGTAACTGTCAACAACTTCGAGAACAGAGTCTCCAATCTTTATAGGAGTCGGTACAACATGGGCATTAGACATGACTTTCGTCTAGCCCATGTTCATTTTAAGACCGACTCGCTCGGAGGCTCTGCTGAGGTCTTCGAGCATTGTACTCAGGTCCTCCGCGGTCTCAGCCATGACTACGATATCATCAGCAAACCGAAGGTGTGTCATGTACTCACCATTGATGTTGATGCCCAGTCCTTTCCAGTCCAGAACCTTGAAGACATCCTCCAATGCAGCGGTGAACAATTTCGGGGAGATAACATCTCCTTGTCTGACACCACGCTGCAGAGGTATTGGTTTCGAGGTCTGGTCCTGTATTCGGACTGACATGGTGGCGTTTTCGTACAAACCCTTCAGCGCTTCAATATACCGATAGTCTACTTGGCACCGCTGGAGAGACTGCAGTACAGCCCAGGTCTCGATCGAATCAAAGGATTTTTCGTAGTCCACAAACGCCAAGCAAAGGGGCAGGTTATACTCCTCGGTCTTCTGTATAACCTGCCGTAGCGTATGTATGTGGTCTACTGTGCTGAAGCCCTTTCGGAAACCGGCTTGTTCGGGTGGCTGGAAGTCGTCAAACCTGCAGGCGAGACGATTCGTGAGGACTCTCGAAAACAACTTATAGACATGACTCAGAAGTGAGATGGGTCTGTAGTTTTTCAAAAGGGTGTTGTCACCCTTTTTGAAAAAGAGTACCACCACACTTCTGTGCCATGCCTGTGGCGTGTTTCCCTTGACTATGACGGAATTAAATAACTTCTGAAGGGCCCTAAGGATCGATTCACCACCTGCCTTCAGTAGCTCTGCCGTTATTCCGTCATCGCCCGGCGCCTTGTTGTTTTTAAGTTGTTTCAGAGCCAATCGAATCTCCTGCAGGCTGACGTCCGGGATATCTTCGGTGTAGTGTCGGGTTAATCTTGCTCTAGGGTCTTCAGCAAGATTTAATGCGGGTTTTGTCGTCGAAGTGTAGAGCTGTCCATAGAAATTCTCGACTTCCCTCAAAAGCTCAGGCCCGGACGTTATGATCCTGCCGTCGTCAGTCTTCAGCTTGCTTAGCCGGCTATGCCCAATAGTCAGATCCCTAGCGAAAACTTTAGAGCCTCTGTTTCGCTCTATGGCCTCCGTTATACGCTCGGTATTATACCGACGTAGGTCGCGCTTCAGAGACTTTGAGATCTGCTTATTGAGCTGCCGGTATCTGCAAGCATCACTTGACGAACGCAAAATCATCTCACGTCTGTCCTCCATGAGCTCGAGAGTGTAGTCCGAGAGCTTTTTAGTTCTATTTGTACGGCGGGTCTTAAAATACTTGGCCCCGACCGTACGGACAGCTTCTACAAACCCGTCATTGTATTCGTCCACGTCACCACTTAGGCATTCGAAGCGATTTTGGAGCTCGAGCTGGAAACCTTCGGAGTTATGGATCTGGATGGGTGCTGGCTGGAGCGTAGACTTCATCAGGCGAGATCTTTCGGACACTATGTTCAGATTCAATGTGCCTCTGACCATACGGTGATCGCTGCCGCATTTGAGCGAGTTGATCACTGAGACATCATTGAATATGTGCCTTTTTGTCGTCATAATGAAGTCTATCTCGTTCTTAGTGACCCCGTCGGGACCGATCCAAGTCCACTTCCGCTGTTCACGCTTCTTGAAGAAGGAGTTCATCATAAAGAGTCCCTCCTTCTCCATGAAGCCAGCTAACATGTGGCCTCGGTAGTTCCGACGCCCAAATCCAAAATTTCCCAGTCCAAGCTCTTCACCGCTCCGTTTTCCAAGTTTAGCGTTGAAGTCCCCCATGATAACGCTATAGTGAGTTTTAGAGCTATGTATGGCTTTAGAGATGTCCTCATACATAGTCTCTACTTCATCGTCGGAGTGTGTCGAGGTCGGGGCGTATACCTGAATGACCTTCAGCGAATACCGTTTGGTTATTCTGAGTACCAGGAACGCCACCCTGGTCGACACACTCTCGATCTTCACTACATTGTCCACAAGGGACCTGTGGACGAGGAACCCGACACCACCTTCGGACTGATGGTCGCCCTCCCGGAAATAGAGCAAGTTACCGGATTTAAGGATTATCGAGTCCTCACCCTCTCTTCGGACTTCAGATAATCCCAGGACACCCCATCGTAACCTGCTCAATTCTTCCTCCAGTTCAATAACCCTCTCGTCGGTCCGCAGTGTGCGCACGTTCAGTGTTGCCAGGTCGATCCGTCGTTGTTTGTGGTAGCCGGATCTCTTCCGGAGATTCTTCGCACCCCTTGCCCCGCCGTTACCTTGGCCGCTACCACAATGACCAGGAATAGCGGAGCTGCCGGGGACTAGGGGCCTTGGCTTAGTCGTGTGCATCATTATGGGGGGGTTTGCCATAATCCCCACGCTTGGCAAGCGGGTTGGGGATCGCAGGATTCGATATTCCACAGAAGAAGCGCTGCTGCCCGCTTCCCTGGTGAGAGAGTTCCCTTAGTCGCCTCTTACGACACCCACGGGAGGATATGGGTGATTTCATGTACTAAGTACCAAAAAAGTCGTTTCGGAGCGGTCAGTCCTTCAGGGTGACGATGCAAAACCATTATTCTGGTCATTTTATTATTATATTTTCTAGCTTATGACATTTATTCTATGACAGACTTTCTCGGAGCCATTACCCTTGAGAATAAGGTCGATGTTAGTTTGAATAACTTGCCTATGATGGAAGACAGTAATATGCCTATTTTCTCAAGACAGATTTTTAATAGATTCTCGGTTCTTTAGGAAATGAAAGAAAAGATTGTTCGTGGATCACTGAGTTCTGCGTACATTGCACTTATTAGTATTAAAGATTTTTGCCAAGTTTCTTACAACGATAACTAGACTAGTTCTGCCTGTGGCTTAGGTCATGTGGAGAGAAAATAGCAGACATATTTACGCATATATTTATGTATATGTGTTTATTTTTTATACTACGGTATCCTTCAAAAGTCACATACTTTTTGTATTTTTGTGTTTTGACAAAACACAGTCTTCTTTCACTTAATTTCTAGAGAAGGTGTCAAACATTTTACTGATAGTGACAGTGATATGAATACTCTATTGGTTGTCATCTCATTAAAATACAAATCACGCTAGCCACATTTCAATTTTTTTTTTAACTTTGCAGAGTTAGAATATTTTTTTTGATACCGTACTTTTTTTGCTAAGTATGTAGAAATCGTTGTCTTTGCAGTCGCACGTCAGCCCCGTTGGTCTCGTGGTTTAAGTGTGATTACTGAGCGAGTGATCCCGGGCCAATTTAGTGATATAGTGGCAATTTAGTGATTTAGTGATATATTCCTTTGTTCACAAAATAAACTCATTTTAAGTTAAGTGCATCTTTTTCTTTCTATTTCATTAAGAAAAGGATGGAAGATAAAATTTCATTTTAATCCTGTCAAATTAAGATATTCCATAGACAGTTTAGACGCGACTATAAACATGGCGACCAAAAATGTATCAATTTATGTCAGGCGTGCACTTATTTGACAGGTCTAAACTGACATATTATGTTCTGTCCTCTTCTTCATAAAATAGAAAGAAAAAGATTCACTGTACTTAAATCGCATCAAGAGAATCGGCGCCAGTGTGTGTCTTAGAAAGCCTTCTCACAAAGAGGAGGCCTGTCTGTCATTATACGATGAAATGAAATCGTTTATTAAGCAAGCACTGATCACTTTTACACATCATGTTTTTATTAATTAGATGAAGCCGGCATTTCCTAACTGACTACCTCTGAGAAGAAATCATCATCATCATCATCATTTCCGCCGAAAGACGTCCACTGCTGGACATAGGCCTCCCCCAAGGTTCTCCACGACGACCGGTCCTACGCCTCCGGCATCCAGCGGTTTCCCGTGACCTTCACCAGGTCGTCGGTCCACCTTGTCGGGGGCCTACCCACGCTACGTCTTCCGGTGCGTGGTCGCCACTCATGAATCCGTCGGCCCCATCGGGCATCGGTCCTACGGGCAATGTGTTCAGCACATTGCCACTTCAGTGTTGCAATTCTTCGGGCTATGTCGGTCACTCTCGTTTTTCTGCGCTGTGAAACCCCAAGCATAGCCCTCTCCATTGCCCTTTGAGCGACTTTGAGCCTCCTTATAAGGCCCATTGTTAGCGACCACGTCTCAATTCCATGAGTCATCACTGGCAACACACACTGGTCGAAGACTTTTGTCTTGAGACACTGCGGTATTTCGGACGAGAAGATTCTACGTAGCTTCCCGAAAGCAGCCCAGCCGAGTTGGATTCGACGACTGACCTCTTTTTCGAAGTTGAGCCTTCCTAACCGGACAGTTTGAGAAGAAATTGCCGAAACAAACTCAGGGATCATCGACTCTTTTGAAGTCCAGACATTAAAAATGAAAATGTTTACATTGATGATTGTTACATCCGAAGATTTTTTGAAAATATGTATTACTTGTCTGTTACCCTGCCGGTACCTTATTGTATAAACCTTAATGGTAGACACTCTGTACTGAAACGCAGTTCAATGCCAGAACCATTAGCCTCAGTTCAGGGTTAATGGCTAAACTCCAGCACACATTTTATTCCGGAATCGAAATAAAAATATAGGGTAACGTCTTATGCCAGTATTACCATAAGCATAGAGGTTTATGTTGGTATTCCGTTTATTTCAGTCTACGAGTATGTATTTCTAAATTTTATTTTCGATATTAGAATTTAAAACAAAATTTTAAATATTTTATAATATAACCCATCAGAGGTGCAAGCTACCCGTGACCTAATGCGAGCCGTTTCCAGAAGTACTTCTTTCTGAATCAAGCCCCTGATCCAGCTGCCCTTCGAGAAGCATCCCAGCTCCTTGGTCGAGAGTCTTAAGGACAGAAAAATCAAGACACTTGATTTGTTTATGTTTCTCAGCTTTCAAGAGGATCTCATAAGTTTTCTTTACATGATTCTTGACTATACAATATGTAAAGAAAACCCCGTCTGACCCATAAGGATAATAAAGGTTAGGTAAACACATGACCAAATATAATATAAAGTTTTACGTAATCATCATAGTAACAACATAATGAATTTTGAAATTATCTTTTTTTCCCGCGAATTAATTCCAACTTTCCCGAAATTTAGTATTTTTTATAAACTGACAACACTATTTTGACGGTATTATTATAGCGATGCGACTACGTGCCGCGTGCCCTGCCCCCCGTCACCCGCGGAGGGGTTGCCTACCGCACATGTATTAAGTTACCTCCTTTTGTGAAATAATATTTATTTTTTTAGAGGATTTTTTAAGTTTAGCCCGGCTTTGTATCCATTAGTAGAATCAGTTACCGATACCTAACAATACCATCACGGATCGGACAGGGTTTTCTTTACATATTGTATACATATAGGAGTAATATAATATATAATAATAATTAATATAAGTAAGGAGAGGAGTAATATATTATTACTGCTAAATAAAATCTAGTATTCCATATGAAACAGTTTTAGTCTATTACGCTATAGACCATCTAATCAAAAAGATTTTGGACCGAAAAAATATAGAAATATAGTATTCGTTCGGAAAGAGGTTAATATGTTTTCTTTCACCATAATATGTTTAGAGAGCAGTGGTAATGAAATCTTTTACACAAAGTCAAAATTCTGTACGAACTTACGAGCTACAACTTTTACGTCGTGGTAAACGTTACCAATGGGCCACCACTAAATTCCACCACATACAAAATTCCTTTTGAAAACAGTTTCTGCGTCATAGTAAATGATAAACCTTTTATAGTTCTTATCATTTACCAGAATAGTATGCGCCATTATGCGGCTACCCAACTGCTTAAGGCACAATACTTTAAACTTTATTTTCTAGTATCGCTGACCGGCTTATATAAACCAAATAACACTAGATCTATATAAGACTAGAGCTATTCACACTTATCTTAGTTCGAGCACAAAGGACCACTGGTCCTTTAGGGCTCAGTCTAAATCGTACCTTAAACTTTACTTAGACGAACTTTATTGACGAACTTTACATTTTGACCAAAATTGGTGAGTTTGAACGAACAGAGTGAGTCCATTGAGAATTGTATGTTGGTTGAGTTTTAGTTATTATTCGATGTTCTACAAATTTCACAGGCTGGTCAGTTAAATAGTATACAAGCAAAGCAATTTTATTTAAAACTGGGTTTTGGTTATTGGTTGGCATTTGTCCATTTTCATAAATACTAGCGAAGCCTAAATTAATGTCGAAATGAAAATGCGTCGTTGGATTTTCACCGCCCGCCTTAGCAACGAGAGATGCAAATTCAAGTGTTTCCTAGAGTTACTCAAAACTGGCACTGCTGACACCAATTTTGCTAGTATGCAGGTTTTAGTTCTCTTGTTATAGAATTTAATAAAGAAACATACTGAAAACACAAAGTAAAAAGGATTTCTTAATCCAATAACGATTCATAGCTAATATGAATTGATTTGTGTTGAAATTGGTGTCGCTGTTGAGGTTCTATATAACAAAGACTGACATTTAATAATAAAATATTACATTTAATTGACATAAATAATTATTTTAAGAATAATTTGTATTTGACAAGAGATAGACATAACAATGTTATGTATTATCTTTCTAATTATTATAAAAGACAGATAGCTGTGTCGCTATCATATTTTTTTTCTATTACAGCCAAGAATTTGGCTAAACAAATTGCTTCTTTTGAGCAATGCAATGACATTTTAATTAATTCTGCCAATAATTTGGTCCCAGTTGACATTATTAATAATTTAAATTAGAAATTAAGACAATAGAGCCAACCTCTAGCTATAATAATATACAGGATTGCAAAGGCAACTCGGGAGGAAATTTAGGGTCAATAAATAATATTAATTTGGTGCATCAAAATATTCAAGGATTTATGAACAAAGATTTAGAGGTAGATTTATTGATGAACCATTATGGTATTGATATTCTTTGCATAACCGAACATTGGCTAAAAAGTCACCAGTTCTTGTTCAATTTTAAGAATCACCAGGTTGGTAGTTCGTTTAGCAGAATAAATGCTATACATGGTGGCTCATTAATATTAGTTAGTAACCTGCTCAAATTTAAAAATCGTAAAGACATTGTTAGCCTGTCTGTTGAACGAACAGCTGAAATTGCCTGTATAGAGTTGGAGGGCTTCGTTGTATTAAGTGTGTACAGACCCCCTTCAGGATTGTATGACTGCTTTGAAAAGGTAATGGATGAAGTTTTACACAAGATTTGTGTTTCGAACAAAGCCATTATCGTTTGCGGTGATTTTAATGTTAATTTATTAGAGAACTCAGGTTATTGTAATAAAATTATAAGTCTATTTCAGTCCTACAATCTTGTAAACCTATTTTTGGAGCCCACAAGAATAACACCTACTTGTGCCACATGCCTAGATAATATTTTTACTAACATAATACCAAGCCGCAAAGAAGTTGTAAATTTATTTGATTCTGATCACTGCGGACAAAGGATTACTATTCCAAACAATAGTAAAAAAGTGGCCAAAAAGGATATCACTGTTAACCCCAAAACTGAAAGCCGCTTGGGGGTTTTTAGATTTAATCTCATCAATAAAGTGTCAGTCTTATCCAGCTATGTTAATGCTGATCCTAATCATCTCTATGATAATTTTTTTAATATATATTGTAAGCAATTTGATTCCACCTTTGTTCCCAAGACTATCTCTATTAATAGTAATGCATCTTTCTCTGATTGGGCTACCATAGGTATTCATAAAAGTAGAACTCGGCTTTATGAACTGTACAATGAGAGGACTTATATTAACACTGTTGAATTTAATTTGTATGTTAGAAAATACTCAAAATTATTTAAACAAGTTTGCTATATGGCCAAGTCACGTTACTTGAGTTCAAAGATAAAAAACAGTAGTAATGTAATTAAAACGACTTGGAAAATTATTAATAGTGAAACGGGAAGGTCCAGTGATAGAAATACTGACTATAGCCTGACTGTTAATGGCAACATAATAAAATCAGACTCGCAAGTCGCTGAGGTGTTTGAAAATTTCTTTTCGGATATTCCTGTTTTAACTACTAAATCCCTAAACTCATCACCTTCTGTTGCTGAGTCTTTGCTTAAAGAAAATGTTAATGTTTGTAATTCGGAATTTCACTTTGAATATGTTACCAGTAAAGATATAATTAAAATCTTTCACACTCTCAATATAAAAAAGACTGCTGACCTATGGGGTCATTCGGTGGAAGTTGCGAAGTCTATTATTGATATTGTGGCACCCACTCTAGCGGTTATCTTTAATACTTGTATTGACTGTGGAGAGTTTCCTGATCTCATGAAAAATAGTAAGATAATACCTTTGTTTAAATCAGGCAGTACATCAGACCCCACAAATTATAGACCTATTTCTGTACTACCTACCTTTAGTAAAATTTTTGAGAAATTAATTTTAAACCAAATGCTAAGTTTTTTTAATAAACATAAATTATTACATAGCAAACAGTTCGGTTTTACAAGGGGTCGTTCAACTACTGATGCCGGTGTTGAACTTCTATATCATATCTACAATGCATGGGAGGATAAATGCGATGCCTTGGGCATTTTTTGTGATTTGTCCAAGGCATTCGATTGCGTTCTTCACGAGACGTTAATCAGGAAACTCCGCCACTACGGGATCAGGAACTCTGCATTGGATCTTATTACATCCTACTTGAGTGGTAGGATTCAAAGCGTTGACGTTAATGGAAAAAGATCATCCGGATCTTTAGTAACAATGGGAGTCCCACAGGGGTCAATTCTTGGTCCCTTTTTGTTTCTTGTTTACATTAATGACCTGCCGTACCTCATAAAGGATAATCACGATATAGTGTTGTTTGCAGATGACACTTCACTTTTATTTAAACTTAAACGTCAGCAGCAGGTCACTGATGATGTAAATAACGCGATCTCCAAAGTAGTCCACTGGTTTAATGTTAATAACTTACTTTTAAACGAGAAAAAAACCAAATGCATTAAGTTTACTCTACCTCACGTTAGGCAGGTGAAAACTAAAGTGTTGATAAGGGGCGAAGAATTGGAATCTGAAGACAGCACAGTGTTCTTGGGTATAACTCTGGATGCTAAGCTTCAATGGGGTCCCCATATAGAAAAATTGACAAAAAAACTAAGTTCTGCTGCATACGCAGTTAGAACAATTCGTAATTTGACTGATATTGAGACGGCCCGTTTAGTGTACTTTGGCTATTTCCATAGCGTAATGTCGTACGGCATTCTGTTGTGGGGAAATGCCACTGATATTCAGACAATATTTGTTTTGCAGAAACGAGCTGTTCGTGCAATTTATAAATTAAGTCCAAGACACTCTCTCAGAGAAAAATTTAAAGAAATTAATGTACTGACCGTGCCGTCTCAATATATTTATGAAAATCTTTTGTATGCTCATAAAAATATAAAATTGTATAAAAAATACAGTGATGTCCATAGTATAAATACTAGAAACAAGCACAAATTTATTGTACCTACAACAAGGCTCAAGAAAATAGGTGGCTCTTTTAGATGCCAATGTATACATTTTTACAATAGACTTCCAGAGGTGGTTCAAGATCTGAGCCTGAATAAATTCAAATGCTTCATTAAACGTAAGTTGTGTCAGAAAGCATTTTATAGTGTTAAAGATTATATTGACGACAAAAAGGCTTGGGCTTGAGCTGCGTCCGATTTCTATGCTTACACTGATTGTTCTTTGATTTTTCCTCTCGTAGTTTAAATTTGCAATTGTTTGTTTTTTCTTAACTCAAAGCCAGTATACACTATGTAGCCAGGCATATTGTACGTTACGGAATTGCATCGCTGACAGGGGTATTCGGCACTGGTGCAGCTGCACAGGAGCTAAACTTAGCATTCGGGAACACCGTTGGAGCTGCTGAACCTTGGACAAAACTGTCTTTGCATTGTGTAGATTCAATTTCTTAGTATTGTATAATTGCATGGAACACGTGTGAGCACGATCTATTTGCTGTATAGCATCTATTTGTTGGGTTAGTCGTTTATAGACTTGATAGTGCTATGGCTGTTGAGAGTATGTCATGCTCACTCAAATGTCTCGCTGATGGTGGCGTGTGTGTTGGGTCATTAGGTTCCCTTCAATATGGTTGAGCTGAATGATGCTGATCCATACGTCATGTTCGTGAACGGACGCCGTCAGAGGGGACTGGTCATCTCTTAGCTGCTACGGCGTATTTTAATTTCTGAATTGTTGTTTTTTTTTCCATAATGGACGCTCTCAGCGTACAATATATTTCTGCATCGTTCTCACACGATTGATTTCAAAATGAATGATGTAATCAAATATTTGTATCAATAGCTTGATATTTTAAAAGAGTGTCCATGGAGTTTCTTGCCCGTTCTTCTCCATAGGTACCTACTTTTTGGAATGGGCGACTAGCTTCACCTTACTGACTGACCGAACTTCTGACAATTCAAAAGTGCCTGTAACTGGTTTATTTGAAATAAATGCTTTGATTTGATTTGATTTGAGGCAGCGGAGCTCTTTTGTAATAGATTCTTAAAAAATATTCCAAATAACTTTCTGAGAAATTCGTTTTAACATTTAGCTTCAACAAATTGTGACTTCACACGGAAAACATCACGTTGCGTACTGTCAGTTTTCGTTTAACAGTACGTGATATTACGGCGATGGTATAAAACGTGTTTCCACGAAGAAGGGTTGCGTGAAAGAAAATGGCACGTAAAAGAGTTTTAATGTGAGAACTTATTGCAATGTCAACTGACCTGACCCTTATCTGTGAGTAAATGCTCTTTACTACCTTGGTCTTATGTAAGTGATTGATGACCCTACATTAGGGGTCATTTAAATAAATACTTAACTTTTTTTCTTTCTACTTAAAAATCATTTATAGTACTGTGTGAACCGCTTTTCAGTGAAACTTTTTGGTGTCTTATATGGTCTATTTTTTACACAGAAAACCTGACTGCAGATTGGGTCACACGGGTTCAAAACAAATCTAACACCTCTAATCATAAACGTTGCTTAAATTAACTAGTGATTAGCGATTGTTTAACTATACATATTTGACGTTTTAACGCCACTTGACTTTAGTCATCGTTTATGAATAAACAACAGGGGCTTATTAATAAAAGATGATACTTACAAACACGTACGGCGGCACGCTTGCAACGTTCAAAGACCGAGCCGACACCTTTTTTAAATATTGTGATTTCTGGAACCGCTCATTAACGACATAAATGCGGATACACCCTGTATTCATTCATGAACTGTTTAGTCTTTAAAATTAATAAAGTTTCTCAATTGATTTTATGCATTATCTTGGTTTGACATGACAAGATCAGGGAGTATCGTAAATCCGTTGTATCAAGTTATTTTCTTGCAATTACCTCTTTGTACATATTTACTTCAAGTAATTTAGTGGATAAACACCAGTAAAAACATAATTATCAATAAAAAACGTCGCAGGCACCTGAAAACTTCTACATTAAAGTTCATAGCAATGTCATTGTTAAAGGTTTTTGTACCTTTGTCGTAGGAATTACCCGATATTATTTTCAGTATTCTGCAGATATGAAAAGTTTCTTAAACTTTTTAATCACAAAATACTAATTTTTTGCTATTCAGCATTATATATTGCTAGGAATCATGTTTATGCATTGCGGGGTCTCTTCCATACATCAGTTCAGCCATATGCATAATAAAAAATAAGGCTAGAAAATAAGATACGACATAGTATTCGTCAATTTGCCTGCGGCAGTCTTCCTATCTAACTACAATCTAAGTGTCTTCAAGGCTAGAGTGAATGGACTCTTAATAAACTAGTGAGATTTACCATCAATGATTGCATTACTGCTTACTATAAGGCGGAATCGTGGTCAAATACTAGTTTATAACGTTAAAAAAATGATATGTGTGACTTGTACCAAGAAATCCAATCTAGCACAAAACGTGTAAAATGCTACTTTACATGTAGTATCTAATTTTTCAACTTATAACATTCATACACTTAACCAAAGCTGTGCCTAGAAATATCAAATTTTGCACCAGAGCTCCATGTATGACAAAGGTAAGTACTTGGAAAGGATTTTTGATAAGTGTTTTTATAGAGTTTATAAGAATGTTTCAAAGGAACGCCCATCGCCTCACACATGGCTTCATTCAGTTAAATATATAATTATTCTGGTTTAATATTAAATTTACTGCAAACAGGGATGAAACGGGCAGTAAATAACTTGATTTTGTAAGCCACTGAACGTGTAAGATTAAAGTGTTTTGTTGTTTACCAAGTTGGCAAATTTTGTAGTCTTTTATAATAAAAAGCACCCATTTCTTTTATGGGGGATGCGTAAAGGTAACCCTCGAAATTAAAATTCTTTTAGGTTTTTTTTTTTGCAATTTTGCAGCTCGGTATCAGGTTTTGTGTTGATATAAATATTATTCGTGCCCGTAATAAGTATTTAATTATGAATAGAATTATTATCACAAAAATGATCGATACAAATAGATATTTTTTTTTTTTAATAATTATAAACTAGCACTTGACCGCATTCCCGCCTGGTGGTAAGCAGTGATGCGATCGTTGATGGTAAAGCGCGCTAGTTTATTAAGAGCCTATTCACTCAGAAAAACTGAGCGAATAGGAAGGAAGACGGCAGTTGAGCGAGGTGATGCAATGTTAAACCCAACAACACGACCAACGATGCTGCGCCAAAGGGAGATTGATCTGAAGACCCTCCACGACCAAACTCCCAACACAACAACATTAGGCGCATCGTACCCGGCACACATCGCAACACAACTGCTCAGACCCGTCCTCCGAACGGCTTCACCAGACATCATGCCGGAACACGACAAATCGCTTGGCGGCAAGGCTTTGTCTGGTGGGTGGTAACTTCTGCCGGCGGCCGATGTTATGGCTGACTAAAAAAACTAATTAGTCCGTCAGTTAGATTTCCAAAAAATACTAGACCCGTGTTTCTTTTTTTCATATTAACAAAAAATGAAAACGACACAGTGCCTTGAAAACTCGTGTGACGTCACTGCACGCTACACTTTTAGCGAGCAGTGACGTCACCACCCACCACTCCTGATCATTGATGCCTTTTATATTTGTCAATTTTTATTGATATGATAAAACAAAATATACGTATCCAATATTTTTCTATAATCAGAATGACGGAGGAAAAATAATCAATTTCTTTTACCCAGAAAACATCCCTATTCTTATTACCTTCCCGACCAACTATGTAATTTCATTAAATCAAAACCTTTGAGGCCACTTATTTCAACGATTATAATTCTATAAAGCCATATTTGTCAAGTACTGACACGCAAATTAAAAAGTATGTAAATTTTGGAGGTCAAATGAAAGAAAGATTGTAAGATAAAATGTTTACCTTGTGTCGTAGTTTTTTATATGAAGTTGTGTTATTAATTTTGTTGTTGTTTTATTTAATCAATTAATCTATCAATCACAGGAAAATTTCTAAAGTTGATTAACTTATGAGGATCATTTTCGCAGCAACCAAATCGAATTTGTTCTTTTGCGAATTATATCATAAAAATCATCGTTATGCGCATATGCTCCCATACTGGACGTGCTACAAAAGCGCGGCAGTCCTAACAGCAGTTGTTATATGGAATACGCAGAGCATCTAGCGATGTGCCTTACCCACAGGCCGCTCGTATGGTAACCTTGCAATATGCCTTAAACAGCGTAACATTTACCCTGACAGTACAACGAGCGAATCTGAGCATCATGTTGTTAATGAGTGCTGTGTTCCTGTATGAAAATATGTTCGATTTTTTGTTTAAAAAAAGTCTTAAAATTTTCTTATTTAGCTGCATCTGGTTACGGCGTACTAGACCCTGCCTAGTATTTTCTTATTCCAGTCAGAAAAGTTTAGTTGAAAATGTAGCTAGCGCTTGCATCTGCTAGTAATGACAAACTGCAATCTGTTTCACTCATATCTGTGAAGTGTGTCTTGGTATGTGAAGATGTCGATATCACCCATTCACGGGCCAAGATGACCACTGACCAGTGCGGCTGTTACACAATTAGGTATAGTCTCAAGCCCTTTTTTTTGGAAATCATCAAATGATCTCTCCCGCTCTTGGCGCAGTGGAAGGTCGTGTCAGACTTTTACTGACTAAACCCACCCGTGTTCTGTCACTTGCCTGTGCGCCAAGGTCACGGTTTCTTTTTCCATCATCCCGCAACCTCGGCCCAGGAGGCATCGGTGCTTGTCACGATGTGCTGCCATCTCTTTGAGGCGCGCGTGAAATACAATACGCCGTAGTCCCGGGCCTACAGTGGCCGGGAGTTCGATGTTGTCTCCTGACCAGGGCGTCTCCTGCGGTGGCTAGAGCCGTGAGGGCGCTGTTATTCCCGCTTCCTCACAAGCTCCGCCTCCTCCTTTGCCAGCATTACTAGTTCGCGGTAGGAGCTGTCGGCGTGCCATGCACTCTCGTTCTGGACCATGGCCTGGATCAGGGCCCGACGCTAGAGATCACCGCCGATCGTCGCCACGAGGACACGGCAGTGTTATACCTAAGCTGAGCGGACCTCCACCGTATGCTCCACCGTGTCCTCAGGGCGATCCCCACAATGGTGACACCCTGGGGTTTCCTCCCGCCTAATACGAAACAGGAAACTTCTGAAACAGCCGTGTTCGGTGAGGACCTGCGTCAGGCGGAAGGTGAGAGCGCCGTGACACCTCTCTAGCCACTTCTCAAAGAGGGGACTTACCGCCGCTATTGTAGCGTACCGAAGTCTCAAACCATTGACAACTCCGTGGCACGCAACACGCCTGCCTGCGACGTGGAGGCCCCGGGTTCGATCCCCGGCCAGGTCATGATGGAAAACGATCTTTTCCTGATTGGCCTGGGTCTTGGATGTTTATCTATATATGTATCTATTATAAATAATAGTTAGTTCCCTAATAATAATATTAAATTAAATTCTAATAATAATCGTTGAGTTAGTATCCCAATAACACAAGTCTCAAACTTACTTTGGGGCTAGCTCAATCTGCGTGATTTGTCCGTAAAAAAAGATAAGATATTACATATAATACCTACAATCTATAATCACACTCATGTTTATAAACAGGAGTGTAATCCTGTAAACTTAGAATCTCTCTGGAAACTTAGATGAAGTAAGCGTGGTGGGATCTGTCATTCCAACTAATGCTAAGGGATTGACAGTATCACACCGTGACGGGTCCATGAGGACCGATGTCTCCTGGGCCAGGGTTGCGGGTTGGTTAAAAAAAAAAGCGTGGCTCTGGCGCACAGGCTAGCGAAGGAAACACGGGTGGGGTTTAGT
This sequence comes from Sesamia inferens, assembly GCA_037179545.1. NCBI lineage: Eukaryota > Metazoa > Arthropoda > Insecta > Lepidoptera > Noctuidae > Sesamia > Sesamia inferens. The sequence goes on from CM073922.1 coordinate 11,066,210, forward strand.
CAGTAAGACTGATCTGCTCCGCCCAGAGCGTAAGAGATCATTTGATGATTTTCCATACAGAACAAAAAAAAAAGGGATTGATAGCATTGACAGCTAATTCTTTGTTTACAACACTTAAATTTTCACGGTCTGATTTTTACAAAATCGTATTCCTGTTAATGAACAACAAACGACAGTGCGATATAGTTATATTGTAGATATTATGTCTGCTGATCATGGCTGTTTGAGTTTGTTTCGGTGTTTGTTTCAGAGTAGTTAAATAGGAAACACAGACCTATGTCGTAATTCCGTAGTATATTTATAATGAGAATGCGTTACATTTTGTCATTTCAACAACATTTATTGCTCTATTAAAAATAATACTATTATAATTAAAATAAAAATGAATTAACCGGAATGCACAAAATCAATTTTGTTAAATAAATTCATTAAAATCAGTTACATCTTTAAATTGGGTAATTATTATTTTTTTTATTAATATATAAACCAGCGCTTGACCGCAATCCCGCCTGATGGTAAGCAGTGATGCAATCGTTGATGGTAAAGCGCACTAGTTCATTAAGAACCTATTCACTCTAGCCTTGAAGACACTCAAATTGTAGTCCGACGGAAACACCGCCGCCGGCAGATGAAAAAAAAAAATAATAATAAGAAATACAAAATAATTATCGTGACATCAGTAGTCAGTCAGGTCTTATTAAGATGCAACTGCACACAATACCACAATATTGGATAGTCGTTGTCGTTTTTGCCTGTAGGCACTTTATAGGCGCATCTATGTATGTCATGCTTATTGCTATTCTCGGACATAACCTTGTTGACTTGTAATAACTACTTATTTTATTCGGATCATCTATATTTCCTTTCTATGTATGAAATATGCTCTAAGTAAATAGCCAAGTTTTTACAACAAAAGAGCTTTACTGAACACGCATTCGTAGTCATCACTACAGCCTGTCCCAACGCTAAGAATGCTGTTGCCACTGCCATGGACACGACTGAGCAATGACACCACTCTCTTTCTGAGGATAGAATGGAAGCCATCAATACGAGGGACGGCAAACAATTAAGCTAATTAAGTCTGCCTATGAGAGCAAAGGGGAAATGCAAGATTAGTCAACTGAGCTATACTTTTCACCAGTCCTCATCGATTCAAGGGATGACCAGCACAAGCCCGAACTATGGTTATGGATGATAAGCAAATTATTATGATAAAAATTCAATTTATAGTAAACCAGAGTTGAAGTCTTCTCTTTTCTCTTATGTTACTCATTACAATCGAGACAGAATTTTATATGATTACAGGTTTACTGGTGATGATATTACTCACAAATAGTTTAATTTCAAATATTTCGCACCACGTAAGGGCGTCTGCTGGCGGCACGGCCAGGGACGGCCGGGAATTTTTAATAAAAAATTTAGTTAAAAATATGACAGTAAAATTGTCATTTCATCATTGGGGTATCCTTCGACATGCCTCGGCGTCCTTTAGCATCATCAATGAAATTTCAAATTTATTGTCATACTTTTAAGTTATATTTCTATTTATCGCATAAAAATCCTTTGCCGTGCCGTACCGCAAGTGGGCGCTGGGCCTAAATTACGCTTTTTGTCAACCAGCTTAATCTTAATCCCAACTGGCGATGTTACTTAGCAACAGAAACCACCGAACCCTTTGATGCGGTCACGGGATCCTACAATTCTGCAATATGTCGCTTTCTATTTTAGCCCTTGGGTTGAAAGAAACTGGAAGATGTTTCATTCAACCCTAGTACCTACCTTTACCAGCTGAATGGCAGGTATATGCTCGGTTTGGTTTTAGTGAGGTAAATAAAATATCACACTTCCCGACCTCATTCCCCGGAGGTCGGGTGCCTTTTGAATGTTCCCGGAAAACAAAAGAAAAAAGGTTTTAACATTGTGATAATATTAATCAAAGCCTTACAAAAATACACGCATATAAATAAACATACCGCTTCTTCCCAGGAGCTTACGCAGACACATTTTTTTTCACTCCTAAAATGATTTTGCCCACTCTGGGCGGGGCAGAACGGCCTGTCAGATATTTCTTCTTTCTCTGACTTAAACCCACACGTGTTCCTTCATTTGCCAGGGTCACGGTATCTCTACCTGCATTCTCCAACGGTTCGTTTGTTGTTTTTTTCGTATTATTTTCGCCTCATTTTATACCTCTTTACAATTTTAATTAATATTTACAAGCTTTAAAAACTAAACAGCGATGTTAAAACTTTTGATTTTAAAGTAATGGTTGGAACTCCAAGTTGTATCAAATAAATAATGGCAAAGCTACAGTAAAAGACACATCAGTTAATCAAAATGACGAGTACCACTACTTAACAATCAAACGCAGAGTAGAAAGTTTGCTTGCGAAGGACAGGAGACTGGGCACGGGCGACGGAGAAAAATCCTCCTGTTTGGCTACACATTATTTATCGGTGCAAAAACATGGGATAATTGGTCGTTCTGTTTTTCCGTCAACGGTCTTATACATATAATATATATAGATATATATGTCTGGTGAAGCCATACTGTTTTTTTTTATATGAGTTGTTGACTTGGTGGCTAAGACCTTTGAGCCATTTCTTCATTATTCCTGTTTTCTTTCGTAACTTATTCTAAACTTATCCTTATTTTTTTTGACCCTGTGGAAATGCCTTTACGCACCATACCCCGAAGGGCGTGTGTGGGACTCGCCCAGCCGAAGCCGGGAATACCCTGTAAAACCACAGCAGCTCATCGACATCGCCTGAGTGGCAGCATCGTTGGTCGTGTTGTTGGATTTAACATTGCATCACCTCGCTCAACTGCCGTTTTCCATACTATTAATTCAGTGTTTTGGGTTAATAGGTTAACACGCTTAACCATCAACAATTTCGTTACTGTTTATTATCAGGCGGAATTGCGGTTATGCACTAGTTTAATATTATATATAAAAAAAAAATAGTTTGGTAGTTTTTGCTCACCTTGAATTGTATATATATTCATTTCACATCGTGAAAAATATATATACCTCGATATGTTACTAATGCCGATTGACATTTTTATTGCACAAACTAATTGCATAGCAAAACAAATCCGTCATTTGAGAGATAAAATGTTTCATATCGATCGATATCAAACGCTTGGAGTGGCCACGTCCCTGAATCCTTATCTCTTCAATCCGGTCCTGCATTACTATATTTAGTTTTATGGCAGGGCTTTTCAAAATAACTGACAACGTAAAAAGGCCCTAGCAATTTACGTCAGTTCTTGTAATCCTCGATTTTCTCTACCACTAGCTTTAACACAAATTAAATAAAAATGCAGGCTTTGTTTCTTCTTCGTAAAGTGTTAATCATCATCATCTACCTTTTTATCATCCCACTGCTGGGCACAGGTCTCCTCTCATACAGAGAAGAATTGAGCATAATCACCACGCTTGCTCAATGCGGGTTGGCGATTTCAGTCAGCTTTCCTCAAGATGTTTCCCTTCACCTTTCAATCAGTCATTGGTGTCCAAGATATACTTAGAAAGTATATATAACTTAGAAAAGTTAAATTCGTACTTGTCTGATCTGAAATCGAACCTGCACACTTATACTTGAGAGGCAGGTGTTTTAACCACTAGGCCACCAAAAGTGTCAATGGTAATCTGTATATAGTCAGCCCTGAATTCTGCTGCGAGTTTGTTTTTGGTTCATTTAATTTCGTAGCGTGCAGACAATAGGAATCCGGACTCGATTATAAGTGCCCCATTGTTTTCAGGACAACACAACATTTTCCTAATTCACAATGACCTCTTAATGGCTACTTGCATAGAAACCGCACAAATTCCTTAGTAGAGCACAAAGTCGGGGTATGCATGCCTTTAGCGTTTCCACTTCTTGGAACATAGGCCTCCCCTCGGCGAGAAGGAGTGGGCCGTAATCTACCCTGCGGGCCCAGCCGGGTTGGTAGATGTCACATGTCGACATGCTGGTTTCCTTACGATGTTTTCCTTCACTCTTTTGAGAGAAGTGGTGATGAAATACATTAGTATATAAGTAAGTTGCGGCCGATGATAGCACTATATCACCGCTGCTCACTGATGCTCAAATCAGGCTATGAAATTTGCGTATAATTAAATAAACTGGCCACTGAGGAAGACTGACCGGGTGCGCCCAGGCTAATTAATATGTTCCCCGATGACATAACGGCATGGTTTGAACTGACAAAATACATGTAGTTCGTACGTTGACATTTTGATTCCTTGCCATCAACAAGAGACTATATTAGAGTGCTTTGTACGTGGAGAGATTTCACGGGGAATGATAAAGAATTAGCACCCTGGGCGGAGTCAATTGTGAACTTCTTCTCCTTGACGCTTTCCTTGCTCCTGCCTGCCTGAGTCTGGATTCTAATTAAATATTTCCATGTATGTCAAGGCAAGTAATGCCCACATGGGAGATTTTCAGCAAATGAGAGAAACACTATCTTGCCAAAATTTTGGTTATGCTAATAATATTTCCCAGTCATTAAGGCAGAGTAAGTGGTTTGTATTCAAGATAAAATAAATAAAAGAAACGAAGGCATCGTATGTAGATAGGAGAAAAATATCTGGCTATTTGGGGAATCATGGCTAATAATTTTGGAAAGAAGGGCAAACTCTATTAAAACTTTAACCAATATCCATATGCTATTGAAATTATGGTATTACATATGATCATAATAATATCATGTAATCATGTTTTCGTGGCGAATATGGCCAGAGATCGCACAAAAAGGGATATGGATGGAAAAACAAGTGGCCTTTGTAGTAACACAACCCATGGCGAAAAATCCTATTAACATTATAAATGCAAAAGTGTTGCAAAAGTAGATGTTTGTTAATCTTTCACTCTACCTTATCTTTGCGTGAAAAGTCGCACGGGCAGATGGTATGAGATCGGCTGAGAAACAGCGGGTCGACGCGTGCGGCGTGTTGGGGGTGTGGTGAATGCTTATGTGAATCCTGCACAGCCGGTCAGAGGTGGAGGTGAAACACCGATGGTTTTAGCCAGTAAGAGTCCAGCGTACCCTTCTGTCACCCCCAAGATGTAGGAAGCTCAAGATCATTTTCACACCAAAATATAAAAAAAGAAGGTGAACTATGGTATACCTGTGCTACACACTACAGACATAAACAGTTGGAATAATATTACTTCATTGTAAACTCATTGCATTGCATCGTAATTACACAAAGCGTGTAAAGTCAATTCAAACGTTTTGACACTTCAAAGTGTTATTTCAAGTTAAACAAATATCAACATTATTGAAATACTAATAAAGTTTATTTTAGAGTGACTAGCACTCTTTTTTTAGATACAAATTCGTCAGAAATTTTCGTATGTCAGTTCAATATACACATTGCTCCGTATGTTTAGAAAATCTATCCTCTAGCCAATTAGATTATACAATGTATATTGTTGAATGATATATTATAATACGATAATGAGTGTTTTGTCTAGAGACTAGAGATTTGAATGGCACCAATGGTTGAATCAAAGAATCAGCACTCGTGGTATTCATTTAAAACAAATTAATTTCCCTTGCTACCGTTGGGAGATCATTTTCGCCAACTAATCTAAATTTAAGTTTAGTACATCTTTTCGTTTTTTTTTCATCATAAAAAGGTTAGATAATAAATATTATAGCGCGCCAAAATAACAATGCGACATTGTCTGCTCGCCACGCGCGCGATTAGTTGCCCATGGGCTTCCGTAGAGTAGACACGCGCATATCTGCGGCGACCGGCGCCGAAGCGTCTACTATACGTGTTAGTAATTATTATTAATAATGTAATGTTCTGGTCTACATAAATATAGAGGTTGGATCGTATCGTTGCCCTTTTATTACGACCCACATCCTCTATAATATAAATTTACTCCTGTCATTGACGTATTTTAACCGCCATGTTTTAATCATGTCTAAAATACCTATACAATTATCTTTATTTGATAGGACTTAAATTATATTCATCTTCTGTTCTTTTCTAAATGAAATGCGAAGAAAAAGATGCACTTAATTCAAATTTACTTAATTTATTTAATAGAAGAAGTTGTAAGTACAAAATTCTTGGGTCTCGAAATCGATCAAAAATTGAATTGGAAATCCCACATTGATATTTTATGTAACAATACGAGTAAATCTGCATAAGCTCTACACACATTATCACCTATAGTTAACACATATGCTCTTCTTACGGCATATTATAGCATAGCAGAATCACATTTAAGGTATGGGATCATATTTTGGGGAAACTCTACTGAAAAAGAAACTGCCTTAAAGGCGCAAAAAACATGCATTCCAGCGATGTTTAAAATAAAACCCACTGATAGTTGTAAACCATACTTTAAAAAATATAAGATATTGATATTATGTTGTCTGTATATACTAGAAGTAGCTGTGTTTGTGAAGGCAAATCCGAGGCGTTTCAGATGTATAGCTGACATTTTTTCCCCCAATAGACGCGACAATACCTTGCTATGTCAGGAACCAGCTAAGACAGCACTTATGCGCAAAAGTGCCTACTGCATGGCTCCAGTTATTTATAATAAGTTACCAAAGAGCTGGAAAGACCTTCCTTTAAAATTATTTTAAAAAAGACTCCGCAGCCTTTTAGTCGTGAAAACGTACTATAATATAAATGAGTACCTTACTGAAAAAGAATTTTCTTTTAAGTTACAATAATGTAGTTTTGAACTGTTTTTCTAAACTGAATTTTCTAATTTTAATTTGAATGTTTAAAAAAAAAATATTGCATGAATAAATGGCAAAACATGGCTGAACCTGTCATTATATATACATTTATTTTTTGTCATATTTTTTACCCATGTTTGCAAAATAAAATAATATCTTTATCTTTACTTTAGTTCGTGAATAAAAGAATCAGCGCCATTAATTGGGCGAGGTTCAAAACAAGTATGTTACGAATCTATACATATTACGAAGTGGTTTTTCGCGCCTATCCGTGTGAAGGCGTTGTTTTGCTAAAATTCGCAACGAATTTTGATGCGGTTTTCACCATTATTTAGACAATTTATTACAAAAAGTTTGTTTCTAATTAAATCGTGCCAAGTAGAGGAATCTCGCTAATTTATTTTAAAGCTCAGGCTACACTGAGGCAAGCCCCGGGATGAGATTTTAATATAGGGTGTTATTGTCATTGAAGCCCGTCTTACCACGAGTTCATTACATGAATTTGGACTACCTGCGTTGAAATTCTTAGTTGGTTATTAAAATAAGCAATTCACTGCTGAGCTTAGCCCTCTTCAATTGAACGCCATTTTGCTCTACTCTTGGAAACTCTCATCCAGCTGTTTCCAATCACCCTGTGTAAATATCGCTCCACCTAGCCTGAGAGCGTCCCACATTACAGTTATCAATTGGCGGTCTCTACTGAAGAACAGATCTACATCAACCGTAATCAGTTCTACGTCTGGCACATTACTGCTGCAGCTTGCTTATACCGACCGTTTTGAACAAAATCTGGGTCACCAATTAGCCTCTTCGCAAGCCTCTCCACCAATTCAAATGTTATTTTTTTTAATTTCTGCTACCTCCAACATAATCGGGGCCTATGCTAAGCTTCACTTTCATTCCAGTTCTCGCATTTATGTCTCTCGTACTTTCATGCCTCATTCTTAGTCTTTCTATCATTCCTCCTCATTCGCATCCATATTGGGTGGGATTCCCAGCTACGATGTCTGTCTGCTTTCTACTTTTAGTTATTTATTTTTATTTGTAAATTCTTGGGTGTACACAATAAATAGAACAACAATTTTTAATATATTTTTCCTTTTACATATCAACTTATTCCAATTCAAAAGTTGCCAGGTGGTATTTTGCAGCACTAGTCCAAACGTGGCTGCAGTACTCCACACACGAACGGGCCTTTTTTTTTGTTCTGAATAGGAAATCATCGAATGATCTCACCCGACTTGTTCTGAGCGGGTGGCGTGTCAGGCTTTTAGTGACTAAAACCAACCCGTGTTGCTTTACTGACCTGTGCGCCAGGGCCACCGCTTCGTTTTTAACCAACCCGCAACCCTGACCCAGGAGGCATCGATGCTTTGAACAACATTAGAAGCTATCCGGGTGTAAAATACCGCTGGACTTTTGCAATAAAGCCAAGTTGGCTTTGGACTCAATGAACCGCCCAAAGTTCTAAGCTAGTCAGCTGTGCGATCTTCAATTTATAGGCTAGGCGTAACCTGAGTGTCCACCTCACTACTAAAAACTTACTTAGTTGACATAATATAATCACCACGACTGAATATTCTCCTGCATTTCATACCATAATCACATTGTTTTCGCTCTGAAAATTGAAGCTCTGCCTCTTAGTTCTTCTTGCTTGCATTTCTAACAGCTACTTAATTCTATTTTTACGTGTAATACGAAATTCTTATTTCGTACACCATCCTTGGATTTGGTTGGTGATATCTTACAAAGTTGATGGGTCAACCCTGTAAGATCCCCAAATATTTATCAATAATGCAGGCACATTAAAACTTCAGCCCCAATAAAACTGAAACAAGAAAAGCTTGCCCAAATATTCGCCAAGAATTCGCCTTAATAGACTGGGACTTGGGAAAGTTTCGCTAATAATCTGAACAGATAAATACAAGTTAAATAAACTCGAAAGTTATCCGGTGTTTGTCGAATAAGATTGGATGGAATCTTTAGTATTAAAGCTTCATTAAACTGTTCATGGTTTTCTTGTGGTTAAATTAAGTAATTACCACAGTTTTTTATTCTTTTTAACTGAAATTTCGGTAAAGGTATTAATCTAATTACTTAATTAACGCTTCCTGAAGAACGAGGACCTCCGTTCAACGTGAGACACAAAGAGTTTTTAATTGGTTCTGTATACGCCATTTGGACGATTGGCAGATATGCTCTGTTAATCTCGTGATCGTAAGGGCAACTGCTGTGGTTTTTTATTTAAATGGCCAGTGCGGGCAAAGTATTATTGAGTTTTTCCATGGTAACAGCCCAGAATTTGGAAGTTGGTGTGAGATGTTGGTGTGCCCCGGAAAATCCATTAAGCCGTTAGTCCTTCATCTGAGCTCTCTCCGGTCTTCTAGGATTACCGTCGAGAATTAAAAATAAAGTGGCTATTTTTAATTTTTTTTTTTTTTATTCTAACATGTACTCGCTAATTTATGCTATGTGTATTAATTAGTGTTGTCTGAAATAAACGTATTGAATTAAATAGTCATCTATTCAAATTAGGCTGAGAGTCAGCACTTTTCGAAAATCAAAACTACGTAACAGTCTTCCGAAATGTTCTCTGAAGTGCGGCTAGTTATGGAAATTCTCGGACCTAGTTCTTTTTACTAAGCAAGCCCTTTGTCCTTCGAGCAAGCCCTTCCCTGAGTGCTGCCCAGATTTTTAGTAACCTTTTAGTAACTATAGCATTAAAATAACACGCCGTGATAAAAATCAGCGACAATATACACTTTTATGCTGGCAAACAATTGCCGCCACAGCGTATCAGATACGCGCAGGATTTCCGTAGCGATAGGCAAAGGAACAATTTTTCCTTTTCCTGCGAGTAGGAGTTATTGGCAAACTGCGTGGGTACGTAAACCGAACAAACTTTGATATGTAGTTTGCATACGCGTTAATCATCCATTTTGATGGTTTACTTGATCATGGTCAACATGATTATCTATAATAAGTACGGTGTGTAGGTACAATTTAAAGAAAATTCTGTTTTTTTTTTGCATAGAAATATCGCACTTATTGTATGTTGCTAAGATAAACGTATGTGAATAGTAAACTTTCAAAGATTGTTCGTGAAGTTGTTTGCCATTTAACCAAATATAAAACGGGGCGTTTAACGTATAACAGTACCTACAAACGCCACATGCGAACAACGTATCATACTGACGTCATATAGATCCTTCATCTCGCAAGCGGAATTTACCGTGCAACTAGCATATACAGAGTGTCACAGAATGCAACGTCAAACCGAAACGTGATGACAGGATTAATTGCAACCGTCATGAGGAAAATCAAATACAAAAATCTATTTTATGCAGTTTAAAAATTATGGGCATTATAGGCAAGGAAGGGAGTCTTTCCTTCCCTGCCTATAATGCCCATAATTTTGCCCTAACTACACGCATCAAAAAAGTCTAAGCAACACGTACTATTTCAAATTGTATTATATAATTTCTTACCTAGTACGTTATACGTATGTAAACATTTTTGATCTAGAGGATCTATACTGGCTAGTTGTAAACTTTGAGTATCATTTGTTTTTTTTTTTCACAGGTTCAAAAGCGAATGCGAATGCACATGCATTTGTTCGAATTTCATAATCTTGCTTATTAGAATTTAGTATTCTTTATCAATTTTATGATTTAAATAATAAATTAAAAACAGTTTTGAACATATTTTGAGGACGCATTTGACCGCAGATGAACTGCAAAGAGCTGTATGGATCTTACAAGCGAGAAGAAGTAAATTTCAGGTATCTCGGTATTTTGCCGTCTTCATCAGCATTACACTAACATGGGAGATCCTGCTGAACAGCACCCAGGTCGAGAAAGGTGTAAAACAACTACTTCCACGGAAGGAAGCCTTACCGTGTCTTTGGCAAATTAGTCCCATGGGTCTGACCTGCGTCGTGTGGCCAAGGAAAACCGCTTGACAAAGGTAACAAAAGCCGAGGAGGCTCATGTCCCGATGGGGACCAGGAATCGCGAGGGTTTGTAACCAAATTATGGGAGAAGCGCCTCAGAGCGTTCAATGGGCCTCTCCTACAGTGAGGAGAACCTGCCGGCCCACAAAGTGCCAACGGCACTGAGAGGGCGGGGTCATGCGATAGCGGGCAGCCCATCTCATCTGCCGGGCTGTGTTCGAGCGCCCGCTATAACAGATCCCATTGGGTATAATTTGTATGTGTTACTTAGACTTTTTATGTGTGCGAATGGATGACGAATGCCCGCAAGAATATGAAGTAGTTGGGGCTTTCAAATGAGGACGCATATCAGCAGAATAAGCGGCGCCTCAGCACCATGAAAGCCATGCCCGCGCAAAGGACAAAGGCGAGGTCAAAGGAGAAGATTTTAAACAAGCACAATTAGAATTGACTAACTAGTTTTTGAGATGAAAAAAATATACTTCGACAGATTTTCTGAACTTTTACAATGTTCAAAATCAAGTCGCAGTTACATGACGATTACGAGAATTGATTTTCTGTTTCGTTACAAATATTTTAAAATCAATCCTTTTTACTATCCATTACTAATATTACGGGAATCTTCCATGCTTCAAGCCTCAACATGTAATGTAAGCTGATATGATAAAAATATACTTATTTTATTTACTTTACTCCCGCCCGCAGTCTCCCAAGGGTCACACTAGGCGACCGAGAGTTTCCGAAAGAGATATTGTGCCCCACAAAATTGTGGCGCATGGGTGGATTTTAGTTAGTAAAAGTTTTTTTTTTTACATATTTCTAGTTCTTGGCCGCATTTTCGCCTGATGGTAAGCAGAAATGCAATCATTGATGGTAAAGCGCGCTAGTTTATTAAGAGCCCATTCTCTAAACAAAACAGAAATAGGAAGGAAGACAGTAGTTGAGCAAGATGATGCAATTTTTAAACCCAACACAACAATAAGACTAACGAGGTTGTGCCAGAGGGAGATTGATCTAGAGACCCTCCATAACCAAACTCCCGACACAAAACATTTGTCGCATCGTATCCGGCACACATCGAAACACAACTGCTCAGACCCGTCTTCCGTACGGCTTCACCAGACATCATGCCGGAACACGACGAATCGCTTGGCGGCAATACTTTGACTGGCGGATGGTAACTTCTGCCGGCAGCTGATGTTCTGGCCTACCAGCGAGATAAAACTCTGTGAAAAATGTCTGTCATGCCATTCGGGTCCGCTTAGAGTGAGAGAGGTAATTTGATGAGTACACACTAGGCCCTCTATAAACACGCAACGAATAATAATATGAAATAAAGATAGTTGAAGTTACACCTCGTAACTTAGAACTAGGGATGAGATATTATGGACAGGCGATGATAAATATTAGGCTGTCTAAGCACAAAAACATTTTGTTTTATGACTAAGTAAAAGCGAGATTTATTTAATTTCCTGTGTTGTATGTGTGTGTATAAGTGACTGTATATGTGTGTATTTTGTTTTCTGAGTGGCAGTGTGTAAACATGGTACACTAAGTGACCCTTTGTATTAACTTACAAATGAATAAAATCATAATATAACATCGGTACGTCTTCTGCGGCCTGGGAAGGGAGTTGAGATCTTCCTCTCCCCCCATGTTGGGAAGCAACGTTGATAGCGCGCCTACTGCTCCCATCAGCTTGGGCGCCAGCCGCCGGAAGTGGAGTTCGAATTCCCATCGGCTGTCGAGTACCAATCCCAGATTCATGGTGGACTCGACAGCTATCCGGGCCCCACTGACCACGATATGTGATTCCGGCGCTGGCGCACGCCGGGGGCCATGGAAAACCATGGCCTCCGCCTTGTCAAGGGCTACCTCCAGGCCCAGGCGCTGGATGCGGTTCACCACCTGTGAAAATATATCATCCTAATCTAACTAAAATTCTTTAAAAACTAAAATACTGCATCAAAAATATATCTGCATCACTGTCGACTGTTGTGACGTATCCAGGGTGCTGCCGGCATTACCACGTTGCATGGCCAGATAAAATTGATTCGGCAACCTACCAAGTACCAAGGGGTCTTGGTATAGTATGGTCACATCTACGGATCAATCGCAGTAAACGTAGCTTGTGTTAAAGATCGACCCCGGGGGGCTGCCATTCCTTAGCCATAATCTCCTTCAATGGTCGTCCTATCAGTCTTAAAACATAACAATTCTTGGAAAAATACTTCAGAAATGGCACTATCTATTCCAAGGTTGCCTGGAAGAGATCGCAGAAAGCGGTATGTTTTACAGCGATAATCGTATTTTTAGCGTTCCGTACCTCGAAAGGAATAAACGGAACCCTTATATTTTGTAGTCCGTATGTCTGTCTGTCAAGACCCTTTTTCTCAGGAACGCGTGAAGGTATCCAACTGAAATTTATATCAAAGACTCAAGCGCTTAGAGCTGTGAAAAAAATTGTAAAAGAAAGAAAGAAAGAAAGAAAATTTTTATTCTGCACAAACAAAACGCACCTTACAACTAAATACAATAAAAACCAAACAAAATACAAGAAAAAAAATAATAATACGTAATATAATACATAATAAAAGTTAATATTCAAATTTGTGAGCCAGCACAATCAAAAGATACAGCAGTATATGCCGCAAATTTCCGGCACTTTTTTTTTAACTTATATTAAAAGAATAATCGATTCACTCTTTTTCGATGACGATTAATTAGTAAACGAAGTTTTAATTTTTTTTTTTTTGTAAGTTATCTATAGGTTTTTGCCATAACATCCTCGTGAAAATTATGGTGATATAAATTTAGGCAATTAATATCGGCGATTTTATTAAATGAATGCAAAACCTGCCGGGTTCTTCCAGTAAATCCAGAAACTTGAAATTTAGTACAAACCAGCGTCTCCTATCACAGATAAAGGAAAATTGCGAAAACATTTTTTAATAACTCCATATATTAAAAACATTTTAAAGTTGCTAACCCTAACCTCATGAACGCGAAGAAATATTAAATTGAAATTCATATCAAATTTTCAGGTCTATAATACTTATAAATAATATATTTAAACTGTATATTTACTAACTGACTTTAATAATACAAATAATCAAATTTTGCCGGATGATGACGACAGACCAACGTTTCCGACATATAAATAAATAACAACATAAGGATAAAATGTGAAATCAGATTGGTTAGTTAGAGAAGAGGACCATTAGGTACATACTGGATAATAGATTACTACGAAAGTAAAAAATATAAATATTACATAGCTTTTACAAATCAAATCTAACAGAAGGCTGGTAGGTATCAAAAATACTTAGTTACAAGACATTTGTAAAGTCAACTAGTGAAATTAAATTAAGATGTGTAAGAAAAAGAGAAGAAAAGAAATATTCTTAATTTGACATTTAATTTAGTTAAACAAGTTTGAGCTCGCCAAATCTTATGAATGAAAATACGAAGTTATCAATTTGGATAAGCAGGCATGCATATATTTAGTTTTGTATCACATGTACATAATGACGCGACAACAAGCCATTGTTTCCCGTTTCACAAGAAAACAGTTTTCATTACATAATATTTTTTATACAACAGTACAATATCACTCCCCTGAGGTACTTAGGACAAAAGATCCAGAGATGAACCTTTTTCTTTGATCACATGACTGTCATATATATGAGTATTACACCTGTGTCATGCTCAAAGTAGAAACGGAAACAACTAAAGACAAAAGAGAAATAGATTATAAAGGTTATAATGTCAAAAATGTAGAAACAACACGTCACTGTATAATAATAATAAAAACTTTATTGCTGAAAATATAACAGAGATTTTGGCCCCAAACTAGACAAGACTGCACCATTTCTTTTTTCTTTTTTTTTTGGCATGGGAAATCATTAAGTGACTTCTCCCGCTCTGGGCGGAACGGAAGGGCGTGGCAGACTTTTACTGACTAAAACCCACCCATGTTTCTTCGCTTGCCTGTGCGACGGCCAGGGCCACGGTAACTACAAGACCAATATAGAAGGTTTACTTTGAAAACAATTTTTAAAACAGGTTTTCTTTATTTTTAAAAGCAACTTTATTTTTGTACATGTTATGACTTATGCTACATTTACTAGTACAACTCTTTTGCTGTTATTTTGGATTGGTCAACCGCAATCAAATAGCAACCTAAATACAAAAACTTTAAAGTTCACTATAATTTTGGCAGACTTGAAAGTTGAGGCAACTCAATCGTCATATATATAATTTCTGTTGTAAGTATAGAGCCCTTTTTCTCCCCTTATACGCGAACAAACTTGATAAATTAGGTATAAAAATGCACAGAAATTATGGGAGATTTCGCCTGTCATGAAAGCACCTATATACAAATATGTATACAATATGTTAAGAAAACCCTGTCCGACCCATAAGGATAATAAAGGTTAGGTAAACATATGACCAAATATAATATAAAACTTTACGTAATCATCATAGTACCAATACAAATGAATTTTGAAATAGTCTTTTTTTCCCGCGAATTAATTCCAACTTCCCCGAAATTTGGTAATTTTAAAAAAAGTGTCAACACCAGTATTATTATGAGCAAATAGTGATGCGACCACGTGCTGTGTGCCCTGCCGCCCGCCGCCCACGGAAGGGTGATTAACGCATATTTATTAAGTTACCTCTTTTTGCGAAATTATATTTATTTTTTAGGGGGATTTTTTTTTAAGTTTAGCCCGGTTTTGTATCCATTAGTAGAATCGTTAGTTATCGATACCTAACAACACCTTCAGATCACCTTGGGTAGGACAGGGTTTTCTTAACATACTGTATATTATTTATATACAGGTGTCTTAATATTTACTGTAAATTTGCAACCACAATCTAATGATTATGTTTGGTATTAACTTTTGCTCTTAGAATAAGGGATATTAATTGTAATATCCCTTATTCTAAGAGCAAAAGTTTAGACGCTAACGATCAAAGTTAATATGTCGTCGACAATTGTTAGAGGTAATATGATCAAGGAGTTAAACGAGTTGGTTATAACGAGATCAAAGACATTAGCTAAAACTCACAAGGTAGTAAACTACAAGTTTGATATTATAATGATTTTTTTTTTGGAGGGACCTGTATATGAAAGGCAGGAAAATTTACACTTTTGCCCCTCCTAGGTATATCCAGAGGATATAAAAGTGCAATTTATAACATACTTACTATTTAGATACTATTCAAAGTCCATATATCAATATAGACATTAAATGCTTAACTAGATAGCAGAAATGTTACTGCCACTTCTTCCCGGCATTATCATTAAATTCTCAAAACGCCCGCCCATTAACCCTTACTTCTTATGTAATTTGAAGTTCAAGAATGATTATTCAAAATCTAATTTGGATAAATGACTTTTGGTTTTGATTAACTTTGTGTGGTGTTTCCGTCGGGTTCTAATCAATTGCTAAATCTAATTCGTTGATTGGTTATTTTTAGGCTTAAATACTTTATTTAATATCAAAAATACAAAATACCAACGTCCTGAGAATATGATAATATTAATTGTGTAATAAACTTATTCTAGGTCGATCACTGGTTCGGACTAGTGCCGACTTTTATAAACAACATGTTTCTAAGCCTTAGTATTGGCACACTAAGCTTAGAAATATTTTGTTTTTAAATTTGTTGGCTAAATCATAATCGTCGTATCATCGTCCTAGTATGGAGGACGGGTCTGAGCAGTTGTGTTGCGATGTGTGCCGGGTACGATGCGCCAAATGTTGTTGTGTTGGGAGTTTGGCCGTGGAGGGTCTTCAGATCAATCTGTCTTTGGCGCAGCACCGTTGGTCGTGTTGTTGGGTTTAACATTGCATCACCTCGCTCAACTGCCGTCTTCCTTCCTATTCGCTCAGTTTTTCTGAGTGAATAGGCTCTTAATAAACTAGCGCGCTTTACCATCAACGATCGCATCACTGCTTACCATCAGGCGAGATTGCGGTCAAGCGCTAGTTTATAATTTAAAAAAAAAAACAAATAAGACGTCTTTGATTGGTTGTTGCAACTTAGACCAATTACATGATTGATGCAGTGGCTGAGCGAACTACTGCTGCGTGTCGCGGTTTTGATTCCCGAACGGAACAAATATTTCTATGGCCTACATGCTTTTGCCAGGCCACGATTCTGGTTGTGACTTTGAATGTTTGTTAACGCACCCACGATACGGGAATCATTCCTACGTGGGTCAACGTTTTAATTACAAAACAAAAATAAAACTCAAGATTAATCGATCAATGGGTAAGCCAGAAAGCAAAGACTTTTGCAAACGTTTCTCAAATGTAAATAAAACCCAGTAACGGACACATGTCGTATATTTATTTCCTAATGCATATGAAAATGAACATTACATCATGAACCCAGATTTGACGATATTCACGTTCAAGGTCTCAGCAAAGTAGGTACATTACTCATATTAAAATAAACATACATTCCCAGTAAATTGATATTTTTTTTTTACAACATAAGCATAATATTTAACGATAACACACATAAAAATGTACCAAATGAAACAAATATTTATGTGGAAGACACTAATAAAGGAAATTTAGTTTAGTGAGAGATGTTGCTATGAAGAATAGCTGGGTCAGAACTGTTGTGTGATGTCTGTTCCAAAAATATACGACGAAAATATAAAAGAAATGGAACAGAAAACGTAGTTACCTGTGGACGCCAAATTGTAAAGCCGCTTGTAATTTGTTCTTCGATATGGTTTTTTGAATATTTAAACGTCTAAATTTAAATCATCTTTTTTATTATGGTTTATAACAATATACTATTATTATTTAAAAGTGAAATTTCATTAACTTAATTTTGTTGACCAAACAATTTGTTGAAAACGTTTTGAGGTATGCCCCTTTTTAATAAACGCTGCTTAAAGTTAAATAGTGATTAGCGTTTACCAAACATTTTTGACGTTTCAACGTCATTAACTTTAATCATCGTTTATGAATAGAAACATTATGCCTTTAAGGGTATGTAAGCCAAATTTAAGTGCATGTATGTTTTTATGTTTGTGCGCGCATATTTCCGGAACTACAAGTCCGATTTAAATCATTCTTTTTTTGTTGTACTATGTATTGTCCAACCTAGGGAACACTATATGTTTCATCAAAATCGGTTCAGTAGCTTTTGAGATACTTAGGGATTTTATACGTATTGATGAGAACTTATTCTAACATGGGTTATGCCACTATTGTTGTGAGGTGGAAAAAAGGGTAATTTTCGGATTTCAACTAAGACACTGAAAAGCATGAAATAAAAACGTTTCACAAAAAAAAATAGAAATCGACTTAAAAAAAAAACACTTAAAAGGAAAAAATTATTTTACTTTTGTCATGACTCTAGAGGTCGGTGGCAAGCTAAACAACAGAAACCTCGAGACTCCGACTTCTAGCGCCATGACAACAGTAGTTTTTTGCAGTTTTATAACTATGATTTCCTACCTGTAAATCAGACTTCGTTAAACACATAAACGAACTAACACGCGTAGTAATAAGCATGATTGCTTAATCATACTTGACCCACTGTGTGGTGATTGGGTTGCCAACCAACGTGACAAATATGGCCCTAAAGGTTGATTGTTTTTTTTTTTCTGATAGAGGGTGATATTTCTCGTAGGAAGGACAAGTATCTCTACCACTGACATTTTGATCAGCATTAATAGATTTTGAAAAAAACAAAGATCCGTTTGAGTATAGTGATGACGTGTTATTTTGTCAGTCGTGGTGGCCTAGTGGTTAAAACACCAGCCTCTCAAGTATGAGTGCGCGGGTTGGATTCCAGGTCAGGCAAGTACCAACGTAACTTTTCTAAAGTTATATGTACTTTCCAAGTATATCTTGGACACCAATGACTGAAGGTGAAGGAAAACATCTTGAGGAAACCTGGACTTTAAGTCTGAAATCGCCAACCCGCATTGAGCAAGCGTGGTGATTACGCTCAATCCTTCTCTGTATGAGAGGAGACCTGTGCCCAGAATTGGGACGATAAAAAGGTTGATGATGATGATGATGATGTGTTATTTTAGTAATTTAAAAAGGCTACTTCTGAACATAGGGTAAATTCTCGAAGACGCCTCGAGTGGCATTGCTTATACAAATGCATCTTTAGGTTCGTAGCGGGTGATATTCTATAGTTTCTGCCTAAATTTCAAAGGGAGAACAATAAGATCTACTCGTATGCGATCTAAACAATCCAAACGTGTTAGTGAGTATCTCTAGTTTCAGAAACTGACAGCACGGTGACTTTTTAAAATAAAATAATAAAAAGTTTTATTTCAGACAGAAGTTCATAAAGTTAGTAACAATTTTACTTAACTTCTAGTGATAGTAGTTGAAGTTGTGGCGGCAGAAAAACGGTATGATGATTCAATACCTTATTGTTTTATACGATATGCGGTCATGTTGGCACTGCAAAAATTATAATTTTCCACTCAGTCACTATATGAGCCGTATATTATAATGTAACTTTTCTAAAGTTATATGTACTTTCTAAGTATAACTTGGACACCAATGATTGAAGGTGAAGGAAAAACATTTTGAGGAAACCTGGACTTTAAGTCTGAAATCGCCAACCCGCATTGCGTGCAAGCGTGGTGATTACGCTCAATCCTTCTCTGCATGAGAGGAGACCTGTTTCTAGCAGTGGGACGATAAAAAGGTTGATGATGATAGCTTACAGACAAAGATATATAACGTATTTTTTGTTTATGCAAAACCTGAATACAATTTGTTCAGAATAAGCAACTGAATCGATTCCAATAATTTTTACACCATGTTATATTTTGTGATTGTGTGGATATCCAGCGCGCGCGCAGCTTACGATAAATCATAGTACTTCGCGCGCGCAACAGCTGACGCCAGAGGTGAACGAACCGCGTTCGCCCGCCCTAGCGGAGATTTAACCATATTTTTGTTGGGAAAACCAAGTAGCTCATAACTTTGTGGTTTTTCATTATATCTTTTTGAAATTTCGTACATAGATTCTTTGCTTAAAAATATTGGACACGTGTTTCGGGATTCGCAAACAAAAAATAATGTTGCGGACTTAGTCAATACCAAGGCCCCATTATTTATCTACTGGGGCGCGAATTTTGTGCTTTGTGAGACCCTAGGTCAGATAATAAGCTTTTCATTTTCCATTTCAAAACCAGCTTTCATTTTATACCCATATATTTGAATAAAAAAGTGACACATAATAAAATATCGCCCGTTAACGCCTTCCATATTTAATGAGGTTCTAATTCCATCAATGAAGGCACAGAAATCACCATCAAGCAGTAAAGCGGTATCATTTATATTAATGCAAATTGAAGATGTTTTTTCTGCGCAGATGTCGCTTAAAGTTGAAAATGAATTTTAAAATAAATGGATTCTGAGCAACTCTGGGGAATAAGGCAAGGTGGCTCTACAAAGCGAACCAGGTCATTTCTCGCTCATCTCTACTCGCAACGTCGTGATTCCTTGAGCAAACTGTAGCGGAAAGCTTTAATGATGTTCAGGGTTTTTTTTTCTATATAATTATAAACTAGTGCTTGCCCGCAATCCTGCCTGACGGTAAGCAGTGATGCAATCGTTGATGATAAAGCACGCTAGTTTATTAAGCCTATTCACTCAAATTGATATGGCGAACCTCCATGACCAAACTCACGACACGACAACATTTGGCGCATCGTATCCGCCACACATCGCAACAGAACTGCTCAGACCAGTTCTCCGTACGGCTTCACCAGACATCGCGCCGGAACACGATGAATCGCTTGGCGGCAAGTCTTTATCTGGTGGATAGTAACTTCTGCCGGCAGCCGATGTTATGGCCTACCATAGAGAGAGCAGGTGTTTCCAGTTCTCGTTTAGCCCACAGTATACCCTTGTCTCATAGCAATATATCCGTGAAAGTATCTCATAACTAAGTGGGAGTAATTTTATACTTTAGCATTTTTTGTACCGTCGCAACTCTTGCTTATTGGAAGATTTATGAAAGTACTCCGTATTAAAGTAATTTAGCTGACTTTGAATTTATATTATGCAGTTTTTAACTTTTTGCTTTAATCCTATAAAATTTCGCATGGAAGACTGTCGTTAAATTCAACTTCTTTAGAACGCAATGGTTTCTACATATTTTGGCGTGAAGAATTTACTTTTGAATCGGTTGAGGCTATTTAGAGACTGGATAATTAATGTATACAGGGCGTCACCCATTATCATGGATCTAGATCTACGATAATGCGTGACGCCCGTACGGTTTTTTCTATAAAGGACTTGCTTTTCCATAGGTTTTGACATCGTCGGTAAGTAATGCACTTTTATGGAAAATGGAACTCAGGTAACTATTTCGAATTGACTTAATTATAAACTAGTGCTTGACTGCAATTCCGACTGATGGTAAGCAGAGATGCAATCGTTGGTGGTAAAGCGCACTAGTTTATTAAGCCTATTCACTTAAAAAACTTTGGAATAGAACGGATGACGGCAGTTGAGCGCGGTGATGCAATGTTAAACCCAAGACCAACCCGACTAATGATGCTGCGCCAGAGGGAGATTGATCTGGAGACTCTCCACGACCAAACTCCCGACACAACAACATTTGGCGCATCGTACCCGGCACACATCGCAACACAACTGCTCAGACCCGTTCTCCGTACGGC
Source organism: Sesamia inferens (assembly GCA_037179545.1). Classification (NCBI taxonomy): domain Eukaryota; kingdom Metazoa; phylum Arthropoda; class Insecta; order Lepidoptera; family Noctuidae; genus Sesamia; species Sesamia inferens. The sequence continues at coordinate 11,087,572 of CM073922.1, forward strand.
TTCACCAGACATCGTGCTGGAACACGACGAATCGCTTGGCGGCAAGACCTTGTCTGGTGTGTGGTAACTTCTTCCGGCAGCCGATGTTATGGCCTACCATCGAGTAAATGTAAAACTTTGTTTCATGGTTACAGGTTGTGCTTTGATGTCCCAGTATGCCCTGTAATTTTTTAAGCAAGCACTTTTCATTACGTATCACATGTTTCTGTGTAAAATACAAAGCCTATACAGTATGTTAAGAAAACCCTGTCCGACCCATAAGGATAATAAAGGTTAGGTAAACACATGACCAAATATAATATAAAATTTTACGTAATCATCATAGTACCAATACAAATGAAATTTGAAATAATCTTTTTTTCCCGCGAATTAATTTCAACTTCCCCGAAATTTGGTAATTTTTAAAAAGTGACAACACCGGTATTATTATGGGCGAATAGCGATGCGACCACGTGACGCGTGCCCTGCCGCCCGCCGCCCGCGGAATGGAGCATAGGTGTGCATAGCGCACATTTATTAAGTTACCTCTTTTTGCGAAATAATATTTATTTTTTTAGGGGGATTTTTTTTTAAGTTTAGCCCGGTTTTGTATGCATTAGTACAATCAGTTATCGATACCTAACAACACCTTCACGGGTCGGACAGGGTTTTCTTAACATACTGTATAATGCTCCCTTTCCGGGGACCGAGGCCTCCACTTGGTGATAGAGAGTGGGCCGTAATCTACCACGCGGGCCCTCTGCGGGTTGGTAGATGTCACATGTCCTCGAAGTTTTAGCTCTAGGACATGCCGGTTTCCTCACGATGTCTTCCTTCATCGTTTTGAGAGTAGTGGTGATTAAATAATTCTAATCTTCTGTAACGTTACGGTGTATTACAAGGGCTGGAGGGGGTATTTGTACAACGCGTTACGCTATGTTTAGGTATGTTTATGGCTAAATGAAAACATATAACTCACATTTTTTTCCTTTGTTTATTACTCCTGCTAACGCAATTAATACAATAACAAACGTGTTATTATACTTTGTCCAACATAATTGTGATTATAATGGTCACTTAAATGTCCAGTAACGTTAGGCAGGGGGGAGGGGGAGATGTTACAAAAAAACCTTAATAGTGTGGGTCATGGTTTTTTTTAAGCAAAAAAAGAAACACATGTAGTATAAAAAACCGACCAAGGCAAGTCGGATATGGCTCGCCGCCCGGTAAGGACTAGGCCCGAGTCGACGGCGCGTCGTGTTTCACGAGCGCCTCAAAGAGATGTCAGCACATCGTAACGGGGTCCACGAAGACCGATGCCTCCTGGGTCAGGGTTGCGGGTTTATTTTATTTTATTTTATTAAGATATCCCTTCCGCTCCGCCCAGAGCGGGAGAAGTCATTTGATGATTTCCCATCCCAACAAAAAAAAAAGGCAACTCGGATATATTTATTTCTATTTTTAGTATTTATTGTTATAGCAGCAACAGCAATATTATATACCTAATCTCTGAAAATATAAACTGTCTGGCTATTATTTTTATTGGTTCATGAGGTACAGCCCGGTGACAGACGGACGGACGGACAGACGGAAGTGTCATGAATAGGGTCTTCCATTTTACCTTTTAGGTACGGGACCCTAAAAACGAACTGTTTCTAAGTTCATTACGTTTTCTGTTCGTCAAGACCTTTTTCTTAGAAACGCGTAGAGAAAAAACAAAAACAAAAAACTTTTTTACATACAAGGCGGTTTTTTACATTAACTAACATGAAAGAGGACAAGTCAAAATTTTCCAACAAAAATACTCCTCTGCCTCTAGAAAGTAGAATAACATTGTTTTACTGCCGACGTTTCCAATATCCCAGAGTACCACATACCTGTACCTATCCATATTGATCGAAGTGTTGAGACCAGGTGCTCCAATACTGTTTAGAACCCACAAGCACCTCAACATACCTCATATACTACCACGTTAGTGCATTTACACGTTTGCAGGATGTACCTACCTAAGTAGATGCTAGCTTTGGCTATTCAATGTAGTAGTTAGGATGACCAATTAGTTATGCTGTTTCAAGGACAGATAGTAAGTTCTGTTCTATTTTTACTCGACTGCCAGGAAAGGTTATGTCTTTAGCGTGTATCTTATATGTAATATTATTTATTACCTTGTATCTCCAGAACCGCTAAACGGATTTTCACATTTGTGGCATCGTTAGATTTGTCTTAATAGCCCAAGTGTTCTTAGATAAGTGACATAAAAAAAAAAAAAACAAAATGGCGTGTCGGACTCACGCACAAAGTATTCCGTGCCATTGATTTATGAAATTAAAGGATTTAAGTTATTTGTATGAAAGATTACGCGGTAATAAGCGGTTTACGATTTACGAGGTATTAAAAAAACTATTTTTTATTTATTTACTTTATTATTTATGTACACAGAATAAAATACATAATGATACAACAAAATGAAGATCTGAGTACAAAGGTGCTGCTTATTTCTTAAGAAATTTCTTCCAGAAGACCTGCGAAAGGATAAGTAAAACAGAAATGTAGACAATAGTGTGTAAGAACAACTGAACAAGGAGGAAATAAAATATGAATATAATAACTATGAAAGTAATAATATTAAATATACCTAAACATATAAACCTAAAATAATTATATTTATTATGATATGTTTTTTTAGATTTTTCATTTTCTTATTTTAGAAGTTAGAGGGGGGGGAACCAACTTTTTCACTTTGGAAGCGTCTGTCACGCAAACTATTCGGTTTAGAAAAAAATATTTTAGAAACCACGATATCATTTTTGAAGACCTGTCCATAGATACCCCACCCGTATGTGTTTGATGAAAAAAAAAATTGCGTTTCAGTTCTAAGCATGGGGAGCCCCCAATATTTATTATTATTATTTTATTTTTGCATCAAAATCTTAATGCGGTTCATAGAATACATCTACCTACCAAGGCTCTTATAGTTTCGGAAAAAATGGCTGTGACATACGGACGGACAGACGGACAGACAGACATGACGAATCTATAAGGGTTCCGTTTTTTGCCATTTGGCTACGAAACCCTAAAATCTATCAAGCTAAGTGGGGTATCAAAATGAAGGATTTTATAAAGAAAACTAAAAACACAGAAATAAAAAAAATATTATTTACAAACAAAAAACCCGCCTGCACAAAAATCTAACGAACTGAAAAGGCAGAAGCAAGTTGAACAAACGCAGTTGGGGGACTGTTCCATGGAACACAACTTGTTATATGTATGGTTTTTGAACACATGTGTGACATCGTTCTACGGCATGCCGTAGAACGAAGAAAATTCTTCAGTCTTCTTGGTCCTAGAGGACATGTCATTTTCCAAAACTTATAACAAATATCTAACCAGACTGAGCTCGGGTGCCAGTGTTCCAGCAATGGGAACGGTATGGGGTGATTAGAAATACTTATGTTGTGCCGAATATGTAGACTACTAAGCGAATGTCAAATGAAATGTGGAATAACTAAACACATTTTGTATGAAAATGAAAACTTAAAATTATGCATTCAAAATTGTACGTAAGGTTGTCTGTAAAAGATCGTTCTTAGAAATTAGACCGCCTTCATTGTAAAATTTTCATATTTATCTTCAGTAATTTATATTATGTACAGACGCATTCAGCCACTACAATCGGTCAGATTTCCTTATTCGATTTTCAACTTTATCTCAAAAGCACTAAGGCGCTTGAGCCTTAATCTCTACCTTCGTGGATTGGGAATATTAGACAGTTTCAGGCAGTTTGACCTGCTGTCGTCCGTATACAAAGTAGTGATGACAAAACGACAATAAATTAAACATCGTGTACCTCAACACATTCCCAGTATACCCATAAGATATCTTTTAAATAGACATTAGTTTAGTCACAGGTTGTACTATTGATAAGGATGTACATGTTGATAAGGAAGCGCTTATAGGTTGATGACCGCCGCATCCAGCGGTACTAAACTTTAATAATAATTGGCGCGAAAAAAGAAAGTGGATACAGGATCGCGCTGTCGCCGATCGGAGGTCAGTGAACCAATATCTTCAAGAATGTTCTATTCTGTGTCCAATTTTATGCAATTTAGTTTGTTTGAAATTTTCAGTTTTTTATTTTTGATGCTAGGTTGTTTTTTTCTATGGTTTAGGATTATTGCTATGAACCAGCATTGTCCATGTTTTCATTTATTGTCATATTAGCAGCACCACTCGTTATAATAAAGAGTATTCTATTCTATAACTAAACGTATTTTTAATGAAAATGAAAACTTATAATTGTATATTGTTTAGTTTAAGTGGGGTAGAAAAATAATTCAGGTCACCAAAACCTACTTTGGTTTTAACAAAGCCCTCCTGCAATCCCCTGAATTGGGTCGTCATATGTATAAACAATATAAATATCATCATCTGCCTAACCTGGTTCCAGTTATGATGGATTCACCTTCCAGTCTAACCGAAAGCACCAGAATACCAGTACCTTCGTTTTGAGGTAATAAGATACCCTTTTAAGACTGGTAGTCATACTTCCAGATTTATACCAATAAGAATTGTCAGAGATCTACAAATGTCAGCCTGGACCAACTGCCAAGATAACACGTGACGTGCTTTCTGGAAGAGTCTCGAAGTCATGCATCAAGTCATGGACTCACCTTGCAAACGTACCTTAACTCAATCCATACGGCACAAGCCTCTGATGCTAATACAAAACAAGGCTTTTTTTCAATTATATCGAGTTATATAGCTCAAGAGTTTCTCTGTTAAAACGCGCTAATCTCGGGATCTGCTGGTTCAAATTAAAAATTATTTTTGTAATGGATTATTTATTAAGGAAAGCTATAGAAAAGAATAGAACAGAATAGAATAGTTCTTTATTTGCATAGAAAGTAGTTACAAAATACAGAAGTAAAGTTTTAGAAGATCATTGTACGGACGACAGCAGGTCAAGCTACCCCAAACTGTCAGATATTCTCAATCAACCTTGAGCCTTAATGCTTTGGAGATAAAGTTGAAAATTTAATAAAGAAATCTGACAGATTGTAGTAGCTTGATGTCCTGTCGTCTGTATTTTAACTAAGGCATACAAACAATAGCTAAAATTAATAAATCTTCGATATTAATAGACCATCTTATGCGATACATATCATTTACGCACTGTCAAATCCAATCAATATAAGTTGATCATCTAGGCTATATAACATTACGCTGCTGGATTGTATTTAGCATAGAAATATATTAGAAACTATAACCAAATATGCGATAGAATGATGCCATAGGAGTATATCCCTCTGATTAAAGAGCTAAATGTGTTCGGATGCGGAGTTCATAGACTACCAGACCAGATCACGAGGAGGCGCACGTCAACACAATTCACTACCTCTACAGACTCCTTAACTTTAATAATTTTGAATTTTGAGGCCTAAATCCCCGGGGGATTGTTGTGAGCCTTAAAAGATCGTGGCCATGACTCGCTAGCTCGACAGTTCAAAGGAAGTGCGTTCGCCCCACCTTTCGGTGATTGGTGGAAGAAGACGGTCCACTATGGCCGCGTTCCATTTACTTTAACTTTTCGGCAGCGTTCACCGCCAATATACACAAAAATCAGAGGAGATATTCAACTATTCTGGATCGCGATCATAGTAACTGAGGGCTTCAACAGCTAGTTGATCACGACTTCGTCTACGTCAATTATTATGATCGCGACCAAGTCATCATCATCATCATTTCAGCCGAAAGACGTCCACTGCTGGACATAGGCCTCCCCCAAGGTTCTCCACGACGACCGGTCCTGCGCCTCCCGCATCCAGCGGTTTCCCGCGACCTTCACCAGGTCGTCGGTCCACCTTGTCGGGGGCCTACCCACGCTACGTCTTCCGGTGCGTGGAATGTGTCCAGCCCATTGCCACTTCAGTGTTGCAATTCTTCGGGCTATGTCGGTTACTCTCGTTCTTCTGCGGATCTCCTCATTCCTGATTCGATCGCGCAGTGAAACCCCAAGCATAGCCCTCTCCATTGTCCTTTGAGCGACTTTGAGCCTTCTTATAAGGCCCATTGTTAGCGACCACGTCTCAATTCCATAAGTCATCACTGGCAACACACACTGGTCGAAGACTTTTGCCTTGAGACACTGCGGTATTTTGGACGTGAAGATTCTACGTAGCTTCCCAACCAACCAACTACGTGCGACCAAGTATTGAACTTAAAAGCCGCGACAGAAAATTCAAAAGTCTCGGGTTTTAAATTGATATGATTTTGAACACTGGCCTAAGAACGGTCCTAAAAAATACAGAACTATAACCAAACAACAAATTTTCTTACCATAGGTTCCCTGTAAAATTACCTATAAAATTGGTAACCAATAATTTGCCGGAAACAAATGACTGCCAACGAAATTATATTCTTGTGTGTATGGGTGTGTGTGTATGTGTGTGTTATCCGCTGCTGTTAATGGATAACGCCCACACTCGACAGGTTTGTTCAAGTTCGCTTGATTTATTGAACCTCTGAGAGTTCGGAGTAATCAAATTCTGAGTTCAGAGTGTAGCTGTTAAGCGGCTGAGTTGATTGTAACTCAGATACTGCAGTCTACTGCAGGGCATATACGTTTTCAAGGTTGGATTGAATACTGTGTCCCCCGTCTTTTGTATTCAGTCAGTCTAAACCATTTTGCGACAGGTTCTCGAGTGGCAATCACGCACCGGTAAACGCAGCGTGGGTAGGCCCCCGACAAGGTGGACCGACGACCTGGTGAAGGTTGCGGAAAACCGCTGGATGAGAGAGGCGCAGACCGGTCGTCATTGAGATTTTCTGGGGAGGCTCATTTCGAGTAGTGGACGTCTTTCAGTGGAAATGATGATGATGATGATGAAGCCATCTTTTTAAAATCGTCAGAGCATCTAAGGGGGAACCTACACTACGCTTGCCGATACGTATATCGGTCTTCACTCCATTAATCACTTGCTTCACCGGCCACTGATCCTTCGACAAACATGGACAGCTCACAGATACTGACTCTGCAAGCCGATCCATTTGTTTTTAAACATTTTTTTTTTATAAATTACTAGCTTTCCGCCCGCGGCTTTGCCCGCGTGGAATTCGGTTATATCGCGCTTTTTAGATTTCCCTCGGGAATAACATTTTTTTTTTCAATAAAAGGTAGGCTATGTTCTTTCTCAGGGGCTAAAGAGTGTCTGTTCTAAATTTCATCAAAATCGGTCGAGAGGTTTAAGCGTGAAAGCGCAACAGACAGACAGAGTTATTTTCGCATTTATAATATTAGTATGGATTAACTAGTGCTTGGCCGGAATCCCGCCTAATGGTAAGAAGTAGGTAATGCAATCGTTATTGGTAAAGCGCGCTAGTTTATTAAGAGCCTCTTCACTCTAACCTTGAAGATACTTAAATTGTAGTCCGACGGTAGCACCGCCACTAGCAAAATGTTCCAGGCCCTCGATGTACGCGGTATAAAAGAAGAGGTGAAACGTTTGGATCGTTGTAGTGTCAACAATGTAAGGGTGCATAATCGCCGTACGATGGGTCGTCCGATGATGAACGGAGATGGGGGAATTAAATCATGCGATTCCCTCTGACACTCTCCAAAATGCATCCCATAGAATACCAACAGGCTGGAATAGAATATATATAGAATACTCTTAGAACATATATTGAATACCGTTCTTTCATTAATTATATATGATTGAAACATTTAAAGTTTTACCACAAAAACTTGTCCAACGTGTGTATAGTGTCAGGGTTACGTCAGTCAAAGTCCATGGAATAATCAGACTAAACAACTGTTAAACATTATTTTGTAGTGTAAAGGGTAATTACTAAGAGTACATGAGTACATGATAGGTCGTCCGCTCCTTTTGCGAAGCATTGATGCTGATAAAGTAGGTAGCGGAGCGCGTAAGAGTGCGGGAATCCCAGCGCCCTCACGCCTCTAGCTGCCGCTGGTCGGGAGACAACATCGACCTCCCAGCCATTGTAGGCGCAGGCCTAAGGGCGCCGAGAAGTGGGCAGCCCGCCACCCGGTATGAAGCAGGCCCGTGTCGAGGGCGCGTTTTGTTGAAAGAGATTTCAGCACATTGTGACGGGGTCCACGAAAACCGAAGCCTTCTAGGTCAGGGTTACAGGTTGGTTAAAAAAGAAACCTTGGCTCTGGCGCACTAGCAAGTGAACAAACACGGGTGGGTTTTAGTCAGTAAAAGTCTGACACACCCTTCCGCTCCGCCCAGAGCGGGAGAGCTCGTATGATGTTTTCCCATCCAGAACAAAAAAAAAGGTAATCTATACTAGTATATAAAGCTGAAGAGTTTGTTTGTTTGAAAGCGCTAATCTCAGGAACTACTGGTCCGATTTGAAAAATTCTTTGTGTGTTGGATAGCCCATTAATCCAGGAAGGCTTTAGGCTATATAACATTACGCTGCGAGCAATAGGAGCGGAGCATAACTAAACCACGCGTACGAAGTCGCTGGCGGCCGCTAGTTATGAACAATACGTGTATTTTTCCGGAAAAAGAATTACCTTTAAATATCTATTGATTGCAATTTGATGGGTTTATTTGCTGTGATTAAAAGCTGTAAGTGCAGCGGTAAGTCTATTAGTCTAGCTGTCCAAACTATGAATAGTGAATATACTAAGACTAAATTATGAGGGACGCCTGCTCGAAGTTAAAGTGGCCATCATTCCAATTTGGCACAGTACGTAACCTATTAAAGCAACCTTCCCGCAAAAACCTTAAAAGTTTTCCATCTACCAAGGTAATGTTATAAGATATCGGAAATCTAGATAAACGACCACATTCTGATTGACATTCCAATTTAAGTAGAAGTTTTATTTTTAGTAGATACGGTTTACTTAAACGACCATTGCGGTATCTGATTTTGTAATCTTGGGTAGTAATAATGAAGGCGTTAGAATGTGTCTTAGGTTATTTTGTACTTCAGCTTATGGTTTAACTAACGTCGAAATAAGAATATTTTTAGAAAACAGAAGTAAAATAATTATTTAAATAATAAATTACAAAATTATTAAATTAAATACAATAGCGATGTTTCCTGGGTAAAAAAAAATTATATTATTTAGTCCGTCATTCAGATTATAGAAAAATATTGGATACGTATATTTTGTTTTATCAAATCAATAAAAATTGACAAATATAAAAGGCATCAAACATCAGGAGTGCTGGCTGGTGACGTCACCGCTCGCTAAAATGTGTAGCGTGCAGTGACGTCACACGAGTTTTCAACGCACTGTGTCGTCTTAATTTTTTGTTTGTATGAAAAAAGAATAATACGTGTTTAGTATTTTTTGGAAATCTGACTGCCGGACTAATTAGTTTTTTTTAGTCAACTACCCTATTAATACAAGCTCTACAATGGTCAGGATGCACGTCCGTTCCGAGCGCCGTCCAAGCAAAAAGAGAGCGTTCAGACAAAACGTGCCTAATTTTATAACTTCATCAGTTGACAGCTGAATATCCGGCATCTTTATGACGTCATCATGTTTTGGTTGAATTATTTTAGCGCGATTGCCCCCTAACTCCCCTTGCTCTTGTGAGTGAGAAGCACGAAGTCGAGCCTTACTAAGGCGGCGCTCTTCACGTGCAATTTTTTGCACTTCTTGAGTGCTTTCATTCACAATGTTTCGATTTACTCTAGCATTACAGCTTTGTCGAGATAAATTTGATCGTCTTGGTCGCGGCATGGTATTTTTATGATGATAAATGCCACAGTAATACAATATTAGAAATTTTGAAGTTGAAGTTTGCATTATGGCTTTTTATTAGAAACTTTAAACCGGCAGAGAGTATTTATATTTCTTGCTTTAAACGAATGCATCAGTTAGGAGTTTTATTTTGCCTACTTTGTAGAAGTGCAAGGTACCAGGGTAGCACAAAAGTGTAGGATAAGTCGAAACAATGAAGATCATTCATTCACACGGGAACGACGGGAATGGGATAAAAAGTATCCTATTTCTTTGTGCCAGTTCTTAGCTACCTCCCTACCAAATTTCTACAGCCTTTCTAGAGTTATAAATAGTGTAACTAACACGAGTTTCTTTTATAATATATGGCTTCGCCCGCTTGGAATTCGATTATATCGCGCTTTTTACATTTCCCTCGGGAACATCAATTTTTTCCGCAATAAAAGTACCCTAGTATTTAATCCGGACTTCTAACATTACGTCTGCAAAATTTCAAAGCAATCGGTTCAGTAGTTACGGCGTGAAAGCGGAACAAACAAATAAACAAACTCACTTTCCGATTTATAATATTAGTAAGGATACATGGAAGAAGTTTTATTTTGCCTACTTTGTGGAGGTCCAAGGTACCAGGGTAGCACAAAAGTGTAGGAGAAACAATGAAGTCCTTGTCCCATGCAAAAAATTAGAAAAATTTAATTTTATGTCCCACTGTTGGGCATAATATGGAGAAGGATTAAGCGTAATCACCACGAAGAAGTTTTCACTTCAAAAATATATAGGCATTATTTTTGTTATAACTCCAACTTCACCTCTTGACCAATGGCCCCTGTGGATAGATACCACAATTTTGTCAATAACACATGTATCAAATTAAAGAAATTCTTTTAAAAATATATTTCACAATATTGGCAGATAACGCCAATGGCAGTTGAAAAAACAGCCGCGTGAGCCGGCTACGAGGAAGATTTGTGCAAAGTCATGATGTGGCCACTATGCAGCGATATATCAATGTTTTTTATGAATTATTCACTGAATGCACTTCTTACTACATATGTAAATCACGCGCTTTTATTTAGTAAACGACACTATAAGTAATTTAAAAGTCCAATAAAAAATGAGTGTGACATTCGTCTTAGCTTTCCCGTCAAAACTCTCTCTTTTTATGTTGTCATCAGCTGCCGGATTAATTTGTAATGACAATGTCAATAAAACTATGTTTTCTTTGGTCCATTGCCTTCACATCAAGCAAATGACAAATATTGAGTACGAGGCTTTTAAACACTTGTTTTTTTTTTGTAATATTATTATTTATATTTATTGTGCAGAACACTTTTTTTTTTTCTTTATTTTAGGCAGTCAAGCGGACTGCTGTCAGACCTTGGAAACTGAAGGCCATAAAATAACTGTTTCTTTTTCACAACTGGTCAAAAACAACACTTCATACTTACATGTAAAAACTTATTGTCAGTGATGCAAAACCATAAGTTTTTCTGAATACAAAAAATCGTTCAACAAATTAAAAGAAATTTTCACTTAAAATAATGCTGCCGTCTTCATTCTGTCCAATTTTTTTATTTGAAATTGTTATTTGATTTGTAATAAAGAATTTCGAAGAGCTTTCTTCTTTTGTTTTAAAATAAATTGAATGCCAATCATTTATTTACACTTTGAGTGTTGAAGACATGGTTCCAAAATGGAACGGTTGTTGTTTGTATTTTATTTTTGAATACTTTAAAAAATGCGATCCATGATAATAGGCCTCTTATACACGGCACGGTTTCCGTATATACCACGCTGTAGGAGAAACTTGTATGCCGACAACCTTCCATGTGTTCATTACAACACTGACGTGGGTTTTTGGTGGGTATGTGTAACAACCTTAAATATAGTTATTTTTCAACCTATGTATGTAAAAAATGCTAGCGAATTGAATAAAACTAAACTAGTGCAGAGTTTTCCAACAAGTGGGTCTAAAGATGAACATGGACAAGACGAAGAGCATGTCGAACTCTCATGTCGCACCCACTCCAAATCTAGTTGGTTGCTCTGCACTCGAAGTTGTTGACGAGTATATATACTTGGGACAAACAGTCCAACTAGGTAGGTCCAACTTTGAGAAAGAGGTGTCTCGTCGAATCCAGCTCGAATCCAAGATACCACCGTGTCTCAAGACTAAAGTCTTTGACCAGTGTGTGTTGCCAGTGATGACTTACGGAACTGAAACGTGGTCTCTCACAATGGGCCTCATACGAAGGCCCAGAGTCACACAAAGGGCAAAGGAAAGAGCTATGCTCAGAGTTTCTCTGCGTGATCGAATCAGAAATGAGGAGATCCACAGAAGAACCAAAGTCACCGACATAGCTCTGCGAGTCGCTAAACTTAAATGGCAGTGGGCAGGGCACATTGCTCGTAGAACCGATGGCCGATGGGGCAGTAAGGTTCTGGAGTGGCGGCCACGTACTGGAAGACGCAGCGTAGGGAAGCCCCCAACAAGGTGAACCGATGACCTAGTGAAGGTCGCGGCAGCACAAGACCGGTCAGCGTGAAAGTCTTGGGGAGGCCTTTGTCCAGCAGTGGACATCCGTAGGCTGAAGAAGAAGAAGAAGAAACTAGTAAAGATACTGAGATACTATTGTTTTTCGTACACACAGACCCTTCTCATCCCCATACAGGAATACAGTAATCCTATATGTTCTATTGTGTACAATAGTCTCGTTATAGAAAGACAGATTCTCTTAATCCAGTCATTTTCTGTTCAAAAGGAGGTTCCAATCATCTATTTGTTGTTTCAATTTGGTAAAAAAATAAACTTTTTTAAATTTTTGTTCTGAAGTAATAATATATTTACAGTAAGGGTCAAAAGTGATACTCCACTTTGACCCTTACTGTAACTACATAAATAAACATAATTGTTTGTGATAACTAAGAATATTAAATTTTGACCAAATATAGGGCCGCCATAACTCACAGACAGCGATTTAACTAAAGTCGTAACAATGCTATATTGGGGTCCTCTAATGTCTTTACAATAGATACAAACTATGTAAATAATAATAGAAACAAGCTCTTGGACTCATTGCTAACACCGATCCGACTCTACTTTGCACTGTTTAACGAAGTGACTTTAGTATATTATATTATTGTAAACCTTCTGGAATAAATTCAAAAGATAAAGCATTATAATGATAATTTTATTAGATTTATTGCCAGTTTGATTTTAATATAGGACCGTTTTGACATCTGTACTCGGTTATGCAGCTTTTTAGCCATGTTTGCGTGGACGTAAAGACAGTTTTTTTGTCGGTTGGGATATCATCAAATGACCTTTCCCACCCTGGGCATAGCTGAAGAACGTGTCAGACTTTTACTGACTAAAACTCACAGTGATTCTTCAATTGCTTGTATGCCAGACGCCATACCTCTTTCGAAGAACCCGCAAGCCCTCACGCCTCTAGTCGCCGCAGGAGACGCTCCGGTCGGGAAACAACATCGGCGCTGGGATTCACGCGCTCCGTCTTATCCTTCGCCAGCATCACTTCTTCACAGAGGGAGATGACGGCCTACCATGCACTCTCGCTCCAGACCATGGCTTGGACCAGAGTCGGACGCGATAGATCGCCGCCGATCACCGCCACGAGGACACGGCGTTACTCTAGCCAAGCCGGGCAGACCTCCACCGTATGCTCCACCGTGTCCTCCGCCTCAGCCTGGCGTTTCCTCCCGCCTTATATGGAACAGGAACCTCCCGAAACAAACCTGCGTCAGGCGGAAGGCGAGGGCGCCATGGCACCTTTCTAGCCATTGCTCAAAAAGGGGACTTACCGCTGCTATTGTGGCGCGCCCAGCACTGAGTTGCAACAATCGCACTCTCCATGTCGCCTTGAGTTCCCGCCGGAGCTCGATTCGCCACACCGATTTCTCGCGACAGCGGTGGTAATCTACCCTAGTACGGTAAGGGCAAGGCGTGGAAGATTGATTGATCCACAGAAGCAATTTTCATACTTATTTCAGAGTGTGGACGATAAAGCGAAATCATAAACACAACGTAAAAGTTCCCAGTCCTGGAACATATGCCTCCTTTCGGTGAACGGGAGTGCTCATAATCTACCAAGCGGGCCAAATGTCACATGTGTTCAAAGTTTTTGCCTCTAGAACATGCCGGTTCCCTCACGATATTTTCCTTCACCATTTTCAGAGCAACGATGATAAAATCTATACAAATATATGAAGCTGAAGAATTTGTTTGAACGCGCTAATCTTAGGAACTACGGGTCCGATTTGAAAAATTCTTTTTCCGTTTGATTGCCCATTAACCCAGAAAGGCTTTAGACTATATAACATCACGCTGCGACCGATAGGAGCGGAGCATAACTAACTCCACGCGAAAGAAGTCGCTGACGGCCGCTAGTCTTAAATAAATTGTTGATTTAATATAGGTCTATATTGCCCTTTACAGTGTATGATTTAAATGAATATTTTCGAAGATATTAGAGATTAAAAAATTGCGAGCAGGAGCGGCCAGCTGAAGCGGCAGGAGCGGCGGCGGGCCGATATGCTTTTTATACGTTCACAGTATTTCTGTATAACATCACGCTGCGACCGATAGGAGCGGTGCATAACTAACTCCACGCGAACGAAGTCGCTGGCAGCCGCTAGTACTTTATATAAAGTAAAGCACCTGATGTGTTTCGAACCTACGACCTACAACTTATAAATGACGGCCAATACCACTAGCCACCGCTGCACTCCAAAATTAAGAATAATTCTTTCGTAAATGGAGTTTAGCCCTGCAAAATAATGTCATTTATTGCAGATCATAAAAAAGTGTACATAACTCATCATCACCTCAGCGTTTATCCCGGTTGCATCCGTGGCTTTCGCGTTGGAGCCCGGGGTCCGCTTTCCTGCTTAATTTCCTCCATTTCGCGCGATCTTTAGCATCCTGTGGTGTGAGATTGTTGGCATGCATGTCATCTCTTACAACGTCAAGCCAGCACCTCTTTGGTCTACCCCGACTTGATCCGGCCCGGCGGAGGCGCCATGGCAAGACATTTGTGACCCACGTAACATGCCGGTTTTCGTAAGACGTACCAACGTAGGCGACCCTCCTGCAGTTTTTCTGCTATGTCACGGACATGAAGACTGCCACGGATGCGGGAGTTCCTGATGCGGTCCTTCCGCGTAACTCCACACATCCACCGCAGCATATTCATCTCCGTGACACACAGCTCCTGCTTGTGTTGCTCAAGCACAGGCTACGCCTCACTGCCAAACAGGAGAACAGGTCCTAATGATGGTCTTATAGACCTGCCCCTTAAGCTTAACCGACATTTTGGTGTCACAAATGACACCTGACACCTCACGCCATTTTGCCCAAGCTGCGGAAATACGTGCCCTGACGTCGCAATCAATGTCGACGGACGCGTGGAGTACAGACCCCAAGTATTTAAACTGGTCTGTGCACTCGACCATGTCTCCGCCTATGCGCACAGACATGGAGTCTGTCGTGTTGCTAGCCATATACACGGTCTTCGCCACATTGAGTTTCAGACCTCCGTTCTCGAGCGAGAAACTACTCAAAAACTACGTACGAATACTAATAATTACTACGAGGCTGAACACGTGTTAGCAAATCAGCACCTACTGCGTAGTAACTGTAGTAAGTGGACTGCCCTCCCATCTCAAACCATATCTTAATGCACACAGAAAACCGCGTAGGACTGAAAGTCGAAAGTAAACTTTACTTAATGTGTAAAGTCGTTAGAAATAAAACCCAAAGTTCAAGATAACAGGAAACAAGACCGTTTTAATGTTTATTGGACGGAACTTTCTAACAAATTCTCAAGGTGTTCTCACACAGAGGGAATTCGCCTGTAATGTAACAATTCAATATTCCACTGTACCGGCTAGGACTTTGGAAATAATCTGTGCAGGTAGATAATTACTGGGTAGTCTAGGGAGATAATTAAAACCAGCTGGATTGTTTAATACATTCCTAATACATTACTGCTTCGCACCGCGTGGAATTCGATTATATCGCGCTTTTTAGATTCCTCACTTAGTCAGTATTATTTAGCTTATGAGTTTAAATGTCATATTCGTTTGTTTTTTTTTACCTTGTTTTAAAGAACACACAGCGCCATCTATCACTGAACTGGTATGAAGCTAACAATATTTTTGTTTTCCCTCGAGAATATAAACTTTTTTGGAGATAAAAATACCCTATTATTTAATCCGGACTTAGTGATTGCACCACTGCTTACCATCAGGCGGGATTGCGGTCTAGAACTAGTTTATCTATACTAATCGATACTCTATACTTTAATATATAAAGCTGAAGAGTTTGTTTCTTTGTTTGTTTGTTTGAACGCTCTAATCTCAGCAACTATTGCCCCCTAATCGGCGAACACACATTTGTCAAATGGTTGCGACTAGTTGGCATCAGTTGGGATCATTCGGACCGCCCATTGGTCCGTTCGGTCCAAACGATCCCAACTAGTCGCAATCATTTGACAAAAATGTGTTCGCCGATTAGGGGGCTGGTCCGATTTGAAAAATTCTTTTTGCGTTGGATAGTTCATTAATCTAGGAAGGATTTAGGCTATACAACATCACGCTGTACTAATAGGAGCGGAGCATAACTAATTCCACGTGAACGAAGTCGCTGGCGGCCGCTAGTAATTTATAAAAAAATAGTGAACTTAAAATTAGTTCAGTTTGTGAACAAGGAAATGTGAGCCAGTGTAGCTATTTACTTAAAAATAATCTAAACTTAGATCCAACAAAAAATAATGTAATTTTTATCTAATATAACTAAGTAGAACCAATACTAATATCTATATAAAGCTGAGGAGTTTGTTTGTTTGTTTGTATGTTTGAACGCGCTAATCTCAGGAACTACTGGTCTGATTTGAAAATGCGATGGATAGCCCATTAATCCAAGAAGGCTTTAGGCTATATAACATCATGCTGCGATCAATAGGAGCGGAGCATAACTAACTCCACGCGAACGAAGTCGCTGGCTGCGGCTAGTAGGTAATAAAACTGGTTAGTTTCAGTGACTTCGTAGGCGTGAATTTTCCTTTCCCTCGTCCCATCGCTTCGCATTTTTGTTTTCGCTTAGCGTCCTGTTTCACTTGTAAGTCCGCTATTAACAGTTCTAGCATGAAGGTATATAGGCTTATATCGTTCCTCCAGAATTGGGCTATCAAACGAGCTATTAAATCCTTTTTATTAAATACCGATTAGCACATTCAAACAGGCAAACTTTTTATGTTTAGCATACATGTTACACACATATACAAAATTATTTTTCTTTATACGAAACCTGAATGTAGTTTGTTCAGAATAAGCAGCTGAATCGATTCTAATCATTTGTATATAATGTTATATTTAGTCCCAAATAGATTTAGAAAATGTTACAGTCTGGTTACCGAGCGCGCAACACAGCTGATGTTAGACTATAGTACTAGGTGCCTGAGACAGGGCCCCCCTGCGCCGCGCCGCTGCAGTCGCGGGCGGGCGAGCTTTGCGTTGACCATATTTTTGTTGGGACAACCAGATAAAATAACAAGCTCATAACTTTGTGGTTTTTCATGATATCTTTTTGAAATTTTGCACATGGATTCTTTACTTAAAAATATTGGGCATGTGTTTTGGAATTCGCATATACAGTATGTTAAGAAAACCCTGTCCGACCCGTGAAGGTGTTGTTAGGTATCGATAACTGATTCTACTAATGGATACAAAACCGGACTAAACTTAAAAAAAAATCCCCCTAAAAAAATAAATATTATTTCGCAAAAAGTGGTAACTTAATAAATCTGCGTTAATCACCCTTCCGCGGGGCGCGGGCGGCAGGGCACGCGGCACGTGGTCGCATCGCTATTCGCTCATAATAATACCGGTGTTGTCACTTTTTTAAAAATTACCAAATTTCGGGGAAGATGGAAATAATTCGCGGGAAAAAAGATTATTTCAAAATTCATTTGTATTGGTACTATGATGATTACGTAAAATTTTATATTATATTTGGTCATATGTTTGCCTAACCTTTATTATCCTTATGGGTCGGACAGGGTTTTCTTAACATACTGTATAAAAAGTAACGTTATATATAATTAGCAAATAACTACCGCCAACTTTACCCGCGGCCTAGCCGTAACTTCTATTTTAGAAGTTACATGCTCCCAGTGAGGGAGCGCCTTTATAATATTCCTTGTTTATTTTGAGCCGATAATGTAAAGTTAGACTTTGAAGTTTGTTTTGAACAGTTTAATTGTTTAGGCGTAAAGGATATCGTTACTATAAATGAGGGCAGATTAACAATTTAATGGAGTTTGTGAATAAGATTGTTACTGTCTGTTGTCTTTTGATATTAGCGAAAGAGTGGGATTTGAATTAGGAATGAAATATCCTATACGTCGCAAATTTTTTTAAATTTATTTATGCGAAACATTAAACATACATTTAGAGTGAGACCGCAGAGGTCAACGCCCGCGCTCGCCCGCCCTTACGGACCTATGACCATATATTTATTGGGACCACCAAGTAGAATAGCAAACTCATAAATTGGTGGTTTTTTATGATATCTTTTTGAAATTTTGTACATAGATTCATTACTTAAAACGTATTTACCTAATATATACTTTATGGTATACCAAAAACATACATGACTTAAAAAATGCATTCAACCCTACAAAATAAACAATGGGCTGCCTTATCGCTAATGCAATCTCTTCCAGGCAATCTTAGAGGAAAAGACATTATCTAGCATATTACTTTTTTAAATTAACTACGTAAAAGGCAATGTTGTTGAAACGATGCTCCAATGCAGTGTGTGCCTATATAAAGGGTGTATCTGACATCGACGCACAAACGAGTACCATGGATCCCGTACATGATTCTGAACCCCCCAGTGGTGGAATTTATCGTCGGCTTTTTCATGATTTGAATAGAAATATATGTAGTTTTCTTTTCACTTTAGACCATTCATAATTACTATACTTTTATAACCCAATAAGATTTTAAAGTAAAAATTAATTAATTCGCTAATCACACAAAAAAGCGCAATGAAAACAAAACTCGAAAAAAAAAACTATCTTATCAGCTGATTTAATAGAGTTCACATCAGGCATCAACGTCATACATACAAACTTGCACGGCGGCACGCTTGCAACGTTCAAAGGCCGAGCCGACACTTTTTTTAAAACACTTTGAATTCTGTAACCTTTCATTAACGACATAAATGATTATCATAATTTTATTAGTGGGATGCGGTCTAGCCTTTTCGCGAAGTTTGCGTTACGATGTCAGATACATCCTGTATTTAAGAAAAAAAAGTGGCATGGCAAAGATATTAGAGTTGAATTTTATGCTGCAGAAAATTTTATACTACAGAAAAGGGGTGACCATTTTATTAAGGTGACCATTCAGACCATATTTGATAAGGTGCACGTGGTTGTTACAGAATCAATAGGCAGATATAATACTCCCTCTCATTGGAACTCCCCAGCTGCACAACTGTCTGTTCAGTTAGGAAATATTGTTTGCTTACATTGTATATTATAATATATTTTACCACGTCAAAAACCACTTTATGTAGGAGAATATTGCAATACTTAAGTGGCAGTTTGCCGGGCACATTGCCCGTAGGACCGATGCCCGATGGAGCGGACAGGTTCTCGAGTGGCGACCACGCACTAGACGGCGCAGGAAATTCACTTTAATTATTAATTTTCGCTTGAATTATTTTTATTAGACCTTTTTTTATTTTTAATCTACGTTTTGCAACACTACATTTGCATTTTACAGCGGTTTCCCGCGACCTTCACCGGGTCGTCGGTACACCTTGTCGGGGGCCTACCCTGCTGCGTTTTCCGGTGCATGGTCGCCACTCGAGAACCCGCGGCCCCATCGGGCATGGCCGCATGGGTCCTACGGGCAATGTGCCTGGTCCACTGCTACTTAAGTGTTGCAATTCTTCACGCATAGAATAGAAAATATATCCAATATTTTTTTTCTACTTTATTTATAATTTATTTATTTATTAAATTCTGAATATTATATTTACATAGCATTGCAATATAAAGGGTCTATCTGACATCGACGCACAAACGAGTACCATGGATGTATTTTATATATTTTTATACCTTTCGATACCAGCGGTCAACACGCTTGACTGCGACGTGGAGGCCCCGGGTTCGATCCCCGGCCTGGTCATGATGGGAAACGATCTTTTCCTGATTGGCCTAGGTCTTGGATGTTTATCTATATATGTATTTATTATAAAATATAGTATCGTTGAGTTAGTATCCCATAACACAAGTCTCGAACTTACTTTGGGGCTAGCTCAATCTGTGTGATTTGTCCGTATATATTTATTTATTATATTTATGGATCCAGTACATGATTCTGAACCCCCCACTGGTAGAATTTTTCGTCGGCTTTTTCATGATTTCAAAAAAATATATGTAGTTTTTGTCACTTTAAACCGTTAATAATTGCTATACTTTTATAACCCAATAAGATTTTAAAGTAAAAATTAATTAATTCGCTAATTACACTAAAAAGCGCAAAGAAAACAAAACTCGAAAAACTATATTATCAGCTGATTTAATAGAGTTCACATCAGGGAACAACGTCATACCTACAAACCCGCACGGCGGCACGCTTGCAACGTTCTAAGGTCGAGCCGACACATTTTTTAAACACTGTGAATTCTGTAACCGTTCATTAACGACATAAATGACTATCATAATTTTATTTGTGGCGTACAGTAACGTACAGTTAGTAATAATATAAAAACCCAAATATAGCCATGATTTATTCATATATTCACGTTACCAAAAAGGTTTTCAATCTTCTTACATATTCCTGAAATATTTTGTTTCTCGAATCTATGGAATCTCGTTCAAGGTCAAATGGGTCATTTGTGATATCTTTTTTATGACCAAATATTTTGTACTAAATCATTGTTTGTGTCAGTCATTGTATTATGAATGTCAGTAAGTAGTAATGAATTGCAAATATCATGGATTTCCCTTCCCCGGCAATGGCCTTGTAGTGGCATCTACATCGCTGTATGCGTACTACGAACGAGAATGACGTCACACATAATTTTGCATCGCTCATAATACATAACAGCTTAATAATCAGCGTATTGTATTCCCAGTCCTGGTCAACAGGCTTCCTCTCGTTGAGGAACGCTACGCGGGTTCAGTCAGAGTTGGTAGCTGTCATATGTTTTCGAAGTTTTCGCTCTAAGATTTCCTCTCAATGTTTTCCGTTTAACGTTTAAGAGCAGTGGTGATGAAATGATTTACACAAAGTATTGAGACTGATAGGGTTCGATAACGTTATACAACAAATAATATAGTAGTATAGAAAACGTGTCACCCGCTAGGTGAGGAGGAGAACGAGTGAAGTATACACTCTTCTCGTAAACAGAAATAGAGAGAGTGTGACCTTGGAGTTTCTTGCCCGATCTTCCCCATAGAGATATCTATACGTTTTGGACTGGGCAACTAGTTGCAACTCTCTTACTAATTAACTGGCTTATTTTTAATTTTGAAACTTCAAAAGTGCCTGTAAATGGTTTAATTGATTAATATCAATTAAACCATTTACATGTAATTTTAGTTTTGACAAAATCATAATAATAAATAAATACGGATCTAATAGCTAAATAATTTACCTACAGCTGAAAATATTCAATAAATATCTGGTAATTGTCATTAGTCTACTACCAGGTTGTGGAGATCGTCTCTCCTTGTAAAACACTAGTGTTCAATGGCATAAGGTTGGACTGTAAGCTGGAGCAACACGGTGGAGCATAGGGTGAAGGTCTGCCCGGCTTGGGTAGAGCACCGCCGTGTCCTCGTGGAGGCGATCGGCGGCGACCTCTCGCGTCCGATGCTCGTCCAGGCCATGGTCCGGAACGATAGAGCATGTCAGGGCATCACCTCCTTCTGCGAAGCAGTGATACTAGCAAAGGAGAAGTCGGAGCGCGTGAGGGAGTGGAAGCCCCAGCGCCATCACTCCTCTAGCCGCCGCAGGAGACGCCCTGGTCGGGAGACAACAACGAACTCCCGGCCACCATAGGCGCGGACTGGCGGGTGGCGAGCAATGGGCAGCTCAGCGCCCAGTAAAGATCAGACCCTGGTTGACGGCGCGTTGTGTTTCACGCGCGCCTCAAAGAGATGTCTGCATATCGTGACCGGGTCCACAAGAACCGATGCCTCCTGGGCCAGGGTTGCGGGTTATTTAAAAAGAAACCGTGGCCCTGGCACATAGGCAAGTGAAGAAACATGAGTGGGTGTTAGTCCAACCAGAGCGGGGGAGGTCATTTGATGATGTCGCATCCAAAACAAAAAAAAATAAATAAAAAAGGCGTGTGGCACTCGGAGACTGCCGCGGTAAAGCTATTGCATAGCCTTTTTTTATCAACTATAAGTTGCAATTATAATTATTTATTTATTTTATTTATACAGTAATTTTTCCTTTGTTTTTTTTTCTTTGATATCAATTCAAGTTTTCTTTCTGTTTTGTAATTTATTTATTTTTTACCAGCAACGTCATCAAAAGAGTGCGAAAAATGGTGACGATTAAGCGACTAAACTATATTCAATGTTTTCTGTTCGACTTTGATAAATAGATAGAAAGAAGCTAAGCAATAGCTTTAAAATGACGTCATGTTCGTTATCACACCCATGTCAGAATGTCATGAAATATGATGTCGGCCATCTTGGATTTCAAAAATGAAATCATTTTCGTGATCAGCACCCTGACTTTTGGCGGGAAAGTCAAGCTGAGTGTCACGCTCGTTTTTCATTGGACTTTTAAAATTATTTATAGTGTTGTTTACTAAATAAAAGTGCGTGATTTATGTAGTAAAAAGTGCATTTAGTAAATAGTTCATAAAGAACAGTGAAATATCGCTGCATAGTGGCCACATCATGACTTTGTCCCAAACCTCACTCGTAAGACGGGTCACGCGGCCGTCTTTTTCGACATGAATAATTCATAATTACGTGGCATTGGCTAAATGCACAAACCGTGCGAAGCCAAAAAATAAAGAAATAAAGAAAAAACCCATGAAATCTATTATATTATCACTCGAGTCAGTAAGCATGTAAAATGAGAAAACTAACATAGAACGATCCGTGTGAGAACTAAACGATCACTATTACACAACAACACTGATACCTTTGAGAAAGCGGACTTCCTCTACAATAGGGCAATTCCTCCGTAAGGTCTGTCTATGCTATTACTTATAATCTCTGTCATTGTGTGCTGTTTCGGTGCAATCGCAAGACCGGCCGGGCACTGAGGGGCAGGCAAGACAGCTATAGTATCCTTATGACTCCACCAACTGGTATTTCGTTGACTCGGAAACGGCGCACAGGGAGCACCACGAAATATACTCAAAGACTCCGAGGTTCTTTATCAATATACCCCACTGTTTTGTCGTGGTGGCCTAGTGGTTAAAACACCAGCCTCTCAAGTATGAATGTGCGGGTTCGATTCCAGGTCAGGCAAGTACCAATGTAACTTTTCTAAAGTTATATGTACTTTCTAAGTATATCTTGGACACCAATGACTGAAGGCGAAGGAAAACATCTTGAGGAAACCTGGGCTTTATAAGTCTGAAATCGCCAACCCGCATTGAGCAAGCGTGGTGATTACGCTCAATCCTTCTCTGTATGAGAGGAGATCTGTGCCCAGCAGTGGGACGATTGGTTGTTGATGATGAACGGCGTCGGTGTCGAATTATTTGTTATCAATTTAATATTTTCGAGCTGATCTTTAGTAACATAATCACTTCTGATTGCGTTAACATCTGACCGTAGAATTAATAAATCCTTCATCAACTTCTTTACGTACGTTCTACGTAGTCAAAGCAAACTGGTGGCAATTTGTGAAGGTCATATGCCACAAAAACTGGGATTGTTCGGGATCCGTGATTTTAAACACCGTAATCGTATATTTTAGGTCTTTCTGCTTTTGTTCTTACGCCTCGATACATGTTTTTGTCTTGTCTTCGTAGAAACAAACAATAACTTTTTTGCCTCATCAATGTCTTCCTCAGAAAAATCCGACGAGCATATTTTTATTAAACTTTCGTTGTTTCGTTTCAGAGATAACAATATTACAACTCGTACACTTAAATGTACTCGTATTAACATTGTTCACCGACATCTTTCTGTAATATTTTATTTAATAAAAACTTCAACTTCAACTCTTGATCTGGTCCCTGTGGATAGATACCACAATTTTGCCAATAACACGTGTAACAAATTATAGAAATTCTTTAAAAAAATATTTCACAATAATGGCGGATATCGCCAAGAACAGTTGAAAAAACGGCCGCGTGAGCACTTTTTACTCTATAAAATCACGCGCTTTTATTTAGTAAACAACACTATAAATAATTTAAAAGTCCAATGAAAAATTAGCGTGACATTCATCTTAGCTTTTCCGTTAAAAAAAAGCTATTTTATAAAAACACTACTAAATTAATTTGAATAACAGTACTTAATATTTAATTTTTATTTTTTCTTGTTTTGGCACTCCACGTTTTGTGTTAGCCAATGACGTAATATTTAATTATATGAAAAGTTTTTAAGGTAGCCATGACAACGTCGATGACGTCTATGACATATCTCTATAGAAGACCTATTTCAGAGAGAAAATTAATCGCAAGTTTAGCACATCGCGACTATCAGTAACATGGCAAGTGTGTAGAACTGAGTTCGCGCCCTGCAATATGCATGCTCTTTTTGAAAATCTATAAATTGTTTTCAAAAGATGTAGTCGCACGCACACAAACATACCGTGCCGAAGACTGCCGAACTGAAACGACGTTAGACGATGTACGGCCTTCAAGCCACACCTCCGTGCCCGTCGGAGTGGGGAGCGTGAGGTTTTTCGTTACGGAATTTCTGGATTCGGTCCCCGCGCTCAAGGCCCGCGATAGAAGCTATGCAATAGCTTAAAAAAACTGTGTAGATGGAGAAGCCGAGGCAGGTAGTGATTTGAGAGAACTGTGTAAGTTTTTGAAATGAAGTTCTTTAACAGAGCCTCTGGTAGGAGTAATGTAATGCAAATCATTACGTAAACAAAAGCATTGTACTCCCTCCACGCGACTTCTTGTTATATAGAATAGATGAAGAGACAGAAAATGAAAGTTTTCATCGTTTTCGAGGGTGCTGAAGTCGATAATGAGGGTCAAGATAAAATGCTGAGCAAAACCATTACTATTGTCCAGTATCGTTATTGTGGTTTTCGAGGGCATTTAAGTCAATAAGTAAGGTCAAAATCAAAATCTATAATGGCGGTTGCAAAATGTTTTCAATAGAATTGGTGTAATGGTTCATGGTTTTCAAGGGTGCAGAAACCGATAGTGAGTCCAAAGTGAAAATCCAAGAAGACGACCACAAAGATGATAAACTCATCGCCATTGGTGTCGTTTTAGAGGGTACTGAAGACGAATGCGTTTTTTGGAATTTTTGTAGCCGCCATCTTGGATTTTCATATCGGGCTTCGTTTTTGCTGTGGGTCCAACCTCACAATTTTTTGTTATTTTTCACTGTAAGATAAAATATGTCTAAAGGCAGAAGAGATAATAGCTAGAATCTTTACATAATACCCAGTTTTATGGCACATTTACCGGCTATTATTATGTAAAATCCAAGACTTCCGTATCGAACATTTGTTCGTGGCTGGGGTGTTCTAGTTTGGCTAGAGGCCATGACTAAAATTGGTCCGCTAATCTGCTGATGGTATTTAACCTTCCTATACTCGCGCGTTGGTCTGTGAGACCGACGAAACACATTTTCGTAATTATTTTTATGCAGGTAAATCCTAAGAAGTTGAGTTCCTTGCTAGCTGCCGGATTTGTGGCTAACTTCGTTTTAGTGCACGCCGCGCGTTCGGGCGAAACACACGTGTTGTAGCACTCGTCACCAATCGGTCCACGAGACCGACGCGAGTATAGGTGTAACTTTTTGTGTAAGTATTAATATAATTTATTTCGTGCATTTGTATATTTTTTACGGACTTTGATTACTTTATAAAGTATATATAGTAAAATATATGTATGTATGTTGCTCTATATTATATTTTGACCAATTTTATCATTCTTTTTTAGGTTTTAATTCATATCAAAATGGACGATGATCACATCAGATTGTTGCTGGAAGAATTAAGTTCTAGCTCAAGCTATGAAGACGAAAATGACAGTGAGGTGGAAGATAACGTGGAGGTACAAGAAGTGACATACGATACCGAGCAAGACGATGACAATGACGAGATATCTGAGGAAGAACATAATGAACGATCCCATGATTTTTACTTAGGAAAAGATGGACAGACAAGGTGGAATAAATCTCCTGCCTCAAACCCAACTAGGCGACGTGCTAGAAATATAGTTACTCAACTTCCAGGCGCTAGAGGAGAAGCTAGAAATTTGAAGGAACCAGGTGAGCTGTGGCGGCTTTTTTTTTCGGAGGGCACTATCAGCCTGATAGTAAAGTACACTAATGAACAAATTAATCGCATGAAGCATAATTTCACAAGAGAGAGAGACTGCGCCGATACAGACAATATTGAAATTGAAGCTTTTTTAGGGCTTTTACTATTTGCTGGAGTCAGAAGGAACGCTCGTCTAAATGCCAAAGATTTTTTCAGAACTGACGGGTCATCCCCGGAGATATTTCGTTTGACTATGGGATTATCCAGGTTCTTTCTATTGATGCGTTGTCTCAGATTTGACAGTAAAGATACACGAGAAGAGAGAATACAACTGGATAAACTGGCACCTATTAGAGAGTTGTTTGATATAGTTGTGGGAACGTTCAAAAAATATTACAGCGTGTCTCAGTATGTTACAATTGACGAGAAGTTAGAGGCTTTTAGAGGACGTTGTAACTTTCGCCAGTACATTCCATCAAAACCCAACAAATATGGAATCAAAATTTATGCGTTGACAGATGCCAAAATGTTTTATACCCATACCATGGAAGTTTATGTTGGGAAGCAACCAGACGGTCCAAACCAAGTTGATAACTTCGCTTTGGCTTTGGTTTTGCGATTGAGTGAAAATATTCACAATACTGGGCGTAATATCACATGTGATAACTTCTTCACTAGTATTCCATTGATAGATAAGCTTGAGTCTCAACACAAATTGACAGTTATTGGGACAATTCGTAAAAACAAACGAGAATTGCCTTAAAATTTCACGGAAATACGAGGAAGAGCCGAAAAATCTAGTTTATTCGGGCACCGAGGCAATTGCAGTCTTGTATCCTATGTACCAAAAAAAGGCAAAAATGTCCTTCCAGCATGCACGATGATGCCCAGATCAATGAAGATACAGGTAAACCGGAAATTATAATGGACTACAATAGAACCAAAGGTGGAGTAGATAGCGTAGACAAAATGTGTGAGACTTACAACGTCGCACGTGGGACAAATAGATGGCCAATGGTGATATTTTACAGCCTAATGAATGTAGCGGGTATAAATACGTTTATAATATACCTGCAGAATAACCCTAACAAGAAAATTAGCCGTCGAGTCTTCCTTGAAGCCTTAGCATACGATTTGATCAATCCGCAACTTAGACGACGGGCTCTCATTTCATCCTTGCCGAGAAGCATAAGACTCAGGCTCACCGAAATATGCAAATTAGATGGACCCGAGTCTGCAGCAACATCTAACAATAATAAAGTAGGTCGTTGTGGATACTGCTCTTCAAAAAAAAACCGCAAGACACGTTACAACTGTGCCACCTGCAAAAAATAGTTTTGTTTGGAGCATGCTGTAACCGTATGCCCTGATTGCTATGGCGAGGCTCAAAATTAAGTCAAACAGAGATAAATATGTTTATTGATATGTTTGTTTTTATTAATAAGAAGTTTAATTTGTTTTTAAAAAGAAGTTCAGATTTTATTTTAATTTTTTAGTACTTAAGAAAATAATCTCAAATTTTAAGACTGATTTGTGATAAAACTATAAGTCGGTAAAATAATTAATAAAATAACTTTTAGTTATACTGTTTTGTTTCATTACATCCTAAACTCTAAAATAATAGTAATAGTTTATGTGTTTCTTGTTAAAAAAATATGTTGTAGGGGTACAAACTATCGGTCTGTGACACCGTGCGCGAGTATAGGTGTTACAAAAATTGGCGCGAGTATAGGAAGGTTAATGGGTCACACTAGGATTGGCAGAAGCATACGTTATGCAATAAACTGTTTGCTGCTTTCGGGTAGGCAGATAAAAATATAAGGCCGCTAAAAAGTAAAATTACGTCACGAGTACGTTAAAAGCGTTCGTAAAAAATTCATAAGAATTCGATTAAGATATCAGTAGTAAGAATTACTGAACTACTGTCAGTAAGAACTGGCAGCGACGCCCGGTGACGAGTAGCATTTTCTCGGTGGTAGGCCATAACATCGGCCGTCGGCAGAAGTTACCACCCACCAGACAAAGCCTTGCCGCCAAGCGAATTGTCGTGTTCCGGCATGATGTCTGGTGAAGCCGTACGGAGGGCGGCTCTGAGCAGTTGTGTTGCGATGTGTGCCGGGTACGATGCGCCTAATGTTGTTGTGTTGGGGGTTTGGTCATGGAGGATCTTCAGATCAATCTCCCTTTGGCGCAGCATCGTTGGTCGTGTTGTTGGGTTTAACATTGCATCACCTCGCTCAACTGCCGTTTTCCTTCCTATTCGCTCAGTTTTTCTAAGTGAATAGGCTCTTAACAAACTAGCGCGCTTTAGTGGTATATTATGACCCACTGTTTCTCATCTGACATCAGTACAACTGACTGCCGTTATGGCATAGTAAATTTAAAGACGAACAACGACACAAATTATTTAATGTGTTTTGATTTCTCTACAGTCATCCTTAGAATAACAGAGAAGTCTCCCTGCTCTGTGGAAATTGTGCCTATAGTGGCAGAAAGTAAGCAAGCATTTTATTGAAAAACCCTTGCCGATA
This sequence comes from Sesamia inferens, assembly GCA_037179545.1. Taxonomy (NCBI): domain Eukaryota; kingdom Metazoa; phylum Arthropoda; class Insecta; order Lepidoptera; family Noctuidae; genus Sesamia; species Sesamia inferens. The sequence continues at coordinate 11,116,282 of CM073922.1, forward strand.
AAATGCTATATAAGCAATGTGAACTCCCATGTTTGTTTAAATAAGCAGTAAATCTTTTGTTTGCGTACTTCATCGTGTTTACTTTCTCTCTCTTTGAGATTCTTACAATACTCGTTTACATAGTTTTGTTCATTGGCTGGTTTAAAAGACATGTATAGCAGTGGGATTCTTTGAAACTTAGGTGAAATCAGCGCGGAGTGAGTTTTTGACCAACAAATGATACAGATTGACAATATTGGCAGCACCCAGCTCCCTTGTACAGCAGTGCGATTCTGTAAGCCCTCACCTTGAGAACAGGTGGAGCGAGTCTGGAGTGAGTTGTCTACCAACGAATGCAACAGACGGACAATATTGGCACTCCCGCCTGATGGTAAGTAGTGATGCAATCGTTGATGGTACAGTGCGCTAGTTTATTAAGAGCATATTCACTTAAAAAAAAAACTGAGTGAATACGAAGGAGGACGGCAGTTGTGCGAGGTGATGCAATGTTAAACCCAATAACACGACCAACGATGCTGCGCCAGAGGGAGATTGATCTGTAGATCCTCCACGACCACACTCTCGACACAACAACATATGGCGCATCGTACCTGGCCCACTTTGCAACACAACTGCTCAGACCCGTCCTCCGTACGGCTTCACCAGACATCATGCCGGAACAAGACGAATCGCTTGGCGGCAAGACTTTGTCCTTCTTCTTCTTCTTCAGCCTATAGATGTCCACTGCTGGACACAGGCCTACCCCAAGGCTTTCCGCGCTGACCGGTCCTGAGCTGCCCGCATCCATCGGCTTCCAGCGACCTTCACCAGGTCATCGGTCCATCTTGTTGGGGGCCTCCCTACGCTGCGTCTTCCAGTATGTGGCCGCCACTCCAGAACCTTACTGCCCCATCGGCCATCGGTTCTTCGAGCAATGTGCCCTGCCCACTGCCACTTAAGTTTAGCGACTCGCAGAGTTATGTCGGTGACTTTGGTTCTTCTGCGGATCTCCTCACTTTGTCCGGTGGGTGGTAACTTCCGCCGGCAGCTGATGTTATGGCCTACCACCGAGAAAATGCAAAATCGATAGATGTGTTTTAGAAGTTTTGCGCAGCTTTATAGAACTCATTCTTTCAAAATATTCCAATTACAGGAAGTGTCTACTTAGGTAGATACAGAAGCCGACACAAACTCCAACACTTCAAAACAGAACTTCTTATCTTCTTGACTGTACTACCAACTTTTTGGTATTAATAAATGCCTCCGCGACTAAAGAAAGGCCACACTGCTGTTCTTTATTACCGTGACGTCATATCGGGCCGTAAACGTCCACAATCTGAACACGGGCTTTCGGTATGAAAGTTACAATGAAAGTTTATGAGGTCGTGTGAGTCTTATTAATAAAATTACGCTTAAAAGACAACATTGTGAACTTTAAAGCTACGGTTAAGGTTACTTTACGACTCTGAGAAGAGCACTGGCCGCAAATAATGGCTGTCAGTTGTTATAAAGTTATGAAAAGCGGCTAATATTTAAATAATTAAATTCGCCAAAGCTAAAGTGTTAAAAAGATAGAAAGCGTGTCGTACGTTTTGATTTCGTCTTTTTTTGTTTTGGATGGGATCCTCTCCCGCTCTGGGCGAAGCGGAAGGGCGTGTCAGACTTTTACTGACTAAGACCCACCCATGTTCCTTCACTTGCCCATGTACCAGGATCACGGTTTCTTTTTTAACCAATCCGCAGCGCTGGCCCAGGAGGCATCGGTCCTCGTGGACCCCGTCACGATTTGCTGACATCTCTTCGAGGCGCGCGCCGTCGACCTGGGCCTGGTTCTTACCGCCCGCAAGACCGCGCCTACTGTTTGACAACTTTGACACATAGTAACGTAGATACGTAGACCTGATTTGATGGTTCTGGAAACTCTATTTAACACAGAATATGTGAGGTGACTTTTCTCAGTATAGACACATTTCACACACACACGCGTGACATAGTATGGTGAAAGTAAATCTAACGATTTAAATCTTTGGACAGAGAGGTTTAATTAAATGTCAAACACTATAGTAGTGTGACAGATTTTGATGACGGCCGCTACATTATTACGTAACCGATTCCGAAATCAAGGCTTATGCAAACCTACTTAAATCTGAGAGCCAACATCTGGCTTAGAAGTACTGCTAATTTTGAAATCTCTTATAGACACAACTCAATGCACTTAAAATAAACTTTTAAAATATAACTTTGAAAAGAATGGTATTGGAACCTAAGGGTAATTGCGTAATGCACTACCAGTAGCAATAGGTTTCGTTTTGATAGTTCAATAACATTCATTGCGTTATTTACGTTTTTGTGCAGATACATTTTCGAACACATGTAGCAATGGATAAGCAATATGCTTCGAAATGATTCCAGCCAATAATAATAGTGTGATACGCAATAGGGTATTTGACCTAAAAAAAACTAATTGGTCCGTCAGTCAGATTTCCAAAAAATACTAGACACGTATTTTTTCTTTTATCAAAACAATAAAAATTGACAAATATAAAAGACATCAAAGATCAGAAGTGGTGGCTGGTGACGTCACTGGCCGCTAAAAAGTGTAACCTGCAGTGACGTCACACGAGTTTTCAACGCACTATGTCGTCTTAATTTTTTGTTTATATGAAAAAAGAAAAAATACGTGTCTAGCATTTTTTGGAAATCTGACCGACGGACTAATTAGTTTTTTTAGTCAAAAAGAGAAAGCGCCTTGGTAGAAATCAAAAGCGTGTAATCCTATCATTTACAGGGCTTCGTACCCAAAGGGTGTCAACAGAATCATACCATTAAGTTCCGCTCCGTCTCTCCTTCTGTTTAAGTATCAGCGAGTTGTAACTTGAAAACCGTAATAGGTAGACAATTATTTATATTGGCGCTACAAATAATAAAATGCATGTATGCAATTCACGTATCTTCTTCGCCTTCGGTTCGTTCTTGACAGAATGGTCGTGGTTACTATGACTGAATTCGAGATGTTTACTCGTATGTAGCTCGTCGCTCGATCTCTCTCTATCTATTCCTGTTGGACGACAGTCTCGAGCTTTTCTATACAGGTCCCCCCACTGCCGACTTGATTTTATCTGTTCACCTCATCGGTGACCTTCCACGAGGTCAGTTCCTTCCTACTCTGCCCTGAACGACCAAACGTTCTATGGAGTTATTATTGCGTCTTTACATGTGACAGAAAAATCCGTGTTTACGGGACTGTACTAATTATAAAAGACGCTGTTTAATGCCGAGTTCTTGGAATATACTTTTTTTTTATTAATTATACACTAGCGCTTGACCGCAATCCCGCCTGATGGTAAGCAGTGATGCGATCGTTGATGGTAAAGCGCGCTAGTTTATTAAGAGCTCATTCTAGTGGTGCTTTCTCTAAACAAAGGTATTCCGCTGTTTTCTTCGTGGATCATTATCATTACGTTTTTTCCGAAACTTAATTAATAAAAGGAATACGATACTTCAACATCGCGAAAAATAACCCATTTTTACCGTGATGTTCAGATGACTATTAGACAAACGTGATAAGTTTTTGACAAAAAAGGAAATAATAGAAGCATAGGTTTACTTTTCATCTAAATTTTTGTATAAAAATAATTTAGATCTGTCGTATTTTGAAAAAGAAAAACAGCGGCATACAAAAGGTCTTTTATTCAATGTTTTCGTAGGTAAAATCAGCCTGAGCTGCAACTGTCCTTTTCGCGCTTTACCGGTTGGAAGCAGCGCGACGGCAATAGTTTCTTCAAATACCTATTTTCCAAATTTCTCGGCACTAGAGTCCCCTCTTAAGTCTCTTTTGGGGGGTTACTATGACGTGTTAAAATCATCATAGTTCCAGCATTAAACAAAGATGGAGCTATACATGTTGAATAGTGCTATTCCTTTTTTACAACGGTTTAATGATTAGTTTTAATACGTCTTAGTAAGGTCCCAGCTAATTCGACAATGCAGTTCGTGTAACCATATTGCCATACAACCCAGTCTCTTCAAAATAGAAAGAAAGAAAAAACGTTTATTTGCGGTAAACATGACATAAAAGTGTACAAAAACAATTGAGTGATAATAGTTGACATGCATCACATCCACGCAAAACGGCTATCGCTCAGCATTATGCTGCGACCCTATGCAAAACAGAATCCAGCGCTGGTTTTCAGCGACAGCCGGTACCGATGTAAAGACGTCACCCAGTGCAGCAAACAATCACAACTGACAACGAACCGGAACAAAAAACTAAAATAAAAATCGAAATCTACATAGTGAGAGAACAGTTTAAACAAACACAACACAAACAGGAATATAAAAAACAAAAACAGAATATAAAAACGACGAGAATATCAGTCTCAACAATGGTTTACCTTTTACATAGTGGCAACATTAATATTGTTATGTATTCTCATACACATGTAACAAAAACCCTGTTGTTCCTTTCAGGGACATATAATTTTATCTACAAGCACATCATTAATGAAGTCATAATTAGAAAACAGTAATCATTGTCTAGTCCAGGGGTCACAATCAAATACCTATTAAAACCGACAAATTCGATTTTTTTTTACAATATCTGATTTTATAAATTAAATAAATTGGCGGGAACGTTCTACTTATGTCCAGTTTCTTCATGCAGAAATGCAGAGCTAAGAAATCAGTTATAGATTATAAATATTAATAATTAAACATTTATTTCAATTATTTTTGTTGAACAATTTTTATAAATTACTTGCTTTATTACGTCCGTATGCCGATTCTTAAAACGTAGGTTGAAGGAACAACAGGGTTTTTGTTACATATTGTATCTAAAAAGAACGTGATATTAAATGGCAGAGAACTAAACATATAGTATGATAGCATACACCGATTATGATGACCAGCACTTTCCGAGGCAAGGTCAAGGGGGCGCCAGAAAGCTCTTTGCTATATTTTAATGATGTCTTCAGGCCGCCACATTACCATATTCTTTTGATGGATATCGGTAACCTTGGAGGTTCTTATCTTTATCAGAAAATCATACTAATGTGAAGAGGAAAGAGAAAAGTTTTGATTGTAGGAAATAAATCATAAAATAATAATAACTGCGTATTTTTAATCGAACTAGAAACGCATACGTACATACACAAGCAGTTTATACAGTATGTTAAGAAAACCCTGTCCGACCCATAAGGATAATAAAGGTTAGGTAAACACATGACCAAATATATTATAAAATTTTACGTAATCATCATAGTACCAATACAAATGGATTTTGAAATATTTTTTTTTTCCCGCGAATTAATTCCAACTTCCCCGAAATTTGGTAATTTTTAAAAAGTGACAACTCCGGTATTATTATGAGCGAATAGCGATGCGACCGCGTGCCGCGTGTCCTGCCGCCCGCCCCCCGCGGGAGGCAGGCGAAGGGTGGTCAACGCGCATTTATTAAGTTACCTCCTTTTGCGAAATAATATTTTTTTTTTTAGGGGGATTTTTTTTTTAAAGTTTAGCCCGTTTTTGTATGCATTAGTAGAATCAGTTATCGATACCTAACAACACCTTCACGGGTCGGACAGGGTTTTAAAAACGTTCATAGTGTAAAGCAGAACATGAACATTCAAATTTCATACTGAGAGCATAATGTTAGGCATAGATATTATTGATGAGTGAGGTACTCTTACTAAGCGAATAGTAGCGGTGGCCTAGCGCCATCGGCCGCGACTTACAATAGGGAAGTATCCAAGGTATAAAAGTCAAAAAAATAATTAGTGCGTCTTATACAATATGTAAAGAAAACCCTGTCCGATCCGTGAAGATTCAGTGAATATCAGTATTTTATATGTAGCGACTGCCTATCTGACTTCCACAACTGAGTTACTAATACGATACCCTTGGTAGAACCAGCGTGGGTAGGCCCCCGAGAAGGTGGACCGACGACCTGGTGAAGGTCGCGGGAAACCGCTGGATGCAGTAGACACAGGACCGGTCGTCATGGAGATCCTTGGGGGAGGTCTATGTCCAGCGGTGGACGTCTTTCGGCTGAAATGATGATTATGGTAGGTGGGGTTTTTCATTACCTAATTGTTAATTTCAGTATCCTTAACGCCTATTATAAGCACAAAAGGATTTGGTTTAATGGCTCCACAATACATAGTCTGTTAAGCTTGGTTATCGTAAACGCGACAGTGAAATCAATTGCAATAACGCAATGGTAGGACTACAGTTGCGGCCTTGCGGCGAGCAGTGGGCAGCTCGCCGCCCGCAAGACCCAGGCCCAGGCCCGGGTAAGGACCAGGCCCGGGTAAGGACCAGGCCCGGGTAAGGACCAGGCCTGGGTCGGCGGCGCATTGTGAAGACCGATGCCTGCCAGGGCTGCGGGTTGGTTGAAAGAGAAACCGTGGCCCAGGCACACAGGCAAATGAATGAACACGGGTAGGTATTAGTCAGTAAAAGTTGACAACCGCTCCTCCTAGCGGGAACACAAAAGAAGGGTACTGTACCCGTACCCTTCTTTTGTGTTCATGTTTATATTTCGAAATTACTTTGTCCCGGTTTTTTAAAACCTGATCGGAATTTGTTATGAAATCTTCACCGAATGTGCTCCTTTTCCCAACTATTAGCGTTCCGGATACATCTGAATCTGTATTTTCTCAGTAACGGAGTCTGAATGCGTGTCTGGTGTATAATAATATTAGGTTATTGCATGGGATTTTTTTTTTTTAATCATTATTAACTAGCGCTTGACCGCAATCCCGCCTGATGGTAAGCAGTGATGCGATCGTTGATGGTAAAGCACGCTAGTTTATTAAGAGCCTGTTCACTTAAAAAAAACTGAGCAAATAGGAAGGAAGATGCCAGTTGAGCGAGGTGATGCAATGTTAAACCCAACAACACGACCAACGATGCTGCGCCAAAGGGAGATTGATCTGAAGAACCTCCACGACCAAACTCCCAACACAACAACATTTGGCGCATCGTACCCGGCACACATCGCAACACAACTGCTCAGACCCGTCCTCCGCACGGCTTCACCAGACATCATGCCCTAACACGAAAAATCGCTTGGCGGCAAGGCTTTGTCAGGTGGGTGGTAACTTCTACCGGCGGCGGTGAATTTAAATATAATTAGCTTATATTGGTCCCACTCCTGAGACCTGACCTCCTCTCAAGAAGAGGGAATCGGCCGTTCTATCATGCGGGCTCAGTGCGGGTCGATGTCACATGTATTTGTAGTTTTTACTCCGAAACACGCCGATTTTCTTCACCGTTTTGAAAACGATGAAGAAAATCAAAAAAAGAAATGATCCCACTAGGCCACCCCACAAAATTTAAACATAACTAACAAAAGCGATGAGCAGAGGCGTGCCTGAGAACTTCAACTTTTCAAGTACAACTCTGCTCATCCCCTCGAGGGAAACAAGCCGGAATGTTATGTTAACTAAATAAAAATGTCAAAATTGTGACAAAGGCTTTTATAAAACAAATAAATGCAAATACAAAGAGAATATCAAAGATAAAACATTGAAATGTACTCCAAATTCAAAACATCGAAATTTATTCAAATCATTGATCAGGTTTGGAAGCTTTTTTTGGAATTGAAATGGAGTTTTCATTGTACTTAATGAAAATGGACTACATTTTCGGTTTTCTTTATGTGATAAATGTATTTGTGATAATATTATTTTTAAGCTATTGCATAGCTTCTATCGCGGGCCTTGAGCGCGGGGACCGAATCCAGAAATTCCGTAACGAAAAAACCTCACGCTCCCCATCGTCTAACGTCGTTTCAGTTCGGCAGTCTTCGGCACGGTATGTTTGTGTGCGTGCGACTACATCTTTTGAAAACAATTTATAGATTTTCAAAAAGAGCATGCATATTGCAGGGCTCGAACTCAGTTCTAGACACTTGCCATGTTACTGATAGTCGCGATGTGCTAAACTTGCGATTAATTTTCTCTCTGAAATAGGTCTTCTATAGAGATATGTCATAGACGTCATCGACGTTGTCATGGCTACCTTAAAAACTTTTCATATAATTAATTATTAAGTACTTTTATTCAAATTAATTTAGTAGTGTTTTTATAAAATAACTTTTTTTTAACGGAAAAGCTAAGATGAATGTCACGCTAATTTTTCATTGGACTTTTAAATTATTTATAGTGTTGTTTACTAAATAAAAGCGCGTGATTTTATAGAGTAAAAAGTGCTCACGCGGCCGTTTTTTCAATTGTTGCAAGAATTCAAAAGACTGTCTTTAAATAGTGTTCAGACGATTGCTCAAAGTGTATTAGATTTCATTAGTAATAGAAATGGCATTTCAGTAATGACTTTCAACTGCCAAAGTCTAAATAGTCATAAATACGATTTACAAGATTCAGTTACGAGACAAACAAATGTGTTACTTCTTACCAAAGAGATTTAAGATATTGCATGACGCTTGATAATCCAATTGAAATACCTAATTTTAATTGTATTGTTCAGTTCAAACGAGATACTGTTTCAAAAGGTGGGGTAGCTATTTACCAAAATAAAAATGCTATTACTAATATTATGACTCCGAATATTGAAATAAATATTGCACACGTTAGCGATGTTAATGTTAGGCGCTCAGTTGTTGGAGATATTTGTGCGTGCTTATGCAAACTTAGAAATGGCCTACAAATAGTTATGGTAGCAATTTACATTTCTCCGAATCCAAAATTGGACGAGGTAGAGCATTTTATTCATCGCACTTTACTGGAGTACACTGAAGAAGGCTCGAAAATACTTGGTACAAATGGTAATAAATTTCCACTTATCTTGGCTGGCGATTTCAACATTAATTTCGCTGATAAAAAATCAGAGCGGTTGACAACTTTTCTATCAAAACATTGAATTTGAAAATGAATAATGATCCACAAGAGTCCACAACAAAATATGGGACCACCATTGACGCGGTATTTTCTAGGTATTTAGAGGATATTAAGTCGCAAACTTATGTTTCTTATTTCAGTTATCATAAACCTATAGTTTCAATGATAAATATTCCTGAATAACCAACAGCTACTGTAAGGTAATAAAACCCACATGTATTGTAAAATAATAAAAATATTTTAAATAATATTAATTTTTTATTTATTTAATAAAAGAAAAATTTGTTTTCTTATCGGTCACCACGCTCAAAAAGTGTAACTTGAATTAATATCAAAGAAAAAGAAATACTGCATAAATAAAATAAATAAATAATTATAATTGCATAAATTGATACAAAATGCTATGCAATAGCTTTACCGCGGCAGTCCCCGAGTGCCACATGTCTTTTTTTATGATTGTCATTCATAGATTTTTTTGCAGTCGTTACGAACCGCCTGAAGCTCGAGAGTCAGTCAGCCACTTTTGTCAAGGACTATGGTATTACTGAGTAACTGGATTGCTGTTTTTTAAACGTTATAAACTAGTACTTGATTGGTAGCAGATGACCACCTGATGGTAAGCAGTGATGCAGCCATTGATGGAAAGGCACTAGTTTATTAAGAGCCTATTCACTCTAGCCTCGAAGACACTCAAATTGTATTCAAACAGGAAAACCGCTGCAAGTAAATTGTTCCAGTCCTTAAATGTACGCGGTATAAAAGACAAGGCGAAACGTTTCGTCCGCATCGTAGTGGTTTCCACAACGTAATGTGAGAAAGTGTCAAAAACGATGATGGCGGAATTAAATCATGCAATTCCCTCGCACACTCTCCAAAATGCATCCTATAGAACACCGAAAGGCTGGCTACTCTACGCCTAGCTAGGCTAACTGCCCTACGGCTGTGTTCCAGGCTTAAAAAATTGAGGTTAGATATACACAATCACTGGAATAAACTATTCACTTTCATTGAAATTAACGTCCGTCAGTCGTTATGATGCGGATAGTGAAAGTGTTTGAATTTGAGCCTTATGTAAAATAAATAAGTACTTCTTCTTCTTCTTAAGCCTACAGAGGTCCACTGCTGGACAAAGGCCTCACTAAGGCTTTCCTCAATGACCGGTCTTGGGCTGCCCGCATCCATCGGCTTCCCACGACCTTCACCAGGTCATCGGTCCATCTTGTTGGGGGCCTCCCTACACGGCGTCTTCCGGTACGTGGCCGCCACTCCAGAACCTTACTGCCCCATCGGCCATCGGTTCTACGAGCAATGTGCCCTGCCCACTGCCACTAAAGTTTAGCGACTCGAAGAGCTATGTAGGTGACTTTGGTACTGCGGATCTCCTCATTTCTGATCCGATCATGCGGAGAAACTCCAAGCATAGCTCTTTCCATTGCCCTGTGTGTGACTCTGAGCCTTCGTATGAAGCCAAAGAAAGAAAATAAGTAGGGGAAAGAGGGGGAAACCAGACAGGGGGTAAAATCAGATAGTGGCTAATTCATTACTAAAAGTAAGACTGTCTCGTTTTAGTTAGCAATGTAATACGCGCGAACGCTTACTCAGTGCTGTTGCAAATGACGGCGACGGTAGCACGTCAACGCGTGCTTTTATAAACAAAAATTCTAAGTAAAGGTAAGATATCTAACATTTTGGATTTTTAAATGTGTTATCACTATGTTTAGCTATCTGCTATCATATATAGTTGTGTTTTTTATCATTTAATACATATTTAACTTTTTAAAACTGTATTTGTTATTGCTTTGAGTGTAAATATAATTTCTAATAATATTATAATGTCGACATGTCATCTGTGGGGTAGAAGCAGACGGGGTGATTTCGACTATTCGGTTTCACCCGGATTGCTTTAAAATGTATGTATTGCGGGCGATGTTTTATTTATGTATTATAACGTTTCAGACCATCAACACAATTTCATTGAATGGATGCGTTACTTTATCGGCCATGTCAAACCAAGCAATGAAGATCCTGTGCTTCTCGTTTTAGATGGTCACGCTAATCATAATAAGAACTTTAGAAGCTATTGAGTAAGCTTGGCTATAAAACTATTTCAATTAAAATAAAAAAAGCAATGGTAAAGGTATTGCTCAAAAAACTCATAAAGAGAAATATCAGGAAAATTCGAAGTGTTTGGGTTGTGCCAAAATTACAGGCAAATTAAATCCATAGATAAATAGTACTAATGCACTATTTGTCTTAAATGGGCTCACAAAAGCTGCACTAGTTGTTCTGAACATGAATTATTATTTTTTTGTATGCAAAACTGTGAATAATTTAATTATTTGCTTTTATTATTAGTATCCGTATTTACCCCTTGAATAAAAAATGCCTATCCGGTTTGACCCATAGATTTATAATTTTTTATTATAACAAATATATTTTGTATAGGTATACTGTTTGATATCTAAAATTTTTATGCCAAAGTTATACTTAAACATTTATAATATTGATTACCTCAGTAAATAAAAAGTGACTTGTTTATTGCGTCTTTTTCTTAACTATCCGGTGTCCCCACACTTTCCCCTACTTGGCAACGTTTATTTATCTCAGCCATAGAAATTTTATGCTGAACGGGGCCAAGGGCTGACATATTAAAATAAGGTGCTGCCACCATGACTGGTAGAGTACTTAAGCTAATTGCATACTTTTGCCACCCCACGGTAACATATTATAGTTACTATGCGCATAAAACGCAATCATTAAAGGTCAAGATCATTCTTAATGGTGCATCACAAGAGTACCAAATTTTATGAGCCATGTGTATCTGGATTTAGGAATAATAAAACTACGAATAGTAAAGTGAACCACTTTGAGATTCATGGCTTCACTTCCATTTTAATCTGGAGTGAATGGTTGATCATATATCACCCATTCACTCCAGAGACTCCTGTGTGCAGTTTGGTTCACATCTTTTTATTTTATAAATAAATATTGAAATATTCAGATTAAAATCTGTGAATTTATTGTGTACTAGGAATTCAAAAATTATATAATAACCTGTATCTCCAGATCTCCTGGATACATCCCATAACTTTTTATCTTCATTTCCTTGCATACATTTACGAATTGTGTAGATAAGTAGGCATTTTGTATTTATTTGGTGTAGAGCCTGAACAAAAACATAAGGCAATATTTTGGTGTTAAATTGATATCTAATATAATAACTATATTATATGATTATATAAATAATAACAAACAAGAAAACTTAGATGTGTCAGTTTTCTGTCGGGTTTGGGTTTTTTTTTTTTATGTGGGACGGTACCGATCTCCTTTTCTTTGTTAAATTTACTCTGGACAACTAAATATAATAATTACACTCCCGGATTCCACACACCTTAGATCCCTCTCCTCATTCGAGAGCTTTAAATATTTGGGTATGTCGGAAGCGTTAGGCATCAACGATGCTGACATGAAGCAATCGTTGAAGGAGCGCTTCTTTGATCGCCTGAGGAAAGTATTAAATAGTCTTCTTTCAGGCGGAAATAAGGTGCGCGCCTTCAACGGGTGGGTCATGCCGGTTTTGATGTACCTACTCTTTCGGCATACTTAAATGGACTCAGACCGAACTCGACGCCCTGGATGGAAGCTTCCGTACACTGCTGACAGCAAACAGGATGCATCGCCCACGATCATCGGTGATGAGATTGTATATTCTGCGGAAGTGTGGGGGGCGAGGCTTTTTAAAAGCGAAGACCTTCCACAACCAAGAGGTATGCAGTCTCAGAGAACATTTTTTAAAAACCATAGTGGGTACACATCATGATGTGGTCACAGTAGACTAGGGGCTTACCCCGCTGTCCATGGCAAAAGAGAACTGGCACAAGCCTATAATACTTACCACAGATGACCGTAAGATGTTATATAACCTTCAGAACTTCAGGGGCGATTTTATCGGGCTCTTCACGAGCCCGATGTTAACTTTTTAGCTTTCGTATCCTGAATACGATTCCTTTTCCTTTTCGGGAAAACTGAAGGTTTCGTCTGTGCAATTATGGACGAAGTTATCTTAACGAGTAACTACCGGAGATATATTATGAAATAATATAAACTTGTAGATTCTGAGGTACCGCATTATAAGTATGTGCCCGACTCAGTTCTTGAAAATGACCATGTCACGTTATACTGGGATCGCTTTATCATTACTGACTAGGACTATTGTTGTCAATAAGCTTGATATAGTGGTGATAGATCGATTAGCGCGGCTCGCATTGATTGTCGATGTTACCATTCCACATGACGGGAATCTCGTGAAAGCTGAGAACGAGAAACAAATTAAATATCTCGACTTGGCGCACGAGATTGTTGACATGTGGAATGTGAACTCGGCAGTCATTGTACCGATTGTCGTATTGGTCAATGGTTTGATAGTTAAGAGCTTCGACCAACATCTAATGAGTTTCTCGTTAGGCAGTTGGATCAAGGGCCAGATGCAAAAGGCAGTACTCCTCAATACGGCCCGCATCGTGAGGAAGTCCCTGTCCCTGGAGCCCTAACCACCGGTAGCTTGGACCCCGCTACCGCCATCAGTGGAACACAATTTTTTATATTTTGAAATGTTTTTGTATGTTTTTATATAAATATTTAAAACAATATATATGTATACAAAAATAAGTGGAATAATAATAATAATTTATTTGCATCAACTTTTACAGGGGGGTGATCGCGCTAAATAAAACAGTCGAAGTTCAACTCTGATTCGTTTCTAATCCAGTTACAGTTATGGTTTAGTTTCGATCACATTTCGTATCGCGCTAAAAGTTTAACTTCGGTTCAAGTTGAACCATTTCCGAACCATAACCAAATATGAACCTTTAGAGACGTACCGAAAAATTTTAGTAACTATCTGTTACCGACACACAATCGATCATCGATTCTAAGATTTTGGCAACATTATCAATTTTTTTTCAGCGCGAAATCTAAACTTTGACAACGAAAGTACTTAACTTTTCTTGAAAACTTAGTGATTACTTGCTCAGTGTTTTCTTGGGTTTTAAATTCTATAAAATATACATCTGTGTCTATATCTGGACTGGAAATATATATTTGTAATACTCAAGTAAGTTTAAATCCTTGTATTTCCTTGCTAAGAAACAGCTAATATTATGTTTTTTTCATATACGTACTTAATGGACGACGACATATCAAGCTACCTAAAACTGTCAATATTCCTAATCATCCTTGAGCCTTAATGCTTTAGAGATTAAGTTGAAAATTTAATAAAGAAACCTGACAGATAGTAGTAGCTTGATGTGCTCTTCGTCGTATGTAGGTACCTAAATACTTTAAACATAAATGAATTTCCATTTTCTCTCCAGAGGTTCAAAAATGGAAGAGCGACGAAGGTGTACTACCGTGAGACAGTTAGAATTACTAACTGAATTTTTAGAACACCACAAAGATCTTGCTCTTGGACGAGTGAGATCGAAGGAGGCTAGGACAATGGGGTCACGTTTATGGGCAGAGTGTGCCGATATTGTAAACGTTGAGGGCCCTGGTAGAACAGCAAAGGAGTGGTCAAAGGTTTGTTTGAATATCTCTTAATGACACCTAAGTACCCTTTATTATATATACAAATAGTTTGATATCATATTTGCATTGATAAATACTGTTATAGGTTTGGAATGATTTCAAATGTAAAGTCAGGGCGAAGTTAGTGAAGATTAATGCAAGCCGAAGAACTACAGGTGGTGGACCCAGTACCACAATAACATTGACTGCGTTGGAGGAGAGGGTGGCCAACATTCTAGGTAGGGATGTTGGTGTGCGTTCGCGCAGCGGAATGTTGTTGAATTTAAAGATTTTAGATATGCAGATATTTAGTGTATGAGGTCGTATAATTGTGTATGGTAAAAAAAAATTTGTGCACGCAGCCATTGTGGAGAAATTCACAAAATACTGATTCCGCTGGGCGAACGTTGTCCTGGCGGAACTTTTTTTAATCCTTTGACTTTAGAAAAAAGAAATGTGTCCAAAAATTAGTGTGTATTTGTGTGTAATTGTGTATGTATGAATAAAATTTGTGCATGCATAAACTTCGGAGATATTCAAGTTTCCGCTGCGCGAACGTTTGGCCATTAGCTAGTTTTCATATAAAGCGCTTACATAGAGAGCTGTAGATTTTTACATACTTTGTTTTGAATTTGTGTATATTTGTTTAAAAAACAGATTTAGAAAAAATCGTAAGGCTTAAAAGATAAAAATATAAACGTAAAATACGCTTATTTGGTCTTAGTTCTTAAAGTATGCACTTTGGGGTCTAGATTTTCACGTTTATACAAACCTTGTAAGTCTCTGCAATATATTGCCAAGTATCAATGATGTTCCTTTAGTAATTAAAGAGTTATAGGACAATTTACCATGACATAATCACTGTTTACAAAGCAGTCAAATATCACGACATTCTAAAGGAATTGTATGGTAAAATGTATGCCAATAATTAGTGTATTCATTCAACTATTCACATGCAAAATTTCATGTCATTAAATTGAGTAATTAAAGAAATACAATTATAAAACTGACGAAGCATCGAAAACCTACATAACCCGACCAAGTTCGGATAGCTATAAAAAAGCGGCCGTGCAATATATTTAGGTAACATCCCAAAATTTACAGTATAATACCGGTATCGAATTGGTATAGGTGATAACACAATTGTTTCGATATAATATAAAGGTCATTTATTTTTGTACACCTATTTTTTTAATGTATTTGACTATGACAAAGTAGGTACTATTTACGTAGTTATTTTATTTAAGTATGCGCTTGAGACTTGAGATATAATCTAGATATATTAATTTAGGCAAATAAAATTGATACAGCTAATTTCTATTGAAGATTTCACGTATCAGGATTCTTACTATAGACTCCCCAGGGATATTAAATAATTATCACAAGTAAGTACTACTGTTTAGGTAAATATTTATCATATTGTAGCTTATAACACTTTTTAACCAATGCACTAGACGAGCGTTCCCCTTTGCAAATTTACTGGATCAAACAATATAATAACTTAAAAAAAAACAACTTCTTCAATCGATTTTTTAATTGATGGTCTATACTGTTGTACGGGTTGTGACTTAATTCAGTGAGCGTGTTCCCCCGCACCCTACCAAAATATGCAGAATTATTTTGATTGAAGCGGTACGCTTAAGGCTAGTCTTTTGGTTAAATAGTCTAAGGTCCGTATTACAGAACGTTACTTTTGAGTAACTCAAGCTTTATTTACTAGTTTTAAGTAATACTTGAGCATTACTTAAAACTAGTTTTAACCTATCAAAAGGCTTCAAACGAGACTTAAGTAAAGCTGGAGTTTTGAGTGACGTTCTGTAATACGGACCTTACTATTGTAGTTATGAATTGATCAAAAATATTCTAGTGTGAAACAATAGACAACGCGCTGCGCGCAGCGAGCGTTAGGCGGCTTCCCGCTTGAAACAGTACTTCCATCCTTGAAGAAAAGAGAGGGCAATATGTTTTCATTAGCCGCGGCCCGCCGCGTATTAATTTGCTGTTGTATTTGAACCTGATTAATATATCTAGATTATGTCTTAAGTCTCAAGCGCATACTTAAATAAAATAACTACGTAAATAGTACCTACTTTGTCATAGTCAAATACATTTAAAAAAATAGGTGTACAAAAATAAATGACCTTTATATTATATCGAAACAATTGTGTTATCACCTATACCAATTCGATACCGGTATTATACTGTAAATTTTGGGATGTTACCTAAATATATTGCACGGCCGCTTTTTTATAGCTATCCGAACTTGGTCGGGTTATGTAGGTTTTCGATGCTTCGTCAGTTTTATAATTGTATTTCTTTAATTACTCAATTTAATGACATGAAATTTTGCATGTGAATAGTTGAATGAATACACTAATTATTGGCATACATTTTACCATACAATTCCTTTAGAATGTCGTGATATTTGACTGCTTTGTAAACAGTGATTATGTCATGGTAAATTGTCCTATAACTCTTTAATTACTAAAGGAACATCATTGATACTTGGCAATATATTGCAGAGACTTACAAGGTTTGTATAAACGTGAAAATCTAGACCCCAAAGTGCATACTTTAAGAACTAAGACCAAATAAGCGTATTTTACGTTTATATTTTTATCTTTTAAGCCTTACGATTTTTCCTAAATCTGTTTTTTAAACAAATATACACAAATTCAAAACAAAGTATGTAAAAATCTACAGCTCTCTATGTAAGCGCTTTATATGAAAACTAGCTAATGGCCAAACGTTCGCGCAGCGGAAACTTGAATATCTCCGAAGTTTATGCATGCACAAATTTTATTCATACATACACAATTACACACAAATACACACTAATTTTTGGACACATTTCTTTTTTCTAAAGTCAAAGGATTAAAAAAAGTTCCGCCAGGACAACGTTCGCCCAGCGGAATCAGTATTTTGTGAATTTCTCCACAGTGGCTGCGCGCACAAATTTTTTTTTACCATACACAATTATACGACGTCATACACTAAATATCTGCATATCTAAAATCTTTAAATTCAACAACATTCCGCTGCGCGAACGCACACGGGATGTTGGTCCACTGCCTAATGTTACCCAAGACCATTTTGGTACAAATGATGTAAGTAAAATGAACACATTTTTTATACCCTTATTTCCTCTCTTGTAATTACTTTGTGTTTGCAGAATAATATTGTAATTGATGAAATCCAACTAGAGGAAATGCCCGAACAAGAAAGTGCACAATCTCCAATTAGGTTAGTTCCAATGATTTAATATTATTTGGTTGCCTATTTTTACTAATACTATAGATACTTTACCTTTGTCCAACAATGAAGTTGATAAAATACTATAGGTTTTCTTTATTATTATATGCATAATTATGATAATCATTAACCTTTTTTTCTGTTTAAACAGAATTGTAGCTGATGTGTGCTTTCCAATTACAACACCTGTGGCATCTCCTGTACCTTCAGAATCTGGTCATACTCCTACAGTATCTCCAGGTAAGTCTTATCATGAATATAATATAATGCCAACACCTTAGGTAGTCTTATTAATCCTTCATAAATACCACAGCAGACTACTAAAATCAGAGCCTACCTATATCCTTTTTATTCTTATCTATTTTATACTTAGTGTGCAATCAGGATGAAAAGCAGCTTTTTCTTTTTACCTAATTCTATCAAAATCGGTTCTGTGGCTTTGATGTGAAAGCTGGACAGACAGAATCACTATCACATTTATAAAATTAGTAAGAATATAATATTACTATATACAAGTAAACCTTCCTCTTAGTTCACTCTGTATATTATAATAATGGATGTTAAGATCTAAGCTTAGGGACAGTCAGCAGGAAGCAAGTTTGTTTTATATAGTGATATAAGTTGGATATGCCACTGACAATTGGTACTAAAAGTTTATGTTCATTCATTTTATATCAACAGTATCCAGAGTTACGACCGTTAGGGAGAGACGAAGAGCTGAGCGAGCATTACGTCAGCCCATAGCTCGTGTAAATGCACCTCACAGTAAGCATCATTTCCAGTTCAATTTATTAATTATTTAAAAAAAAAATATAAATAAGGTACAGAAATTATAAAATTTCTATACCTTATTTATATTTTTTTTTATAGCAGCCAGAACATCCTTAGAGGAGTCTAGAAGAATGGTTCTGGAGATAGAAAAACTGAGAGCACAGGCTGGCTTAAATATATCAGAGGCTATCCTTACATTTTCCGATTCCTTCAGGCTTATTGCTCAAAGCATAGACCATTTCACGGATAAGGTAAAAATTTTATTTTATATTTAACAGCCTTATACAATTTTAATAATATTTCATTATCTATTTGTTTTTGTTTCAGTTTTGTCAACAATAAGCAAGAAGTTGATGTTTAATTCAAATTAATTATTAATATTTTGAGTAAAAATAAAAAATATATTCCATTCATTTTATCTTTAATTTAATGTTGACCTATTTGACCACAAACACTGTATCAGTGCTGCACGTCGAGCTCTGCCTAGCTCCAGATTGGAAATTGCACTAAGCTGGGTTCGATTTGCACTACCACTGGCCCCCTCAGTAAGCAAGCGCTCACGTCTGGCCTCTTCAACACTAAGTGGTGTGTATGGTACATGCTCTTTGTGAGCTATATTATGGAGCACACTACAAGCATTCGCTATCTTAGCTGCTACTATAGGTGAGTAATGCAGCTTTCGATCAACCAGCAAACACCTGCAGAAAAGAATCACTTTAATCAAGAAAATTCTAGAATTTATCTAACATATTTACATATATATAAATTTTATTTACCTAAAACGAGCTTTCAAAAGTCCTATGCATCGCTCAACTACATTTCTTGCTGTTAAATGTAGTTCCTGATAGTAAGCTTCAGGACTGTTAGGCTCAGGGTTTGAGATGGGTGTCATCATTGTGGGCCTTAAGGCATAATCAGAATCACCTGTAAAAAGATAAATAATTCATCAACTTTTTTTTTTCATCCCACTGCTGGGCACAGGTCTCCTCTCATACAGAGAAAGATTGAGCATAATCACCACGCTTGCTCAATGCGGGTTGGCGATTTCAGACTTTAAGTCCAGGTTTCCTCAAGATGTTTTCCTTCACCTTCAGTGATTGGTGTCCAAGATATACTTAGAAAGTACATATAACTCTTAAAGTTACATTGGTACTTGCCTGACCTGGAATCTAACCCGCACGCTCGTACTTGAGAGGCTGGTGTTTTAACCACTAGGCCACCACGACATTAAACATAAATAACTATTTGGCCGCTATTGGTAAAATTAGCTCTCTAGCTAATCGAAAATAATCTCTCTGAGAAACAAAGTGAGGTCATAACAGCTTTTCAAGGTCAGTTAAAATATTTAAATTTTTATATGCATACCTAAAAGATACAAATCTTCTCCATCATGAGTATGCAGTCGCTCTATATAACTCTTGAGGGGATGGTTTGCCCACACAACACTATCATGAGTTGACCCAGGGTAGCTGGCATCCATACACATAATGTTCATTTTTGAATCACATAACTGCAAAGTAATGGTGTGACACTAAATAATTAACATTTAAAAGTGAACCTAAAGTGCAAGCTCAACATATCTTGAATATCATAAACATCTATTTCAAGGCGTGCCTCTCTTCAATAGGTTGTACCTTTAAAATATTACTTACTATTAAAACATTAAGAGAGTGGTAGCCTTTCCTATTAAAAAATCTCTCCTCGTTTTCCACAGGACGTACGATTGCTACCTGTGTCCCATCAATGCAACCAAGCATTCCAGGCATTTTAAATTAATAAACTCAACTAATAAAAGTAATATTGTAAAAACAGTAAATACATTTTTAACTGTGTCTTAAAGACATACTATAGAGATAAACTTATAATCAAACTTAGAAAATTTGTATTCTGATAAGAACTTAAACCAATTGTTAAAATAGGATGTGTTATACATATAACACAGAAAACAGGTCAATTAATTTCTTATCTTATGTTATAGACCTTTATGTAATTTCTTATAACATAGAAACTTACTCTCTTTTCAATTGTTCTCGCTCCGTTCTATTGAAGGGAAATGCAATATATTTTTTTAATATTGCTTGTTTGTTTAAAGCATTCGTGACTTGCCGTATTGCTTTAGACACGCTGGCCTGAGAAATGCTAAGCTTCCGGCTGTCTCCTACTATCGTTTGGTAGGACCCAGTGGCATAGAATGCTAAGGCTACCAACACCTACAAAAAAGTAAAAAATATCCATTAAAATATATTAGTGTTAGCAGTAAAAAGACTTTCTGAGCGATATTTTGGAAAAAAAAAACAAGAAATGAAAACATTGAAAAGGTTATGTTTGTCACACAATGTAAACAATTTTTATCTTACCTTAGTTTCCGTAGTCAAACTATCAGAACGTAGTACTGGCGGCATAAAAGGAGTTAGTTCCTCAATTAAACTTATTGCAGACTGTTTAGACAACCTATAACGCTTTATAAATTGCCTATCAGTCAGTGAAAACGCTGTTTGCTTACGGTTGCGGAGATTTTCCCTTTTGGTTAGGGTTCTTTCCCTAGAAAGATCATTTTCATGGGATATCTCTAACAAATCAATGTATGAGTGATACATTTCGTCAGATAAAATAATTAAAACTAAATAAATCCAATCGTTTATACAAAAGGTTGACAAATGGCTCAGAAAAAGTTAGCTTTGTTTCAACTTTTTCATTTGACAGCGGTTACGTTCCAATTGCAATCCAGTTATGGTTAAACCATCTGTCAAAAGGTTAGCGCGATACGAAACATACAAAAAGTTATGGTTTGGTTGCGATCCAATTCTGTTTTGGTTGAAATATTTTAGCGCGATTGCCCCCCTGTACATTTAAACATGTAGTAGATACAGTTAAAAGGATGTAAACAATAGTGTGGCGCCACTGTTATATGTTTTGTAAAATTGTCATATATGTCGATATACATATGCAATTATGTTAAAATATAAATATCCGATAATATTTACAAACTTAGCAAACTAAATAAACTACAAATAAAAAACTATAACCTATCCTTATTAAAACTATTAACAAATGAAAATACAGCGTCGATATGCTTCGGCATCGCTGTCGACTGGTAATGTACCCATACACTTTTAATTTTTCTGCTATATAATGACAACGTGACAATAATCATTATACTCAGGAATTGCCAGCGGCCAGTTATCATAAATTATAACAACAAAAAAAAGTACAGTACAGTGGTACTGTAACGGTGGTAGGCCATAGCATCGGCTGCCGGCAGAAGTTACCACTTATCAGACAAGGTCTTGCCGCCAAGCGATTCGTCGTGTTCCGGCATGATGTCTGGTGAAGCCGAAGGTGAAGTATGAGCAGTTGTGTTGTGTGGGTAAGATGCGCCAAATGTTGTTGTGTCGGGAGTTTGGTCGTGGAGAGTCTCCAGATCAATATCCCACTAGCGCAGCATCGTTGGTCGTGTTGGCCTTGGGTTTAACATAGCATCACCTCGCTCAACTGCCGTCATCCTTCCTATTACTAAGTTTATTAAGTGAATAGGCTTAATAAACTAGTGCGCTTTACCAACAACGATTGCATCACTGCTTACCATCAGGCGGGATTGCAGTCAAGCACTAGTCTATAATTATTAAAAAAAAAAGTGTAATTTTAAAACTACCGCGTGCGTCTGTCGCCGATATTGGGTTCTTTTCCTTCATTTCGCCCACACTTTTCACGTTATTCATTTTAGTTTCATTGTTGTCTTGTTATGATTTGTTATTTGGCAAATGATTCCAGGGCTACAGTTATTTAGGTATACTCCAAGATGCTATTTTAGAAAATTATAAATAAAATAGCTGAGCTCTGCTGTTTTACCGGCATTAATGTCGATCCCAAGGGAATATTAGAATGAAATTGCTTTAATATCTTATTTTTAGTTATAAACCATCTGTGTGCTAAGTTTCATCCAAATTAGTTAACTAGTTTTTGTGTAGAGAAGTAACAAACATACAAACACATGAACAAATTCACTTACCTACGCACGTTCTCCTTCATAATATTAGTTTAATAATAATATTAAATTATGTCTTAGATTAACGTCGCCATTAAAGTGTCTTCTATATTATAAATAACGTCTAATGAACTTGTAGCGGTATTTTCAAAACACCACATGCGAACAACGCGTCATACTGACGTCACACGAATTCTACATCTCGCAAGCAGTTTACCGTGCAACTTCACAATCCTTACTATATTATTATAAATGGGAAAGTGAGTCAGTTTCTTTGTTTGTTTGTTCCGCTTTCACGTACCTACTGAACCGATTGCTTATGATTATTTTTGACAATAGTATATAAACAATACTAGTATAAATGAGAAAAAGGCGTTAGTCGCTTGCCATAATTTTTGTATATTAAGCGCCTCACGCTTTTTTCTCATAAATTAAATTTTAAAATTATTTTTGACTTTTTGGTTTGATATTCTTTAAAAGCATGTTTTTTTTTTATTTTTTTAAACTATATTTATTTTTAACCTATTAGTCGATATTTGCTTGCAAAAAAGCAAGTGCTAAAATTTGTAATGATACGTTACCCAAGTACGAGTAACTAAATCTAAACTAAAAATACTTTGCCTGCACAAATTAATGTTTGGTAAGGTTGAAAAAAATTTTGAGTTAGAGACGGAAAAACAAACAAGCAAACACACAAGTGAAGCTAATAAAAAGCATGTAAAAAAGACAGTGACTTATGTGTCGG
Source organism: Sesamia inferens (assembly GCA_037179545.1). Classification (NCBI taxonomy): domain Eukaryota; kingdom Metazoa; phylum Arthropoda; class Insecta; order Lepidoptera; family Noctuidae; genus Sesamia; species Sesamia inferens. The sequence continues at coordinate 11,139,437 of CM073922.1, forward strand.
ACTGTTGACACAGGGCTCAGTAAAAATGTATGACATACATAAGGTAGGTATATGAATAGTTCGTAAATAAGTAGAAAGATATGATATGAGTAGTTAGTAAATGATCATAATTTTTGTTTTTGTGAATTCTTTTAACTTTACACATTAGGTATTATTATATACTTGTGCGGACATCAATACCATCTTTGTTTTACAGAAAAGGGCTGTTCGAGCCATTTACAACCTTCGTCCTAGAGATTCTCTTAGAGAAAAATTCAGAGAGGTGAACACTCTGACTGTAGCTTCACAATATATATTTAAAAATCTTATGTATGTACATAAAAATATATCTAATTTTAAGAAAATAAGCGATATTCATAATATAAATACCAGGAACAAACACAATCTTGCTGTACATCACACTCGTCTCCACAGAGTAGGCAACTCGTTCATGGGTCAATGTTCAACAAGCTTCCCATGGACATTCGAAACTTACCCATTAAACGATATAAAATCTATATAAAGGCCAAACTTTGCAAAAAGGGGTATTATAAAATCTCAGATTATTTAGAGGACAGAGAGGCTTGGGACTGTGCTGCTCGCTCTGTTAAGCATTGTTATTAAGCAATATGCGTAATTATAGCGTAAATTATTGTAAACATTTTCATTTTTAATGTCTGGACTTTAAAAAAGACGATGATCCCTGAGTTTGTTTCGGCTATTTCTTCTCAGAGGTAGTCTGTTAGGAAATGCCCCGGCTTCAACTAGTTTAAAAAAAAAAGAAAAAAAACATATGACGTGCAAAAGTGATCGGTGATCCTGCTTGCTTAATAAACGATTTCATTTCTTTATTTTTCCACACACTGCCTACATTTTCGTATTTATTGTCCTGTTGTAGGTACGCTGGAAGAGATATCTTATGAAATAAGCATCTCCTCTGTACCTTTATCTGTTCTGTTTGTTTATAAATATGTGTAAATAAATGGATAAATAAATAAATACTGTTGAAGCCGTGGTTAAGCCATTGACTGCTGCGCTGCGTGTAACGGGTTCGATCCCCGCACGGAGCAAATATTTGTATGACCTACAAGTATTTGTTCCGAATCTGGCTATTTATGAACGCACCCACCATATAGGAAATATTCCTAGAGTGGGGCAAACTTAAAAAAAAAAGACTGCAAATTGACGGTTTTAAAATTTTTTCCTTTACTTGTGGTACATGATATTGCTTCTTGCTTTATTAGTGTAGAAAACCAACAAATCATCGAATAAGTACCTCTATTAAAACTCCACGATCTTAACTGCCGTCCCTAACTCCTTATGAATACGACCTAGTTTATTTCTTAAGTTAACCTAAAGCCCTGAACACACGACCTCTAACATCTCAGGTCTACCTCGTAACCTGAGTCGATACGCTCTATTAAAAAACAACACGCCTAGGACCGGTTTACATGTGCGCAGAAATGCATGCTCTAATGCGTCCTTATTGTGCCTGAATGCATTCTTCGCGGTGGCATTTCAATGTAAATTGCTGTACTAATATCTCAAGTATACACTTGGATTTTTTATGAATAAATTATCTTTATAGACGTCAAAGTGAATTTTGCCTGTTTGGTCAGCTTTAACGCAAAAACTACTAAACGGATTTGGATAAGATTTGACATAGAGATAATTTATTACCAGGATTAACATAAATATATTATGATACTTTGAGACCGATATTTTTACGGTATCTAATTATTCATTTAGATTTCATGGCTCAGTACTGATCTCATCATTGTAATATATTTCTTTACTTATACAATATGTAAAGAAAATCCTGTCCGATCCGTGAAGGTATTGTTAGGTATCGTTTACTGATTTTAATAATACCTATATAGCTGGGCTAAACTTTAAAAAAAATCCCCCTAAAGAAATTAATATTATTTAAAAAAAACGAGGTAACTTAATGCATGTGCGGTAGGTAACTCGTTAGGCATAGATGCGCGGGTGAAGGGGGCAGGGTACACGTGGTCACATCACTATTCGCTCCATCACAAATGGTGTTGTCACTTTTTTAAAAATGACCAAATTTTAGGGAAGTTGAAATTAATTCGCGGAAAAAAAAGATTATTTCAAAATTCATTAGCATTTTCACTGTGATGATTACGTAAAATTTCATATGTTATTTGGTCATGTGTATACCTAACATTTATTATCCTCTTGGGTCGGACGGGGTTTTCTTTACATATTGTATAGCAAGTTTTAATGAATAAATAAATAATGACAACGCCTGTTAAGATGCCCAAGATTCTGACAGTCAATTTTACCAAAGGTCTATCGTATGACGTGACGTGATAATCTGATGATCAATTCTCGTAATTAAATGGGAGTGTGTGGATATGTAAGTGTGTGGGAGGGTGAGTGTGTGAGTGTAGGGTGAGTGATGAAAAATCGGTGCTTAGTGTGTGTGGGTGTGGTAACATCTAGATAAATAGTAAGACAATGCTGTGACTATTTTGAAATAGTAGATTTTCGGTAGTATGGTAGTCAAGAGTCTTTAGCCACCCATTAAACTTTTTCTTATAGAGGTGTTTCGTTAGTGGAAAGATGTTGTGAATTTTGTTCAGTTTCTTAGAAAGGTAGTCTTCAAGGAAACAAAAGAATCGTTCAGAGAAACAAGTTAAAAGTCTATCATCGGATCGGTCAACAGAGTCGTAGCGCCTCTTACCGATCATAGGTTAGGGACTATAATAAAGAAGTGTGTGTTGTTGACACAACACCATTCATTGTACAGACCACTCTGACGAGTGGTCTGTACAATGAATGGTTGACGAACCGAAAGAACACCACATTTTCGGTACAAGTCGGTTGTGAAATAGCTGTAGGGTCGAAAAAATGTCAAAACCTTGTCATAATGTAAGGAAATTGGAGGTATTTTTTACCGACTTATATGGAGTTTAGACTGTAAGCGTTCTTGGAAATACAAAAATTGCCTAAGACAAATATTTCTTAGCTTATCTCAGGAGCAAAAGGGCAATTTGGTTATTTCATATCTTTGTACTCAGATTATACTTTTGTTTTGTCCCGGCTGGTAGATTTTTCTGCATGCATTAATCTCCGGATGAACTTGGGTAAAACCCAGGATATGTTAGTCATCCTATGAAGAACATATATAAGTGAATAAGAGTAGCCCTATGTCAGGCACTAGTCTTCTACAGACTGTTGATGATCATGATGATGTCCCTATGTATTCTATTTTGTGTATAATTAACTAGCGGCCGCCAGCGACTTCGTTCGCGTGGAGTTAGTTATGCTCCGCTCCTATTGGCCGCAGTGTGATGTTATAGCCTAAAGCCTTCCTGGATTAATGGGCTATCCAACGCAAAACGAAATTTTCAAATCGGACCGTTAGTTCCTGAGATTAGCGCGTTCAAACAAACAAACTCTTCAGCTTTATATATATTTGTATAGATAAAATAAATAAATAAGCGATGGCTTCAAGTACATCATTCATCATCATTATCAATCTTTTTATCGTCCCACTGCTGGGCACAGGTCTCTTCTCATACAGAAAAGGTGCTTCAAGTAGGTACAATAAACGAATTTTAAGCCTTATTTTTCATATGTGTTTTTCCGGGGAATAATTTAAAAGTTTAGTAGTAAATTTTAATCAATTTTATATTAAACCTGTGTGGTTCGAGCTTCTAACCTTCAAAGGTAAGATCTGTATTGCCTTCAAAATACTCATCTTCCAACAATTTTCCTCTTCAACAAAATTCCCGCCATAAAATATATAGCTGCACGTAGCCGAGGATCTGTCAAGTTGTCATCAGCTTTTTACTGCACCAGGGTCACCCGAATCCCCTTGTCACTTGTCTGACATTTTTCCAAAAATATTTCATAACTACTCCAACCACTGGCGTTGCGTAATTCAATCTCTTTTGAAGACTGTTTTAGGTGGGCTAATATAAGAAACTTAATTTTATTTCGAGTGATAGAAAATCGAATAATCGGAATGGATTATTCAATTTCGATGTTGAAGTACAGGTTTGGGAAATCTCCAATGTATTCGATAATACTGTTACTGTCCAAAGTAGTTTTAACGATCACGTCAATTCGATTAATTCGGATTGCTACTGACCATTATGTCAGTAGCAATTCAGAGTTTGGGTTTATACCCAATTGATAACAATATGATTACTTCATATTAATTATATACCTATTATATGTGTAAGGGCTATGATCGGAGTTTCTCTGCGTGATCGAATCAGAAATGAGGGGATCCGCAGAAGAACTAAAGTCACTGACATAGCTCTGCGAGTCGCTAAACTTAAGTGGCAGTGGCCAGGGCACATCGCTCGTAGAAGCGATGGCCGATAGGGCAGTAAGATTCTGGAGTGGCGGCCACGTACTAGAAGACGCAGCGTAGGGAGGCCCCCAACAAGGTGGACCGATGATGAAGGTCGCGGGAAGCCAATAGATGCAGGCAGCACAAGACCGGTCAATGTGGAAAGTCTTGGGGAAGGCCTTTGTCCAGCAGTGGACATCCATGGGCTGAAGAAGAAGAAAAATATATTTGCGTAAATTAATTCATCACCACTGCTCTCAATGCGGTGAAGGAAAACATCGTGAGGAAACTGGCATGTCCAGGAGCCAAAAAAATATTTGCGACATGCGACATGTAACAACCAGCACTGGGTCAGCATGGTAGATTACGGCCCACTCTCTCTCACAGAGAGGAAGCTTGAGTCCCAACAGTGGGAACATGATAGCCTGATTATGAAGATATTTACGGCACTATAGCATTGTAAACGTGTCTCAAGACAAAAGTCTTCGACCAGTGTGTGTTGCCAGTGATGACTTATGGAATTGAGACGTGGTCGCTAACAATGGGCCTTATAAGAAGGCTCAAAGTCGCTCAAAGGGTAATGGAGAGGGCTATGCTTGGGGTTTCACTGCGCGATCGAATCAGGAATGAGGAGATCCGCAGAAGAACGAGAGTAACTGACATAGCCCGAAGAATTGCAACATTGAAGTGGCAATGGGCTGGACACATTGCCCGTAGGACCGATGCCCGATGGGGGGACCACGCACCGGAAGACGTAACGTGGGTAGGCCCGCGACAAGGTGGACCGACGACCTGGTGAAGGTCGCGGGAAACCGCTGGATGTGGGAGGCGCAGGACCGGTCGTCGTGGAGAACCTTGGGGGAGGCCTATGTCCAGCAGTGGACGTCTTTCGGCTGAAATGATGATGATGATGATGACTATAACATTACTTGCAAAATGTGGGTGTACTATTAAGAGTACCACTGAGTAACTCTTTCAGACTACCGGGCCTGATGTTATATACTAGTTGTGATGACTATGTACTAATTTAATGAGCAAAATCTTAGCATCAAAAGGAATTTAATAAAAGAGCAATAGGGATGTATCCAAGGTATGAAAATCAAAAAAATAATTAGTCCGTCTTATAGATAATAAAAAAATTAAGACCCGTATTTTTTATTTTGTCCTAATTACCAAAAACTACCGAGATATAGCATATTAAAGTTACAGAGAGGGGGCTAATTACGTCACGCTGTGCAATATTTTGTACCACGGCGTGACGTCATGCGAAATTTCAAATCAATATATCTTCCTAAGTATTTGAATGAAAGAAAAAATAAAAAATACGTGTTCAATATTTTTTATAAATCTATATGATGGACATTAAATTATTTTTTAGGATACAAGCCAATTATTTTCGAAATAACTAAATGTGATTCCACAACGCAAACACACAAAGAGGATTGTGCAAACACAAAAACTTAATTGTAAAAACTGCGAGACTACACTAAAAATCGGAACCAATAAAATGGACATAAAAGCCGTATAAAGTAAAAGGAAAAAAAAAAACACATCGTGAAACCAATTCCATTCACTAAAGCCAACTTATCTGCACTACATGCTTGCATTTCTCTACAAAATTAAAGTGGTTGGGAGTTCCAAGGCAATGTTTATTTGGTAAGTTGAACAGGAAACTGAGGGATTGCTTGTTTTGCTACCCTGGACTAACCAAATTCCTTCTTTTACAAACATTTGGAGAGCCCATAGTTCTGTGGTTTTAGATATCTTTCTGTTTTATTAGCGGAAAGCCTGATTTTCTTGAATAGACATTAGCCTAAATCTGGCGTATTTTAGGTTGAGGCTACAAAAAAATAATATTAAAAACATTAAAAAGTTAATGTATGTGAATGTATGTAATTTAAATGGAAATATATTGCGTATCTGAGTATTTTGCTATATAAAAATAACCTTTTAAGGCTCACAAACAGTATGCTTATACCTCATAATATTTTTTTTTTATAAATTATAAACTAGCGCTTGACCCCAATCCCGCCTGATGGTATGCAGTGATGCGATCGTTGATGGTAAAGCGCGCTAGTTTAACATTAGAAGCTGCCCTGGTGTGAAGTACCGCCGGACCTTTGCGATGACGCCAAGTTTTCTGGCAGTCAACTTGGCCTTGGACTCAATGAACCGCCCAAAGTTCAAGTTTGAGGAAATCTCAACTCCCAAAAGCTGAATGCGGTCGGTATACTACAAAGGATACATTTCGAAAAGTAGGAGCCAAGGTGAACGGGCTCCTTTTGGCGCTGAAAAGACACGCCTGTGTTTTGGCGTCATTGAATGCTACAAGATTGGCTTTGCCCCTTTTGGAGACTGCCTGTAGTGCAGCACTCGTACGCTCTACCATAGCCTCTCTTTCGGACCGGACTGATTCCTTACTAGCCCGAGCTTCCGGCAGCAGGAACAGAGTTCCAGCGAGAAAAGATCCCCAAGGAACACCGGCTTTGGTCGATATGGGCTCCGATGAGCATCCGTCGACAACAACTCGGAGGGACCGTTCAGTCAGGAAGTCATTTACCCCAGCCAGTCAGGCCAGCGGAAATGCCGTACGCTGGAAGCTTACTCAAAAGGCCAGCGTGCCATACCCGGTAATATACAACATTATTAAAAACAATTTCTGATAAATTATTCACATTATTTTTTCCCATAATTTTACACTCACTAGAAAGGTTCTCTGCATGAGAGAACCTTTCCAGTGAGCGTCTGATTCACAAAAAAATAACAGGTAAATTAATCATCTTCTATGAAGGAATGTGAACTAAGATGATTTGGAGAGTAAGCTGAATGGAATGGAACGTGATAGATACACATCAATCACGTGGTTCACATGAAAGAGTGCTCGAATTACTAAGAGAGACGACGTATGCACGAGGTAACAGACACATGCTGTAAAAGAGCCGGAAAAAAAAAATATAAAAAAACGAAGAAATTAATATTGTGGAATTTTATTCTTACAAAATCTATCCTCGACACTAACGAAGCTACTTTTATTAGCGAAAACTAATTGCTAACTAATCAACTAAAAACTGATATCTGTAAAACTAGACAGAAACTATATGCTGAACTGAAATGCTCGTAATCTTAAGAAATTTCTCAGTATGATTTCAGACTAAATCTATCAAAAACCTCTCTAATTTCTCTAAAGTTTTGACAAGTTCTTGACATTGATTGTAGTTGGGATGACGACTAGATTTTAATGTTTTCATTAGATATAAAACGTATTTATTGTAACTCGTATGTACTGGAAGATCATAAGAATAAACTAAACAAAAGTATAAATCAAATAATAAACTAGTTCTTGGCCGCGATCCTGCCTGATGGTAAGCAGTGACGCAGCCGTTGATGGTAAAGCACACTAGTTCATTAAGAACCCATTCTTTCAAGCCTTGATGAAACTTAAATTGTAATCATCACCTTAATTGCGAAACGCTATTACTATCAGTTGGAATAATTTTGAAGCTTATTGCTGCTCCATTGCTCCCTATGTTCGAAAATGTGTCTGTTCAATAACGTAAATAAAGCAATGAATGTTATTGAACTGTCAAAATGAAACCCAATGCAACTGATAATGTGTTACGCAATTGGCTTGTATCCTAAAAAATAATTTAATGTCCGTCAGATAGCTTTATAAAAAATATTGAACACGTATTTTTTATTTTTTCTTTTATTCAAATACTTAGGAAGATATATTGATTTGAAATGTCGCATGACGTCACGCCATGGTGCAAAATATAGAACGGCGTGACGTAATTAGCCCCCACTCTGTAACTTTAATACGCTATATCTCAGTAATTTTTGGTAATTACGACAAAATAAAAAATACGGGTCTTAATTTTTTTTTTATCTGTAAGACGGACTAATTATTTTTTTGATTTTCATACCTTGGATATATCCCTACTACCCTGCTGATGGGAAGACCATCGTAGGTACCACCAGCACCACCTACGACGGTCTACAGACGGTCCACGGACTATAAAAGACGAGGCGAAACGCTTCGTCCGGATCGTGGCGGCATCAACAACGTAATTACAAGAATATTCTTCAGAATCCTGATGACCAATAGTAACAGGCAGAAGCATGGTGTACGTTAGAAAAGCGTGCCAAAATGAGAAGCAATAAAAGCCGAAACCTCGTGAAAGTATACCGAAGCTCGTAGTTCCGAGAAATTGGACAATAACTTATGTTTCGGTTTCCCTTTTATTGTAACGTTGTATTGTGAATCAAATAGCTGTGTAGCTGAATTTAAAGCAGCTGTATTAGATTTCGTCGGGTCTAAAGCGCTGACTGAAATACTAGCGGAACATATTGGAGTAGGTAACCGATTTTTAAATGGATGTTATGTACATTTGTGCAGCCTTGGGCATGACACTTTATGCTGTTAGTACCTACAATGAAATGCTTATGCATACAGTACTTTCTTCATATATGGGGGTACTCAAAGCATGGGAAATGGAATATTATAAGTATGTACCTTATTGTTGTTTAATCGGTTTTATAAGTAAGCTGAGCGCTTATAGGGGGTGCAAAAAGGGGTATTATAAAATCATAGATTATTTAGAAGACAAAAAAGCTTGGGACTGAGCTGCTCGCTCTGTTAAGCATTGTTGTTAAGCAATATGCGTAATTATAACGTAAATTATTGTAAACATTTTCATTTTTAATGTCTGGACTTGAAAAAAGACAATAATCTTTGAGTTTGTTTCGGCTATTTCTTCTCAAAGGTTAGGAAATGCCGGCTTCATCTAGTTTAAAAAAAAACATGACGTGTAAAAGTGATCAGTGATCCTACTTGCTTATTGCTTAATAAGCGATTCCATTTCATTTCATTTCATAGATATCCGTTTATTATTATAATAAAATACTTAAATAACTTTACATCTATAGACATTTAATTTTGTGTTCTCCTTCAGCCTATAAAGGTCCACCGTTGGACAAAGTCCTCCCCCAAAGATTTCATTGCTTTGGGGGAGGCCATCATTCCCACGCTTGGCAGGCGGGTTGAGGATCGCAGAACTTTTATATTCCACAGGAGAAGCGCTGCTACCCGCTTCCCTGGTGAGAGTTCTCTGAGTCGCCTCTTACGACACCCACGGGGGAATATGGGTTGGTACTATTCTAAACCCGATACCACACGGGTAATTTTGGTTAAATACATCAGACTAATATAAATAATATCACCATATTAAAACCAGTTCACAGAATAAGCGACCTGAATTGACAATAACCACTGGCATAGATCTCGACCTTAGAAGCTTTAGGTCGTATCTATAGCTCGACGTCAGAAGCAGTAGGTCGTATGTGTAGGTAGGTATAGGTCGTCGTACGTACACATACGACCAAATGCTTCTGACGTCGAGATATAGATACGACCTAATGCTTCTAACGTCGAGAGGTGTGTGTAAGGTAGGGGGCACTTGTTAATCAAATGAGATATAGTGACCACTGACGCACAAGCAAGTGAAGGCACATGAGTGTGTTTTAGTCAGTAAAAGTCTGACACTCCCCTTCCGCTCTGCCCAGAGCAAGAGAGGTAATTTGATTATTTCCTATAAAAAAAAGGTAGGACATTCTCAGGCTAGGTGGAGCGACGATATTCGCAGGATGTCTGGTAGCAACAGGATTTAGAAAGAGTTACCAGTATTATTAAGTAATTAATTAATTTTGGAGTGTGTGATGGAATTGCATGATTTAATTCCTCCATCACCGGTCCGGTCCTATAACGATCCGAACGCAGCGTTTCGCCTCGTCTTTTATACTGGAACAATTTGTTAGCGGTGGTGTTTCCGTTGGACTACAATTAAAGTGTCTTCAAGGTTAAAGTGAATAGGCTCTTAATAAACTAGCGCGCTTTACCATCAATGATTACATCACTGCTTACCATCAGGCGGGATTGCGGTCAAGCGCTAGTTAGATATTCGCAGGATGTCTGGTAGCAACAAGATGACAGATACCAATATTCGAGGTGAGTGGCCTACAATTGGAAAAGACAGAACAGTAGACAGCTGTATAATAATAACAATAATGAGTCGATTTGTACAATTGGAAATACCTGTTAGCAACAAATGTTTAGCAATGAACTGCAATAAGCAGATAATGATACAAGGGCAAAAGCAATCAAACACGTTCTTCACATTATCACAAAAATGTATCAAAGAATTTTGAACATGATCCATTTTTTTTTTGTCATGACGAACACGCGCCATATGACGGCGACATATCGGTGTGGCAACTACGGATTTACGGCGCGAATATTGTGTTAATTTATAGCCAATACGGCTTGCGATGCATAGATGAAAACAGGCTTGGATTCAGTCTGATCATTTTCGTAAAAGGTTTTGTTGAGTGAATGGAATGAATATGCTGCGTTTAGATGTATTTTATCTTTTATTAATATGATCTTTATTACTATCTGCTGCATTCTGAATGAAATAATCTCCTAGTTCTTTATATTTATTTACTTATCGGCGTTGAGCACCGTCTGATATCGTTATAGTTTAAAGTTATCCGATTAATGGATTTTCTAATTTCTGAACGAAATGTAATGTAATCGAGTATATTCCTAATCGAAATTTATAAAACACCTGACACTGGCACAAAAGAAGAGATAGCGGGGACTGGTGACAGCTGGCCAACGGTCAACTGGGATGTGCGATTCGTGTCAAGTGGAACGTTATTTCTTAGGATTTTTTTTGTAAATTGAAGTGATCAAAGTATGATTTAAAGTTTATTGAAATAATTGATTATCTCCTTGCCCGATAACCTACGCCTACAATGGATCCTTCGCTATATAAAGACGGAGCGTCCTCAGATGATCCTTTTGTACCGCTAACTTCTTCTGATGATGGACGTGCCGTTATGCTTTTAACCACTATATGAAAATTAAATAGTAATAGTTAAAAGTATAATGAAACTTAATTAGCATTCTGTATGTTACTAATATTATAAATGGGAAAATTTGTGAGGATGTGTGTATAAATGGATGTTTGTTCCGATTTCACTCAAAAACTACGGCGGCGTTTCCGTCGGACTACAATTTAAATGTCTTCAAGGCTAGAGTGGCTATGCTCTTAATAAACTAGCGCACTTTATCATCAACGATTGCATCACTGCTTACCATCAGGTGGCATTGCAGTCAAGCACTAGTTTATAATTATAAAAAAGTCTTCAATAAACTATAGTTTGTTTTGCCTAAATATAGTTAAGTTAATTTAGTTCTTTCAGGAGCACTTTAGATTATATCATCCGCCTAACCTTTTTCCAACTACTATATTGGGGTCAGCTTCCAGTCTAACCAGATTCAGCTGAATTACTCTCTTCTGGATACCACTTTAGATACGGAGCGGAATTATACCTATGTATTGATCGAAACCCACTTACGTATTCATTGGAAGTTGCAGCCAAGATTTTTCTTCAATTTAACTTTCTAGGTCCAGTTGTCTCGAGAACGACCTTCTAGCTAGAATTTACCCATACAATGAGATTTTGTTGAAAATGGGGATTCGAATAGAAATCCTTACTAATATAAATCGGAAAGTGAGTTTGTTTTTTTGTTCGGCTTTCACGCCGTAACTACTGAACCGATTCCTTTGAAATTTTGCAGTCGTAATGTTAGAAGTCCGGATTAAATAATAGGGTTCTTTTTTATCCCGGAAAAAATTTCCTACGGGAAAATGTAACGCGATATAACCGAATTTCACGCTTCCGCGGCCGGAAAGCCAGTTTATTATATTTCAACCTGAAGAACTACTAATACAGGAGAAATGATCAATGTAGTTAACGCGTAAAATCACTATTTTATTTACGAAAACACAAATCTTCACTCTGCGGACGGAATACGACGCGGCCCCTCACTTCCATGTTTGCCGCCTACTAAACCAAGATGGCCAAACGCTATAGTAATGGCATGTTGAATGAAAAACTTATAATTTAGGAGTAGTAGTAGGCAGTATTCGCTTTACCCGGGATATTCACTTCCGGCCTTCCTATGCCTCTGCCTATGAATATTAAGATTATTTCAGAGACAGAGCATTGTGGTAAAATATTTGGTTTATGACCTGGTTGTGTTTTTGTAAACTTGGCCCAAGCATCTTTGATAGGTGCTTCGTCTTAGTATTTCCTCGGCCAACTGCCAGATTCTGTTGTATCAAGAACATGTTCACTGTCAAGATCATAAGTTTCATTATTTGCGGAACACTGCAAGAATTTATCTATATTTACATCAATATTTTGTTACATAGAAGTTATTGTTACTTTTGCACAGAGCTAATCCGTAATTTTTGCATTTGTCATATTAAGCATGGGTGGATTTGTTAAGTAGGTAGTCAATATATGCAAAATTTTTGGTATTTATCTGCATTTAACTACACAAAACCGACCCTACCTACTTAATGTTATAAACTGGCAACCGCTCGCGACTTCTTTCGCATGGAGTTTTTTTTTTTTTTTTTTTAATAATTATAAGCTAGCGCTTGACCGCAATCCCGCCTGATGGTAAGCAGTGATGCGATCGTTGATGGTAAAGCGTGCTAGTTTATTAAGAGCCTATTCACTCAGAAAAACCGAGCGAATACGAAGGAAGACGGCAGTTGAGCGAGGTGATGCAATGTTAAACCCAACAACACGACCAACGATGCTGCGCCAAAGGGAGATTGATGTGAAGACCCTCCACGACCAAACTCCCAACACAACAACAATAGGCGCATCGTACTCGGCACACATCGCAACACAACTGCTCAGACCCGTCCTCCGTACGGCTTCACCAGACATCATGCCGGAACACGACAAATCGCTTGGCGACAAGACTTTGTCTGGTGGGTGGTAACTTCTGCCGGCGGCTGATGTTATGGCCTACCAGCGAGAAAGTTATTTTAACATTTTATTTTAAACCCAATAGAGTCGATTTCTATAATTAATAAAAAAAAAAGACGTGTGGCACTCGGGGACTGCCGCGGTAAAGCTATTGCATAGCATTTTGTATCAATTTATGCAATTATTATTATTTATTTATTTTATTTATGCAGTATTTTTTTTCTTTGATATTAATTCAAGTTACACTTTTTGAGCGTGGTGACCGGTAAGAAAACAAATTTTTCTTTTATTAAATAAATAAAAAGTTAATATTATTTAAAATATTTTTATTATTTTACAATACATGTGGGTTTTATTACCTTACAGTAGCTGTTGGTTATTCAGGAATATTTATCATTGAAACTATAGGTTTATGATAACTGAAATAAGAAACATAAGTTTGCGACTTAATATCCTCTAAATACCTAGAAAATACCGCGTCAATGGTGGTCCCATATTTTGTTGTGGACTTTTGTGGATCATTATTCATTTTCAAATTCAATGTTTTTGATAGAAAAGTTGTCCACCGCTCTGATTTTTTATCAGCGAAGTTAATGTTGAAATCGCCAGCCAAGATAAGTGGAAATTTATTACCATTTGTTTCAAGTATTTTCGAGCCACTCGAGTTACTCCAGTAAAGTGCGATGAATAAAATGCTCTACCTCGTCCAATTTTGGATTCGGAGAAATGTAAATTGCTACCATAACTATTTGTAGGCCATTTCTAAGTTTGCATAAGCACGCACAAATATCTCCAACAACTGAGCGCCTAACATTAACATCGCTAACGTGTGCAATATTTATTTCAATATTCGGAGTCATAATATTAGTAATATCATTTTTATTTTGGTAAATAGCTACCCCACCTTTTGAAACAGTATCTCGTTTGAACTGAACAATACAATTAAAATTAGGTATTTCAATTGGATTATCATGCGTCATGCAAGTTTCGGTAAGAAGTAACACATTTGTTTGTCTCGTAACTGAATCTTGTAAATCGTATTTATGACTATTTAGACTGGCAGTTGAAAGTCATTATTGAAATGCCATTTCTATTACTAATGAAATCTAATACACTTTGAGCAATCGTCTGAACACTATTTAAAAACAGTCTTTTGAATTCTTGCAACAATTGGAAAAACGGTCGCGTGAGCACTTTTTACTCTATAAAATCACGCGCTTTTATTTAGTAAACAACACTATAAATAATTTAAAAGTCCAATGAAAAATTAGCATGACATTCATCTTAGCTTTTCCGTTAAAAAAAAGCTATTTTATAAAAACACTACTAAATTAATTTGAATAAAAGTACTTAATAATTAATTATATGAAAGTTTTTAAGGTAGCCATGACAACGTCGATGACGTCTATGACATATCTCTATAGAAGACCTATTTCAGAGAGAAAATTAATCGCAAGTTTAGCACATCGCGGCTATCAGTAACATGGCAAGTGTGTAGGACTGAGTTCGCGCCCTGCAATATGCATGCTCTTTTTGAAAATCTATAAATTGTTTTCAAAAGATGTAGTCGCACGCACACAAACATACCGTGCCGAAGACTGCCGAACTGAAACGACGTTAGACGATGGGGAGCGTGAGGTTTTTTCGTTACGGAATTTCTGGATTCGGTCCCCGCGCTCAAGGCCCGCGATAGAAGCTATGCAATAGCTTAAAAAGAAATCAAAATCAAATCATTTATTTCAAATAAACCAGTTACAGGCACTTTTGAATTGTCAGAAGGACGGTCAGTCAGTAAGGTGAAGCTAGTCGCCCATTCCAAAGAGTAGGTACCTATGGAGAAGAACGGGCAAGAAACTCCATGGACACTCTTTTAAATTATCAAGCTATTCATACAAATATTTGATTACCTCATTCATTTTGAAATCAATCGTGTGAGAACGATGCAGAAATATATTGTGAATATAAATATATTGAAATATAATGCATTAATACACTTCTAGATCATAATATACAGCATACATTTTAAATTTTTGATATGCTCCGCTCCTATTGGTTGCAGCGTGGTGCCATAAGCCTAAAGGCTTCCTAGATTAATGGGCTATCCTACGCAATAATATTTTTTCAAATCGGGCCAGTAGTTCGTGAGATTAGCTCGTTCAAACAAACAATCAAATAAACTCTTCAGCTTTATATATTAGTATAGATTAGTGTGGCGAATTTTGTTTTGAATACCGAATACCTGGTCACAACTAAACAATAGAGTTCACCCTTAGGGTTAAAGCTATAAAAAATATGAGATCTTAAATTAAAATGTGTTCCAAACATTTAAAATTGATGTTATTTCAAGTTCAACAAAAATCAGCTTTATTTCAATGGTCATTAAGTGACTGCTCTGTTAAGAGAGTTATTAAAATATTTGAAGTTGTAGCGTAATTTATACTTTATTATGGAGATCTTAAATTTATTCTTCTATTAACTTATATTTATTTACATTGCCGTAATAGCTGATTAAATTAAAACTCAACACACACATACACACTTCCGGTCTAAGACTACTAAGTCAATACACAGTACTCACTAATTTATTGCATTCCATAACAGTTGGTATATTGAAATATAGAATCAATTATGTACCCTATCGGGCACAGCAAAGTATTTTGTTTTTAATAAGAGAGAGGATGAAGGCGCTCTTGTTAAGGAAAAAAAATATAAATAATAATTAAAATAGTATTTATATTTTATATAATTAGTATATAGTATCTATATAGTCCTTTACTTTGAGGACATACCGACCCTTATCGTAACATATTTTTAAATTATCTTGACTGGAAACCAGCTTATCTTAAATAAGACTTGCAAACAAGAAGTCGCGGATTTAATTCCAGATAATGTCCTGCATTAACAAGGCTTTTTGTTGGAGAATTTCTTAGAGATATCGAATTTCTTTGATAGTGTCTGGGTAGACATTGGCACTGATTTCCTTGTACACAAACTGGACAAATTTTAAGGTCTGTGCATAGTTTTTTTTTCAATTTCTGTATGAAAAGGACAGAAAATAGGTATCAAAAAATTTGTTTAGTTCTGTCAAATTAGTCCGAGCGTTACGAAAACTGTCTGTCTATGGAATACTTTAATTTGACAGGACTAAACTAACACAAATTATCTTCTATCCTTTTCTTAATGCAATAGAAAGAGAAAGATGCACTGCAATTTAGTCTGTCAACAAGAGAATTCAGACAGTTATTTATAATTTAACTTTTATATTTGTCACTAACTCTTAGATGA
The DNA here is from genome assembly GCA_037179545.1 of Sesamia inferens. NCBI lineage: Eukaryota > Metazoa > Arthropoda > Insecta > Lepidoptera > Noctuidae > Sesamia > Sesamia inferens. Next base: position 11,155,881 of record CM073922.1, read on the forward strand.
TCGTAAGGGCGCCCTAGGCTAGGTGCAGCTACGTTCTTCATACTATCATCATCATCAGCTTCTACTCGTCCATTGCTGGACATAGGCCTCTTCCATGGTACGCCAACAAGCTCGATCCTGAGCAGTTCTCCGCCAGCCACTACCAGCCACCTTTTTGATTTCGTCCATCTACGGGCGTCCTACGCTACGTTTGCCGAGACGGGGTCATCACTCGAGGACTCGTTTACCCTAACGGTTGTTGGTCCTGCGGCATATGTGACCAGCCCATTGCCACTTCAGCTTGCTAATCCTCTCAGCTATGTCGGTGACTTTGATTCTCTGTCGGATCACCTCATTTCTGATACGATCCTTCAGAGAGACGCCCAACATAGCGCGCTTCATAGCTCGCTGAGCGGCTTTAAACTTATGGACTAGTCTGATCGTTAGCGTTCACGCCTCGGCTCCGTAAGTCATGACGGGTAGGACGCACTGGTTGAAGATTTTAGTTTTCAAACATTGGAGTATGGGCGACGAAAATACCCGACGAAGTTTACCAAATACCGCCTATCCCAGCTGAATCTTTCTATTTGCCTCCTTCTCGAAGTTGTTTTGTTAAGTTTAAGTTCCTTCACAGTATGACTGATAGTATGCAGCTAGATGAGAGTTGCCTAAAATCGACTTGAATGGCATGCAATATGCAAAGGCCTATGTCTAGAAGTGTGTAGATAGTGCAGTCCATAAAGACGCGCTCCACTATTTCTCCTACCTGTTAAAAATATAGGTATGTGTGCAAGCTTTTGTCAATGTTAGAGTGTTATTGATAAACATTAATTACTTATGAGTGCACACGCACACTACAATAAAGACTAATCAGGAGAGAGCGTTATGGTCAAAGTGAACCCTCAACCAAAAATAAGTGGGGCGCGTCTTCGTGGACTGCACTGTCTGTACTGCAATAGCCTGATGATGATAATGCAGGTCCCAAATAAATGATTTCATGGTAAGTGATTTGACTTTGAAATATAAATAATCGCCTGTAATAACTGTTAAGACTAATTGTGAAAACACATCATTGCTTATCTTAGAAGTTGATTAATTAGGATTACCTAGAGAATCACACAGTTCTGGTAGCAGGCCAAACCAATAAAGTATCTATTTTAATTTAGCTTTTGCGCCGGTGTTTTGGATGCTTGCCTAAAAAAAATACAATGGCGCTGATTTTTTTGTTCACCAACTAAAGTAATTTTAAGTTAAATACATCTTTTTCTTTCTATTTTATTAAGAAAAGGATGTAAGATAATATTTTAGTAGAGGTGTAAAAGTAACGAAAAGAGGCGTACCCGCATGTATTCGTTACTTTAACAATTAATACTCGTTACTATCGTATCGTTACGTTACTCGTTACTTTTGACACCTTATAATACGCTATGTTATGATATAGCAACGAATTCGGTCGTATTACAACTGTACATCACAATACATTACGCATCGATTATACTAATGAAAAAGCAACAAATACCAAGAGGTAATTTAAAGTAGTAATAACGTTTCGATAACACTCATCAACGGTATACCTAATGCGTCAAGAAAGTCATGACAACGGATTTTTTAACCAATGAGGCTACCATACTCTTTACGAAGGAAGCGGCAGTAGCGCCATTAATTAATTTCATGACTTTTTTGATGCATTATACTTGCGTGAACTGAAACGGTGTAGGTGCTCATACGAAAAGTACGAGTAACGAAATGTATTCGAGTGTAACGTTTCATTACTTCATACTAGATAGCGCATCTGTTACTCAGTAACGAATACATACGGTTTGTCACAGCTCTATATTTTAGTATAATCCTGTCAAATTAAGATATTCCATAGACAGTTTAGACGCGATTATAAACATGGCAACCAAAAATACATCAAGTTACGTCAGACGCGGCGTAATTTGACAGGTCTAAACTAACATATTATGTTCTGTCCTTTTCTTTATGAATTATAAAGAAAAAGATGCACCAAACTTAAATTTAGTTAAGTTTGTAAACAAGAGAATCGGGTCGAATGTTTAATTTTCGAATGCGAGACGAAAGCGGGCCAAATACCCATCATCATCATCATCAACCTTTTTTATCGTCCCACTGCTGGGCACAGGTCTCCTCTCATACAGAGAAGGATTGAGCGTAATCACCACGCTTGCTCAATGCGGGTTGGCGATTTCAGACTTATAAAGTCCAGGTTTCCTCAAGATGTTTTCCTTCACCTTCAGTCAATGGTGTCCAAGATATACTTAGAAAATACATATAACTTTAGAAAAGTTACATTGGTACTTGCCTGACCTGGAATCGAACCCGCGCACTCATACTTGAGAGGCTGGTGTTTTAACCACTAGGCCACCACGAATACCCATAACTGTCAAAAATTCCCAATCAATCTTCAGCCTTAAAGCTTTATAGATAACATTCTGAAAAGTAGGAGCCAAGTCGAACAGGCTCCTTTTGGCGGTGAAAAGACACGCCTGTGTTTTAGCGGCTACAAGATTGGCTTTGCCCCATTCGGAGACTGCCTGTAGTACAGCACTCGTCCGCTCTACCATAGCCTCTCTTTCGGACCGGACTGATTCCTTACGAGCCCGAGCTTCCGGCAGCAGGAACAGAGTTCCAGCGAGAAAAGATCCCTGAGGAAAACCGGCTTTGGTCGACATGGGCTCCGATGAGCATCCGTCGACAACAACTCGGAGGGACCGTTCAGTCAGGAAGTCATTTACCCCAGTCAGTCAGGCCAGCGGAAATGCCGTACGCTGGAAGCTTACTCTCAAAAGGCCAGTGTGCCATACCCGGTAATGCACAATATTATTAAAAACGATTTCTGATAAATTATTCACATTATTTTTTCCTACCTTTCCAGTGAGGGTTTGATTCACAAAAAAATAACAGGTAAATTAATCATCTTCTATGAAGGAATGTGAACTAAGATGATTTGGAGAGTAAGCTGAATGGAATGGAACGTGATAGATACACATCAATCACGTGGTTCACACGAAAGAGAGCGCGAATTACTAAGAGAGACGACGTATGCACGAGGTAACAGACACCTGCTGTAACAGAGCCGAAAAAAAATTTATAAAAAAACGAAGAAATTAATATTGTGGAATTTTATTCTTACAAAATCTATCCTCGACACTAACGAAGCTACTTTTATTAGCGAAAACTAATTGCTAACTAATCAACTAAAAACTGATATCTGTAAAACTAGACAGAAACTATATGCTGAACTGAAATGCTCGTAATCTTAAGAAATTTCTCAGTATGATTTCAGACTAAATCTATCAAAAACCTCTCTAATTTCTCTAAAGTTTTGACAAGTTCTTGACATTGATTGTAGTTGGGATGACGACTAGATTTTAATGTTTTCATTAGATATAAAACGTATTTATTGTAACTCGTATGTACTGGAAGATCATAAGAATAAACTAAACAAAAGTATAAACCAAATAATAAACTAGTTCTTGACCGCGATCCTGCCTGAAGGTAAGCAGTGACGCAGCCGTTGATGGTAAAGCACACGAGTTCATTAAGAACCCATTCTTTCAAGCCTTGATGAAACTTAAATTGTAATCATCACCTTAATTGCGAAACGCTATTACTATCAGTTGGAATAATTTTGAAGCTTATTGCTGTTCCATTGCTCCCTATGTTCGAAAATGTGTCTGTTCAATAACGTAAATAAAGCAATGAATGTTATTGAACTGTCAAAATGAAACCCAATGCAACTGATAATCTGTTACGCAATTGGCTTGTATCCTAAAAAATAATTTAATGTCCGTCAGATAGCTTTATAAAAAATATTGAACACGTATTTTTTATTTTTTCTTTTATTCAAATACTTAGGAAGATATATTGATTTGAAATGTCGCATGATGTCACGCCATGGTGCAAAATATAGAACGGCGTGACGTAATTAGCCCCCACTCTGTAACTTTAATACGCTATATCTCAGTAATTTTTGGTAATTACGAGAAAATAAAAAATACGGGTCTTAATTTTTTTTAATTATCTGTAAGACGGACTAATTATTTTTTTGATTTTCATACCTTGGATATATCCCTATTACCCTGCTGATGGGAAGACCATCGTAGGTACCACCAGCACCACCTACGACGGTCTACAGACGGTCCACGGACTATAAAAGACGAGGCGAAACGCTTCGTCCGGATCATGGTGGCATCAACAACGTAATTACAAGAATATTCTTCAGAATCCTGATGACCAATAGTAACAGGCAGAAGCATGGTGTACGTTAGAAAAGCGTGCCAAAATGAGAAGCAATAAAAGCCGAAACCTCGTGAAAGTATACCGAAGCTCGTAGTTCCGAGAAATTGGACAATAACTTATATTTCGGTTTCCCTTTTATTGTAACGTTGTATTGTGAATCAAATAGCTGTGTAGCTGAATTTAAAGCAGCTGTATTAGATTTCGTCGGGTCTAAAGCGCTGACTGAAATACTAGCGGAACATATTGGAGTAGGTAACCGATTTTTAAATGGATGTTATGTACATTTGTGCAGCCTTAGGCATGACACTTTATGCTGTTAGTACCTACAATGAAATGCTTATGCATACAGTACTTTCTTCATATATGGGGGTTACTCAAAGCATGGGAAATGGAATATTATAAGTGTGTACCTTATTGTTGTTTAATCGGTTTTATAAGTAAGCTGAGTGCTTATAGGGGGTGCAAAAAGGGGTATTATAAAATCATAGATTATTTAGAAGACAAAAAAGCTTGGGACTGAGCTGCTCGCTCTGTTAAGCATTGTTGTTAAGCAATATGCGTAATTATAACGTAAATTATTGCAAACATTTTCATTTTTATGTCTGGACTTGAAAAAAGACAATAATCTTTGAGTTTGTTTCGGCTATTTCTTCTCAAAGGTTAGGAAATGCCGGCTTCATCTAGTTTAAAAAAAAAAAACATGACGTGTAAAAGTGATCAGTGATCCTACTTGCTTATTGCTTAATAAACGATTTCATTTCATTTCATTTCATAGATATCCGTTTATTATTATAATAAAATACTTAAATAACTTTACATCTATAGACATTTAATTTTGTGTTCTCCTTCAGCCTATAAAGGTCCACCGTTGGACAAAGTCCTCCCCCAAAGATTTCATTGCTTTGGGAGGGTTTGCCATCATTCCCACGCTTGGCAGGCGGGTTGAGGATCGCAGAAATTTTATATTCCACAGGAGAAGCGCTGCTACCCGCTTCCCTGGTGAGAGTTCCCTGAGTCGCCTCTTACGACACCCACGGGGGAATATGTGTTGGTACTATTCTAAACCCCATACCACACGGGTAATTTTGGTTAAAATTACATCAGACGAATATAAATAATATCACCATATTAAAACCAGTTCACAGAATAAGCGACCTGAATTGACAATAACCACTGGCATAGATCTCGACCTTAGAAGCATTAGGTTGTATTTATAACTCGACGTTAGAAGCAGTAGGTCGTATGTGTAGGTCGGTGTAGGTCGTCGTACGTACACATACGACCTAATGCTTCTAACGTCGAGAGATGTGTTCTTAAGTGTAAACCGCGAATTTCTAAACGTAAGGTAGGGGCCACTTATTAATCAAATGAGATATAGTGACCACTGACGCACAAGCATGTGAAGGAACATGAGTGTGTTTTAGTCAGTAAAAGTCTGACACTCCCCTTCCGCTCTGCCCGGAGCAAGAGAGGTAATTTGATTATTTCCTATAAAAAAAAAGGTAGGACATTCTCAGGCTAGGTGGAGCGACGATATTCGCAGGGTGTCTGGTAGCAACAGGATTTAGAAAGAGTTACCAGTATTATTAAGTAACTAATTAATTTTGGAGTGTGTGAGAGAATTGTATGATTTAATTCCTCCATCTCCGGTCCATCATTGAACGACCCGTCAAACGGCGTGTTTCAACCCTTACATTGTTGACACTATAACGATCCGAACGCAGCGTTTCGCCTCGTCTTTTATACTGGAACAATTTGCCAGCGGCGGTGTTACCGTTGGACTACAATTAAAGTGTCTTCAAGGCTAGAGTGAATAGGCTCTTAATAAACTAGCGCGCTTTACCATCAATGATTACATTACTGATTACCATCAGGCGGGATTGCGGTCAAGCGCTAGTTAGATATTCGCAGGATGTCTGGTAGCAACAAGATGACAGATACCAATATTCGAGGTGAGTGGCCTACAATTGGAAAAGACAGAACAGTAGACAGCTGTATAATAATAACAATAATGAGTCGATTTGTACAATTGGAAATACCTGTTAGCAACAAATGTTTAGCAATGAACTGCAATAAGCAGATAATGATACAAGGGCAAAAGCAATCAAACACGTTCTTCACATTATCACAAAAATGTATCAAAGAATTTTGAACATGATCCATTTTTTTTTTGTCATGACGAACACGCGCCATATGACGGCGACATATCGGTGTGGCAACTACGGATTTACGGCGCGAATATTGTGTTAATTTATAGCCAATACGGCTTGCGATGCATAGATGAAAACAGGCTTGGATTCAGTCTGATCATTTTCGTAAAAGGTTTTGTTGAGTGAATGGAATGAATATGCTGCGTTTAGATGTATTTTATCTTTTATTAATATGATCTTTATTACTATCTGCTGCATTCTGAATGAAATAATCTCCTAGTTCTTTATATTTATTTACTTATCGGCGTTGAGCACCGTCTGATATCGTTATAGTTTAAAGTTATCCGATTAATGGATTTTCTAATTTCTGAACGAAATGTAATGTAATCGAGTATATTCCTAATCGAAATTTATAAAACACCTGACACTGGCACAAAAGAAGAGATAGCGGGGACTGGTGACAGCTGGCCAACGGTCAACTGGGATGTGCGATTCGTGTCAAGTGGAACGTTATTTCTTAGGATTTTTTTTTGTAAATTGAAGTGATCAAAGTATGATTTAAAGTTTATTGAAATAATTGATTATCTCCTTGCCCGATAACCTACGCCTACAATGGATCCTTCGCTATATAAAGACGGAGCGTCCTCAGATGATCCTTTTGTACCGCTAACTTCTTCTGATGATGGACGTGCCGTTATGCTTTTAACCACTATATGAAAATTAAATAGTAATAGTTAAAAGTATAATGAAACTTAATTAGCATTCTGTATGTTACTAATATTATAAATGGGAAAATTTGTGAGGATGTGTGTATAAATGGATGTTTGTTCCGATTTCACTCAAAAACTACGGCGGCGTTTCCGTCGGACTACAATTTAAATGTCTTCAAGGCTAGAGTGGCTATGCTCTTAATAAACTAGCGCACTTTATCATCAACGATTGCATCACTGCTTACCATCAGGTGGCATTGCAGTCAAGCACTAGTTTATAATTATAAAAAAGTCTTCAATAAACTATAGTTTGTTTTGCCTAAATATAGTTAAGTTAATTTAGTTCTTTCAGGAGCACTTTAGATTATATCATCCGCCTAACCTTTTTCCAACTACTATATTGGGGTCAGCTTCCAGTCTAACCAGATTCAGCTGAATTACTCTCTTCTGGATACCACTTTAGATACGGAGCGGAATTATACCTATGTATTGATCGAAACCCACTTACGTATTCATTGGAAGTTGCAGCCAAGATTTTTCTTCAATTTAACTTTCTAGGTCCAGTTGTCTCGAGAACGACCTTCTAGCTAGAATTTACCCATACAATGAGATTTTGTTGAAAATGGGGATTCGAATAGAAATCCTTACTAATATAAATCGGAAAGTGAGTTTGTTTTTTTGTTCGGCTTTCACGCCGTAACTACTGAACCGATTCCTTTGAAATTTTGCAGTCGTAATGTTAGAAGTCCGGATTAAATAATAGGGTTCTTTTTTATCCCGGAAAAAATTTCCTACGGGAAAATGTAACGCGATATAACCGAATTTCACGCTTCCGCGGCCGGAAAGCCAGTTTATTATATTTCAACCTGAAGAACTACTAATACAGGAGAAATGATCAATGTAGTTAACGCGTAAAATCACTATTTTATTTACGAAAACACAAATCTTCACTCTGCGGACGGAATACGACGCGGCCCCTCACTTCCATGTTTGCCGCCTACTAAACCAAGATGGCCAAACGCTATAGTAATGGCATGTTGAATGAAAAACTTATAATTTAGGAGTAGTAGTAGGCAGTATTCGCTTTACCCGGGATATTCACTTCCGGCCTTCCTATGCCTCTGCCTATGAATATTAAGATTATTTCAGAGACAGAGCATTGTGGTAAAATATTTGGTTTATGACCTGGTTGTGTTTTTGTAAACTTGGCCCAAGCATCTTTGATAGGTGCTTCGTCTTAGTATTTCCTCGGCCAACTGCCAGATTCTGTTGTATCAAGAACATGTTCACTGTCAAGATCATAAGTTTCATTATTTGCGGAACACTGCAAGAATTTATCTATATTTACATCAATATTTTGTTACATAGAAGTTATTGTTACTTTTGCACAGAGCTAATCCGTAATTTTTGCATTTGTCATATTAAGCATGGGTGGATTTGTTAAGTAGGTAGTCAATATATGCAAAATTTTTGGTATTTATCTGCATTTAACTACACAAAACCGACCCTACCTACTTAATGTTATAAACTGGCAACCGCTCGCGACTTCTTTCGCATGGAGTTTTTTTTTTTTTTTTTTTAATAATTATAAGCTAGCGCTTGACCGCAATCCCGCCTGATGGTAAGCAGTGATGCGATCGTTGATGGTAAAGCGTGCTAGTTTATTAAGAGCCTATTCACTCAGAAAAACCGAGCGAATACGAAGGAAGACGGCAGTTGAGCGAGGTGATGCAATGTTAAACCCAACAACACGACCAACGATGCTGCGCCAAAGGGAGATTGATGTGAAGACCCTCCACGACCAAACTCCCAACACAACAACAATAGGCGCATCGTACTCGGCACACATCGCAACACAACTGCTCAGACCCGTCCTCCGTACGGCTTCACCAGACATCATGCCGGAACACGACAAATCGCTTGGCGACAAGACTTTGTCTGGTGGGTGGTAACTTCTGCCGGCGGCTGATGTTATGGCCTACCAGCGAGAAAGTTATTTTAACATTTTATTTTAAACCCAATAGAGTCGATTTCTATAATTAATAAAAAAAAAAAGACGTGTGGCACTCGGGGACTGCCGCGGTAAAGCTATTGCATAGCATTTTGTATCAATTTATGCAATTATTATTATTTATTTATTTTATTTATGCAGTATTTTTTTTCTTTGATATTAATTCAAGTTACACTTTTTGAGCGTGGTGACCGGTAAGAAAACAAATTTTTCTTTTATTAAATAAATAAAAAGTTAATATTATTTAAAATATTTTTATTATTTTACAATACATGTGGGTTTTATTACCTTACAGTAGCTGTTGGTTATTCAGGAATATTTATCATTGAAACTATAGGTTTATGATAACTGAAATAAGAAACATAAGTTTGCGACTTAATATCCTCTAAATACCTAGAAAATACCGCGTCAATGGTGGTCCCATATTTTGTTGTGGACTTTTGTGGATCATTATTCATTTTCAAATTCAATGTTTTTGATAGAAAAGTTGTCCACCGCTCTGATTTTTTATCAGCGAAGTTAATGTTGAAATCGCCAGCCAAGATAAGTGGAAATTTATTACCATTTGTTTCAAGTATTTTCGAGCCACTCGAGTTACTCCAGTAAAGTGCGATGAATAAAATGCTCTACCTCGTCCAATTTTGGATTCGGAGAAATGTAAATTGCTACCATAACTATTTGTAGGCCATTTCTAAGTTTGCATAAGCACGCACAAATATCTCCAACAACTGAGCGCCTAACATTAACATCGCTAACGTGTGCAATATTTATTTCAATATTCGGAGTCATAATATTAGTAATATCATTTTTATTTTGGTAAATAGCTACCCCACCTTTTGAAACAGTATCTCGTTTGAACTGAACAATACAATTAAAATTAGGTATTTCAATTGGATTATCATGCGTCATGCAAGTTTCGGTAAGAAGTAACACATTTGTTTGTCTCGTAACTGAATCTTGTAAATCGTATTTATGACTATTTAGACTGGCAGTTGAAAGTCATTATTGAAATGCCATTTCTATTACTAATGAAATCTAATACACTTTGAGCAATCGTCTGAACACTATTTAAAAACAGTCTTTTGAATTCTTGCAACAATTGGAAAAACGGTCGCGTGAGCACTTTTTACTCTATAAAATCACGCGCTTTTATTTAGTAAACAACACTATAAATAATTTAAAAGTCCAATGAAAAATTAGCATGACATTCATCTTAGCTTTTCCGTTAAAAAAAAGCTATTTTATAAAAACACTACTAAATTAATTTGAATAAAAGTACTTAATAATTAATTATATGAAAGTTTTTAAGGTAGCCATGACAACGTCGATGACGTCTATGACATATCTCTATAGAAGACCTATTTCAGAGAGAAAATTAATCGCAAGTTTAGCACATCGCGGCTATCAGTAACATGGCAAGTGTGTAGGACTGAGTTCGCGCCCTGCAATATGCATGCTCTTTTTGAAAATCTATAAATTGTTTTCAAAAGATGTAGTCGCACGCACACAAACATACCGTGCCGAAGACTGCCGAACTGAAACGACGTTAGACGATGGGGAGCGTGAGGTTTTTTCGTTACGGAATTTCTGGATTCGGTCCCCGCGCTCAAGGCCCGCGATAGAAGCTATGCAATAGCTTAAAAAGAAATCAAAATCAAATCATTTATTTCAAATAAACCAGTTACAGGCACTTTTGAATTGTCAGAAGGACGGTCAGTCAGTAAGGTGAAGCTAGTCGCCCATTCCAAAGAGTAGGTACCTATGGAGAAGAACGGGCAAGAAACTCCATGGACACTCTTTTAAATTATCAAGCTATTCATACAAATATTTGATTACCTCATTCATTTTGAAATCAATCGTGTGAGAACGATGCAGAAATATATTGTGAATATAAATATATTGAAATATAATGCATTAATACACTTCTAGATCATAATATACAGCATACATTTTAAATTTTTGATATGCTCCGCTCCTATTGGTTGCAGCGTGGTGCCATAAGCCTAAAGGCTTCCTAGATTAATGGGCTATCCTACGCAATAATATTTTTTCAAATCGGGCCAGTAGTTCGTGAGATTAGCTCGTTCAAACAAACAATCAAATAAACTCTTCAGCTTTATATATTAGTATAGATTAGTGTGGCGAATTTTGTTTTGAATACCGAATACCTGGTCACAACTAAACAATAGAGTTCACCCTTAGGGTTAAAGCTATAAAAAATATGAGATCTTAAATTAAAATGTGTTCCAAACATTTAAAATTGATGTTATTTCAAGTTCAACAAAAATCAGCTTTATTTCAATGGTCATTAAGTGACTGCTCTGTTAAGAGAGTTATTAAAATATTTGAAGTTGTAGCGTAATTTATACTTTATTATGGAGATCTTAAATTTATTCTTCTATTAACTTATATTTATTTACATTGCCGTAATAGCTGATTAAATTAAAACTCAACACACACATACACACTTCCGGTCTAAGACTACTAAGTCAATACACAGTACTCACTAATTTATTGCATTCCATAACAGTTGGTATATTGAAATATAGAATCAATTATGTACCCTATCGGGCACAGCAAAGTATTTTGTTTTTAATAAGAGAGAGGATGAAGGCGCTCTTGTTAAGGAAAAAAAATATAAATAATAATTAAAATAGTATTTATATTTTATATAATTAGTATATAGTATCTATATAGTCCTTTACTTTGAGGACATACCGACCCTTATCGTAACATATTTTTAAATTATCTTGACTGGAAACCAGCTTATCTTAAATAAGACTTGCAAACAAGAAGTCGCGGATTTAATTCCAGATAATGTCCTGCATTAACAAGGCTTTTTGTTGGAGAATTTCTTAGAGATATCGAATTTCTTTGATAGTGTCTGGGTAGACATTGGCACTGATTTCCTTGTACACAAACTGGACAAATTTTAAGGTCTGTGCATAGTTTTTTTTTCAATTTCTGTATGAAAAGGACAGAAAATAGGTATCAAAAAATTTGTTTAGTTCTGTCAAATTAGTCCGAGCGTTACGAAAACTGTCTGTCTATGGAATACTTTAATTTGACAGGACTAAACTAACACAAATTATCTTCTATCCTTTTCTTAATGTAATAGAAAGAGAAAGATGCACTGCAATTTAGTCTGTCAACAAGAGAATTCAGACAGTTATTTATAATTTAACTTTTATATTTGTCACTAACTCTTAGATGATCGTAAGGGCGCCCTAGGCTAGGTGCAGCTACGTTCTTCATACTATCATCATCATCAGCTTCTACTCGTCCATTGCTGGACATAGGCCTCTTCCATGGTACGCCAACAAGCTCGATCCTGAGCAGTTCTCCGCCAGCCACTACCAGCCACCTTTTTGATTTCGTCCATCTACGGGCGTCCTACGCTACGTTTGCCGAGACGGGGTCATCACTCGAGGACTCGTTTACCCTAACGGTTGTTGGTCCTGCGGCATATGTGACCAGCCCATTGCCACTTCAGCTTGCTAATCCTCTCAGCTATGTCGGTGACTTTGATTCTCTGTCGGATCACCTCATTTCTGATACGATCCTTCAGAGAGACGCCCAACATAGCGCGCTTCATAGCTCGCTGAGCGGCTTTAAACTTATGGACTAGTCTGATCGTTAGCGTTCACGCCTCGGCTCCGTAAGTCATGACGGGTAGGACGCACTGGTTGAAGATTTTAGTTTTCAAACATTGGAGTATGGGCGACGAAAATACCCGACGAAGTTTACCAAATACCGCCTATCCCAGCTGAATCTTTCTATTTGCCTCCTTCTCGAAGTTGTTTTGTTAAGTTTAAGTTCCTTCACAGTATGACTGATAGTATGCAGCTAGATGAGAGTTGCCTAAAATCGACTTGAATGGCATGCAATATGCAAAGGCCTATGTCTAGAAGTGTGTAGATAGTGCAGTCCATAAAGACGCGCTCCACTATTTCTCCTACCTGTTAAAAATATAGGTATGTGTGCAAGCTTTTGTCAATGTTAGAGTGTTATTGATAAACATTAATTACTTATGAGTGCACACGCACACTACAATAAAGACTAATCAGGAGAGAGCGTTATGGTCAAAGTGAACCCTCAACCAAAAGTTAGTGGGGCGCGTCTTCGTGGACTGCACTGTCTGTACTGCAATAGCCTGATGATGATAATGCAGGTCCCAAATAAATGATTTCATGGTAAGTGATTTGACTTTGAAATATAAATAATCGCCTGTAATAACTGTTAAGACTAATTGTGAAAACACATCATTGCTTATCTTAGAAGTTGATTAATTAGGATTACCTAGAGAATCACACAGTTCTGGTAGCAGGCCAAACCAATAAAGTATCTATTTTAATTTAGCTTTTGCGCCGGTGTTTTGGATGCTTGCCTAAAAAAAATACAATGGCGCTGATTTTTTTGTTCACCAACTAAAGTAATTTTAAGTTAAATACATCTTTTTCTTTCTATTTTATTAAGAAAAGGATGTAAGATAATATTTTAGTAGAGGTGTAAAAGTAACGAAAAGAGGCGTACCCGCATGTATTCGTTACTTTAACAATTAATACTCGTTACTATCGTATCGTTACGTTACTCGTTACTTTTGACACCTTATAATACGCTATGTTATGATATAGCAACGAATTCGGTCGTATTACAACTGTACATCACAATACATTACGCATCGATTATACTAATGAAAAAGCAACAAATACCAAGAGGTAATTTAAAGTAGTAATAACGTTTCGATAACACTCATCAACGGTATACCTAATGCGTCAAGAAAGTCATGACAACGGATTTTTTAACCAATGAGGCTACCATACTCTTTACGAAGGAAGCGGCAGTAGCGCCATTAATTAATTTCATGACTTTTTTGATGCATTATACTTGCGTGAACTGAAACGGTGTAGGTGCTCATACGAAAAGTACGAGTAACGAAATGTATTCGAGTGTAACGTTTCATTACTTCATACTAGATAGCGCATCTGTTACTCAGTAACGAATACATACGGTTTGTCACAGCTCTATATTTTAGTATAATCCTGTCAAATTAAGATATTCCATAGACAGTTTAGACGCGATTATAAACATGGCAACCAAAAATACATCAAGTTACGTCAGACGCGGCGTAATTTGACAGGTCTAAACTAACATATTATGTTCTGTCCTTTTCTTTATGAATTATAAAGAAAAAGATGCACCAAACTTAAATTTAGTTAAGTTTGTAAACAAGAGAATCGGGTCGAATGTTTAATTTTCGAATGCGAGACGAAAGCGGGCCAAATACCCATAACTGTCAAAAATTCCCAATCAATCTTCAGCCTTAAAGCTTTATAGATAAAGTTTAAAAAAAGTAATTAGACAGATTGTAGTAGCTTGGTGGGCTGTCGTCTGCACAAAGGGGCAATTCTGGTAATTTTCTGAAAATTCATAGTCTAAAGTACAATAGGGTATTTGACTAAAAAAACTAATTAGTCCGTCATTCAGATTTCCAAAAAATACTAGACACGTATTTTTTCTTTTTTCATATAAACAAAAAATGAAGACGATACAGTGCGTTAAAAACTCGTGTGGGGTCACTAGACGCTACACTTTTTAGCGACCAGTGACGTCACCAGCCACCACTCCTGATCTTTGATGCCTTTTATATTTGTCAATTTTTATTGTTTTAATAAAACAAAAAATACGTCTCTAGTATTTTTTGGAAATCTGACTGACTAATTCGTTTTTTTTAGTCAAATATCCTATTCTCATCATGTAAAACTATCAAAATCTAATCGCAATTTCATCTTGGCGATAAACAAATGTCAAAGACTTGTCAAATTTTTTTTTTTTTTTTTATTAAAGTATAAACCAGCGCTTGACCGCAATCCTGCCTGATGGTAAGCAGTGACGCAATCGTTGATGGTAAAGCGCACTAGTTTATTAAGAGCCTATTCACTCTAGCCTTGAAGACACTCAAATTTTAGTCCGACGGAAACACCGCCGCCGGCAGATTGTTCCAGTCCCTCGATGTACGCGGTATAAGGGAGGAGGCGAAACGCTTCGTCCGGATCGTAGAGGTGCTAACAACATAAGGGTGGAAACTCGCCGTACGACGGGTCGTCCGATGATGGAACGGAGATGGGGGAATTAAATCGTGCAATTCCCTCGCACACTCCCCAGAATGTATCCTATAGAACACCGAAAGGCTGGCTACTCTACGCCTGTGCTCTAGGCTTTGGAGACCAACTCGAGTTAAATCAGGGTCACCAATCAGCCTCTTCGCACGCCTCTCCACTGAATCCAAAGTGGCCAGGTGACACTTAGCAGCACCAGCCCAAATGTGGCTGCAGTACTCCACACACGAACGGACCTGTGCTTTGTACAACATTAGAAGCTGCCCTGGTGTGAAGTACTGCCGGACCTTTGCGATTACACCAAGTTTTCTGGCAGCCACCTTGGCCTTGGACCCAACGAACCGCCCAAAGTTTAGGTTCGAGGAAATCTCAATACCCAAAAGCTGAAGGCGGTCGGTACACTCCAAGGATACATTCCGAAAAGTAGGAGCCAAGGTGAACGGGCTCCTTTCAGGGAAATTAGACGTAGTTTCGACAGATTAAGACAGATCAAACGACAGACAGGGTTCTTAATATCAACATATTATACTTACTAATATACATACCTTAGAGATGAGAATTGTGGGACTCCGAAAGAAAAAGAGTAAACAAAGTTTCGGTCTATCTATATCACTCTCAAAATCATCAGTCATCTATGAGGAATTATCTCATTCCTCTAGCTAGACCGAAAGCATAGGCCATCTCTCTTACTCTTTTCAAACCAAAATGATACTACAGATTATACGCGTACTGCATGTCCATTAGATGTCGATGTTTCTTTAAATTAAGTGAATTACCCCACAGACAAAACAATCTGTCAAAAATATATCTCAAAATATTCTACATTTTTGAAAAGTTTTTTACATAAATTATCGCAGATAGGACATTTTTAACTACGAGAATCATGTAGCTTTCAGTTAGTCTGTGTAATGGGTATCCTAATCTTCTCTGTTATATCGCTGATTGCGCAGAGGTTGATATGGCTGCATGTTTCCGGTCACAGGGCAGGAAAAGAGGTGGGACAAAGTTTGTGCTACAGAAACCGTGCTGCCATTGTCTAATCAATGAACAGTTTTCCGATAGATTAGTAAGTCATCAAGAGATGGCGCTACCATAACTTTTGTTTTTTTATTTGATTTGTTGCGGTTAATCTGTGGCAAGAAAAGAACTGACAGTAATAGAATGTCATTAGTCATATTTTTATTGATTTTAACAAATAATAAATGTGCAAACAACACTCTTTTGTTACCAAAAGTGCCGGCTGCGCTATCTAGCAGCTCCTAGAAAACTGCTCATTGGGTAGGTTCGCTCGATTAAATCTACGAACTGCACTATTTTCTGAACAAAGAATCGATACAGCTATTTCTATTTTTTATATAAAATTGTTTATTACAAGGTAATTAAAGATTTTATTCATAATCTTCTCCTACTAAATAAACTACTTTGAAACAGAAGGGCATAAATGAATAAACTATTTTAATTATAATAATACTGATTTCATAAAAGTTTCAATCAATATACAATCGAACAGAGTTATCAGAAGAACATTGCTTGGTGTGTAATTGCAGCAATAATAATTGGTGACAAGTGAGCTGGCAAAGTTCTTATGGCATTTCCCCCACCGGAGGCATCCGGCAACGGCTGTGACTTGGCTTGGCTGTGTTTGGCTGGCTAGAGTGGCGCGATGTGATCGGCTGAGGCGGTGTGGCGTAACAACTTACAAATTATTTAAATAAAAATAAAATAACCTGTATCTAAAAATAAAGCGTGGAAATATTTCACCGCATCGCCGTCGACTGGTAATGTACCCAAGAGACTGAAAAGACTGGCGGCATTATCATTTTATTTTATACTAGCGACCTGCCCCGGCTTTGCATGGGAGCAATGCTGATACTAAATATATTACAGAAAAACTGTGAACCGCCGGCCGGTACCACCGCAAACGCGACGCCCCTCAATTTTCAATCTATAATATCTTCGTAAATAACAATTTAAATCATGTGCTCTAAAGGGGCATATAGATATACTAGATCATCAAAGTATTTAAGGTATTAAATTGGATAAGGATTAATGTTGTATTGGTTAAAATCGCTTCCGAAATTAGCCGGTATTTGTCGTAATAAGTAAATGACAATAAAATGTTTTTGTGGGATATACACAAGAGATAGACATACACCATAGCGGACTTTTCTGTAGACCTTTTCAATGTGTACAATATTTAGTACATTATTTTGATAAAACTAGTAGGGTTCAGCCTGCGTTTCACTACAAATTGGGAAAAAATGTAAATATTTATACCATCACACAAGAAAGCTCATCAATAATCAATATAATTAATTTTCCACTATTTAATCGATGTTATAATACATATATAAACCTTCCTCTTTAATCACTCTCTCTATGAAAAAGAAGTAGTTTTCAAGATTTAATCATACCTCATAGGGAAGAGAAAGCTAGAGAGACTATGTAGTGATTATTTATAGAAATACTTCATCGTCCAATTTGAAAATGTAATGGGTATATTATTTTTCATAGATTTTCATTTATTTTTACCGTAAGGGAAGCCGAGCAGTATATTACCTGGGTCCTCCATTATATTAGAGAGTTTACTTTATCGTCAATAAATTGCTTACCCCTGTATACAGCCACAAACCACACACGATTCAGAAGGTTTAAGTTTTTATTAAATTCTAGTTTATAATGAGTTTTTTGACCAGTAGCAGATAAGCTTAGACATTATTATATAACAAATTAGTTTGCTGTTCTAAATATTGCGCAACATTTCGTTGCTAAATATTGCTTAACACTTCGTTACTAAATACTGTGCAACGCCTTGTTGCTAAATACGCGTTATGTTTGTGAATTGGCTTGTATCCTAAAAAATAATTTAATGTCCGTCAGATAGCTTTATAAAAAATATTGAACACGTATTTTTTATTTTTTCTTTTATTCAAATACTTAGGAATATATATTGATTTGAAATGTCGCATGACGTCACGCCATGGTGCAAAATATAGAACGGCGTGACGTAATTAGCCCCCACTCTGTAACTTTAATACGCTATATCTCAGTAATTTTTGATAATTACGACAAAATAAAAAATACGGGGCTTAATTTTTTTTATTATCTGTAAGACGGACTAATTACTTTTTTGATTTTCATACCTTGGATACATCCCTATTAGGGCTTATTTTTAGGGTTCTGTAATCAAAGGGTAAAAACAAGACCCTAATACTCCGTTATTGGTCGGACTGTCATCAGCCTTTACCACACGAATTATAATTTGACAGTTAAAACTTTCACAGATAATGTATTAAATATATAATGAAATATATAAATATAAATATAATGTAGTAATGTATGTATATAAGAACATATTTGACAACAAATGTAGTGACCATGAGAGACAAAACATGTCAGAGAGATATTTTTTTACTGAAAGACATATTGTTATCTAAGAATTGGTTATACCTACCCATTTGAACCTTATTATCACCACCACAAACAGTAATGAAGGCACTTTCTTTAAAGCTTTCCTTTGAAGGACCTTCAAACAAGAGGGAGTTTCTCGTGGCATTATTTTGTATGTGGATTTTCTTCAACGAGACGCAAATATGAAATTTTTATTTTATTTTTCATGTAATAAATTATGCCTCTAGTGTTGGTGTAGCCGACTGTATCGGTGGAGAATATTCACGCAACGAGTAGATGGTTAATTTAATTTCTAATTTTAAGTTATTGTATCGATACGATGAACACCTTAAATTAGAGGGAAATGGGACGTAAGGTTAATGGCTTACTTGGTTGCTGCTGTCAGTCCGTAATTGATTACGATCGGCAGACACTTCACCGTGGAATGTTAACACACATTGTCTCTTTCCTCACGGTATAGGAACGTAGTGGGAGTGACAAGGAAGGAGATACAGGAACTAAAGGTATACATCATAAATGCTACCGCTTAAAAAGTATAATTGAATACACTAAACAGATAATAAACATTTCGTAAACAACCTCCAAATACCTATATTAGTTTTTATACAAAATTCGATACAATGAAAAAGAGACAATTGACAGTCGTCAACTGAAATTATCTTTGAGCCATAACGGATACAATTCACTAAAAGTAAAAAGGGATTACATTGCTGTGACGTCCACTTTTTTTTTTAATAATTATAAACTAGCGCTTGACCACAATCCCGCCTGATGGTAAGCAGTGATGCAATCGTTGATGGTAAAGCGCGCTAGTTTATTAAGAGGTTATACACTCAGAAAAACTGAGCGAATAGGAAGGAAGACGGCAGTTAAGCGAGGTGATGCAATGTTAAACCCAACAACACGACCAATGATGCTGCGGCTAAGGGAGATTGATCTGAAGACCCTCCACGACCAAACTCCCAACACAACAACATTAGGCGAATCGTACCCGGCACACATCGCAACACAACTGCTCAGACTCGTCCTCCGTACGGCTTCACCAGACATCATGCCAGATCACGACAAATCGCTTGGCGGCAAGGCTTTGTCTGGTGGGTGGTAACGTCTGCCGGCGGCCGATGTTATGGCCTACCACTTGTCGCAAGGGTAAGCCTTTAGTGTAATAAAACCACTATAGTCACAAGTACTATTTCGTAATAGACATGCTACATGTCTGTCCAGCTTGGTGACCCGTTTGCAAATGACCCCAACCTTGAGCCTCGTGTCCGTACTTATACCATTGATTTATACATAGTTACATAAATACTATAATACCTTGCCACGATATAGGTACCTTTTTTTTTGTTTTCGGGGGGAAAACTTCATAAGGCACCCGACCCCCGAGGAATGAGGTCGGGTAGTGTGGAATTTTCACCTCACTAAAACCACCCCGGTGATCACCATCTGCGCCTAGGGGCGGTCCCGGTTCCTCTTAAAAGACCAATTCCGGAACCCTCCCTGCGCAATGCCTGTAAGGCGCATCCCAGGAGAGACTCTAAGAGGACCTATCCTAAACTTTCTATGCACGGCAGCACGTGACCACTATGCCACCGTCTTCCCTGGGGTTACTTAGTGGGCAGGCAGAGTCCCCGCTTTGTGTGCCCACGACCCCAAAGGTCCACATACCTCAATAAGTAAGCGGGTTTCGGCATATTAAGCGCCAAGGCGGTTGCCTCCCCGACCCCTCCTTCTCCGAGCAGGATCAGCCGTCTCTCGATCCCGTTCGGCGGCTTCCTTCTTGGCCATCACTGTCTCACAGAAGGAAGCTACTTCTGTTCAATTATCTGTCTTTGCCAGCATAGCCCTTACTACTGCCAGCAGAGACAGGTCACTCCTCGAGCGTGTGTTGTGCAGAATCCAGGCTGCCTCCGCAATGGTGGCAATTTGCCGTGTTCTCTCGCCCAATTCTGTTCAGGTACTCACCGAAGCAACCGTGTCCAGTGAGTATCTGTGTGAGCCTGAAGGAGATGCGCTCCCCCTTTTTCAGCCAGGCTTGGAAGTATGGCAGAACGGCTTCAACAACGCGCTTGCGCGAATATTGCGGAAGCTGTAAACTCTCGCGCCACCGATCGAGCGCGAGTTGCCGTTCCCGTCGCCTCAGTTCTACGAGTGCAGTTCCGAGCACATTATTCCGGCTTTGGCGGATGTTACAGATCTGGCTGTAGACCTTCGCGTCCATATCCGCCAAGATGTCCAGCAGCGGAAGGCGTGCCAAGAGAGTTGCTGCGTCAAATGATATCGTTCGGTATCCACGTGCGATACGAATGGCCATTTTCCGCTGCAGTCTGTTGACTTTGTCCTGCAGCGTCGAAAGCCTGAAAGTCTACTTGACCAAACAGGCGCTCCGTAAAGAACAATCGATCGCACGGCACCCGCGTAGAGGCGGAGAACTTCCTCCCGAGGTCCTCCGAGATTGGGCAGCAGTCTATGCAAAGCACCCACTGCCTTTTCGATCCGGGGAACAAGGCGCTCGAAGTGTTCTTCGAAGCCACACCGACTTCATATTCTATCAGCCAAGATACTTTATGTATCGCCCCACCTGGACTTGCACATCTCCGAACGATGTAGATACCTATATTATGGGTGTTAAAGGGTAATTCAAATGACCGGATACGGAGGGATACGTAACTTATCGTACCCTACCTACAAGTTTTACTAGTACGGACAATCCGTTCTAGTAAAACTCGTTCCTCGTTCTTCAAAGTCACTTACTTATTTAATGAACCTAGTATTTGTATTATATGTTTTAACTGTGCGACGATACAAACTCAGCGTTTTATGGGGTCCTACATTTGAACAGCGCCTTAAGACGACGAAAAATACAGTTTTATTTTATTTTAAGGTATATTTCGAGATATTTTGTAGGTAGTTCGATAAGAATTATTACATTCCCACAAAGTGGAAGATGGGTTAAATTGGAAAACATTAAGTATGATGCAAAAAAATAAATAAATGAGAAGTTGTGTTCATGTTTTGTATGGTTGTAGTGTATTGATTTAATTGATGTATGTAATCGAATGCGTGTGAATGCAACCGCTTATCTGTGTAAATGTAATCAATTTGAAATGGATATGCTCGTAGTACTATCTAAATAAATTGACCTCCCGTTACACATAATACTAATAATATTAATTCTAAATAGTACATAAAACCTGAATATCGTTTGTTCAGAATAAACAACTAAATTCATTCCAAACATTTTTAATCCATGTTTTATTTTTTCCCAAATATATTTAAAAAATGTTGAAGTGTGGTTACCGAGCGCAAAATAGATTTCACAGCGAATCATAGTGCCTTAGGGCTCTCGCCGCGCCGCGTCGTTGCAGGCGCGAGCGGTCCGTTGACCATATTTTTGTTGGGACAACCAAGTAACATAACAAGCTCATAACTTTGTGATTTTTCATGATATCTTTTTGAAATGTTGTACATAGTTTTTTTACTTAAAAATACTGGACACGTGTTTCGAGTTTCGCATGTATCTCGGTAGGTAGGTACCTACGCGCTAGAATTTAAATTTAAGCCTAGCGGGTTCGAAACCGTTCAATGCGTTTTTCTCGTGAAACAATCTCTGCAACTACGGAAAGAAAAATTATTTTATAATAGTACTAGCTTTGGCCCATGACGTCATTCGCGTAAGATTTATTATTCCCCCGTCGCACTGTATCCAATACGTTTTCTATTAGCTTTCATTCAGACATTTTTCTATTTGTTCGCCTCGCAAATCTTGCCATCCTCGAGGATTTCTGCATTATATAACTGATGATTTCAGAAATGATAATAATAAAGAAGAAAAAGAAAGAAAATAATGATACGATATTTAGTATAATTTCGGTAATACCTACTATGTACAGACGACAGCACATCATCATCAGCCTCTACTCGTCCACTGCTGGACATAGGCCTCTTCCATGGCACGCCAACAAGATCGATCCTGAGCAGTTCTCCGCCAGCCACGACCAGCCACCTTTTTGATGTCGTCGCTCCATCTCGCCCAAGGGCGTCCTACGCTACATTTGCCGAGACGCGGTCTCCACTCGAGGAATCGTTTACCCCAAAGAAGCACTTCAGGCTGCTACAATCTGTCAGATGTCGTTATTAGATTTTCAACTATATCTCTAAAGCATTAAGGCTCAAGGTTGATTGGAAATATTTGGCAGTCTCGGGAAGCTTGACCTGCTGTCATGAGTACGTAACAACAATCAGTAAGATCATCAATACTTTAGGAGAAAATCGCTTTTGTTGCAAACACTACTTTAGGAGAAAATTGCTTTTCCTTTTTTCTATCTAACTGCGAATTGTTGCTCTGTCGGTTCTTTTTATTTTCAACTTTACATCTAAAGCATGAAGGCTGAAGGCTTCTTCTTCTTCAGCCTATGGATGTCCACTGCTGGACAAAGGCCTCCCCCAAAGCTTTCCTCGCTGACCGGTCTTGTGCTGCCCGCATCCATCAGCTTCCCGCGACCTTCACCAGGTCATCGGTCCACCTTGTTGGGGGCCTCCCTACGCTGCGTCTTCCAGTACGTGGTCACCACTCCAGAACCTTACTGCCCCATCGGCCATCGGTTCTACGAGCAATGTGCCCTGCCCACTGCCACTTAAGTTTAGCGACTTGCAGAGCTATGTCGGTGACTTTGGTTCTTCTGCGGATCTCCTCATTTCTGATTCGATCACGCAGAGAAACTCCGAGCATTCCGAGCATAGCTCTTTCCATTGCCCTTTGCGTGACTCTGAGCCTTCGTATGAGGCCCATTGTGAGCGACCACGTTTCAGTTCCGTAAGTCATCACTGGCAACACACACTGGTCAAAGACTTTAGTCTTGAGACACTGTGGTATCTTGGACGACGAGAAGATGTATCGTAGCTTCCCGAACGCTGCCCAGCCGAGCTGGATTCGACGAGACACCTCTTTCTCGAAGTTGGACCTACCTAGTTGGACTGTTTGTCCCAGGTATATATACTCGTCAACAACTTCGAGTGCAGAGTAACCAACTAGAATTGGAGTGGGTGCGACATGAGAGTTCGACATGATCTTCGTCTTATCCATGTTCATCTTTGGACCCACTTGTTGGGAAGCTCTGCTGAGGTCATTGAGCATTTTTCCCAAGGCTGAAGGCTGAGTGCATAATATTTGTCAGTTTTGGATAGTATATACATGTTATGTGCAATGTGTGAGATGTCTTTTTTTAAATAATTTATTTCATAACCATGGATACAAGTCATTCAGTCGAATACAGAAATGGATTTTAACTTCGTACCTAATCCGAACTTAATTTAACCTAACTTATCTCCTTTCATTTCCCGCGTGAGCCGACTAGGAGGGGTTTGGGGTAAAGTCATGATGTGGCCACTATGCTAAAATATTTCAATGTTCTTGATAAATTAACCACTGAATTCACTTTTAACTACGTAAATCACGCGCTTTTATTTAGTAAACAACACTATAAATAATTTTAAAAGTCCAATGAAAACTGAGCGTGACACTCAGCTTGACTTTCCCGCCAAAACCTCATGTGAAATGTCCATCAAACAATGTGGCCACCATGAATTTCAATTACGAAGAATCGATCATCGATATCGACCTGACTCAACGATTGGCACGCTTCGAGGTTATAAGAACTCTCAGCCAATGAGAGCGCCAAACGCGGTTGTGGAGGAATGAGGAACAGGGAGTAAAGCTCACTCATCCTCCATAGAAAAGGGAGAATCCTCCGACCAGACGGGTGTTATGTCTGGAGGGCACTTGCCCAATGGTTGAAATTGGCAAGTTGTATGTATGCGAATTGCACGGTAAACTCTGATTGCGAGATGTAGAATTCGTGTGACGTCAGTATGACGCGTCGTTCATTTTGTGGCGTTTGTAGGTACCGTTACACGGTCGAAGCGTAGAATCAGTATTCAAAAAAAAAACACACTGTCCTTGCCAACGTACTTTAATTTTTTTTTCTTCGATTTTTTTTTAATAATTATAAACTAGCGCTTGACTCCAATCCCGCCTGGTGGTAAGCAGTGATGCAATCATTGATGGTAAAGCGCGCTAGTTTATTAAACCCATTCGCTTAAAGAAACTTAATGAATAGGAAGGAAGACGGCAGTTGAGCGATGTTAAACCCAACAACACGACCAACGATGCTGCGCCGGAGGGAGATTGATGTGGAGACCCTCCACGACCAAAATCCCGACACAACAATACTTGGCGCATCGTACCCGATACACATCGCAACACAACTGCTCAGACCCGTCCTCCGTACGGCTTCACCAGACATCATGCCGGAACACGACGAATCGCTTGGCGGCAAGACTTTGTCTGGTGGGTGGTAACTTCTGCCGGCAGCCGATGTGGCCTACCACCGAGGAGAGTTATAATATAAATAATATAGTTTGTTTTATACATTATTATTTTTAATTTAAATTTTTGTATTTTATATGTTCTTAATTTTGTTCTAAATATTTGTCACTGTCTGATTCACTGTAGTCTGTCTTGTTTGTATTAGTCTTAGTGTAGCGTAATATAGTTTTCGAGGCAGCAAAATATATTAATCAATGCTATGTACGCCGTAATTGTCATGTACATTAGTCATTTAGTTATTAAGATAACTTTTTTTTTAATAATTATAAACTAGCACTTGACCGCAATCCCGCCTGATGGTAAGCAGTGATGCGATCGTTGATGGTAAAGCGCGCTAGTTTATTAAGAGCCTATTCACTCAGGTAAAAACTGAGCGAATAGGAAGGAAGACGGCAGTTGAGCGAGGTGATGCAATGTTAAACCCAACAACGCGACTAACGATGCTGCGCCAAAGGGAGATTGATCTGAAGACCCTCCACGACCAAACTCCCAACACAACAACATTAGGCGCATCGTACCCGGCACACATCGAAACCCAACTGCTCAGACCCATCCTCCGTACGGCTTCACCAGACTTCATGTCGGAACACGACAAATCGCTTGGCGCTAAGCGACGGCAGTTGAGCGAGGTGATGCAATGTTAAACCCAACAACACGACCAACGATGCTTCGCCAAAGGGAGATTGATCTGAAGACCCTCCACGACCAACTCTAACATAAGTTTGATGTATGTGATGTGGCTGTGCTTTAAATAAATAAATAAAACTCATGGTACCCACAAACATGGCACAGGACTACAAAGATGACAGCGATTATATTAAATGGAACACTGAATGTGTTTAGTTTACAATTTCGCTGATTTCCTTGTTCGCAAAACAAGTTAAATTTAAATTCAGTGAACTTTCTATAAAGC
This sequence comes from Sesamia inferens, assembly GCA_037179545.1. Classification (NCBI taxonomy): domain Eukaryota; kingdom Metazoa; phylum Arthropoda; class Insecta; order Lepidoptera; family Noctuidae; genus Sesamia; species Sesamia inferens. The sequence continues at coordinate 11,181,825 of CM073922.1, forward strand.
TTTCCTTTGAAGGAACATCAAAAGAAAGAGTTTCTCGGCATGATTTTGTAAGTAGATTTTCTACAACGAGACACAAATACGAAATCATTTATATTACATGAAAAATTTTATTTTTCATGTAATATAAATAAATAAATATATACGGACAAAACACACAGATTGAGCTAGCCCCAAAGTAAGTTCGAGACTTGTGTTATGGGATACTAACTCAACGATACTATATTTTATAATAGATACACATATAGATAAACATCCAAGACCCAGGCCAATCAGGGAAAGATCGTTTTCTATCATGACCTGGCCGGGGATCGAACCCGGGGCCTCCACGTCACAGGCAGGCGTGTTGACCGCTGCGCCACGGAGACCGATTATGTCTCTAAGTACCTACATCAGTTCTTCTATAAGATTCGATACAATTAAAAAGAGACAATTGACAGTCGTCAACTCATATTATATTTGAGCCATGACGGATACAATTCATAATTTTAGTAGGCATAAAAATGGTAGAGTAAATATATTTTTCGTTAAAAAAAGAACATAAGATAAATATGAACCGAGTACTGTAAAATTAGTCGGCGCCTGAAAACTTTCCAATTTAAGCAGATTTTTCTATAAATCATCATGATCTCGGCGTTAAACCAAGTCGCATCCGAAGCTTATTCAGCTTTGAAGTCTAACTGCTGATTTTGGCTGAACTTCGATATTTTCCATGAAGCGAGTGCTGTCTGTCCTCCACAACCCGAGAGCGATATAGTGAGACCATATATCATTGCAGTTAGACCATTTGTTGGACTTTTGAGGGCTCTAACAACCCGTAACGACTTCCATTAGATGTTCGTATGGCAACCGGGATCAACGGCTTAACGTGCTTTCCGAGGCATGACCAGACCAGTGCAAATATTCATATTCATGCATACAAATATTTGCGCTGCGCGGGGATCGAACCCGCACCGCTACGCAACGGAGGCAGTCGATTTTTTATACATCGTATTTAATTTTATGCATGATCGATTACTAATACAATATAACAAGATATGCGAAAGCCGATAAGCTTCAGTGTTGCCATAAAATTAAACAGAGTCTACACTCAAGCTGCCCCAAATCGAATGCTTTTCCTAATCCCATTTGAGTATAAAAATAACCCGGAAGGGTGTCCGGCCTAACGCGGAAAGTAAAGCACTTATCAACTGAACCTTTAATAGATCTTCAGTTAGTGTAAAAGAAAAAATGTAAGTTTTATGGTGGGTCTCCTGTTTGTATGACAGTTATGGGCCCATAATTTCGCGCCGCTCGATCTAGGCCCCGTTCTAAAGATGAATCGTGCATTTTTGGCCGTGATAAAGTTTTAAATGAGGATATAAGTTACATTTGGGGAGTTTTACTTTATTGAGTTTCCAATTTAGTTGATATAAGAGTTTAGTTTTCATAATTAAATTATTATGTTTAGTTATGACCAATATGAGTACGTTTTTAGAAACAGAAAGAAAGAAAATACCCCTGTTTGCGATAAACATACGCAACAATAAATGTAAATTACAAACTAAACGTTAAATTAAAAAATAAACGTTGCATTGTTTAACACCATTTAGACAATGCAAGGTAATTGTTGGATCTATTTTATTATATGCCATAGGGCTAAATTAATTGCCTATGGCATAGGCAATTAATTTGCACCTAGTAAATCAGTATTCAATGTACAGATATCTGCGATACTCTGGAGTTTAGTGCTGGACTTCTACTTCCCGGCAAAATAACTAAGAAGCTGGACTATGGGACTGCCTATGTGATTTTGATGTTCGAGAAGTGCTGATTTTCAGCCTATATTGGATCTGATTCGATTTGCAGGTTGTTTATGAGTGTAGCATATATCATCATCAACCTTTTTATCGTCCCACTGCTGGGCACAGGCCTCCTCTCATGCAGAGAAGGATTGAGGGTAATTACCACGCTCGGTTGCGATCGAGTTGGCGATTTCTGACCTACAGTTTTTTTTTTTTTAATAATTATAAACTAGTGCTTGACTGCAATCCCGCCTGATGGTAAGCAGTGATGCGATCGTTGATGCTAAAGCGCGCTAGTTTATTAAGAGCCTATTCACTCAGGAAAACTAAGCGAATAGGAAGGAAGACGGCAGTTGAGCGAGGTGATGCAATGTTAAACCCAACAACACGACCAACGATGCTGCGCCAAAGGGAGATTGATCTGAAGACCCTCCACGACCAAACTCCCAACACAACAACATTAGGCGCATCGTACCCGGCACACATCGCAACACAACTGTTCAGACCCCTCCTCCGTACGGCTTCAGTCCAGGTTTCTTCAAGACGTTTTCCTTCACCTTGTAATCAGTCATTGGTGTCCAAGATATACTTACTTATTGTAGCATTATGTGTTGAAACTTATACAGTTTTTTTTTTTTTTTTTTTGACAAATCACACACATTATTTTCTTTCAAAGAACTGTAGTTTTAACCATATAAATAGCAATATAGTTTGTAGTTGTATCACTTTTGCACGCCCTACACTCATAACGTACACATATGATGCCAACTATGATAATGTCCCGTGGAAAGAAGGCAATCTTATTGCTATCATCATCATCATTATCAACCTCTCATACAGAGAAGGATTGAGCGTGATCACCACGCTTGCTCAATGCGGGTTGGCGATTTCAGACTTAAAGTCCAGGTTTCCTCAAGATGTTTTCCTTCACCTTCAGTCATTGGTTTCCAAGATATACTTAGAAAGTACATATAACTTTAGAAAAGTTACATTGGTACTTGCCTGACCTGGAATCGAACCCGCGCCCTCATACTTGAGAGGCTGTTTTAACCACTAGGCCACCACGACTTCCTTATTACTATCGATCAGGCAAAAATCCAGTCACATTTCTCATAAAAAGTTTATGAGTATTTTTATCAAGGTAGAAAACAGGGGCTGGTGTCCTCAACTCCACGACAATGCTCGTTTTTTGCGTAGTAAAACTTTATCAAATTAGCAATAAATTATGGTGATCATAATAAATTAGCTATTTCCCAACAACATTCTGTTTTTCGTATATCTGAATAAACGTCAATTTAAGTAGTATACTTTTGTTTTTTTAGCTAAAAGAGCGTCACCATTATTATAGCGATCAGCAGATTGATAATAACTGCTTATTAGTTTTGTTTGTCTAAAAAATCTGTTGTTATTAGTAGTTACAAAACACTTTTAGCTAAAATATATGATGTGTTTTATTTATTACTAGCTTTCCGCCCGCGGCTTCGCTCGCGTGGAGATCGGTTATATCGCGCTTTTAGATTTCCCTCGTGCATATAATTTTTTTCCGGGATAAATAGTACCCAATTATTTAATCCGGACTTCTAACTCTACGTCTGCAAAATTTCAAAACAATCGGCTTAGTAGTTACGGCGTGAAAGCGGAACAAACAAACAAACAAACTCATTTTCCGATTTATAATATTAGGATATTTGGTGTACACATACAAATATTCCAGTAATCTCCCTTGGGAACTTGATGTTTTTTTAGGACCAAAAATAGAAGCAGAAATAAAGCATAAAAAAGAAAAAGATGGCTAGTGTTTGTCGTTTGCGCCTAAATGGAAACAAAAGACGTTTGCCAACCAATCATGACAAGTTTGCCAAATAATAGCAAGAATGCAGATAGGAATTATAACAGAGTAGAGGGTAATTTGGTAGGTGTTGTTTGTAAAAAACAACTTATCCTATGTTAGTAAAAAGAGAAACAGGGATCAGTTCGCGACATGAATGTGTGCGCGCACATGTCTGTCCGCCAGAGCCGAATAAAAGGTCCGTCGACCTTGTCCGCCAGTGTAGCTAGGATACTGTTTGGGCTGCCCCAAAATCGCCGCAACATCGAAACACACCGTTTGCGTATGATGGCATAAAAGGCATCAATTCGTGCTTCCGCGAACATGCCTGATGCACTGCAAAATCGAGGCAGCCCCAACAACATCCTCAGCGCATTATTGTACTGGAAGCGCAGAGCTGTTTCATCCGACATTTTTTGCCACAGAATGTCATAATTCACCAGTTCAAAGGCCCTTGTCAGATCCAGAAGACCAACCAGATCCAGGTGTCTTCCTGTCTGTGTAGTACAGCACAGTCTGCTTGAGACACAGGATTGCACTTTTCGTCGACAAACCGGTTCTAAAACCAAACTGCGCGTCGTTTAGTTTAAAATGCATCTTCAACTGTCTGTCAAGCAGACCATCCAGCACCTTGCCAATAACCGTACCCAGTGAAATAGGCCTATAGTTGTTTTTGTCGGATGAATTATCGGTCTTCTTTTTAACAATAGGAATCACGACAGTTCGTACGAGATCGTCAGGCAGGTAAGAATGACCCATACAAAAATTGAGGAACAACGAGTAGCCTAGGCAAATGCACAACAGCGGACCTTAAATGCGGACCTTAAATGACTAAAGCAAGAGATTAGAATTACAATCCTTTGCTTCATGTTTAATATGCTAGTGACTTATCTACCTTAGTTTAATATTATATCAATGCCTGCCTCTGAGTGATTTATTTGTTTAACAGTTCAAAACTGTTCGCATATACGTTATTTAAATAAGAACATATTCTATAACCCCTCATATTCTGAATCACTAAAAACAACAGAGCTCGTATCAGAATCCATTCTAGGTACTTATTAATACACATTTACCTTCCAAACCAGTCTCAAAGTCACAGAGAATACTCGTACTTGCTATTACCATAATTCGGGCACCGTAGTTAGCAAGGTATATTAAATTAGGCCAAGTTTCACTGTTGCCACTTCGTTGACTTGTTGTTCGGAATGTCTGTGAACTCCCCACTTAGTCTACATTTATAGCATAAGTTAAGGATACTTCGGAGTTGGTAGACTTGATTTAGTAAGAGACTCTGTTCAAATGATGTTAATAATATCATAATTATTAAGTACTTGCCTTTGCCCGCGGTTTCGGCCGAGAATAACTCACAAGATTGTAATTATTAAGGTGTATAACAATTAAATAAATCAATCAGCAAGCATATTCAAATATTGCCGCATTTTTTCCCCTCAACCTCATTGCCTAGCGGAGCATTCAATCAGGATTAAGGAATGAAGTACGAATAAAACTCAAGAAGTTTTCCATTCACTCTTCATTATACTGTTTTCTCTCTCTCCGTATTCCTAGTTGGAACAACATCAAGTAACCAAAATCCAACCGCCACCAGCCGGTATGCTTATCGGCTAGTCTATAGCGCTAGGTAAACACCTGGTATGGTCGATAGCGCAGATTCGTGGGACGCGGTGGTGTCCTTCTGCGAGGATGTGATGTCGCAGAAGGAAACTGCGGAACGGCAGAGGGAGATCTCATCTCCCTTCCCGGGCCGCAGAAGACGCACCGGGCGCCGAGGAAGGGCGGATAACAGGGGCGAGGGAAATGGGGAAGTCTCCGCCCCCTATCGATGGACCCCGAGACGGAGGCGCGCGCCTCTGAGGCGATGCACGGGGTAGTTTAACACCCCACTACCCCGTGAAGGAGACGAGGCCTGGACAGACCAGGTCAGCACGAGAGTGTGGGGCCGTGGAAGAATTTAGACTCCCGCGGCCCCACGCGCGCTCGTGATAGAAGAGACTCCGGGGTGGTTTTAGTCAGTAAAAGTCTTGTCAGTAAAAGGTGGTTTTAGACAGACCCCGGTCGCCCACCCCAGGGCGGCGGACATCCTATGAGGATTTCCAACCCGGAAAGAAAAAGGTAAACATCTCGTGAAGACCTCCATCCACTCCAGCACACCAGGAGTACATCGCCGGAAGTCCCCCCAGTAAGTAAAATCTCTTCATTATTTTTCTGTGCTTGTTCGCGGTTTTAATCCGTATCTTAATTTCAATACACCTAACGTGCGCTTATTTTACAGTATATATATCGAGCGAATATAAATACCACAACATTTTTTGCCCAATCTAGCCGAAACCAAAACAATAAGTAATATTAGGGTAAAAATTCAGGTTCCTGATTGTCAAATTTTTATCTTAACACATTCAAAAGTCAAGGTCAATTTTTTTGCAATAAAATCAACACAAGTTTTTATAAAGTTGACCTATTAGATAACGCAAACACGGGGGGAGAGATTTTTTTCGGAAAAGGCGGCGTACGACCAACCTCGGTGACGCCTCGGCGGGTACTGGCCAGCCGTTGCGACCTCCTGAATGCTAGTTTTTGAATATAATTGTTCCTTAGAAAAAAATAAAAAGGAAATTAAGAAATGTATTTTCCCAAAACGCTAAAAAATAATATTACCTATCTTTTGGTATAATTTTTACATGGTTTAAGCATTTAATTTTTTCAGGGTAAACGTTTTAAATAGCGATTTAGTGTCATCTTTGTGATTTTTTTTATCGAACAAATTATTTAAATTCACGTTTCTATCTTCACAGAACTCTAGACAATATGTTCAACTTTCCTTAAATATTTTCTTTTTACGGGAAATTTCAGTTTTTCTTGGATTTACAGATGTTTCAAAAAGTGATAAAGTAGTATAACCTCGCCTTAAAACTAGCGCGCTTTACCATCAACGATTGCACCACTGCTTACCATCAGGCGGAATTGCGTTCAAGCACTAGTGTATACTTTATAATATAAAAAAAAAAAACTAGATCTTCTGATATGGTTTACGTCTTCAAGTATGTATCAAGGCTTGCACAAATATGAATGTAGCTGAATAAATATTAAATATGGTTAATAAATATTAAATTAAATTTATACTTGTATCTTAAACAAAATGTATTAACTTTAGTAAATAATGTGTTTATTTTAGAAACAAGTTGTTATCTCAACACGACATTCTTGTAGTTTACTGTAAACAAAGGTAGAATGCAAATGTACTTATATATGCAAATGTATTTATATTATAGTAGGTAAACTTATTTGATCAGTTTTATTAACTACTTTACACTGATCGCTATCATTGTTAACGTCTAATGACTAGCTATCATGTAGCCTAGGCTTTTTCCATCTGAGGTCAGCTTCCAATCTAACCAGATTCAGTTGAATACCAATATTTAACATGGAGCGACTGCCTATCTGACCTACCAAAACCAATTACTGGGTAATACTATAGGATTCGTGGTGGCCTAGTGGTTAAAAGAGCAGCCTCTCAAGTATGAGTGAGCGGGTTCAATTCCATGGTCTGGCAAGTACGAATGTAGCTTTTCTAAGTTATATGTATGTACTTTCTAAGTGTATCTTGGAAACCAATAAATAAATAAATAAATACGGACAAATCACACAGATTGAGCTAGCCCCAAAGTAAGTTCGAGACTTGTGTTATGGGATACTAACTCAATGATACTATATTTTATAATAGATAAACATCCAAGACCCAGGCCAATCAGGAAAAATCGTTTTCCATCATGACCTGGCCGGGGATCGAACCCGGGGCCTCCACGTCGCAGGCAGGCGTGTTGACCGCTGCGCCACGGAGACCGACAAAACATCTTGAAAAAACAAACACATAAACAAACATCAAAACATCTTGAGGAAACCTGGCCTTGAAGTCTGAAATCGCCAACCCGCATTGAGCAAGCGTGGTGATTACGCTCAGTCCTGCTCTGTTTGAGAGGAGACCTGTGCCCAGCAGTGGGACGATAAAGGTTGGTGATGATGATGAGGACTATCGTATTATTATCTCCAAAGCTTAGAGCCAACTGTTTTGAGTATATTCTTTTCTTTTTTTATGGCTTCGCACGGTTTGTGCATTTAGGCAATGTCACGTAATAAATTGTTCATGTCGAAAAAGACGGCCGCGTGATCTGTCTTACGATGGAGGTTTGAGACAAAGTCATGATGTGGCCACTATGCTGCGATATTTCACTATTCTTTATGAATTATATACCGAAAGCCCTTTCTACATTAATCACGCACTTTTATTTAGTAAACAACACTATAACTAATTTTAAAAGTCGGATGAAAAATGAGCGTGACACTCAGCTTGACTTTCCCGCCAAAAACTCTTTGAGTATATTTGTTCCATGGTTTTGAGATTCAAAATTAAAACACATTCGAATATAGAATAGTTCGAAATTCAAAATTGCCGGGAAATATAGAAACTACAGAACTTAAAAGGCATGCCGCCTATTAATAGTAGATGATCCGAAGAATAGTTATGTGCACAATTGTTTTTATAGGTAACTAGCGACCCGCCCCGGCTTCGCACGGGCACTAAATACACTACAGAAAAAGTGTGAACGTTGTATAAAAAACATAGCAGCCCGCCGCCATTGGTACTGCCGCAAACGCGACGCCCCGCATTTTATAATATAATATATATTCATATCAATCATTTCATCTCGGTTTTGACATCAAATCAACTTTGTTTATAGTTTGGCAGTTTTGCATGACCTACCTGTGATGTACCTACGAGACTTTTGCTGATATATATATCATTTTTTTTCCTGTATTTTGTTTGTATTTTGTTGTATAATTATTAAAAACTAGTGCTTGACTGCAATCCCACCTGATGGTAAGCAGTGATGCAATCGTTGATGGTAAAGCGCGCTAGTTTATTAAGAGCCTATTCACTCAGAAAAACTGAGCGAAGAGGAAGGAAGACGGCAGTTGAGCGAGGTGACGCAATGTTAAACCCAACAACACGACCAACGATGCTGCACCAGAGGGAGATTGATCTGAAGACCCTCCACGACCAAATTCGCAACACAACAACATTTGGTGCATCGTACCCGGCACACATTGCAACACAACTGCTCAGACCCGTCCACCTTACGGCTTCACCAGACATCATTCAATTTTATGGCATTTAGTTGTGATGTGCCTTTTGTTTGTGCGGAATAAAAAAATTTCTTTCTTTCTTTCTTTCATATGGTTTAAAGGGCGATATAGATTTTGGATAAAGATTAATGCTGTATTGGTACAAAAAAATGTTATTGTGAGATATCCATAAGAGATAGACATATACCATCCGGGACTTTTCTGTAGACATGTTCAATATGTAAAATATTTATTACATTATTTTGATAAATATCTTAGGGTTTAGCCTGCGTTTCAATGCAAAGGCGAAAAAAATGTAATTATTTACGACATCACATTAGAAACCTCAAAAACAGTATTTAGATTCTCCACTATTTAATGGATGTTATGTACACTAATATTATAAATAGGAAAACTTTCTTTGTTTGTTCTTTGTGTTGTTGTGTAAAACAAACAAACAAACTCTTCAGCATATTAGTATAGATTTACTAGCTCCGATCCGCGGTTTTAAAAAGTATCTTAAGTGTTATTCCTGCATATAAAGTTATAAACCATCTCTGTGCCAAATTTCATCCAAAACCGTTAAGCCTTTTTGCGTGAAAGAATAATAAACATCACAAACTTTCGCATTTATAATAATTTCGTATAATTTTATAGTTTTTTGATTTATGTGTTTGTATTAATAGATTTGCATTTTATAAACCACTAGATGTTTTCAGCAACAGCTAACACAACTGACAGGAACTGGGCACACAATAGGGATGTATCTAAGGTATGAAAATCAAAAAAATAATTAGTCCGTCTTATAGATAATAAAAAAAATTAAGACCCGTATTTTTTATTTTCTCGAAATTACCAAAAACTACTGTGATATAGCGTATTATAGCTACGGAGTGGGAGTTAATTACGTCACGCCGTGGTATATTTTGTACCATGGCGTGACGTAATTAACTCCCACTCCGTAACTTTAATACGATATATCTCAGTAGTTTTTGGTCGTCATGCGACATTTCAAATCAATATATCTTCCTAAGTATTTGAATAAAATAAAAAATACGTATTCAATATTTTTTATAAATCTATCTGATGGACATTAAATTATTTTTTAGGATACAACCCAATTTGTTAATTCCTTAAACTAAGTAAATTTTAGTTAGTTAAGTTCTCCTCGTATGAGATGAAACTCGGGAAATTCCATAGCGCAAGTGAATATAACATTCATACCCGCAGCATATGTAATAGCAATAAGACTGCAAATCATTAAGGCTGCCGCTTCATTTCCTCCAATTACTGTACTAAGTTAGGTGTACATTGTATGGCAGTTGTGTACCAAGATGCCCAGAAGGTCTAAATGGTTTAAAAATAATTAATTACGACAGGCCTTAGCAGTTGTTTTGCGGTGTACCGGGTAGGTACGATGCGCCAAATGTTGTTGTGTCGGGAGTTTGGTCGTCGAGGGTCTCCAGATCAATCTCCCTCTGGGTTTAACATTGCATCACCATGCTCAACTGCCATTTTTCTTCCTATTCACTCAGTTTTTTTGAGTGACGTTTGTATCACTGCTTACCATCAGGCGGGACTGTGGTCGAGCATATTTAAAAAAAATAGTGACTACAACCCTTTCTTAAGGTATATGAGAGGATTGCCAGGGCTGCGGGTTGTTTGAAAAAGATACCGTGCCCCTGGTGCACAGGCAAGTGAAGAAACATGGGTGGGTTTTAGTCAGTAAAAGTCTGACACGCCTTTCTACTTGGCCGAGAGTAGGAGAGGTCATTTGATGATTTTCTATCCTCAAAAAAGGGGTCATCATCATCATCATTTCAGCCGAAAGACGTCCACTGCTGGACATAGGCCTTCCCCAAGGCTCTCCACGACGACCGGTCCTACGCCTCCCGCATCCAGCGGTTTCCCGCGACCTTCACCAGGTCGTCGGTCCACCTTGTCGGAGACCTAACCACGCTACGTCTTCCGGTGCGTGGTTGGTACTCGAGAACCTGTCGGCCCCATCGGGCATCGGTCCTACGGGCAATGTGTCCAGCTCACTGCCACTTTAGTGTTGCAATTCTTCGGGCTATGTCGGTTACTCTCGTTCTTCTGGGGATCTCCTCATTCCTGATTCGATCGCGCAGTGAAACCCCAAGCATAGCCCTCTCCATTGCCCTTTGAGTGACTTTGAGCCTTCGTATAAAGTTCATTGTTAGCGACCACGTCTCAATTCCATAAGTCATCCCTGGCAACACACACTGGTCGAAGACTTTTATCTTGAGACACTGCGGTATTTCGGACAAAAGGGGTATTGAGAGGAAAATCAATACTAAAGAATATTGTTAGAAATCCCTAAGTTAGAGCTTTTTTTTCAGCCAATTCGTCTAGGACTGGAATAACACATACAACATCATTTTTTATCAAAGTAAACCTGAAACACGTGTCCAGTATTTTTAAGTAAAGAATCTATGCACAAAATTTCAAAGAGATATAATAAAAAACCACAAAGTTATGAGCTTGCTATTCTACTTGGTTGTCCCAACAAAAATATGGTCAGTCAAAGCCCCGCTCAGGACGACAAGTGCGGTGCGTTGACCTCTAGCGTCAGCTGGTGCGCGCGGGCAAGTACTAAGTAACCACACTGCAACAATTTCTAAATGTATTTGGGAAAAATATATAACATGGTGTAAAAATGATTGGAATCGATTCAGTTGCTTATTCTGTACAAACTATATTCAGGTTACGCTTAAACAAAAAAAAAAAAAAAAACGTAGATCAAGTTACCTAATTCCAGTATCAGTGTTGCTAAGATTCAAATCAAGAAAATATAAGTCTTACCAATTCAGTTTTTCATTATTTCCACGCTTCGCTGAGTGTTCCACGTGGCATACGTTCATCAAACCTAGCAAGACTTGTTCAAAATGAGGATTATCGTGAGATAGTGATGAATTTATTTTATTATTCCTACACGTGTCGTCGCGACCCCTGCATAAATTCTGTTTATGAAACAGTCATAACAGCGTGAAGACTCCAATTAAAAAGTGACAAATAGGCGGACATTTCTTACTTTTACAATAATAATAATTTTAGTACATGTCAGCCTCTATGGTGTAGCAGTAGCGAACGCGGCCGCTGCGCAAGGAGGCGCGGTTTCGATCCCCGCGCAGTACAAATATTTGTATGCATGAATATGGATATTTGCACTGGTCTGGTCGTGCCTCGGAAAGCACGTTAAGCCGTTGGTCCCGGTTGCCACACGAGCATCTATTGGCAGTCGTTACGGGTTATTGGAGCCCTCAAAAGTCCAACAATTGGTCTAATTGCAATGCTTCGATATCTCCTTGGAATTGTGGAGGTCAGACAGCAGTCGTTTCACGGAAAATATCGAAATTTAACCAACACCAGCAGTTAGACTGGTAAAGCGGACCCCTGACTCCGAAGCTGAAAAAGCTTCGCCTGCGACTGTGATTAACGCTGAAAATGATGAATATTTTTATTCTATATATTTTAAATGTTATAAACATGTTTGACCGCGATCCCGCCTGATAGTAAGCAGTGATGCAATCATTGATGGTAAAGCAAACTGCTTTATAAAGAGCCTATTCACTCTAACCTTGAAAACACTTACCAGTAGATCCTGAGATTAGTGCGTTCAAACAAACAAACAAATAAACAAACCCTTCAGCTTTATATATTAGTATAGATAAGAGTTCTTTTTTATTTATCATTGTTTTTTTTTTCAACCATTACGCACGTGGCATTAAATCTCTTTTCCACCACATGGTTGACTCTCCGCCTTTGCATATTTCTATGCGCGAATTGTATGAGTGATTAAATAAAGGGCTTCTGAAAATCAATCGAAAGGTACCAATAAAACACCATAATAATGTGATCGAGATTTTATATTGAAAATATCATCTATAACCATCACCACCACCACCTTGTCGGTCTCCGTGGCGCAGTGGTCAACACGCCTGCCTGCGACGTGGAGGCCCCGGGTTCGATCCCCGCCAGGTCATGATAGAAAACGATCTTTTCCTGATTGGCCTGGGTCTTGGATGTTTATCTATAGATGTACCTATTATAAATATAGTATCGTTGAGTTAGTATCCTATAACACAAGTCTCGGACTTACTTTGGGGCTACCTCAATCTGTGTGATTTGTCCGTATATATTTATTTATTTATTTTATTTTGTAATTAGACGGGAAGACAGCTGCTGGCAAATTGTTCCAGTCCCTCTATATAAAAGACGAGACGCTTCGTTCGGATCGTAGCAGTGTCAGCAACGTAAGGGTGGATACTCGCCATACGCACCAAAGTATCTATAGAGTGTTAGTAACATAATATTAAAACAATTTTCTATCTAGTGTTGGTACTAATAGCCCTCCGCACAAACTGTTTTGCTATTAGAGTGTTGAACTCTCCGCTACAGTTCTTAGAATGCTGTTACGATTGTCTCGACGATGTTTTTTTTTGCGAGTAATCACGTAAAATCCGTCGCTCGCTATGAGCATGCACGTGCATTCTCGACGCGCTACATTAGCTAGGAAGTCCCAAAAATATGCTGAAATAATTATTGCACTAGATGCAGATGACTGCGGCCTTTTAGTGTAATTGACTCATGTACAGACTCTGGCAGTGCGCCTTGAAAATAGCTAATTTTACTAGGTCTGTACATTGAGCAAATCTAGGGGCCAACATGTTGTACTAGAAAATTAGTACTCTGCGTTTCCTCTTTATAAGCACACGGTTCTTTAGCAATCGACTTTCTCTTACCCGCGATTTCCACGCTTCTGTTTTCTTAATCTTCTTTTCGCTTTGAAAACTTTCCATAAATACTGATCTTTTGTTTTTTTTAAAAAAAAAAACAAGGTTTTCCAACATGTAGTGGAATTATACAGAGAATGAAGAAAATTTTGTCGAAGACTCGTCTCAGCGATAAATATCATAATGTAGGGATATTAAAAGTATATTTTGACAGTTTGAGCCTGAGATCAGACTGTGAACGTTTGTAAGATTACGAGTTTTTTTTTTTTTTATAAAGTTGCCCTACATCATTATCAATCTTTTTATCGTCCCACTGCTGGGCACAAGTCTCCTTTCATACAGAGAAGGATTGAGCGTAATCACCACGCTTGCTCAATGCGGGTTGGCGATTTCAGACTTAAAGTCCAGGTTTCCTCAAGATGTTTTCCTTCACCTTCAGTCATTGGTGTCCAAGATATACTTAGAAAGTACATATAACTTTAGAAAAGTTACATTGGTACTTGCCAGACCTGGAATCGAACCCCCGCACTCATACTCGTGATTGTGTTAACAAAAATATAAAGCCCCTCATAAGCATAATGTTCACGCTGTTGATACGTAGGTCCGGTGATAGGGCTGTAATTCATCACGGGACTCCCCGTTGGTAGACGTCACATTCGCATTTTTGTCACGATTTTCCTTTATAGTAATCTGACATGGGGAAAAAAAATATGTGTTATGTGTTGCTGTGTCAAGGACACGGGCGTATGTTGTAGCTTGAACACGTCAAGTGATAAATCTATACCAATATATAATGCTGAAGAGTTTGTTTGTTTGTTTGAACGCGCTAATCTCAGGAACCACTGGTCCGATTTGGAAAATTCTTTTTGCGTTGGATAGCCGATTAATCCAGGAAAACTTTAGGCTATATAACATCACGCTGCGACCAATAGGAGTGTAGCATAACTAACTTCACGCGAACGAAGTCGCTGGCGGCCGCGCTAGTAAATATATACGGGCAAATCACACAGATTGAGCTAGCCCCAAAGTAAGTTCGAGACTTGTGTTATGGGATACTAATTCAACGATACTATATTTATAATAGATACATATATAGATAAACATCCAAGACCCAGGACAATTAGGAACGTTTTGAAAAATTGTTTGAACGCACTAATCTCAGGATCTACTGGTCCGATTTGAAAATTTTTTTTTTCCTTTTTTGTTTAATAGGAGCGGGGCATATAGAAAAAAACATATCGAGACCTGCGCGGGTGAAACCGTTGTGCGCAGCTTGTCTCTAATAAAACAAATTCTTTAATTAACTATTTACACGTACATACCATTACCAAAATACATATATACTTACATTTATAGGAAAAAGGAACTACTTCTTCTTCATCTCAGCGTTAATCCCAGTCGTATCCGAAGCCTTTCAGCTTTGGAGTCTAGAGTCCGCTTTACCAGTCTAACTGCTCATTTTGGCTAAACTTCGATATTTTCCATGAAGCGACTGCCGTCTGACCTCCACAACCCGAAGGCGATATCGAAGCATTGCAGTTAGACCAATTGTAGGACTTTTGAGGGCTCCAACAACCAACGGATTAACGTGCTTTCCGAGGCCCGACCAGACCAGTGCAAATATTCATATTCATAAATACAAATATTTGCACTGCATGGGGAAAGAACCCGCCTCGGCTGCGGCCGCGTTCGCTACCGCTACGCCACGGAGGCTGTCAAAACTGGAAATAGGTACTATTAGTATTCGAAATGAAGAATGAACATAGTCAGACCTATCAGAAGGATTTGTCCTTCAGATAGGTCTGACTTTGTTCATTCTTTATTGCTGTTGTTGTTCAAGGCCGTTGAAAGAACGCAGATTCTTAGTGTGTGAAGAACATAAATATTGGAAATGAGACACGAGATAAGAAAGAGAAGTGGGAGAGTTGGAAAAGGAGAAAACGGCGGTCAAGGCGAGCAAACTTCTTCTCTAGCAAATAAGCCAGCCCATTGCCGCTTCAGTGTGCTAATCTTCTCAGCTATGTCGGTGACTTTCGTCCTCAGTCGGATCACCTCATTTCTGATGCGGTCCTTCAGAGCGACGCCCAACATAGCCCGCTCCATAGCTCATTTGCAATATTATAGGCAGATATTTATTATAGTTACTAAAATTATTTTTATTATTATTACTTCTTCTTTAATCAGATAAGCATGTTGTTTGACTACTACATACTTTGTTATGCCTGTTATTTGTCTTCGACTCTTTCACGGTATCTCCGTAAAAGCTATTTCTAGCCATAGAAAGGGCCTAGTGACTTGTAGCACAGGTATTTCCTTAATCAGACACCAGACACTCGCAATGGTGGAATTCAGCTGAGAATTTTTTGCATACACTATTATAAATCAACTTTGTGAAGAGAGCAGCTTAATTAGCTATTTATTTACCCCGCTAAACTCAGGACGTGTCACACTAATTGTTAAAGACATAATTTCTTATAAAGTTGTCGGCGTGCTCGATAGATGGCGTTGGCGTAGATTTAGAAGAAGTTATGGTTTTGTTTCCGTGTGTAGTATATAAGTTAAGTTTTTTCATTTAATAAATGAGAGATCGAAAGAAAGAGATAGAGCTATCGAGAGCAATCAAGTCAGATCAATACACAGTGGTTTTACTTACAACCCTCACTAGTGTACCAACAGGTCAACCCCCTAAATACCATCGGGGTACTTAACACACGGGGTAATAACCATTTATTCCATTAAGCATACGTAAACTTCCAAAATCTCCAGTAGCAATAATAATACCAAACTACTGTAAATTCCGCAAATATGTTTTATAAATAGCTTTACACTACGATAGTACATAGTTATGGGACCGTGTCAAGTCTCATTGCACTCGCGCGCTCGAGTGTTCGTGACGACGGCTTCACTGTTGAATGTACTAGTGTTGTACCATCGATATCGTAATAGGTATCGACATGTGAGGATTCGATGGAAATATCTGAGTGCAAAACAGTGTACAATATCTCAGTGTCAGTAGTGTGATTAATGTACCTATTTATTACTTGGAATATTTTTGCAATATCTTGTGTTTAGGTCTACAGTAAATCATTCTAAAATAATATATTGTTAAGCCGGAATAAAGGAATTGGTTTCTGCAATATTTTCCTATCCTAATGTGCTATTTTTATTGATTTTTTTCCTTTTTTCGCGCTGCATTACAAGGTTCACTGATAAATATCAGATATAATAAACTCTATCTTTGAAATGAGCAATAATATCTGAAATTCGGAACGTTGCGTACAAACCTTGTAATATATTGGAATATGTGTCATGTTCATGAAGAAAAAATGCTATCATACCACGTAATTCTGTACGAGCGATAACTTTCAGTTTCCCCAATCAATTACATACGACACAAGATATTTATACAGTGAAGTAACATCTTCCTTTTCTATTTATTCCAAGATACAAGATGGAATAAGAAAAAAAGACATTAGAGATATGATTTGAATAATAATGTGAATAGTTTTGTAATGGTAGGCCCCTTGTTAGAACTGAAAAACAAAATAATATAATATAAATTTGGAATGGAAAATGTCATGGAGAAGAATCATTACTTGAATGATTAATAGATTTCGATGGCATATTGACGTCCACGTCAGTTAATTGATGTATGACTATTTTGACGTATGATTGAGTGTTTTTGAGTATATATGCATACTTGCTTACTTGGTTTAATGTAAGCTCCTTTAGTTTCAAGGGCTAATTAATGGTAATATGTATAGTTTATGCAACAGCCGAAACACTTGTACAGTATTTTTAAGTAAAGATATTCTTTACTTACATACGTACAAAATTTCAAAAAGATATCATGAAAAGCCACAAAGTTATCAGCTTGTTATCTTACTTGGTTGTCCCAACAAAAATATGTTGAACTCACCGCTCGCCCGTTCGCGTCTCAAGCGGCGCGGCGCGGGGGAGGCTCCTAGCGCTATGATCTACCATCAGCTGTGTTGTGCGCACGGTAATCACACTGCAACAATTTGTAAATGTATTTGGGATAAATATAACATGATGTAAAAATGATTGGAATCGATTCAGTAATACACACATCAAAAGTGTCTAGGGATCAAGCATTTTTATGCGGATTTCTTGAGATTGAGATGTGGCTTTGTAATAAATTTATGATTTTATAAATTTATATGGATCCTTTTTGGTGCATTTCATAATTTGAATCAGGAACTGTGAATCAAATTCGAGTAAAAGATGAAAATCAGCTGTCAATATTTTCCCTATAAAAACATACAACGCATTGAAGACATTATTAGTGCTACTGTTTCCCTACTACTGATTAAAACCAACGTTATTATGGAGCGGCGACGTCATTTAAGCAGGGAAGAAATGCTCAGAGCCGTGGGAATGATAGAAGCTGGTTCCCGGCAACGTACTGTGGCTTTAGTTCTGAATACAAGTCAGAGTGTTATCAGTCGACTTTGGACACGTTACCGAAGCACTGGTACCGTGGCTGAGCGCCATGGAGGACGGTATCGCTGCACCACACGGAGACAAGACCGATACATTCAAATCTTAACTCGAAGAGCTCCAACAATAACCGCCATGATGTTAGCCGTGAGGCTTCATCACTCTTCAGGGAACTTAATTAGCGACCAAACAGTCAGAAACCGCTTGCATGAAGTGAACCTTCATTCCCGAAGACCGCTACGGGTACCACCTATAGCAATGCACAATCGTAGGATTCGATATCAATGGGCTCTTGAACACAGAAATTGGGCAGAAGAACAATGGCGTTTCGTGTGCTTTTCTGATGAGTCTCGTTTTGGTATGAGACCGGATACAAGACGTATACGACACTGGAGAACCCCTGCACGCCAACAGCGATTAAAATCCTGCCAGGAAGTCCATCCTTATAGTGGTGGAACCATCATGGTATGGGCGGGTATTTGGATCGGCGGAAGAACTGAGTTGATTTGGATCAGAGGCAACCTCAACGCTCAAATTTATGCTGAGACGATTGTATCAGACGTCATCGTTCCTCTACAAGTGCAAATCGGTCCCTTATTTCAGTTAATGCATGATAATGCACGACCGCACACCGCAAGAGTTGTAAGACAGACTCTCGCCGCAGCTAACATCAATGTCCTGCCCTGGGCTGCTCAGTCGCCAGACTTGAACCCGATTGAGCATGCATGGGATATGCTACAGAGAAGAGCTTGCCGAATATGGAGGGTATCCAGTCGCAAGAAGACCTTTTTTTGTTGTTGCAACGAACATGGGCGGCCATTCCACAGCGTGATTTGGGTGAACTCATTTTGAGTATGCCAAACCGATGTTCTTGTGTTGTTAGTGTTCGCGGTAGAAACACGGATTATTAATTGTTTAAGTTACCCAATAAAATTTTAGAGAAAACTGTTATTTCAGTCTTTTTTTCGAACTTTTGTGTTAGTGGTTCAAATGTCAAATATCCCTTTATTAGGAAAATGGCAAATTTCTTTATTAATGCAAAGGTGACTTGGTTTATCGTTACTGTGACAAACGAAAACACTTTATTTGATGAATCCTTAAAGAAAATTTTAATTAATATCAATCAGGAGAAAAGTTATTGCAAAAATATATGTTGATCCCTAGACACTTTTGATGTGTGTAGTTTGTTCAGAATGGAACAAACTATATTCAGGTTTCGTATAAATAAAAAATAAAGTCGTATAAAGGGTGTATCTGACATCGACGCACAAACGAGTACCATGGATCCAGTACATGATTCTGAACCCCCCAGTGGTAGAATTTTTGGTCGGCTTTTTCATGATTTAAAAAAAAATATATGTAGTTTTTTTCACTTTAGACCGTTCATAATTGCTATACTTTTATAACCCAATAAGATTTTAAAGTAAAAATTAATTAAGTCGCTAATTACCCTAAAAAGCGCAAAGAAAACCAAAGTCTAAAAACTATATTATCAGATGATTTAATAGAGTTCACATCAGGGATCAACGTCATACCTACAAACTCGCACGGCGGCACTTTCGTAAAAAAGGCTTAAAAATATTTTTTAGAACCTTCTGTGTCACATTCTCATTGTTCAACCTACAGCCTACGGGTATATTTTACGCAAATATCGTACAGTGTACTTCGCGTGCAGTACAATAAAGCTATCAGGATGTTGATGGGTGAATGATTCTAACAGCATCCAGACAGGCTGGACTGTTGTATTCTGAACAGGTAGGTTATAATGAATTCATATAATTATCTTTTTATACCGTGAATATATATGTGAACTGTCACGCCCTTTACGCCTAGGATATTAATAAGTTTTTACTTATTTACATTTTCATTATTTTTAATGACTTTTTCAATATTATTTGCTTTGTAAATAATATTTTATTTAATATTCTGTGTTTTCTTGTGTTAATTACATAGTATTGTATAAATTCATGTGTTTTTTTTTTAACTGAACAGACAGCTGTGCTGCTGTGTAGTTTGTTCCGCCACTTCTTCTTCCCAACGAAATATCTATGAAGTGATGAAGGGCGGGCGTTTTGGTGGACTGTTTTATATACTATTGACGTTCAGAAAGTGCTGATTCTGAGCCTAATCTGAATTAATGTCTTTTGATTTTGATTATCTGGCTGGATTGCAGAAGCAATTATTACTTTTTTATGTTTTTGTGTAATACTGTTGTTGTTGATATGTTGCAAATATATATAACTAGCTGCGCCACATGGTTTCACCCACGTTTTTTTTATATTCCCCGCTCCTATTGATCGCAGCGTGATGTTATATAGCCTAAACCCTGCCTGGATTAATGCCCTATCCAACGTAAAAATATTTTTTCAAATCAGACCAGTAGTTCTTGAGATACAATAAACAAACAAACCCTAAAGCTTTATATATTAGTATATATGACTTTTATTTTAGTGTTACTAACACTATGAGTTTCATTGTTCGCAATAAAGAATTTCTTAGTTTTTTTTTTTTAATTAAAATATAAACCAGCGGTTGACCGCAATCTCGCCTGATGGTAAGCAGTGACGCAATCGTTGATGGTAAAGCGCACTAGTTTATTAAGAGCCTATTCACTCTAGCCTTGAAGACACTCAAATTGTAGTCCGACGGAAACACCGCCGCCGGCAGAGTATTCCAGTCCCTCGATGTACGCGGTATAAAGGAGGAGGCGAAACGCTTCGTCCGGATCGTAGAGGTGTTAACAACATAAGGGTGGAAACTCGCCGTACGACGGGTCGTCCGATGGTGGAACGGAGATGGGGGAATTAAATCGTGCAATTCCCTCGCACACTCCCCAAAATGTATTCTATAGAACACCGAAAGGCTGGCTACTCTACGCCTGTGCTCTAGGCTTTGGAGACCAACTCGAGTTAAATCAAGGTCACCAATCAGCCTCTTCGCACGCCTCTCCACTGAATCCAAAGTGGCCAGGTGACACTTAGCAGCACCAGCCCAAATGTGGCTGCAGTACTCCACACACGAACGGACCTGTGCTTTGTACAACATTAGAAGCTGCCCTGGTGTGAAGTACTGCCGGACCTTTGCGATAACGCCAAGTTTTCTGGCAGCCACCTTGGCTTTGGACTCAATGAACCGCCCAAAGTTTAGGTTCAAGGAAATCTCAACACCCAAAAGCTGAAGGCGGTCGGTACACTCCAAGGATACATTCCGAAAAGTAGGAGCCAAGGTGAACGGGCTCCTTTTGGCGGTGAAAAGAACCGCCGCCAAAACGCCTGCGTTTTGGCGGCATTTACATACTCCTTTCTGTATGAGGGAATACCTGTGCTCAGCAGTGGGACGATAAAAATGTTGTTGGTAATGATGATGATACTATGTAGCTTGTGATTCACATGCAAGCGTTCCCTTACCCCGTTTGATGTCTTACCTCTTTATTATAGGTGGGTAGATAGGTTGATTTATTGTGACGGAAACAAACTTTTACTCTTATCTAATCTAGACATTATATTAGTGTTTTCAACATAGACGATGTTTTACCGATAGCCATAAAGTTGTCTACTCGAGTTTTCAACATAGAAGATGTTTTACCGCCAGGCAAAAGTTATCTACTTGAGTTTTCAACATAGAATATGTTTTACCGCCAGCCAAAAAGTTATCTACTCGAGTTTTCAACATAGAAGATGTTTTACCGCCAGCCAAAAAGTTATCTACTCGAGTTTTCAATATATAAGATATTTTACCACCAGCCAAAAAGTTATCTACTCGAGTTTTCAACATAGAAGATGTTTTACCGCCAGCCAAAAAGTTATCTACTCGATTTTTCAATATAGAAGATGTTTTACCGCCAGCCAAAAAGTTATCTACTCGAGTTTTCAACATAGAAGATTTTTTACCGCCAAGCAAAAAGTTATCTACTCGAGGTTTCAACATAGACGATGTTTTACCGCCAGCCATAAAGTTATCTACGCGAGTTTTCAACATAGAAGATGTTTTACCGCTAGCCAAAAAGTTATCTACTCGAGTTTTATAAAGGGTGTATCTGACACCGACGCCCAAACGAGTACCATGGATCCAGTACATAATTCTGAACCCCCATAGTGGTGGAATTTCTCATCGGCTTTTTCATGATTAAAAAAAATATGTATGTAGTTTTTTTTCACTTCAAACCGTTCATAATTGCTGAAATTTTATAACCCTAATTTCTTACAAAAAAAAGCGCAATGATAACAAAACTATGCTAACACTTTAACCTATGTTTACAAATAAAGATTCTGATTCTGATTCTGAAAACTCGAAAACTATCTTATCAGCTGATTTAATAGAGTTCACATCAGGGATCAAGGTTATATCTACAAAACCGCACGGCGGCACGTTTGCAACGTTCAAAGGCCGAGCCGAGACTTTTTTTTAAACACTGTGTATTCTATAACCGTTCGTTAACTACAAAAACGACTATCATAATTTTATTAGTGGCATGCGGTCTAGCCTTTTCGCGAAGTTTGCGTTACGATGTCAGATACACCCTGTATACACTCATAATATAATAATGATTGACTACATTTTACAACTACAAAATTTTCTCGGTGGTAGGCCACATCGGCTGCCAGCAGAAGTTACCACCCACCAGACAAAGTCTTGCCGCCAAGCGATTCGTCGTGTTCCGGCATGATGTCTGGTGAAGCCGTACGGAGGACGGGTCTGAGCAGTTGTGTTGCGATGTGTGCCGGGTACGATGCGCCAAGTGTTGTTGTGTCGGGAGTTTGGTCGTGGAGGGTCTCCACATCAATCTCACTCTGGCGCAGCATCGTTGGTCGTGTTGTTGGGTTTAACATTGTACCACCTCGCTCAACTGCCGTCTTTCTTCCTATTCACTAAGTTTTTTAAGTGAATGGGTTTAATAAACTAGTGCGCTTTACCATCAACGATTGCATCACTGCTTAACATCAGGCGGGATTGCAGTCAAGCGCTAGTTTATAATTATTAAAAAAAAAACATAACATAGTCAGCCTATAATGTTCTCACTCCTGGGACACAGCCGACCTTCACCAGCTCGTCGGTCCACCTTATCGGGGCCTACCCACGTTGTGTCTTTCGGTGCGTGATCGCCACTCGAGAACCCGTTAGCCCCATCGGGCATTGATCCTATGGGCAATGGGCTTCGAGCTATGTCTGTTACTCTTCTTCTTCTGCTGATCTCCTCACTTCTGATGTAATCACGCAGTGAAACTCCAAGCGTAGCCCCATTGCCCTTTGAGTGACATTTATAAGGCCCATTGTTAGCGACCATGTCTCAGAGTCATAAGTCATCACTGGCAACACACACTGGTCGAAAACTTTTGTCTTGAGACACTGCGGTATTTCAGACGAGAAGATTCTACGTAGCCTCCCGAAAGCAGCCCAGCCGAGTTAGATTTGACGGTTGTCCTCTTTCTCGAAGGTGCAATTTGCAATTAATAAATATAATCATGGTTATTTCAACAAAAAATAGATAAATAATTGAACTAATGGGTTTATTTTGGTGAATCAATATCGACAAGCTGCACATCACTAGTAAACATTTGCTTACTATATTCAATTTGCTCGGGCAGTGCATCAAGTGACAAACATTAAAGGCGAGGGTTTGGTTAGCTGACATGTTTTAGCCATCGAGCTGTGTATTGTATATTTACGACAAAAAATTATAATTAATTAGAGGCAAATTTATGGGTCCTAGCATAACAAAACATCATGACAATCATACACCAAAGGGTTAGACGATGGCAGAGTTACTACCGAAATATATCGCAAAAAGGACGCGCACCGGGCGCGCTTCTGCAAACATGCACGAGGTACTGCAGAAGAGGGTCAGCCCCTACACCGCTCTGAATGCTCTAATAGGGGGCGAGGGTATTGCCATCATCCAGGCTAAAACTATCTAGCTATCCAAACTCTGACTGCTACTGAGAAATGTGAGATAAAGGAACAAAATATCACCTTCGACCTAATAATATAATACAGTAATCGAACCGTTTCGTTTTGTTTTTTTTTTACGTCAAGTTTGTCGCAAATAAACATTTTTTATTTCTTTCTAACCATAAACCACGTCTCAACGTAGGCAAGTTGCTCAATCACTAGTTGAACAATTTGAATTATCAACTAAAGTATTTATTAATAGACAAGGCAACTTAATAAAATTAAAATATCCTTATACTAACTAAAACTTTAAAAAAACTAAAATACTCGCATTGCGTCGAAATATTCCTCGGCATCGCTGTCGACTCGTAATCGCACTGGCGTCATTGCTTCGTTGTATGGCCATATGTAGCCTGCGGCTAAGGTAAAAGCTAAACTTTGGCAAAAAAGGAAGGAAATATATTTATTTGATACAAACTAAAAGATACACAATACTTACATCAGAAAGCAACAAATAAAAATCAAATAGAAAATGTAAAAAACTAGCAGGAAATTTTGTCTCATGGCTGCACCAAAAAGGTCCAGTTTTGCAAAAATGCCAGACAACTAGTGCCTGACACTGGTTTTAAACTGAACCCGAAGTGTAAGGTGACGGATGTAAAACAGTTTTACACTGAAACGTGGCGTGTGACATCATCATCATCAGCATCCTTTTTTATCATCCCACTGCTGGGCACAGTCTCCTCTCATATAGAGAAGGATTTAGCGTAATCACCACGCGGTCCGCCGCTCCCGCTGGCCCGGGATTTTTAAGTCTGTGATATCTTCGAAAATCTTCATTAAAATCATATGCATATGGGTCATATAGATCTATATTAAATCAACAATGTATTTAAGGCATTTAATTGGATAAAAAATTAATGCTGTATTGGTTAAAATCGCTTCGAAAATTAGCCATTACTAAAAAGTAAATGACAAAGAAATGTTATTGTGGGATATCCATAAGAGATAGACATATACAATCGGGGAGTTTTCTGTAGTTGACCTGGTGAAGCTGCCGAGAAGCCGATGCAGTTAGCACAAGATCAGTCATCATGGAAAGCCTTGGGGGAGGCCTTTGTCCACCAGTGGACCTATGTAGGCTGAAAAAATATGAAGAAGAACATATTATTAACACCTTGGTTGCTAACAATTAAGGACATGTTGTTGATGTTGCTTGACCTGAACGTGGACGTTTCAATGCATCGTGATAATTAATTAATCCGGGCTTTCCATCGCACAATACCTACAGGCGAACGCAGTGGACTACTTACGGACAATTAGCAACGAGCACCTACGCTGTGAACAGTCGAACGCAGTGGAGTATTCACAGACAATTTATGACAAGTGTACTTGTATTTTGTTTTAGCTGTGATGGGTATTGGGATAAGAATAAACTATGTATATAAAGTGCACAATTTTGGCCTTGCATCGTATTTTTCTCGGTGCTAGGCCATAACCCACCCACCAGACAAAGTCTAACGATTCGTCGTATTCTGAAATGATGTCTGGTGATGCCGTACGGAGGACGGGTCTAAGCGTTGGTGTTGCGATGTGTGCCGTGTACGAAGCGCCAAATGTTGTTGTGTCGGGATTTTGGCCGTGGAGAGTCTCCAGATCAATCTCCCTCTGGTGCAGCATAGTTGGTCGTTTTGTTGGGTTTAACATTGCATCACCTCGCTCAACTGCCGTCTTGCTTCCCATTTTCTCAGTTTTTTTGAGTGAATAGGCTTAATAAATTAGCACGCTTTACTATCAACGATTGCATCTCTGCTTACCATGAGGCGGGATTGCGTTCAAGCATTACATTATAATTATTCAAAAAAAAAAACAATGACACCAGCTGAATATTATTGGCGAAAGTAGAAATGAAAATAATGACATGCGCTTTGGATCACGGAAAGAGTGAATCAGCCGATTATTATCATGTTAAATAGAATTTGTCACATTGGCTGTTACTACTCTTTATTATTTACACTATATAAATAACAGAATTTAAATATGAAGTTTGATCAATGGTAACACAATGAGCGGTCTTATCACTAAGAGCGATCTTTTACAGACAACCTATCACATTGGCTGCAAGTAGTCTGGTTCAAACTGGCCGTATTTCTCTATGACACAATTAACGATACCACAACCTCCGTGGCGTAGCGGTAGTGAACGCAGCCGCTACGTAAGGAGGCGTGGGTTCGATCCCCGCGCAGTGCAAATATTTGCATGCATGAAAATGCATATTTGCACTGATCTAGACCAGTGCAAATATGCGTGCTTCGGAAAGCACGTTAAATCGGTTGCCATACGAACATCTAATAGCAGTTGTTACGGGTTGTTGGAGCCCTCAAAAGATCAACAACTGATCTAACTGCAATGCTTCAATATCGCCTTTGGCTTGTGGAGGCTAGACGGCAGTCGCTTCACGGAAAATATCGAAGTTCAGTAAAATTAGCAGTTAGACTGGTATAGCGGACCCCAGACTACAAAGCTGAAAAAGCTTCGGATGCGTCTGGGATTAACGCTGAGATGATGATGATAATGAGCGACACAGTACGAAATAAACTCAAGCTTGACTGGATAACTTGATAATCCCGCTAAACAAATTTCAGTTCCGAAGTATGGAATCTTTAAATGGTCATAAATACTCAATAGTGCATAAAGTCCTGATAGTTTTGATACAGTATTATACAGCTCCAAACCATTGTTACCTTGGCTACTTCAGAGAACCTCCATTATCGAAAACACCTTTTACGAAAGAAACGAAGCTGACACAGTCGAAAATGCTAAAGATCACAGTCAGCGCGGAATAAAATTAATTACCATTCAAAGAAAAATCTTTCTCAAAGGAATAGCGAGCCAATATAGCTCATTTGCAATGCCTGGGATCACTTAAAGATCACATAAATTGCGTCATTAGATATTTAGCACTTACCTTTTAAAAGAACTGGCTTTTTAAACTCAAAACATTTATTACAAAAAGCTTCTGCTCGATTTAGTCCGTTTCAACATTTCTTGAAACAACTCAAACAAAATTATTCAAACTGAGTTATTCAAAGTGTTTATTTCAAATAAACCAATTACAGATATTTTTGTATTGTCAAGGACACGGTGGAGCATACTGTGGAGGTCTGCCCGGCTTGGGTAAAGCACCGCCGTGTCCTCGCAGTGGCGATCGGCGGCCATCTCTCGCGTCCGACCCTGGTCCAGGCCACCATGGTCCGGAGCGAGAGTACATGGCTAGCCGTCACCTCCATCTGCGAAGTACTGATGCTGGCAAAGGAGGTGGAACATGTGAGGCAGCGGGAATCCCAGCGCCCTCACGTCACTAGCCGCCGCAGGAGACGCCCTGGTCGGGAGACAACATCGAACTCCTGGCCACCGTAGGCGCGGGCTTGCGGGTGGTGAGCAGTGGGCACCTCGCCGCCCAGTAAATACCAGGCCCGAGTCGAGGTCGCGCTGTATTTCACACGCGCCTCTAAGAGATGTCAGCATATCGTGACAGGGTCCATGAAGACCGATGCCTCCTGGGTCAGGGTTGCGGATTGGTTAAAAAAGAAACCGAGACCCTGGCGCATAGGCAAGTGAAAAAACACGGCTAGGTTTTATCCAGTAAAAGTCTGACACGCCCAAAAAAAAAGTTGTCGATCAGTTTGAAAGATGCTAACTGCCCGTCCCGAAACATAATAGGTAATGGGCAAAAAAACTTCATGAACACTTCTTCGTTACAAAAGAGCACTTGAACGGACCTTAGTGGATCAAAAAGGTATCGAGTTAGTGATGTGAGTAATTGATTTAGAAGTAACTGAGTGGACGCCATCGATAGAGGAAATCGATTGGATTATTAGTTTTATTTGGGAAGTAATAATGAAGCTCAACGTAGAAATAATGTTCTTTTAAATAAGACTAGTACAAAGTACCGTATGTAGGAAGCGTGTTTATTTATTAATAATATATGTAGCATCTTCCGCGGGACCTCCTTCCACTTTTGACAGAACCTGTCCAACTCGTGCCGCTATGCCATTCGTGGGAATTTTTTATTCAGATTCGTAAACAATGGAAGAAATGCGGTGCCTTTGCCCCGGACAATTCTAATAAAAAAAATAATAATTTTATATACGATGGTAATTATTTTAAGTACATCATGGAGTGCTCAATTCATTCTCGAAGCTGATATTTTAGTAATAACGTAAATATATGTAAGTAGTCTTTTTAATATTATTACAAGCTTTTATTTACTTTCACCTGTCCCGTTGTCTGTCGTTCTGTAATCAAATCTTGCAACTTAAATTTGATCCACTTCCCGGTTTCCGATTGAGCTGAAATTTGGTATACACGTTTAGTTAGGATGACAATGCATGATTAACTGTGTGACGTCATTCTAAATCCAACATGGCGGCGTATCCAATATGGCGGACCAATTATTTTTAATGCACTCCTACAATATGGGTATCAAATAAAAGGGCTTGCCAAGAATAACTAGAAAAATAATGTGACATCATTCTAAATCCAACATGGCGGCATATCCAATGTGGCGGACCAATTATTTTTAATGCACTCCTACAATATGGGTATCAAATAAAAGGGCTTGCCAAGAATAACTAGAAAAATAATGTGGCGTTATTCTAAATCCAACATGGCGGCGTATCCAATATGGTGAACCAATTATTTTTAATGCACTCCTACAATATGGGTATCAAATAAAAGGGCTTGCCAAGAATAACTAGAAAAATAATGTGACGTCATTCTAAATCCAACATGGCGGCGTATCCAATGTGGCAGACCAATTATTTTTAATGCACTCCTACAATATGGGTATCAAATAAAAGGGCTTGCCAAGAATAACTAGAAAAATAATGTGGTGTCATTCTAAATCCAACATGGCGGCGTATCCAATATGGCGGACCAATTATTTTTAATGCACTCCTACAATATGGGTATCAAATAAAAGGGCTTGCCAAGAATAACTAGAAAAATAATGTGACGTCATTCTAAATCCAACATGGCGGCGTATCCAATGTGGCAGACCAATTATTTTTAATGCACTCCTACAATATGGGTATCAAATAAAAGGGCTTGCCAAAAATAACTAGAAAAATAATGTGGCGTCATTCTAAATCCAACATGGCGGCGTATCCAATATGGCGGACCAATTATTTTTAATGCAGTCCTACAATATGGGTATCAAATAAAAGGGCTTGCCAAGAAAACTAGAAAAAAATAATGTTACGTCACTCTTAATTCAATACGGCGGAACACCAAAAATGGCGGATAATTTTCTTTTCTTCGTTCCTACAATATGGGTATCAAATGAAAGGGCGTGCTGAGAATAACTCGAAAAATAATGTGACGTCTTTGCCGCTGGTCAAGCATATGTGGCCTTAAGTAGGGTGAAATCATTAGAAGGGCTCCTCATTGAAGAGCTGGACTGTAAGAAATTAACTGGCAAACGACCTTGCAATAGTGATACGTTGAATGAGATGAACAGACTTAGGAACTTATCAGGTGAAAACTAAAAAGTCTTTTATTTAGTTTCACCTGTCCCGTTGTCTGTCGTTCTGTAATCAAATCTTGCAACTTAATTTTGATCCACTTCCCGGTTTCCGATTGAGCTGAAATTTAGAATGCATGTATAAATCGGATGACAATGCAATGTTATTGTGACATAGAGCCGATCTGATGATGTAGCTGGAAGGTGGCCATAGGAACTCCGTAATTAAATGATGCAACCCTATCGAGTTTGAGCTCATTAGATTCGTCTTGACAAGTACTTTGATACTATATAGTAACCAGGGTCTGATGATGGAGCCGGAAGGTGGCCATAGAAACTCCGTAATTAAACGATGCAAGCCTAGATCAATTAATTGATGGATCAAAAAAGAATGATCAGATTGATATTAATAAAATAATACACACGGACATTAACAAAACAGGAGGTCTTCCAAAAGAACTAGAAATATTTGTTGGTGCTAAAGTTATGTTGAGGTCTAACGTTGACGTTGCTAAGGGGCTTGTGAATGGAGCAATAGGTCACATCACTGAAATCATATGGCCGTATTACAGACGTGCTCAACTATACGATAGCGCTGTACCATCGGTTCGCGTAGACTTTGGTAACGATGGCATTCACATAATACACCCTAAATCAGTTCAATTTCCTGCTAAATTTAATCACGGCACAGCTGAAAGAAGAATGCTCCCGATTGTCTTGTCTTGGGCTTCAACTGTGCATAAAATGCAAGGAACTACTGTAGATCATGCTGTTATTTATCTAGGCTCCAAATTGTTCGCTGCTGGTCAAGCTTATGTAGCTTTAAGCCGAGTTAGGTCTTTAGCAGGTCTTCAAATCGAAGAACTTGACTGCTCCAAGTTGACGTCGAAAAAACCTTGTAATGTTGATGCATTAAAAGAAATGGATAGAATGAGAAACGTTACAAATAACTAACAAGTGATTACATAATTTCAACATTATTGATATTTAAATCAGTACATATTACATATCATGTGAACGAACTACGGACTTCATAACGGAATAACGCTGCTACGCGCTGCGAACTACGTCGTAGTAAATCTCGAATTAAAAATAGAGGTACTAAAAAGTTAAAAATAAAATTAAAGAAAAAAAAAACCTTTTTAAAAACAAGCTTTTATTATTTGTTTATAAAATTAACTAAAAAGTTAAAAATAAATTTTATTATTTTTAACTTTATTATTTTTTATTTTTAGTTAAAAAACATTGGGATAGCTTGAGGAAAATGTTGTCTTGTATTAAATGTAACACGCTTTTATTTATAAATGGGGACTATGATAAAGAGGGGGGACGAGATTGAATAATTATGTATGGTGAAAAGTTTTAGTGTTAAAATTAAATAAATTTGTACAATATGGAATTATTTTGTCCTAGACGAAGACGCTTATTTGTCGTTAAAGAATACAATCAAGTTACAAAGTGTTATATTTCTTTTTAGAGTTAATTTATTTTTAACTTTTTAGTTCATTTTATAAACAAATAATAAAAGCTTGTTTTTAAAAAGGTTTTTTTTTTCTTTAATTTTATTAAACATACCGCCAGCTTATAAAATACTCGCACAATGAGCATGCCAATAGCAACCTTATTGCAACTAATATAAATATCACAATGTCTTTTACAGACAAGTCAGTGTGCAATTTAAACGCAATCGCATTTAAGTTGCTACGAGTACCAATACGGTTTTATTGAAATAAGAATATAGACCATTGCAATTAGGACAATAATGCAAAATCTGAGGTAAAATAACCAACCATAAAAGAAAGAAAGAAAGAAAGAAAGAAATCGTTTTTATTCCGCACAAACAAAACGCACTTGACAACTAAATACCATAAAAATTAAATATTACAATGATAATACAGGAAAAAAAAATAATATCACTCTTAACATGCAAAACTGCCAAACTATATACAATACAAAGTTGATTTGTTGTCTAAGCCAGAGTCATAGACCATAGACGATGGAAGTAATAAGTACTACGTACAACATAGTATTTACCACCTCCATGCCATAGGCATTAGACAGCACAGATTATTTGACAATTCCATCTGCCTGTCAATTGTCATCCGTAATGCGATAGCAATATTGTGTTTCGCAATTAGGGCGCTGTAGCTAAGTAATTATAACGCTTTCCGCGGTCAGTCCATGGATTGGTGACCATTTTCATACCAAGACTCCTCTGTTCTTAGCAAAGCATACAAAGGGTTGATCGCGGCTCTGTTATGTGGATTTTTGACAGCCGGTACGCCATCAGAAGCTTAAAGTCTGATAACCAGTATTTTCAAGAGGTATCGTATTACCCAGAAACTGCGTAGTAGGGTTCAGATAGGGAGTCTCTCCATCTAAAGTACTGATTTCTAGCTATATCCGATTAGATTGGAAACAGTTGAGAAATACAATGAAGAAATGGACAATAATTTTGATTTTTTAGTTGTATAGACAGAAGCAGACGATTTGTAAAAAAAATATGTTTTATCGATGGTAGGCCATAACATCGGCTGGCGGCAAAAGTTGTACCCACCAGACAAAAGGTCATAGCACACTTAAACGATTCAAAATCAAAATCAAAGCATTTATTTCAAATAAACCAGTTACAGGCACTTTTGAATTGTCAGAAGGTCGGTCAGTCAGTAAGGTGAAGCTAGTCGCCCATTCCAAAGAGTAGGTACCTATGGAGAAGAACGGGCAAGAAACTAAATGGACACTTTTAAATTATCAAGCTATTGATACAAATATTTGATTACATCATTCATTTTGAAATCAATCGTGTGAGAACGATGCAGAAATATATTGTACGCTGAGAGCGTCCCTTATGGAAAAAAAACAACAATTCAGAAATTAAAATACGCCGTAGCAGCTAAGAGATGACCAGTCCCCTCTGATGGCGTCCGTTCACGAACATGACGTATGGATCAGCATCATTCAGCTCAACCATATTGAAGGGAACCTAATGACCCAACACACACGCCACCACCAGCGAGACATTTGAGTGAGCGTGACATACTCTCAACAGCCATAGCACTATCAAGTCAATAAAAGACTAACCCAACAAATAGATGCTTTACAGCAAGTAGATCGTGCTCACACGTGTTCCATGCAATTATACTTCTTCTGCTCCATTCTGATTCTGCTCCAACACCGCCTTAAACTAAGACGACTGCTCGCACTCCCGGCGGTGAGAGCTAGTAGGCAACCTCCACGCGGCGATAGCTAGCAGACTGCCAGTTATCCAACCGTCGACTGTTGTCCACGATTGGTTTTCATCAAAGAAACTCGTATTTTTTAATACCATGTCCCGATTGACAACGCACGAACTAGCAATTATTGCTATTGCAATTAAGGATGAAGAGAGGAGCGCAAGAAATAACAGACAAGGATTTTGGGTGCATAAAATGCTGGAAGTAACTGACTGAGAGCCGATGGCGCGGCGACTGTTAGCGTTGAGCGTGCGGACACCGCACCGACCGCTCGCCTATAACGTACGGCCAGCGAGGCATCAACTACCGAGCAGTCTGGCGGTGGTAAGCTCGCCGACAGCGAGCTGTCTGCTAATTCATGATGATTTTCCTTAAAATATATCTAAAGAGAAATATTTAATTATTTAAATGATATTCTTTTTGCCCGGTGGGTGGGCAGTCGTGACAGTAGGCTATGATCTAAAGCCTTACCGCCAAGCGATTCGTCGTGTATGATGTTTGGTGATGCCGTACGGAGGAAGGGTTCTGAGCAGTTGTGTTGCGATGTGTGCCAGGTAAGATGCGCCAAATGTTGTAGTGTGGGCAGTTTGCTCGTGAGGGTATCCAGGTCAATCTCCCTCTGATGCAGCATCCTTGGTCGTGTTGTTGGGTGTAACATTGTTAGTTGAGCTCAGTTTTATGAGTGAATAGGCTCCTAATAAACTAACAGGCAGGACTACCGTCAAGCACTATTTTAAAAGTAGTATAAAACCGGCCAAGTGCGTATCGGACTCACGCACAAAGGGTTCCGTACCATTGATTTATGAAATTAAAGGATTTAAGTTATTTGTTTGAAAGATTACGCGGTAGTAAGCAGTTTACGTTTTACGAGGTATTAATAAAAACTAAGTACTAGATCTCGTTTTAAACAATTTTCGTTGGTAGTTTTTATAGTAAAGTACATCATATGTTTTTTTTTTAGATTTTTCATTTTCTTATTTTAGAAGTAAGAGGGGGGGGGACCAACTTTTTTCCACTTTGGAAGCGTCTGTCACGCAAACTATTTGGTTTAGAAAAAACATATTTTAGAAACCCCACATGTATGTGTTTGATTGAAATAAAAATTTTGTGTTTCAGTTCTAAGTATGGGGAGCCCCAATATTTATTATATTTTTTTTATTTTTGCATCAAAATCTTAATGCGGTTCACAGAATACATCTGCCTACCAAGTTTAACTCTTAACAGTATAGCTCTTATAGTTTTGCAAAAAAATGGCTGTGACATACGGACGGAGAGACAGACATGACGAATCTAAAAGGGTTCCGTTTTTTGCCATTTGGCTACGGAACCCTAAAAAATACTACAACGTCTATAGCATAATTAAAACGTCATATAGACTGTAAATTAACCCATTGCTGAATTTTATTTTGTATCTATACACATTACTCAAATATCAAGCTTTGTATATGATAATAGTTACTATATAGTTATTTATTTATTAAGTGTGTATGATTGTTTTTACTGAATATGCTGTATAAGGAAAGGGTTTTATGAAGTAAAGCACAGACAAGACCCGACATTTATTGCAATTAAGGCTTGTCACGAATTTATCAGAAAACTAGTTCGTTCACAAAACTAGGTCATCACGAAGAAGAATGGATAAGAAACTCTCTGGAAACAAAATTTTTTATCAATATGTTTCATACATTTCCATGCATTATCGTTCATCATCATCATCATTATCAACCTTTTATCGTCCCACTGCTCGGCACAGGTCTCCTCTCATACAGAGAAGGATTGAGCGTAATCACCACGCTTGCTCAATGCGGGTTGGTGATTTCAGACTTAAAGTCCAGGTTTCCTCAAGATGTCTTCCTTCACCTTCAGTCATGGGTGTCCAAGATATTAGAAAGTACATATAACTTTAGAAAAGTTACATTGGTACTTGCCTGACCTGGAGTCGAACCCGCGCACTCATACTTGAGAGGCTGGTGTTTTAACCACTAGGCCACCACGACTTCATTATCGTTATTTAAAAAAATGCTTCTATCGCTTGGACAACATCCAAGAGCACTCAGAATTATAGAAACTTAGTCATAATAAACAATAATAATAATAAGGTAAACTATCAATTGATTTATTGTTACTCACATGACATCTGGTAAATCTAGTCCACATAGCAATGGCAGAAATAAAGAAATAGAAGGTTAGTTGCGTAGCGGTGAGCAGTGGGAAGCTCGCCGCCCAGTAAGAACCAGGCCCGAGTCGACGGCGCGTTGTGTTTCACGCGCGCCTCAAAGATAATATCAGCACATCGTGACGTGGTCCACGCCTCCTGTCTCCTGGGCCAGGGTAACGGTTTGGTTAAAAAAGAACCCGTGGCTCTGGCCGTCGCACAGGAAAGTGAAGTAACACGGATGGGTTTTAGTCAGTATAAGTCTGACACGCCCTTTCGCTACGCCCAGAGCGTCAGAGTCATTTGATGAATTCCCATTCCAACAAAAAAAAAGGTTGTTGCGTAACATAGTAGCAATGGGTTTCATTGTGACAGTGGAACAACGTTCCTGGGTATATTGACGTCGTTAAGCCGACACATGTTTTTGAAAAATATAGTTTAAAAAACTAAAAAAACATGCCTTTAAAGAATATCAAACTAAAAAAATTTAAAATAATTTTAAAATTTAATTTAAGACACTAGTATATACACAATACTAGTAAAATAAGAAAAATTCGTGAGGCGCTTTGTGCCATAATTTTTGTATATTAAGCGCCACACGCTTTTTAGGGTTATGTAGCCAAATGGCAAAAAACGGAACCCTTATAGATTCGTCATGTATGTCTGTCCGTCTGTCCGTCCGTATGTCACAGCCATTTATTTCCGAAACTATAAGAGCTATACTGTTGAATCTTGGTAGGTAGATGTATTCTATGAACCGCATTAAGATTTTGATGCAAAAATAAGGCAGTATTTCCGCCAAGCGATTTATCGTGTCGGATTTACTGATAAACCCAATAACACGACCAACGATGCTGCGCCAAAGGGAGATTGATTTGAAGACCGTCCACGACCAAACTCCCAACACAACAACATTAGGCGCATCGTACCCGGCACACATCGCAACAACTGCTCAGACCCGTCCTCCGTACGGCTTCACCATACATCATGCCGGAACACGACAAATCGCTTGGCGGCAAGACTTTGTCTGGTGGGTGGTAACTTCTGCCGGCGGCCGATGTTATGGCCTACCACCGAGAAAAGTCAGTCCACCCAGTCATTTTAACTGTTAAATTTGAACTTAAGGTTGAAAAGTTTAAGTTTACCTTGCGCCGACATATATCTTGTCAAATTAGGCACTTCCAGCTTCGTGTACGAGTATATCACGGATGCCATTATCCAGCAAACAATATTCTAATTAAATATAATATATCAAAATGGAATATCTAACACATGCAGGAAGTAATAAAATTGTTCCATATAAAAGGACATTAAAGGAATATTATCTGACTTGATATGGACATAATGTCATATTAAAAATATATGGAACAAAGTTTCCGACACGGAGCTCTCATAAAATATCAATTTCGAAGTAAAATTGCGTTCGAAGTAGTTTTATCAATATTAAAGGGGATAGTTTTTTATAATTTCCGTATAAATGGAATCCAATTCGATTTTTATATGCATCGTTTTTATCTTTTGCAATAGGATGTTTCCTGGGTTAAAAAAAAATGATTCTATTTAGTCCGTCAGTCAGATTATAGAAAAATATTAAGTTTGTACGTATATTAAGTTTTATCAAATCAATACAAATTGACAAATAAAAAAGACATCAAAGATCAGGAGTGGTGGCTGGTGATGTCACTGCGCGCTAAAAGTGTAGCGTGCAGTGAAGTTACACGAGTTTTCAACGCACTGTGTCGTCTTCATTTTTGTTTATATGAAAAAAGGAAAAATACGTGTCTAGTATATTTTGGAAATCTAACAGACGGACTTATTAGTTTTTTTTTTTTTAGTCCAATACCCTATTATTCCATTAAAACATTTAACACCGATTTAAGTTATTTTTTGTAGGATATAGATAACAACATACAGAACTGCATTTCTATATGAGTTAGGTACTGGCTCGTTGATTTAAAACTGATGTAAAGAAATTCATTTTTTTTAGGATTCCGTAATTAAGGTTTCGGAACCCCTTTTTTTGTTTTAGATGGGAAATCATCAAATGATCTCTTCCGCTCTGAGCTACCAAACGCCTCCTACCGGTGGCTAAACGCGGGGTCCGTGCACCCCATAGCCATTTATGGGGCACTGCCGTGGTCGCGCCCCCGAGAGTCATGGCCGTTCGGATGGTCCGGAAATACCGCACGGTCTCCGCTGAGGCGGCTAGCCTTCTTGCCGGATTGCCGCCATGGGATCTGGAGGCCAAAACCCTCGCCCAAATGTGGGAGTGGCGATAGAAGGCAAATCCGGCGGGCATAACTCCGCTGCCGCGAAAAATCATAGCACGGCGAACAGAGCACCGGTGGGATCTCAAGGCGACATGGAGAGTGCGATTGTTGCAACTCTTTGAGGGTATTTTGGAACCCTTGTAGTTGTTTCCTCTCGCAAAATATTGCACCCGCATTGAGCAAGCGTGGTGATTACGCTCAATCCTTCTCTGTTTGAGAGGAGACCTGTACCCAGCAGTGGGACGATAAAAAAAAGGTTGATGATGATGAACACATATCTGGACATTTTGTACTTATTTCTTTCCATAACAACCATAGTGTATTGTTATGATAATAACTACAAAATTTCTTTGATACATGTTGCGTACGCGTACGTCGAATCACTAATCAATCAGTAATGTTGCCACTACATAAATCGTAGAGCAATCATTGAGGATATGATATTCTTACCTTGTACGTATCCTGTTTTTCTTTTTTTTATATTCCTGTTTTTGTTTGTGTAAAATATTCCCTTAGCATGTAGATTTACTTATTTTTATTTATTTAATGTACCGGTTCGGTGTGACAAACAATTTATTGTTGCACCGGGTGACGTTATAACTGTCCATGAAAACCAGCGCCGGGCTCTGTTTTGCATAGGGTCGAAACATAATTCTGAGCGACAGCCGATTAGCGTGGTTGTGACGCATGTTCAAATCAAATCAAATCAAATCAAATTATTTATTTGCTAGAATGCAGGTATACAAATATGGTTGTCAGAAAATAAAGTGGAGCCATACATTCTGTCCAAGATGGGACATGCAAAATTTAAATTATGTCAATATGAAGCTACAGAGAAGAACAATAATCATTAATTAGATAAAATAAAAAAATAAAAAATACAACAACTAAATACAAAAAAAAGTCGATTCGGTCACAATAGGGTCAAAAAGCAATTAATGTCAAAGTTAAATTAATAAAAGGTCAAATATAATTAAATGTCATGTCAATAAAGATAGAATACTAGCATTATAAAACATCTGTGAAGAACTCAGTAACAGAATAATAACATTTTTTTAACAATATGTCAGTAACATTTTTTTTAAATACTTTTAATGGTTGTTCTTTAATTTCCTTAGGTATCTTATTGTATATGCTTGGCCCCATACAAATAACGCTTTTTTTTAACAGTGTAGTGTTATAGCCACCTGTATGCAACAAATTTTGATATTGAGATCTCATACAATTTGTCCTCTTTCGTGTCTCGTTTAATAATGGGAACAAATGTAGGTTAGTTTTCACGAAAATGGCTATTTCTAGAATGTATAGACATGGAAAGGTTAATAATTTACGCGATTTGAATACAGGAATACAACTGTCCGTAACCTTTAAGTTAATAATTGACCTAATGCATCGTTTTTGGGCCTTGAAAATGACTTCTCTTTCACTGCTGTTACCCCAGAATATAATACCAAATCTCAATGTTGAAACCACGAAGCCATGGTAAGCAATGAGGACTGTATTAATGTTTACTTTTCTTGATAGATTGTATAACATGTAGGCGTAGGTGCTTAGCTTTTTACAAATATGTTCAGCCTGTGCCTTCCATGTCAACTGATTGTTCATCAATATTCCCAGGAATTTAACCACTTTAACACTTTCAATCTTATGTCCATCATAATTAATGTCTAAGTCTTCGGGATCAATGCGTTGGTAAAAATGCATGATATTAGTTTTTTGTATATTTATTTTTAAGTTATTGCAATTAAGCCAATTAACTGTAGCTTTAAGAGCGTCATTAATATCTTTTTCATATCTTCCCTTATTTACGCATTTAACTAGTGCTGTACTGTCGTCAGCAAACAATATGACTGGATGGTCTATTTGGAGTGGAAGGTCGTTAACCTTTATACGGTCTTCGGGTCAATTTAGACACATTTTAGGAAAGAAACTAAGTTTTCTCTTTTAATATATTTATTTGACACTTGATATTTAATGACTTTTTCTGAAGTTTTAAGGTCAATTTAAATATTTGATTGTTTTATAAAAGTATATTGTAATATTTAATTTACAACTTTTTATACTCTTATGGTCCTCGGGTCAAAATTGACCATACGTATTAAAAGATTGTAGTTCCTCTTTTGTTATTGGATTACCCTCCATTTTGTAGTTATACTGCTAAAGCAGTATCATAGTTTTGAGTACACAGACCGTCATAGTGTTTTACGGTCGAGTATTATTTTATATTTGAAAATGAGGGACAGTGAGATTGAGAGCTTTTTGAACGGAGTATCCGATGAAGAAGAACCGTATTCAGAGTTGGGGGATCATGTGGAGAATGCTGCTTCATCTAGCACTAGTTTTAGTGAGAGTGTAAGTACATTTGATCTTTCTGAAAGAATGACATCAAAGAATGGCCAAATAAGTTATTCCAAAAAACCGCTTGGGAGCAGTCAAGGAAGAGCCGCTAGAGAAAATATCATCAGCATGATGCCAGGATTGACTAGATATCCTTCTTCAAGAATCACAGAAGTAGAAAGATCAAGTTTTTAATTATTTTTTACGCCTCCATTGATACACATTATTTTGTATTACACAAATATTGAGGGAAGACATGTATTTGATAAAGAATGGACTGATATTGATAATACGGATTTATTTGCATTCATAGGTTTACTCCTGTCAGCTGGTGTGCTTTTTGATCAAATAACGAAAGTGCTGAAAGTTTATGGGATTCTAAAAAGGTAGACCTATATTCGGAGCAACTATTTCACAAAAATCATTCAAAAAAATATCAAGAGTTACAAGGTTTGATAATAGACTAACTCGAAGTGAACGGCCACTATCGGATAAATTTGCTCCCATTCGTGAGCGGTGGAATCAGTGGATTGAGGTATTACCGAAGATTTATAATCCTTTCGAAAATGTGACAATAGACGAACAATTAGTCGTATTCCGGGGAAAGTGCCCATTCCGACAATATATGCCATCAAAACCGGCAAAAAATGGCATAACGTTTTGGGTGCTATTTGATTCTGCAACAAGTATTGTTTAGTTTTCACTGGAAATTGCAAAAAATATACGCGATTCCACGCAACACGATCCAAAGCCATCATCTTCAGTCCAGTCTGAAAACAATACAGGGAAAACAACAACCAAGAGAAGTAGATGCCAATTATGTCCAAAAACAGATAATAAAACGGGATTAGTTTGCGTTACGTGCAAAAAGTTTATATGAAAAAAGCACTCTAAAACTATTACTCTATGTACTACATGTGATAAGTAATAATTACATTTTGTTTTGGATATAATAATAAGATTTTGTTATTATTTCACAAAATTTGTTCTGTGTTCATTACTTGATATTAATAAAAACTTACTTAAACGAACAGTTTTTTTTATTAATAAGTTATTCATATTAAATTATAAACATCAATGATATTTACTATGCAACTATTGAGTGTTAATTAAGGCAACATAGCACTGGGTCAAATAAGACCCAAAGCCCGTTTACGTCGGTAACTTTGAGGAACGTATGAAGGTTAATGTAGATTAAAAATAAAAGCGGACCGAGGACGCTTCCTTGTGGGACGCCGTAATTGATACTTCTGTAAGAAGATCTGAACTTCAATTCGCGTTTGGAACTCAAGCATACTTTAGATATTTCGGTATATTGCATACGATCAGTAAGATAGGATTTTATTAAATTTAATGCATTTCCACGAATCCCGTAAGCGTGCAATTTATTTATAAGTATATTGTGATCTACAAAGTCGAAGGCCTTTGACATATCCGTGAAAATGGCGCAGATTGGTGTTTTATTATCTACGTTTACCATTATAATCTTTAACAAATCGAATATAGCCATATTAATATTTTTATTTTTACGGAAACCCTTTTGCTCGTTACAAAGTAAATTAAATTTCGTCAAGAAGCTATCAATAGATTCACATATAATTTTTTCTATTACTTTAGAAAATACGGGAATAAGAGCAATTGGTCTGTAATTTGACATATTTTCTTTACTATTTTTTTTATGAAGAGGTTTCACAATCACGGTTTTGAGACTGTTTGGAAATATTCCGGAAGTTGCGCTTGCATTCATAATGTGACTCAAAGGACCAGAAATCACATCAGAAACGAATTTGATGACTTTCGTTGAAATGCCATCGTAGCCAAAGCTTTTTTTATTTTTCAACGATTGTATTACCCTTGACACGTCTTGCGGTACAACAGGCGACAAGAAGGTCGAATTTGGGTTAAACTCTATTTGCTTAAGCCGATGAGTCGTAGATTTTGGTAGTTCTGAGATGTTGAGTAGTGTTCCCATAACAATTTCTTATTTTTTGTTTTCGTAATTTTTTGCATCATGTTTACTTCAAGTAAACGTTTTGCTCTAATTTTTTAGGCTTGGCCCTCCGTCCATCCTTCGGCGCTTCATATAAGGCACCACGCAACGCCTCGGTAGGCAGTGAAGCTGATCTCATGTCGCATTGACCTCTATTAAATCTGTGGATGCCTAACACACATAGACCGTCCGACCGTACGGTTGCGCGGTACTCTCGCCACCACCGCCCCTGCGCGCTGCCGTCCGCGGTGGATCATCGTAGGTGCAGGACGAAAATCAGAATATTCTTGCCTGTGTCTGTGAACAAATTGGTCACAACGGTGTTAAATCCATCCGCGCGGACAGGCGTGTAAACCGCCTTACCGCGCGGAGCACCGCTACGATATCTGCTTTACCGCCTCCGCCCTCGGCGGTACGCGGTGCCATGTCTTAGTGTCATAGAGATGAGATTTTGCATGGATATGTGTACCTACCACGTCAACAAAATGCTAAAATAAAATCACGAAATACACATATTCTTAGAGTATTCTGCACCTAAAAGGGGATATTTACACGCGCGATACCCCATACTCCGAGGTGTTCAATAGTTACGTCTTATACATTGCCAAGTTGCAAAGGCGATTTTTTTATTTAGGTAACCATTTGCTAAATATTCAACATTTTTATGTTAATGCCGTGCCCATACCGGTGCCATTCTGATCAATTACCAATAAGATGTTTTCTAGCCCTATTCACCATCCTATCTAAACATACTATTTACTGTGTGGGAAAAAATCGTAACTAACTAAGAAAATATCAAAGCAAAGTTAAGTTAAGTTATATGTGTATACCTTTTTTTTTAAAGTTTTTTTCTTTTTTGTACCCATATTCAGTGGTAATTGGATAGATGAATTGGCCTCTCTTTGTGAGATGACTAAAATTATAAGAAGTATAATCCTCCCTCTTTAAAGTCGGATAAAAAATTACAATAACTTTTCTCTTTGACAAGGTTTGAGTAATGAAATATCATAATTACATTCGTACACACAAATTGTAGGCTTCTCTCTAAATTATATCTCTCCAGGTTTTAACTCAGCCAGCCGAGGCAATTTGGAGACCATTTCATCTCCTTATTTACGTCGGAGTTCATCACATAACCTTTGTATACGGGGCGTGGCCCCAGTGGAGGAGTTTAGACATAATTTATTAAAATTAGTAATGTATGGAAGTAGTGATTACACTTTTTGCTTTTATTAATTTATATGTTTGTAAACGGGGCAACGTTTTTTTTTTCAATTGAAGAATTACGGAGATCGGATCTGAGCGAGTACCATGCGCCAAATGTTTTTGTGTCGAGAGTTTGGTCGTGGAGGGTCTCCAGACCAGTGATGGGACACTCGAAATGATCATAAACAATATTATTGCAAGAAAACGACGTAAATAAATAATATTTTATAAATACTGTAAACTATTAACTACGATTTATTCACCTTAATCAATAATAAATAGGTTTCCTAATCATTGTCAAGATCTCGAAACACCGTTTAAAAAAAAAAATCCGCCTTCAGCTTTTGGGAGTTCAGATTTCCTCGAACCTAAACTTTGGGCAGTTCATTGGGTTCTGGGACTAGGTGGCTGCCAGGAAACTTGGCGTTATTTGGCGGTACTTCACACCAGGACAGCTTCTAATGTTGTACAAAGCACAGGTCCGTTCGTGTGTGGAGTATTACATTTGGGTTGGTGCTGCAAAATATCACCTGGAAAGTTGGATTCAGGAAAGGTGCGAAGAGGCTGATTGGCGACCCAGATTTAACTCGAAACGGTCTCCAAAGCCTGGAGCACATGCGTAGAGTAGCCAGCCTTTCGGTGTTCTATAGGATTTGGTGAGTCATCATTATCACTATGCGAGCGAATTGCATCATTTAATTCCTCCATCTCTGTTCCACCATCGGACAACCCGTCGTACGGCGAGTTTCCACCCTTAAGTTGTTAACACCTCTACGATCCGGACGAAGCGTTTCGCCTCCTCCTTTATACCGCGTACAGCGAGGGACTGGAATAATTTGCCAGCGGCGGTGTTTCCGTCGCACTACATTTTGAGTGTTTTCAAGGCTAGAGTGAGAGCCTATCTCTTAATAAACTAGTGCGCTTTACCATCAACGATTGCGTCACTGCTTACCATCAAGCGGGATTGCGGTCAAGCGCTAGTTTATAATTTATAAAAAAAAACTATTGCCTTGATTTACGTTCAGTTATTTACTTGCTTTGATTTTTTTTTTGTTTTTTGATGTAAAGTGAGACTTCAGAATGAAGATGATTTTTTCAAGTAATAAAAAAGCATTAAAGTGATCCCTTAGTGTCCATCT
This sequence comes from Sesamia inferens, assembly GCA_037179545.1. Classification (NCBI taxonomy): domain Eukaryota; kingdom Metazoa; phylum Arthropoda; class Insecta; order Lepidoptera; family Noctuidae; genus Sesamia; species Sesamia inferens. The sequence goes on from CM073922.1 coordinate 11,225,534, forward strand.
GTGTCCTATACAGTGTGTTAAGAAAACCCTGTCCGACCCATAAGGATAATAAAGGTTAGGTAAACACATGACCAAATATAATATAAAATTTTACGTGATCATCATATTAATCAAAACAAATGAATTTTGAAATAATCTTTTTTTCCCGCGAATTAATTCCAACTTCCCCGAAATTTGGTAATTAAAAAAAAAGTGACAACACCGGTATTATTATGAGCGAATAGCGATGCGACCACGTGCCGCGTGCCCTGCCGCCCGCCGCCCGCAGAAGGGTGGTTAACGCATATTTATTAAGTTACCTCTTTTTGCGAAATAATATTTATTTTTTTAGGGGGATTTTTTTTTTAAGTTTAACCCGGTTTTGTATCCATTAGTAGAATCAGTTATCGATACCTAACAACACCTTCACGGGTCGGACAGGGTTTTCTTAACATACTGTATATGTCCTCGTAATATCTGAGCTATAACTTCCTTATTTGAACCATTTTTTTATAAACTGTAAGCTATTGTTTGACTGCAATCCCGCCTGATGGAAAGAAGTGATGCAATCGTTGATGGTAAAGCGAGCTAGTTTGTTAAGAGCTCACTCAAAAAACTGAGTCAATACGAAGGAAGACGACAGTTGAGCAAGGTGATGCAATGGTAAACCAAACAACAGTACAAACGATGCTGCGCCATAGGGAGATAGATCTGGAGACCCTCCACGACCTAACTCCCGACACACAACTGCTCAGACCCGTACTCCGTACGGCTTCACCAGACCTCATGCCGGAACACGACGAATCGCTTGGCGGCAAGACTTTGTCTGGTGGGTGGTAACTTCTGCCGGGAGCCGATGTTATGGCCTACCTTCACTCAGTTAGTTACTCACAATATCATCATCTCAGCGTTAATCCCAGGCGCATCCGTAGCTTTTCACCTTTGGAGTCTGGGGTCCGCTTTACCAGTCTAACTGCTGATTTTGGCTAAACTGCGATATTTTCCGTGAAGCGACTGCCTTCTGACCTCCACAACCCGAAGGCGATATCTAAGCATTGCAGTTAGATCAATTGTTGTAATTTTTGACGGCTCCAACAACCCGTAACGACTGCCACTAGATGTTCGTATAGCAACTAAGACCAACGGCTTAGCGTGCTTTCCAAGGCACGACCAGACCAGTGCAAATATTTATATTCATGCATACAAATATTTGCACTGTGCGAGGATCGAACCCGCGCCTTGCGTAGCGGCCGCTTTCGCTACCGCTACGTCACGCAGGCTGACTAGTTAGTCACAATATGTCGGCTATAAAATATTAATGAAATGCATTCGGATGTACTAGAATATTTTACACTGTAGTTTATGACTTTGTGATGCATGATTCATATAGAAACTATATTGTTTTGTCCTTGTTTTCTGCAGTATCTCTTCTGCTAGATAATTAAACTTAAATATTAATATTCACTTTCATAAAACTAGTGTTACAATGGCCTCAATTCTCTTGTTTACGAACTAATGCATACATAATTAATGTTCAAAGCATCTTCTTCTTTTTATTTCATTATGAAAAGGACAGAAGATAAATCTTAGTATAATCCAATGAAATTAGTCTGCGCCTGGCGTAAATCGACGTATTTTTATTCGCAGTGTTTGTCATTATCATAAACATTTTTAAGCGTCTCAATGCTGTACACAGGTCTCCTCTCATACATAGAAGGATTGAGCGTAATCACCACGCTTGCTCAATGCGGGTTGGCGATTTTAGATTTAAAGTCCAGGTTTTCTCAAGATGTTTTCCTTTACCTTGTAATCAATCATTGGTGTCCAAGATATACTTAGAAAGTTCATATAACTTAGAAAAGTTACATTGGTACTTGCTTGACCTGGAATCGAACCAGTACACTCATACTTGAGAGGCTGGTGTTTTAACCAGTAGGCCATCACGACTTACGGAGTGTTTGTAATCGCGTCTAAACTATCTATGGAGTATTTAAGGCTAACGACTCACGAAGCGGTTTTCACCCGCGCCCGCCGCGGTAACGGAATGGAGTTTTATTTTCAAAACTCACGAGACCGGAGTTTTGTGCGGTTACGCAGCCATCGCTGTAGCGATTATCGCCCGCAAACTTGGGGGTTGATTCTCGCAAGACGGACGGTTGCAAGATGGCCGGTTAAACGATCTACTACGACCAGTTTCTTGTACCAACGTAATTAGAAGATTGACTTCAATATCGTTATCCATTTTGTTGACTACGGTACACAAACGCGTCACTACCAGTCACTACGCTAAGAATAATAACTAGTCACTGACCGAATGGCATCGGATTTCTGTTAACCCCCCGTCCCCCGCTGTTGACGCGGTCACCCGCCAACCGATCGCAGAACGCGCGGAAGCAAACTGCTGCGGCTGCGGGACCTCCACCCGCGCCCTCCGGTACAAGATGACCACCGGTGCAGCGGTAGCCGCAAATAACCGCGCATACGGCGGGTGTAAAACGCGTCGTGAAATATGCTTTAATTTTTTACCTATATATCTACATTCTACAGAAGCTGCGGGCCCGCAACCGCGGCAGATCTGAGTGAAAACCGCTCCGCCAGTTCGCCCAGAACTAAACTAATATGTTTTCTTCTATCCTTTTTATAATGAAATAGAAAGAACAATATGCAATAAATTTAAAATTAGTTTAGAATGTGAACAACAAAATTGGCTCCAGTATGTAAATATTATGACGGCGCTGGAACTGGTTCTATTTAGTTTTGTAACGAGGTTATGGAAATCACCGCGAATGTCGGGTTAAAGTGGCAGGACTCGTAAGCAGAGCGGAGCGTCGCATCAGTAATAATAATAATAATAAAGGAATAATAATAAGTCCAAAGTCCGCTAAGTTTGTGGACTTCTGGACACGGCTCGCATTGTCAGGAGGTTTCTCTCTCTGGACCTCTGACCCTGTACCCTATTCCCGATATCGATGGCCTACACTATTTTACAAATTTTTGAATGTTTTTTATGTATTTTTTATATTGAAATATATTATTTCAAAATTAAATTAGTGTGTAAATATGGTGAAATAAAGGAAATAATAATAAATACTGTTTATTTCTCTCCCTAAGGAACATTGTTACATTTTAGTTTGTAAATACAATTTTTCCGTATGCTCGAACCTTCGTGAGAGCTGGAGTCTGAACTAGGTTTGGAACTTGTACCAGATCTCCAAGCTCACACCCCTTTAAACATTTATCATTTGTAATGGCCTCTAGAATAATTTTGTACATATATCACTACTAGCGGCCGCCTGCGACTTCGATCGCGTGTAGTTACTTATTATGCTCCGCTCCTATTGGTCGCAGCGTGAAATATATGTAGCCAAAAGCCTTCATGGGTTAGAGGGCTATCAAACGCAACAAGAATTTTTCAAATCGGACCAGTGGTTCCTGGGATTACCGCGTTCAAACAAACAAACAAAGAAGCTTTATATATTAAGTATACACTATGTAACAAAAACCCTGTTGTTCCTTTCAGGGACATATAATTTTACCTACGAGCACATCATTATTGAAGTCATAATTAGAAAACAGTAATCATTGTCTAGTCGAGGGGTCACAATCAAATAACTATTAAAACCGACAAATTCGAATTTTTTTTTAGAATATCTGATTTTATAAGTTAAATAAATTGGCGGGAACGTTCTACTTATGTCTAGTTTCTTCATGCAGAATTGCAGAGCTAAGAAATCAGTTACAGATTATAAATATTAATAATATAATTAAACATTTATTTTAATTATTTTTGTTGAACAATTTATATATTATAAATTACTTGATTCCTTTTATTAATTACGTCCGTATACCGATTCTTAAAACGTAGGTTGAAGGAACAACAGGGTTTTTGTTACATATTGTAGATTTGAAATACATTTTCAATAGAGAGGTAAATATAGAAATAAATTAAAAGGTGCAATTCAGAAGTGCAATGTGAGGTGATGTAATTGTAGGAAAGTGTAAAGTTTATGAAGGTGTAAAAGTGTTTTGTGTAAATACATGTGTATCCCAGAGATGAGTTCAGGAGACCCGCGGTTAGAACATGACCAAGATGAACTGTTATATTCCGGCATAATAATGATAACTTATAAATATACGTCCCTGTTACACAGGGAAGCCTATCATTGGCGATGGGAAACCTATACTCAGTGGTAGGCCATAATATCGACTACCGGCAGAAGTTACCATGCACCAGAAAAAGTCTTGCCGAAAAGCGATTCGTCGTGTTCCGGCATGATGTCTGATGAAGTCGTACGGAGGGCGGGGCAGTGTGGAACGCGGTCGATATCGACGATCGAGTCTCGTAATGAAAACACATGGTAGCCACACTGAGCAGTTGTGTTGCGATGTGTCCGATGCGCCAAATGTTGTTGTGTCGGGAGTTTGGTCGAGGGTCTCCAGATCAATCTCCCTCTGCCATCGCTCAACTGCCATTTTTCTTCCTATTCACTCAGTTTTTTTGAGTGTACGTTATATCACTGCTTACCATCAGGCGGGACTGTGATCGAGCACTAGTTTATAATTATATTTAAAAAAAAATAGTGACTACAACCCTTTCTTAAGGTATATGAGAGGACTGCCAGGGCTGCGGGTTGTTTGAAAAAGATACCGTGCCCCTGGTGCACAGGCAAGTGAAGAAACATGGGTGGGTTTTAGTCAGTAAAAGTCTGACACGCCTTTCTACACGGACGAGAGTAGGAGAGGTCATTTGATGATTTTCTATCCTCAAAAAAGGGGTCATCATCATCATCATTTCAGCTGTAAGACTGCCGTCTTCCTTTCTATTCACTATTTTTTATTTGTGTGGGTAGGCTCTTAATAAACTAGCGCGCTTTACCATCAACGATTGCATCACTGTTTAATATAAAAAATAATAATATTAATTGTAAAAATGTTAATATTAATTGTTTATTAGTTTGTTAACGAGGGAGTCGGCGTTGGTAATTTAATTGTTTACCGAATCGACTATTAAGTTTAAATTATTCCTCAACTTAAGTGATATCAGACCCAAATCACTACTGTTATTCTATAACAATTGTAAGAAAAGACTAAAATAACAACAGACGCACAGGTCGATTGATCAGGTTAAGTTACAATTTCCTTTTGGACGCCACGCCAAAACGGCATCTTTGTGCCCTGTATGTCAAGCCCGAAAATCGACATATAGCCTGGAAGGGTAAAAACCATTGACACTAAAACCATAGGTAGTTTTCTTAATTACAAAAATGTTTATCTGAATTGAAAAATAAATAAACGTTTTTTTCTTTCAAAAATATTAAAAAGTTTCTGTCCGATACCGGCCGTAAACTCATAGATACAATGCGCCCGAGGTACGCATCAGTGCAAAGGGCGTTGACCTCTTGCACTGGCCGTCCGTTCTAACTTCTACCTACTTAAGTTTTAACTAACTAAATTAAAACTTAAGTACACATAACCTATGATGTAACTTTCCCTTCAAACTTTTCCTGGCTTTGGTATTTAAAAGTTAATCACATTTTTATCTACAGTTTCATTAAAAAATACTTGTTAAATTTACATCGATTGAATAATGTACACTTACATTAACCTCAAAAGACGATGAAAAACGTTGGTGGTAACTGTTTTGCCGTATTCGATGTTCGTGCCGTATGTGATTTACCCGGCTCCCGTAATGTTCATTATGAACATAGTAAATAATAATAATTGGTTATTATTTCAACAACAAGTAACATTACAGTCTTGTGATTGGAGCCTCCTTTTAAGCAGAAAAGCCTGTGTTAGGAGACTCCACTCTTTCATAACTTAATAAGTTTCATTAAGGTAGGTACTTGTTTTATACAAAATTAAACTAAATAATAATAATAATAAAAGAGGCTTAAGGCTATACATACAGCACGCATGCGAGTGAGTAGGCGAAAGTGCGTGTGAGAGTGATTGGGAGTGTGAATTTGTGTGTGTGTGTGTGTGTGTGTGTGTGTGTGAGTGTGTAAATGTGAGCACGAATGAATTAGAATGTGGGCATGATGGTGATGGCAGATGTAGGGTCATGTTCATCTTAACAACGTTTTTATCCAACTAGTTAATGATTTTTTTAATTCGTGTTGTTTCTTATTATAAACTTAAATTTCTTTGTTGATTCTATAGTATAGCTGAACTGAGCGTCTTTTGTACTGAATACTAGTGAATTTGGTTTTGGTTCGAGGAACTTCCACTATAATATCTTTTCTTCTTTTTATTGTAAATCTAAGATCAAAAGGAATATGTTTGTGTTTCTTAAGCACTGTACAGCTTTCTAACCGAGAGTAAATCGCTAATTTGGTAAAGTTTTTAAAATACATAAATAAATACGTACATTCTTCGGGCCTCGTTCAGGTTATCGCCAGCCACTGCGTAAAGCCGAATCATTTCGGTCCACTGTAGTTTTGTGTATGCCAAAACATTACACTACATAACACACATAAGACACACTTTGCACAACAAATGAGGGGTGACGGGCAGACTTCGGACTTCGCGTCGCGAGCGTTGTGCTGCGAGCACGCACGTCCTTCCCAAATCGTGGCTGTGCCAAACTCAGCGGAGACGGAGAACTGGGAGAGGCAGTTGTCGAGTATAGCCGACATTGGCGTTCAAGAGGTTAATAGATGTCCCTCTTTACATACCGACACCAGTCCGTGCTTCGAAACCACGTTTAGCCGTACCCAGCCCAGGTGTGATTCGTAGATGTTTGACATTTGATACGGGTCGTCAGAAGTCCGAAATTATAACCACCACTCTTACCAACGGTTATCGTTTTACCCAGTTACTGTTTTGTGGAGGTCAGATAAGTAGGCTCTACATATCATCATCATTTCAGCCACATGAAGTCCACTGCTGGGCATAGGCCTCCCCAAGGATTTCCAAAAAGAATGGTTGGACTTGGCCTGCATCCAACCCTTTTCTGCGATTTTGTCCGACGTTGCACTTGCCGGTACGTGGTCGCCATTCAGCAGCCTTTCTGCTCCATCGGCCATCGGCTCTACGAGATATATGCCCCGTCTACTGCCACTTCAAAGAACTTATCTGCTGGGCTATGTCGGCGATTTAAGTTCTTCTATTATTATATAATTTACCTGAAGGGACAAACTTCATCATTATTTCAGCCGAAAGGCGTCCACTGCTGGATATAAGCCTCCCGCAAGGAGCTCCACGACTACCGGTCGCATCCAGCTGTTTCCCGCGACCTTCACCAGGTCGTCGATCCACCTTGTCGGGGGCCTACCCACGCAAGGTACAATCAGAGACCAATAAAATTATTTTTAACAGTTAACAATTAAATAACAAGCTTGAACCGTAAATCATTAACTTGTTTACAACCAAGCAAAATAAGCGTACCCATAAAATTACACGGAAAACAAAAGTTAAATTGACGTTTTAATTAAGAATTTTTAACTATGTTTGCTTTCGATCCACTAAATGAATTATTTAAGCCCATAGCAACACCTAGGCATACCATTGTTCATGAAAAGTCATTGTTTTCACAGTTATGAATTATTCACAATAGGTAACTGCCGGACTGAAAACTACCTCGTCGCGTTCAGAAACAGGCTTTTAATTCAATTTCACGATAAAATGCACTGTTCATGAAAGTTGTTTGGCAATTCTGATTATTTTTTTGATTGAATTATATTTTATTTTGGTAGATGGAATTTTGAACAATTTATTTTTAAATAAAAAATGAAAAGACTTGTAGCTATTGAAATAAAATCATTAACAAGGCAACATTTGTAGCAATCAAAAACGTTGTTGACAAGTCGGTTTGAGCGAAGAAGTGAAAATATGCTGAAACTAACACTTGAATAGATTTTTGCTTTGCTTCTGAAGTAGGGTACAAAGGACGCATCTAATAGAGTGGATGCGACTCACTTATGTCGACGACGCTTTTAAGATGATTCTTCTTTTATGCGATCAAATCTGTGAAGAGTAACTGTTTTATACTAGGCGTGGCAATCAAAGAGGTTTTCATTTAGTAGAATACATATGGGGTGGTGAGGCTACTGTATATACGATAGTTACCGACAAGCTGAACCGACGATGAAGATCGCGGGAAACCACTGGATACGGGAGGCGCAGGAGATTGTCGTGGAGATCCTTGGGGGAGGCCTATGTCCAGCAGTGAACGTCTTTCGGCTGAAATGATGAGAATATATAGGCATAATTCAATGGAGACCAATACGTGATGGTTTTATGGTTAGCTTGCTAAGTTAGTTTAATGAGGAACCCGTGGCTTAATAATAACAGCCGCACAGGCTGACTGAACAGGTTAAGCTACGCTTGCCTCAATTGGTATGTGAATGGGTTATCATCTTTAAATAGCGAGACCCCTTCGTGCCTCAAAAAGCACTTTATATTGCTGATTTCGACTGTCATTCGTAGATCTTTGACAGTATTTAAGGAGTACTCAGAAGGCTGAAAGTCTGATAATCAGCTCTTACCATCATCTAACAATTTCTGTTTATTCATTGCTTGTCTGGAAGAGATTGCATTAGCGGTAAGGCTGCCCGTTGTATATTTTGTTGTGTTGAGTGTTATGATACTCTATTGACAGTTTAGACATGGCGACCAAAAATACGTAAATTTACAAACTGTCCATAAAGTCATGAAAATAAATAAGGGCGCTCCGGTCGTACATATAGCAACCCTGAAAGTGTGACTGAATTCATTTTGATACTAGCATATTATTTTGTGCTACAAGCAAATCTTGTTTTAATGAAAACTACGCCTTTTTATCTGGATTATGGACAGAAAATATATAGGTGTAGAGTCCGTATATCTTATTAAGTAAATATACAGAAGGCATAGATAATGATGTGACCTTCGTTATAAATAATAATACCAGCCTATTACAGAGGCACGAGCATTGGTCACCACGTTTGTTCAAAACGGGTTGTCGATTTCAGATTTATATTAATAAGGTTTCCATACGAGCGGTTTCCCTTCCGAACTTCATTAGTTTGCATAAACGATCAGATAGCACAAATCTCAATATTATTTTTGTCTCTGGCGTTCAAAATGAGTAAAAAAAAAATTATACATTACATGTTTTAACATTTTTTTATTGTACCAGTGAAAAGTATTCCAAAACATAATAAATACTTTCATCATTCCAAATATTCTTCGTTAAATGTATTTTTATAGTCAGCTGCGCCACTAAAAACGTCTTCGCTATCGCTGTCATCAACCTGCTATCTTCGCTTAAGCGAATAACTAACTCATATATATCTTGATAACGGATTTACTCTCACATTTTCCTGAAAGATTAAAAAAAAAACAATATGTAATTTCTATCACAAAATGCATAGCACTATTTTTAATTTCGAACATGATATAATTCATTTTTAAAATCAGCAGTAAATTTAATCACCCAAAGTATCAAAAGTTCTAGTCGCACTACAATATGGTCTACTTATATTTGCAATCTAACCTATAAATGCGCAACGTAAACAATCCTCATTTTCGTCTTAAAATCGTATACTTAGTAAATTTGAAACTTATAGTAGATAAAAACAAACAGTAACACGATTACATACATACCTGTCTTAGTTCGAGCATAAATATCATCATAAAATTTGTACAGCTTGGTGTGCTAACAAATATTGATGATAGATACACTTTAAAAATGATTCCTCGAGCTCCACTCCGATTTGTTTTTCTCATATTTAACACATTTCTTCGATGTTCTGTCCAAATGGAATTGAAAATTAATAACAATTGCAATTAATAACAAGTAACAAAACGAACCGATGACAGCCGATGAAATTAGATGTACTCTGATTTAGTGTTGCCCTACTTTTGTTTAATGTTTGTTCAATACTAAACAGTAATTTCAAGACTTTATAGACAGACTGTACGTCAGGAGCGGACTAATTTGACAGGTCTAATCTAACATTTTATCTTTTGTCCTGTATTCTTGCATCCAGAGTTATTTCTTGCAGCCTGAACCTGTAGCCAGGGTTGTTATAGAAAGAATATAATTCATAGTCATCGTCCATAGAAAAGGGAGGATCCTCCGATCAGACGGGTGTTGTATCTGGCAGGCAATTGATGTGATTTTTTTAGCAATACCCGATGGTTGATGTCGGAAAGTTGATAATAATGAGATGTATGATAATGGTGCGGTAACTCTGCTTTCGAGATGCAGTGTTTGCGTGACATCAGTAGAAAGTGTTATTCGCATGTGCCCTTGTAAATACCGCTACAAATTAATGCTCGAGAATGTATAACTTTTCTAAACTAATTCTACTGAAAATCTAATATAATAGTAATATATTCAAAATCAATTCGTCGCCCATACCCCAATGTTTGAAGACTGAAATCTTCAACCAGTGCGTCCTACCCGTCATAACTTACGGAGCCGAGACGTGGACACTAACGGTCAGACTAGTCTATAAGTTTAAAGCCGCTCAGCAAGCTATGGAGCGGGCTATGTTGGGCGTCTCTCTGAAGGATCGCTTCAGAAATGAGGTGATCCGACAGAGGATCAGAGTCACTGACATAGCTGAGAGGATTAGCAAGCTGAAGTGGCAATGGGCTGGTCACATATGCCGCAGGACCGACAACCGTTGTGGTAAACGAGTCCTCGAGTGGAGACCGCGTCTCGGCAAACGTAGCGTAGGACGCCCGTATGCGAGATGGAGAGATGGATGGATGCTCAGGATCGAGCTTGTTGGCGTGCCATGGAGGAGGCCTATGTCCAGCAGTGGACGAGTAGAGGCTGATGATGATGATGATGATGATGATGGTATTCATAATCCTTACATTATTGACATTACTACGATCCGGACGAAGCATATCGCCTAATCTTTTATACCGCGTATATCGAGGGACTGGAGCAATTTGCCTTTGGCGGTGTTTGAATACAATTTAAGTGTCTTCAAGGCTAGAGTGAATAGGCTCTTAATAGACTGGCGCGCTTTACCATCAACAATTGCATTTCTGCTTACCATCAGGCGGGACTACGGTCAAGGACTAGTTTATAATAATACAAAAATAGCCGACTAATGTACACATCTCCTTGAGTTTTGAGACACAAAACAACTACTTTGACACGACTGCCTTAACCGACGCACCCCATATTTACTTCAGTATTCAATCGAGCCGTCGACACAGAAAACTTTCCTTGATTGCCCCGTGTTTTCCCAAACTTGCTCCAGGTCAGAATACAATGAAGAAACATAAATAACATTGTGGACTCGTGTGTGAACGAGTGTAGCTATACCTTATATTTTTTGAAAGATATAATGCATAAAGGAGAAAATTAAATGATTGGAGACACTTCAAAAGATAATAGTGGGAAGAAAAATCGATATATGTGGCGCACTTGATATTACTGTAAAAAAAAAAACATTTACAGTGTTCATATATTTGATTTTTTTTTTTTTTTTTTTTTTTTCTAATAATTATAAACTAGCGCTTGACCGCAATCCCGCCTGATGGTAAGCAGTGACGCGATCGTTGATGGTAAAGCGCGCTAGTTTATTAATAACCTATTCACTCAGAAAAACTGAGCGAATAGGAAGGAAGACGGCAGTTGAGCGAGGTGATGCAATGTTAAACCCAACAACACGACCAACGATGCTGCGCCAAAGGGAGATTGATCTGAAGACCCTCCACGACCAAACTCCCAACACAACAACATTTGGCGCATCGTAACCGGCACACAGCGCAACACAACTGCTCAGACCCCACTCACCCGGTGAATCGCGCGCGCATCGCACGTGTTTTTTCTATTGTGGTGTAAATAAGTTTATTTTTCTAAGTCGTTAGTGATGGAAGGAAATATTACTGATGGAGAAGATGACAGTGATTCAGAGTTTTTAAATAACTGCTTACAACGAAATGAGCCACTACAAGGAGTTACTTTGAATGAGGATAAGTCTTATGAAGAAGGTAGAAGAAATGTGACAAAAAGAAAAGAGAGAGAAGATGATAACATTCTAGATGATGACTTTATTACTGTTGTGAGAAGTAGACCCAAACGGCTTATTAGGAGCGATTCTACAGATACGGAAGGTAATAAGAGGGTAGATCAAAATAAAAAACCCAATGAACACTCAGAAAAGGTAAACATGTACGAAGTATGTGTTACATCTACGGAAAGTTTACCTAAACAAATGGCATTAGCAAAATTGTTAAGATCAGAGAATATAAAGGGTATAACCAGAATAAAATATAAAAGTTATAACAAAGTATTAATTCAATTTAAAGAGGATAAAGACGCCACAATGTTATTAGAATGTCCAAAAATTAAAGAGATGGGTTTCAGAAGCCAGAAGATAAATGAACTCTCGTTGTCTTATGGAGTGGTAAAGGGAGTTGACAATGATTTGAGTGAAGAAGAGTTACAAAATATAATTAAAAGTCAGGTTGAAATTGTTTCTATTATTCGACTCAAGCGTTTGAATACAGAGGGTAGATGGATCGACAGTGAGTCGGTAAGAATATGTTTTAAAGGAAATATTCTACCACCATACATATATGCATACGACTGCCGTTTCAAAGTTGAACCTTACATTTTCCCGGTGACTCAGTGCTCAGGGTGTTGGCGGTTTGGCCATATAATTAAGTACTGTCCAACAAAAAAAAAAATATGCCCTAAATGTGGCGGTAGTCACGAAAATTGTGACATACAAGAATTGAAGTGCTTAAATTGTAAAGGTGCACACTTTGTTTTAGATAAAACGTGCCCCTTTTATTGTAAAGAAAAACAAATTCGAATAATTATGAGTAAGGAACAGGTGCCATATCGGATAGCACTGCAAAACTTTACTGAGAGGCACGAAAGGATGGAAAGTTTACCGCTACCCTCATCTAATTCAGTATCATATATAGACTCAGCAAGAGGTTCACAGACGTATAGTAGTGTGGTCGCTAGAGCGATTGTACATCAAGAAACAACGGCAATGGAGAGGAGCTCAATGGAAGGCATTAACGTGGCGCCTGTACAACCTGCGTTCACGTCTCAACCCCAATCCAGTGTGAGGCGGATTAATAAGCAGAGAACAGTGAGTAAACCGGTTTTAGAGCAGGTAGCAGAAGGAGTTAAGAGACAGACACAGGAGGCTGAAAAAGACAAGGGTAACACACAAGATGAGCAATTGCGGTATAAATTTGAATTCCTAAAATTTATGATAAAAATTAAAGGTATATGTATATCGGATAATAATTTAGAAGTTAAAATTAGATCTGTCATGAACATTATTTGGGAAGAATGTAAGAAGTTTATTATAAGCATGTTGTCCAGTAGCGAATTTATGGAAAAAGTATTTAGTTTTAATAATGATTAACAATAGTAATAATAATATACGCTTAAACATTGTTCAGTGGAACGCACAGAGTATACGACCCAAATTAACTTCATTTGTAGAACTCTTAAATCAGGAAAAGATTCATATAGGTATACTTAGTGAGACATGGCTAGACAGCGAAACTCACATTAGTATTAGTGGTTATAATGTATACAGAAAAGACAGAAGCGACTCCTATGGGGGCGTTTCAATAATAGTACATAAGTCCATTCAATCTTACTTAAATCCAATTTCTTTTATAAATCCTGGAATCGAAACAGTTTGTGTAAAATTAGAAAATTGTAAGAATTTAGAATATATCGTAAGCGTTTATTGCCCCTCCTCTGTACATACCCAGCTCTCAGACTGGGAAAATATTTTTGCATCCTTTTCAAAATCCACGATAATAGCGGGAGATTTTAATGGTCACCATACCAACTGGTCAGTCAAAACCGATACGAGAGGCGTACAAATTATGGATTCAGCACTAGAAAACTCATTCATCTCCCTTAACAATGGGATGAGTACTAGAGTTAAATTAGTTAATGGTCACTTGCAACAAACTTCACCAGATGTAACGTTTGTATCGTCCGATATCGCAATTAAGTTTGACTGGAAGGTGTTTAACGAAAATATAGGTAGTGATCACTTAATTATTAAAATGTCAATAAATATCACAAATGATTATTGTGTCAACAAAAAAAGAAATTTTAAAAAAGCTAATTGGGTAGAATATAGAAAATCAATATCAAATAATTTATCAAACGAATTTAATTTGTACAACAATAGCAATAATGTTCAAGAAATGTATAATAATTTTGTAGCCCAAATTAATGTTGCGGGTGACCAACATATCCCATTCATAAAATATTGTTTTAAACCAATAACTAACTTTAAGCCAAAAAATTATTGGAATTCAGAATTATCCGAAGCAGTTGCACAGAGGAGATTAGCCTTGTCTCAGTTCCGCCGTAACCCTACCCCAGAAAATTAAAAAAAACTAGAAGAAAAAACAATAGAATCCCAAAAAATAATTAAAAAAGCTAAGTCTTTAGGTTGGCAGAAATTTTGTAATTCAATAGATGAAACAGTCTCACCTACTGACATGTGGCGGCGCATGAGATGGGTAAAAGGTTTTAGGCAAGTAAAAAGTCATCCACCGCCACATAAACAAAAAGAATTGCTGAGTTCGCTTACTCCCGATTACGTTTCAAATACCATTCCCAAATTTAGTTCAATTAATGACACTTTAGAAATCAATTTTAGTATGCAGGAATTAGAAAGCTGTCTGAAAAAAACAGATTCAGCACCGGGGGAGGATGGGATTTCATACTCCATGATTGCAAATTTACCTAAAGAAGCTAAAAAAGTTCTACTTAATATTTTTAATAAAATTTTCAATTCCGGTACCGTCCCCGACCAATGGCGTAATATTTTAATTATACCCATTCCTAAAAGTAATAATAATAGCTCTGAGATTAAACTCCGACCAATCTCGTTAATGTCCTGTCTCTGCAAGATTTTTCACTCAATGATGTTCAAAGGTTTGGAATGGCACACCGAAAAAAACAGTATTCTTTCAAACCAGACTGTTGGTTTCAGGAAATCTCATTCTTGTATGGACGCAATTACTCGTTTAGTTACTTATATTCAAATAGGGTTTTCTAAGAATATTCCAACTTTAGCATGTTTTCTAGACATCGAAAATGCCTATAATAATGTGTCTATTGATGTTGCAATAAAGGTATTGGATCAATTAAAAGTAGGATCAAAGTTTTGTGCATATCTGTGGTCATTCTTAAGTGAAAGACGACTTAAAATCAAAATAAATAATAACAACGATTCAATAATTACTAGATGTACCAATAAAGGCTTAGCTCAGGGAGACCCTCTGTCTCCTTTAATATTTAATTTAATAACTCACAGTTTAAACAGATTATCTCTGGACGTAGAGTGGTCACAATATGCAGACGATTATGTTCTGTATATTAAAGACAAAGATATATATAAGTGTGAAATGTATATGCAAAGGGCACTGAATTCCATAGTCTCGGTGTTAGGAGAACTAGGTCTTGCACTATCGCCTAACAAATCATACTTTTGCGTTTATAGCAGAGGTCGAAGACGAATATTACCCTCATTGAGAGTTGACGGGTGTAATTTAGTTTTTTCGGAAAATATCAAGTACTTAGGAATGTGGTTAGACAGAAGTCTGCGTTGGCGCAAACATATTAATGAGGTAGCTGAGAAAAGCTTCAAACTCTTAAATATATTAAAAGTTCTTGCTGGTAGTACTTTTGGAATACATACAAAATACATGCGCAGATTGTACATTGCTTTATTAAGAAGCCGAATGGATTATGGTTGTTTTTTGTATGATTGCAGTGCCAAAACACACACAGTCAAATTAGATAAAGTGCAAAACCAAGCTTTAAGAATCATAGGTGGTTTTATTAGGAGTACACCGATCCACGTCATGGAGAGCGAGTTAAACATAGCACCGTTATTAATAAGAAGGCAATACTTAGCGTATAAATACTGTTTAAAAACACATTCTTGGTCCAACAATGTAACCACTGAACTAATTTCGGATTTGAGTGCCCTTTGTAATATTAGATACTGGGAAAATAAGAGAAAACCATTATTAGTAAAAACACACAGTGAAATAAGTCAAATAGAGGTTAGTTCTGTTCATACTCTTAGTATGTTTAATTTAGATATATGGGTAACAGGAATAGATATTAAAAACATAATAAATGTTAATCTTAAAAGTGTTACTCAGTCTAAAACTTTCTATGACCCTAATATACTGATAAATAATGTTATAGCAGAATTAAATACGAGTTATATTAATTGGCACAGTATATTTACCGATGGTTCTAGAAATGAGAATGGTCGAGGAGCTGGATTTTATGATAAAACTTTACAGTACCAAGCAGGCTTCAAAATAAATTGTGATGTATCAGTAATGTCGCTGGAACTTATCGCAATATATCATGCATTATCTTACGCAATTAATCAGAATTTGAATAAAATTGTTATTTTTTCAGATAGTAAGAGTGCTCTGCAACACGTGGCTCGATGCGCCTCTGGCCGCAGAGGTACATCGATAGCCTATGAAATTCTTAAATTTATTATTATTTGTAACAAGAGTGGCAAAGACTTAAAATTGCAATGGGTTCCAGCACATATAGGCCTGAAAGGGAATGAGGAAGCTGACCGTATAGCAAAATTAGCAGCAGTAGATGGCAGGTTAATTAATTATATACCAGATCAGTGGGAATTTATTCCAAAATTTAAAACAAGATGCTTTAGTGATTGGAAAACACATTTCAACAGTAAATCGATAGAAAAAGGCATTTGGTATAAAACCATACAGGGTGAGCTTCCTCGTTTACCCTGGTTTGATGATCCTAAGTTAAACAGAAACTATATAAAATTAGCCCTTAGACTTAGATCCGGACACTTTCCATCGGCAAAGTTTGCATACTTAATGAAGAAGAGTGATTCACCTAATTGTGTAACGTGTAACAAAATTGAAGATGTTCAACATTTGCTGATGGAATGTGTCCGAAATAAAGATGAACGCGATTCATTGCTGTGCGAACTGAAATTAAATAGATTAAATGTGGGTCTGATCCAGAGTATTCTATCAAAACCGAAATCAGAGGCAGCCAGAAAATTATGTCGTTTGATAGCGGTCGCTCAGCAATGATTCGTCATACTGAATCTATTGTTTGTTTACTTTTCCTTAGATTAGAAGTTTAAATTTGTATAATAAGGTACGATGGGGCTGACATATCCGCATTGGGACAAAAGCCCCTGAATAAAATGTAGAATAAAAAAAAAAAAAAAAAAAACTGCTCAGACCCGTCCTCCGTACGGCTTCACCAGACATCATGCCGGAACACGACGAATCGCTTGGCGGCAAGACTTTGTCTGGTGGGTGGTAACTTCTGCCGGCGGCCGATGTTATGGCCTACCACCGAGAACTGTATTTAAATCTAACTGTACCTCGTCATCGACCTTTTAATCGTCTCACTGCTGGGCAAAAGTCTCCGCTCATACAGAGAAGGATTGAGCGTAATCACCACGCTTGCTCAATGCGGGTTGGCGATTTCAGACTTAAAGTCCAGGTTTCCTCAAGATGTTTTCCTTCACCTTCAGTCATTGGTGTCCAAGATATACTTAGAAAGTACATATAACTTCAGAAAAGTTACATTGGTACTTGCCTGACCTGGAATCAAACCCGCACACTCACATTTGAGAGGCTGGTCTTTTAACCACTAGGCCACCACGACATACTAGCTGTACCTACTTTACATAAATAATACTTCTAAATAGAAGTGGGATGGAACTATACTTACAGTGCATACACCAATAACAGTTAATTATCTACTATTATGCCTATAGATTTCAACTCCGGGCTATAACTACCCAATAACAATTTGCATGACATGGGAATCGTAACCAGAACCTCCTGCTTTGCATCAGCACCAACGAGACAAACAAGACTTATTTCTTGAATAGATCACGCTTGTTATCTCTCAATCCAAAATACAACAGTACCTATAGCTAAGCGGCCGAAAAACAAAGTTTGTGGTTATTATTATAGTTACGAATGCATCTTATGTCAATGGCATAAGGTTCAATATTACGTGACATGCTATACGTAACTTTTAAGCCCTATATCTTGAGACCTAGACATTGTAGAGGTATGATCAAAAAAATGCATTGCTATACCTAAAGTGACGATTGACGGTGATTGCTAGAATGACGAGTCGACGTCGAAATTGCTAGAACCTTCGTTTCCTGTGAACCGCCAGGTAGTAAACAATATTATGTAATGGAATATCCTGGAGACCGAACATTATGATTATTATTTCGAGATAGATCTGGAATATTCCATTAACTTACACATATAAATCTGCGTGACGTCAGCGCACCAGTCAGTCTGCATTTGATCATCGAAGCGAAACTAGCGATATTAAGAACATGTACAGCGACAACTGTAACTAGGACTTTGAGTACTACATCAGGTGACGTCTGTAGTGTAGTTCTGTGTGTACAACACGGATTTTTTGGACATCAGGGAAGACTTTGGTGCGACATCAGCTACATTCTACTTGTACCATCCCTGTCAATAAACCTCCTAACCCTTAACCGGCATTTTAGTACCCCTAGCCCGTAACATTATTCTTTGCCTCCGAAATTCGAAACGGGAATATATTGTCTCAAATCAAAGTGAAATCATTGATTTCAAATAGGCACATAAAAAGACCTCTTTTTCTTCGAGTAGGTAGGTAGTTTCATGCGAAGAAGAATAGGCAATAAAATCATCCGTTATATTTATGTAAATATTTTGTTTACATTGGTACCGATTTATTTATTCTCAAAGTAAAGTAAATTTAAGTTCGAAGCATCTTTTCCTTTTATAAAAAGGATAGAATATCAGTTTAGTCCTGTCAAATTAGTTGGTTCTTTTAGGAGCCATGTTCATTAACGCATCTAAATAGGGTAGTTGACTAAAAAAAAACTAATTAGTGCGTCAGTCAGATTTCCAAAAAATACTAGATACGTATTTTTTCTTTTTTCATATAAACAAAAAATAAAGACACAGTGCGTTGAAAACTCGTGTGACGTCACTGCACGCTACACTTTTTAGCGAGCAGTTACGTCACCACCATTCCTGATCTTTGATGCCTTTTATATTTGTCAATTTTTATTGATTTGATAAAACAAATATTTTTCTATAATCTGAATGACGGACTAAATAGAATCATTTTTTTTTTTTTACCCAGGAAACATCCCTATTTTCTATGGAATATCTTAATTAGACAAACTAAACTAATAATTTACCTTCTGTCCTAATTATAATTAAATACAAAGAATAAGATTTACTAAATTTAAATTTCGTTTAATTTGTGAAGAACGAAATTGGCGTAATTGATTAAATTATACATAGGTACGGACAGCAGGTCAAGCTACCCGAAACTGTGATAAAATCCCAATCAACCTTGCCTTAATGCATAGCGATAAAGTTGAAAATGTAATAAAGAAATTTGGCTTGATGTGTGTCGTCTCTACATATAAGAAGATGAAGCACCTAGAATAAAATGACCATATCAAAATACGTAAAAACTATCTAACGTATATATCTGTATTATTATTATTATTATTTTGTATTGTACTAATAACTAATCTTAATACTAAACTAATTCTATATTGATAAACCTTCACAACCGTATTCAGTGCAGATCAACCTCCGCTATAACCCTCAAGCCGCCATCCGCATGTCATTTCCATACCAATTCACCTGTTATCCGCGTTAGCTATGATCATTTATGTGCGTGCTCTCAACAGTGTTAGTATGTCAAGGTCGGGGGATGTACTTGGAAGGATTTGTATCGAGTTGTCTTCGGAATCCATTTGTCTTCATCTGTGAATGTGCCTTTTTGCCTAATCAATCTATAAACTGATTACATACAACATGTAATGTAATTAACGCACATCCCCAAACATTCCAATTAGAAAATATGATAGAATCATAATATATATTTTTTTTTTATATTTATAAACTAGCGCTTGACCACAATCCCGCCCGATGGCAAGCAGTGAAGCGATCGTTGACGGTAAAGCGCGCCAGCTTATTAAGAGCCTATTCACTCAGAAAAACTGAGCGAATAGGAAGGAAGACGGCAGTTGAGCGAGGTGATGCAATGTTAAACCCAACAACACGACCAACGATGCTGCGCCAAAGGGAGATTGATCTGAAGACCCTCCACGTCCAAACTCCCAACACAACAACATTTGGCGCATTGTACCCGGCACACATCGCAACACAACTGCTCAGACCCGTCCTCCGTACGGCATCACCAGACATCATGCCGGAACACGACAAAAGGTTTAGCGGCAAGACTTTGTCTGGTGGGTGGTAACTTCTGCCGGCGGCCGATGTTATGGCCTACCACCGATTACATACACTGATTTTTTAATTTTACATGTATATATGCATTGCTATTTATCAAATTAGTAACACCAATTCTTGGAGAACGAAGACCTTATATTTCTTGGAATAAGGTTTATTTTTCTTTATTTTGTATTGAATATTAAATTTGTATGAATACAAGTAAAACTGCGATTTTCAAAGTCTGTACAAACAGCAGGGTTAATATGACAATAAATTCTGTAGTTTTAATTATTTTAAGACTAATTATTATTTAATTATTGTAAGACTAAACCGAAAACCATAGGGTTTCCAACTGTAGGGTAACTGCGTAACACACTATCAGTAGTAGCAATGAGTTTCATTTTGACAGTTCAATAACTTTCATTACGTTATTGATGTTGCGGTCTTTGACAGCCTCCGTGGCGTAACAGTAGCGAACGCGGCCGTTGCGCAAGGAGGCGCGGGTTCGATCCCCGCGCAGTGCAAATGTTTGTATGCATGAATATGAATATTTGCACTGGTCTGGTCGTGTCTCGGAAAGCAAGCTAAGCCGTTGGTCCCGGTTGCCATACGAACATCTAGCGGCAGTCGTTACGGGTTGTTGGAGCCCTCAAAAGTCTAACTGCAATGCTTAGATATCGCCTGGGGTTGTGGAGGTCAGACGGCAGTCGCTTCACGGAAAATATCGAAGTTTAGCCAAAAGTTGGACTGGTAAAGTGGACCCCAGACTCCAAAGCTGAAAAGCCTACGGATGCGACTGGGATTAACGCTGAGATGATGATGATGATTGATGTTGGTGAGCAAACATATTTTTCTAAAAAATGGAGCAATGGTTT
The DNA here is from genome assembly GCA_037179545.1 of Sesamia inferens. NCBI lineage: Eukaryota > Metazoa > Arthropoda > Insecta > Lepidoptera > Noctuidae > Sesamia > Sesamia inferens. Next base: position 11,246,638 of record CM073922.1, read on the forward strand.
AGCAGTTTTTTTTTTTTAATAATTATAAACTAGCGCTTGACCGCAATCCCGCCTGATGGTAAGCAGTGATGCGATCGTTGATGGTAAAGCGCGCTAGTTTATTAAGAGCCTATTCACTCAGAAAAACTGAGCGAATAGGAAGGAAGACGGCAGTTGAGCGAGGTGATGCAATGTTAAACCCAATAACACGACCAACGATGCTGCGCCAAAGAGAGATTGATCTGAAGACCCTCCACGACCAAACTCCCAACACAACATCATTTGGCGCATCGTACCCGACACACATCGCAACACAACTGCTCAGACCCGTCCTCCGTACGGCTTCACCAGACGTCATGCCGGAACACGACAAATCGCTTGGCGGCAAGGCTTTGTCGGGTGGGTGGTTCTGGATGTGGTAAGCTTAGAAATGATTCCAATTGATAATAATAGTGTATTACGCAATTAGGATGCTGGTTCTAAGAAGTGTAGCCTTCTTACCAACCGTAACGACTGCCTAAGATCTGAAAATAGCACAGAGAGCACCAAAAGCCCAGCCTTTTTTGCTCGCATCGACTATTTCGAAAAAAAATATCCCCAAAGCAAAGCGTGAATCTAGAACGTTTTGCTCTTTGGTCTCAGAACTCCAAATAGTGACAAATTGTTCGAGCACACCCGTTTTGTAGTAGTCCTCAACAATGACGTCACAACCATTCAGAGTTGGGTCTGCTAGTAACAAAATTCCAATCTGAGTGAACTGGAATGTTCTGCGCTTTACTGTAACTGGTTTGCCACTTACCAACCCTTATCCGACTATGTTGAATGGGACATAAACGATATGTTTTGCCTGCAAGGGCTGTTCGGGGTAATTTTCGAGAGTAATAAATAACTTTGGTGGATTAATGAGTGTCGTTAAATAACTGCGGTTCACGATTAAAAAACAAAAATAAAATAAAGTATTATTATGTTCTGGGTTTTTATTTTTTAAATTTAAAACTAATTGATCTCTTAAATTTCATATAAAACATTATTTTTTGTGTATGCGAAACCCGAAACACGTACAAAATTTAAAAGAATAATGAAAAACCACAAAGTTGTGAACTTGCTATTCTAATTTTGGTTGTTTGGTTGTCCCAACAAAAATAAGTTCAAAGGTCCCCTCGGGCAGGTGAGCGCGGTGCGTTGACCTCTGGCGTCAGCTGTGGCGCGTGCGCAAGTACTATGACCATAGATATCAGAATTAATATCTCTGTGACTATGATCTATCGTAACCGCTCGATAACCACACTGCAAAAATTTCTAAACGTATTTGTAGTATTTTCACGCATACAATTTCATGACATCAATCGGTTGGCAAGTGCCCGCCAGACAATGGCAGTCTGGTCGGAGGATCCTCCATTTCCTCTGCAGGTGAGTAAACTTTACACTTTGTTCCTTATGCCTCTAAAGAGAGAATGAGCTGTAATCCACTACGTGGGCCTAGTGTGGGTTGGTAGATGACTTTGTGATTTTAGTGACTGTAACTTACGAGTCGATTGTAGGTTCGAGCTCTGATACGTTGAGAATTCAGGTTCAGGGTTCAAGATGACTTTGTACACATTTTTTCATTAATACTGCTCTCAAAACGATGAATAGAAATATTTTGCAGAACATGCTTCTTACATTTTTTCATTAACTATACAAAAAATATAGTAGGTAGGTAAGGAGTCGTGGTGGCCTAGTGGTTATAACACCAGCCTCTCAAGTATTAATGCGCAGGTTCGATTCCAGGTTAGGCAAGTACCATTGTAACTTTTCTAAAGTTATATGTACTTTCTAAGTATATCTTGGACACCATTGACTGAAGATGAAGGAAAACATCTTGAGGAAACCTGGACTTTATAAGTCTGAAATCGCCAACCCGCATTGAGCAAGCGTGTCTGTATGAGACTTGTGTCCAGCAGTGGGACAGTAAAAAAGGTTGATGATGATACAAAAAAATACTTAAATATCCTGAAAAATACTACCTTTTTTGTTCTTATTCCATTAAAACTAAAAAGCATTGCCCCACACTACATTAAGTAAAGCCTACCTTTACACCACTTCTTGATAACTCCCACATCTCTCCGTTAATATGCGGAGTCGGGTGCACTTTAGTCTGCTTTGAAGCAGCGGTGTACGTACATATATGAGCCATTATAAAGTATGTATGAATTTCTTACGTCGTCTGTATTCGGTTGTTATCCTACATTATTTACATTTTTGTGGATGTTATGGTATGGGCATATGATACGGAGAAATGGGGAAAATATCGTGAGGAGAGTTTTAAATATGATAGCTATAAGAATAGGAGAAGACGAAATAAATGACAAATGGATGGACTGTGTGAGTGATACTATAGGAAAGGGGGTAAATACCGAGATATGGACTAATAGAATGGAACAAAAGACATTTACAACAAACACAATCTTGTTGTACATCACACTCGTCTCCACAGAGTAGGCAACTCATTCATGGGTCAATGTGTACACTTTTACAACAAGCTTCACATGGACATTCGAAACTTACCCATAACGATATAAAAACTATATAAAGGCCAAACTTTGCCAAAAAGGGGAATTAAAAAATCACAGATTATTTAGAAGACAAAAAGCTTGGGACTGAGCTGCTCGCTCTGTTAAGCATTGTTATTAAGCAATATGCGTAATTATAACGTAAATTATTGTAAACATTTACATTTTTAATGTCTGGACTTGAGAAAAGACGATGATCCCTGAGTTTGTTTCGGCTATTTCTTCTCAGAGATAGTCAGTTAGGAAATGCCGGCTTCATCTAGTTTAAAAAAAAAAAAGACATGACGTGTAAAAGTTATCAGTGATCCTACTTGCTTCATAAACGATTTCATTTCATTTTTAAACTGAATTTGGATGAGGACGGGAGAATAATGATATGATATATTATGTTTAAAGACTATAATGATGTTTATAGAATGGAATAGATTTAAATATTTGTTTATCGTTGGTTAGGTAATAATGTATCACAGTACTTACTAGAATTTATGCCGAAATTGTTGTTTTAATAATGAAAATATTTCAAACTTGAATTAATTCCTCAATAAACTATTTGGCGCAGAAATATAATAAATACATAAATTCATCACAAAAGCTCCCACCAGGACTCCCACCAGTCTACTTTATTAGCTTTTCCTATTGTACAATTGGTTAATTAAGACTTAATGGTCACGGGATATTGAAAAGAGATACTGTGGCCCTGGCGCACAGGCAAGTGAAGGAACACGGGTGAGTTTTAGTCAGTAAAAGTCTGACAAGCCCTTCCGCTCCGCTCAGGGATTTCATATGATGATCCTTACTAATATTATAAATCGGTGAGTTTGTTTGTTTTTTTTTTTTTAGTAATTATAAACTAGCGCTTGACCGCAATCCCGCCTGATGATAAGCAGTGATGCGATCGTTGATGGTAAAGCGCACTAGCTTATGAAGAGCCTATTCACTCAAAAAAAAAAAACTGAGCGAATAGGAAGGAAGACGGCAGTTGAGCGAGGTGATGCAATGTTCCGGCCCGGGAACGGGAGGAACGACTCGCCTTCGAGGAAGTAAGGCGGGCCCGATTAGCGTCTCAGGGGGAGGCCCAGAGCCGGTGGAGGGAGGCGCTCCGCTCCCCAGCTGCCGGCCACCGGACGATTGGAGCGATTCGTCCGGTGTTGGAGGGATGGGTTGGGCGCCGGCATGGCAGCCTTACCTTCCGCCTGGTGCAGGTACTGACCGGACATGGCTGCTTCGGCCACTACCTGCATAGGGTTGCCCGTCGGGAGGAGTCACCGCAGTGTCATCACTGCGACTCCCCCGACGACACGGCCGAGCACACCCTCGTGGAGTGCCCGGCCTGGCGAAACGAGCGCCGCGACCTCGTTGCGGCGCTCGGAGGCGGACGCCTCTCCCTGGCAACCATGGTGCGAGCCATGGTTGAAAGCGAGAGTGCATGGGAGGCTGCCGCCTCCTTCTACGAGACCGTCCTCTTGCAGAAGGAGGCTGCGGAGAGGGAGCGGGAAGAGGACGTACTTGCCGCTCCCCTCCGGCGTAGACGGGTGGGGCGAAGAAGGCGGGGGACGAACCCCCGTCTCCTTTAGCCCCAGGGTGTGACCAGCGCGTGTGGGTAGCCCCCGCACGTGCATTGCACAACGGTCACCACGTCTGGGGATTACTCCGTTACCGGGTAATCCCCCTATGGCGCGGAAACCGGCCCTAACAGGGCCGGTAAGCCCTGAGAGTGGCACGGCGCCTAGGCCTTCGGGCCGGCCCCGTGACACTCTCAACACAGGGCCCGACGGTAACCGGGTGGTTTTAGTGGATATTCCCGGCTTCGGCCGGGCGAGTCCCACACACGCTCGTCGCCTAGCTAGCGACGGGTATGGTGCGTAAAGGCATTTCCACTCGTTAAAAAAAAAAAAAAAAAAGGTGATGCAATGTTAAACTCAACAACACGACCAACGATGCTGCGCCAAAGGGAGATTGATCTGAAGACCCTCCACGATAAAACTCCCAACACAACAACATTAGGCGCATCGTACCCGACACACATCGCAACACAACTGCTGAGACCCGTCCTCCATACGGTTTCACCAGACATCATGCCGGAACACGACAAATCGCATGGCGGCAAGGCTTTGTCTGGTGGGTGGTAACTTCTGCCGGCTTTTGTTTGTTTGTTCCGCTTTCACGTTGTAACTACTGAACCGATGGTTTTGAAATTTTGCAGACGCAAATGTAGAAGTCCGGATTAAATAATAGGGTACTTCATATCGCGGAAAAAAAATTATATTCTCAAGGGAAATCTAAAAAGCGCGATTTAACCGATCTCCATGCGGAAGAAGCCGCGAACGGAAAGCTAGTAAGGGATAATTTTGAAATTTGAAAATGAAATTCATTAAAAAACATAAATCACAATAAATGTATAAAAAGTCTTATTTTGTATACTATAAAAAAATCTTAATAATGACAATCGTGAAAGCTAACTTACTGTAGAATAATACCTAATATAAATGTATAAAGTTACGATCTAAAACTAATGTTGGAACCAGCCAAACTAGGTTCAATAAAACCTTTGTTTCAGGCTATTATCGAAATCGTGTTTATATTAATGAATACGACGAAGACTGAACTTATAACTAATGCTTCGCAAACGTAAATTATAACAGTGGATATGGGGAAAATGGAATATGTATACCTAGGGCAACTGATAGCCGCAAGTGATACAATGCCTAAGGAAATTGACAGAAGAATATGCTTATAAGATATATATGCTTAGAAGAGATTTTGGTCTCTTATCGAAGTAATGAAAAACAAAGACATCCCAATCAAAGAAAAACGAAAAGTGTTTATAAGTGCATTCTGCCTTGCTTAACATATGGTTGCCAGACATGGGCATTGAGAAAGAGTTGATGAATAAAATATGTATATGCCAAGACGGAATAGAAAGAAGTGTTATAGAAGTGAGAAGGAACGAGAAAATAAGATTGGAAAAAATAAAACCGAAACAACGTTTAAGGAAGTGAAAAAGTCTGTAAGGCACTAAAATGGCAATGGGCAGGACATATGTTAAGAGAGGAAAATGGGAAATGGACCAAAATAATATCAGAATAGTACCCTAGGGATGGTAAAAGAAGTAAAGGACGACAAACGAAACGCTGGGAAGACGATATTAGAAGAGTGGCAGGTCCAGAGTGGATTAGGATACCTAGAGACAGAGAGAGATGGAAATTTTGAGAAGAAGCCTTTGTCAAAGGACAAGCTTTTTCAAACAATACCAATCGTCAAAAAGTGAAATTGTAAATAAAATTAGAGATATAAACAATAACGATATTAATCATACGATTCATTTGTAAACTTTAAACAGTAATAAAGGCTTATTTTATATTATTTTTTATTTATTTATTTTATCATCGAAAAGGATATTTGATGGTTATAATATTATAATAATAAGTATATGACATAAGTATTTAAGACTAAGCAAGAGCAAGACGCAAGCGTGGTGATTACGTTCAATCCTTCTCTGTATTTGAGGAGACCTGTGCCCAGCAGTGGGACGATAAAAAGGTTGATGATGATGAAGGGCAAGACGATTAAGATTACGCTCAATCCTTCTCTGTATGAAAAGAGACCTGTGCCCAGCAGTGGGACGATAAAAGGTTGATGATGATGATAATGATGAAACACAAGACGTCCTAAAACCTTAAATAATACTCTACCACTATTTATTTATTAAGTACTACTAAGCTAATCATTTTATTTTAATTAATCTAGCATTTTTTCCGTATCTGTGGAGAATGAAACTTAAATTATAGTTTAATGAATGCTCTTCTCCTAGATGAAACGATTTGCTGAGAATAATTAATCTCCAGCAAATTAAATACTCTTCTTCTATATGAGCGTCTATTTGTCATTTTAATTTCTATCTAAGTTGGCAATAAGGAACAAAATTAAAAATTCTCGCAGCTAAGATTTTGTGAGATGGCATTTACGATTTTCTTATTTCTACGTTCTTTTGTTTTTGATGATGAGATTTTATCTTTCAGGGGTTGAGAATAATAGAAGATTGCTAAATTTTATTTCCGTAAATGGTTTTATTCAAAATTTTTATTTATTTATATTTAAATACTCCTACAACTAAAATCAAAGGTTTGAGGCGTTACTGTAACTGTAGATTATAAAGATACGTCAAATTTCCTCATTACATTTCAACTTTATAGCCAAAATCATTAAGGCTCAAGGTTCATTAAGAACATTACATAGTTTCGGGTCACTGGACCTGCTGTCGTGCATACGAATAACAAAACCGAGCGTAATTTTACAAATATATGGCCCGTGTGTATTCACAAGTTGATATTAAAAACATATTTCCTGTTTTAAATATTTCTTTAGCACTTGTAATTGCTTTTTTCTCGGTGGTAGGCCATAACATCGGCCGCCGGCGTAGTTACCACCCACCAGACAAAGTCATGCCGCCAAGCGATTCGTCGTGTTCCGGCATGATGTCTGGTGAAGCCGTTTGGAGGGCGGGTCTGAGCAGTTGTGTTGCGATGTGTGCCGGGTACGATGCGCCAATTGTTGTCGTGTCGGGAGTTTGGTCGTGGAGGGTAGCGGGATCCGAAGCACGGTGCTCCGCTGGCCGACCGCAGGTAGTTGGGGGCCCAAGTAGTGTGCCAGCCACATACGAAAGGCTGCCCCGCCAACTGCGAAAAATCCCAGGGTGGCCCCATCGTGCCGGTTGGCGACCGGACGAGAGGACCCGTTCAAACAAACTTTATATATTAGTATAGATTACATACATACACTTTCCATTCTATGTCCCAATGCGGTACTGTACAGTTAATGTACGGACGACAGCAGGTCAAGATACCCAAAACCGTCAAACATTCCCAATCAATCTTCATCCTTAATACTTAAGCGATAGAGTTGAAATTTTATAAATAAGTTTGACAGAGTGGAGTAGCTTGGTGTTCTCTCCCCTGTTCAAATTACATATCACACAATATATCGATTTTTTGCGTAATCACCCCAGTGAACATGAGAAAATAAACCATAAGAAGGTACGGCTTATACACACATCAAAAGTGTCTAGGGATCAACATATATTTTTGCAATAACTTTTCTCCTGATTGATATTAATTAAAATTTTCTTTAAGGATTCATCAATTAAAGTGTTTTCGTTTGTCACAGTAACGATAAACCAAGTCACCTTTGCATTAATAAAGAAATTTGCCATTTTCCTAATAAAGGGATATTTGACATTTGAACCACTAACACAAAAGTTCGAAAAAAAGACTGAAATAACAGTTTTCTCTAAAATTTTATTGGGTAACTTAAACAATTAATAATCCGTGTTTCTACCGCGAACACTAACAACACAAGAACATCGGTTTGGCATACTCAAAATGAGTTCATCCAAATCACGCTGTGGAATGGCCGCCCATGTTCGTTGCAACAACAAAAAAAGGTCTTCTTGCGACTGGATACCCTCCATATTCGGCAGAGCTCTTCTCTGTAGCATATCCCATGCATGCTCAATCGGGTTCAAGTCTGGCGACTGAGCAGGCCAGGGCAGGACATTGATGTTAGCTGCGGCGAGAGTCTGTCTTACAACTCTTGCGGTGTGCGGTCGTGCATTATCATGCATTAACTGAAATAAGGGACCGATTTGCACTTGTAGAGGAACGATGACGTCTGATACAATCGTCTCAGCATAAATTTGAGCGTTGAGGTTGCCTCTGATCCAAATCAACTCAGTTCTTCCGCCGATCCAAATACCCGCCCATACCATGATGGTTCCACCACTATAAGGATGGACTTCCTGGCAGGATTTTAATCGCTTTTGGCGTCCAGGGGTTCAGTGTCGTATACGTCTTGTATCCGGTCTCATACCAAAACGAGACTCATCAGAAAAGCACACGAAACGCCATTGTTCTTCTGCCCAATTTCTGTGTTCAAGAGCCCATTGATATCGAAACCTACGATTGTGCATTGCTATAGGTGGTACCCGTAGCGGTCTTCGGGAATGAAGGTTCACTTCATGCAAGCGGTTTCTGACTGTTTGGTCGCTAATTAAGTTCCCTGAAGAGTGATGAAGCCTCACGGCTAACATCATGGCGGTTATTGTTGGAGCTCTTCGAGTTAAGATTTGAATGTATCGGTCTTGTCTCCGTGTGGTGCAGCGATACCGTCCTCCATGGCGCTCAGCCACGGTACCAGTGCTTCAGTAATGTGTCCAAAGTCGACTGATAACACTCTGACTTGTATTCAGAGCTAAAGCCACAGTAGGTTGCCGGGAACCAGCTTCTATCATTCCCACGGCTCTGAGCATTTCTTCCCTGCTTAAATGATGTCGCCGCTCCATAATAACGTTGGTTTTAATCAGTGGTAGGGAAACAGTAGCACTAATAATGTCTTCAATGCGTTGTATGTTTTAATAGGGAAAATATTGACAGCTGATTTTCATCTTTTACTCGAATTTGATTCACAGTTCCTGATTCAAATTATGAAATGCACCTAAAAGGATCCATATAAATTTATAAAATCATAAATTTATTACAAAGCCACATCTCAATCTCAAGAAATCCGCATAAAAATGCTTGATCCCTAGACACTTTTGATGTGTGTATTTATTTACGATATTTTCCTTCAGAGGTTGGAAAGCAATGGTGATGACAATATTTTTGCAAAGTAAAGAGCTTGTTTAGGTTCGAGACTAAAACTCGTAAACTTGAAACAGAATCTCAAAGTCATGAGCTACTCACACTGGCCTATGTCTCAGCAGCAGTAATTTATGATTTTTTTATTTATTTTTTTAATAATTATAAACTAGCGCTTGACCGCAATCCTGCCTGATGGTAAGCAGTGATGCGATCGTTGATGGTAAAGCGCGCTAGTTTATTAAGAGCCTATTCACTCAGAAAAACTGAGCGAATAGGAAGGAAGACGGCAGTTGAGCGAGGTGATGCAATGTTAAACCCAACAACACGACCAACGATGCTGCGCCAAAGGGAGATTGATCTGAAGACCCTCCACGACCAAACTCCCAACACAACAACATTAGGCGTATCGTACCCGGCGCACATCGCTACACAACTGCTCAGACCCGTCCTCCGTACGGTTTCACCAGACATCATGCCGGAACATGAATGGAATGATTGGCTGATTATGTACATGCATAATCAAAAATAGGTTGTAGGTTATGCATATGTATACATAAACTGTATTTGCAACCTATAATACGGAAAAAGTATACCATTAATGACTTGACATATTTTTTTTCTCTTTATTTATTTACTAGCCGCCGCCAGCCACTTTGTTCGCGTTTAGTTAGTTATGCTCCGCTCCTATTGGTCGCAGCGTGATGTTATAGATTTAAGCCTTCCTGAATGAATGGGCTATCCAACGCAAAAAGAATTTTTCAAATCGGACCAGTAGTTCCTGAGATTAGCGCGTTCAAACAAACAAATAAACGCGCACCATACAACAAAGGAGAAAATCCTAGTGTGAGGCAACGTTTTAAAAAAATGTCGATGTCGAAGAAATGATATCAATTGAAGATTAAAATATCTTTTATCTTTTGTTTCAGAATCCGCAAGGATGACCAGTAACGACGGAGTACAACATGTGACCTAGCATGGTCTTTGACATGAATAATCTCACATTCCTGGACACAGCGTTACAAGAATTCCAATGCCATTTAATTCACGGTCGGGGCTGTGGCGACTCGTTCTCCGGTCTCGATTGCACTACAGATGACAACAATATTAACTATAATTGCGAATTGAATATAGATATTCAGAATGAAACCTCATATACGTGCACTTCGTGTAATACTACAAATGTTGGTAGCAACGACACTCTGTGCGCTCCTTACCTCAAGCTGAACATGGTCACCATAATCTTCGAGAGTGCACTCAAGAATCTCTGGCTCCGTTTACCAAGTTTATTCTGCGATTTGGACACACTATTCTGTTACACGGAAACTCGAAATCGGACGTTGTACATTGATGCTTTGAATGAAACGTCATTGTTAGGTGTAGTGGAAACTTTTCAGTGTAGTTATGACTTTAGGAATGAGACGGAAAAAGTGGTGGATAAAGTGGGTTATGATTGGAGTTTTTTGTTTGTGATAGTATTTATTATAGCTGGTGGTGTCGGTAATATATTAGTGTGTTTAGCTGTGTGTTTGGATAAGAGACTTCAGAACGTCACGAATTATTTTCTGCTGTCCCTGGCTATCGCTGATTTGTTGGTCAGCTTGTTCGTGATGCCTATGGGGGCGATCCCTGGATTTCTAGGTATGTTTTTAATGGAAGTTTTAACTTATTTCTTTTAATTTTAAGTTAAACACACACAAACAGGAATTTAAAGTTGTATAATTTGTCACTCTAGGAAATATACGATATAGGATACGGGGAGTATCGGAGTGTGCTTACAAACGTAGCGGTAACGAACGCGGCCGCTGCGCAAGGAGGCGCGGGTTCGATCCCCGCGCAGTGCAAATATTTGTATGCATGAATATGAATATTTGCACTGGTCTGGTCGTACCTCAGAAAGCACGTTAAGCCGTTGGTCCCGGTTGCCATACGAACATCTAATGGCAGTCGTTACGTGTTGTTGGAGCCCTAAAAAGTCCCACAATTGATCTAACTGCAATGCTTCGATATCGCCTTCGGGTTGTGGAGGTCAGACGGCAGTCGCTTTATGGAAAATATCGAAGTTTTGCCAAAATGAGCAGTTAGGCTGGTAAAGCGGACCCTAGACTCCAAAGCTGAAAAGCTTCGGATACGACTTGGAGTAACGCTGAGATGAAGATGAAGATGACACAAAACCCCTGACAGAGCACAACTATTTGTAGGCCATATGACTATTTGTTCCGGTAATAGAACCCGCGACACCCAGCGCAGCGGTCAATAGCTTAACCACTGTGCTAACCATGTAGTCAATTTCTATGTATTGTTGAATAATTTGTAGTAGACGTCTAGGTATGAATTCACGATTACAATTTGCGCACTTTGAAAAAGTTATTCTAAAATACTATACTTTATTTTTATGTATCTACTTTATTGTACACCACCACAAAAATACATACAATATTTAAAAAACCCTGTCCGACCCATAAGGATAATAAAGGTTAGGTAAACACTTGACCAAATATAATATAAAATTTTACGTATTCATCATAGAAACAATACTAATGAATTTTGAAATAATCTTTGCTTCCCACGAATTAATTCCAACTTCCCCGAAATTTGGCATTTTTTTAAAAAGTGACAACACCGGTATTATTATGAGCAAATAGCGATGCGACCACGTGCCGCGTGCCCTGCCGCCCGCCGCCCGCGGAAGGGTTGCTTACTGCACATGTGTTAAGTTACCTCTTTTTGCGAAATAATATTTATTTATTAGGGGTTTTTTTTAAGTTTAGCCCGGCTTTGTATCCATTAGTAGAATCAGTTATCGATACCCAACAATACCTTCACGGATCGGACAGGGTTTTCTTTACATATTGTATAATAAAAAAAAACATTAAACATTACAAAATATTCATACATTGGTCGGCCTTATCGTTAATGCGGTCATATATTATTTCTTTATTGTACAGCAGGGAATATCTACGATAAAAAAATGTAAATACTACATTACTGAGTAGACATTTTATTACCAACAGTGGTGATGTTCGCCCTTACAGGAAATTATTCTAAAAGAAACGATTGAAAAGCAATTTGATTTTATTGGCACGGTTGGCACAGTGGCTGCACTGCGTGTCGCGTGTTTGATTCCCGTACAAAACAAATATTTGTATGGCCTAAAGGAAGTTGTTCCGGGTCTGACTGTTTCTGTATGTGACTTTAAATGTTTGCACATAAAGGCACCCACAATGCAAGAGTAATTTCTAGTGTGGGACAATTTCTTATTTTATTTTTTTAAATAAATTTGTGCCAATTTCCTTATTCACAAACTTATTATTTTATTAAGAAAATCATTTCTCGGTGGTGGGCTATAACATCGGCTGCCGGCAAAAGTTACCACCCACCAGACAATGCCTTGCCGCCAAGCGATTTGTCGTGTTCCGGCATGATGTCTGGTGAAGCCGTACGGAGGACGGGTCTGAACAGTTGTGTTGCGATGTGTGCCGGGTACGATGCGCCTAATGTTGTTGTGTTGGGAGTTTGATCGTGGAGGGTTTCAGATCAATCTCCCTTTGGCGCAGCATCGTTGATCTTGTTGTTAGGTTTAACATTGCATCACCTCGCTCAACTGCACTCTTCCTTCCTATTCGCTCAGTTTTTCTGAGTGAATAGGCTCTTAATAAACTAGCGCGCTTTACCATCAACGACCGCATCACTGCTTACCATCAGGCGGGATTGCGGTCAAGCGCTAGTTTATAATTATTAAAAAAAAATCTATACCTTATGAAATTAGTCAATATCTAACGTAATTTGACGTAATTTTAGTCGCCATTTTTTAAATCACATCTATTAATAGGTACTTTATAAAACATATAATATAATTAACATGTTATAATCGTAATACATACTGAATTTTTAATTTAACATGTATATGCATTGTTATTTATTAAACTAGCTGCCGCCAGCGACTTCGTTCGCGTGTAGTTAGTTATGCTCCACTCCTATTGGCCGCAGCGTGATGTTATATAGCCTAAAGCCTTCCTGGATTAATGAACTATCCAACGCAAAAAGAATTTTACAAATCGGACCAACAGTTCCTGAGAGTAGCGCGTTCAAACAAACAAACAAACTCTATATATTAGTATAGATTAGATATACCAATTCTTGAAGAAGGAAGACCTTAACGTTCTTGGGATAAGGTTCTTTTTTCTTTATTTTTTATTGAATGATTTTTGCATGAATACAAGAAAAAGTGCGATTTTAAAAGTCTGTACAAATACCAGGATTAATATGACAATAATTACAGTAGGTTTATTTATTTTTAGGATAAAAAATTACGTATATTAAAAATTCTATAAACCGATTCAGTAAATGATTCTAAACAAACTATTTTCAGGAAGTGCGTTAGTTAATTCACATGTTGTATATGGTTTCTTTAAAAAAAAATCATTGCCCCATATTATGAATTTCTCCTATATCGTGAGTGCGTGTACAAACATATAAACTCACATATACAAACAGCCAAACCCGGATCAACTAATTGTAGGCCATACAAATATTTGTTCAGTGCGGAAATTGAACCCGCGATACCTCTCTAAAACAATTTACATAGATATCTGGCAACCTGTCTAAAACAACGTACATAGATATCTGACAACCTCTCTAAAACAATGTACATAGATATCTGGCAACCTGTCTAAAACAATGTACATAGATATCTGGCAACCTGTCTAAAACAACGTACATAGATATCTGACAACCTCTCTAAAACAATGTACATAGATATCTGGCAACCTGTCTAAAACAATGTACATAGATATCTGGCAACCTGTCTAAAACAATGTACATAGATATCTGGCAACCTGTCTAAAACAATGTATATAGATATCTGGCAACCTGTCTAAAACAACGTACATAGATATCTGACAACCTCTCTAAAACAATGTACATAGATATCTGGCAACCTGTCTAAAACAATGTACATAGATATCTGGCAACCTGTCTAAAACAACGTACATAGATATCTGACAACCTCTCTAAAACAATGTACATAGATATCTGGCAACCTGTCTAAAACAATGTACATGTACATATCTGACAACCTCTCTAAAACAATATAGGTACTTAGATATCTGGCATCCTGTCTAAAACAATGTACATAGATATCTGGCAACCTGTCTAAAACATTCCAAATCTCCTGTTATTACGGAACATGTTTTATTCACAATAATCATCTAACACCAACTTCCACAAAAAAAAATCTCCAACAGTTCTTTTAAAACGACTCACAAGGGGCTCCAGAAAATTGCATGAAAATGGTGAAATGGTAACACATTGTACCTATTATTGCTCACACTTTGAGCAGAGTCCACATCTTTTATACCCACGTGTGCCAGAGCCTTACAAATTGATCCCATTTCCAACCATGCAAGTCTTTTATAAGAGGAAGTTCAGCCAATTGTGTGAACGTTTTCGACTGTGGCGATCTAATATAGACTGATGTGGCACATGGGACTGTTGAACGGCTAACATTAAAACTTACCCTTAAATTAAATAATCCATGTAAAGATTTCATTATTTTTGCAACTATTGAAAGACATTTTTTTTAAAGAGACCTGTGCCCAGCAGTGGGACGATAAAAGGTTGATGATGATGATGATGATATATAACAAAATAGAAAATGTTTATTTTGAAATTCTTAATTACTGCCTTTATTCCGCCAACCCCCACTAAGACGTCGTAGTATTACAACCTCCTCTTAAAGAGAGAAAGAAGCTTTGTGTCCCTAGATTGGAAACGTTATAAACCATAACATAAAAATGTTATAACATAATCGACCGGTTATGTTAAGTCACTAATTCTATTAAAAAAAAAAACCGCTAACGCTATTATTAAGAGTGAATAAAACTTTATAGTTAGCTCAAGAAGAATAGTTTTCTTAAAAAAAATAAAGAATAAAAACTATATACGAAAAAGAAACAAAAATCACTTCAATAAAAGACACTACAAAAATAAAATTATAACTTTGATATTGGAGTACACCACATTAAAAATACATACTTGATGAGAAAAAATGATCGCGCCTAACTGTGTGAAGCACAGAACAGATAAAATACTTGTTATAAAGAAAGGACTTACATATCTATTTCGTGGAGTGGAGTGTATAGTTGTAAAAGTTTTACACCACTTATTGATTCACTATGTCTGGTACGAGTTTAGTGAAAATAATTTGTGGCTTGACTTTGAATAATAGACTTAAAGTTGGTTCATTTTTTTATATATTATAAACTAGAGCTTGACCGCAATCCCGCCTAATGGTAAGCAGTGATGCGATCGTTGATGGTAAAGCGCGCTAGTTTATTAAGAGCCTATTCACTCTAGCCTTGAAGACACTCAAATTGTAGTGTGACGGAAACACCACCGCCGGCAAATTGTTTCAGTCCCTCGATGTACGCGGTATAAAAGAAGAAGCGAAACGCTTCGTCCGGATCGTAGTGGTGTCAACAACGTAAGGGAGGAAAGTCGCCGTACGACGGGTCGTCCGATAGTGGAACGGAGATTGGGGAATTAAATCATGCAATTCCCTTGCACACTCACCAGAATGCATCCTATAGAAGACCGAATGGCTGGCTACTCTACGCCTGTGCTCCAGGCTTTGGAGACCGTTTCGAGTTAAATCTGGGTCGCCAATGAGCCTTTTCGCACGCCTCTCCACAGAATCCAAAGTAGCTAGGTGACATTTCGCAGCAATTTGTTTTTTTTTTTCCGGGGTGGAAATCCTCATAGGATGACCGCCGCCCTGGGGTGGGCGACGGGGTCTGTCAGATTTTTACTGACTAAAACCACCGCGGTGTCTCTTCTATCACGAGCGCACGTAGGGCCGCGGGAGTCTAAATTCTTCCACGGCCCCACACCCTCGGTCTGGCCCGGTCTGTCGGGCCTCGTCTCCTGCACGGGGTAGTGGGGTGTTAAACTACCCCGTGCATCGCCTCAGAGGCGCGCACTGACACTCGCGCGCGCCTCCGCCTCGGGGTCCATCGAATAGGGGGCGGGGACTTCCCGATGTCCCTCGCCCCTGGACCCATTCATAGGGGCCGGAAGAAGGCGTTATCCGCCCTTCCTCGGCGCCCGGTGCGTCTTCTGCGGCCCGGGAAGGGAGTTGAGATCTCCCTCTCCCGTTCCGCAGCGAGGATGTGATGTCGCAGAAGGACACCACTGCGTCCCACGACTATGCACTGTCGACCTTCCTTCGCACTAATGCCGGCAGCGTCAGGTCTCCTCCTACTTCATTTGTGAGGACACGGCGCTGCTTCTCCCAAGCTAAACACTCGAATAGCGTGTGCTGCGCCGTATCCTCCCCGTATTGGACGCAGTGGTGGCATCGAGCGTCCGGCTCCCTGCTTAAGCGACGCAGGTACTTGCCGAAGCAGCCGTGCCCCGACAGCACCTGCATCACCCTGAATGACAGGGAGCCGTGCCTTCTCCCGAGCCAGTCGTCGAGTACTGGCCGGATCGGCTCAACGGTAGAGAGGCCGGCGATAAGCCTCTACCGCCAGTCCGCCACCAGGACCTGACGGAGCTCTTCTCGGCGTAGCTCGATCTGCCGCTGCACCGGACTGGAGCTCCGTGTCTGCTCTTCCTCGCGCCATCGGTACGATGACGCGAGTACTTTCGACTCTAGGTCCCAGGGCGGGGATCCGGCCAGGACCCAAGCCGCCTCGTAGGAAATCGTGCGATACCCGCGGACCGCGGAAGTGGGGCCCGAATTCCCATCGGCTGTCGAGCACCAATCCCAGATACTTCATGGTGGACTCGACAGCTATCCGGGCCCCACTGACCACGATATGCGATCCCGGCGCCGGCGCACGCCGGGTGCCATGGAAAACCAAGGCTTCCGACTTGTCAAGGGCCATCTCCAGGCCCAGGCGCCGGATGCGGTGAACCGCATCCGGCGCGTGGGCCTGGAGATGGCCTGTGATACCGCAGCCGTGGCCACTGTGCGAGCTCCCCCGGGCAGTGACAAGCGTGTCGTCCGCATAACACGTCAAATCGGCGCCCGACGGAAGCTCGCCTCTCAACACCCAGTCGTAGCCGATGTTCCAGAGGAGCGGTCCCAAGACCGATCCCTGTGGAACGACGCACGACATTTGGTGCCGACCGGCACCGTCATGTCACCGATAGATGAAGCATCTGTCCTCAAGATTTCATAAAATCCTGACTCAACCAAATAGCAATGATACGAAGAGTCTGTATAGGTTCAGCGAGGTAATTGCGTAACCCAATATCAGTAGCAATGGTATTCATTTTGACAGTTCAACAACATGGATTACGTAATTAACGTTGTTAGGCAGAGACTTTTTCCAATCTCAAAAGCAATGGATTAGCAATAGGCTTCAAAATGGTTCCAATTGATAGTAATAGTATATTAAGCGATTAGGGCCCTAGTCCCAAATATGAGAAATATATGTTTAGGGTATGATGGTTCTAACATGCGCATTGCGATTAAAAATTCCCTAAATAAAAAGATACCTTAAAAAAAACACAAAGACAAAGAAAAAGCAGAAATCTTAGAAAAAATTATGATTGTGTGTACATTATTATATAGCTAACTCTTTCGAACCGTGTGTCACATTGTTCCTTTGAATTTGGCGTATTTGTCAGCAGGAAGCAATCTTCTGCTCATAGTTGAATGGAGATTTGGCGGAAATGATCGAGTGGTCTAAAAATACGACTGCCGGCTTAGAATCAAATTTTGTGTGTTAGGCCGTAAATATATTGCGGTGCTAAAACGAAATTTTGGGGATAAATGTAGCAATCGGCACTTTTCCGGCGGTATCTCAACATTTAGCAGTTATTTGAAATGTACCTATAGATAGAAAAAGGAAGATGCCGACTAGGCAATATAATGCTTAGAATCAAGAATAAGAAGAAAAGAAAGAGAAATAAACATTTGTTTGGGGTAAAAATGACTATGATTTGTATTAATTCTCTTCCTCAAATAGCTGAACCAATTGAATATTTTTATTCCGATAATCATACAGGATAGAAAGTTATTTGGATGACATGCTAGTTAATTATACACTTGCTGATGAATATCTCAACCATCCAATGTCGCTTTACGTTTATTGGCAAGCGTTTCTCTTTCACTCGAAATGAAATTTCTGTACACAAAATTGGAATACCAATTCGTTAAAGAACAAATAAAACGATGCTCAACTTCGGAACTGGGCATCATTCAATCGAATACCGAATGTCAAAAACAATGAAATTAGCAGTTCATTTCATTTCGTACTTATGTAATTTTGACGGTGTCATATGAACGTGGAATGAAACCAAATTAAACATTCACTAAATTCCATCAAATTAAGATTAGTCTGACATTTACATGTACATATATAAAGGTTTTTTATAGACCGTTCAACAGATTTTGACTTATATTGCGGTGAAGGCGTAACAAATGGTACCAATTTTTTTCTTTTAATATACATACTTATAGTTTGTTGTTATTAATAGGTAGTAATATTTCATATATCAGATGTATGATTGTTATATAAATTAAGAAAAATAATATTATATAATTAATAAGTAAACAAATAAAAGCAAAAGTAAATTTAAATGTAGGTATGTCCATGTGTATATTAATACATATAAATAAATTGTTACACACATATACACACACAGTCTAATACACAAATACAGACTCACCATACACACAAATACTTACTCACGCTTGCACACACACTTACTTTTAGTTTGCGCTCACATAGATTTATTTCACATCTGTTTTTCTTAAGTTGCTAAAAATATGTAATCAAGTTAAGGGAGAGCGGCCTCACCTGACACAAGTGTTTTCCAACTTAAAAGGAGAGGTCAACCTCAATTTTGTTTGTACCAACTTAGTTTTTGAATAAAATATTTTTCATTTTCATTTTCACTTATGCCTACGGAATAGAACTCAGAATCGGTAACACGGGCTGTAAAAAAAGTTTCTTTAATCGTTTTTTCAAATCTTGCTTAGAATAAAGTCATTGACTGAAATACTACCTTCACTCCTATTTGATTATTCCCATAAAAAACAGTACTACATAAACAATAAATGCTTATAATAAATCTGTAACAGTATAAATCCTGTATATTGAATATATCAAAAAAAAGGCAATGGGCTGTTACTAGACCGACACTGAACCCAAATATGTGATAAAAAATATGAATTAGCCACAAAAGGCCCGCGCCGGGACAGGAGTATTATTAATTGAGGTATGCTTGATAGATAACGTTTTATTCAAATATCACTTACACCAAAAACTCGAAGTAGCGGGCACTAAAGCACCTGCCATCTAATCTCTTCACCACCTGTGGTCCACAGGTGGTGAAGAGTTTAGATGAGCGATTAGAGAAGAGAATCAAGGCTCTGGTTGACTGGTTCCCGCCAATTTATTTAACTTATAAAATCAGAAATGAGGAGATCCGCAGAAGAACCAAAGTCACCGACATAGCTCTGCGAGTCGTTAAACTGAAGTGGCAGTGGGCAGGGCACATTGCTCGTAGAACCAGTAAGGTTCTGGAGTGGCGACCACGTACTGGAAGACGCAGCGTAGGGAGGTCCCCAACAAGGTGGACCAATGACCTGGTGAAGGTCGCGGGAAGCCGATGGATGCGGGCAGCGCAAGACCGGTCAGCGTGGAAAGCCTTCGGGGAGGCCTTTGTCCAGCAGTGGACATCCAGAGGCTGAAGAAGAAGAAAATAAAATCAGATATTGTAAAAAAAAATCGAATTTGTCGGTTTTAATAGGTATTTGATTGTGACCCCTCGACTAGACAATGATTACTGTTTTCTAATCATGACTTCATTAATGATGTGCTTGTAGGTAAAATTATATGTCCCTGAAAGGAACAACAGGGTTTTTGTTACATAGTGTATTACTACAGTCGGTTCAAAATTTATTTTCTTTCAGGGTACTGGCCGCTAGGTGTGGTGTGGTGCAATGTCTACGTTACGTGCGACGTGCTCGCGTGTTCTGCGAGCATTATGCATATGTGCTTCATTAGTATCGGCAGGTATTTGTACAACTTTATATTACTTAATTTAAGGAAATTATAAAACCAAATGCGTTACTAGATGCGCGAGGTATTCCGCAAAATAAAAACAAATCTAGGTTTTTTACGCAGGATTTAGTTTCGTTTGTCAACTAAAGTAAATTTAAGTTTAGTATATTTTTGTTCTGCTTTTATTTTAAAGAAAACCCCATCCGAACCAAGAGGATAATAAAGGTTAGGTATACACATGACCAAATAAAATATGAAACTTTACATAATCATCACAGTAACAATACTAATGAATTTTGAAATAATCTTTTTTTCCCTCGAATTAATTCCAACTTCCCCAAATTTGGTATTTTTTTTTTAAACTGACAGCACCACTTTAGACAGTATTATTATGAGTAATGCGACCATGTGCCGCATGCCCTGCCCCCCATCACCCGCGCATGTATGCCTACCGAGTTGCCGACCGCACTTGTATTAAGTTAGGTACCTCTCTTTTTCGAAATAATATTTATTTTTTTAGGGAGTTCTTTTTTTAAGTTTAGCCCGGCTTTGTAGACATTATTAGAATCAGTTAACGATGCCTAACAATACCTTCACGGATCGGACAGGGGTTTCTTTACATACTGTTTGACAGCGCGCTGATTATGAAGATTAATAAGAAAGATCATCTTCTTCTTCTTCTTCTTCAGCCTATGGATGTCCACTGCTGGACAAAGGCCTCCCCAAGGCTTTCCACGCTGACCGGTCTTGTGCTGCCCACATCCATCGGCTTCCCGCGACCTTCACCAGGTCATCGGTCCACCTTGTTGGGGGCCTCCCTACGCCGCGTCTTCCAGTACGTGGCCTCCACTCCAGAACCTTACTGCCCCATCGGCCATCGGTTCTACGAGCAATGTGCCCTGCCCACTGCCCCTTCAGTTTAGAGACTCGCAGAGCTATGTCGGGGACTTTGGTTCTTCTGCGGATCTCCTCATTTCTGATTCGATCACGCAAAGAAACTCCGAGCATAGCTCTTTCCATTGCCCTTTGTGTGACTCTGAGCCTTCGTATGAGGCCCATTGTGAGCGACCACGTTTCAGTTCCGTAAGTCATCACTGGCAACAGACACTGGTCAAAGACTTTAGTCTTGAGACACTGTGGTATCTTGGACGACGAGAAGATGTATCGTAGCTTCCCGAACGCTGCCCAGCCGAGCTGGATTCAACGAGACACCTCTTTCTCGAAGTTGGACCTACCTAGTTGGACTGTTTGTCCCAGGTATATGTACTTGTCAACAACTTCGAGTGCAGAGCAACCAAATAGAATTGGAGTGGGTCTGACATGAGAGTTCGACATGATCTTCGTTTTATCCATGTTCATCTTTAGACCCACTTGTTGAGAAGCTCTGCTGAGGTCATTGAGCATTTTGCCCAAGTCTTCCAGGGTCTCAAATTAACTCTCTCAGAGGAACTCGATTTAATCAATATTGTTTTAGTTGACTCGATTCGAGTAATATTAATATAGGAGCGGGTAACGCCGAATAGAGTAGTGGGCGTGAATGAAGGGGTGGCGACTGTCATATCATTGACGGCTGCCGACGGAAAAGCACGCGCTCTAACCTATTGGGTCTTATCTGTTTTAATCTGAGATTATCATTGTAATCTCTTAATACACACATCAAAAGTGTCTAGGGATCAACATATATTTTTGCAATAACTTTTCTCCTGATTGATATTAATTAAAATTTTCTTTAAGGATTCATCAAATAAAGTGTTTTCGTTTGTCACAGTAACGATAAACCAAGTCACCTTTGCACTAATAAAGAAATTTGCCATTTTCCTAATAAAGGGATGTTTGACATTTGAACCACTAACACAAAAGTTCGAAAAAAAGACTGAAATAACAGTTTTCTCTAAAATTTTATTGGGTAACTTAAACAATTAATAATCCGTGTTTCTACCGCGAACACTAACAACACAAGAACATCGGTTTGGCATACTCAAAATGAGTTCATCCAAATCACGCTGTGGAATGGCCGCCCATGTTCGTTGCAACAACAAAAAAAGGTCTTCTTGCGACTGGATACCCTCCATATTCGGCAGAGCTCTTCTCTGTAGCATATCCCATGCATGCTCAATCGGGTTCAAGTCTGGCGACTGAGCAGGCCAGGGCAGGACATTGATGTTAGCTGCGGCGAGAGTCTGTCTTACAACTCTTGCGGTGTGCGGTCGTGGATTATCATGCATTAACTGAAATAAGGGACCGATTTGCACTTGTAGAGGAACGATGACGTCTGATACAATCGTCTCAGCATAAATTTGAGCGTTGAGGTTGCCTCTGATCCAAATCAACTCAGTTCTTCCGCCGATCCAAATACCCGCCCATACCATGATGGTTCCACCACTATAAGGATGGAATTCCTGGCAGGATTTTAATCGCTGTTGGCGTCCAGGGGTTCTCCAGTGTCGTATACGTCTTGTATCCGGTCTCATACCAAAACGAGACTCATCAGAAAAGCACACGAAACGCCATTGTTCTTCTGCCCAATTTCTGTGTTCAAGAGCCCATTGATATCGAATCCTACGATTGTGCATTGCTATAGGTGGTACCCGTAGCGGTCTTCGGGAATGAAGGTTCACTTCATGCAAGCGGTTTCTGACTGTTTGGTCGCTAATTAAGTTCCCTGAAGAGTGATGAAGTCTCACGGCTAACATCATGGCGGTTATTGTTGGAGCTCTTCGAGTTAAGATTTGAATGTATCGGTCTTGTCTCCGTGTGGTGCAGCGATACCGTCCTCCATGGCGCTCAGCCACGGTACCAGTGCTTCGGTAACGTGTCCAAAGTCGACTGATAACACTCTGACTTGTATTCAGAGCTAAAGCCACAGTACGTTGCCGGGAACCAGCTTCTATCATTCCCACGGCTCTGAGCATTTCTTCCCTGCTTAAATGACGTCGCCGCTCCATAATAACGTTGTGTTACGAATGCACCTTATGTCGAGGGCATAAGGTTCAATATCGCGTGACATGCAGTGCGTAACTTTTAAGCCCTTTAACTCTAGATCTAGACATCGTATAGATGCAATATAAAAACGCATTTCTAGATTTAAGGTGGCCTATCGAATGGTACAGGTTTCATCAATTTTGTCAACTAAGTGACGACATCGAAATTTCTAGAAGCCCGTTTCCGGGAATTACCGTAGGTACTTACCGAATGTACTCGAAGTTATGCGCTATTATTATTACGTCTAGACGACTCTGGAATGTTCGATCAGCTGGACTATATATAGCGCCGTGACGCCGGCGCCGAGTCAGTCTACACTTGACTACCGATACGAAAACAGCGACACTTAAGAAGCGATCTTTGAGAATACCTACTGCTACAACTGTAACGAGAACTGTGAGTACTACGTGAAGTAACATCTGTAGTGTTATTGTGTGTTTACGACACGGACTTCGTGGACATAAGGGAAGACTTCGGTGCAACATCAGCAACATTCTACTTGTCATTGCCTACAATCGACTGTACCTTCGTTGCCAATAAACTTCGAAACCCTTAACCGGCGTTTTAGTACCCCTAGCCCGTAACAATTGGTGTCAGAAGCGGAATGCCGGTCACGCCAAGGGAAGACGAAAGAGTTCGCACGCGACGACAAGCAGCGATGGATTTGGCGCGTCAAGAGGAAGAATCGCTTAGTGTCCCTGCACCCATAGAAGATGCGGCCGTCGTAACACCGACGAATGTGAGTGGGCCTAGTACCACCACTATTCCCGGAACCAGCGGTTGCGATTTATCGGCATTACTGGCTCACTTGACGGCGCAAATAAGGCTGAGCATAGCAGAATCCCAGGCAGAAACCCAGGCTCAAATAAAAGGCATAGCAGAATCCCAGGCAGAACTAAAACAATCCCAGGCAGAAACCCAGGTACAAATAAAACAAACCCAGGCAAAAATAGATAAATCCCAGGCAGAAACCCAGGCACAAATAAAGGAATCCCAGCAGCTGGTCTTAGAATTAAACGAAAAATGGGAAAACACCAAAGAAGAGGTCAACGAGCTTAGAGTAAAAACAGCACAACAAGATGCACGTATGGACCAGCAAGATATGCGCATAGACAAACAAGAAGCGCGTATGGACCATCAAGATACGCGTATAGACAAACATGATGCGCGTTTCGAGAAACTGGACAATACCATCATGGAGTTTGGGAAAGAAATAGAAAGAGTACAAAAAGGAGGTATTAAAGGTGTGATTCCTGTACCCAGTGCTTTGCCGACGTTCCTAGTACCCCATTTTGACGGAACAACGTCATGGGTGGCCTTCCGCCTTCAATTCGAAAAGGTCGCAACAGCCAACAACTGGGACGACAATCAAGCGGTAACCGCTCTTACGCTTGCTCTGCGTGGTGATGCGGTACAAATCCTCGAGAACATTTCCGGCGATTGCAATACCCTAGCCTGTCTGTTAGAAGCGTTGGAGTCTAGATATGGAGAGAAACACCTCGAAAATGTCTACAGGGCTCAACTCCGCGACCGCACACAGAAGAGCAGTGAGGGTTTGCAACAGTGGGCAACAGAAATAGAACGTTTGGTTCGCAAGGCGTATGCATCAACACCGGGACTGATTGACGCTACTACTCTGCGATTCTTTACTGATGGGATTCAAGATGCAGAAGTCAGGGCTGCAGTACGCCTGGGTCACCATCAGACCCTGAAGGCAGCCTTGACACATGCTCTGGAGGTGGAAGCAGTACGCCAAGATGTCCAACAACACGACCGTATTCGTCAAGTAACCGTACAAATAAAAGCCCGACGAGGACCAACTTGTTATGAGTGCGGCGAAAAGGGGCACATTCGAATCGATTGTCCCAGGAAGGCTAAGGGAAGAAGTACTTCTTGGGCACGTAAAGACGCAGAGGTGTTGCTGTGGCGCAAGCGCGACGCCAAGGTCGAGCCCGATCGCCTGAGCGAGCGAGTCGAGTGGCGTGAGCAGAGCGATCGGAGCGGGCGCCGCGAGCGACCCGCTGAACGAGAGCGGGAACGCGTCAAGGACCGGGAACGCGAACGCTCTGGTAAGCGAGAACAAGAGCGAGAGCGGTCGTGCGAAAGGTCGTGGAGTGCGGCGGAAGCAAGGCGGGACAAGGAAGTCGAGGACGAGGCGCGTAAGAAGAAGCGACTCGAGAAAAAGGCAAGACAAAAGGACCGCCGCCACCAGGTTACTTCAATTAGTAAAGACCGATGTGAAGAACGCATTCAGGAAAAGAAAGAGAACGTAAGGATTATCCAGGTGAACGATTTGGATGAAGACTGGGATAATCGATCATTGGAAGACGCACAAAAGGAAGATAGTGACTTGAAGACAGTAATCGAATGGAAGAAAAGTGGCCAGCGGCCCCCTTGGAGTGAAATATCAACGCTTAGCCCAACAGCAAAAAGTTACTGGGCTCAATGGGACAGCCTGATAATTGATAATGGAGTTCTGAAGAGGAAATGGGAATCACCTAGTGGACAGGAGGTCGCCTTACAGATAGTTGTCCCCTGTGAGAAGGTCGCGTCGGTGCTAAGACAGGTGCACGACGGAGTATCCGGAGGACATCTAGGAGTAAAGAAAACTCTGGAGAAGGTGAGAAAAAGGTTCTATTGGGTGCATTGCCGCGAAGACGTAGAGGACTGGTGTAGGAAATGTGTAGCCTGCTCCTCAGTAAAGGGACCGCAAACGAGGGCCAGAGGTCGGCTGAAAGTGTATAATGTTGGTGCACCATGGGAAAGAGTTGCTGTCGATATAGCTGGGCCGTTCCCTATTACTGATGAAGGGAATAGGTATATCATCGTCATGCAAGACTATTTCAGCAAATGGCCAGAAGCTTTTGCAGTACCCAACCAAGAAGCTCATACCGTCGCCAAAAAGCTAGTTCACGAGGTGTTCTGTCGATTTGGCGTCCCCTTGGAGTTGCACTCTGACCAGGGTAGAAACTTCGAGTCTTCACTTTTTCAAGAGGTTTGCCAACTACTCGGGATACATAAGACTCGTACAACACCATATCACCCTCAGTCAGATGGAATGGTCGAAAGATTCAACCAGACGCTAGAGAATCATTTGGCCAAAGTAGTGGAAGAACATCAGAGGGATTGGGACCAATACATTCCACTCTTCTTAATGTCATACCGCTCTGCAACACATGATAGTACAAATTGTACACCGGCGAAAGTCAACTTCGGCCGAGAAATTAGATTACCCATAGATGCACTAACCGGAACACCCCCCGATACCCCTATCCTAGCCGTCGACTATGTGGCCGACCTACGACGTAAACTAGATGGAATACATGAGCTAGTGAGAGAGAATGGTCTGAAAACCAGCGAGAGAATGAAGATCCGATACGACCGCAAAGCTAACGTGCCTGGGTTTGAAGAGGGAACTTTGGTATGGTTACATAATCCCATTAGGAGAAAAGGAAAGAGTCCGAAGTTCCAACCCAAATGGGAGGGTCCGTACACGATAGTAACCAGGATAAACGATGTCACCTACCGCATAAAGAAAGGGTCTAGAGGGAAGCTGAAGATCGTACACGTAGACCGCCTAGCTCGCTATTACGGATCAAATCATGCTCGGGACGAGCACGACTAAGAAGGGGGCAATGTTACGAATGCACCTTATGTCGAGGGCATAAGGTTCAATATCGCGTGACATGCAGTGCGTAACTTTTAAGCCCTTTAACTCTAGATCTAGACATCGTATAGATGCAATATAAAAACGCATTTCTAGATTTAAGGTGGCCTATCGAATGGTACAGGTTTCATCAATTTTGTCAACTAAGTGACGACATCGAAATTTCTAGAAGCCCGTTTCCGGGAATTACCGTAGGTACTTACCGAATGTACTCGAAGTTATGCGCTATTATTATTACGTCTAGACGACTCTGGAATGTTCGATCAGCTGGACTATATATAGCGCCGTGACGCCGGCGCCGAGTCAGTCTACACTTGACTACCGATACGAAAACAGCGACACTTAAGAAGCGATCTTTGAGAATACCTACTGCTACAACTGTAACGAGAACTGTGAGTACTACGTGAAGTAACATCTGTAGTGTTATTGTGTGTTTACGACACGGACTTCGTGGACATAAGGGAAGACTTCGGTGCAACATCAGCAACATTCTACTTGTCATTGCCTACAATCGACTGTACCTTCGTTGCCAATAAACTTCGAAACCCTTAACCGGCGTTTTAGTACCCCTAGCCCGTAACAGTTGGTTTTAATCAGTAGTAGGGAAACAGTAGCACTAATAATGTCTTCAATGCGTTGTATGTTTTTATAGGGAAAATATTGACAGCTGATTTTCATCTTTTACTCGAATTTGATTCACAGTTCCTGATTCAAATTATGAAATGCACCAAAAAGGATCCATATAAATTTATAAAATCATAAATTTATTACAAAGCCACATCTCAATCTCAAGAAATCCGCATAAAAATGCTTGATCCCTAGACACTTTTGATGTGTGTATTAAAGTAAAAATAATAAGAATCGAACATCACACTATAGTTATTTTTCAACGTTTTCTCGAAATACCTCCCGCGATGGATGCTCATGCGGATGAGAAGACAACTAAACTATGCGGAATCATTGCCCCCTCCCTCCCTTCCTGGCGGTTTTCCCCCGTCATATATCTTAGTTTAGTAATGTTCATTACGGGATTCATGAAAATATTTTAAGTTATGCTATAAGAACAAAAAGTGCAACAAATCTTTGTGAAAAACACCCGTCAGTAAATAGTTATTGAAATCTTGACCTCCAATATCTCCGTAATCAGAAAGTTCGCAAGTAGTCTTGTACCAAATGGTGGGTATTGCGCGGGTTCGATTCCAGGTCAGGCAAGTACCAATGTAACTTTTCTAAAGTTATATGTACTTTCTAAGTATATCTTGGACACCAATGACTGAAGGTGAAGGAAAACAGCTTTAGGAAACCTGGACTTTAAGTCTGAAATCGCCAACCCGCATTGAGCAAGCGTGGTCATTACGCTTAATCCTTCTCTGTATGAGAGGAGACCTGTACCCAGCAGTGGGACGATAAAAAGTTGATAATGATGAATGATGATGATGAAAATTCCTATAAAGTTTCATCCCAATCCATCTCAGCAGCCATTTACCCTGGTTGACAGTAACTCTACAAAACAAGTAAGCTAAATATATTGCCAAAAACGAAAATGTATCAAGATTTTATCGCCACTAATATTTTCATCAAGGCACTCGACCCAACTGCATATCTCGACGCTTTACGAGTTTATCCGAAACTAACCCTAGTGCCTCTGAGCACTGAAATATGATACCGATATCGGATCTCATATTCAATGGACATAATATCACTTTATCCAGACATAAGTACCTTTCTGTGCATGGTACGTCAAGCGTGAGTTTGTGAACATTGTTCTCATGCATATATTTATGCGCTGTGGATAAAATCCAATGTCACTTTATGAAGGTGTAGTGAAGTGAAATTGACTAAGGATTTTGCATTGTTGACGATGCTTTTGCTTTTCAAACGTTATAATTTTTTTAAATAAATTCTAGTTGCCCTAGCAAGTGTTGTTTTGCCATATACAATATATTATACTCGTAATTCTAGTACCTACATATTTTATTGAGATAGAGCAAGCTGTTTTGCCGCATTAGAAAATCATTGCATCAAAATCGCATTAAAAAGTCGTGGTAGCCTAGTGGTTAAAACACCAGCCTCTCAAGTATGAGTGCGCGGATTCGATTCCAGGACAGGCAAGTACCAATGTAACTTTTCTAAAGTTATGTGTACTTTCTAAGTATATCTTGGACACCAAAGACTGAAGGTGAAGGAAAACATCTTGAGGAAACCTGGACTTTAAGTCTGAAATCGCCAACCCGCATTGAGCAAGCGTGGTGATTACGCTCAATCCTTCTCTGTATGAGAGGAGACCTGTGCCCAGCAGTGGGACGATAAAAAGGTTGATGATGATGATGATGAAGCTGTTTTAGAGGGGTATGGTAATTAACATTATGACGCGATAATTTCATATATAACAAGATTAAAGGAAAATAAAACATTCCAAAAAAAATCATGTACCATTTCAAAGAAACATCAACAATGCCAAACATCCATGACTCGCAGTGACCGGATAGACATCCGGTCACTGCGAGTCATGGATGTTTCCGAATCCTCACCATCCTTACTAATATTATAAACGTGAAAGTGTGTGTGTTCCGCTTTCACACCTAAACTACTGAACAGATTTGGATGAATTTTAATTTTGGCACACAGATAGTGTTATAGCTTTAATCGAACACTCAGCGTAAATTCATAATTGCATAGAAGGCAAATATGCTTATTCGCTCGTTTACCAAAATGTGAGAGTTCGCGTTAAGATCTCGCCAGAGACACCACGTACTCATTACCATTACCATTTTACCATATTTTACCAATAATTGTATCTAAGTTTATACATTTATTACCATTTCTTGTTACTAAGTGATATAGTGATTTAATATAGCTATTTCGTTTATAATCCAAGACTTTAACCTTTGCCATATCCTATCACTTGTAGAAGAGTGTGCTAGGTCACAATAGCGCCGAGCATTACTCCTTTCAGATAGTTCAGAACCAGGAATAACACATATAGTACGTTTTTATCTTGATATGTTTTACAGGATCGAATGTTACGCGGATAGAAAATAAATTGTTTGTTCATCAAATAATATTTCATCCTAACAATAATCCGACGACCATCACAGTCGTCGGTTACAGTAACGTTTCTCTTTTGGTACTGGAATGTCACTGTAGATAATCGTCAATTTTTAAAATCTTCGTAATTTCTTTACCCCAAGGCCTATAGTATTTGGCATGATAAGGCCTTATTCCGTAGGCGTCCAATCAAACCGTACCAAGAATCAATAAAAATAACTAGGTATTAAGTAGGTTGATTAATTTAATGAATCCACTGTATCGATAATGAACTTTTTCGCACAGCCAGAGCCGCCTAGTCGTAGTACTGTAAAAGCAACTAATGCGAGCTTCATTATCATCATCAACCTTTTTTATTTATCGTCCCACTGCTGGGCACAGGTCTCCTCTCAGAGAGAGAAGGATTGAGCGTAATCATCACGCTTGCTCAATGCGAGTTGGCGGTTTCTGATTTAAAGTCCAGGTTTCCTCAAGATATTTTCTTTCACCTTTTTAATCAGTCTTTGGTGTCTAGATATACTTTCTGCGTATATTTTAGAAAAGTTACATTGGTACTTACTTAACCTGGAATCGAACCCACACACTCATACTTGAGAGGCTGGTGTTTTAACCACTAGGCCACCACGACTGTTCTAATGCGAGCTTTACAATGTTGATTATAGCCATACGATTATCGGTAGGCAAGAACCAACTGTTTATCATACAAGTGACTGAAATGGGAAATTTCAAGGAAGTGTAGGTAGCGACTGTTGTGTGAGGACAAGTCGCATGCTGTGGGACATTATCTAATCTACTTATCTAACATAATTTCTGAATTGTTGTTATTTTTGTGTTTTCCATAATGGACGTTCTCAGCGTACAATATATTTCTGCATCGTTCTCACACGGTTGATTTCAACATGTATAATGTAATCAAATATTTTTATCAATAGCTTGATAATTTAAAAGAGTGTCCATGGAGTTTATTGCCCGTTCTTCTCCATAGGTAGGAACCTACTCTTTGGAATAGACGGCTAACTTTGTCTTACTGACTGACCGACCTTCTGACAATTCAAAAGTGCCTGTAACTGGTTTATTTGAAATAAATGCCTTAATTTTGTTTTTTTTTTAAATCGGACGTATAAATACTGTATGAAGATCATTTTGGTGTAATATGAACTAGGCACGTCATGTTTATTGGTGGTAAGCCATAACATCGGCCGCCGGCAGAAGTTACCACCCACCAGACAAAGCCTTGCCGCCAAGCGATTGTCGTGTTCCGGCATGATGTCTGGTGAAGCCGTACGGAGGACGGGTCTGAGCAGTTGTGTTGCGATGTGTGCCGGGTACGATGCGCCTAATGTTGTCGTGTTGGGAGTTTGGTCGTGGAGGGTCTTCAGATCAATCTCCCTTTGGCGCAGCATCGTTGGTCGTGTTGTTGGGTTTAACAATGCATCACCTCGCTCAACTGCTGTCTTCCTTCCCATTCGCTCAGTTTTTCTGAATGAATAGGCTCTTAATAAACTAGCGCGCTTTACCATCAACGATCGCATCACTGCTTACCATCAGGCGGGATTGCGGTTATGCGCTAGTTTATAATTATTAAAAAAAAATATATGTGACAGTAACGATTCGACATCTGAGGCAATTTGGTAGGCGACCAACCACACGGCGAAAACCCTAGTGTAAATCTCCCATTAGGGTTTATTGTTATAAGGTGTAACGTTACCCATCCAGTAAGTGGTAAGCACTTACCTGAAATCTGCTTTTCGTTGAATATTATTCTTTCAGATTTTCGTGTTACTTTGCATTTTCCTTTTAGTACAAAACAACGAAATAAATCAAAGAGCGCCTAAATTGACATACATTTTGGTAAAAGGAAATGATTATTATAATATTATTTTTGTCAAAGGAAGTTGCTACGTTTTATTTGAGAGGCGCGTGAATTATTTTACGTACCAGGCTGTTATGGGCATTCTTTTAGTGGTAGGGACTACATTACTGGAATCTTTTCCTGATTGGCCTGGCTCTTGGATGGTTGTTTATATATTTATACTATTATATAAAGCTGAAGAGTTTGTTTGTTTGTTTGAACGGGCTAATCTCAGGAACCGCTGATCCGATTTGAAAACATATTTTTGCGTTGGATAGCCCATTAACCCAGGAAGGTTTTAGGCTATATAACATCATGCTACGATGAATAGGAACGGAGCATATAAAAAGGGCGCAGCCAGTCTCATCTAATAGTACACTGTAGACCACTTACATTATCTCTCTCTCCTTAAGACTGCCCATTGTGTCACCCTTTGTAAAATCTTTATATTTATGTTTCTGTAATCTATATGGTGTACATAATAAAGAGTATTCTATTGTACTTTATTCAATTTTATTAGAATTTTAAACAAAATAATCGGTGTTGAAAACAATATTTTGGAATACAAGCGTTATAACTCATCTATCTACTTCTTTTATACAAATTTATTTCGGTGTCGGCACAAAATGTAATTTACTTTCATACCTTTTCTATTAGTCATCTCTCCATAATAATATCATTATTCAAACATTCCATCCATAGTATCTTTGGTCTTCCCTTATTCTTATAACCATCCATATTCCTACTATAAACAAACGTAATATAGAGGCTGTATCTGACATCGAAGCATAAACGAGTACCATGGATCCAGTACATGATTCTGAACCCCCGAGTGGTGGAATATTTCGTCGGCTTTTTCATGGTTAAAAAAAAATATATATATGTAGTTTTTTTCACTTTAAACCGTTCATAATTGCTATACTTTTATAACCCAATAAGATTTTAAAGTAAAAATTAAATAATTCGTTAATTACACAAAAAAGCGCAATGTGAACAAAACTCGACAAATCATCTTATCAGCTGATTTAATAGAGTTCACATCAGGGTTCATACCTACAAATCCGTACGGCGGCACGCTTGCAACGTTCAAAAGCCGAGCCGACACTTTTTTTAAACACTGTGATTTCTGTAACCGCTCATTAGCGACATAAATGACTATCATAATTTTATTAGTGGCATGCGGTCTAGCCTTTTAGTAAAGTTCGCGTTACGATGTCAGATACACCCTGTACAATACTAAGTTCGAGAAAAGTTTTTCTTTCGTTCTTTCTTTTTCTAACCTTTAGAGAAATACAGAAATACTTTTAATTGTGATTATCATCATCATCATCATCTCAGCATTAATCCCAGTCGCATCCAAAGCTTTTTTCAGCTTTGGAGTCTGAGGTCCGCTTTACCAGTCTTACTGGTCATTTTGGCTAAACTTAGATAATTTCCTTGAAGTGACTGCCGTCTGACCTCCATAACCCGAAGGCAATAAGGTTGTTAGACTTTTGAGAGCTCTAACAAACCGTAACGACTGCCTTTAGATGTTCGTATGGCAACCGGGACCAACGGTTTAACGTGCTTTCCGAGGCACGACCAGACCAGTGCAAATATTCATATTCTTGCATACAAATATTTGCACTGCCCGGGGATCAACCCGCGCCTCTTTGCGCAGCGGGTGATTCGGTTATGTGTTTTGGGTTCATTTTTTATTTTTTTTCGTCTACTGGTGGGGAATGAATTGAGACTCTGATATCACAATCACGGTTTATTGTCCAAGAAAACAACCTTAGCACTAAAACAATCACAAATAAGTATTTTATTCTTATATTATTTTTGTCGGTCTCCGTGGCGCAGCGGTCAACACGCCTGCCTGTGACGTGGAGGCCCCGGGTTCGATCCCCGGCCAGGTCATGACGGGAAACGATCTTTTCCTGATTGGCCTGGGTCTTGGATGTTTATATATATATATATATATATATATATATAAACACCTCTTTGGGCACTTAGTTGATCCAGCCACGATGCCGTTCATTATAGACTCCACCTTTAGCACGGAATAACTTAACTCCCGTTGCATATTTCTTGGGCGGAGTGGCAACGTCGCATTCTATTTAGGGATGTGGCCAAACATATTCGTCGATTGGGACATATACTCGACAAAATTTTTTCAGCAATTTCATGCATTAGTGGATCCGTAACGGCTAAATTTTTTGAACCCACGAAGACTTTTTAGCTCTGAATATATTTCAAAAATCAATAACTTGTGTTGATCCATTTATATACTCGCACTCCCAGTAATACTTCTTTTGATCCGATACCTATACCGTAACGGTTGATCAATTATGAATTTATTAAACCTAATCTAGAAATTTTATATTCGCAATGCTCCATACATTGTAAGATCTATATATATATATGTTAACATTTCATGCATTAGTGGATCCATAACGTCATTTTTTTTTAAATGCTCGAAGACTTTTTGGCTCGAAATATATTCCAAAAATCATATACTTGGTTGATCCATTTAGCTACTCATACTTCGTAATACTTATTTTCATCTGAATAGGTAATTATTTTTAGTATGAATTGTTATTAATATTTAAAGAGGTTGAATTTTATGTCTAGGGTTTTTATACTTTATTTCTAATTTTCCATTAATTTTAAGTTTTTAAACTCTATTCATCGAAACCAATCTAATGGGTCTAAACATGATATCGCCGCTGTATGTTTTGTGCCGAAAATATTGTGTGGACGGCCTCTGTTACATTCAATGCAATTGACACTGCTTGTATAGACTCCTTTGGTATTTGTATGCGAATACATATTATTATTAAATTTTAATGTTAATTTTTAAGGGTTGAAGTTTCCGTAGCTGTTTTTTTAGGAATTAATCATCTGATTAATTCCTTAAAAAACGGATCCTGAATGATTCCTGATCTAGAAAGAAAAATTCTTTATTCCGCCCAAACTGAACGTTTATAATAATTATATTATATTAAAACAATAATAAACACATAATGAAGAAAAAGAAAAAAAACGGCAAAGAAATATAATTTACTAAAAAGCCTAGTACTCAAAATAAAACAATGTTATCTTGATGTCATAACCCGTGTCTGGAGTTTTGGCGGGAAAGTTAAGCCGAGTGTCACGTTAATTTTTCATTGGAGTTTTAAATTATGCATAGTGTTGTTTACTAAATAAAAGTGCCTGATTTATGTCGTAAAAAGTGCATTCAGTAAATTATTCATAAAGAACATTGAGATATCGCAGCGTAGTGTGTAAATTAAACATGTGTACCTTATTAATAATATTTTTGTAAATTAAGAAAGATAAACTCGACTGCACGTTAGTGGACATAAAATCATATTTACTACTTAGTAATAAAGGTAATAAAAATCTAAGTACGAGTACATATGTCCGCCGAAGTGCGTTTGACATTCTGGTAGATGTTTTCTCAATCTACTCATAGTTACATTCCTACGTGTATGTATTATAAAAAATATTTCACTTAGTCGCGTTATATTTTAGCGAACACCATTACGATACGGACGAAGCGTTTCGCTTCCTCCTTTATACCGCGTACATCGAGGGACTGGAACAGTTTGCCAGCGGCGGTGTTTCCGTCGGACTACAATTTTAGTGTCTTCAAGGCTTGGGTGAATAAGCTCTTAATAAACTAGTGCGCTTTACCATCAACGACTGCGTCACTGCTTACCATCAGGCGGGATTGCGGTCAAGCGCTAGTTTATAATTTTAATAAAAAATAAAATAAATAAATAAAAGGTACAGGAACGCATTAGACACATGGAATGTAAATTTAAGCGGCCGTAATTTCGAATTAGGTAGTTTGCGTTTCCTTCCAGCGTCCTAGTTTGAATTTCTTTCGAAAAAAAAAAACTAAATTCGAAACATGGAACACCAAGGAGGTAACTAATAAAAGGTTTTATTTAAATTTCGGACTGTCTTGCAAATAGACACAATATTGAAATGATAAATAGTGGACGCTATATTGAAAAAAAAAAAACAAAGGAACATCATAATAGCGCCATAGCGCGGGAAAAATAATTATTTTTCATTATTCGTCACTGAACTTAAAAAATAAAATTATGTTTTTTATTTCCTCGGATTGTTTGAGAAAAGTAGTAAGTAAGAGCCTGCGTGATTTGACCGTATATTGCTTAGTATGATACTATTATCATCGGCAGCGGCGCGGGCACTGAGACGAGAGGATTCGACCCCAGGCATTTTTTCTAATACCGGGAATGAACTTATATTGGAAAAAGTTAGTAATCAATGTCAAAATCCTATAAAATTTAAATTGTCAACAGAAAAATTATTTTCTTTTGGCAATTTAAGTTTTTAACCGACTTCAAAAAAAGTAGGAGGTTCTCAATTAGTCGCAACCTTTTTTTTATGTATGTTCACCGATTACTGTAAGAAGCCTGGATCCGTTTGCAAAATTCTTTTTTATTTAAAAGGGTGGTCCCATAGTCACCAGGCTCTGATGATGAAAGACTAGAGAAAGCAAGGAAACTTTCAAAATTTTTAGAGGCAACTTGTACATTTCTAGGTACATTTTTAAATATTTTCATTAAGTATTTTAAAGCACTACAATTTACTAACTATCTGGAGTAGATCTGATGTTGGAGTAGATATGAAGCCGGGAGACAGTTGAGGGAACTCCTCGGGAATTCATAGCAGCTACCTTGTATTTGAGCTTGATTAATTTGCATTAATAAGAACTTTACACTTAGATCGGTTTTAATTGTCATTAGGGCTCTGATGATAAATACAAAGGCCACTTCAGGGAACTCCTCAACGGTTTACAGTAGTTCCCTTGTGTTTGAATTTAATTAATGTATATTGATGAGCGATTTTCACCCATATGGATTACTATGAAAATCTGCAGTAGATTTGATGATGAAGAACATAGACAGACGAGGGAACTCCTCAACGATCCCCTGCAGCCACCTTGCGTTTATGCTCGATTAATTTGTATTGATTAGAACTTTGCACCTATGTGGGTTAAATGAAGGTCTGTCGG
This sequence comes from Sesamia inferens, assembly GCA_037179545.1. Lineage (NCBI taxonomy): Eukaryota > Metazoa > Arthropoda > Insecta > Lepidoptera > Noctuidae > Sesamia > Sesamia inferens. The sequence continues at coordinate 11,283,403 of CM073922.1, forward strand.
TCGTGTCCGTAAATCTGATGATGAAGACCAACAGGAGTCGAGGAAACTCCTAAAAAACTTACAGCATTGAAGTTTATCACTGAAGAACCAGTACCTGCATGTCATGCTTAAGCAACAATCCCAACTAATATTATAAATGCGAAAGTGTGTTTGTTTGTTTGTTTGTTTGTTACCTCTTCACGCTTAAACTACTGCACCGATCATCACGAAAATTTGCATACACATAGTCTAGGGTACGGGGAAGGATATAGGATACATTTTATCCCGGAAGAAAGTAGCTACTGTTCCCGTGGGATCGAAATTAACGCGGACGGAGCAACGACGGGCGGAGCCACGGGCAAGAAATAACAATATAATTATTTAATAATATTTAATATTTGCATACACATAGTCTGCGGAACGAGAAAGGACATAGGACACCTTTTATCTGTTCCCGTGGGATCTAAATTAACACGGGCGGGCTACTAACAGTGTAATCCCAACTAATCCCAACTAATATTATAAATGCGAAAGTGTGTTTGTTTGTTTGTTTGTTTGTTACCTCTTCACGCTTAAACTACTGCACCGATCATCACGAAAATTTGCATACACATAGTCTAGGGTACGGGGAAGGATATAGGATACATTTTATCCCGGAAGAAAGTAGCTACTGTTCCCGTGGGATCGAAATTAACGCGGACGGAGCAACGACGGGCGGAGCCACGGGCAAGAAATAACAATATAATTATTTAATAATATTTAATATTTGCATACACATAGTCTGCGGAACGAGAAAGGACATAGGACACCTTTTATCTGTTCCCGTGGGATCTAAATTAACACGGGCGGGCTACTAACAGTGTAATTATTTATATGTTTGTTACCTCTTTAACTTAGTCTGTGGTACGGAGAAGGATATAGGATACATTTTATCCCGGAAGAAAGTATCTACTGTTCCCGCGGGATCCTCTTTAACTGTTACCTCTTTAACTGTTTTCTTCACGCTTTATCTACTCAATAAATCTTTTTTTCACATGTGTTTGAAATTTTGCAGGCGTAAAGTTAGAAGTCCGGATTAAATAATAGGGTACTTTTTATCCCGAAAAAATTGATTTTCCCGAGAGAAATCTAAAACGCGCGATATAACCGAAGTTAACGCGGGCGAAGCCGCGGGCGGAAAGCTAGTCAATTATAATCAAGAAACTGAATTTAAGTTGCGTAATCGCGTCATGTCTAGCATTGTTCATACATTCATTTTGACCTCGTAGGAATTTTATAGAAATCGGTTCAGTGGTTTCGTTTTTAAACCAAAATTACGGGTAAAAATAACATTATTCAAAATTACGTCGTTTGTTTACAGGCCTTTTCCCAACTATATTAGCATCAGCGTTCATTCTGACCGGATGCAGCTGCACAGTACTTTTCATAACAAAAGTGTAAAAAAAACAACCGTCTTCCAGAAAACACTACAACGTAAAAAATAACTAATTTCCGAAGTCGGGTATGTCTTTGGTATTAGTAAATTCGTTTTTAGAAACAAAAAAAAAATGTGTGCGTGTACTAGTGTACACACGTAAGAAGTGAAATTTCTTAGAAAAAGATGGCGAAGAAGTTTTACTTCAATATAATAACATTAATAAAGATTAAAACTTAGCGTCCCTAATAGGGGGACGGTCCACGACTAAATACAACACCAAATTTAAAACTAAACTAACCTAAAGATACAGCCTGTATGTCCCAACAATTGCACGCGCCAGCACCAGGTGAGTCAGTGTGGAATGCGAAATGCGGGATGCGGGATGCGGAATCCCCCGGGGCCAGAATGTTGGGCTCTTCCTCCCGATTCCAAAGAGCCCAAACTCGGCTAGTCTAGGACCTCCGGATCCCGAGATAGGCCGCGGGGGGGTGAGGTGGCCTGAGGAGCAAGTGGGGGGGGGGGTAAGTGAGTGTAGAGGAGAGGGGTGGGAGGCTAGGTTGAGTCTAGGGGGAGGGGGGAGGGGTAGGTGAGGGGGGTGTTGTCTAAGTGTTGGGAGGATCCTGTCCACCTGGGGTCACAACATGAGGGGAGAGTGGGAGGGGACAGGACACTGGAATCTCGGATTGTATGTGCTATATGGGTATTGGAATTAAGTCCAAAAACAAAGTAGCTACTGTAAACCTTGAGGAGTTTCTGGAACTGGCCTTTGTTTTCATCATCAGAGCCTTAATGACAGTCACAACTCAAGATGAGTTGTAAAGTACTAATTAATACAAATTAATCAAGCACAAACTCAAGGTAACTGCTATCAATCGTTGAGGACTTCCTTCGACTGTCTTCCGGCTCCATCATCAGCTACATCAGACCTTTATCAAATTATAGTTCTTTGAAATACTTAATGAAGATACTTAGAAATGCACTAGTCGCCCCTACGATTTTTGGAAGTTCCTCTTGATTTCTCTAGTCTTTCATCATCAGATCTTGACTAAGGGACCATTTAGAAAGTTTACCTTTTCAAACAAAAAAAGAATTTAGCAAATCGGTCCAGGTGTCTGAGATTAATATCGAAGATTAATAAAGTGAACATACATAAAAAACAAAACGGCTGCTTAACCAATCGCTTCGCGCCCTTGGCAAATGCTGCGCCCTGATTGGCCCATTTGAATTGGATCAACAACTGCCCAGACGCCAAAAAGGTGGATTTGTATAAAACAGCCCTTAATTATTGTTATTACTTATTATTATTGAACGTGACACATGTGGCTCCGAACGGAGCTACATATTTATGGACAAATGGCATCGGATCAACAAAAGGCCCCCGGATCAACAAGTGAAAATGGATCAACAAATTACTACCTATACGGCACGTCTGAGCCACAAAGTGCCCAAAGGGATATCTATATATATATATATATATATATATATATATATATATATATATATGTATCTATTATAAAATATAGTATCGTTGAGTTAGTATCCCATAACACAAGTCTCGAACTTACTTTGGGGCTAGCTCAATCTGTGTGATTTGTCCGTATATATTTAAATAACTCGTAATTACTTTTATTTTCCACTTGAGCCCTAGTCGTTAGCGCGCGAACGTTTTCACCGCCCATACGTCCAAACCTCTGAGCATAGAGAGCGCGCTTTCGGGTTGCCACGCTATACTTAATAACTAAATTGTCTGTACATAAATTGTATGTTTTATTATGGTAACTTTTTATAATTATAAACTAGTGCTTGACTGCAATCCCGCCTGATGGTAAGCAGTGATGCAATAGTTGATGATAAAGTGCGCTAGTTTATTAAGAATCTATTCACTCAAAAAACTGAGTAAATAGGAAGGAACTGTGTGTATTATTAGTACCTATAAATAAAAAAACTTATTATTACTATTTTTCCTATAAAACAAGCTTTCACTAAAAATTCTAGTCTTGCCTATATCTACCTAAGGAATACCCAAAAAATTACTACTTTCTTGGATGAAAATGGATCACAATTCAGTATACTGGAAATCGATCCACAAAGTTTATAAGCAACCCAATAGCCGATGATGAACGTTCTATTGATCGGAGCAATTTACTTTATAGTTCTCTATTCCAATGTTGCCAATATGTCATTTTTATCTGAAATATATTTTTTTCACGCTTCTCCGATAAGTGGATTAGACCATGACTCAAAGAATGAGAGATTGAAAAGAATATGCTAAGCTTGTTATCTTAAGTCGGATTGTGAGAAATTATACGGCATTTTGAAGACTTTAGACTTTTAGAGTCTTCAAAATGCTTCAAAACTTTCTGGAAAGATGTTCTAAAGTTTGAAAGAGCATCTTTCCAAAAAGTTTAAAGGTTAGTTATAGTAAAGAATAATTTTAATCGTAGTGATAATTGTTAAAAGCAACGTGGAACTCCAAGAGAGGATTTTACAGGGCTTTATTTATTTTTGGGTCCGATTCATCCAGATAGGAGACGTAAATCTTGAGTGGGACGTGACTTCGTACAAAAACCATTTGAATTCTGTCTCAATCGCCTTGGTATTTATCTACTTTTGGCGAATGCTTTTGGATATTAACCTTAACGTAACTTTTGCTCAGTATGGTTATTGTTTTAAGTTACGCTTTTGAATCGGTATTCAAAAGCGTAACTTAAAACGATAACCATACTACCTCCTTTTATGGTTAAAAGGGGTGAACAGGAATGCAGGGATGATTCGAGATGAGATTATAAAATGGATTTGTACTTTAAAATAATGTAGTTGGCTGTTAACAAGAACACTTAATCAATAGTTAAAAAAAAAACTAAACTAATTCTATCTTGAGCGCATGTTTTTCTTTCTATTTTAAGTAAAGAATAGAAGATAACATGTTAGTTTAATTTTAGACAAGTCTAGTTTTGAGTTAGTTTTAGTTTCAAGTTTAGACGCAATTATAAACATGGCAACCAAAAATACTCGCTTGCCGCCGAGTCTTGAGGACGGGTCTGAGCAGTTGTGTTGGGATGTGTGCCGGGTACGATGCGCCAAATGTTGTTGTGTTGGGAGTTTGGTCGTGGAAGCTCTTCAGATCAATCTCCTTTTGGCGTAGCATCGTTGGTCGTGTTGTTGGGTTTAACATTGCATCACCTCGCTCAACTGCCGTCTTCCTTAATATTCGCTCAGTTTTTCTGAGTGAATAGGCTGTTAATAAACTAGCGCGCTTTACCATCAACGATCGCATCACTGCTTATCATCAGGCGGGATTGCGGTCTAGCGCTAGTTTATAATTATTAAAGAAAAAAAAAAACTTCAATGCAGGAGTAAGAAAGCCAATATCGCCATTTCCGATAAGCATAATGTAAAATGAGAGGTGGAAAAAACAAAATGAAAGTATGCGAACTGGTTGAGGGGAGCATGTGTCACGTTCATACAAAATAGCTATCGCTCAGCATTATGCTGCGAGCCGAAGCAAGACAGAGCCCTAGCGCTGGTTTTCAGCATGAGCCACCATCAATCAGTACATGATTCTCTTCGAGAAATGGGGTGGATGGTACTACTGATTGATGGTGGTTTATTCATGGTAGACATGCGGTTCAATATACAGCATGTTAAGAAAACCCTGTCCGACCCATAAGGATAATAATGGTTAGGTAAACAAATGACCAAATAAAATATAAAATTTTGCATAATCATCATAGTAACAATACTAATGAATTTTGAAATAATCTTTTTTTCCCGCGAATTTACTGTAACTTCCCCAAAATTCGGCAAATTTAAAAAAGTGTAAACACCATTTTAGACCTTATAATTGTCGGCTTTCTTTTGATTATTTTTTTAGGTTCTTTAGCGGCGTCAGTGTGTCTAGCCGCCGACGGCGGCAAAGGAATGATTAGAGCTGTACTAGTTTTTGCGTAATAACGTTTTGTTTTTGTCGCTATTATTCGAAACTGTACCTGGCCGAATGATTTGTTGTAAAAACACAGATTACCTAATGGTAAAAGTACTTTTTTTGATTATCGATTAATTACTCATAACAATATTGTAACACAAGTACCTATTAGTAAATAGGAACTAGAAAGGTCTTATGAAATACGATTTTAGGAAAATATTATAAACAATGTAATGCATTCAAGTTCACCTGATTTAAGTTATGTGAAAGTTCTAAAATCTAAAGAATGTCATGCGATGTTGAATCGATGCGTGAAATTCTGTAATTTTAAATCGATACCAAAAATCGTTACGAGAATATTTTGAATACTTTCACACCTCTAGTCAAAGGGCACCGCCGTGCAGCTAGAGTACCTATTTTTATGAAATAAAAATCATTTTTATTTTAAATTTATTAGTTTCGCGAAGACATTGCGTCCGTGTAGACGTATCGTTTATTGTGTGATCATATCGTTTTCTAACGTAATGTAACATGCTGATGGAAGGTAGTAACTGGTAACTGCAATTGTGTTGTCTTGTGATCAGGTGTTGAACGATTCGGATGTGACTACTTATTGGTCAATGTGGTTTCAGCATGACGGTGCCCCACCATATTTTTGCCGACCTGTACGTGAGTACCTCCACTATCAGTTCGGCGAGCAGTGGATTGGTAGGGGTGCACTAACTTTGTGAAACACCGTGCTAATCTCGTGCGACGGTGCCAGGCCGGTATCGTTCTTAGCGAACGAAATATGGAACAACATCTCCGCCACAGCCATTGTGCTCATCGAATGAAATTCAAAGATACATTCGGAGGGTCAGACGACCTTCCTACTTAAAAAAAGTTCTTTTCACGAGCTGCCTAAGTAGGTATCATTGTTTCTTTCGAGAGTCGATAAACGTGGTTAGACTACTCATACCTACATGCATGAGGTCAACTGAGGTCATGACCTGTGCCTGTGTTGCCATGGAATTACCTATTTATTTTATTTAAGTTATTTATTTTTAAGGGGGTATTTTTTTTTTTAGTTTAGCCAGGTTATGTACGCATTAGTAGAATCAGCTAACGATACCTAACAATACCTTCACGGGTCGGACAGGGTTTTCTTAACATACTGTATTATACAAAATATTTTTTAGGATTTCATAATGAAAGGATAAAAAACTGGCCCAAAGCGTGTCGAGCCACGTATAGTGTAGATTTCTATAGTTTTCCTTCCGTCATAATTAGTGGCCCCACTTAAGAGTTAAATAAAACATAAACAATAGGCTATATTATTGTTATATTGAGTTTACATATTATACTAAGTACTGAATCTTTAAACCAGGCCCACAAAAGATAGTAATAAGTTGATAACTAAAGAAAGATTTATAGATTCCAACTATTAAATAGCTCATACCCGTCTCGATTCCGTCAAATCAGGAAAAATCTTAACAGCGGGAATTAGTTTAAACTACAACGCCATCTCTCGAGAAATTGGGCTACTAATTTATACAATCTAGACGGGTTGTAATACGTTGAATCTTCGGTGATAATTTTGGATAGCGAGTCCCAATTTTGATAATAATTTTTATTTGAAAGAAGATACGTTCAGGATAATAGATTTATAAACTAAAAAAATAATGCTTGCATATACGGTTAAATTACAAATTTAGTTCAGACCCACCTCATTTGTCCCACGACTTATCAAGTTTAAAATAGAAAGATTAAATAAAAAATGAATAATACAAAGTAGGTATTTATAAAGTTCTATTTTTGAGAATATTTCATATTTTTTTAGACTTTATATTTAAAAAGGGGGACGGATTTTTTTTTACTTTTACAGCGATTATTTTCAAAAATATTAACAATATCAAAAAATGATTCTAGAACTATTTATTTTTTGAATACCTTTCCAATTATAATATATCAGACGTTAGGGTGGAAAATGAAACACATTTTTTTTTTTTTTGACATGTATCCCCGTATATATAAATTAGGGAGTGATTTTTTACCTTTTGCTTTACCACATTATCGACAACATTAATATTCATAGTGGTACCAAATTTCAGCTCTTTAGTGTTAACGGTCACTGAGATTATCCGAGGACGAACAGACAGACCCTAGGACCGTTGTCTGCCAAGACCACGGGTTGTTCGGAAGAGATAAGTACCGTGACCCTAACATGACAGGGAAGTGAAAGAAAATGGACAGGTTTTATTTTAGTTTAGTAAATTCGGGGCAAAAAAAATAGGCCTCATACGAAGGCTCAGTAACACAAAGGGCAGTGGAAAGAGCTATGCTTAGAGTTTCTCTGCGCAATCGAATCAGAAATGAGGAGATCCGCAGAAAACCAAAGTCATCGACATACTCTTTGAGTCGCTAAAATTAAGGTTCTGGAGTGGCGGCCACGTACCGAAAGACGCCGCGCAGGGAGGCCCGCAACAAGGTGGACTGATGACCTGGTGAACGTCGCGGGAAGCCAATGGATACGGGCAGCACAAAACCGTGGAGAGCTTTGGGGGAAGCCTTTGACCAGCTGTGAACCTCCATAGACTGAAGAAGCAGTAAATTCTGACACTGATTAGTATTTTTATAACCTCTACAGTATAGTAAGCAAACTTACGTGTTAGCTCAGTGGCTAATATTGGAATATCAAAATCATTATGAAATACACATGACAAGTACTGTGTAATGTTTTGCTCACCGCGACACCGATTAGATTTTTGTTTGTTTTTTTTTTTGTTGTTTTTTGTTTTTTTTTTTGTTTTTTTTTGTGTGTTTTTCCAGAATGAACGCTCTTAGCGTGCAATATATTTCTGCATTGTACTCACACGATTGGTTTCAAAATGAATGATGTAATCTAATATTTGTATCAATAGCTTGATAATTTAAAAGAGAGTCCATGGAGTTTCTTGCCCGTTCTTCTCCATAGGTACCTACTCTTTGGAATGGGCGACTAGCTTCACCTTACTGACTGACCGACCTTCTGACAATTCAAAAGTGCCTGTAACTGGTTTATTTGAAATAAATGCTTTGATTTGATTTGATTTGATACAGTCACCGGGTCAAATAAGCTTGCTACACTATAAAATCAACAATGTCATACTTTGAACAATACCATCGTTTTTATAGAGAAGCACTATAGACCCTTGTCGTTCTTTAAAAGCCTTTGCATGTAGGTTAAATTTTTGACTTCAGAATATATTCAGCTTTGGACCCAATCCGAAAGGACATAAAACCCGGACCTAAACCGAATATTTTAACGAAAATATTGCCATTTATATAAAATCGGAAACCTTTGCGATAATTTATCTGAATTTTTAAAATACCCTTAATCCTTATAAGAATGATAAATGTTTTTTTGGAATTATTTTAACAAAAAAATAAAAGAAGAAATATGACATATTAGGTAGTAGCTACATATTGGGTAACAGGTGCGTAGATCTTGTGTTGCTAACGGAAAAATCTAGAATATTTCCCGTGGGTGTAATTTTTTACTGATAGCGTATGAGTGAAGTTTGGGCTCTGACTATAAGTTGGGCTCAAAATGGTGGTTCGGAATTTCGTAGCAATTTATTAAAACAGTTTGCCCATTTGGCGGCAGAAATAGTCTATGTAAGTAAGTCATGAAGATTACTGGACTAGGTTTTGACCCTACTTTTTCGGGGAAGTAACTACTACAATTTACTACACATGGTTGATCGCTGAGAGTGTTTCACTGCTATTTTTTTTTACCTCTTTAAATGATATGTTCAAGTTGACCTGAAATACAGGTTTGAATAAACCTAGTTCGGACGGAGTGTCCTTATACTCTGAATATCTATTCTCGTAACTAAAAATCTAGTCACAGTTTCATCTTGGCGACATACAATTGTCATAAAGTTGTCAAAATGTATGAAATTTGAGGATATTTTGACAGATTGAGTTCATTTTGGATACTCTAATTATTATAAGACAGATTGGTCACTCTTGGCTACGCTATATAACCTATACCTGTAAACGATCTTTTGAAATAAATATTATTATCTATACTAATATATAAAGCTGAAGAGTTTGTTTGTTTGAACGCGCTAATCTCAGGAACTACTGGTCTAATTTGAAAAAATCTTTTGCTTTGGATAGCCCATTAATCCAGGAAGGCTGTAAGCTATATAACATCACGCTGTGACCAATAAGAGCGGAGCATAACTAGCTCCACGCGAACGAAGTTGCTGGCGGCCGCTAGTATTAAATATCTTTAAGGTAAATATTGGGACATCACACAATGCAAAGTTTGGAGTTTCTCAGTGTAGTCATCAGCCACGATTGCTGGCGGTGGCACGTGCCCGACCTAACTTGTAGCGTGAGTGCCGTGCGCTCCGCACTCTCAAACCTCATGGCTATTGCTCTTGCTATGGTAGAAACAGTAGAATTATTATGATGTAATGATATTTGTATATTTTCTCTAAGTATACAAATATCATTACACGTTAAACCCAATTTAGCCTAGAGTAAAGTAATATACAATTATAAATTATCATAAGCCTTGGTTAGTTTAATAAAAATGTATCATTTACGTAGTTTTAGAATAAGCTAAAGTCCCTCCTGCTAGAGAAAAGCCTTATTAATTTATTTTTTTTATACAGTATGTTAAGAAAATCCTGTCCGACCCATAAGGATAATAAAGGTTAAGTAAACACATGATCAAATATAATATAAAATTTTACGTAATCATCATAGTACCAATACAAATGAATTTTGAAATAATCTTTTTTTCCCGCGAATTAATTCCAACTTCCCCGAAATTTGGTAATTTTGAAAAAAGTGACAACACCAGTATTATTATGAGCGAATAGCGATGCGATCACGTACCGCGTGCCATACCGCCCGCCGCCCGCGGAAGGGTGCTTAACACACATTTATTAAGTTACCTCTTTTTGCGAAATAATATTTATTTTTAGGGGGATTTTTTTTTTTAAGTTTAGCCCGGTTTTGTATCCATTAGTAGAATCAGTTATATACCTAACAACACCTTCACGGGTCGGACAGGGTTTTCTTAACATACTGTATAATAATATATTTTATTTTTTACCTTATGATTCGTATACTCGACGGACACGCTTTTAAATCATAAAATTGTTACAAAATATTATACGCCTACTTATCCCGTGGGACAATAAATACAAAATATTTTCCCGTACTTTTCCTATGCATCTTAAACAAATCGAAAACAGAACACTACACAGCAATACAGCGTTTAGGCAACATCAACCGTTCGGCACTGCGTCCAAGCATCGCCTTTGACACCCCACAAACTAATTACGTTTAGCCGAATTTCAGTTTCAGTTTCAACCATATTCACAATCAGGCTCTCTAGCTGCTAAATGGTTCATGTAGGATCACCAAATATAAGTGACCAGGGTCTTCAGATATACGTAGTTGAAGTTTAATCTAACCCATGAATGTTTTGAATGAATTTTAATTTGATATTCTTTGAATTATCAAGGGGTCGGTGAGGCAAAGAGACTAACCTAGTTTCACATTCCAAAGAGTAATAGGCGTTTGTGGAGAAGAACTGGTAAGAAATTCTATGGACGCTCTTTTAAATCAAAAAAGTATACAAAATAGGTTAAAAGATAGTGACATAGCAGACAAAATGCAGGAGGGTCACCCACGCTGGTACGGCCACGTTTTACGCAAGCCGAGGCCACGTCTTATGTTATGTGGGTAACAATGTCTTGCCATGGCGCCTCCGCCGGGCCGGAACAAGCGGGGTAGATCAAAGAAGTGCTGGCTTGACGTTCTAAGAGATGGCATGCGTGCCAACAATCTCTTATCACAATATGCTAAAGATCTCACGAAATGGAGGAGAATGTGCAGAAAAGCGGTCTCAACCGCGGATGCAACCGGGATAAACGCTAAGATGATATTGTTGGTTGCATCTGCCACGATCGTGGGTTATTCAGAAGAGATACCGTGGCTCCTGGCACATACGCAAGTGAAGGAATACTGATGGGTTTAAGTCAGTAAAAATCTGACACCCTTTTCTACCCTACCCAAAGCGGAAGAGATCATTTGATGATTCGCTTTGCAAATAAAAGGGACTGACACTATTGAAAATCACACTCACTTCACCCAAATTTTCACGGCGAGAAGTTAACGTAATCGATTTTCTGAAGCCAATATTTTCCCTAGATACCTACTTTCCGTCGTTTGAAGTCGTGGTGGCCTAGTGGTTAAAACACCAGCCTCTCAAGTATGAGTGTGCGGGTTCGATTCCAGTTCAGGCAAGGACCAATGTAACTTTTCTAAAGTTATATGTACTTTCTAAGTATATCTTGGACACCAATGACTGAAGATGAAGGAAAACATCTTGAGGGAACCTGGACTTTATAAGTCTGAAATCGCCAACCTGCATTGAACAAGCGTGGTGATTACGCTCAACGCTTCTCTGTATGAGAGGAGACCTGTGCCCAGCAGTGGGATGATAAAAGTTTGATGATGATGACCTACTTTCCGTAGTCCGACAAAGACATGCTAAAACTATGATCAACACAAATTGCTCTCTTCCGTCTCCTGAATGAAGAACCGGGAACCTTTCTTGATGATGTTAGAACAATTTAGAAGTAAAATGATATTGATACTTGTGATCAGTCAGAAATCTAACCTAAGTTTTAATGCGTTATATTATTTCTTTGTACAACTCACATTACCTGTGAGTTTTCCTTTAGAATTTGAATATATTTCTGAAGTGAGCTTTTCGCTGTTAAAATGTATGTTTTGTACTACTTCGGTAAAAGTTTTGAAGGTAACACACCGGAATAATGGTTAGTAGAAACTTTGTGGTTAGTTTGTATGCTGTGTAAGGAAACTACAGATTATCTGCCATTTACTTTTGTGTATGAATATTATATTGTGTATATATATTATATTTAATTACATATAAAGTATTTCTTTATTCATTATAAACTAGTGCTTAACCGCGATCGTGCCTAATGGTAAGCAGTGATGCAACGCACTAGTTTATTAAGAACATATTCACTATAGCATTGAAGACACTTAAATTGTAGTCAGACAGAAAGACCGCTGCAGGCAAATTGTTCCAGTACTTCGATGTACGCGGTATAAAAGACTCGGCTAAAGGCTTCGTCCGGATCGTAGTGGGATGACCTATATAAGCCTGGATACTCACCGTACGAAAGTATTAAGTATATATAATATTATCAGCATTAATATTCCCAGTGAGAACACAAGTACTTTTTGTATAAGGGTGTGGGCCATAATCCACCACTAAGGACCAGTGCGGGTTGATGGATATCACATCCAATTTTTAGTTTTAGGTCATGCCAGTTTCTTTACGATGCCGATGTTTTATCTTTTGTGAGGAAACATGTTTAATGAATGGATGAATAATTCATCAAAAATTTATAATTATTATAAATTTTTACTGCGGTTCCTTTATCCACACATTATTAAATAGATGACCACTGAATTAATCTGCCACCTTAAGGTTAAATGTCCCTTAAGCGTCATAAAACGACAAGGTCTATTTTTATATTGTTAGATATTTTCAATCTTACAGACGAAACCATATAATTTATTGACAAATCGCTACCGATAGTAGACAAATAATAACTGTGATGCAAGACGTATATTATTGGGAAGTTAAAATTAGACATTGATAGGTTTTGCTACCTCCAGTATGCGAAAAGCGGTAGTGAATTTTCACTCTACTGATAGGTTTCTTCAAAAATGACAAAGCAATTACAATTTGTAGCCCAGAGTTATAGACCCATAATTGCTTCAATAGTTCAATAATCAATTCTATTTAAATTATTGAAGCAATGAACGCAAAATTCGAATAAACAGAAATACATCGCCATAAAAGTATGGACAGTTGCTACCACAGTTACAAAGGTTGCTACGGCGTAGCCGACGAGGCTAGGCTTGCTACGTTTTCGTAGCCAATGACTTAAGCTACGTTAAAGTTGGACTAGTACCATATTCCTTATTTTATCGTAGTCATTTAATTCAAGCAATAATGCTTGTTAAATACTCTGAAGAAGTGTAAAAGATTATAATTAGTAATAGTTGATCTCACTGTCTAATAGTATAGTGTGATAAATTACATAATATTAGGTACTTATGAAAATGTGTCAACGACTAAATTAACTACATACCTCAAAGACTTTTTTTTAAAAGATTTTCAACTTTATCGCTAAAGCATAAGTTTTATGGCAAGCTTGATGAATCTGTAAATAAAAAGTGGAAGTTAAAAAGTTTCCTAAAAAGAGAAATAAAAATGTCCTTGTACATTGCAGACTAGTGAAATTTCGGCACAAAAATCCTAAAACAATCCCGAAATATATTTGGAGTGTCCAGTAAAAGAATCATAAAATGTAATGCCAGAGAGATACGACGCATATTCCCTCTAACTTAGAACATAATATTATCTTACAAGTTATCCCACAAGCGACGTCAAGTGGGATGTTCATAAATATTGTTTTGGTCTCTCTCCGTCAAGTTGCGCATCGTTCTCTTCAATGTATCTATGACGAGACTCTGGGGTCTTATAAAACACTGCTGTTGGTTTACTTGGTACACAGAATAAAATAAATTCTTTACTTTTTATCTTATCTATACGCACCCACGATACAGGGGTGATTCCTAGTGTGGGATAACGTTTCAAGAAAACTCGTTTCACTCAATGCATCGTGGCAACTAAAGTCCTTCAAAACGGCTTGATCGATTCATTATCATCACCTTAGCGTTAACCCCAGTTCTATCTGAAGCTTTTTAGCTTTGGAGTCGGGGGTACGTTTTAGCAGTCTAACTGCTGATTTTAGCTAAACTTCGATATTTTCCGTGAAGCTACTGCCGTTTGAACTCCACATCCCGAAGGCGATATCGAAGCATTGCAATTAGACCAATTGTTGGAATTTTGAGGGCCCCAACAACCCGTAACGACTGCCATTAGATGTTCGTATGGCAACTGGGATCAACGGCTTAATGTGCTTACCGAGACACGATCGATATACACATATCTATACTAATATATAAAGCTGAAGAGTTTATTTGATTGTTTAAACGCGCTAATCTCAGGAAATCCTGATCCGATTTGAAAAATTCTTTTTGCGTTGGATAGCCCATTAATCCAAGAAGGCTTTAGGCTATAACATCACGCTGCGACCTATAGGAGCAGAGCATAACTAACTCGAGAACGAAGTCGCTGGCCGCCGCTAGTATAATACAGGGTGTAAGGAGAACGCTTCCGAAGCCAGAACGTAGATTATATACAACCTAAATGCAAACGGATACCAATAACCTTTCGCTTTAAATTGATTATTTTCAAGACTTCATATTTCGTAAACAAGCATTGGATAGCGTACGAAACGTGAGGTCACTGACACGCAAGGCGATCGACGCAATTTACAAACATCACTTTCAAAATCGCAATTGTAGTCCATTGTAAAAAGCTGACAGAGGCATTTTACGTACCTGTCTAAATCCTTTGCGACCTTATGAGGTTTGGCTCGAACTGAGTTCCATTCATTTCAATACAAAGCCGGGCCCGTCGCTGTGTCGATCCGTGAACACGAGGCATTAGTGTTGGATCATCAACACATTCTTCACGTAGTTTATTAAAAACACTCACTATTCTGCCCCGCATTTCATCAGCACTGTCACATTCCCGATCAAACACTCTTTCTTTCACATACCCCCATAAAAAGAAGTCCAACGGCGTTAAGTCGGGTGAACGAGCCGGCCAGGCGTGCGGCCCCAGCCTTCCGATCCAGCAGTCATTAAAAGGCTCAGTGAGACGCTCGCGGGCGGGACGCGTAACATGCGGTGGAGCGCCATCGTGCTGGAACCATGCTCGACGAAATTCAGCCACAGACACATTGTCTAGCATATCATTTAAATGTCCATTTATAAAATTAAGATATGCTGATCCATTGAGGCGCTGCAGTAGAAACACTGGTCTTAGAATTCGTCCATTAAAAATACCAGCCCATACGTTGACGGACCATCTGGTCTGATGGCCAGTTTCTTGAGTGGCGTACGGGTTCACGTCTGACCATACATGGGCATTCCTCCTGTTCCACATCCCGTTTCTCGTGAATGTGGACTCGTCCGTCCAGATAATGTGCTCAATGAAGCCAGGCGCACGTTGTTGTTGATCTAGTAGCCAACGACAGTACGCACGACGACGAACGTGATCATTGGGCAGCAAAGCTTGTACTTTGTGTATTTTGTAGGGCCGCATTCTGTTCCGGCGCAAAACTTTATGAACTGTCCAGTGAGAGACTGTCGGTACACCCCGGCGCCGGAATAATTTCGCCGCACTTCGTGTACCCAGGCGTGGATTTTGGCGAATCACATTTAAAATACGCTCTGTAAAATCTGTTTCGGTAAATTCTCAACGCTAGAGAAGCATTGCCAAGGGCTTCTCCTAAACACATCAACATGTTGTCGTATTCACGAGCACTGTACACGTATGCCTCAGGCATTGTTTAAAACAACAAAAAGTTATAACTAAAAAGAATAAAACAGTACTAAAAACGTAACAATACCTAATAACTAAACACAAATTTAAAACTAACAAAACAATAATTAAATAATCGGTTAAAAACGTAACGCACGTTAACTCACGAACCGAGTCGGCAAGGAACACTGTTAGATTACTATTATTTACTAAAGAAGTACTATGAAGATCAAACAAGCCCGCGCGACGCCGACAAACGCTTTGGCGGCGTCCGCGCGGGCGCGTAGGCAAAAGCGGTGTGTTTTCATGTGCAAAGATCAATTTACAAAGGCGAAAATGCTAAAAGAATAATTACGAGATCAGAAATCAATGCATTTTAATTGTTAGGAAATTGTACTTATGCTTTATTACAAACTGTTTTCATTTTCTAACTTTTAAATAAGATTTAACTGGTTTCTTAGATTCAATTAATTTACATATTCACTTTAAATTGATTAGGTTTACTTACTAAATGAAGGATCCAGTTCTTGCAATAAACGAGCACGCATCGTGTGACTTTAATTACATTGTTATAAAGTTCAAATTCATTTGATTCACGGGCGCAACTGTACATGCGATGAAAATTTTTTAGTCAATTACAGCTGATGTCAGCGATCTTTTACTTTATTTCATTTACTATCGATTATCGACATAATACAAAACTGTTATTAAATTCACGACATATGCATCAATTTAAAACTGTTGACGCCTCTGTAATGTTTATTTTTCTTTATTTTAGCGGTGCTTTACAAAGGATTTTTATGGCCTTACAGCCACGCCGCCGGCTGTAGGTATCTAAGTACCTTCGATATGGGCTACGGTTCAGCCGCGAAACTGTCGCGATGTCGGTGACCGCACGCGGTCTTTGAACCCGAGTTTATGCGCGAGCGTCAGCTGATATTTATTTACGAATACATTGCTTGTTAGAGTTGTAAAGAAAAAAAGGCGTGTGGCACTCGGAGACTGCCGCGGTAAAGCTATTGCATAGCCTTTTTTTTATCAACTATAACTTGCAATTATAATTATTTATTTATTTTATTTATACAGTAATTTTTCCTTTGTTTTTTTTTCTTTGATATCAATTCAAGTTTTCTTTCTGTTTTGTAATTTATTTATTTTTTACCAGCAACGTCATCAAAAGAGTGCGAAAAATGGTGACGATTAAGCGACTAAACTATATTCAATGTTTTCTGTTCGACTTTGATAAAGAGATAGAAAGAAGCTAAGCAATAGCTTAAAAATGACGTCATGTTCGTTATCACACCCATGTCAGAATGTCATGAAATATGATGTCGGCCATCTTGGATTTCAAAAATGAAATCATTTTCGTGATCAGCACCCTGAGTTTTGGCGGGAGAGTCAAGCTGAGTGTCACGCTCGTTTTTCATTGGACTTTTAAAATTATTTATAGTGTAGTTTACTAAATAAAAGTGCGTGATTTATGTAGTAAAAAGTGCATTTAGTAAATAGTTCATAAAGAACAGTGAAATATCGCTGCATAGTGGCCACATCATGACTTTTACACTACAGGCCCATGTTCAAAAATGGATGGGTCATATGAACCACTAGGTGACGTATATGGGACGATATAAGAGCATAAAATAATAAGATTCAGCTCTATGCCGTCACTTGTAAGCTGTCCAACTGAGTGCTGGTGAGAATTCAAAAGCGCATGTAGAGTGAGTACCTTTTGGGTCATATATTTTTGTACGGCATTTTTACCATCGGTAAATCCATGAAAAATAATAAGAAAGCGCGCAGTGCCGTAAAAAAATGATACGCCGCAAAGTCGGTAATTTTTTTTGATATTCTTACAATTTCCAGGGTAAATTTGGTCATTTTATTCTGTACGGCATCAGTTTCATTCAGTTTCAATATAGCTTCTAATCCATTATTCCGCAATGCCGTACAAAAATATATGACCCAAAAGGTACTCAACTACCTGCGCTTTTGAATTCTCACCAGCACTCAGTTGGACAGCTTAAGTGACGGCATAGAGCTAAATCTTATTATTTTATGCTTTTATATCGTCCTATATACGTCACCTGGTGGTTCATATGACCCATCCATTTTTGGACATGGGCCTGTAGTCTATTTGTCCCAAACCTCACTCGTAAGACGGGTCACGCGGCCGTCTTTTTCGACATGAATAATTCATAATTACGTGGCATTGGCTAAATGCACAAACCGTGCGAAGCCAAAAAATAAAGAAATAAAGAAAAAACCCATGAAATCTATTATATTATCACTCGAGTCAGTAAGCATGTAAAATGAGAAAACTAACATAGAACGATCCGTGTGAGAACTAAACGATCACTATTACACAACAATACTGATGCCTTTGAGAAAGCGGACTTCCTCTACAATAGGGCAATTCCTCCGTAAGGTCTGTCTATGCTATTACTTATAATCTCTGTCATTGTGTGCTGTTTCGGTGCAATCGCAAGACCGGCCGGGCACTGAGGGGCAGGCAAGACAGCTATAGTATCCTTATGACTCCACCAACTGGTATTTCGTTGACTCGGAAACGGCGCACAGGGAGCACCACGATATATACTCAAAGACTCCGAGATTCTTTTTCAATATACCCCACTGTTTTGTCGTGGTGGCCTAGTGGTTAAAACACCAGCCTCTCAAGTATGAGTGCGCGGGTTCGATTCCAGGTCAGGCAAGTACCAATGTAACTTTTCTAAAGTTATATGTACTTTCTAAGTATATCTTGGACACCAATGACTGAAGGCGAAGGAAAACATCTTGAGGAAACCTGGGCTTTATAAGTCTGAAATCGCCAACCCGCATTGAGCAAGCGTGGTGATTACGCTCAATCCTTCTCTGTATGAGAGGAGATCTGTGCCCAGCAGTGGGACGATAAAAAGGTTGTTGATGATGAACGGCGTCGGTGTCGAATTATTTGTTATGAATTTAATATTTTCAAGCTGATCTTTAGTAACATAATCACTTCTGATTGCGTTAATATCTGACCGTAGAATTAATAAACCCTTCATCAACTTCTTTACGTACGTTCTACGTAGTCAAAGCAAACTGGTGGCAATTTGTGAAGGTCATATGCCACAAAAACTGGGATTGTTCGGGATCCGTGATTTTAAACACCGTAATCGTATATTTTAGGTCTTTCTGCTTTTTGTTCTTACGCCTCGATACATGTTTTTGTCTTGTCTTCGTAGAAACAAACAACTTTTTTGCCTCATCAATGTCTTCCTCAGAAAAAGCCGACGAGCATATTTTTATTAAACTTTCGTTGTTTCGTTTCGGAGATAACAATATTACAACTCGTACACTTAAATGTACTCGTATTAACATTGTTCACCGACATCTTTCTGTAATATTTTATTTAATAAAAACTTCAACTTCAACTCTTGATCTGGTCCCTGTGGATAGATACCACAGTTTTGCCAATAACACGTGTAACAAATTATAGAAATTCTTTAAAAAAATATTTCACAATAATGGCGGATATCGCCAATAACAGTTGAAAAAACGGCCGCTTGAGCACTTTTTACTCTATAAAATCACGCGCTTTTATTAAGTAAACAACACTATAAATAATTTAAAAGTCCAATGAAACATTAGCGTGACATTCATCTTAGATTTTCCGATAAAAAAAGCTATTTTATAAAAACACTACTAAATTAATTTGAATAAAAGTACTTAATAATTAATTATATGAAAAGTTTTTAAGGTAGCCATGACAACGTCGATGACGTCTATGACATATCTCTATAGAAGACCTATTTCAGAGAGAAAATTAATCGCAAGTTTAGCACATCGCGACTATCAGTAAGATGGCAAGTGTGTAGAACTGAGTTCGCGCCCTGCAATATGCATGCTCTTTTTGAAAATCTATAAATTGTTTTCAAAAGATGTAGTCGCACGCACACAAACATACCGTGCCGAAGACTGCCGAACTGAAACGACGTTAGACGATGTACGGCCTTCAAGCCACACCTCCGTGCCCGTCGGAGTGGGGAGCGTGAGGTTTTTTCGTTACGGAATTTCTGGATTCGGTCCCCGCGCTCAAGGCCCGCGATAGAAGCTATGCAATAGCTTAAAAAAAGATGTTTAATCGCAAATAATGGTTTCATTTAACTCATTTAACTGTTCCCACAGCATAGTGTACGAAAAATGCTTAAGTAAAATTGTTAAAAAAAATCCTCATTTTTTGATGGTATCGTATCGAGAATCACTAGCCTTATCACCTGTCTTCGTTTTCGGAAGCGTTTCCCTTACTCCCTGTATACAATCGAAAACGGGTTCATCTATCATAAATGTACCTATATTCATTCGATAGGTCTGAGAATAGGTCTTTAACTAGAGACCAGATATGTTTTTAAATAATATTTTTTGGCAAAACGATGCGGTTGGTTGGCTAAAAATTTTACGTCGACGAAGTCTCATATAGAAAATAATGTGGTTTTTTTAATCAAACTGTGAAAATTAAAAAAAAAAAGAATGAAAGGTGTGTTTATGCGAATAAAAATAATAGAAAAAATGAACTCAATTTTTTTTTCTTCATGAACTTGATCAGCTGGAATTATTAGTTATAATATGACAAAAAAAAATGCTAACACTATATTGATTTTGTACAAAGCCACACCTTAGTAAATACACTCAAAAACACATTTTCCCATGCAGACAGAAACTATAGCCCAGTGATGTTATTTCAACAATTTTTTTAATAATAGCAAACCCAAAAAAAGTAACTACTTCAAAATAATGATAAGACAAATAATTACATTTCAAGTCGTAAAAATCCTAATAAAAACGGGTTCCCTGGCCAGTTACGGGAATTCACTCGACTATAAATTTCTCTCGTAAAATGCTCGACTGGCCCGACTTATGAAGACTATCTTGCAAATTCTTCATCTTATTTATTTAATCCTGTTAATTTTATTTTGTACTAGCTACGTTACGCGTTTTGTGAGTTGCCGTGGAAAAAGCGTCCTATAAAGGATGTCTCTGACATCGACGCACAATCGAGTACCATGGATCCAGTAAATGATTCTGAACCCCCCACGGGTGGAATTTTACGTCGGTTTTTTCCTGATAAAAAAAAATTATATGCAGTTTTTTTCACTTTAAATCGTTCATAATTGCTATACTTTTATAACCCAATAAGATTTTAAAGTAAAAAATAATTAATTCGCTACACAAAAAAACGCAATGAGAACAAAACTCGAAAAACTATCTTATCGGCTGTTTTAATAGAGTTCACATCAGGGATCAATGTCATACCTACAAACCCGCACGGCGGCTTGCAACGTTCAAAGGCCGAGCCGACACATTTTTAAACATGATTTTTTAAAATGACTATCATAATTTTATTAGTGGCATGCGGTGTAGCCTTCTCACGAAGTTTGCGTTACGATGTCAGATACACCCCGTATATTCCTGTTCATAAAAAAATACCTTGTAAAATTTTGTCATGATCATAATTTATACCCGCATTGAACAAGCGTGATGATTACGCTCAATCCTTCTGTGTATGAGAGGAGACCTGTGCCCAGCAGTGGAACGGTAAAAATGTTGGATGTCGTGTGTGTTGAAAACACTGACTGGTGTATTAAACACTAGGCCACCAAGACTTTTTTTTTAATAATTATAAACTAGCGCTTGACCGCAATCCCGCCTAAACCGCGCTAGTTTATTAACAGCCTATTCACTCAGAAAAACTGAGCGAGTAGGAAGGAAGACGGCAGTTGAGCGAGGTGATGCAATGTTAAACCCAACAACACGACCAACGATGCTGCGCCAACGGGAGATTGACCCTCCACGACCAAACTCCCAACACAACAACATTTGGCGCATCGTACCCGGCACACATCGCAACACAACTGCTCAGACCGGTCCTCCGTACGGCTTCACCAGACATTATGCCGGAACACGACAATTCGCTTGACGGCAAGGCTTTGTCTGGTGGGTGGTAATAATATTTTTATAATACTTATTGTGTAAAAGAATAACAGATACACATTCTCCCTTCCATCCATACAAATTTCACTTCTATAAGTAATATTAGTAGGAATATTCTCGTAATTCACTTACATGCGATGA
Organism: Sesamia inferens; assembly: GCA_037179545.1. Lineage (NCBI taxonomy): Eukaryota > Metazoa > Arthropoda > Insecta > Lepidoptera > Noctuidae > Sesamia > Sesamia inferens. The sequence continues at coordinate 11,305,321 of CM073922.1, forward strand.
TTCAAAATTAAAAAAACCAGCCAAGTGCGTATTGGACGTACAAAGGGTTCCGTATCATTGATTTATGAAATTAAAGGATTTCAGTTATTTGTATGAAAGATTACGCGGTAATAAGCGGTTTACGAGGTATTAAAAAAAAAGACGTGTGGCACTCGGGGACTGCCGCGGTAAAGCTATTGCATAGCATTTTGTATCAATTTATGCAATTATAATTATTTATTTATTTTATTTATGGAGTATTTTTTTTCTTTGATATTAATTCAAGTTACACTTTTTGAGCGTGGTGACCGGTAAGAAAACAAATTTTTCTTTTATTAAATAAATAAAAAGTTAATATTATTTAAAATATTTTTATTATTTTACAATACATGTGGGTTTTATTACCTTACAGTAGCTGTTGGTTATTCAGGAATATTTATCATTGAAACTCTATATCATAAACCTATTATGATAGGTTTATGATATAGAGTTTCAATGATAAATATTCCTAACCTATATTATAACCTATGTTTATGATAACTGAAATAAGAAACATAAGTTTGCGACTTAATATCCTCTAAATACCTAGAAAATACCGCGTCAATGGTGGTCCCATATTTTGTTGTGGACTTTTGTGGATCATTATTCATTTTCAAATTCAATGTTTTTGATAGAAAAGTTGTCCACCGCTCTGATTTTTTATCAGCGAAGTTAATGTTGAAATCGCCAGCCAAGATAAGTGGAAATTTATTACCATTTGTTTCAAGTACATTCGAGCCACCCGAGTTACTCCAGTAATGTGCGATGAATAAAATGCTCTACCTCGTCCAATTTTGGATTCGGAGAAATGTAAATTGCTACCATAACTATTTGTAGGCCATTTCTAAGTTTGCATAAGCACGCACAAATATCTCCAACAACTGAGCGCCTAACATTAACATCGCTAACGTGTGCAATATTTATTTCAATATTCGGAGTCATAATATTAGTAATATCATTTTTATTTTGGTAAATAGCTACCCCACCTTTTGAAACAGTATCTCGTTTGAACTGAACAATACAATTAAAATTAGGTATTTCAATTGGATTATCATGCGTCATGCAAGTTTCGGTAAGAAGTAACACATTTGTTTGTCTCATAACTGAATCTTGTAAATCGTATTTATGACTATTTAGACTGGCAGTTGAAAGTCATTATTGAAATGCCATTTCTATTACTAATGAAATCTAATACACTTTGAGCAATCGTCTGAACACTATTTAAAGACAGTCTTTTGAATTCTTGCAACAATTGAAAAAACGGTCGCGTGAGCACTTTTTACTCTATAAAATCACGCGCTTTTATTTAGTAAACAACACTATAAATAATTTAAAAGTCCAATGAAAAATTAGCATGACATTCATCTTAGCTTTTCCGTTAAAAAAAAGCTATTTTATAAAAACACTACTAAATTAATTTGAATAAAAGTACTTAATAATTAATTATATGAAAAGTTTTTAAAGTAGCCATGACAACGTCGATGACGTCTATGACATATCTCTATAGAAGACCTATTTCAGAGAGAAAATTAATCGCAAGTTTAGCACATCGCGACTATCAGTAACATGGCAAGTGTGTAGGACTGAGTTCGCGCCCTGCAATATGCATGCTCTTTTTGAAAATCTATAAATTGTTTTCAAAAGATGTAGTCGCACGCACACAAACATACCGTGCCGAAGACTGCCGAACTGAAACGACGTTAGACGATTGGGAGCGTGAGGTTTTTTCGTTACGGAATTTCTGGATTCGGTCCCCGCGCTCAAGGCCCGCGATAGAAGCTATGCAATAGCTTAAAAAACTACGTACTAGATCTCGTTCAAAACAATATTCGTTGGTAGTTTTTATAGTAATGTACGAGTACATCATATGTTCTTTTTTTATATTTTTCATTTTCTTATTTTAGAAGTTAGAGGGATGGGGGGGACCAACTTCTTTCCACTTTGGAAGCGTCTTTCACGCAAACTATTCGGTTAAGAAAAAAAATATTTTAGAGACCTTGATATCATTTTTGAAGACCAATCCATAGATATCCCACACGTATGTGTTTGATTAAAAAAAATTTGAAGTTTTAGTTCTAAGTATGAGGGGCCCCAATATTTATTTTTATTTTTTTATTTTTGCATCAAAATCTTAATGCGGTTCACAGAATACATCTACCATCTACCTCTTATAGTATCGGAAAAAAAAATGGCTGTGACATACGGACGGAAAGACAGACATGACGAATCTATAAGGGTTCCGTTTTTTGCCATTTGGCTACGGAACCCTAAAAAGACGAGCGGCCTACGCCCGTTCTCGGAGTGGGCGTTTTATAAAGTAACTTTTTGGGAAAAAAAAATTATGATATTCATGGATGTACATGTGTAACTACGAGAGGCATCTCCGATAAATTCTGTGCATTTTGGTACCTGGTTTGTCATGTTTGGTTGCGTATTAGGAGAGAAAAAGGGATCTAATAACATTATACACATTGTGTAAAGAAGCCACTTCCGAGACGACAAGGATAATGTATTGCCATGTATTGCCTACCGCACATATATTATTACCTCCTTTTGTGAAATAATATTTATTTTTTTAAGGAGATACTTTTTTTAAAGTTTGGCCCGGCTTTGTAGGCATTAGTAGAATCAGTTATCGATACTTAACAATACCTTCACGGATAGGACAGGGTTTTCTTTACATCTTGTGTAATGATGATTATAATTATGCTTATATGTGCCATATCTAAATTTTCACCTTCAGTCAAAACTATTCGGTAGTTTTAAGCCTGAAACTATAACAAAACGTTTTAATGCCTTTTGTGAAGTTCCCACAGAAGCCACATTTTCGAAAGTTAGAAAACTCTGACCTCCTTTCCCAAGCAAAATAAAAATCATACTAATTCAAGTGAATAATGCATAGCATAACCAGCCTATAATTTTGCCACAGCTGAGACACAGGCCGGCCTTCTGTGAGAGGGACTCATGCATAAAATAATAATAAAAGTCAAATTTTTCGCATACCAAAAGCGTCATCTTTTACAGAGAAGGTTATGCGTATTGCTCAATACATGTTGATGATACCACTCACATTCATTAAGAATCACATTCATTATAAGCCTTACCTCCAGAAGCTAGCTACTGGATAACACAATACTCCTTTTAAAGACTGGCTGTCTGTGACTACCCTGTTATCTTTATTATATGGACCTAAATTCACAGCCCACATTATTAATCAGTAAATTCATTTCATTATGTCTTCTTGAGAAGTCGTGGTAGGTTAGATTCCAGGTCAGGCAAGTACCAATGTCGCTTTTCTAAGTTATATGTACTTTCTAAGTATATTTTGGACACCAATGACTGTTTATAAGGTGAAGGAAAACATCTTGAGGAAACCTGGACTTTAAGTCTGAAATCGCCAACCCCCGATGAGCAAGCGTGGTGATTACGCTCAATCCTTCTCTGTATGAGAGGAGACCTCTGCCCAGCTGTAGGACGATAAAGGTTGATGAATGATGATAATGTTTTCTTGCTCAGGAAACGTTTTGTAATCTGAGTTAGTTATTTAAACGTTACTTACTTAAATTGCTTTTAAGGAATGCCTTGTTTAAACATTTAGCTACATGCTTTTATTTTTTTTCCAACTACAGTAAATCTACTCCGTAAAAAATCACCGTGATAAGTTAGTTCGTGTAAGTTTGAAATGTAATGACAGCTCACTAATATACCGATAAAATTCCTACGATATTTAACTGCAACATGTCAATAATGTCCTAGAAAAACATTTCGGGTTCCATGTTGTTGCACAATATTAAATTACAAAATATTATGTGAATATCGAGTAATTACACAATTCCAAGTTGCACAACACAAAAATAAATAATCGCCTTGTTGCCGTATTTTGCAATGTCATCCAGAATACGAGTTAAACAAGAGTTTGCTGAAACGAACGTCCAGGTAATTTAAATATATGTTGCCAGCTTGCTGCGGGAACGTATCACTTAGCGTGAAGCCACCATATTAGCTGGTATAGAGAATGGCAAATGTATTGCGGGGAGACGGGAGATAAAGTTTCCACGTTTATTTTGCTTAAGGAATAGGAGGAGCTGTTTAAGCCACGTAGGTAAAGCAAATTGGGGTACTTAGGTTTTATGCGTTTCAAAGTGTTACCAGTAAACTTCGCGCAGATGTAAGGGGGCGCGCTACAACGCAACATATTGCGAAATTGGAAGATTTTTTTGATGAATTAAGTACATTTTCCATTTCTATATAGCCAAATGTTGTTGTGTTGGGAGTTTGGTCGTGGAGGGTCTCCAGATTTACCTCCCTCTATTTTTTGTTTGGGATGAGAAAACATCAAATGACCTCTCCCGCTCTGAATGGAGCGCAAGGGCGTGTCGGACTTTTCCTGTAAAACCCATCCGTGTTTCTTAGCTTGCCTATGCGCCAGGGCCACGGTTTCTTTTTTAACCAACCTGCAACGCTGATCAAGGAGACATCGGTCTTCATGGACCCCGTCAGATGTGCTGACATCTCTTTGAGGCGCTCGTGAAACACAATGCGCCGTCGACTCTGGCTTGGTCCTTACCGGGCAAGCCCGTGCTTACAGTGGCCGGGAGTTCGATGTTGTTCCCCGACCAGAGCGTCTCCTGAGATCTATCTCCCTCTAGCGCAGCATCGTTGGTCGTGTTGGTGGGTTCAACATTATATCACCTCGCTCAACTGCCGTCTTCCATCCTATTCACTCAGTTTTTTGAATGAAAAGCTCCTAATAAATTAGTGCTTTACCATTAACGATTGCATCACTGCTTACCATCAAGCGGGGTTGCGGTCAAGCACTAGTTTATAATTATATATGTGGGGACGTCAGGAGGCCAAAGTTCTTTATAGTTGAGGTGTCTTCTCATCCCATGAGCATCCATCGTGGGCGGTATTTCGAGAAAACTTTGACAAATAACTATAGTGTGATGTTCGATTCTTATTATTTAACTGTACAGACACTTAAATAAATTTAATATCAAGGGATTACAATGATAATCTCAGATTAAAACAGATTAGAGCCACTGGATTTGAGTATGACCAACACACTCGACCGAAGCTTGAGCAAAGAATGCCCGCGCTAACGGTCGCTCGCTATGGCAAACACTACCAAATCACCCAATAATAATATTATCGATCGATTAATCGATTTCAAAAATAGAGTAATTTGCGAACAATTGATACAGATACAAAACAATTCACAATATTCAAAATTAACCAGTCACGCGGGGATATATATATAAAAAAAAATTGTTGAAATGGTAGCTTACTCCACGTTCACTTCTCCAAAATTTTCAAGGTGAGGTAGTTACAGAACCAAAGTGCTGGGTTCTACTCTCACCCATTTTTTTTTTCAATATTTGCTACGTCAGTGTATTGTACATAAAAGTCTTTTCAAGTTTATCGTCTCACCAATGAAACTGTGTCCTAGCTATCAATCTTTCCAAGTGACTGATGAAAGGTCAATGACTCATAAACTTATCCTCTGCCGCGGAAATAATGATAATACCACGCTTCACAAATTCCATTAAGAAAAATCATTATATTATATCGAGATTGGATCGTCCTGAGTGTCCGATGCTTTGTAGCAATTAGAACAAAGATTGTCGTTACTTTCTGCAAAATTCTCATAGCGAAAAATTACTTAGATGAGCTTGGAGTCAGGTATTATTCCAAAGAATGCTAGGCATTGCCTCTATTGATATCTCACTTTAAGCCTAGGATAAGTGGGCACTTTACTATCTTATAAGTTTTCCAACTATGGTAACAGAATCGCACTGCGGGCCAGTAACCAAATCCGTATTACAAAAGAGACTCGCGGACGAAAGGTATATATCAAATATATATCTATATCATTACATATAAAATAAAAGTTCAGTTTTTTGGTGAAACTTAGCAACTGCCAACATGTCCATAATATGTGCAAAACAGACGCGGTACCAAGAAAATAGCTAATCACGCGAGGGAATGATAGAATCATAAACTTTGTGCGTTAGAACAGGCAATGTCGCTTCCGTTTCGCTTGTCGTACGACGGACAAATCGTGCCGAAACTAATGCGGTGAACACTTAACCCTACGCTGCTAAAGTTTCGCGACTGAGATATGATCGACTAAAATGTACCTAATCTTTGGTGACGTTCATACCGAAATTACTGACTTTGAGTTATACAAATACCGTTCTTATTCCATAAGGAAAGGCACTGCATACAGAGGCATACAGAGTTACATCTTCAGAATAAACACGAGGTTTTCTGCATATATCTATTTTGGTAACATTGTGATCGAAACACTTTTGTGGCGCTTCAGTAACCCGTAAAAAGCGAATTGCGGGAATTCTATACATTTATGTGATTGAAGTATGAAATAAATAAATAGAAGGAAATTTCGTTTTATATTGTTCTCCTGTTATTTTTTCCTTTTGTTATCTATACTAAAGTACACGGGGAAACTCATCACCACCGTTCTCTCTCCTAAATATAAAATTCAGAAGAAATGCTAAGCAAAAAAAAAAAAGTAATGGCACGGGCAGACAATGTGATCTGACAGGGTAGGTCGGAGTTCAAGAATTTTCACTTTGACGAAGTGGCGGCCAGCTAGCAGCGGAGCTTGCATGTTAGTTCTTTTAGAAAGTAAATATTTCTAAAAACATTCAGGAACAACACGCCGATATTTCCTGAAAGGTTAGGCAGTTTTTTACATTTAGATCCCAAGATATTACTGAGAAGTTCAATTATTGTACGTTTTAGTTTAAGCTCGGGACACCGGGAATTTTACTTTATTTTGGATTTTGTAATAAAACTAGCTGCGCTGTTTTTTTTATATGCTCCGCTCCTATTGGTCGGAGCGTGATGTTATAACCGGGCTAAACTTAAAAAAAATCTCCCTAAAAAAATAAATATTATTTCGCAAAAAAGGTAACTTAATACATGTGCGTTAAGCACCCTTCCGCGGGCGACGGGCGAAAGGGCACGCGGCACGTGGTCGCATCGCTATTCGCTCATAATAATACCGGTGTTGTCACTTTTTTAAAAATTACCAAATTTCGGGGAAGTTGGAATTAATTCGCGGGAAAAAATAATTATTTCAAAATTCATTTGTATTGGTACTATGATGATTACGTAAAATTTTATATTATATTTGGTCATGTGTTTACCTAACCGTTATTATCCTTATGGGTCGGACAGGGTTTCCTTAACATATTGTATTAGTATAGATGCGTACCTACGAGTACCTCGTTATTACTTAAAATTGGATTTTCGCAAACTTCTTTTAATATTTAATGCTGGGTTAAAATTTTTTGAGGTTGGAGTCAAACTGCCATGTGTCCTAAAAAATGATTGACTTGAATAATAAAGGCTGGTCAGTTTATAACTTACTGATTTTCTATTCACCTAAATGTTTACTTGCATCCTGTTCATCATATCCCTTTGTCCACAGATACCTGGGCATCCGCAACCCTCTCAAGAGTCGGCATCACTCCACCAAGCGAGTTGTCATCATCAAAATAGCACTAGTGTGGCTCCTTAGTATGTTCGTCTCTAGTTCTATTACTGTTTTAGGTAAGTGTTTATTTTTTTTTTAAGTAAAAGTTCCTTAGCTTCGTTATGCACTTTTTTAGGATGGGTATATTAAACTCCCATCAGGATACGTGACATTGATTAAAAGTTCGTAAGAAGGAATGAAAAATATTCCCATCCCTCTCCTTCTATCGCGCGGCGAAAATATTATGCTAGCTTCTTTTATACTATTTGTTTATATTTCAATTGAAATCTTTATTTCATTATACACATTCTAATATCATTTTTAAATATTTGCGTATAATACAAAATATAAACATCTAAAAATATAAAAACATAAAAAAAAAGGCGTGTGGCACTCGGAGACTGCCGCGGTAAAGCTATTGCATAGCCTTTTTTTATCAACTATAACTTGCAATTATAATTATTTATTTATTTTATTTATACAGTAATTTTTCCTTTGTTTTTTTTTTCTTTGATATTCAAGTTTTCTTTCTGTTTTGTAATTATTTTTTTTTACCAGCAACGTCATCAAAAGAGTGCGAAAAATGGTGACGATTAAGCGACTAAACAATATTCAATGTTTTCTGTTCGACTTTGATAAAGAGATAGAAAGAAGCTAAGCAATAGCTTAAAAATGACGTCATGTTCGTTATCACACCCATGTCAGAATGTCATGAAATATGATGTCGGCCATCTTGGATTTCAAAAATGAAATCATTTTCGTGATCAGCACCCTGAGTTTTGGCGGGAAAGTCAAGCTGAGTGTCACGCTCGTTTTTCATTGGACTTTTAAAATTATTTATAGTGTTGTTTACTAAATAAAAGTGCATGATTTATGTAGTAAAAAGTGCATTTAGTAAATAGTTCATAAAGAACAGTGAAATATCGCTGCATAGTGGCCACATCATGACTTTGTCCCAAACCTCACTCGTAAGACGACGGGTCACGCGGCCGTCTTTTTCGACATGAATAATTCATAATTACGTGGCATTGGCTAAATGCACAAACCGTGCGAAGCCAAAAAATAAAGAAATAAAGAAAAAACCCATGAAATCTATTATATTATCACTCGAGTCAGTAAGCATGTTAAATGAGAAAACTAACATAGAACGATCCGTGTGAGAACTAAACGATCACTATTACACAACAACACTGATACCTTTGAGAAAGCGGACTTCCTCTACAATAGGGCAATTCCTCCGTAAGGTCTGTCTATGCTATTACTTATAATCTCTGTCATTGTGTGCTGTTTCGGTGCAATCGCAAGACCGGCCGGGCACTGAGGGGCAGGCAAGACAGCTATAGTATCCTTATGACTCCACCAACTGGTATTTCGTTGACTCGGAAACGGCGCACAGGGAGCACCACGAAATATACTCAAAGACTCCGAGATTCTTTTTCAATATACCCCACTGTTTTGTCGTGGTGGCCTAGTGGTTAAAACACCAGCCTCTCAAGTATGAGTGCGCGGGTTCGATTCCAGGTCAGGCAAGTACCAATGTAACTTTTCTAAAGTTATATGTACTTTCTAAGTATATCTTGGACACCAATGACTGAAGGCGAAGGAAAACATCTTGAGGAAACCTGGGCTTTATAAGTCTGAAATCGCCAACCCGCATTGAGTAAGCGTGGTGATTACGCTCAATCCTTCTCTGTATGAGAGGAGATCTGTGCCCAGCAGTGGGACGATAAAAAGGTTGTTGACGATGAACAGCGTCGGTGTCGAATTATTTGTTATCAATTTAATATTTTCGAGCTGATCTTTAGTAACATAATCACTTCTGATTGCGTTAACATCTGACCGTAGAATTAATAAATCCTTCATCAACTTCTTTACGTACGTTCTACGTAGTCAAAGCAAACTGGTGGCAATTTGTGAAGGTCATATGCCACAAAAACTGGGATTGTTCGGGATCCGTGATTTTAAACACCGTAATCGTATATTTTAGGTCTTTCTGCTTTTTGTTCTTACGCCTCGATACATGTTTTTGTCTTGTCTTCGTAGAAACAAACAATAACTTTTTTGCCTCATCAATGTCTTCCTCAGAAAAAGCCGACGAGCATATTTTTATTAAACTTTCGTTGTTTCGTTTCGGAGATAACAATATTACAACTCGTACACTTAAATGTACTCGTATTAACATTGTTCACCGACATCTTTCTGTAATATTTTATTTAATAAAAACTTCAACTTCAACTCTTGATCTGGTCCCTGTGGATAGATACCACAATTTTGCCAATAATACGTGTAACAAATTATAGAAATTCTTTAAAAAAATATTTCACAATAATGGCGGATATCGCCAATAACAGTTGAAAAAACGGCCGCGTGAGCACTTTTTACTCTATAAAATCTCGCGCTTTTATTTAGTAAACAACACTATAAATAATTTAAAAGTCCAATGAAAAATTAGCGTGACATTCATCTTAGCTTTTCCGTTAAACAAAAAGCTATTTTATAAAAACACTACTAAATTAATTTGAATAAAAGTACTTAGTAGTAGTACTGAAAAGTTTTTAAGGTAGCCATGACAACGTCGATGACGTCTATGACATATCTCTATAGAAGACCTATTTCAGAGAGAAAATTAATCGCAAGTTTAGCACATCGCGACTATCAGTAACATGGCAAGTGTGTAGAACTGAGTTCGCGCCCTGCAATATGCATGCTCTTTTTGAAAATCTATAAATTGTTTTCAAAAGATGTAGTCGCACGCACACAAACATACCGTGCCGAAGACTGCCGAACTGAAACGACGTTAGACGATGTACGGCCTTCAAGCCACACCTCCGTGCCCGTCGGAGTGGGGAGCGTGAGGTTTTTTCGTTACGGAATTTCTGGATTCGGTCCCCGCGCTCAAGGCCCGCGATAGAAGCTATGCAATAGCTTAATAAATGATTTTTTATTAGTGATTGTAATTATTATTAGTTTCATTTAGTTGCTTGCCCATTTATTTATTTATTTATTCTTTATTGTACACCAAACAAACATCGAACAAAATACATGGAACATAAAACATACAATGGGCGGCCTTATCGCTAATGCGATTTCTTCCAGGCAACCAAAGAATGGACAGATTCTCCTGAACCACCATTCTTCTTCATGACAACCTACTATACTTTAGAATGGATTACTCGTTTCTTCTTTGCATGGTTTGGAAGATAAAAAAGGGAGACCTTTGCGCATCAGACGCAGTGACACAATGTAGAAACACTGTGTAAATAAAACTATAAATGAATAACCTGCGGGTTGACTGTGTAACATACATAAATGAAAAGTCTTTTTAAGTTCAGTATCATAAAGGGTGTATCTGATATCGACGCACAAACGAGTACCATAGATCCAGTACATGATTCTGAACCCCCCAGTAGTGGAATTTTGCGTCAGCTTATTCCCGATAAAAAAAAAAGTAATATGTAGTTTTTTCACTTTAGACCGTTCATAATTGCTATACTTTTATAACCCAATAAGCTTTTAAGTAAAAATTAATTATTTCGTTAATTAAACAAAAAAGCGCAATGTGAACAATACTAGAAAAACTATCCTATCAGCTGATTTAATAGAGTTCGCATCAGGGGTCAACGTCATACCTACAAACACGCACGGCGGCACGCTTGCAACGTTCTAAGGCCGAGCCGACACTTTTTTTAAAACACTGCTATTTCTGTAACCGCTCATTAGCGACATAAATGACTATCACAATTTTGTTAGTGGCATGCAGCCTTTTCACGAAGTTTGAGTTACGATGTGAGATACACCCTGCATATTCCTTTAATTATAAAGAATGAGGAACATCCTTCAAAAACTCTCGAATTATGTTTGAAAGTGTGTACACAATAGTAGTTTATTTTCTAAAGTTAATAAAAAAAAAAACATTCAAAGGGAAAGACGAATGTGACCACAAACAAACACAACAGCTAAATTCCAAAAAAATTCACGCGGAAATAAAAAGCCTTGTTACTAAGCAACCGTTTATTTGATCAGTAGGCCTAGTATGAGTTTTCAATACGAAACTCGTTCGATCGTATCGAGCGCGTTTGGCGCTCTCATTGGTTGAGAGTTCTTACGACCTTGAAGCGGGCCAATCGCGGAGTCAAACGCGCTCGATACGATCGAACGAGTTTCGTAATGAAAACTCATACTAGACCTACAGGAATCAAAGAACAAACATAAATATTTTGATCGAACAAAACAAACAATAGGGATGTATCTAAGGTATGAAAATCAAAAAAATAATTAGTTCGTCTTATAGATAACTAGCTTAACGCCCGCGGCTTCGCCCCCGTGGCATTCGGTAATATCGCGCTTTTTAGATTACCCTCGGGAATATCATTTTTTTTTAATTACGTCACGTCGTTTTATATTTTGTACCACGGCGTGACGTCTTGCGATATTTCAAATAAATATATCTACCTAAGTATTTGAATGAATATTTTTTAAGTATGAAGACTCTGTGTTTCCTCATATGTCAGGTTTACGTCTGCATTTTTCATACACACTAGCAGTGTAAGATCATCCATGTTGCATCAGAGATCAATTCATATATATATTTTTAGCGGCCGTCAGCGACTTCGTTCGCGTGGAGTTAGTTATGCTCCACTCCTACTAGGCGTAGCGTGATATTATATAGCTTAAAACCTTTCTGGATTAATGGGCTATCCAACGCAAAAAGAATTTTGTAAATCGGACCAGTATTTCCTGAGATTAGCGCGTTCAACCAAACAAACAAACTCTACAGCTTTATAATTATATTAGTATAGATTAAGTCCTAGTAAAAGGAAGCAAGCATATTGCTGCCAAATGACCTAAATCCATACTTCGAATTACTACCAAAAAAATCCTAATGGGAAAACCTAATAACTCTTTGACCTACCCGCGGATAGAACCTAGAGCTCCATGCTCAACAATCATACTTGCATCTACTAGACTAAACAAGCATGACAAAGATTTTTATGCGAGAAATATGAAAATTACAATAAAATGATCATTACATCGGCAATGATCACCAACAGAGTAAGCATAGCTATCATAGTTTAAATTTCAATTTTACTGTCATACTTATAAGTTATATTTCTATTTGTCACATAAAAATCCCTCGCCGTACCATGCTGCCAGTGGGTGCCGGCTTCAAGTTACCTGTCCGACTGGGGAGCTATTAGCACGTAGTACTTTTTCAAGTACTTTTTCGCTAAAGAAACGTTCAAAAGGTCGCAAGTCCCGTTGTAATGTAATGTACACACAGAATAGGGATGTTTCATGGGTAAAAAAAAAATTCTACATATTTAGTCCGTCATTCAGATTATAGAAGAATATTGGATACGTATATTTTGTTTTATCAAATCAATAAAAATTGACAAATATAAAAGGCATCAAAGATCAGGAATGGTGGCTGGTGACGTCACACGAGTTTTCAACGCACTGTGTCGTCTTCATTTTTTGTTTATATGAAAATAGAAAAAATACGTGTCCAGTATTTTTTGGAAATCTGACTGACGGAATAATTAGTTTTTATGGTCAACTACCCTATTATTTGAATTATTTCCAGGACGTCAAAATAAGCACTCCATTACTGTTAGACACTATTTTATTTTCCACGACAACGTTTAGGCAAAAGAGAGGTCTACATAATACATCTATTATTGTTCACCAATTATTGTTTACGCGGTTTTAAAATATTCACTCATTTACGATAATTATACTCTGTGTTTTACAGATAATTTACTTGCTTTTGTATGAAGTATGCTATGTAACTATGCTATGCTAACTATGTTAATAGTACACTGTAGACTACCTTAATTATTTCTCTCTCCTTTCCCTTAGTATTCTAACCAAAGGTTGACTGTAAAAGATCTCTCTTAGCAATAAGAACGCCCATACTTATGATCTGTAATTTATATTGTGTACCTGCATAATAAAGAGTAATCTATTCTATTAGGTACCACAAAAATACATTTACACCTAACTCACATTGGCTACCCAAAAATACAATGATAAACACAATTGAAAATAGAAATGAAACACAGTTAAAAGTACTTGATATTTGTATATCCATGCTTAACTACTACCCACGCGCTCCCTGCTCGTTAATCGCCTACTAGTTTTTAGTTGCTCCCTCTATTTCGTTGATCAAAAACGTTATACGTTACGGATAATCACATCAACTTCCTACACACCAACCAATTAACAAGAATTAAACTACACTTGAAAACTAGTAACAGTCGGTCGAAGATATCACTTATAGCGCCCGACGATTGAATTATTGCTCCACATCGCTCAAAAGTCAAAAGTTATTTCTGAGGACACGTTTGGCGTTAAACGGTGATTAGAATTTAGGTGTTAGTTTCTTAATTACATACCTACGTGATTAAACGTAAAAGAAATTGGATAAAGGAGAAATGGCTTTACGCCAACGTTCACTTAAGATTAAAGTGGGCAAAAAGAAGGTTTTGAAAAATTACAAGTCATTGACAGTGTCGATGATTTGCGGATTCTTGTAATTTGTGGGTCGTCGTGTTTTTGGCTGGTGACTTTCAGATTTTAATTGGAAATTTCGATCTAGCTAAAAATTACTGTTAACTTCGTTTTTTATGGGTTTCTTACACGAGGTCGTTGCGCAAGTCAGTTTAGCAGCTCCTGGCATTAACTTACGCATACTAAAACTCAGTCAGTATCTCCAACACTGTAGTCAAATGTATTTGAGCCGGCAACCTGCAGACCACGAAAGATTTTATACAAGAACTGTGTTTAGGATAGATTTGTGGTGAAATTTGTGATTATATCCCTTTGATTAAAATGTCAAAAATAGGCAAACCACTTACTTCCAACCTTCAGATGCGGAGTTCGTAGATCACCAGATCAGATCACGAGGAGGCGCATGTCGACACAATTTACTGGCAGACTCCCTAACTTTATTTATTTTGAGTTTTGACCGAGACCCGCGCTTGAAATTGCAACTTAATCACTCGCTACCGGATCTAGCGGAAATCTAAATTACGTGAATATTTCAAAATCACTCAGTGAAAGTGGTTGGTATCTTTTTATAATATAATAATGTCCAAAATGTAAACAAAAAGGGAATAAAATATGAACATTTTTTTTATTTTGCATAATCCAGTAGTCAGAACAAAAATATAAGGAATTTTGGCATAATTTTTTGACTAAACTTAGACTACCAGTTATAAATTCTGTAATGATATATTTTAAACAATTTTTTTTTTACTTTAATACACTAACATAATGTATATACTAAGACAAAATATGAATAAGAGATCAATCATCATAGGAAGAAGCAAAATCAACTTTGAAAATCAACAAATTCTAGATTAAAATTTTTGGGATAAAATGACTTTCCAACAGTTCTACAAATTTCTTCATCAATCTAAGCTGTAATAGTTTACACAAATCTGTTTCATATGTTCTCCAAAAACTGGTATATTACATTTTACGCAAAAAAAACCTTGGTTTTCCTATCTTTCTTCCACATAAAGAAAGAAAGAAAGAAAGAAAATACATTTATTCGACACAGACTTAAAGACACAATACATCTAGCATAAACATACATCAGGTAGCAACAAAATAAAAAATAAAAAAAACCAAATATAAAAGTAAAATAAAAAACTAAACATCGCATAGAGCGCATCATACTTTTCATCCATTTGTTGGTAGGGGTGCGTTAGATGCTGCAGTTGGCTCCTACATCTGGTATTATTGATTATATTTCGGATACGGATTTTGATATGCTGTGGAATATTAGTGGTAGAAATTCTTACACGTAGATAGATGTGGTTCAACCAAAGAAATAGCAAACGTTTTGATTAAGTCTCTCCGTGAGATCTTATCTATATGTATTGTTATGTATATATATGTCTGGCCTTTTGAATAATAGTGTTACCAAAAAATGTAACTCAAAAAATATACAAACAGACCATCTTTGATTTCGTTTTATCGGCTCCACTAGTCTTTTTACCACATCACCCTTAAAGTTGCTGACCTGGTATGGCCCGTCGTTTTGTTTTGATATTAGAAGTATAATAGGTATTTGAACCACATACTGATTTAGGTATTCTTCTATTTTACAAAATAAGATAAGAAAAACAGTAAACAAACAGAAATAACCATAAGAACAAACACTAACGTATTTAGACGCTACCGGGGCCAGTGGACCCATACATGCACCTTTCACGTCCATAACACGCATACGCAGTGCGCTAACTGACAGCTGAGATCGTAATTTACTACCTTATACTGTGGTCGAAAGGTACTAGGAACGGCACAGTCGCAAAATTCGTAATTTTTAAGCAATTCAACAAAATACAAGGAACTGGGTCCTCTGGACCCAGTAGCGAGTTCTTAAGTGTTAAATCCCCACGGAGGTTACTTTATGTAAATATTTAAAATTATTTACATTTTTGTGACCGTCGAAAAATCGTGGCCATAACTCGCTAGCTTGCTAGTTCGAAAGGAAGTGTCAGCGGAAGGATGCACACTAATATAGTCGCGTTCTGTTTACTTTAATTTTTCGGCAGCGTTCACTGCTGATAAACACAAAAAATAGAGGAGATATTCAACAGTATTCGTACATTAAGTCAGCGAAAGGCACAATTGCTAAAGGCTAAGTTGTTAGTCGACTCTTCATGTTGCCAGAGGGCTCGCCTGTTTCTTGGCCAAATAATTAACATCGCTAAACAACGTGGTAATGCTGCCAGCTTTTTCGGCACTGTTCCAGTTGACAGCAATGCGCAAGGACGTTTTTTTTCTTATGATTCTTATTTTAACGGAATTTTAGCTTGCATAACACAAATATTATCATGATTAACCTTTTGAACGCCAATCACTTCTATACAAGTTCGAGATTTTCGTGCCCTCAGCGCCACTACTTGATTAGAAGTAATCACAGTATAAAATAAATTTACGACTTTTACAAGAGCTTTTATTTTGTTTTTATGGAAAATGGCCCTGTCATCAACCATATTTTTAACTTTTTCACACATAATAAGTTCTTATTTGTTTTATTTTCAATAGAAACAAAAACGCCAGAAAATATTTTAATGCCCCCAGCGCCAATTACTTGATATCAAGTAAGCCAGTGATGGGACACGATGAAGACCTCGCTATATTTCATCTCGTCGAAATGATCATAAATACTATTATTGCAAGAAAATGACGTGAATAAATCATATTTTATAAATATTGTAAACTATAAACTAGGTTTTATTCACCTTAATCAAGAATAAATAGGTTTTCTAATCATTGTCGATAGTGAAACACCGTTTGAAAAACCCATCCCTACAAAGTTAGTTATTTGTCACCCCGCATACGCCACCGACGTGTATAGAAGTAACACTGTGACGTCATAAGCGGGCAGGTTTCAAGGTCATAGTGACTTTGTGCATTTTAGTGTAGTGCAATGTTTACATCTTTCTCATCTTAAAAACATGTGCGTCGAGCACATGTTTTTACAAAAAAAAAAAAATTGTGACGGTGAATATGACGAATTATTGCGAGTTGTTCAAGTCTGAATCTGAATTTTGATATAATAGTTCGTCGTCTTGACATTCCGTTCAGTCGTCAAATTCCGTTTCAGGACATTTCTTCCGTTTTCTATTAGTTTGTACAAACCAGAAAAATAATTGTGAGTATTTTGCGAAACCATTAAAAATAGGTCTGTAAAGCAGTAATTTTAATAAAAAGAAATCGGCCAAGTGCGTGTCAGACTCACGTACAAAAGGTTCCGTACCATTGATTTATGAAATTAAAGGATTAAAGTTATTTGTATGAAAGATTACGCGGTAATAAGCGATTTACGAGGTATTAAAAAAACTACTTACGAGATCTCGTTCAAAACAATTTTGGTTGGTAGTTTTTATAGTAATCTACAGCATGTGTTTTTTTAGATTTTTCATTTTCTTATTGTAGAAGTTAGAGGGAGGGGACCAACTTTTATCCACTTTGGAAGCGTCTGTCACGCAAACTATTCGGTTTAGAAAAAAAATATTTTAGAAACCTCGATATCATTTTTGAAGACCTATCCATGCATACCCCAAACGTATGTTTGAAGAAAAAAATTTTTTTTTTGAGTTTCAGTTCTAAGTATGGGGAGCCCCCAATCTTTATTATTATTATTTTTATTTTTGCATCAATACCTTAATACGGTTCACAGAATACATCTACCTACCAAGTTTTAACAGTACCTATAGATCATATAGTTTTGGAAAAAAATGGCTGTGATATACGGACGGACAGACAGACATGACGAATCTGTAAGAATCCATTTGGCTACGGAACTTTAAAAAATGTAGAAAACCACGTATTTAGCTTCTATTAATTGTATTTGTTGTAACTAAACGAAATAAATTATGCAGGAATCGGTTGAGTTTATGCACGTGTAACTCGACCACAGTGAATATAAAAATAAATACCATAGAAATACGTCGACAAGACATCCTTATATCAGAAAGGATTTTGACGTGCCTCGAGCGCCAACTACTTGATATGAAGTAAAAGGATTACATTTGGAGACAAATAGGGATGTGAACTTCTAGAACACACGTCTAATAAATTTATAATTCATTTCTTTATTATAGGAAATATATCCAAGTTTTCATATTGATTTTTTTATGAAATAAAATAAAATATGAAAATAAGGTTACAGTATTTATTTAGCTTCGTAAATTGGTGAATAAACATTCATTTAAACGTATAATATTATTTGTCGATAGGACATTAATCCCATCCCTGCGTTTTACTATAGATACGTTATACATTTGTAGCGTGGCGCTGGAGGACACATCGCGTATTATGTAGATAGGCGTTCAAAAGGTTAAGTAAATTGCGGCCACGTACTGGAAGATGCAGCATAGGGTGGCCCCCAACAAAGTGGACCGATGACCTGGTGAAGGTCGCGGGAAGCCGATGGATGCTGGCAGCACAACTCCGGTCAGCGTGGAAAGCCTTGGGGGTGGCCTTTGTCCAGCAGTGGACATCTAAAGGCTGAAGAAGAAGTAGTAAATTTATTTTTGTTTTTATATTTAGTTATTATATACCAAGACTAATTTAATCAAAGAAATGTAAACCTTCAAAAGCATAACACAGGAAAGTACGAGTCCTATGAAGTAAATTTTGTACAAGAATTGCAGAAAATGTTTAATTTAACGAGAAATACTTTATGTTTATATTCTTTACTGAATTAAATACGCAGTAAAGGTCTTCTATATTTTTATAAAAATGAGTGAATGTAAGCAGTGGCTTAGGGAAAATGGCCGTGACTTGCGAATTGCTGGTCGTAAGTACGAAATTAGACAAGCGCTTTACTTTAAGTAAATTATTTTTTCAAAACTGCTATTAAAATGGTGAAAAAGAAGCCGTGAGGAAACTGTAGGGTAATTGCGCAATACACTATCAGTAGCAATGGGTTTCACTTTGACAGTTCAACATCGTTCATTGCGTGATTTACCTGGTTGAGTAACACTTCTTTAGAATGTACGGAGCAATGGATTAGCTATTTGCTTCAAAATGATTCAAATTGATATTAATAGTATGATACGCAATCAGGGTGCTGGTATGTCCTTTAAGTTAAAATACGAAGACATGTGACAACTTATGTAGATCCGCAGTTGACGCTCTCAGAGAGAGGACGTAGAAGTTATTTTATTTTTTATATAAAACTATAACCCACGCTAGGAGTTACTCCTATATAGTGGAAGCATTTAAAACATTTAAACTCACATACAGACACTGCCAGCCCCGGAACACACTTTTACTCTGTGGTAGGCCATAGCATCGGCCGCCGGCAGAAGTTACCACCCACCAGACAAAGCCTTGCCGCCAAGCGATTTGTCGTGTTCCCGGCATGATGTCTGGTGAAGCCGTACGAGGACGGGTCTGAGCAGTTGTGTCGCGATGTGTGCTGGGTACGATGCGCCTAATATTGTTGTGTTGGGAGTTTGGTCGTGGAGGGTCTTCAGATCAATCTCCCTTTGACGCAGCATCGTTGGTCGTGTTGTTGGGTTTAACATTGCATCAGCTCGCTCAACTGCCGTCTTCCTTCCTATTCGCTCAGTTTTTCTGAGTGAATAGGCTCTTAATAAACTAGCGCGCTTTGTCATCAACGATCGCATCACTGCTTACCATCAGGCGGGATTGCGGTCAAGCGCTAGTTTATAATTATTTAAAAAAAAGAACAAGTACTTTTAGGCCATACGGATATTTGTTCCTTGCGGGAATCCAATTACTCAACCACTGCGCTAACTGTGTCGTCAAAACATATTGTCACCAACAAATTCTTGCTTTTAATCACATATCAATTCGCAGGTCTAATCAACCGCTCCAACATAATGCCGACTCCAGACCTCTGCGTGATCAACAACCGTCTATTCTGGATCTTCGGCTCGCTGGTGGCATTTTACATTCCAATGCTGACAATGGTGGTTTCTTTTGCGCTGACTGTTCAGCTGCTGAAGAGGCAGGCACGTCTTGCGGCCACTCCTGTGCCTGGAGGGACGCAAAGAAGGTATGATAACTCTTAAAATTAAGAAAAATAAATAAATAAATATAAACATATATGGACAAATCACACAGATTGAGCTAGCCCCAAAGTAAGTTCGAGACTTGTGTTATGGGATACTAACTCAACGATACTATATTTATATTATATAGATAATCTAAGACCCAGGCCAATCAGGAAAATATCGTTTTCTAACATGACATGGCCAGGGATTGAACACGGGGCCTCCACGTCGCAGGCAGGCGTGTTGACCACTGCGCCACGGAGACCATATAATAAATAAATTAAAAAAAAATTAAAAAATCTTCAATACACTTTTTGTTGAAACAAGGAATACAAAAATAAAAAGGAATATTAAAAATTGGCAATTAGGCACGGTAAAAACCTAACCAATGTTTGATTATATTTGTTAATCATACTTCGGTAAACAAATGTTCGATTACAAATATAACCAAACAAATGTTTGATTATATTTGCTTATCGTACCCTATATTATAATATCCCATATATACATCATGCAACTTTCTAATCTCTCACAAAGTATATATGTAACTCAGGAATAATTTTATGTCGACTGCTTGGCGAAAGATTAAAAGTTTCATAACTCTCAATTCGCAGGTTACTTGACTAAGTTCAGTCAAGTTTTGTAACCAAACTCCTTGGCTTTTTGCTCTAAGTAATTTATAAGTAATTCTGGCTAAGTCATTTTTGTTGAGGAAAAAAGAAAAGTTATTTTTTTAGGCTGGGTTCTAATTTTGCCACACAATGGATATAAAAGTTAAATAAAGAATCATTTAAAACGACCCTCGCCTTATATTAGCTAAGCTTTGTGACAAAAATAAAACGTCTAACAATATTATATAGAAAAAAACCTGTAGTTACTAACAGGAATAAAATTATAATCCATAAAATGTTAATTAATTATACTGCCTTCATTTGAACGCTAATCTAAGTGTCTGTGAAAAAATCTTTATGCATTTGGTAGCTCATTTGTTTTTTAGCTTTTAACGAGTACTTGGCCGCGATTTTACCTAATGAAAATGGTAAACAGTGACGCAATCGTTAATGGTAAAGCGCACTAGTTTATTAAGAGCCTATTCACTCTAGCCTTGAAGACACATGAAGACATATTTTGTGAAACTAAAACAACAATAAAAATAGTAGTACTTATGGAGAATTAACGACACACAAAAACGTTTTGAAAAGGGCCCTGTCGCGCGGTACATAACATGTAAAGCTGATGTGTGATGATCATTACATAGTACAAGCGAAACATTTTCGCGTAAACATCACGATATATTAATGTCGTTAAAATGACGTTGATATACCATGGTGTATGAAGTAATCCTTTAGACAGAGAAGGCAGTATTCTCACACAATGGCTCCGATTCGCTTTTATACAAACTAAATTAAATTTAAGTTCAGAGCATCTTTTTGTTTCTATTTTAATATGGAAAAGAGAGCAGATAAAATATGTAAAAATGGAGTATCTTAATTTGACAGGACCAAACTAGGTCCTGTCAAATTAAGATACTCCATAGATATTTTAGGCTAAAAATACATCAATTTACGTCTGGCAAGGACTAAACTAATTTTTTTTTTATTATTATAAACTAGTGCTTGACTTCAATCCCACCTGATGGTAAGCAGTGATGCAATCGTTGATGATAAAGCGCGTTTGTTTATTAAAAGCCTATTCACTCGGAAAAACTGAGCGAACAGTAAGGAAGTCGGCAGTTGAGCGAGGTGATGCAATGTTAAACCAAACAACATGACCCAACGCTGCTGCGCCAGAGGGAGATTGATCTGAAGACCCTCCACGACCAAACTCCCAACACAACAATATTTGGCGAATCATACCCGGCACACATCGCAACACAACTGCTCAGACCCGTCCTCCGTACGGCTTCACCAGACATCATGCCGGAACACGACGAATCGCTTGGCGGCAAAACTTTGTCTGGTGGGTGGTAACTTCTGCCGGCGGCCGATGTTATGGCCTACCACCGAGAAAAAATCTTATTTGCTTTCAAATTGAAATAGAAAGAAATAGATGTACTAAACCTAAAATTAGTTTAGTTTGTGCATAAAGGTGTCAGCGCGACTATCGAAAGATTATTTTACAATACTCAGCTATGTTTTCTTTTACGTTATTTTGGGCTTATTTTCTCCAAATAGTTTTCAACGACCCTTTTTTCCGCACCTCATTACGAATTCGGTGCCCCCAATTCCGTGCCGCGACGGGCAAAAACCGCATGTCCTATGGACCGTGTCTTGTGCAGATGGGTGCAGTCAACCATGATAGGTGCACAACTGGGAACACATTAAGGTAAAAACATAGTATGTGTACACGCGATGGTACGTAAATTGAAACGCAAAATTCGGACAGAATTTTTTGTACGGAAAGTTTCTTTTTTCAGTTAATTGATTAAATTATACCAAAGTTTGTATTTGGAAATCAAAACATTGGCAATACTGGTCGTCCTATGTTTGATGTATGACGACATTGTTTTCCACTATAACTGATCGAAGTTTAGACCAGGCAATAAATAAAAACATAAGAGGGTGTCTGACATCGTAAAATATATGACTTAATCTTTTCACCCGAAAGACGTCTCATCATCAACTTTTTTTTATCGTCCCACTGCTGGGCACAGATCTTCTCTCATACAAAGAAGGATTGAGCATACCATGCTTGCTCAATGCGGGTTGGTGATTTCAGACTTAAAGTTCAGGTTTCCTCAAGATGTTATCCTTCACCTTGTAATCAGTCATTGCTGTCCAAGAAAAACGTCTACTGCAGGACATTACCTTCCCCAAGCAGCACCAACACGACCGGTTCTGTACTTCCACAATATCAGTAGTCCACCCTGTAGGGAATTTCCAACGCTACTCATTGAAGTCTTAAGAGGTTCATTGCTAATAAATAGGTTCGTTTGTTATATTTCGTTGGTAATCTTGCGGGGCGATCCAAGTACTTTATACAATGTTCGCAATCTAATCTCAGTCTAACCGAAATACCTGTAATTCTCATAAATTTTTGACATTAATTGCGACTAGATCTTGAACGTTTTTATTTTCAGGAACTAACCTTCTTCTGTCCTTTAAATCTGTAGCGGTACCTACAAACACCACAAAAAAACAACGCGTCTTACTGAAGTCACACGAATCCTACATCTTGCAATCAGAGTTTACCGTGCAACTAGCATACATACAACTTGTCAAATTTCAACCCTTGGCCTAGTGCCAGATACCTGTGTATGCCCGACATAACACCCGTCTGGTTGGAGGATACTCCCATTTCTATGAAGGATGAGTGAATTATATATTATTATACCTTGTCATGCCTAATCAAATCCTATACTTCGCCCATATCTTTAACTTTGTTGATAAAGCACTACCAGCCTATAATGTTGCTATTGCTGGGACACAAGCCTCGGTAAGGACTGAGATATAATAAAAAACGCGTGTGCAGTGCGAATTGGTTGACGTCACATGTCTTGAATAAATATTGGGCTCTCAAGGACATTTTGAAAAGTAATTTACCGCAATCGATTAAAACCAAAGTCATGAACTCGAGCCTTCTGTCATGTCTGACATATCAAACGTGGAAATTTACTGCCGAAACAAAAAAAAAGATAACAGTCTGTCAGAGAGGACTCGAAATAAATATGTATACTAAAGATAAGGAATTTGGATAATACGTCGTACAAAAATTAGAAAAATAACCAAGATGACAATTGCTTTAATCTACGCACAAAAATTGAAATGGAAGTGGGCAGAACATATTGCCCGGCTAACTGATCATAGACGGACCAAAAAAGTAGCTTTCTGGAAGGGCAAAAGATAAAGAGGTAGACCAATCACAAGATGGGAAGACGTTATTAAATAATAATAATAATTTATTTCGGACAGTAGGTATCCATATTCGGTTAGTACTACAAAAATCTTAAGCCTATGTTAGTAGTAATAAAAACTAAGACAATAATAAAGTATTTGCGAGCGCAGCCTGACACTCTTTACTGTCTAACTAGGACCCGCATGAAACACTCCATTATTTTGGAGTCGGTCCTATCAGCGACTACTTTCAAAATGCTGCTAGTGCTACCCCGTACTCTACGTAGCAAGGAGGCGGTTCTCTTGCGTATAATGGCATGAAAGCCATCAACACGGGCTTCCGCAAACATGCCAGATGCACTACAGAAACGGAGCAATTCCAGCAACATCCTGAAACCGTTGTTATATTGGACTCGCAGGGCACCGAGCGATCTCTGTGTATAACAAAACCACAGACTGCTCGTGTAAAAGGTTTGGCAGTACGCTTTAAAAAGAGAGATTTTAACATTCTCGTTGCAACGAGCAAACCTGCGTGCCAGCATGTTATTCTTAACCGCCAGTGCCCTGCGCTCCCTTTCAATGTCCATTTGGTCATCAAGATCTTCGGTAACATAGTGTCCCAAATATTTAAAATGACTTACCCGCTTGAGTTTATTATTATTTAGTGTCAATTTGGGCACACTAGATGGGCATTTACCAGAAGACTTAAAGACCAAATACTCACTTTTTGTGCAGTTATACATGAGACCATGTTTATTCGCATACCTCTCACAAACATGTAAAAGCTGTCTCATCGCACCGACAGCTGGGCTCAGCAGCACCATGTCGTCAGCATAGCTGATATTATTAATACAAACATTATCAACCGAGCATCCAACACGAGTGCTGCTGAGCTCAACCAACAGCTCGTTTACATACAGGTTAAAGAGCTTGGGAGAAGTCAACCTACCTTGTCTCGTCCCACATTCCAACCTGTACATTTCAGACAGTGTACCTGCCCACCTGACATTATTTGTGTGATTAGCATACCAGTAGCGAAAGAGACGTTGTACCTGCGTATGCACTTCCGTTTTCTTAAGCTTTTCCCATAGCAAGTCATAAGAAACCAGGTCAAAAGCTTTTGACAGGTCGAGGAAACATGCATATACAGGTGTACTCCTCTGTGTATAGTACTGGACGGTGTGCTTAAGACTTAGAATAGCACTTTCAGTAGAAAGTCCGGGCCGGAACCCGAACTGAACATCATGTATATCGAGATGTTTTTCGAGCTCTGAATCAAGCACAGCGTCCAGCACCTTCGCCACCACTGTCGCCAATGATATAGGCCTATAATTGCCCTTATCAGACAAGTCACCCGTTTTATTTTTTATAATTGGCACTACAATAGTACGCATGAGGTCATTGGGCAAGTATGAATGACTCAGACATAACGTGTAAAACATTGCCAGGACGCGTGATAGATGGACGCCAGCAAACTTTAGATGTTCAATGCTGAGCCCATCATGACCCGGCGACTTGCCCCTGGACATCTTTTTTATTATACCTGACACTTGCTTAACAGTTACATTAAACAAGTCGCCAGTCATGATAGGATCCGCATGTGGCATCGTCTTTGAAGGACCAAGTGGTGAGCTCACCCGAAAATGTTCTCTAAATAGGTCAGCTATGATCTTACTGTCACTCATACCACCCACACTCACAGGGATGCCAGGCTTAGTACTTAATTTGTTAGTCGCCTTCCAGAAATCACCAAATTTCTTTGATGAGTGGAGGAATGAGATTAAAGCAATAGCTGGGTAAAACTGAAGAAAAACAGTTGAAGACTGAACCGGTTATGATGCGCCAAATGTTGTTGTGTCGGGACTTTAGTCGTGGAGGATCTCCAGGACAATCTGCCTGTGGCGTAGCATCTTTCTTTGGTCGTGTTGTTGAGTTTATATTGCATCAAATCGCTCAACTGCCGTCTCCCTTCCTATTCACGAAGTTTTTTTTTGTGAATAGGCTAAATAAACTAGCGCGCTTTACCATCAACGATTGCATCACTGTTTACCATCAGGCGGGATTGCGGGAAGCACTAGTTTATAATTATAAAAAAAAACCAAATGGGCTTCACTGGAGGAGGCTTTAACGTATTCTGGGATTCAGATAAATCAAAAAATATATAATAGATTTTTAAAAGTTGTAAGTTTTTTCTACTGGAAATAAAAAGGCTTTATTATTATTACATGTCTTTGCAATTTGTCGTTCTAGGACACGGCGATTTTCTCACGATGTATTCCTTCATTGTTTTGAGAGCAGTGGTTATGAAATAATTTACGCAAAGTAAAGGGCCTGTATGGGTTAAAACTTACTTATAAGTCGCGGAATTCCAACATTATTCTATCCGCTAAATTACTGTTTTGCACGTGACTATGGTTGCGTCTTTCGGATTAGTTACAGCATTTAATTCCAACACCATCTAACATATGAGAATACACTATTTTCGAACCAAAACCCCATAGAACTAATATATTTTCTGACCTTGACTCGTAGTAAAGTCATAGTTGCAATAGATCTCCATATGTTATTGTAACATATGCCAAGTATTGCAAATCTTTAAGCGGGTATCATCTAACCGCGAAAAATTTGTTCAGTGAGTTTTTTTTTAACTATAAGATAGTGCTTGATCGCAATACCGCCTGGTCGTAAGCAGTGATGCAATCGTTGATGGTAAAGTGCACTAAACTTTATTAAGAGAAAAAACCCAACAACAAAACTAACGATGCTGTGCCACAGGGAGGTTGATCTGCAGACCCTCCATGACCAAACTCCCAAAACAACAACATTTGGCGCATCGTAACGAAACAATGAAAGAAACTAGCTTACCTACATCAAATATTGATGTAGAAAGTCAATGACATCTGTTATGTCACTTCCAAAACGCTAT
The DNA here is from genome assembly GCA_037179545.1 of Sesamia inferens. NCBI lineage: Eukaryota > Metazoa > Arthropoda > Insecta > Lepidoptera > Noctuidae > Sesamia > Sesamia inferens. The sequence goes on from CM073922.1 coordinate 11,332,144, forward strand.
GCAAAACTGAGAAAAGTATGAAGAATTGAAGATGTTGACAAGATCTGCCGGTCGACGTGCACGCCCATCACCTGCGGGCTCGTTGCTCAGCTCCGCCTCGCCGCTGCCGGTTTCCAGCCCCACTTTAAACGCTGTGACGACACCAGCCATGGCAGTTGCGTCGAGCTCGAGCGACATAACTGCTCAGACCCGTCCTCCGTATGTACTCACCAGACATCATACCGGAACACGACGAATCGCTTGGCAGCAAAACTTTGTCTGGTGGGTCTCTCCCTCTGCCGGCAGCCGATGTTATAAAAAAAAAAACGAGTGTGCTTATGACCACACGACTGAAGTGAAACTTCTTTCGCACCATCTGTATGTATATATATATATATATATATATATATGTGTGTACAATATATACACATTTACATATATTAATTTTCTATAAATATTTAAATTTATTTCATGCTTTCATTTATAAATTAATATTTTTGCATAGACCTCCAATTTAAAAAAAAAAGAAAAGTGGATTCCCTCGGGGCCAAAAGGTCGGGCTCTACCTCCTGAATCAGGGGACCCCAAACTCGGGTAGTCCACGACCTCTGGTTCCCGAGATAATCCACGGGGGGGTGAGGTAACTAAAGGGGGTCGGGGGGGGATAGGGTTTGTGGGGTTGCGGGGGAGGGAGGGGGGAGGGGGAGAGCGGGCAGTGGATTCCCTCAGGGCCAAAAGGTCGGGCTCCTCCTCCTGATTCAGGGGACCCCAAACTCGGGTAGTCCACGACCTCTGGTTCCCGAGATAATCCACGGGGGGGTGAGGTAACTAAAGCGGGGGGGGGGTGTTGGGGGGGTTAGATTTCGTGGGGTTGCGGGGGGTAGGGGGAGGGGGAGAGGGGGGAAGGGGAGAGGGTGGAGTGGATTCCCTCGGGGCCAAAAGGTCGGGCTCCTCCTCCTGATTCAGGGGATCCCAAACTCGGGTAGTCCACGACCTCTGGTTCCCGAGATAATCCTCGGGGGGGTGAGGTAATCAATGAGGGGAGTCGGGGGGTGTTCGCAGCGTCATGTTCTCGAAGAAATTCATAGTTCTTAATCAATCAAGGTACTTAGCTTAATAATTGAGCTTATGAGGCTCGAAAGCAATTTGTACTTTGTGTCCAATTATCGTATTGTGACGATATCTTCTTCTATACTTTCAATTATATCAGAAATGTTCAGCAAAAATATATAAAACAATATAAAAGCCAGAACAGAACGAAATTTATAAATTATTTGTGCTCTTAGGTAATCAATTGTTAACAAATCTTAAAAAGATCCAAAAAATATATATTGCCTACGGCGAGATGCGAACTCACAACTTCATACTCGACTCAATTGTTAACAAATCTTAAAAAGATCCAAAAAATATACATTATCTTCGGCGAGATGCGAACCCACAACTTTATACACGGCATGTCATGCAATATTTACATGTGCCAACTGCTTCGTTGTATTACAGACGAAATAGGACTATACTTTGCTTTCCGTTCGCCTTGCCCGATCATTTTTGTAATATTTTTCGTAACGCTTTCGCGAGTTTACTCCCCAAGTCAAGCGTGCCTAAAGAAGTTTCACTTCAATAAAAATAAAATAAAATGATTTTTATTTCGGACCAGATAATCCATAGAGTGTTAGTAACATCAAAAAGAAAAACTACTTATTATCTAGTGTTAGTACCCACCACCCCCTGTATACAATGCTTTATAATTGGAGAGCCGAAACTCTCCGATACCGTTCTTAGTATGCTGTTGGGACTGTCTCTCACTCTCCGCAGAAGTGACGCTGTTTTTTTGCGCATAATCGCGTGAAATCCGTCGGTACGAGCAAGCGCAAACATATTCGAAGCGCTGCAGTAGCGAGGAAGTCCCAACAACATCCTGAAGCCATTGTTGTACTGGACGCGCAGGACATCCAGCGACTTGTTGGTGTAATTGACCCATAGACTACCCGTGTACAGACTCTGGCAGTACGCCTCGAAAAGAATATTTTAACTAGGACCGTACACCGAGCAAATCTACGGGCCAACATATTACACCGGACAGCAAGTGCCCTGCGCTCCCTTTCTATATCTACATGGTCCTTAAGGTCTACAGAAAGAAAGTGACCTAGGTATTTAACGGTGGATACCCTTTCAATTACCGACCCGTTTAGAAGTTGTTAGGGTCCCACTTCACGGCATTTGCCACCGACCTACCACCGGATCTTATTACTTTGTCAAAACATATTTAGTGGGAACATTTTCTAAATGAACCTACAAGTTCTTGCTATTTTATGACGGCTCTGTTTGCTAGGTTAGCAAGTTTTCTGTAAAATTTTCGTTTTAAGTGATACAGAGACACGCTGTGTCACCCTACCTATTCAATATTAATGTCTGTAATTTTTATAGTTTACTGAATAAAGTATTTTTCGATTAACTTGCAATGGCTAAACTCTTTGTTTTATCAACTAGGTATATTTAGCGATTTTCTTACTATAACTTTTGTAGGTGGTAGGCCATAACATCGGCCGCCGGCAGAAGTTACCACCCACCAGACAAAGCCTTGCCGCCAAGCGATTTGTCGTGTTCTGGCATGATGTCTGTCTGACGGAGGACGGGTCTGAGCAGTTGTGTTGCAATGTGTGCCGGGTACGATGCGCCTAATGTTGGTTTGTTGGGAGTTTGGTCGTGGAGGGTCTTCATATCAATCTCCCTTTGACGCAGCAATGTTGGTCGTGTTGTTGGATTTAACATTGCATCACCTCGCTCAACTGCCGTCTTCCTTCCTATTCGCTCAGTTTTTCCGAGTGAATAGGCTCTTAATAAACTAGCGCGCTTTACCATCAACGATCGCATCACTGCTTACCATCAGGCGAGATTGCGATCAAGCGCTAGTTTATAATTATTAAAAAAAAAAAAACTATCAAAATAAAACATGAACCGCGCGGTACTATAATCATAAGCTTTTATACTCTGTCCACCCAGGTTAGGAGTTTTTTGACAAAACAAACAAAATAAAATTGACACACGTACAGTTTTGTAAGAACCATACAGTCAAAGCAAGCATGTATCAGTAATCGTGTAGTTCAATTCTGAAGTTAATAATCTAAACGACTTCACAAAAAATGCCAAAAAAAGGACATTTGACACCTAGGAACTCGATACAGATCAATTGTTTATTAAGCTTTACCTAACTAATTAAGTAATCAGTTAAGTAAAGTAAAGTACCTACCTAGTTATCAAACTGTATTCCTTCTTGGTGGAGAAAACGAAAGCTAAAGGAAACCAAATCAAACAAAGGCTAATCTTGTTGGAACATTCGGGGAATGATCATCATTTTCTTACCATTTGTGATAGCTGGCGGATCTTTGTGATAGCTAGGGGATCTTTTTGCGGTTAAGCTCCTTGGTTTTCTTTTTTTTTGCTGACCAACTCGTTTAAAAGCGTCATTTTAGGGGGTTGAATGATGAGATGTCTTTTGTTTTATCGTTTAGGGTTATCGTGAAAAGCAACGGCTCGGTTCGCGCAGTGGTTACGCAATTCACGTTGCATGTGCGAACAAATATTTTTATGACTTACTAGCTTTCCGCTCGCGGCTTCGCCCGCGTGGAGTTTGGTTATATCGCGTTTCCAAGAGAACTCTTCAAAAGTCCGGAATCAAAACTGCCCTATGTTATTTCTCAAGGTCAACTCTATCTGACTTTGCTGACGAATGTGACACAGTTGATACTAGTATAGTCGTCAACGTTATCTCTTATAAATAAGGAATATATAACTACCATGATTTTGTATATAGAATAAGAGAAATTTGTAATTCTTGGAGTGTTCAATAAACTATTATTATTATTGGTAAATTAATAAATAAATTTGGTACAAAGATAATATCTTTGTACCAAATTTCAAAAAAATCAGTTCAGTGGTTTAGATGCGAAAGCGTAACAGACAGAAAGCCAGACAGAGTTACTTTCGCATTTATAATATTAAGTAAGAATAAGTAGTTATTCCGTGTCTGGCTGTTTGTGTATGTATGAGGGTTTAAATGTTTTCAAATACACCCACGATACAGTAGAAATTCCAAGTGTAACATAAAAAAATGCGTTTACAGAACTTTGTGTACTACAAAAATTAAGTTTAAATTTAGAACACAGTACAACAAACCATTACGAAAATCATGATGGGCAACTTATGAAACGTTTGACGTTTATTATGTGCCTATAGACATTTCCAATCTCCGGGTTGCTTACTGATTAAATAAGTGATATAGTGATAATAAAAAATATATTTGAAAATGGACAGTTGCAATTAAAAGGTATTGTTTTAATTCCGTAAAATTAGACTTTCCCCATACAAAGTTTTTTTCGCTTGGAGTGGTTTCGGAACGATTGAACACTCAACCAAAGAAACCACTTTCAATGCAAAAACGGCTGAAAGAAAACTCAATAAATAAACTCACTTTGATCTACCACGCGAAAACAAGAGCTTCACTGAAGAATTCTTTGATAATCAAAGACTTTCATTGAACTTTAAGAGCAAAGAAAAGTTTAGAACTGGTCGCGCCTTTCACTTTGTGGGCTTAGTTTACGTTTAAATGTTTTTAATTAAGCCTAAAGGAATGTGTTTCTTAATTAGTTTGATTACTTATTTAGATAAGGAAGTTTAAGAAGAATTTTCGAGGCGTTTTCTGGTCAATTTTTTGGTGATTGAGTGCTGTGCCGCGAATACCTATTTGCGAAATTATGATTCAGTTTATATTGCCAAGTAGGCGTAAATTAATGAAAGACCTATGAAGGAAATCAGGTAAAATATATTGTTTTAGTTATAAATAGTTTTTGGGACGTATATTTACATAAGATTTTATTATTTGTCGGTTGCTATATTATACAAAGAAATTGTTGATGACAGAAAAACCAATTGGCATTTTCAAGTTTCCTTTTGTTTTACAATGTAATGACACAGGGTACGTTACGAAATTTTGTTTCACAGCGATTAGCGAAGTGCATAAATGGCATTCGCGCAAGTGCTATTCAAATCAGTGCCCAAAATGGAATACTTCTTTATTCTTCTTCAGCCTATGGATGTCCACTGCTGGACAAAGGCCTCCCCCAAGGCTTTCCACGCTGACCGGTCTTGTGCTGCCCTCATCCATCGGCTTCCCGCGACCTTCACCAAGTCATCGGTCCACCTTGTTGGGGGCCTCCTTACGCTGCGTCTTCCAATACGTGGCCGCCACTCCAGAACCTTACTGCCCCATCGGCCATCGGTTGTACGAGCAATGTGCCCTGCCCACTGCCACTTAAGTTTAGCGACTCGCAGAGCTATGTCGGTAACTTTGGTTCTTCTGCGAATCTCCTCATCTCCTGATTCGACCACGCAGAGAAACTCCGAGCATAGCTCTTTCCATTGCTTCTTTATTATATTCTATTATTCATTTTTTCAGTATTTTGTCATAATTATTTAACATGTTTCAGTTAGGCAGTCATTTCAAGTAAAAAAACTGTTATCCAGTTACATCCGGTAAGCCTGGAAGTCTATCCTAAAATAGTAAGTTATGCTAATCTATTGCTTTTTTCGCCGTTATTTGAAGGCCGGCTTACGCGTTTACATAAAAGTATATTTTAGTAAATTGTACACGTATTAATAATATTTACACCTACGACAGTCCCATTTGTGGTTCCGGAAAATCTCTGTCCATTCATTGGTTACCTGGAAGACATTACCTTAGCGATAAGGCCGCGCATTATATGTTTTGTTGTGTTAAATGTGTTTTGATCGATATATCTTTTTGGTGTACCATAAATTATATATAAATAAAGTCTAGGCGATTAACTAAACGGCCTATGAAACCAGATGGCTGCGACATATGCCATGTATTTAGTAAATACAGACGTGCGTAAATATACATTTTTTATTGGTTATCTAAAAAAATTTAGAAGAACAATTCTCGTAACTTAAAAGGCATGAAATCCAGTCTCCGTTTTATCTCAACAAAAAAATATAAAAAACTTGGCAAAATTTAGGGAAATTAGAGTTAATTTTGTCTGATTGAAACTGAGATAAGACTGTGAAAGTTATTAGAATTGCGAGAATTGTTAAAGTCACTTTAAAATGTAATCCTGTATGAAAAAAAAAATAATTGTAAGCTAGTGCTTAACCGCAACCCCGCCTGGTGGTAAGCAGTGATGCAATCGTTGATGGTAAAGCGCGCTAGTTTATTAAGAGCCTATTCACTAAAAAAAAAAAAATGGGTGAATAGGAAGGAAGACGGCAGTTGAGCGAGGTGATGCAATGTTAAATCCTACAAAGCAACTAACGATGCTGCGTGATTGCTATGAGGGAGATTGATCTGGAGACTATATATAATATATTTTTACGCAATCATCATAGTAACAATACTAATGAATTTTGAATTCATCTTTTTCCCGCGAATTAATTCCAGCTTCCCCGAAATTTGGTAATTTTTAATAAAATGACAACACCTTTTTGACGATATTCTCTTCCATCCAAAAGTTGTCTGTAAAAGATTGGTCTGAGCGATAAGACCAGCCCTTATGTTACCCTTTGTAAAATCTTTATATTTATGTTCAGTAATTTATATGGTGTACATAATAAAGACTGTTCTATCCTAAAATTACACTACAATTTCTTTATTGCATTTCAATTTTCTACACAAACATTATCATGTTTATCCATTTTCATTTTTATCCTCTATAAATTGTACAGTACCTCACATAAACGGAATTCAACAGCACACTTGTGGGTACAAAAAATATTAACCCCCGCCTTAGGTTAGAGAGCGAGCCATACTGATCCAATAATGATGAACCCTCTTGGGGCACATCTGCCTAAAGTGAGGGGTTGAAAGGAGTATTCTGTATACCGTTAGTGGGTTAATAACACCTCCATCGCTTATCAAGTAGACACGACAGTTAAATCATCAAACTGAACCTCTTGTGATTCAAGGGGCGGGAAATGGGTTGATTAAACATTCAAATATACATCTAAAATATGTTTTGAAATAGTATGGCGTATTGGTGAACTATTTTGATGTTTACTTTTACATGTTGGTTGAAGTTAAACTAGTGCGCTTTACCATCAACGATTGCGTCACTGCTTACCATCAGGCGGGATTGCGGTCAAGCGCTGGTTTATAAATTAATAAAAAAAAAAACAAAAAGTTAAGTGACGTGGAAACTTTAAAAAGACACATCGATATCTTAATTATATTATTGGCAAACCCGTTAACTCCGTGTAAGCAATTTTTTCAGTAGATGCTTAAAACTGTATATTTTTTATACATACCTTTAGAAAAAAATTAAGTACCGTCGTAAGCTAGAATTTTTGATAATGTAGATCTAGACCTTTATTGATTAAAATATTGACATATTTTTAGGAAAAAACAATGTTTTTTTCCCTAAATGTGGAGTTAACCGATTTGCGAATTAAGGTATATCGATACCTTAATTCGCAAATCGGTTAACTCCACATTTAGGAATATAAAAGACAGAACAGAAATATTATTTATATCGATAAATAATATTTCTGTCGTATAAATCCCTTTTTCTCATATAAAATATATTAATATTTTTATATTCCTAAAAATATGACAATATTTTAATCAATAAAGGTCTAGATCTACATTATCAAAAATTCTAGCTTACGACGGAATTTTATTTTTTTCTAAAGGTGTGTATAAAAAATATACAGTTTTAAGCATCTCCTGAAAAAACTGCTTACACGGAGTTAGCGGGTTTGCCAATAATTATGATATCGATATGTTTTTTTGATGTTTCCACGTCACTTAACTTCAACCAACATAAATCCCTTCCCTGTTGTATAAATCCCCTTTTCTCCATTATACTCAACCAACCTTGACAAACCAGAGGGATATTTTTTTCAATTATAAACGTTGCTTCACACTAGGAATTTCTCCGGTGTCGTGGGTATATTTACAAACATTTAAATTCACATACACAAACATCCAAGTGAGGAACAACTACTTGTAGGTCATACAAATATTTGTTCCATGCGGGAATCGAACCCGCGACATGCAGCGCAGCAGTTAATAGCTTAACCACAGCGCAAACCGTGTAATTTTAAGAACGTACACAGCCAGTGTCAATCTGTCACAAACTACTTCTATTTTCCTTACACTTTGACGAGCCTTTGACATTTTTTTTTTTGTCGCCGAAATGAGATTTCGACTTGATTTGGAACGTTTTGAATTACGACAATTGGCCTTTTGATATCAAAACGCACAGAATTTATCGGAGATTCTACTTCGCGTAGTTTACAATAGTGAAAATCTTAATTTTTTTTCACAAAAAGTTACTTCAAAAAACACCAGCGAGCGCGTGTTGCTCGTTGAGTAAAAAATAACGCTGTATTCATAAAGTCGCTAATCACTACTTCTCTTTGAGTAACGTTTATGAACAAAAGGGTAAATTTTAAGGCTTTCTATCGTTTGATATTTAGGCGTTTATTCAAGTAAGTTTTCGACTTTTAAATGAACACACTGTACACGGATGCCCATAGAGTGCTGAAACAGAATTGTACCTATATCGAAAATAATTAATTGAACTTGTCACAATCTTTGTTACTTAGTTTATAGATGTACATATACAAGTATGCTGGTTACACATTTGCTAGGTATACAGTATGTTAAGAAAACCCTGTCCGACCCGTGAAGGTGTTGTTAGGTTTCGATAACTAATTCTACTAATGGATACAAAACCGGGCTAAACTTAAAAAAATCCCCCTAAAAAATAAATATTATTTCGCAAAAAGAGGTAAATTAATAAATGTGCGTTAATCACCCTTCCGCGGGCGGTGGGCGGCAGGGCACGCGGCACTTGGTCGCATCGATATTCGCTCATAATAATACCGGTGTTGTCACTTTTTTTAAAATTACCAAATTTCGGGGAAGTAGGAATTAATACGCGGGAAAAAAAGATTATTTTAAAATTCATTTGTGATACTATGATGATTGCGAAAAATTTTATATTATATTTGGTCATGTGTTTACCTAACCTTTATTATCCTTATGGGTCAGACAGGGTTTTCTTAACATATTGTATAATTATTTTATTTCATTTTTATAATAATATAAATTTTAAGGAAACTAACAGGTAGCATGTATACATATTCAGGTAGAAGATACTTAGTGAAAGAAGGCCAATTTTTCCACGGACAGTTATATTAGGTTAGCACAAGAGTCAGTGATAGGTACAGAACAGGACAGGAACGGGAAATCAAAAACAAGTGAGCACTCTGAGAGTAATTAGTAAAGACTGAAAATGTGTTCGTGTTCCGGCATGATGTCTGGTGAAGCCGTACGGAGGACGGGTCTGAGCAGTTGTATTGCGATGTGTGCTGGGTACGATGCGCCTAATGTTGTTGTGTCGGGAGTTTGGTCGTGGAGGGTCTTCAGATCAATCTCCCTTTGGCGCAGCATCGTTGGTCGTGTTGTTGCGTTTAACATTGCATCATCTCGCTCAACTGCCGTCTTCCTTCCTATTCGCGAGTGAATAGGCTCTTAATAAACTAGCGCGCTTTACCGTCAACGATCGCATCACTGCTTACCATCAGGCGGGATTGCGGTCAAGCGCTAGTTTACAATTATTAAAAAAAAATGTGTTAGTGACTTATAAAGAAAGTTTTTTTTCAGTTTAGGATCCATTTCCTAAACTAAAAAAAATTCTTTGTGATAACTAAAAACTAAAATATGGCATGGAAATGGTAATGATACAGTATTATATAAAACTAGCGGCCCCCAGCGACTTCGTTCGCATGACTTAGTTATGCTCAACTCCTATTAGTCGCAGCGTGTTATATAGCCTTAAGCCTTCCTGGATTAATGGGCTATCCAACGCAAAAAGAATTTTTCAAATCGGACCATTAGTTCCTGAGATTAGCGCGTTCAAACAAACAAACATACAAACAAACTCTTCAGCTTTATACACTACTAGCTGACCCGACGAACTTTGTTCCGCCTTAAAGGCAATAAATATCACATGATCACATTTTTTACTTTTTCAGTTAGGAACATTGTAAATAAAAAAAATAATATTATTAGTTCTAATTGAATTCAGTTCCTAATTGAAAAAGTAAAAAATCCATGATTTTTTTATTTGTCATTTATTTGTTGTAGCACCTTGTGAAAGAAATTATGAATTTCTACCTGTGCTTCGTAAATTATCTAGCTGTTGATCTCTGAGATGTCGTGGTGGCCTAGTAGTTAAAACACCAGACTCTCTTGTATGAGTGCGCGGGTTCGATTCCAGGTCAGGCAAGTATCGATGTAACTTTTCTAAAGTGATATGTACTCTCTAGGTATATCTAGGACATCAATGACTGAAGGTGAAGGAAAACATCTTGAGGAAACCTGGACTTTATAAGTCTGAAATCGCCACCCCGCATTGAGCAAGCGTGGTGATTACGCTTAATCCTTCTCTGCATGAGAGGAGACCTGTGCCCAGCAGTGGAACGATAAAAAGATTGATGGTGGTGATGATGATCTCTGAGGTTTGTTCGCCGATTTCGCATTGTCAACGGAGCAGTTTCACGGACTGCCGCCTCCCTTTGCTCTTGTGAGTGAGAAGAACGAAGTCGAGTCATACTAAGGCGGCGCTCTTCGAGTGCAATTTCTTGCTCTTCTTCAGTGCTTTCATTCAGAATGTTTCGATTTACTCTTGCACTACGGCATTGTCGAGAAAGATTTGATGGTCTTGGTCGCGGCATGGTATTTTTATTGATGATAAATGGCACAGCAATACAATATTAGAAATTTTGAAGTTGAAGTTGGCTTTGTGGTTTTTTATTAGAAACTTTAAACCAGCAAAGAGTATTTATATTCTTTGCTTTAAACAATTTCTTCAACCGGTTAGACTTTTTTTTTTAAATATGCTCAGCTGTCATTTGCTTTTCGTTATGCCATTTTTGGTATATGAATCGCTGACTTACATTTTGAATGAGTTGGTTTGTTATTCCATGTCAGTTGCGTTTTGTTATACCACGTCTTATGTCACGTCACATGGGAACGACGGGAACGGGTTCTTAGCTACCTCCCACCAATATTCAGCCAAATCGGTTCAGCCATTTTTGAGTTTATATATAAATAGTGAATAAGCAACTGAATCGATTCCAATAATTTTGACACCATGTTATATTTTGTCCCAAATACATTTAGAAATTGTTACAGTGTAGTTACCGAGTGCGTCACGCAGCTTACGATACATCTTAGTATTGCGCGCGCGCAACAGCTGACGCTAGAGGTCAACGCACCGCGCTCGCTCGCCCGCGGATCTTTGACCAAATTTATGTTGGGACAACCAAGTAGAATAGCAAGCTTATAACTTTGTGGTTTTTCATTATATCTTTTTGAAATTTTTTACTTAAAAATACTGGACACGTGTTTCCTACTTTGTGGAGGTGCAAGGTACTAGGGTAGCACAAAAGTGTAGGAGAAGTAGAAACAATAAACCTCATTCATTCATTCATCATTATCAAATTATCATAATACATAAAAGAAGGTTTATTGTGCATATTTTGTTGACGTGCAAGGTACCAGGGTAGCACAAAAGTGTAGGAGAAATCGAAACAATAAAAAAGCTCATTCATCATTATCAAATCATCATAATACATGAAAGAGGTTTTATTGTGCATGGTTTGTGGACGTGCAAGGTACCAGGGTAGCAAAAAAGTGTAGGAGAAGTCGAAACAAAGAAGCTCATTTATTCCCAAAGAAACGACGGGAAGCGACATAGAAAGTATCCTATGTCCTTCTCCCGGCTCTAAACTACCTCCCTGACAATTTTCAGCTAAATCGGTTCAGCCGTTCTTGAGTTATAAGTGAAGTAACTAACACGACTTTCTTTTATATATATAGATAGTGAATAAGCAACTGAATCGATTCCAATAATTTTTACACCATGTTATATTTTGTCCCAAATACATTTAGAAATTGTTACAGTGTAGTTACCGAGTGCGTCACGCAGCTTACGATACATCATCATAGGTATTGTGCGCGCGCAACAGCTGACGCTAGAGGTCAACGCACCGCGCTCGCTCGCGCGCGGATCTTTGACCATATTTATGTTGGGACAACCAAGTAGAATAATACTCGTAGCAAGCTTATTTATTATAACTTTGTGGTTTTTCATTATATCTTTTTGAAATTTTGTACATAATATTATCAACTTAAAAATACCGGACACGTGTTTCCTACTTTGTGGAGGTGCAGGGTACCAGGGTAGCACAAAAGTTTAGGAGAAGTCGAAACAATAAACCTCATTCATTCATCATTATCAAATAATCGTAATACATGAAAGAAGGTTTATTGTGCATATTTTTTGACGTGCAAGGTACCAGGGTAGCATAAAAGTGTAGGAGAAATCGAAACAATAAAAAAGCTCATTCATCATTATCAAATCACCATAATACATGAAAGAGGTTTTATTGTGCATAGTTTGTGGACGTGCAAAGTACCAGGGTATCACAAAACTGTAGGAGAAGTCGAAACAATAAACGTCATTCATTCATCATTATCAAATAATCACAATTACATGAAAGAAGGTTTATTGTGCATATTTTTTTGACGTGGAAGGTACCAGGGTATCACAAAACTGTAGGAGAAGTCGAAACAATAAACGTCATTCATTCATCATTATCAAATAATCATAATACATGAAAGAAGGTTTATTGTGCATATTTTTTTGACGTTCAAGGTACCAGGGTAGCATAAAAGCGTGGGAGAAGTCGAAACAATGAAGCTCATTTATTCCCACAGGAACGACGGGGAGCGGCATAGAAAGTATCCTATGTCCTTCTCCCAGTTCTTAGCTACCTCCTTACCAATTTTTAGCCAAATTGATATAGCCGTTCTTCAGTTATAAATGATGTAACTAACACGACTTTCTTTTATATATATAGATGTAACGAAAACCCTGTTGTTCCTTTCAGGGACATATAATTTTACCTACAAGCACATCATTAATGAAGTCATAATTTGAAAAAAGTAATCATTGTCTAGTCGAGGGGTCATAATCAAATACCTATTAAAACCGACAAATTCGATTTTTTTTAGAATACCTGATTTTATAAGTTAAATAAATTGGCGGGAACGTTCTACTTATGTCTAATTTCTTCATGCAGAATTGCAGAGCTAAGAAATCAGTTACAGATTATAAATATTAATAATTAAACATTTATTTTAATTATTTTTGTTGAACAATTTTTATAAATTACTTGCTTTATTACGTCCCTATGCCGATTCTTAAAACGTAGGTTGAAGGAACAACAGGGTTTTTGTTACATATTGTATATTTGTATAGATACAAGGTGTAGAAAATCAGGTGGAATATGCAGTACAATTCCTTCCATCTCACCGTGAAGACTTTGGTAAAGTGAGTGTGAAGTGTCCTGTCATTTCAACTAATGAATTAATACTTTTATCAGCTCACTGTAAGCTTAAGTTATGGTGAGATTTTTACAGGACCGATCAGTTGGTCGAAGTAGGTAAAATAATATTAATAAGGGAAAAAAAAAACCGGCCAAGTGCGTGTCGCACTCACGCACTTGGCCGGGTTCCGTACCATTGATTTTTGAAATTAAAGGATTTAAGTTATTTGTATGAAAGATTCAGGAGGTCAGGCAAGTACCAATGTAACTTTTCTAAAGTTATATGTATTTTCTAAGTATATCTTGGACACCATTGACTGAAGGTGAAGGAAAACATTTTGAGGAAACCTGGACTTTAAGTCTGAAATCGCCAACCCGCATTGAGCAAGCGCGGTGATTACGCTCAATCCTTCTCTGTATGAGAGGAGACCTGTGCCCAGCCGTGGGACGATAAAAAGGTTGATGATAATGATGAAAGATTACGCGGTAATAAGCGGTTTACCATTTACGAGGTATTAAAAAAACTACGTACTAGATCTCGTTCAAAACAATTTTCGTTGGTAGTTTTTATAGTAATGTATATCATATGTTTTTTACATTTTTCATTTTCTTATTTTAGAAGTTAGAGGGGGGCGGGGACCAACATGTTTCCACTTTTTAAGCGTCTGTCACGCAAACTAATTGGGGTTAGAAAAAAAATATTTTAGAAACCTCAATATCATTTTTGAAGACCTATCCATAGATACCCCACACATATGTGTTTGATGAAAAAAATAAGTTTCAGTTCTAAGTATGGGGGCTCCCAATATTTATCATATTTTTTTTTATTTTTGCATCAAAATCTTAATGCGGTTCATAGAATACATCTACATACCAAGTTTCAACAGTATAGCTCTTAGAGTTTCGGGAAAAAATGACTGTGACATACGGACGGACAGACGGACAGACAGACATTACGAATCATTTGGCTACGGAACCCTAAAAACCACATTGTGATCTAATTATTTTATCTATCGAGGAAGTTTAATTATTATATTACTGATAGTCATTCTAAATATAGGTACATATTTTTGCCATACATTTTCCTACAGTGAAATTTGTAATACAAACATGCACGTTCCAAACCTTCATCACACATTTTCTCAGAAAAATATTCAACAATGCGTAACCAATCGACTCATAAATTAAGCCACCTGTTTTAAAAAATGCTACGTTAGACGAATATCCCAGCTACGCAACCCTTCACCATCAATCAATAAGCAAACATGTAATCAATAGCCGCGGATCAAACGCTAACATTTTTAATCCAAGAAAACTTTGTTTATTTGGAGAGTTTGCCCTTTTTTGAGGATCAAAAACAATCCAGTTGCCCGTTCATTATGATCGATGGTACGACTCGGCCCTCTTTGTAAGCCGTTTGGCAGTTAGCCAGAGGGAATTATATAATCGTAGAATAGATATGGTACAGAAGGTTAGCTTTATACAGTTGTTAAGAAAACCCTGTCCGACCCGTCAAGGTGTTGTTAGGGATCGATAACTGATTCTACTAATGGATACAAAACCGGGTTAAACTTAAAAAAAATCCCCCTAAAAAAGTAAATATTATTTCGCAAAAAGAGGTAACTTAATAAATGTGCGTTATCACCCTTCCGAGGGCGGCGGGCGGCAGGGCACGCGGCACGTGGTCGCATCGCTATTCGCTCATAATAATACCGGTGTTGTCACTTTTTTATAATTACCAAATTTCGGGGAAGTTGGAATTAATTCGCGGGAAAAAAAGATTATTTCGAAATTCATTTGTATTGGTACTATGATGATTACGTAAAATTTTATATTATATTTGGTCGTGTGTTTACCTAACCTTTATTATCCTTATGGGTCGGACAGGGTTTTCTTAACATATTGTATAATACTAGCGACCCGCCCCGGCATCGCACGGGTGCAATGCTAATAATAAATACACTACAGAAATACTGTGCACGTAGAAAAAAAACATAGCGGCCCGACGCTCCCGCCGGCCGGTCGGTACCGCGGTATCGCGACGCCCCGCAAATTTTAAATCTGTCATATCTTCAAAAATATTTATTTAAATCATATGCTGTACAGGGCGATATAGATCTATATTAAATCAACAATTTATTTATGGTATTAAATTGGATATGGATTAACGCTGTATTTGTTAAAATCGCTTCGAAAATTAGTCAATATTTGTCGTAAAAAGTAAATGACAAAAAAGTGTTATTGTGGGATATCCATAAGAGATAAACATATACCATCAGTGGTTCCACACCCACTCCACATGGCGATGATCAATACGTTTGTATATGCTCATTGTATTAAGCCGACGATTAACCATAGTGTACTAACCTTATTTTTTACTGCTTAATACCAAGAATGAGATTAAAATTTTAATTCAATTTTAAATTTAAAGATTTGTTTATTAAAATTTGAATTAACTTAAACAAAATAAACTAAGCTCTTTTTTTCATAAATTTAAATGGGAAATTCTCATTAAAATTATAATGAAGTCTTAAAATCAACCTTAAATCGAATACAACCCTTGTTTGGACAGCCTTTCGAATCATAATAATAATAATGAGAAAATCACGACGTATCTTCTGATTTAGTACTTAAACTAAGTATTTTTAAAGATGTTTTATTACTTAAAAATAAGAAAGTCTTCTAACTAAAATAGGCTTTGAGAGTAATTTAAAATCAGACTACATGTATTTTCTATCATAATTATGGCAGTTTGGAGATCGATGTTCTAAGCAGTAATTTTTTGGACACAAAAAACGACGTATGAGTGACTATTACTATGTAATAATATTTTCAATATTTTTGTTATAAATATTCTCTTAGGTATACGGTTGTTGTCAAGGTTCATCTACGAAATTAATTGGACAATTTCGAATAAAATCAAACTTATTATTACAAATAAATAATTTCAATAAACTAAAAAATGTCATGATTAACCTTAAAGTTCTAAAGCTTATTTTTTACTGCTTAATCCTAATGATCGCCTCCCAGGCGATCGTGAGGTCAATATATTGTACGCTGTAGCTACCTTAGTATGTTGTGCAACTAGCTAAGATCTTATAATTATCAGCTGTACATTTAAGTGTTGTAACAATAACTGGTGGCTCTAATAAATATAAATATATAAATAAAATATCTCAACAGCGAATAATCACTGCTACCCGCAGCACGAGGTACGCGTTTTTGGCGTGAACGCATGACGCAATACATAATTACCGCGTAATTTACAAATATGCTTAAAAAACCAACTGAGCGCGGCCTCTCAGGCGATGGATAGTACTCTAGGGTAATAGGGTTAACTTGTGCTGATTCCTTCTAGCAGATACATGCCAAAGGTTCTCCATTCCTGCTTGTTGTACAGAGATTTCAAGCGCAATCGTGACTGTCATTTGTTTGAGATCGCCATATGATCACGTCTATGAGTGCATGCACTTGTTTTTGCTCATTGGGCAAGAAAACCTTCTGTAACTATCTATTCTGTGTAACGTTAGGTTCGAAATATATGGGAAACTCCCGGAAGCTGGCGCGATAGTCAGTAGTTAGGTGGATTAGTACTGAATTGAGGCATCTAAGTCTTTGAAGCAATTAAAAGGAGTTAGATGATAGTTAGAAGTAAAGTTTTAGTTCTGTACATATGATAGTAGAAAAGAAAAGAATAGAATACTCTTTATGATGTACACCATATAATCTACAGAAGATAAATAAATGAAGATTTTACAAAAGGTGACACAACAGGCGGTCTTATAGCTAAGAGCGATCTTTTACAGGCAACCTTACTTGTAGGTTATTGGTATTTTGAAATGAATCGCTGCAATGTTACAAATACCAATATAATTAACTCAAAAACAGGTCATGCGAATAATCTGTTATTTATACTGGCAAAGGCCTGATGAATCCGCAGTCTTTCGAATCATATTTTAACTATAAGCATCATGAAACACAAGCGCCAATTAACTGGCTGACAGAGTGTCTTATAATATGCACAGTGCGTAAAGTTATGATCATCTGTTAGTGGCTTATTTAATTAATAGAATCTAACGGGCCTTTGCGGGTTGTGTTCAGTCCCTTGCACCCCTTTTAAAGGTTTGGGACCAAGGGATCCGAGAAATATCTGAGACGTAATAATAATCAATATTAAGGACATGTCACATAGTTTACATATTAAACAAATGTCGGGCAGTAAGTAAATTCCTAAAATTGTATTTAGAAAACTACATTTAAACGTGTCACCGCCACAATGGTCTCGGCGTAAGATGAAGCAACACACTTCCATCATCTTGATATTCAAGAATACGTTTCTGGAAAATTCTTAGTTTATGAACTCAACTCACTTTAATCATTATTACTTTCCTTTGTGTTATGTTGCAATATTTTTTATTATTTTTTTTGGCATAATTATTCACCTCAATTACTTAGTTACTTTTCAAAACCAATATTATAAAGAAAACATAATTATTTGATTAGTGTTTGTTATGCTAGTAAGACCGTCATTAACTTACTCCTAAATACAATGTATACTGCATGCTTAAACTACTCAACCTTAAAATATCTCTCCGATTGTTTTAACTTACTCCTTAACACAATGCATTCTGAATTCCTAAATAACTCAACCTTAAAATCTCTCTCAGATTGATGATTCTCCGATTGATTGTACACTTCAGAGATTAAAAAAATACCAGTAGGTCAGTTTATGTCATTCAAGCCTAATCAAAACTCCTACCTCAGCGTCAATCAACATCAAAAATTTGTCTTAAATATAGAGAAATTTAAGGTAATTTTAACAGATTGATACTGAGATCAGATTTGACGCTCGTCGAGTCACAGGAACATGAGAAATAAAATTAAAAAAATCTAATTTTTAGACGAGCCTAATCATAGCTTCTCATCCTCACTTCTGACTTTGCAAATCTCGTGTTTTACCAAAAGAGATTACACCGTAATGGGATAGAAACTGCGCAAATAATATATTATTTATTTATTTATCTTTTCACAACATTGGTTTCCTTAAAGAGAAGAAACTGGTGCCTGAAGTAGGTTTTTGAAGAAGCTTGCGTTAAAGGCACCAACCAGAGCAAAACAATACAGTAAAAAGGTTTAAATACTATCTTGAGTAAACATTAACATGATGCCTATGTATGAAAGTTTGCAAATTGATTTGATTCAATGCCAGTTATTAGTTATGTAAATAAATGAAAATAGAGCAGAGATAGAATTTGGAGGTTCTGGAATCCAATTCCGATGGCACTTAACTTTTCAAAAAACCTCTCCACAATAAACCTAATAAAAACTAATCCTTGTCATTTTCACTACATTAGCTTGTGAGTACACATGTTCAGTCAAATAACATAGGTACGAGTAATAAACTTATAACAAATTTCAGTCAACCTTCTCATAATAAAAAGCAACGTCTATTACTAGAAAAAAAAAATAGCATAAACAGCAAATAAAAACATAAACGAAATTTTTAAAAATACGAATATTATAAATTTTTTCTCGGTGGTAGGCCATGACATCGGCCGCCGGCAGAAGTTACCACCCACCAGACAAAGCCTTGTCGCCAAGCGATATGTCGTGTTCCGGCATGATGTCTGGTGAAGCCGTACGGAAGGCGGGTCTGCGCAGTTGTGTTGCGATGTGTACCGGGTACGATGCGCCTAATGTTGTTGTGTTGGGATTTCGTGGAGGGTCTTCAGATCAATCTCACTTTGGCGCAGCATCGTTGGTCGTGTTGTTGGGTTTAACATTGCATCACCTCGCTCAACTGCCGTCTTCCTTCCTATTCGCTCAGTTTTTTATGAGTGAATAGGCTCTTAATAAACTACCGCGCTTTACCATCAACGATCGCATCACTGCTTACCATCAGGCGGGATTGCGGTCAAGCGCTAGTTTATTTGTATTAAAAAAAAAATCTTATAACCTTTTGCTACTCCACCGGTCTGCAGATATATGTAGTTTTTTTCACTTTAGACCGTTCATAATTGCTATACTTTTATAACCAAATTAGATTTTAAAGTAAAACATAATTAATTCGCTAATTACACAAAAAAAACATAATGTGAACAAAACTTGAAAAGCTATCCTATCAGCTGATTTAATAGAGTTCACATCAGGGGTCAACGTCATACCTTCAAACACGCGCGGCGGCACGCTTGCAGCGTTCAAAGGCCGAGCAGTCACTTTTTTTTAAACACTTTGATTTCTGTAACCGCTCATTAATGACAAAAATGACTATCATAATTTTATTAGTGGCATGCGGTCTAGCCTTTTCGCGAAGTTTGCGTTACGATGTCAGATACACCCTCTACATATTATATTTGGAATACCGGTTGACTGCTGCCCCACCCTGAGACCAAGGCTGGCTACGCCCATGGTAAAGGGATCGTTGATGATAAAGCGCGCTAGTTTATTAAGAGCCTATTACTCTAGCCTTGAAGACACTTAAATTTTAGTCAAACGTAAACACCGCCGTCATATTATTCCAATTCCTCGATGTATGCGGTACAAAAGATTAGGTGAAACCCTTAGTCCGGACCGTAGTGGTGTCAATAACGTAACCCGCGTAACTCACTGTACGACAAGTGGTCCGATGATGGGAAAATTAAGGCATGCGATTCGTTCACACACTCTCCAAAATGCATCCTAAAGAACACTGACCGGCTGGCTCTTTGTCTGTGTTCCAGGACAGGCGCGGGGCCCTACTTATTTGAACAAAACTGCTGAATTTAAAACCATACAGCAGCAAAGTCTGCTCTAAAAGCATAGAAGGCATGCAGAATCTATCCATTCACTAAATCCAAGATTTATATCGAATGATCATGAAAGTATTTACGAAACAGATTTGAATTTTCGATGTCATTCCTTAGGGATAAGGTGTTCAAAGGAGCCTTTATTGAAGCGCGGTGGAAAATGGATGGAATTGAACCTAGGCATAATAATGTTCCAAACCAATGAGCAAGATCGGTATCCGAAAGGGAAAGGACGGTATCAATGTAATATGTTAGCTTGAAAGTTTAGGAGTAATACTAAGTAGCATGTTGTAAAAAGCCACTTACCTAGTTTGCATAGGAAGTGGTACTTGAGAAGTTACAATGAAGTAAATGTTTAATGAAACGCTAGAAATACCTTTTGGGCTCATTTGCTTGAGCTGCCACTTCGTAATTGTTTTTAACAAAATGTATATTTTATACAAAATGAAAATCTCTAAAGTACGTGCTGAGAAGTACTGGTATTTTTTAATATAAATACAAAAAAAGAAAGAAAGAAAGATTTTTTTTTTATTCCGCAGAAACAAAACGCACTTTACAACTAAATACTGTAAAATTATAATAACAAACAAAATACAGGAAAAAAAATAATAATATCACCAAAAGTCTCGTACTCTAACATGCAAAACAGACTATTGCTTGACTGCAATCCCACCTTATGGTAAGCAGTAATGTAATCTTTGATGGTAAAGCGCGCTAGTTTATTAAGAAGTTATTCATTCAAAAAACTGAGTGAATAGGAAAGAAGACGGTAGTTGAGCGAGGTAATGCAATGATCCTCCACGACCAAACTCCCGACACAACAACATTTGGCGCATCGTACCCGGCATGCATCGCAACACAACTGCTCAGAGCCGTCCTCCGTATGGCTTCACCAGTTCAATGCCGGAATACGACGCATTGAATTGCTGCATCTGGTTAGGCTGGAAGATGACTACAACATACATACATAGTTAGGAAAGGGTTAGGTAAGATGATTCTGATGCGAAAGCAGAAAAATGGTTTCAACTTGGACGGTCAAGTGAATACGAAGAGTTTCGTACAAAACGCAAATAATTGCGAAAGAGAATTACTTTTTAACCGACTTCAAAAGAGAAGAGAGGAGGTTACTCAATTCGACCGTATATATGTTTATTTTATTTTTTATGTTGTTCGCGGATAACTTCGTCGTTTATAAACCGATTTTGATAATTCTTTTTTGTTGGAAAGATATTTCGAAGGTGGTTTCATGATAAGGACATCAGAATCTGATGATGGAAGACCAGAGAAATCAAAGAAAACTTTCAAAAATCGTAGGGGCGGGCGACTGGTGCATTTCTTAGTATTTTAATTAAGTAGATCCGATGATGGAACTCCTCAACAATTCAGAGCAGCTACCTTGTGTTTGGACTTGATTAATTTGTATTGATAAGAACTTTATACCTAGATGGGTTGTGAGTGTCATTAGAGCTCTGACGATGAAGATAAAGGCCAGTTCCAGGAACTCCTCAAAGTTTTACAGTAGCTACTTTGTGTTCGGATTTAATTCATTTATATTGATAAGAACTTTGCAGCCATTGGTTTAAAATAATGGTCTGCAGTAAATCGAATGATGAAGATCATAGGCAGTTTCTTACAAAAAAAAATTCACATAGTTTGTGACTATTGACACAATACTAACAAAACAATAAAAACAACATAAAGTTTAATAAAAAGCTTTTTACAAAAAAAACAACTGACTTTCAAAAACCACTACAAAGTGAAAAATAACTAATTTCGGAAGTCGGTGTCAAACCCGAATATACAAAACCCAAAGACATTTATGCCTTTACCATTTGCAATATGAAGCGTTATTTCATCTTGATCTCTTCCTAATAATTGTATAATTTGTATTCATGATTTATTTTCTCTATTTTAATAGTGTTTGTAGACACACAGGTATGTGTATGTCTGTGGTTTCATGTAATTGTAGGAGATTGGATCCTTAATATATTTAATGTTTCATATTTGTTATTGTATCGAAAATGGAAGTTGTATATCTTTAGATGGAAATCCTCAATAAATAATTAAATATAATAATTATAGTGTCGGTGGGGCGTGAATAGAGGCTCGCATATCACAATCGCGGTTTATAATCCAAGAAATTACAATTAGGGTAATCTCAAGAGCTCTCAAATTTTAGTTTTGTATATATTTTGGTAATAGTATGTATGTAGCTTCTCTAAGGATTTGTTTAAATAATATTAAAAGTTTTTTTTCCTTATCATTTTTTCAACTAAACACACACACACCCATGGTTGACTGGTAGAAAATGAATGACAGTTCATGTGCGAAAGTGTAAATAAATAAAACAGCCTTAATTACGCGCGCGAACGTTTTCACCGCTATAAGTCAAACTTTATCTGAGAGCCTCTAGCGGATGGCATAGAGAATGCGCTTTCGGGTTGCCCCGCTATATAAAATAGTTATTAGCCTGTTAAGTTAATACGAAGAGTGTGAGTAGTACCATCCATAACATCGGCCGCCGGCAGAAGTTACCACCCACCAGAAAAAGTCTTGCCGCCAAGCGATTTGTCGTGTTCCGGCATGATGCCTGGTGAAGCCGTACGGAGGACGGGTCTGAGCAGTTGTGTTGCGATGTGTGCCGGGTACGATGCGCCAAATGTTGTTGTGTTGGGAGTTTGGTCATGGAGGGTCTTTAGATTAATCTCCCTTTGGCGCAGCATCGTTGGTCGTATTGTTGGGTTTAACATTGCATCACCTCGCTCAACTGCCGTCTTGCTTCCTATTCGCTCAGTTTTTCTGAGTGAATAGGCAAAATCAAAATCAAATCAAAATCAAAATTTACGCGCTTTACCATCAACGATCGCATCACTGCTTATCATCAGGCGAGATTGCGGTCAAGTGCTAGTTTATAATTATAAAAAAAAAGTAATTAGCAAATGTTGTTATTCGGTCCCGTGTTTGCGCCGCTCACATTGTTGAAATGATTGTCCTTATTCAATATAGTTTATTACTGTAAAAGGTGCTTTTTTGTCCCATATCCTTTCTAGAAATAAAAGTCTGATACATGAATATATTTTAATGTGCAAAAATAATGTAAAAGAGTCAATACAAAAAATTTGAGTATTTTCACATTAATAATGTACGAACAAATTTTGGGCGTACTAGCAGATGATCGGATAGCCACAGGCAGGATTTAAACCATAGGTAAGAACTATATACAAGGCGGTGACGTCAATACGACTATATCAAATCGAATTACAGTAGGACCTCGGTTATCCGGTATCAAAGTAACAAAGTCGCTTTCCCTTTCCCCATGTCCCTAAATGTGATTCAATATTTAAAAGTACGCAACGGATTTTGAGGCGGTTTTTTTTAAAGATAGAGTAATTAAAGAGGAAGTTTTATATCTATAAAAACATCTATTATATACTAAAAATATACTATGATATTTGAGGTTTCTAATGTGATGACGTAAATAATTACATTGTTTCAGGCTGAAACTCTACGAGATTTATCAAAATAATGTAGCTACTAAATATTGTACAAATTGAAAAGGTCTACAGAAAAGTCCGCCATAGTATATGTCTCTCCTAATTAAGGATATTCCACAATAACATTTTTTGTCATTTACTTCTTACGACAAATATTGGCTAATTTTCGAAGCGATTTTAACCAATACAGCATTAATTCTTATCCAATTTATTACCTTAAATTCATTGTATATGTGCATATGATTTACATGAATATTTTTGAAGATATTACAGATTTAAAAATTGCGAGGTGTCGCGTTTGCCGGAGGGCCGGCCGTGGTGGGCGGGAGCAGCAGGCCGCTATGTTTTTTAAACCTGTTCAGTTTTTCTGTAGTGTATTTAGTATCAGCATTGCACCCGTACGAAGCCGGGGCGGGTCGCTAGTCTAGAATAATTTTAATTTGAAATTAATAAAGTATCTACATGTTTATTCTCTCTAATAATATACTTTAATTGTTACTCAATTATTCGCATCCAAATTATAACAATATTTCTAACTCTTTCACAAGTCCTTTTGTCCCAAAATTCTAGATAGTAATTCATCAACTACTTCCAATCATATTATACTCAGTTACTGCAAACTATCTGTCCACAGGAACATTATTGCAAACAAGATCATAACAAATTGGCGCCATAAAACAGACCAAATGTTAGCCATAAATATTTCGATAGGTACGTGAAATAGCGGCTACGTTATAATCGGCCATAAAAGCTTTAATGTAATTGTTTGTCTGGGCATATGACCAACATTGGATGTATGTAGTTGGCTGTGGCTCGATTTATGTGAAGCCATCAATAATCGCATCGTTGATTTGAAGACGTTCGGTTTTACTGTGCATTATTGTTGGAATTTATGACGCGTTTCGAAAGCTTTCAGGGATAAGTCATCTGTTGTGTGCTTAAAGCTGTGTACAGATATCGAGAAGTTTGTGACGAAATTTTGGATTTGGCTGCTCATTGAGAGCATGCAGTCGAGGAGATGAATTTCAATTCGTTGAGCCTGGTAGGTACTTGTACGTAGTCTGTACGTGGACTTGCGTTTCTGCTCTAATCATGTGTTCGTTGTTTGTAGGACAATAGACTTATTGGATCAAGGTGATGCACACGTTTATATGATACTCGTATATTATGATACTCGTATATTATGATACTTATTTCGGAATACTTTACCGACAGCCTCAGTGGCGTAGCGGTAGCGAACGCAGCCGCTGGGCAAGGAGGCGCTGGTCGTGCCCCGGAAAGTACGTTAACCTGTTGGTCCCGGTTGCCATACGAACATCTAATGGCAGTCGTTACGGGTTGTTAGAGCCCTCGAAAGTCCAACAATTGGTCTAGCTGCAATGCTTCGATATAACTTTCGGGTTGTGAAGGTCAGACCGCAGTCGCTTCACGGAAAATATCGAAGTTTAGCCAAAATCAGCAGTTAGACCGGTAAAGCGGACCCCAGACTCCAAAGCTGAAAAAGCTTCCGATGCGACTGGGTTTAACGCTGAGATGATGATGATGATTTCGGTATAAGTGTAACATTTGTTTCCGCGTTTTATATTGTCATATTCATAATGAATAAGTATCTTTACGCTGTTAACGATCTGTAACAGAATTCCTATGTGTGTGTAATGTGTATGCAATTTTGTAATATTTAATGTAATTTAATGTCTTAATTTTCACTTTTATTGTGTGATTACAGATACAATAGTTGTTGTTAATGAATAAATGACTATGACTATAAATTTTTATGGCCTTGAATTTTTTAATATTTTCATTGCTCTTCTCTCTCAGGTTAAAACTGAAATGTGAAAGATGGCTTTATTATTAACTAGCTGCACCCCAGCATAATAAATGATGAAAATATTTTGTGTTATTCCTAGTTATAAACATCCGTAGTTACAAACTATCATCATCATCATCACTTCAGCCGAAAGATGTCCACTGCTGGACATAGGCCTCCCTCAAGGATCTCTACTGTGACCTGTCTTGCGTATCCCGCATCCAGCGGTGTACCAAGACTTTCACCAGGTCGTCGTACCACCTTCTCGGGGGCCTACCCACACTGCATCTTCCGGCGTGTGATCGCCACTCAAGAAGCCGTCGGCCCCAAACTATAGTAGTAGAATATTGTCAGGCAATATTATAATATGCAGTTAGAAAACTTGCAGAGCAATGAAACTGAACTAACAGTGGTCATATGGCCATGTAGGAATATTATGTGTCATTTATAGAACGGGCGGTACTCGTCAATGGTACCCTGAAAACAAATCCCTAAAATATGGAATGGAACAGGACTTGAAGCAACAATTAAAAGAAATGCTAAATAGATCTGCAACAAACAACACTAAGATTGATCTGATAAACTTTATACTTTGTTGGCAGGCAATGCGGAGGCTACGACAATGGCCCGACAGGTCAAGGCATGCGGCGGCTCGGCGTGAGGAGTTCTCCAGAACTTTCCCCAAACAGAACTGTGAGCAGACAGCTTACTTGGAGGATCACTAGTACTTCGAGGTAAATGAGTATTACTCTTAAAAGATTAAAAGGGATCTGGACAAAGTTTGAGATATTACCCTGGTCCCATCTTTTCCTCCTTAACCTGACAACACCTACGAGCGGCTGGCAATACTGCGCGTCGAGAACGTTCAGTTCAAAACCGAAGCATGGCAGCGAAACCGCCCGCATAAAGCTAAACTCAAAAAAATTGTGGATTTTTCGACTGTTCGTGGCCTGGTGTGGTGCTCCCTTGATTCCCAGCTTCCGTATATACCTAACACCCTATCCTACTTCAAAGATCGATACATAAAACTTCATCTTTTGAAACATAATTATCCCAGTGGACCCGGCTTGACCAGGGCCCAAACAGGATCCAATAATTGAATGTAACGTATGGGGCAAATAAGGAATATCAATTGATGTGGAGAGATCTTACACTTGCATTTGAACTTGCTTGCATAACTTAATATATTCAGCATATAGTTTTCCCACTCTTGGGACATGAGCCTCCTCACTGTAAAAGGGAATGGGCCGTAATTTACCATACAGGTCCAGTGCGGGTTCGTAGACGTCAGATGTATTCGAAATTTGGGTATAAAACATGGCGGTTTTCTCACGATGTTTTCCTTCACCGTTATGAGACTGTCTCATTATTTCATCACCACTGGGAGATATGAGTGGGAACCTATGACCCCAACTTGCAAGTCACAGTCGACATCAACGGGCCACCGCTACTCTCAACTTCCTTCTTCTTCCTTCATGACACATATAATAGATGTCTGAGGTCATCGGACAACCTGATATTAGAGATGCCGATGTATTCCACTAGTTTCTACGATAAATCCTTTACTGTACAAGCAGTTCGGCTATGGAATGACTTCCCCATGTCCATAAGGCGTGCTTAAACTCTGTCCACTTTTAAAACTATGATAAGAAAGCACTTCCTCTCTCTTTAAACATGTCATTATATTTTATCTACTCTTGTATAATGTTTATTAATTAGATGTATATATTTAGTTAAACTAGTATGATACATTTAACGTACATATTTATTGTATACTCTATGTAAATAGTGCACTATAGACTACCTACACTATTTCTCTCTCCTTCCCCTTAGTATTCCATCCAAAGGTTGTCTGTAAAAGAACGCTCTTAGCGATAAGACCGCCCATTGTGTCACCCTTTGTAAATTCTTCATATTTATGTTCTGTAATCTATATGGTGTACATAATAAAGAGTATTCTATTCTCTTCTATGTTATAAACGATTGAATATCGAGTAACTTTGTATGTCTGATGCAGAATAAATGTTTATTGCAATGCAATCGTTAATGGTAAAGTGCCATAGTTTATTAAGAGCCCCTTCACTTTAGTTGAAGACACTTAAATTTTAGTGCGACAGAAACACCGCCGCAGGCAAATTTTTCCAGTCCGTCTCTTATTGAAGAGTAGTGAAGGCAGTATGAAAAATTATTGCAATGTCATCAAAAGATCATGATGATTTAGTAGATAGTAACAGTGTTATGGTCAGAGAAATCCACTACATTGCAAAAACCCAAAATAAAACAACTTACATATCCAAAAAATTACAAAGTGTTGATAAAGCAAAATAAGGAAAGTTCCACTCAAATTTTTGTCATCCCAAATATAGCCAAAAACATGAATAACAAGTAACCCTTTTCCTGCCTTTGACCGAAACCTAGATTCTTTTTATAGTAAATTCAATCAAACCGTACTTCAAAGAAGTGTCTTTGATTAAAGGTAAGTTGTTCTTTCAAGTGAACAGACAGCTGTGTTGCTAGAGTTGTTTGCGCCACTTTTTTTCCATCTAAAAACGCACTGGCGGCACCATTAGCACATTAGTTTAAGCGATTGATTATTGATCTACGTGTCGCGGGTTCAATAACCACATGGAACAAATAATTGCATAGCCTGAAAGTAGTTGTTTTTTTTTTTTAATCTTATAAACTAGTGCTTCAGCGCGATCCTGCCTGATGCTCAACAGTGACCCAATCTTGATGGTAAAGCGCGCTAGTTTACTAAGATCCTATTCACTCTAGCTTTTAAGACAATGAAATTGTAGTCAGCAAATTGTTCAAGTTCTTTCATGTACGCGGCGTAAAAGACGAGGCGAAATGCTTCGTCTGGATCGTGGTCAACAATGTAATACAAACCATTTATGGTTTAATGATACAATCCAAACAAACCTGTAACAAGATCGTACGTATTGTATAAATAAAAACATAAATTAAAAAAGGGTGGACATTCGCCGCCCGAAACCCGAAAGGATGGCTCCTTTCGGGTTTCCAGGAGCCAGGTGGACGGGCTCCTTTTGGCGGTAAACAGACGCGCCTGCGTTTAGGTAAATGAGTATTACTCTTAAAAGTTTAAAAGGGATCTGGACAGGGTTTGAGATATTTTCCCTGATCCCATCTTTTCCTTCTTAATCTGTAAACACCTACGCGCAGCTGGCAATACTGCGCATCGAGAACGTTCAGTTCGAAACTGAAGCATGGCAGCTTCTGAATAACGGCTGAGCTATTGAAGGCGTGAACCGATCCTTAGGGCCAGAAGTTATTTAATTCCATCATAGTCAACGAAAAAATGCAACAGGCATGGCACAGAAGTGGCACTCTTTTTCAAAAAGGGTAGCAACACCCTTTTGAAAAACTACAGACCCATCTCACTTCTGAGTCATATCTATAAGTAGTTTTCGTCAGTCCTCACGAATCGTCTCGCCTGCAGGTTTGACGACTTCCAGCCTCCCGAACAAGCCGGTTTCCGAAAGTGCTTCAACACAGTAGATCACATACATATACAGAATACCGAGGAGTATAGGAGGACTGAGGAGGAGTTTATGGACTACAAAAAAGCGTTTGATTCTATCGAGACTTGGGCTGTACTGTAGAATTATTTAATGTTATTTTAATTTACATGGTTACTGATGAATGGCCCTACTCGGGTGTCAATTTGGCTAGCGTCACATTGTGATGAAGACAGACTTAAAACTAGTAATCCAGCTTTAAATACTAGCCTTCTTCACAGTAATTTTCACGTTCTTCCATGTGGGTTCACATTCGCAAAATATTCCAGAGTTTCCGTGCCGAAATGGTCAGGAATTCAACCGAAATGCTTAATCACAGCCTCGTCGGGCGGTAGTGACCGTGTTTTGCTAAATTAAGTCGCACGAGGTCTGTTTTGTGTATTTGAAATATGGTGCGGCTGTGGGCGAGAAATACGGGTTCTGGTTGAATATTCTGGTCGACTTTCAATTCAGCATCAAACTTCATGATGCAATTTGACTCGTTTGTTGATTTTTCATTGATTCCTTTATCGTTTTGTTACTCTCAGCATCATCGGTGTAATCAAATGCAGCTGTTAATTTTTGACGCAGATACTGCCTTAACTTTTTTTTTTTTTAATATTTGACATTATACAGACAATTTAAATTTCAACACTCTGTTTGTGGATTGTTATAATTTTACTTTTTATTTGTTTTCTCTTTACGAATTTAAATTTTACATTTTGTCTATCCTTTTGATTAATTCTATTATATTTTATAAATGTGAGGACTTTAAAGGTCTACAGATCTAAAGTCTGCAAGAACTTTTCAATCTGTGGACCTTTGTTTTATTTCATCTTGTTGCCAGGCCTAAGAATACACATACCCACTGTTTTTTTGCATTTACAAACAGACAAACTCACATACACAAACACCCAGACCTGAAACAAATAATCGCAGGTCATACATAAACGAACCACTGCGCCAACCGGGCGGTCACTGTAAATTGAAAACATCGTAAAAGCCAATTATTTTTTAGAAACCAGCCGTCGAGTTTCTTGTACAGGGTGACGACCTGTCTAGCGCCTTTGTTAAGACTACCTGTCACCCGTAATGACTGTCAAGGTCCAGGAACGACTGCCGGAACCATCGTCATAAAGTGCTTTCCGAGGCATTTATGGCGTTAAGGAACTACCAAATGAAAGTCTTAGCAATGGGATTAGTTTGTAACTTCTTCACATTAACGAATAGACAGTTAGGTTGATACCGGTACACATTTCTTAGCACATATTAATGCTATCTTTCACTTGGGGCTTGAGTATTGTGTGACAGTGACAGGAATAATGCTTCGCTCTTACAAAGTATTAAAAAAGTCTATTAATCTCATCCGTAGAGTTTCATCCTTTCACCCTTCTATTTCAACCTTTCTTTCTGGTTAGTTGACATATTATCGTAATATTATAACTCTATTTTTTAATGGAAATAATACGTCAAAGGATACGCTCAGAAGTATATTCTGTTTTAACAGCTTTAAAGTTCTAATTTGAATTCTGTTTTCTCCCAACAGAGCTCAACGTAACAAAGTGGGCATGAGTGTCTCCCACCCTCAACTCTCCTACATGAATGGCTGCGGAGGTACGGGCTCCTCAGGCCAGAGACGAGGACGAGACGTGGCAACACAAACCCCTCCCAGTATAGCTGCTGAAACCAGGAGAGCTAGGCTTAGACCTTTGAAGCTAACACTCCCTGCGCCAAATGCCTTGACTCTTAGGTAAGTGGTTACTGCAGTACTACAAATAGGATATGCTTTTTGATAAGTTTTAGCTGTCAGGCTAAGTAGATATAGAGATAGGAGATAGAATATCTAATAGCAGCTAGATAGGAGTTGTCGAAAATTCAGATGAATGGTGTGTTATAGGAGAGGGTTAAGTCCAGTCCAGCAGTGAGTGATTGGGCTCATACACACACACACACACACACACACATGCACATACACAAACAAACACACATACGTACACGCGCACACACACACGCACCATTATGCACGCACACCTCACAGAAGCACGCACTTTGTTATGTATTTCGGAAAGAGCGGAGAATTCAACTACAGGCATTTCTATGCCTAAATGGCATTGGCATGGCATTTGAATGTAATTTATATGAAATAAATTTATTATTACTATCATGATAATATACCTTTTTCTAACGAAACAACCCAAAAAGAAATCGATACCTTGTCATAATTCAGCAATCTGTAGCGTAAGGATACTTGTCGGGAAGAATCCTCAATCATGGAGTTTCCGTCGTGTCTTCCGAAACCCTTTAGCTATTTATGTAAAATAATTGCCATTTGATTAGAAGCCATCACGTTACCAATGATTTAATGGGGTATTTGACAGAAATTGGGCAAAAAGACGGGAGAACCTTTTGAAAATGATATCGCCATTATACATATATATACATAAGTAATGATAACTAATATACCTGGAAACTAAAAATTTTTAAAAATCGATCTCTCAAATATCTCGCTGGTAGCGCATGTTTTGGATCATTTAGCTCCCTTTAAAATGCTTGATCTGAACAGTGCTCATCTGTGCACCATGCTCGGGGAAGGTATCGTCAGCTATAGGAACTGGTGGTCTTTTTACTCCTATGGCGTTTTTAAATATAATATTAGAATTATTGTTTTTTCAATTAAAATTCATAATTTTTAACATTTATTGTGTAAAAACAAACTTTTTAGTTTCTTCTCCATTCTTCTCCATGGGAACCAACTACGCTTTGGAAAGGGCAAATAGCTTCATCTTTTTGACTAACCGATCCCTTGACAATTGAAAAGTGCTTATAATTCTTCTTCAGCCTTTAGAGGTCCACTGTTGGACAAAGGCCTCTGCCAAAGCTTACATTACATTTTGTTGTATATGATAATCCCCACGCTTGGCAGGCGGGTTCGAGATCGGAGCAGGTTGATATTCCACAGGACAAGCGCTCTTGCCCGCTTCCCTGGTGAGAGTTCCCTTAGTCTCCTCTTACGACTCCCATGGGAAGATGGATGGAATGGTACTATTCTAATCCCGGATCCCGGTACCAAACTGCTGAGCCCGTCTATAATAAGCTTCTTTGAATAGAATAGAATAGAATAGAATAGAATAGAATAGAATACTCTTTATTATGTACACCATATAGATGAAATGAATACTTCGTCTTTTTGAGTTTTTGAGGTCAAGATAACAATAAAAATTAATCACGTCCAGATATTGTAGATCCAATTTCAGTAATAAAAGGTTACAATCCCTTTTAAAGCCAGTCCAGGTAAGATCCGCTATTGTAAAATATGGCTATAAAACTTTCAATGGCCTTTCAGACTGAGGTGTCCAAAGTTTAGCTGTATAATTCATACAGGTTTGGTAAATGAGTTTAAAATAAATGGGTTGTATGAAATTCCACAGCACATAAAAGTTGTATGGTTTAAAATAGATCTAAGCTGTGGCGAAAGCCAAAAGAGTTTTTGCTATAAAAATGTTGATGATTCCATTTTATCAATGGTAATTTTATTTTTATTTGGTATATCAATAAAATCTATCGACCCGCACAGGGCTGGCGTGGTAGATACGGCAGGAGTGGGAATATTATAGGCTCATTAAGTTTATCATGGTATGAATGGTATATTTTTTATTGATTTGTTTTTTCAAACGTGGTGGTATTGGTTTCAAAAGTGTGGGGATACCACACTTAGAATGTTTCCTGTATCGTAGGAATGTTTACAAACATATAAATTCTCATAAACAAACAGCCAAACCCGGAACTATTGTGGTCAAGCGCTAGTTTATAACTTATAAAAAAAAAATACAATATTTCCACTGTTGGACAAAGTTGTTCCGTACGGGAAGCAAACCCGCGACACGCGCGCGCCTTTTTATAGATAACAATTTACAATTACCTATGTTTACAATTCCATTAAAATTGATTTATGTAATTGAAAAACGAATGTTATTATTAATATAATGGTTAACTGACATTTTGTTATACACAGATAAAACATATTTTATAGTCGAAGCACGAGGAAAACTCTGCCTCCGAAATTGAACATATCACTTGAAAACTTTATGAGTAGGTATAATATTTAATTCAACTTCCCTAAAGAGTGTCAAAGTCCTTAATTATTACTTGCTCAGAAAGGAGCGCCTTTGCAACAAAGTTTGAGCAACACTTGCAAAGAAAATTTGCTCCTACATTTTCAATGAAGGCTTGGTTAAAACTTGCCCTGAATTTGTAAAAGCGATTCCAACACTTGCTTTAATTTATCAAAAGAAAAGTTATAAACGATGAGAGATTTATTTTGGTATGAATCGTCAGATGTTTTAACCGCGGCTCCATACAGTTGAATTTCGGAATTCAGTCATAAATACTCAACAATAATTTTCAACTGGAAATATTAATCTGAAAACTGATGATGCTTTTTACCGGGCAGTTTTAAAAAATTCTAGATATTTAAATGTCTGTTCAGTTTCTGGAAAGCTGACATTAAGAACTGAATAAATAAGGTTATTTTTAAAGCTGATTTGTCATTTTATATGGGCATATTTGGAACGACCACGAATATATATAGGGGTTTTGGTTAATGAATAACTCTCTCTTAAATGACCAGACTGGTAATCGCGACAGAAAAAATTCAACTGTTTTCATCATTTTGATAAGTTATGCGAACATGAATGTATGATATAGCTATATTTTTTATAAATATATTTATAATGTTATAAAAAATACGGGCTATCTCTCATATATATATCTCTCTATAGTCTCAGGGCGCCAGAGAAAGAAACCTCTTTACAATATAAACTATTTCTATTAGTTCCGTCCTCTGAATCAATCGCGTTTGGTGACAGATTGCACATAGAAAACCTCGCTTGGCATCTGGGTGCTAAATTGAAGCCGTGATTCCTCATTACGTCTTTTAAGTATTAATTTAATGACGCCATTCTCCCCACCATAACTTTATAAATGCGACAGATTACGACGAAGCGTAAAATATACTGCGGCTTCACATTTTATTTTAAACCATAATTCTTCTGTGAGATTAAAATGTCAGATTTGTAACCGTGATGAGTTCTACTAATTACCGTGTATTAAAATGTCCTCATTTTACATGAGGACAGTTTAAATTTCCTCAATACTTGCTGCTTTTTAGTTACCAAATGTAATATAAAAAGAAAAAACATGTATGTTGTGGAGTCACATTAAAAGAAGTCGATTTAGTGGAAACTCTAGACGGAGACTAGTGATTCTTTTTCTTCTATCTTCTACTTTCAATGTCCAACCTTATATGATTTACGTTTAGGTATTGTATAACCTGATGTATAGTTATTATTATCTTTATTTGGAACTATTTAGCTTTAACCCGTTCATTTGACTTCACTACATATTAAAAAACAAAGTCACTTTTACTTTCCCTATGTCGCTTTGTATGATTAAATCTTTAAAACTACGCAACGGAATTTGATAGAGGTTTTTAATAGATAGAGTTATTCAACAGGAAGGTTTTTATGTATATAAAATGCATAATATATAAGAGGAACACTGATAATTTTTGAGGTTTCTAACACATGTCGCAAAATAAACCCATTTATTGAGCTTACATTGCAAAAGCTGACTGAACCCTATGAGATAAATCAAAATAATGTACTACAGTATTCTAGACCTTCAAAATGTCTACAAAAAAGTCTGCGTCACCATATGTCTACCTACTATAGTTTATCAATATGACTACTTATTTAAGTTTGAAAAGTTAACTAAAATGCCATTCGAAATCAGATCCCACTATTTGTTCCTTATTATTGATCTTTAATCAAATAAATTATGTCAAATCAAAGGAAATTTCAGTTGCAGCAGACCTCTTTTTGAATTATTAAAATTGGTTGTTTCATTCAGGACATATGACGATTTATTTAAAACTAAACACCAAAAAAGAATCCGTGTGCTGCTCGCGCCCGTGCCGGCCGCCTGCTACTTGAATATTTCTCTGCCTCAACCCGAAGCTAGTGGGCCGGACCGGGGGACCATTATTTCGAACAAACTTGCTAACCCGGTAGGCTTTCATTCTGTTTGAAGGTGGTACATAGTCAGATATAGGCTGATGGGCGGCATAGTAGACATTATTTTTATTGAAGGGCCACCGTTTCTTAAGGAAGGCTTAGGTACCTATAGCATTTGTCCACATGCGAAGCTGGGGCGGATCGCTAGTATAGATATATATCCCAGTTACTCAGGGAAACCTATAATTGGCCATTAAAAATGTAACACTCATATTTAGTAAAATATTTGGTGTCGCTGTTGGTTACCTAAATAAATAAATTGCCTACGATTTATGTTAACAAAATGTTGCTGTTTGTTAGTGGGTTATTTCCACCCTAGCTTTTACTGGGCAAATAAAACGTTTCTGTAACAAGAAGTAGTAACTGGCTAAAATATATCTTTATCCATTCAATATTTTATGATAACCAATGAAGTTTTGTGTAAAAATATGCCTAGAAAAGTTATAAAGGGTGTATCCGACATCGACGCACAAACGAGTACCATGGATCCAGTACATGATTCTGAACCCTCCAGTGGTGGAATTTTTTGTCGGGTTTTTCATGATTTAAAAAAAAATATATATGTAGTTTTTTTCACTTTAGACTTGCTATACTTTTATAAGCCAATAAGATTTTAAAGTAAAAATTAATTAACTCGCTAATTAGATAAAAAAGCGCAATGAAAACAAAACTCGAAAAACTATCTTATCAGCTGATTTAATAGAATTCATATCAGAGATCAACGTCATAACTGCAAGCCCGCACGGCGGCACGCTTGCAACGTTCAAAGGCCGAGCCTACACTTTTTTTTAAACACTGTGAATTCTGTAACCGTTCATTAACGACATAAATGACTATCATAGTTTTATTAGTGGCAGCCTTTTCGCGAAGTTTGCGTTATGATGTCAGATACACCCTGTATGTTTATGGGTACAATGTAGCAGTTTTTTTTTAATATAGATATCGGTACTTGTCCCGTATTTTTACTCACCTGCGCAGACTTTATGCAGCACCTTTATTAAGACACTTTTAATAACAACTGGAATCATGTTAAAGCATATAGCTAATCCATTGCTCCATGTGTATGTTACGAAAAGTGCGTCTGCTCAACAACGTAAATAACGCATTGAAATCCATTCGTACTCATAGTGTGTTTCGCAATTACCTCTCTGGGCAACAGTTTCCCCAGCTCCTTCCATTTTTTGCGAGTTCGCGCATCCTCCTTTCAGTTTTGACGGAACCTATCCAGGTCATCCCGCTATCTGATATATTTTAATGAGAAAGAAAAAAAAAAAAGAAACCATTTATTTGGCGCACACCCTTATAAATACATACAGTATATGTAGTGACAGTAGTGGTGGACTAATAATAGTTTTAAACAAAGAAAACAGAACAAAAAAAAAGAGAAACAGATAAAAAAGACAATCAACAAATGTGAGTCCAACGGTTGCGCCAAATAGGTCCAGTTCAGCATAAATGTCGGACAACTACGTAGCAGTTGCCTGACGCTGGTTTTCAACTGAACCTTGTTATGAGTGCATAATTATTTAATTATTGTGTTCGTGTGATAAATCGTAAATAAATATGTGTTCAGTGTATAAAATAGGTATCTGTCATGAGGAGAATTAACTACTATACTTTACAATATCTTCCTACCTTTCGATCTGATGTTTTTTCCTACGTCGTCCTCCGTAGCGCAGCGGTCAACATGCCTGCCTGCGACGTGGAGGCCCCGGGTTCGATTCCCGGCTAGGTCATGATGGAAAAACGATCTTTTCCTGATTGGCCTGGGTCTTGGATGTTTATCTATATATGTATCTATTATAAATATAGTATCGTTGAGTTAGTAGTCCATAACACAAGTTTCGAACTTACTTTGGGGCTAACTCAATCTGTGTGATTTGTCCGTATATATTTATTTATACCTTTACCCCACGGGGTAAATATAGAAATACTCTATGAGCTTTAACTCAAATAAACACGTTACTTGAGTTAAAGCTCATAGAGTATTTCTTACTCAGTCTCTCCCATCTCTCTTTCTCAATTAGCCTTAAGATTAAAATTTCATAACGTGGTAGAATGTCGCAAGGCCAAGAAATATAAAATTTTACAGAACTACAAAAAAGCTTCTGCCGAAACCACACAAAAAGATTAGCATAGAGCAGTTTCTATTTTAAAATCTTCAGAGGCACAAAGACATTATCTTCCACAGTTTCCACTGTAGCAGTAGGTACTGCATTAATTTCTGTTTGTTTCATTGTTCTAGTGGCTCTTACATTATTTTCCTCCTTCATGTATATTTATAAATCCAGTCATTATATTGTTGGCAACCTGTTCGAACTTGTCGGAACTTGATTTATTCTGTTAACTGTTAGTATCCAGATTTGCATCGGTAAGTTGTGTTTTAAAGATTTTATGACGAATTAAGGGGTTGACCGATGGCCGATGGGGCAGTAACTTTCTGGAGACGCGGCCACGTACTGGAAGACGCAGCGTAGGGAGGCCCCCAACGAGGTGGAACAATGACCTGGTGAAGATCGCGGGAAGCCGATGGATGCGGGCAGCACAAGACCGGTCAGCGTGGAAAGCCTTGGGGGAGGCTTTTGTCCAGCAGTGGACATCCATAGGCTGAAGAAGAAGAAGAAGAAGGGGTTAAGAAACATTTAAATTACGTGGGTGAAGTATATGAAACGAAATGAAGTACTTAGATTATGATGTGCTTGGGAGTTCCTTCATTCCATTTAAATGCTATAAAGTAGTGAAGAATGGGACACTAGTGGAGTTAGAATGGTGATAGGGAGAAATTAAGATGTTAATAAAAACTGATTTTCAATCTAACGTTTTTGATGGATTCTAATAATTATTTAGTTCAAACCTCAACCTTTGTTTTAAGTCGACACATTATTCGTCGATGTGTAGATGTTTATTTGTCCATACATAAGTATCTCTAAATCTTTTAACCAAATGCACAAAGAAACTAAGATAACCCTTTTAATACGTTTAAAAAGAAACTATGACTACATTATAATCTACATATTTTTACACTCAAGAAAATTTATAGCTACATATTTAAGAATTTGCAACTGAACAACATCATTTTCTGCAAATTAGCCTTGGAACACTAAACGCGCTGTTTCGGCTTCCATTATGTTGCAGTCCAATCCTTGTTATTATTCCCACAAAAGTTTTCTGCATAATATAGAAGCTGTCATTATTCACGCACATTTGTGTGGAGAAATTCTTCTGGGTTTATTACTTCACTCGCTGAGCTCAGGAATTATGTTCATACCATAAATTTGTCGTGAACAACGAATTTAAAGCGATTCGCATAAATGTTTGTTTCTCATCATTATCACATACAGCCAACTTCAGGCACAGTTGAGCATAAACTTCCAGCCTCATCCAGATTCTACTCGTGATAGTAATAATCCTATCTCATCGCTAGAAAACCGACTCTTCGTCTCCTTCAACGTCATTTTGCTCTCTGATCACAGCTTTACTCCATCTGTTGTCACTGCACCATCGTCATTCATCATCATCAACTTTTCTAAAGTTATATGTACTTTCTATAACTTTAGAAAAGTATAACTTTATATAAGTATATCTTGGACACCAATGACTGAAGGTGAAGGAAAACATCTTAAGGAAACCTGGACTTTAAGTCTAAAATCGCCAACCCGCATTGAGCAAGCGTGGTGATTACGCGCAATCCTTCTCTGCATGAGAGGAGACCCGTGCCCAGCAGTGTGACGGTAAAAAGGTTGATGATGATGATGATGATGATGATGAAAAGGCATCATCGTGGCTGGTGAAGTCACTGGTCGCGAAAAAGTGTAGCATGTAGTGACGTCACACGAGTTTTCTATGCACAGTGTGGTCTTCATTTTTTGTTTATATGAAAAAATTAAAAATACGTGTCTAGTATTTTTTGGAAATCTGACTGACGGACTAATTAGTATTTTTTAAGTCAAATAACCTATTGCACCATACAAAAGTTTATTTCTACGTTTCATAAAAGAGGCACTACCTACTTGGATAGTTTGAACTTCACTTTAATGTAATAAACCTGCTAATAGAAGATCTAAGGCTATCATTGGGATATTCCAGCAACCAATATGATTAATCCATTAAAAAAATAGGTAGCTTGGGCCGACTGAATGCGTAAGGTGGAAGACAGAGTAATGTAGCAGACCCTGAAATCCCATGTCTACGAATGTATTACAATAGACCGAATCGATTGACAAAAATCAGACAAGATGATTTATCCTCTAATGCGCAACTCCGCGGATCTGTAAGAGTGCGGCCGGCTGAACGCGCGATCACTAAAACTACGATAGCTCTGAAATTAAAGAGGGCAGCTCGACACACCTTATGTCACCAAAATCGTTATGAAATAAGTTATATGAATTTCTATAGTTTTGTACAGTTTTATCTTAGAATCTATTGTCGATTCGAAATTGAAAGTAGGGTTAGCTACTTTTTCCCAATTTTTGGTACAAAAGTCGTAAAGACGTTATTTTAATATTTTTTTCCAAAGTTATTGTTTTATTTACATAATAATACATTATTGTACAATAATCAAGTAAAATAACAGACACTTCCATACATATTTTACATCTGCAATCTTAACAAAAATACGGCTCAGATAGTCAACCCTTATAAAAACATACATCGAACAAAATATACTCGGCACAACAGAACATACAATGGGCGGTCTTATCGCTAATGCAATCTCTTCCAAGTAGACTACCTCTACCTACATAATTCACTTAAAGTGATAAAATAAATAACAAATACGTCTATTTTCTCTACCACATATATATTTTTAATAATTATAAACTAGTGCTTGACCGCAATCCCGCCTGATGGTAAGCAGTGATGCGATCATTGATGGTAAAGCGCGCTAGTTTCTTAAGAGCCTATTCACTCAAAAAAACTGAGCGAATAGGAAGGAAGATGGCAATTGAGCGAGGTGATGCAATGTTAAACCCAACAACACGACCAACGATGCTGCACCAAAGGGAGATTGATCTGAAGACCCTCCACGACCAAACTCCCAACACAACAACATTAGGCGCATCGTACCCGGCACACATCGCAACACAACTGCTCAGACCCGTGGATGTGGATGCATGAGATTGGATACTTAGTGAGTGTGTATGGAGTATGTATAATTCAATATTTCAATTAGTCTCATTAAATAGACCATTAACAAATTAAAACCAGATAACAATTAATCACCAAAAATCCTATTGAACCTATTCTATAAAAAATGCCAGAGAAACCAATCTGTCAGACTTAGATTTTTTTTTTTACATTTTATAATTGTATTAATGCTTGACCGCAATCCCACCCGGTGCGCGCTAGTATATTAGGAGCCTATTTACTCTCCTCCTCAAGTTATTCTCCTCATTACTGAGGGTCATGATATCCCTGTGGAATTATCCTCTTCTTTAAAATAGTTCACCATTTGTTACAATCCCTGGCCGGTGTCCAGAGATGAACGAATTTGGTCAGTCCACCTTATTGGACTGCGACCCCTAGAATGTCGTCCTCTACGTATTTACTCTAGCCTTGAAGATACTTCAATTTTAGTCAGACGGAAACACCGCCGCTGGCATTTTTCCAGTGCCTTGATGTGCGCGGTATAAAAGACGAGACGAAACGCTTCGTCTGGATCGTAGTGGCAAATAGAGGTCCTATTTACCTTATATATTTTATCGATCAATGGAACAGAGTGGCTTAAACGATTTGCGCCTTCTTCATAACAAAAAATCATTCAGGAATCATCATCATTACAGCCAATGACGTGCACGGCTACAAGCCCCTAAGCAACTCCACTTCGACTGGTTCTGTGCTTTTCGCATCCAATGAAAATAGGATCCTGCGTCCTATATAAGGTCGTCGGTCCATTTTATTGGAGGCCTTCGAATGCTACGTCTTCCGGTACGCGGTCCAGAACCCTTTCGACCCCATCGGCCATTAGTTCTGCGAGCAATTTGTCCTTTCCACTGCCAATTAAAATTAGCAGTTCTTCGGGTTATGTCTATTATCTTGGTTCTCCTGTGGATCTCTTCATTTCTGATCACGACTGTGTAAATCCTACATTTTGAATTACACCAGTAATGTATGCTAGGCCTAGGCCCTTGGAATAGGGGACCAGCCTTTATCATCAACCATGCGCAAATATAGACCTTTGGGCTACTACGGAGAAATGTCAACAACCTAAAGAAGAGGTTTAGGTTTTTGTAAAAGACCCTTCTTAGCAAAAAGACCGCTCATTGTGTCACCCTTTGTAAAATCTTCATATTTATGTTTCTCAGCATCCGCTTTGCATCCGCGACTTTCACACTGGAACCCGGATTGTTGTTTCCTACAAATACGCCTCCATTTCGCGCGATCTTTAGCATCCTGTGGTGTGAGATTGTTGGCACGCAGGTCATTTCTTACGACGTCAAGGCAGCACTTCTGTGGTATACCTCGCTTGTTTCGGCCCGGCGGCGACGCCATGGCTAGACATTGGCTACCCACGTAACATGCCCATTTATGTTTCTTGGTGGTAGGCCGGCTGTCCGCAGAAGTTTCCACCCACCAGACAAATTCTTGCCGCCAAGCGATTCGTCGTGTTCCGGCATGATGTTTGGTGAAGCCGTACGGAGGACGGGTCTGAGCAATTTTGTTGTGATGTGTGACGGGTACGAAGCACCAATAGGGATGTATCCAAGGTATGAAAATCAAAAAAATAATTAGTCCGTCTTACAGATAATAAAAAAAATTAAGACCCGTATTTTTTATTTTGTCGTAATTACCAAATATTACTGAGATATAGCGTTTTAAAGTTACAGAGTGGGGGCTAATTACGTCACGCCGTTCTATATTTTGCACCATGACGTGACGTCATGCGACATTTCAAGTCAATATATCTTCTTAAGTATTTGAATAAAAGAAAAAATAAAAAATACGTGTTCAATATTTTTTATAAAGCTATCTGACGGACATTAAATTATTTTTTAGGATACAAGCCAATTGTTGTTGTGTCGGGAGTATTGTCGTGGAGGGTCTCCAGATCAATCTCTCTCTGGCGGTCTGTCGCGTTGTTGGGTTTAACATTGCATCACCTCGCTCAACTGCCATCTTCCTTCCTATTCACACAGATTTTTAAGTGAATAGGCCTAATAAACTTGCACGCTTTACCATCAACGATTGCATCACTGGTTACCATCAGGCGGGACATTTTTTTTTTTTTTTATAAATTATAAACCAGCGCTTGACCGCAATCCCGCCTGATGGTAAGCAATGATGCGATCGTTGATGGTAAAGAGTAGTCTATTCAAT
Organism: Sesamia inferens; assembly: GCA_037179545.1. NCBI lineage: Eukaryota > Metazoa > Arthropoda > Insecta > Lepidoptera > Noctuidae > Sesamia > Sesamia inferens. Next base: position 11,374,525 of record CM073922.1, read on the forward strand.
ACTATTCCTAAAAATACTTTACCTGATCTAAATCGCAACCTCACGTTCTGCCAATAGAACTTGTAACCATTATACCAACGAGGCTGTCTTCCTTACGTAATCTCCATAATTACGCATTGAAGCAGTCACTCAATAGAAAGTGCCAATCAACCCAATCTGTCAAGCTTAAAATATCGAAAGGTAAATAGGGGCTATCGATCAATAGGACAAAAAGATTTGCGCCTTATAAAGGGATCTATGCCTTCATTTGTACGGGACCCGGTGAAGGCACTTGACGTTTATTTGCCTGACGTTTGTAAGACCGGACCATTGATAAACTTGGGTGAAATAAATTGATAGAGCCTTTTGGGGTCGCTAAGAAAATTTTAATACTGTAGTCACTCTATTTGGTTCAATAACCTGGGTTGAGCGGAAAGTATTATATGTAGTTCTTTGAAGAAATTATGGTGATGAAGTGTTATTAGATTTTTCCTTCTGAAATTTGGAAATAGCAGCCCGGACTCCAGACTTACAGGCTTGACTTCCAGATTTATGCCGGGATATTGCAATAGGCTGGTCCCTTACTACCGGCAACTTGTACGTGTACAATATGGACACCACTGCCTGTTTCTGTAATTACGTCATAGCTTTGGATTGCTAAGTAAGTGGTCAACGATCACACAATAAGAGCTCAGAACCCAAATACACATCGAGTATCCAAATAAACAGTGTTTTGACAACATTAAATTAAATATTGGTGAAAATGAGTGGGTTTAATTTTATAGGGTTCTAGCGGCCGCCAGCGACTTCGTTCGCGTGGAGTTAGTTATGCTCCACTCCTATTTGTCGCAGCGTGATGTCATATAACCTAAAGGCTTCCTAGATTAATGGGCTATCCAACGCAAAAAGAATTTTTCAAATCGGATCAATAATTCCTGAGATTAGCGCGTTCAAACAAACAAACTCTTCAGCCTTATATATTAGTATAGATTGGTAGGTGTATAATTTCATTGATCAAACACACTCTAAACAGCATAATTTTTGTTCCAGATTCCTAGCAAATCGCAAAAAAGGCCGTTCCCTCTCAGCAAATGCGGTAGCGAACGAGCAAAAAGCGACCAAGGTCCTTGGACTGGTTTTCTTCACATTCGTGCTCTGTTGGGCACCATTCTTCCTACTAAATATACTATTTGCTGCGTGCCCAGCCTGTATAGTCCCAGGTAAGTTACGACTACAGTTAGATTTGATTTATAGTTGGCAGTTAACCGTGTCTGAATGGGGAGCGAAATCATAGCTGGTTTGAATTGTGTTTTGGGTGCTGATTATGCTGGTTGGAATTTAGCTTTGGACGGAAATGCCAAATCATTAGTAAGTGTATAGACATAAGCGAAACGAGAAGAATTAAGTGCACTTGAAATCAAAATATGACATAATTCGAAGATATAATATATCTGTGAAATGTTCCATTCGGCGAATGTGTAAGAAACTGTTCTGTTGTGGAAAGAATCGAATCTAGTGCCAAGAGATATGACAATATCGAACTGTTTATACATGATCTGTGCATCATTGCAAATCTGCCATGTCACATCATCTGTTATAAATGGATTTAGGTCGGGCATAAAGTGTTCAACAATAGAATTAAGTTGTTTACAATACAGCAATATTTCATTCATCTCAACGAAAATATACTTAAGTCTGGAAATGTTTCCAGAACAAACAAATTAAGAAATTCAGGGTATAATTCATCTGGAGTGGTTAATTTACATTGACCACCCCACATTGGGCCTGCTTAGTAGATGTTATTACATTTCGAAGTGAGGAGATCTGTATTCCCAGCAGTGCATGGGAACTTAAGGAGCAGATTATATATTTTTGAATTGCTATTAACATTGAAAGGTTAGACCTTTTCAGACAATAATCACATGGCCCACATGTCTTGTTCTGGCCAAGATCTTAAGAGTTTTTTTTAAGCTATTGCGCCTTGAGCGTGGAGACTGAATCCAGAAATTTCGTAACGAAAATAACCTAACACCCTCCCCCTCCGACTGACACAGCGATGCGTTGTTGAAAGTCGTACATCATCTAACGTCGTTTCAATTCTGCAGTCTTTGACACGGTGTGTTTGTGTGCGTGAGACTACATCTTTTGGTAACAATTTATAGATTTTCAAAAATAGAATGCATATTACAGGACGCGAACTCAGTTCTAAGCATTGGACAAGTTAATTATTGTCGCGATGTGCTAAAAATGCGATTAATTTTCACTCTGAAATAGGTCTTCTATAAGATGTAGAATTATAAAATACAAAATATTTCGTTACGATGCGGCCGACGGCAATTTTATGATATTTCGACTTGGTACGTACGTAACGAGCGTTTTTGGGAGTGCTGATTACGAAAATGACGACATTTTTGAAATTCAAGATGGTCATTTCTAAGCTATTACATAGCTTCCTCTTTATCAAAGTCGAAAATAAAACATTTAATATAGTTTAGTCGCTAAATCACCGCCATGTTTGGCACAAAGTAACTAAACATAATATAAAAAAGATACTGCATAAATAAAATAAATATATAATTGCATAAATTGATAAAAAATGTTATGCAATAGCTTTACTGCGGCAGTCCCCGAGTGCCACACGTCTTTTTTTCGTTGTTTTGTCTCAGAGTAAAATGAAAAATGGACATATAAAAGCATTTAAATGTACAAACTTATATAAATAACTATAATAATTATTTTTTTACTTACACCCTTTGCAGAATTTACTAATATACAATATGTAAAGAAAACCCTGTCCGATCCGTGAAGGTATTGTAAGGTATTGATAACTGATTCTACTAATGCCTACAAAGCCCTAAAAATCCCCCTTAAGAAAATATATATTATTTCGCAAAAGGAGGTAAATTAATACATGTGCGGTAGGCAATACATGCGCGGGCGAAGGGGGACAGGACACGCGGTACGTGGTCGTATCCCTCATAATAATACCGTCCTAAACGGTGTAGTCACTTTTTAAAAAAATAACCAAATTTTGAGGAAGTTGGAATTAATTCGCGGAAAAAACAGAATTATTTCAAAATTCATTAGTATTGTTACTATGATGACTATGTGAAATTTAATATTTTATTTGGTCACGTATTTACCTAACCTTTATTATCGTTATGGGTCGGACGGGGTTTTCTTTACATATTATATACTGCCTTTTCTCCCCTCCTAAATTCCAAGGCACTATAACAAACTCTCCTCCACAGAGCACGTGGTGGACATCTGCTTATGGCTGGGTTACGTGTCTTCCACCATCAACCCCATTATCTACACCGTATTCAACAGGACCTTCAGAGCTGCCTTTCTTAGACTACTGAGGTGTCACTGTACCAGGTACGGAATAAGATTGTTTATTTATTATTATTATTTATTATTTTATGCACACATCACACAGATTGTGAGCTAGCCCCAAAGTAAGTTCGAAACTTGTGTAATGGGATACTAACTCAACGATACTATATTTATAATAGATAAATATATAGATAAACATCCAAACCCAGGCCAATCAGGAAAAGATCGTTTTCCATCATGACCTGGCCGGGGATCGAACCCGGAGCCTCCACGTCGCAGGCAGGCGTGATGACCGCTGCCCCACGGAGGACGACACTAGTAACTTACACTTACTTTAAGTACAATGTGAGTCTCTTCACTTCATCGTATCATACCATGACGGTGCTATGAAGATATAATTCATTTATTTCAGCCAAAAGAAGTCTACTTTTAGACATAGGTGTCCCCCAAGCACCTCCACTGAGCCCGGTTTTGTGCTTCCTGGGAATCCAGGACGGTATTAGGCGAAAAATGTTGTTCATATTGCAGAGCATCATACTATGCCCCCTAGACCATTCCATCCCCGGCCAACACCATCGCGTGCTTTGCAACGTGCATTAACAATCATCGGGAAGAATACTTTTCCGGCGTTAATACGCTCCATGCATTGATCGCGACGTTGCTAAACCGGTCTACACAAGCAACTTTCAACTATAGTCACTGGGTTATACGACACCCTTTGATAGGACGGTTGTCTGACTTTCAGGCTCCTGACTACCCGTAACCACTGTCAAACATCCACGAATGCCAGTCACCCATCCGCGGTCAGACCGCGGAAACTGTAATTTAACCTGACCCATCGACCTTTACGGATGTTATTGTTTAAGCCAGCCTCCGCTCCCCCCCATAAGGGGGTAAGACGTGCGCAAATGGCACGGGTAGATGGAATCCACTTACTACCATTTAGCACATCTATTTCAATTTGTTCAGTTCTGCGAGAACGCCGGCGCGTCTTTCTTTCAGTTTGTCACAGCAATGTCTGAATGACACAGAGAAAAAATGTACTGAGTATTTATGACACTCATAGATAATTAAGGGTATGTCTCACGTGGAGTAAATATTACTATTTATTTTATTTAATAATATTTTACGTAGGTATATAATGTTGTGTTGCTCTGATTGCCCGTGACACCACACCAGGCCCAGAATACCAGCGCTACGACATTTACTTTTAAATATCAAAGCATTTCGCGTCGATAGAACCCTTTTGGCCTGGTAGGGGACTTCCTGGTTGCTGTTATTTTTATATATATAACTTGTTTTTAGGGTTCCGTACCTAAAAGGTAAAACGGAACCCTTTCATGAGACTTCGCTGTCCATCTGTTCGTCTGTCACTAGGCTGTATCTCATGAACCGTAATAGCTAGACTGTTGAAATTTTCAGAGATATGTATTTTTGTTGCCGCTATAACAACAAATACTAAAAATAAAATATTTAAGCCCCAAAGTATTTATTTAAAGTTTTTTTTTTTTTGCTGTCATACAACAAACGTGATTTTTTTGCCGTTTTTTGCTCCATATTAATAACGAAAATAGATAGACGCTTGAAATGTTCACAGTATAAGAAATAATTAAATTAAAATAAAATAAATATTGAACGGCAAAAAAATCACGTTTGTTATATGGGAGCCCCCATATAACAAACTTTTTTTTTTAAAGATTATGGTGCGGAACCCTTCGTGCGCGAGTCTGTCTCGCACTTGGCCGATTTTTTTTATACTTAATTGTATCTACTTAGTTTAGTTTCAAGATTTTCCTGTACGAATCACATTAAATATTTTTTCTTTTTTCCTTTCTTTTCTGTGAAACAGTGGGTCGAGGCATGTCGGGGTGCTGTGAATGCTTATGTAAATCCTGAACCCCGGACATAAGTAGAGATAAAATGCCGCTGTGGGTTTAGCCGGTAAGAGTTCAGCCATCTCTGTTCTCCACGATGCAAGAAGTTCATGTGGATTTCCACCGCATAATAAAAAAGATACAATTTCTTGACGCATAAATGTCTTTGACACTTATGTAAAATGGAACAATCAGCTAAACTATAAAATATTCCTGACTGATGTACCTACTTTCATAATCGAGAAGATTTGGCTCTAAGCTTCACTGAGCTTGAAATGTCAATAAACGGTCCTCTAGCGAAAAATGGCATGTTTATTCATACAAACGACGAAGAATAGTAATCTCCTGTTTACCAATAACATGGGCGTATCCGCCTTACAAGATGTACTTTTCCAATCCGATTCTCCCTTTAACCTTAACAGACGTACACCTGCTAGAGTTTATTTTTGGGGGTTCAATATTCAAATACGTGGCCGCCACTCCAGAACCTTACTGCCCCATCGGCCATCGGTTCTACAAGCAATGTGCCCTGCCCACTGCCACTTAAGATTAGCGACTCGCAGAGCTATGTCGGTGACTTTGGTTCTTCTAAGGATCTCCTCATTTCTAATTCGATCACGCAGAGAAACTTCGAGCATAGCTCTTTCCATTTCCCTTTGTGTGACTCTGAGCCTTCGTATGAGGCCCATTGTGAGCGACCACGTTTCAGTTCCGTAAGTCATCACTGGCAACACACACTGGTCAAAGACTTTAGTCTTGAGACACTGTGGTATCTTGGACGACGAGAAGATGTATCGTAGCTTCCCGAACGCTGCCCAGCCGAGCTGGATTCGACGAGACGCAGCGTAGGGGGCCTCCCTACGCTGCGCCCAACAAGGTGGACCGATGACCTGGTGAAGGTCGCGGGAAGCCGATGGATGCGGGCAGCACAAGGCCGGTCAGCGTGGAAAGCCTTGGGGGAGGCCTTTGTCTAGCAGTGGACATCCATGGGCTGAAGAAGAAGAAGAAGAAGAATATTCAAATAACTTTTCTCTGAGAAATAAATTAATATTTCGGTTTTACAGTTTTTCTATAGAAATTATGTCAAAAACTCTATATACCTCGGATAAAATTATCTGGCGTTAAAATAACAAGACCTTGATCATAGATAGTTTGAAAATAGAATAAAACGATTTTTTTTTTGTTTTTTCTAAACACAATAATATATACAAACTATTCACGCTTTCATTTGCATGAGATTTCGACCCCCCAACCCGTCGTGTTGCATCCCTACTTCGTTTTCGTATCGCGTTTTTTCTATCTTTCTTCTTTTTGCTTAACTTTATAGCTAACCCTTAAAGTCTTTCTCGAGAATAGGATAGTTGACTTAAAAAAAACTAATTAGTCCGTCAGTCAGATTTCCAAAAAAATAATAGACACGTATTTTTTTTTCATATATACAAAAAATGAAGACGACACAGTGCGTTGAAAACTCGTGTGACGTCACTGCACGTTACACTTTTTAGCGAGGAGTGACGTCACCAGCCACCAGTCCTGATCTTTGATGTCTTTTATATTTGTCAATTTTTATTGATTTGATAAAACAAAATAAACGTATCCAATATTTTTCTATAACCTGAATGACGGATTAAATAGAATCAATTTTTTTACCCAAGAAACATTCCTATTGTGCCACCAAATGAAAATAAAAATAATATGACGAGATAACCTTACATTCCTCTCTCTTTAAACATATTATTATATTTAATGTGCTCTTGTATGATATTTATTAATTAGATGTATAAATTTATTTAAACTAGTATGATACACTTAACGTATATATTTATTGTATAATCTATGTAAATAGTACACTGTAGACTAACCTACACTATTTCTTTATCCTACTTCTTAGAATTCCATCCAAAGGTTGTCTGTAAAAGATCGCTCTTAGCGATAAGACCGCCCATTGTGTCACCCTTTGTAAAATATTTTTATTTATGTTCTGTAATCTATATGGTGTACATAATAAAGAGTATTCTATTCTACTCTATTCTATTCTATCATCAACCTTTTTATCGTTCCACTGCTGGGCACAGGTCTCCTCTCATACAGAGAAGGGTTGAGCGTAATCACCACGTTTGCTTAATGTAAATTGGCGATTTCAGACTTAAAGTCCAGGTTTCATAGGTTTCAAGTAATTTTTGTCCAAGATATACTATATATTTAGTAAGTACATATAACTGACCAAAATGTGGCTCGAATTCATTCTATTTGATAATCCACTCAATAAAACACATTCGTCATACATATTATTTTTCTTCTATCAATTTTCGTAAAACAAAATGAATATTCTTGTGATAAAAACGTCTAACAAATTATTATAAGGACTCAAACCTCTTAGTAGTTAATAGACAATAATAGACTAAAGTGGTTTTATGAGAGTATGAAAAATATCTAAAATCTTCATCAGAAATGATTTTTTTTGAACTGAAGAACCATAATCTGGATATTTTATTGAATAATCACGAAATATATGAATAAAAAAATCACACACCAACAGTCGATCGATTCCAGGTCAGGCAAGTACCAATGTAATTTTTCGATATACTAAGAAAGTTATATTCACTTTTTTAGTATATCTTGGACACCAATGACTGATTCAAAGGTAAAAGAAAACATCTTGAGGAAACCTGGAAAGTCTGAAATTGCCAACCCGCATTGAGCAAGCGTGGTGATTACCCTCATCCTTCTCTGTATGAGAGGAGACCTGTGCTCAGCACTGGAACAATAAAAAAGAGATTTATGATGATGATGATGACATGAATAAGTGCTAATGGCTTTCCGACTGAATGTGATCAGCAGCAAATTTTTGATTATAGGTTTTAGTATAATTAAACTCTAATGTGCGCACTGCTGCTGTACATGAGAGGGAGTGGGTTGTAATTTACCCCAAGGGCCCCGTGTGGTTTGGTAGATAAAGTTATATATTGCTTTCCGAAATCCCAAATTTCTTTAACGTGAGCCCGTCTTATACACTTTTTCATGCTTAAGAGACATGGAATCTTTAACCTTAAAGGCTTTAGAAATAGCTGAGCCTTGCAGTTTAACACGCTTAACGCGTTTCAATCAAGTGGAAATATGGGGATAAAGTCTATGTATTATTACAGCACCCTAATTGCATAAAACACTATTCCTATCAATTGAAATAATTTTGGAACCATTTGCTCCATGTGGTCGGAAAATGGGTCTACTCAACAACGTAAATAACGCAATAAATGTTGTTGAAGTGTCAAAATGAAACCCATTGTTACTGATTTATAAAATTCTCCTGCTGGCTATAAACTATCTTAAAATCCATGTAGTAGTTTTTGCGTCATAGAATAAGAAACATCCATACAAGCTTTAGAGGTTATACTTAATATTATAATACAGGGTTTTTCATTAAGAGCGCTCGAACATTGAAATGATATAAAACAATCTGTTTAAGTAATAAAATTACATTTTATTTTTATTACATTTTAAAGAATATTCAATGACATTATGTGTGGAAAATAATATCAGCCAAATGGCCACCGCGACTTCGCTGTAGATGGTGTATTCTGGTGGACCAATTTTGAAGAACGTCTTCGCATAAATGGGGCTCAATTTCACGAAGAACGCGAGTTATGTTCGCCTTTAGGGCAGAAATTGACTGTGGTTTACCTGCATACACTAGAGATTTCACGTACCCTCACAGAAAATAATCGAGCGGTGTTAAGTCGCACGATCTCGGGGGCCAGTTGATGTCGCCACCACGCGAGATGACGAAGCCCTCGAACTTCTCTTTCAATAAATTTAATGTTTCCCGTGCTGTATGGCAAGTGGCGCCGTCCTATTGGAACCACATGTTTGTAAGATCCATACCACCTACCCTAGGCCACAAAAAAATTGTTATCATCGTCCGATATCGGTCGCCATCGCAACGCACGGAACGTTAGGCGAATAGAGCATTGATTTTGATAACAAATTTTAATAATTTCTACGCGTTCTTGAAGCGTGTAGCGTTCCATGGCGAAATGTCACAACTAAATATGTATTCATGCCAATTTGACAGCTATCGCATTACCAAGATGACCGCTATGCGCTGTCAAAGTTCGAGCGTCCCTATTGAAAAACCCTTTAGAAAGTAGATGTATCTATAAAAGTTTATGATACTGCAGCTAGGGCATAAGATTTTTCTCCGCGAGCAAAAATATTCCAGTATTCCGTTAGTAGATGTCACATATTTTTGAATTTTTGGTTCTAACATATCCCACTTTCCTCATGATATTTGAATAATACTTATAGTAAAAAAATACGGTAAGACCTGTTAAAAAATAAAAAAAGTAATAGTCGTGGTACAAACCGATACAAATGGAACCTGAAAACATTAAAAACACAAAAAGTAAAAAAAAAAAAAAAAAAAAAAACAATGTCACGGTGTCGGGCCGGTCACACTCACGTGAATTCAATGCTTCAAACCAACAAAAGCGCCGCTAAAGAAGTTTATACTTCAAATATATATTTTTAGCTTTACCAACATTCTAATGTCATCACCATCATCTCAGCGTTAATCCCAGTCGTATTCGAAGCTTTTTCAGCTTTGGAGTCTGGAGTCCGCTTTACTAGTCTAACGGCTTTTGGCTAAACTTCGATATTTTCCGCGAAGCAACTGTCGTTTGACCTCCACAATCCAAAGGCGATATCGAAACATTGCAGTTAGACCAATTGTTGGACTTTTGTGGGCTCTAACAACTCGTAACGACTGCCATTAGATGTTCGTATGGCAACTGAGACCTACGGCTTAACGTGCTTTCCGAGGCACGATCAGAACAGTACAAATATTCATATTCATGCATACAAATATTTGCACTCACTATTTGCGTTCACTACCGCTATGCAACGGAGGCTGTCGAGCCAACAATAATAATTTTATTTGATTGATTCGCGTATAAATTCAGATTGGGATGTCAAGTGTAACATTTATGGCCACAGAAGTGATGTCTTTTAGGAAAACGATTCAGTTAAAAAGTTATAGCCCGCAACAATTTCTGCATCAATTTTTCAAATCTTTTCTCTGGCGTGTATCCAAAACAGTTTGTGATCCGTCGTCGTAAACCAATAGACGACGAGAGAAACGACGTAACTTAGTTGTGCTTTTCGATCAGATTTATTGGAATAGCAAATTCAATTTTGTCGTCATTTTGCCAAATAGCTCTTTTTTTAACATTATAAAATAATGCTTGACCGCAATGTCGCCTGGTGGTTAGTAGCGATGCTATCATTGATAGGAAAGCTCTCTAGCCTGTAAGACGCTTAAATTTTAGTTAGAGGGTAAGACAGCCGCAGGCAAATTGTTCCAGTCCTTCGATGAAAGTGGTATATGAGATGCAGCGAAACAACGTTAAGTTGGATACTCACCGTATAACGGGTCGTCCGAAATATGAAACAATGGTGCAAGAAGAATCTGTTGTATCGTCATCACTCCATGATTCTTTACTTTGAAACCACTTTAATTCATTTGCTAATCACGACATATTTGCTTTCCGTTCGCTCGGTTTCGAATTGTGCTATGGACAAGATGGGCTTAGGAATCCACTGTTTGGGGGAAAAATATGTTTGGTGGCTGACGTCTTTCAGCTGAAATTATGATGATTACAACAACTTCAACACTTATTTATTTAAAATTGCTATTTCTGGTCTTCTAATTGATAAAAATGTTTATGTGCGTATTAATGGTGGTGGTAGGCCAAAACATCGGCTGCCGGCAGAAGTTACCACCCACCAGACAAAGTCTTACCGCCAAGCGATTCATCGTATTCCAGTATGATGTCTGGTGAAGCCGTACGGAGGACGGGTCTGAGCAGTTGTGTTACGATGTGTGCCGGGTACGATGCGCCAAATGTTGTTGTGTCGGGAGTTTGGTCGTGAAGGCTCTCCAGATCAGTCTCCCTCTGGGATGCATCACCTCGCTCAACTGCCGTCTTCCTTCCTATTCACTTAGTTTTTTGAGTGAATGGCCTTATTAAACTAGCGCGCTTTAGTATCAACGATTGCATCACTGCTTACCATCAGGCGGGATTGCGATCAAGCACTAGTTTATAATTATTAAAAAAATAATAATACGATAACCGTGGGAAAAGTTATAAAGTTTAATATAATGTCCCTTTCTGAGACATGCTATATAAAAATCCAAAAGGCTAAAAATGACGCCGATTTTTTTGTTCTCAAACTAAACTTAGAACAACCAAAGAATACTAAGCTACTACAAAGTAAACTGAATTCGAGAATGCCAACTTAGATTTTTAAAAAGAAAGTATATATAATTATTCTGTATACCCGCCACAATTTAATTAAGAAAACAATAATTCGTATGTACATAATTAAAACCACATGTAACATGCTACGTGTAATACTCTAGGCATTATTAAATGTTTGTAAGATATTTTCATGAGAAGCAGAAAGTTAGTCCAGTGAATTAATAATTTAGTAACAATTTCAAAAGTTTAGAAATTAATATGGAATCTGTACCTCACAAAAAGGTACTGTATAACTCTATACGGATTTTAATATTCATAAACTCTTGTTAATATTTCAGCCAAATATTTGGATTACATTTAGTAAATGTATTCCAAATATTTATTTATTTTGTTTACAATATTTTTTCTATAACTTGACGTTACAACAGGAATATTATTTAATATTAATATTATTCTATTAAAATCTACTAAAAATATAATTTAAGTGTCATTCATTTTATTTGGAATTCCTAAAATTTTAATTACTTTTTTTATTCTTTTTAAATATTATGTCTTCATGGAAGTTTTACTTAACAAATAAAGTAATTTATAAATCCAAGAACATTACTGCGAATAGAATCTTGTTCCTTCATAAAACTCGAAAGGATTACTTTTAAACTGTTTCCAATAATTAATATATTACATATTCTAACTTTTTTGTTGTAATCAAACACTCTTGTCCACAGACGCGGTCGCTGCACCCGCTACCGTTCAACAGGCTCTACACGCGGGGCGTCCCAGCTCTGCGCAAGATCAGCTTTACCTCTAGCCATATCATTACGACCATCGGCTTTAGCATCCGCGTCACCAGCAGCACCAGACACTACCGAAACAGTATTAATAGAACAACCTATAGGAGATTTTAATGTTAGATACTAAGGAAAGCTATTATTTCAGTATTTCAAGAGCACACGTCGATCATTAGATCATTCTAATAAAGCCTTGAAGGTGCTATTCCGACGCCGTCATAACCGCAAACGCAACGTGATGTAATCACACACAATAATACAACTATTTCACAATAATACAACTGGTTCACAGTAATGCAACTGGTTCATAGTAATACAGCTGGCTCACAGTAATACAACCAGCTTAAAATGATACAACTGATTTACAATAATACAACAAGTTCACAGTAATACAGCTGGTTCAGAATAATACAACTGATTCATAGTAATACATCTGGTTTATAGTAATACAACTGGTTCACAGTAATAAAACTGGTTCACAGTAATACAACTGGTTCACAGGAATACAACTGGTTTCTATATTTATGTTATAATCACATCAAAATGATTCCATATATGGCAATGTTGCCACCTGGTCTGTTACCACAGTATAATCACCCTATTGTGCTCCCAATGCTGAAAGGCCTCTCTGTGAGCTCAAATTCAACATGGGGGCCCAGTGCCAATTAGTATATGTCATATGTTTTAAAATTTTTGGTTGTAGGACATTACACGTTTACTTACGTTTTCCTTCACAAAAAAAAAGTACACAAACTTAAACGCTTATGTGTATTTGAATTTACGACCTATAGAGGACGCTGTTCGTACTGGTTCACCACTGGTCTTACTGGTCCTCCACAGTCCTTGCTTTAGTCCCCAAACTATTAATAGCGTCGATACTAACACGCATTGTATATTATGATAGGCAAAACACCACTGTGAACCTAAAGAAGAGCAATACTGTTGTACTCGATATTGTGACGTGGCGTTCAGAATTAAAAGTGCAGCGGCATGTCGAGTCGCTGCGGTTGATCATTCAGATTGGGAAAAGTTGCCCATTGAGGCCTACCGGTTACGGACGGTTTCAGAATATACCTCATTCGACAATATAAAAGTCATATGACGTGTGCTCGCAATTTCCAGAGAGAGACTTTAACAGATTTTTTTTAGATTTTAAATCATTGTTTAAAGTTTCTTTTTTTATTTGAGATTCTACTGCCAAATTAAGGAATGTAATTGTAAATGTATTAGCTTGAAGTCTGACATAATTGTATTTTATATTTAGATTGTAATAATTGATTCTGATTAGTGCCAAATTAGTTTTTTGTGTGATTATACGGATAACTTATTGGTTCGTATTCTTCCTGTGTAGTCACATTTAATAATGTAGCATAAGCCATCAAACTGAACTTACTCTGTAGAACCGACATCGTGATCGCAAAAAATTATCAACTGTCACATACAAATCAATATCAATTCTACTCTAATCACTCTTAGGCAAACAAAATTATTTTCTCTTGACTAAGTTGTTAGTGATAGGTAAAGGTTGTACCTAACTATAGTTTGTTGATCCGTAAATACATAACATAACCGGCCTATAAAGTTCCCACTTCTGGGACCGAAGCAGAGGCCTGGGTCCCAGAAGTGGGAGAGCCTCTGTGAGAAGAAATGAGCCGTAGTCTATCACGCGGGCCCAATGCGGGTTGGTAGGAGTCACATGTCTTCGAAGTTTCACGATGTTTCCCTTCACCATTTTAAGAGCAATGGTGATGAAATAATTTACACAAAATATGGCGTCTGATGGGTTTCAAACCTACGACCTACAACCTGTAAGTCGCTGCCGATACGAGACCACAGCAAGCTGTTCTCCATCCATAAATTTGATACACCTATATGAAACTCGCTGGATTTTAAAAGACTTTGTTTTTGTTTTAGGCTGTCTGTCTTATTTTAGAAAACAATACAATCATCACCATCATTATGGTAATCATCTTTTTAATAAACAATTTCAGTCATATCATTACACTTTTGCTTATCACTATTTTAATGAGAACTTATACAGAATTCTTAGTATTTAATTACAAAATCATTTTTATTTCATGAATACAATTTTTTGGTACTGAAGTTTCGTCTAATATTGACAGACGGTGTTTGATACTTGTACTGAAAAAAAAAAACAACTTTTTTTTCAGTTTATTAGAATCTAGTCTTTACCGCAAACCCGCCTGTAAACCGTGACGTAAGAATAGATGCAATCATTGATGATAAAGCGCACCAGTTTATTCACATCACAACATAACTGCTCAGTCCCTTGAAAGGCTAATGTTTTAACCACTAGGCGAACACGACTCCCGACCTTTGACGTATAATAACTAAAATATTTATAATAAACAAAAAAAAAAGTACGGAGAGATAATTTCCCCAGGTTCTGGTCTAATTTAATACAGACATATTTCTTAATTCGCATATCACGCCAGCCTGAGTTGTGGGTGGTGACCGCGAGCATGTTCTAACAGTAATACAACTGGTTCACAGTAATACAACTGATTCACAGTAATACAACTGGTTCACAGTAATACAACTGGTTCACAGTAATACAACTGGTTCACAGTAATACAACTGGTTCACAGTAATACAACTGGTTCATAGTAATACAGCTGGTTCACAGTAATAGAAGCACAAGTGAACGAGTGTTACCATGTATGAAAATGAATAGCTTATTCAAACGGACCAATTGGGCCGTCAAAATAAACCTTGATGGAGATACGGACCCGTCGCAGCCATTGCGCAACCGTCAGCGAAACCACGCAGTAGCGGCCGGCCTCATTGCAATCAAAACAACTGGTTCACAATAATACAACTGGTTCACAGTAATACAACTGGTTCACAGTAATACAACTGGTTCATAGTAATACAGCTGGTTCACAGTAATAGAAGTGAACGAGCGTTAGTATGTATGAAAATGAATAGCTTATTCTAACGGACTAATTGGGCAGTCAAAATAAACCCTCATGGAGATACGGGCCCGTCGCAGCCACTGCGCAACCGTCAGTGAAACCACGCAGTAGCGACCGGACTCATTGCAATCACAACGCTGCGCCGACCGCCTGCAGTGACCCTACCATAACATCATTGCACGTGCAACCACTGCCTATCCACATTTTGTCGCTGTGATGTAGCGTAGATATGGTACGTGAGCTTGGACCCTAAAAACAGACAGAGTTAAAAAAAAACGCGTCTTTGGTTGTTCCAATTTTGAGTGGTTTTACCAATGAAATTCTAAGTTGCCATTTGAAATTGGAAGTCGTTTTCGAAACCAATAATTGTTGCAGTTTTAGTGGGCACTCGTTGACGCTTGCTAATGATCAAATAAAACCTTGCCAAATAAAATTTCGATATTGTTTACATAGTTTTTCGCTCAAATATTAATTTTATTCATGACTTTTAAATATTCATTTAAATTTTGACCTGAATTTGAAACAAGATTTTATCTGAAGGGCAATCTCGGTGGTAGGTCATAACATAGGCTGCCAACAGATGTTACCACCCACCAGACAAAATCTTGCTGCCAATCGATTCGTCGTGTACAGGCATGATATCTGGTAAAGCCGTACGGAGGACGGGTTTCTGTATTTTATAAACCTTTTCATGTTACTTCAGTTTTAATCTGTCACAAAAACAAGGTTACAATAAATTAATATTGACGGCACAGTGGGTGCAGTGGTTAAACTACTGAGTGCTGCGCTGCGTGTTGGGGTTTCGATTCCCGCACGGAACAAATATTTGTATGACCTACAAGTAGTTGTTCCGGATCTGACTGTTTATTTATATCTGAGTTTATGTTTGTAAACGCACACATGAAAAAAAATGTCTAGTCCAGATAAAGTCTTGCCGCCAAGCGATTCGTCGTGTTCCGGCATGATGTCTGGTGAAGCCGTACAGAGGATGGGTCTGAGCAGTTGTGTGCGATGTGTGCCGGTTATGATCCGTCAAATGTTGTTGTGTCGGGAGTTTGGTCGTGGAGGATCTCCAGATCAATCTCCCTGTGGCGCAGCATCGTTGGTCGTGTTGTTGAGTTTAACATTGCATCACCTCGCTCAACTGCCGTCTACCTTCCTATTCACAAAGTTTTTTTTAGTGAATAGGTTAAATAAACTAGCGCGCTTCACCATCAACGATTGCATCACTGCTTACCATCAGGCGGGATTTCGGTCAAGCACTAGTTTATAATTATTAAAAAAAAAAACATACATTCTAAGTATAAATTCCAAGTGTGGAGCAATGTTTAAAAAGTCGTTAAAATGAGGTGGCAAGTTGATTTTAATTGATATATAGTTTCATTAAAATGTCAATTAGAAGTTTTTAATATGTACATACAATCTGATAAAAGGGCCAAAACCAGAAAAAAGATTTGACTATCGATATAAATACTAAATCTCAAAACACTAAAAGAATCAATACAAAAACGAAACAGTCCTTTTTACTGCCCAAATAGGCAGATTCGTAAAACAACTTTGATGGAAAAAAACACAAGTTTTGATTTGATTGCTTCACCAATAAATAATAAAACCTATCTGCCCGCATAATTCGATAATATATCCTAAATTAAACTTTACAAGGAACGATGAAATGCTAAATTACATATCTCGGTCGCCCGGCGTCGTCGCGTCGCCGGGAAATCCATCTTTTTCTACGGAAATTAATTTGAATGCAAATCCGAAACGGACCTCAAAAGTATTTATTATTTCGTGTCATAGCTATTCTTGATTTAGCACGTGGCTGCAGGGTAATTGCGTAACAAGCTACCAGTAGCAATGGGTTTTATTTTGACAGATCAATATAATTCATTGCGATGTTTACGCTGTTGAGTAAGCAACATTTTGAAACAAATGAAGCAATGGACAAGCAATTATGCTTCAAAATTATTCCAATTGATATTAATGTGTGCTACATAGTTAGGATGCTGGTTGTGTTTGTTGTGTTCTTGGTTGATGTCATGCGAAGATATGAAGGTTGATCGGAGATGGGGGAACTAAATCATGCAATTCCCTCGCACCCTCACCAAAATGAATCTTATAGAACACCGAAAGGCTGGCCACTCTCAGCCTGTGCTCCAGGCTTTGGAGACCAACTCGAGTTAAATCAAGGTCACCAATCAGCCTCTTCGCACGCCTCTCCACTGAATCCAAAGTAGCCAGGTGACATTTCGCAGCACCAGCCCAAATGTGGCTGCAGTACTCCACACACGAACGGATCTGTGCTTTGTACAGTATTAGAAGCTGTCCTGGTGTGAAGTACCGCCGGACCTTTGCGACAACGCCAAGCTTCCTGGCAGCCAGTTTAGACAAAAAAACATGGCGCCTAAAAATACGTCAATTTACGCCAAGCGCTGGCTAATTTCACAGTACTAATCTAATTCTTATCTTGTGTCCTTCTCTTAATGAAATGGAATGAATAAAATGTTTCTGTCTTTGTCCTTTAGTATAGTTTTTGGATAAGTGAATCTACACTTATCTTTAAATGACGTCAAATATCCGCAGTCTTTTTACACCCTAAAATCGTATCAACAAAAAGAACTATGCATTAAAACTCTGCACCAACTATAACAAATTATTTTTTTGTTGTTAAATTCTTCCAAAAAGTCTCAAGTGTCGTAAATCGTCTAATAGCTAATTTTTTCTCTTTACTCAAGATGAATGGATTCCCACTACAGAACTCTCATCATATTTCTTCTTTGCTGTTTACCCGTGTAGGTTGAAGTAGAAAGAATTCCACAAAACCTTTTTGCTAATCACTAGAGCATAATTCTGATTGAAAAACTTTACTTTGTTCCAATTTTTGACTGAAATGAGCAAGAAATGGTAGTCATTTTTCAACAGGATGGAAAACCACAAATTTGGTAGAAAAGATACGGGCGCCGATTTTGTTCTCAAACTAAATTATACCATCGCCAAGCTCCATAAAGAATAGAAGTAAACAAATTAATTTAGGGTTATAACAACACAAGTTTTACAAATATGCTATTATTTACACGATTATTGCCTTTTACATGCTAACTATTTATTAACAATTCCTATTGTAGCATATTTAAATTGAATCACTAACATAACATGCATGTAATGCATGAGGCAATTTGTGTATTGTGTTACTTTCAAATCAACTGCAAAGCACATGGATTGTAATACTTTCAGGTATAGACTAAGTATAGATAATATAAATGTATCAAAAAATTTAACCTATTAGGAAATTAGCTTACATGTGTGTCATATTTCATTTAAATCGGTTAAGCGTCCTATGCAATATATATATATATATATATATATATATATATATATATATATATATATATATATATATATATATATATATAACATAAATAAACTGTTTACATTAGTAGGAAGTAGGATTATTACTTTTATGAAAATCATCTATCTAGAAAAAGTTGTTAACTTTGTCTTTTAGGCGAAATCAACTCGTTGCCTAGCAACGGTTTGTTTACCTCTATTCTTTATTGAATTTGGCCCAAATATAATATTCAGTTCAGTTTCATTTAGAGAAAAGCATAGAAGATAACATAATTATGACTTTCAACGTCTACATAATTTGACAAGATTAAACTAGATAGTATTTACTTATTTAGCGAACAAAGGAATCAGGGCTACTGGATGACAAAGTTTACACATTATTTGGTTGAAGTTTTAACATCCTTATTTTGAATACCGTTGGGTTTATTTTGCCGTACTTAGAGTGAGTTATGCATTTTGTAAACAAAATCCTAGTAAATAATTTGCTTTTCGAAAACGATAAAAGCTAACTAAATTAATGATGTAGGTATAACTTTCTCAATTGGTTCGGTGTACCACAAAATCCAAGTTAATGAAAACGTAAATTCTAAGAGTAAATTAACTAATTAATTACGCGAGTCGTAAATACAGAGTGGTGTTTAATTTACAAGTGGCTGATAAATCCTATTTGGTATCTGATCGCTTAATTTGTTTTTCACTTAAATGCGTACCATAATTTATATTTGATTTATTTATTTCCTTACAAGTACAGTCGACAGCATATCAAACTACTACAATTTGTCAGTTTTTTTTTTTATTTTAATAATTATAAACTAGTGCTTGATTGCAATCCCGCCTGACGGTAAGCAGTGATGCAATCGTTGATGGTAAAGCGCGCTAGTTTAATAAGCCCATTCACTCAAAACACTGAGTGAATAGGAAGGAAGACGGCAGTTGAGCGAGGTGATGCAATGTTTAACCCAGGCGAAGATTGATCTGGAAACTCCCGACACAACAACATTTGGTGCATCGTACCCGGCACACGTCGCAACACGACTGCTCAGACCCGTCCTCCGTACTGCTTCACCAGACATCATGCCGGAACACAACGAATCGCTTGGCAGCAAGACTTTGTCTGGTGGGTGGTTCTTTTAAGATTTTCAACTTTGTCTCAAAAGCATTTAGGCTTGGTTGAATGAGAATATTTGATAGTTTCGAGTAGCTTGCCTTTTTTTTTAATAACTAGCCCATTCACTTAAAAAACTTAGTGAATAGAAAGAAAGATGGCAGTTGAGCGAGGTGATGCAAATTTATAAACCCAACAACACAAAAACTCCAGAAACAACATCATTTGGCGCATCGTACCCGGCAAGCTTCACAACACAACTGCTCAGACCCGTCCTCCGTACGGCTTCACCAGACATCAGCTTGACCTGCTTTTATTCATAGAAAACAGTGGTTAATACAGCCCGATTAAAACCTTATGGCGGCTCTAAAGTATGCTAAATGCCTGCACAATACCTCACCCCCTCTGTTATGTGAATCCATACTAATATTATAAATGCGAAAGTAAATCTGTCTGTCTGTCTGTTACGCTTTCTCGCTTAAACCTCTCAACCGATTTTGATGAAATTTTGCACGGACAATCTTTAGACCCTGAGAAAGAACATAGGCTGCCTTTTTATTGAAATAAAATGATATTCCGAAGGGTAATCTAAAAAGCGCGATATAACCGAATTGCATGCGGGCGAAGCCGCGGGCGGAAAGCTAGTTTATTATAATCTCAATCATTTGATGGTTACTGCTAATTTATTGCTTCATATGTCTCAAAAATATGTCTGCTCAAAAAGGTAAAACCGCAGTGTATGTTATTGAACTGCCAAAATTAAAGCTATTTTGACAGTTCAGTCACTAGTGTAATATTTATTTGACAATAAAAATGTGAAGAGGTACACTTGCAGGCTTACATCTTGAGACATTTTTTTATTTCACTTTTCTGTTCTAAATGTAGGTCCTACAATTTATTACCGATTTGAAACCGAAATTATCGGAAATGTAATTCTCGATTATCGGAATGGAAATTACAGTTCAAAAATTCCAAGTCTTTTCTGAATGACTTTAATGCTATAATCTAAAGGCCATTTGAGGATTACTTAATAACATATCTAGAATAAGTGTGTTTTTAAGACAAATTCTGTGAATTTATAAGAAATAGCAATGATTTTATTCTACCTACTATAGAATTTAGGAAAATGTATAAAATTAATTTATTTCTCAAAAAATGTTCAATTACATATTTTTGTGGATGCATAAAATAAACGTTATGTAGAAATAAACGTTATTTTCGAATTACAGTGTGTTTTATTATTTTTTCTCCATCTGTTGAGAGTTTCATCGCAAAAAGAATTTAAGAATTTGTATAAATAATTAAGGTTTTTTACATTTATTATTTAATTAATATAATAATAGTTGCGAATAAGTACTGTATGTACGTAACTGTACCTAGTACAAAGTAAGGTGACTTATCAACTAAGCTTAAACTAAAATTATATGGTTGTACAAAAATTGCATAAATTAATACAAAGTGTGGTCTCCTCTGTTATTGAGAACATGCTGGCACCGATTACGAATAGAAATCGATGAGACTGTTAATGTTATCCTGCAGCAATTGCTCCTAATGAAATTCTAGTAAGTCCATAAATTGTTGGATTGATGTCACTCCGTCCAAGTCTTTTAAAACACGTCTCTGGAGGATGCTCCAGAGACGTGTTTGTGTGTGTGTGTGTGTGTGAGCATGAGACATCTCCTATGCTCACATACACACACACCTACATGCTGCATACTCTATGGGATTTGGGTCTGCCGATTGTGCAAGCCAAGGCAATGCCAGGATGTTTTCTCTCGCCAAGTATTCCCGTGTGTGCAAAACTGTATGCGCACGCGCATTGTCATGCATCAACGTGAAATCGGAGTCATGCGTTTGTGCAAATGGACGGGCATAAGTCCTTAGAACATGCTTAACGTAACCTACAGTGTCCATTTAAAAAACGAAGTCAGTTCGTCTGGTCCTCATAATACCTGAAAATACTGCATTTGTTAAGCCGTTGTGTGGATGCAATTCCTGAACGCACTTCAGTCTTTCAGTATTTCCAGAACGACGCGGCTACGGTACTCTCTTACCCTTCTAGTATCAGGCTTGAACCTAAATCGAGACTCATAACATAATAAAACTTTATGCCATTGTACCCGGGTCCATGTAATGTGTTCCCTACACAATTCATTTCGATGAGCGCTATTGCCCTGACGTATCGGTGGGCACCTAATTGGCCGTCGTACTCGTAGGCCATCCTCATGCAGTCGATTTCGCACAGTTTGGCAGCTAACAACGACACCACTCGAATATTATAGCCTTAAACCTACCTCTCGGGCGGTTAACCGGCTGGGTTCTTGCAGCCAGTTGTATCTATTGACCTTGTCGTGTAGTTGTACCCCTTCCTCGGCCTGGGTGCTGCTCAGCAGGATCTCCCGTGTTAGTGTAACGCTGATGAAGGCGGCAAATAACGCTTCTGTCGACATCAAAATACCTAAATCCTAACAGCTCTTTGCATTTCATCTGCGCTCAAATAATATAATTCGAAAAAATGCACTTTGCTGTCGCATTCGCTTTTAAATTTGTGAAAAAAAAAAACTGTTTTTTTTTTATAACCAGCCAATATGTCCTCTAAATAAAAAGTTTACATAGGTTATAGGATACTTACTCCCCTCCTGAAAAACTACAGACCGATATCCCTCCTGAGCCATATCTATAAGCTGTTTTCTAGGGTCATCACGAATCGTCTTGCTCGCAGTTTCGACGACTTCCAGCCTCTCGAACAAGCAGGCTTCCGAAAAGGCAATATAGACCACATACATGCGCTGCGGCAATAACAAACCACTATGCTTGGCGTTGTGGACTATGAGAAGGCCTTTAATTCGATCGAGGCTTGGGCGGTGCTACAGTCTCTCCAGCGGTGCCAAATTGACCATCGATACATTGAGGTGATAAAGTGTTTGTACAATAACGCCACCATGTCAGTCCGTCTCCAGGATCAGGACTCGAAACCGATCCAACTCCAGCGTGGAATGAGACAAGGAGATGTCATATCTCCTAAATTGTTCACTGCTGCATTGGAAGATGTCTTCAAGCTCCTGGACTGGAAAGGACTTGGCATGAACATCAACGGCGAGTACATCACTAATCTCCGTTTTGCAGATGATGTTGTGGTCATAGCTGAGACCCTGGAAGACTTGGGCAAAATGCTCAATGACCTCAGCAGAGCTTCCCAACAAGTGGGTCTAAAGATGAACATGGATAAGACGAAGATCATGTCGAACTCTCATGTCGCACCCACTCCAATTCAAGTTGGTTGCTCTGCACTCGAAGACAAACAACAAACAGTCGAACTAGGTAGGTCCAACTTCGAGAAAGAGGTGTCTCGTCGAATCCAGCTCGGCTGGGCAGCGTTCGGGAAGCTACGATACATCTTCTCGTCGTCCAAGATACCACAGTGTCTCAAGACTAAAGTCTTTGACCAGTGTGTGTTGCCAATGATGACTTACAGAACTGAAACGTGGTCGCTCACAATGGGCCACATACGAAGGCTCAGAGTCACACAAACGGCAATGGAAAGAGTTATGCTCGGAGTTTCTCTGCATGATCGAATCAGGAATGAGGAGATCCGCAGAAGAACCAAAGTCAACGACATAACTCTGCGAGTCGCTAAACTGAAGTGGCAGTGGACAAGGCACATTGCTCGTAGAACCGATGGCCGATGGGGCAGTAAGGTTCTGGAGTGGCGGCCACGTACTGGAAGACGCAGCGTAGGGAGGCCCCCAAGAAGGTGGACCGATGACCTTTTGAAGGTCGCGGTGAGTCGATGGATGCGGGCAGCACAAGACCGTTCAGCGTGGAAAGTCTTGGGGGAGGCCATTGTCCAGCAGTGGACATCCATAGGCTGAAGAAGGAAGGATACCTACTTGGTCAGTAATAATATAATAATTGATTAATCATTTGAAAAAGAAGGTACGAGTTGCTAAGACTTTTTTGATGTGTGTATACAATATGTAAATAAAACCCCTTCAGACCCATAAGGATAATAAAGGTTAGGTAAACACATGACCAGAAATATAATATAAAATTTTACGTAATCATCATGGTAACAATACTAATGAATTTTGATATAATATTTTTTCCTGCGAATTAATTCCAACTTCCACAAAATTTGGAAATTTTTAAAAAGTGAAAACACCATTTTGGAGGTATTATTATAAGCGATGCGACCACGTGCCGCGTGCTCTACCTCCCGGCGCCCGCGCATGGATTAAGTTACCTCTTCTTGCGAAATAATATATTTTTGAAGTGAAACTTCTTTAGGCACGCTTGACTTGGGGAGTAAGCTGGCGAAAGCGTTACGAAAAATGATCGGGCAAGGCGAACGGAAGCAGAGTATAGTCCTATTTTGTCTGTACTACAAACAAGGAGTTGGCTCATGTAAATATTGCATGACATGTCGAGTATGAAGTTAGGAGTTCGCATCTCGCCGAAGGCAATATATATTTTTTGGATCTTTTTAAGATTTGTTAACAATTGAGTTGAGTATGAAGTTGTGAGTTCGCATCTCGCCGAAGGCAATATATATTTTTTGGATCTTTTTAAGATTTGTTAACAATTGATTACCTAAGAGCACAAATAATTTATAAATTTCGTTCTGTTCTGGCCTTTATATTGTTTTATATATTTTTGCTGAACATTTCTGATATAATTGAAAGTATAGAAGCTTGAAGATATCGTCACAATACGATAATTGGACACAAAGTACAAATTGCTTTCGAGCCTCATAAGCTCAATTATTAAGCTAAGTACCTTGATTGATTAAGAACTATGAATTTCTTCGAGAACATGACGCTGCGAACACCCCGCGACCCCCTCATTGATTACCTCACCCCCCCGTGGATTATCTCGGGAACCAGAGGTCGTGGACTACCCGAGTTTGGGGTCCCCTGAATCAGGAGGAGGAGCCCGACCTTTTGGCCCTGAGGGAATCCACTCCCCCCTCTCCCCTCCCCCCTCCCCCCGCGACCCCACGAAACCTATCCCCCCCCAATCCCCTTTAGTTACCTCACCCCCCGTGGATTATCGCGGGAACCAGAGGTCGTGGACTACCCGAGTTTGGGGTCCCCTGATTCAGGAGGAAGAGCCCGACCTTTTGGCCCCGAGGGAATCCACTTTTTTTTTTTTTTAATTGGAGGTCTATGCAAAAATATTAATTTATAAATGAAAGCATGAAATAAATTTAAATATTTATAGAAAATTAATATATGTATATGTGTATACATGTATATATTGTACACATATATATATATATACATACAGATGGTGCGAAAGAAGTTTCACTTCAGTCGTGTGGTCATAAGCACACTCGTTATTTTTTTGTTTTTAGGGCGATTTTTTTTTAGTTAAGCCCAGCTTTTTGGGTTTTACTAGAATCAGTTATCGATACCTAACAATACCTTCACGTATCAGACAGGGTTTTCTTTACATATTGTATAATTGATAGTGATTTTTCTTTTATCAAACGGTTTCACCGGCACAAGTAGATAGTAGTAAAATAAAAAATAGACACAAACCTATTCTCATGTCCAACAAACATATATACGAAATTTCATAAAAATGCCTTGTTCAACCGTTTGTAGGAGTTCGAGGATAACCATTGTGACAGGAGAATTTTATATGATAGATATACCTAAATAATAATTTAGATCATAAATCAAAATCATATTTTTTTATTTTAAAAGTAAGTACCTTGTAGACAGTGATTCCTTTTGTCAAAAACGAAACAAGAAGACATTGCCACTTCTAAATATTGTCACAACAATGGGACATTCCCAAAGTAGGAACAATGAGAGGAATTCACAATGAATCCGACACGAGGCACTGTTCCATAAAATATTTATTACAATAAAACCTTTGTAACCAAATTCATAAAACATTCCCTTATAACAGCATCACGTTCTTTTTTTTAATATTTATAAACACGTGTCTGACCGCAATCTCGCCTGATGGTAAGCAGTGATGCAATCATTGATGGTTAAGAGCGCTAGGTTATTAGCCTATTTACTCAAAAAAAAAAATACAATGAATGGGAAGAAAGACGGCAATTAGCGATGAGATGCAATTAAAACCCAACAACACCACCTACGAGGCTGTGCCAGAGGGAGACCGTGGAGACCTTCCACGACCAAACTCCCAACACAACAACATTTGGCGCATGGTACCCGGCACACATCGCAACACAACTGTTCAGTCCCGAAATATTGTTGTGTTGGGAGTTTGGTCGTGGAAGGTCTTCAGATCAATCTCCCTTTGGCGCAGCATCGTTGGTCGTATTGTTGGGTTTAACGCTCAACTGCCGTCTTCCTTCCTATTCGCTTAGTTTTTCTGAGTGAATAGGCTCTTAATAAACTAGCGCGCTTTACCGTCAACGATCGCATCACTGCTTACCATCAGGCGAGATTGCGGTCAAGCGCTTGTTTATAATTATTAAAAAAGAAGACCCGTCCTCCGTACGGCTTCACCAGACATCATGCCGGAACACGACGTATCGCTTGGCGACAACACTATCTTGGTGGTTGGTAACTTTGCCACTCTTTCATAAATATTGCTTTTTCTCATCTCTCAAGGATTAGGTTTCCAATCTAATCAGCACCCTAATTGCTTAACAGACTGTTACTATCGATTGGAATCATTTGCTATCGGTTGGAAATTGGCAATCCATTGCTTCATATGTTCGAAATGTGTCTGATCAACAAAATAAATCACGCAATGGACTTTGTTGAACTGTCAAATTGAAACACATTGCTACTGATAGTGTTTTACGGAATAACCCTGCAGGATTCTAATTACTTAATACATACACTCAATTTGAATAACTTTGAATCTTATGTTGCTTATCCATTGCTTCATATGTTCGAAAAAGTGATTGCTCAACAACGTAAACAGCGCAATGCATGTTAATGAAATGTCTTAACGAAAATCATTGCAACTGAAAGTTTGTTACACTACCATTAATGTGACTGATTATCAATCTGAGCTGCTGATTGCCCATAACAGCTGCCAATGCTACCATTGCCTTTCTTTTTTTACTGCAATCCCGCGTAATGGTAAGCAGTGATGGAACCATTGATGGTTTATTAAGAGCATAGGCTCTTGGTGTTTCCGTCAGATGACAATTTAAGTGGCTTCAGCGGTGACTACAGTGACTATTCACTGAAGTCACCGCTGGCAAATTGTTCCAGTTCCTCGATGTACGCGGTCGTCGGATCGTAGTGTCGACAACGTAAGGGTCGTTCGAAGACGGAAAGGAAATGGGTGAATTATGTGTGCAATTCCGCGCACACTCACCAAAATGCATGCTATAGAACACCGACAGACTACCTACTATGCGCCTGTGCTCCAGGCTTTGAAGAAAGTTTTGAACAAAATCTGGTTCCCCAATTAGCCTCTTCGCACGCTTCTCCACCGAATCCAAAGTTGTCTGGTGATATTTTGGATCACCGAGGCTGGCTTGGCGAGGCTGCAGTAGCTATTCCACGCACGAACGGACCTGTGCTTTGTACAGACAGTTACATTAGAAACTGTCCTGGTATGAAGTACCACCGGACCTTTGCAATAACGCCAAGTTTCCTAGCAGCCACCTTGTCTTTGGACTCAATGAACCACCCAAAGTTTAACTTAACTACGGATCAAAAACCCGGCCCTTAGTAATTTAAATAAAACACTTTGCTACACAGTGCATTCACGGTATTATTTGTCCTTGTAAATTTATAGCCTGTATACTTATGCCATAAGGCTGTGACATCACTATACAAGTACTACCAAAACTGCTTGGCGTGACATAAGTATACAGGCCTTACCTACCAAAACCGCTTGGTGATAGTTCAAACTTTCTACAGACTCGTAATAAAACAATGTTTGGGTAGTGTTTACATTTTGTCAACTTAATTTGGTATAATTCAACATCTGCCCCAGTGGGCCCTTTATTATTTGGGTCTAACATTACATGTAGGGAAAGTTAAGTTGTAGTATAAAAGTCGGGGAGTCAAGTACGGATAGCGAAAGGTCAATTTCACACTCGGGCAGTAGGGTTAATTTAGTGGGCGCGCAAATCACCTTCTGGGCTGCTGATTTGGAGGGGTTCTGAATTGTAGTAAGTTGGAAGTGGTGATGGATGGCAGAATAACTGCTACTGCTTGGGCCCTTGTAACTATGTTTGAGGATAAATAAGGATACTTTAGTTTGGAAAATAGTTCAGCAAAATGTATGTATTTTTCTCAATATAATAAAAGGAGACAAAAAAATTTAAAATGCCAAATTTTGTACTCACTGTCGTTAAGCTTCAAATGTTTTTGTGTGATACTTAAATTGTTTGTAAAATAGGGTTGATATCGTACTTTCATAAGAAATACTGTATTTCTTTGATGTTCTGTACAGTTTTAAGGTTAGTTTTGTAAGAAACATTGCACCATAAAAACAGTAAATACAAAAATATTATTTAAATTCATATAGAATAACAGAAAGTAGTTCCAATATATCAGTGAAAGATTCCAATTATATACACTTTGGTAAATAATACTCAAGAAGAAGAAGAAGTCGTGGTGGCCTAGTGGTTAAAACACCAGCCTCTCAAGTATGAGTACGCAGATTCGATTTCAGGTCAGGCAAGTACCAATGTAATGTACTTTCTAAGTATATCTTGGACACCAATGACTGAAGGTGAAGAAAAACATTTTGAGGAAACCTGAACTTTAAGTCTGAAATCGCCAACCCACATTGAGGAAGCGTGGTGATTACGCTCAATCCTTCTCTGTATAAGAGGAGACTGTGCCCAGCAGTGGGAAGATAAAAGGTTGATAATGATGATGATGATGAAGTAATACTAAATGTAGGCTTTATTACTTTAAAGAGATGCTGATTTTAGCAATGTATACACAATACCAAAAATCTTAAGTATGAACGACAGCAGGTCAAGCTACCCCAAATTGTCAGATATTCCCAATCAACATTGAGCCTTAATGCTTTAGAGATAAAATTGAAAATCTAATAAAGAAATCTGGCAGATTGTAGTAGCTTGAAGTGCTGTCGTCTGTACCTAATCCTAAGTCGCAACAGCAACATGCATCGACCACAACGGCACCAATTACCTTCGATATGTGTCGGATATAGCCGTCGATGTGTATTTGAGCACCATACTTAAAAACTCGATCAACTGTCGGCGACACGTATTGACCCTTGCAGTCGCGTCTGTCATCGGTGCGATTCGTTTGTGTATATGCAAATTATGCTATGCATATACAGAGTGTTGCTGACAATACGACAATAAATTAAACATCGTGTACCTCAACATATTCTCAGTCTACCCATAAAAAAAACATATAAATATGTCCATTAGTTTAGTCATAGGAAATTATTTTTCATTTTTCACAATTTCTACATGATGTACATGTTGATAAGGAAGTGCTTACAGGTTAATGACCGCCGCATCCTGCGGTACCAAACTTTAATAATAACGGCGCGAAAAAAGCAAATCAATTCAGGATCGCGCTGACGCCGGTCGGAGGTCAGTGAATCAATATTTTTAAAGGATGTTCTATTCCGTTTGCAATTTTATGCGATTTAGTTTGTTTGAAATTTTCATTTTTTTATTTTTGATGCTAGGTTTTTTTCAGTGGTTTAGGATTATTCCTATGAATCAGCATAGTTCGTGTTTTTATTTATTGTCGTATCGTCAGCACCACTCTGTATACAGTGTAATTTTTTCTTTATACAAAACCTCAATACAGTTCGTTCCGAACAAGCACCTGAATCGATTCCAATAATTTTTAGACCATGTTATATTTTATCCCAAATATATGTAAAAAACGTTGCAGTGTGGTTACCAAGGGCAACAATACAGTTCACAGCGGATCATAATATCCTAGGGCTCCCGCCGCGCCGCACAGCTGCAGGGGCGAGTGGGCGAGCGGCTCGATGAAGATATGTTTGTACCACAAAAATATGATCATCTAACAAGCTCATAACTTTGTGATTTGTTTAGGATAGCTTCTTGAAATTTTGTACATAAATTGTTTGCATAAAAATACTCGAGACCTATTTCGGGTTTCGCATCTACAAAAAAATAACATCATATAAAAGCATATTGCACTGAAATAATGAGACGAAACAGTTAAAACTCAATTCGTACTGAATTAAAAATAAAAAGTCGGATCGGTAAGCTTTTAACCTGATTCAAATTAATTCGTAAGCCATCGAGCGAGTAATAATGCCGCCATATTGAGAGCTTTCATCCAGAGAACCTGAAAATTGGGTTAATAGTGGTGCCCTTGCCGACACAGGAACGAATTGCATGAAATTAAGACTCGGAGAAAGTAACTAACTAATGCACTTCTACAAAAGGTTTAGGATAAATGAAAAGTATTATTAATAGGATTATTAAATTTTCTTTTTCATAATCTTATTTCTGATTGAAATGAAATTGTCCGTTAAGTATAGAATATTGATTCAATGCAGTATTTTCTTTCGGTTGAAGACAATAGTACAAAATGATGATAATGAAAATCATGTTGTAAATGTAAGTTTTTAGCACGACAGTTTTGCTGCGCTTCAAAAGTATTCACTTTATAGAATTTCTCATTAAAAGTTTACAACCGATAATAACAACATTTTCTACAAATAAATATATACAGGGACAGGGTCAAGCACATTGTCATAGCGAAATAGTCTTTATTGGTAAGCGATTAGGCTTAATTTTATCTTATGCAATCATGACACCCAGTAACACCTTAGTTCAGACAACAGAGTAATAATGTACTGAGAAACAATCATCATCATTATCATCATGTCAGCCACAGGAAGTCCACTGCTGGACATAAGCCTCCCAAAAAAGTCCGGGTGGACGTTGGACGGTGGCTTGCAATCTGCGCTTCCTTGCGATTTTGGTCAAGTCATGCGACCACCTAGTCGGTGGGTGTTCGACAATGCGTTTGCCAGTACGTGGTCACCATTCCAGAACCTTCCTGCCCTATCAGCCATATTAACAATAGTAAAGGGTAATACAGCATATGTGCCTCGTCGGGCCACGCTTGAGGCCTCTCGCCGCTGTGCAGACTGTTTTCTTTTACACTAGTATTGGAAGTGGGAACACTGTACTGACACTGTTAATGGTCCTTATTTTGAACCACTGATATAAAATTAATGGAATTTGTAAGACGAACGTATATTAAGGTCACGACTTTCAAAAGTTTCAGGGACAGGAACTTAGCCTTGTATTTATCGTTTACAGTATTTGAAATGCTCAAATCTTTTTGTAATTCAAAACCTTTTTGTGACATAAGAAGTTAATCTTACGTATGTATTGGTAAGAATATTCAATACTCAATACTCAATATCTTTATTTCTTTACCATAAGTTCATATAAAGGGTGGTAACAATTTATGTGAAATCAATTATGGACCCTGTAGGGCACAGCAAAATAGGGTAACAGGAATTATTAATAATAGCGTTTTATAGATGTGAAATAATAGATGTTGGCACCGAATCTCTTAAACACAAACTGTCTGTCGGTGTATCTGCCTGTCTGTCTGTCTATTACGCTTTCTCGCTTAAACCTCTCGACCGATTTTGATGAAATTTGGGACAGACAATCTTTACACCCTGAGAACGAACATAGGCTACCTTTTATTGAAAAAAAAAGATGTTCCCGAGGGAAATCTAAAAATCGCGATGTAACCGGATTCCACGTCGAAAGCTAGTTTTAAAATAAGGTGCATTTTTCTCTCTATATCATTAAGAAAAGGATTGAAGATAATATTTTACTTTAATCCTGTCAAATTAAGATACTCCATAGATAGTTTAGATGCGATTATAAACATGGCAACCAAAAATATGTCAATCTACGACAAGAGTGGACTAATTTCACAGTTCTAAACTAATATTTTTGAAGTGAAACTTCTTTACGCACGCTTGACTTGGGGAGTAAGCTGGCGAACGCGTGACGTAAGCGTTACGACAAGTGATCGGGCAAGGCGAACGGAAGTTAAGTGGGGGATATAAGCACAGAGGCGCCCGTGGCGCGAGCTTGGTAGGTACTACAAGGACTACAACGAGTTTTTTTTTTTTTCAATAAAAATAGAAGATCTATGCAAAAATATTAATTTACCAATGAAACCATGAAATAAATTTAAATATTTATAGAAAATTAATATATGTATATCTGTATACATGTATATATTGTACACACACATATATATATATATATATACATACAGATGGAGCGAAAGAAGTTTCACTTCAGTCGTGTGGTCTTAAGCACAATCGTATTTTTTCTTTAGTCTTTTTCTTACTGAAGTAGAAATAAAAAGATGCACTGTAGTTAAATTTAATTTAGTTTGTGAATAAGGGAATCGGGACTAGGTGAGGGTCGTTACGCCTTTTTCAAGAAACGTAACATAACCAGTTACTTGATCGGCGTCCCCTGTTATAAAATCAGTTATTTTTGTAGCTAGTTATTTTTACTTAGCTTTATTTTAATTAAATTATAAACTAGCGCTTGACCGCAATCCCGCGTGATGGTAAGCAGTGACGTTGATGGTAAAGTGCATTAGTTTATTAAGAGCCTATAAGACACGCCTATAAGAGCCTCTAGCCTTGAAGACACTCAAATTGTAGTCGGAAACACCGCCGCTGGTAAACTGTTCCAGTCCCTCCATGTACGCGGTATAAAGGAGGAGGCGAAACGCTTCATCCGGATCGTAGTGGTGTTAACAACATAAGGATTGAAACTTGCCGTACGACGGGTCATCCGATTATACTTCCACCAACTATACAGTTATTCAAACGAGACTAGAATAAATAACTTGCTTGAGTGTATAGCTATACAGTTAATTCAATAAATTATGCCCGTGTGATGCATGATACGGCTACGGCATAACGTGTGTATGAAATAACGCATTTACAAAAATAACTACTTTTTAATTTGAGTCGTAACTAGTTACACATCGCGTCACTGGTTATTGTAACTGGTTACGTGAAATAACGACCATGTCTAATCTGAGCGTTATTAATTTTTATTTCTGTGCTGATTTATTTATGAATGTTAAAAGTTGTTTTGCATTTTGTAGTCTTTCGTACCCAAATGTTAAAAATGAAACACTTTTTACTCCACTGTCTGTATGTTACCTGGGGGCAATTCTCATAATTTTAAGTACGTCCATAGTCTTAATATACACAGTTCATGGTCTCAATCTGTCAAAAAAAACCCTCAAAATTTCATTTTGACAAGTTTAGGGCACATTGCCCCTAGGACTGATGCCCGATGGGGCCGACGGGTTCTCGAGTGGCGACTACGCACTGGAAGACGCAGCGTAGGTCGGCCCCCGACTAGGTAGGCCGACAAGTAGGTCGCGGGAAACAGCTAGATGCAGGAGGCGTAGGATCGGTCGTCGTGGAGATTCTTGGGGAAGGCCTATGTACAGCCAAAATGATGATGATGAATGAGGTTTTTGACATTTGTTTGATACCGAAATGGAATTGCGACTAGATTTTCTGGCTGTATCTCATGAATTGTGATATCTATATAGTTGGCAGTTTTACAGAAGATGTATCTGATCATTTTGCCGCTATAACACCGAGTACTAAAACAGTAAATATTTTAGAGCTGATTCCGACGCAAGGTAATAAATCTATACTAATATATAAATTTTGTTTGTTTGTTTGAACGTGCTAATCTCAGGAACTACTGGTACGAAAGTACAGTTTGAAAAACTCTTTTTGCGTCGGATAGCCCATTTATCCAGGAAGGCTTTAGGTTAACATATAACATCACGCTGTAACCAATAGGACATAAATAATTTAAAACGTATGCTGGTATACATATTATGTTCTCTGAATTTTTGGGGTTATAATTAAATGTTTAAATAACTAACTCCGCGCGAACTAAGTCGCGGGCAGCCGCTAGTCTAAAAATAAATGCCGTGATTGTATATTATTTATAAAAATAGTCTATAAAAAAACCGTATTATATTTATTTATCTAAATATAAAGTAAAAACTATTTACAAACTAAAGCACTGCGTCGAAAGTCAATGTACTGAAGTAGCAGATGATATTCGATACCAGAGTCCCTCAATCAAGATCCAGTAGAAAAAGCACCTACTTACCAACAAAGGACAATTTTCATGCAAAAACACGAACAATCCTTAAGAAAACAGGAATCTTTCTTTCAAAATTATGTACCAGTTTTGTGCTAGAAAATGCTGACAAGGAAACAAAAAAATATGTTGCTGAAAATAGCAGTAATTTTAACTCAGCGCAGTCTGAAACAAGTTAGCTCATTATTTGAATTTATGTGTTTTTAAAATTAAAACTACATTCAAAAATATACGCTGCTATGGTTTTATTGCCTCTCCGCTTTGAAATTGTAGGTTTAAAATAACTACCATATCATCTTTTGATTTAGGACTACCTCAATTACATTTAAGCGTGTGTTATATGCTGCGGTTCCACGGCCCGCTTTGTCACAGGCCAGACCTCGCCAGGCCAGGTCGACAGGCCGTCGGACGGTAGACTGGGGCGTCTTGTCGTCCGACCAGCAGCAGGACAGCAGCTCGAGACGGCGGCGTAATATTCTGCGCGCGCCTCATAGTGGAGTCCTGCGGCCGGGGTAGCGGCCCCAGAGGGTGACGAGGTCCACCTGACCATCTCTGGTGGGCCACTACCCGTCGGGGGGTGGCGACGAATGCTTCGGCGATACCCACACCATCCGACACACGGGTACATGAGTTTGAATACGGGTTGGTTTTTTAGTCAGTAACAGCCTGGCAGTCCCCTTCACCCTGCCCCCAAGGCGGAGGGACTCCATGAGGATTTTTCCAACCCGAGGTAAAAAAAAAAACCGGCCAAGTACGTGTAGGACTCACCCACAAAGGGTTCCGTACCATTGATTTATGAAATTAAAGGATTTAAGTTATTTGTATGAAAGATTACGCGGTAGTAAGCGATTTACGATTTACGAGGTATTAAAAAAAACTACGTACTAGATCTCGTTCAAAACTATTTTCGTTGGTAGTTTTTATAGTACCTAAATATGTTTTTTTTAGATTTTTCATTTTCTTATTCTAGAAGTTAGAGGGACCAACTTTTTCCAATTTGGTAGCGTCTGTCACGCAAACTATTCGGTTTAGAAAAAAAATATTTTAGAAACCTCGATATCATTTTTGTAGACCTATCCAGAGATACCCCACACGTATGTGTTTGATGAAAAAAAAATAATTGTGTTTCAGTTCTAAGTATGGGGAGCCCCTAATATTTTTATTTTTTTTTATTTTTGCATAAATTCCTTAATGCAGTTCACAGAATACATCTACCTACCAAGTTTCAACAGTATACCTCTTATAGTTTCGGAAAAAAATGACTGTGACATACGGACGGACAGACGGAAAGACAGACATGACAAATCTATAAGGGTTCCGTTTTTTGCCATTTGGCTACGGAACCCTAAAAAAGGCCGACAGGTCGTGGGAATCGTTTTATCCGGTAAGGTGTGATATTTCACGACCATTGCCTGTCCTGTCAATGCCAGTCTGACCTGTCCAGCTTTACCTGAGGTTGTAGTGTTATTGTGCATATATATACTATATATCTTATATGCCTTTGGTCAAAGTGCCTATTCCAACTTTGACTAAGGGCCAGTTTCACCATACCCTGTTAAATATTTAACATATTGTTAAGTCAGTTAACGGGCTGTTAAAGTTATCGAGTGTCCCACCACGAGTTAACGCGTGGTTATTTGTCATAACAAGCCATTAAATTTAATCCCCGCTCTAGAGGTCCGTTAGACCGTAACAGACAGTTAAAATCAAGATGGACGCTGCATACAATTTTATTTTCGAAAATAATGTTTTAGAAAATTTAGATTACTTAGATACAATAGTACGACGTCCAAGAATTTTTAAAGAACGGCGTTCTTATTTCGAGGAATACGACGATCTAGATTTTTGTACCAGATTCCGTTTATCTAAAGAAACAACCCTAGATATTCTGCAGTTGATTGAAGATAAATTGGAATATCCATCAAATCGGTAAGTTTAGGTATATATTTGGTGGTAATTGTATGTGCAATTGCCTCGCACGTGTATAAAACAAACCTAACCTAACCTTAATTTTGTTTCAGGAATGAATCAATTTCTCCCATTAATCAGATTCTTTTGACCTTGAGATATTATGCAACTGGTTCTCAACAAATAACAGTGGGAGATTATTGCGGAATAAGTAAGTCGTCATCTCATAGAATAATACATAGGGTCTCTGCTGCAATAGCCTCCTTAAGCCGCAACTTTATCCAATTCCCTAATACTGAAGAAGAAATAAGAAAAACTCAGTTAAGTTTTTATAATATAGCAAGATTTCCAAAGGCTGTGGGTGCTCTAGACTGCACACATATACGTATTCGTTCCCCTGGTGGAGAAAATGCAGAGTATTTTAGAAACTGAAAAGGCTACATGTCTATAAATGTGCAAGCAATTTGTGATGCAAACTTAGAAATTCTAGATTTGGTTGCAAGATGGCCTGGCAGCAGTCAAGACCAAACTATTTGGAACGCTTCCTACAGAAATGCTTTGTTTGAGAGAGGCAGGTATGGGGATGCTATATTATTGGCAGATAGTGGGTACATGAATCGGTCTTATATCATGATGCCTCTGGATAATCCACAAACACCAGAGGAGATTCTTTACAATGAGGCGCAAATAAGGAGCAGGAATCCTATTGAACGTTTATTTGGGGTGTGGAAACGTAGATTCCCTGTACTTGCCTTGGGGATGCAGATTCAATTGAACAAATGTCTCCCTATTATTGTTGCCACTGGAGTTCTACACAACATTGCAGTAAAGGCAAAAGAAGACATACCACCAGATGATCCGGAACTTGCGCTCACTGTACCATGGGAAGAAATGTTCCGTCAAGGCCATATCAGGGAACAAAGAAATACTGAAGAGATCAGAGATATAAATCCTGAGCGAAGAATGCTGATAAATAATTATTTTAAGAGTTTACATATATCTAATAATTTAGATTGATTATTAACTAATAACATAACTATGTAGTAAAACAATAAATAAAATTGCAAAATACAGAATTTATTATTTATTTACTTATAATCTTTGTACAGCTAAAATAATTTAATACAAAATTTTAAAAAATAAGCTGTCTCTTAATCCAGCAAGATTTACTTACATACATATACATATATGTTTTAGGTACGTACCGATATAAGTACCTATTTAAATAAATTAATTAACATATGTACCTACTTACATCTGTACGGAACTACATGCAAAAATAAAAAATAAGTTTTAAAACTGAAAAATCACAAATTACAAGACCAAGTTGTATCAATGAAAAAATAACTAGACTTTTTTTACTAATCAAGTTTTTTTTTTTAATGTTTCAACTTCAAGTTGTAATTTTTCAGTTTTCAATTTTTCTTGTTTTAGCTGTTTTTGTAAAATTAATTCTTTATGAGCAGCCTCTGTTTGGGTAGTGCTTTTCATCATCTCTATTAATTCTAATTTACTTTGCAGGACTTTATCCTGCAAAGAAATCTTCGGCCTACGTCGATGCAACCAAGTTGATGGATTGTTTTCTTTATTTGCTGACAATGTATTTGAAGTTTTTGATTTTAAAGCTTTTGGAGTCCAGGAGCTCCAGTTATTCTTTTCTACATGCTCCTGAAAAAAAAGTAACAACAGTTCATAAATAAGGTATCATCATCCTGTCAGATGTCAAGATGGCGGGACCCCCCACACTATTACAAAAATTGTATAATTAGGATATAGTACAGTATTAGTGCTTGTTTATACCTACACACATCAAAAGTGTCTAGGGATCAACATATATTTTTGCAATAACTTTTCTCCTGATTGATATTAATTAAAATGTTCTTTAAGGATTCATCAAATAAAGTATTTTCGTTTGTCACAGTAACGATAAACCAAGTCACCTTTGCATTAATAAAGAAATTTGCCATTTTCCTAATAAAGAGATATTTGACATTTGAACCACTAACACAAAAGTTCGAAAAAAAGACTGAAATAACAGTTTTCTCTAAAATTTTATTGGGTAACTTAAACAATTAATAATCCGTGTTTCTACCGCGAACACTAACAACACAAGAACATCGGTTTGGCATACTCAAAATGAGTTCATTCAAATCACGCTGTGGAATGGCCGCCCATGTTCGTTGCAACAACAAAAAAAGGTCTTCTTGCGACTGGATACCCTCCATATTCGGCAGAGCTCTTCTCTGTAGCATATCCCATGCATGCTCAATCGGGTTCAAGTCTGGCGACTGAGCAGGCCAGGGCAGGACATTGATGTTAGCTGCGGCGAGAGTCTGTCTTACAACTCTTGCGGTG
The DNA here is from genome assembly GCA_037179545.1 of Sesamia inferens. Classification (NCBI taxonomy): domain Eukaryota; kingdom Metazoa; phylum Arthropoda; class Insecta; order Lepidoptera; family Noctuidae; genus Sesamia; species Sesamia inferens. The sequence continues at coordinate 11,412,527 of CM073922.1, forward strand.
TGCGGTCGTGCATTATCATGCATTAACTGAAATAAGGGACCGATTTGCACTTGTAGAGGAACGATGACGTCTGATACAATCGTCTCAGCATAAATTTGAGCGTTGAGGTTGCCTCTGATCCAAATCAACTCAGTTCTTCCGCCGATCCAAATACCCGCCCATACCATGATGGTTCCACCACTATAAGGATGGACTTCCTGGCAGGATTTTAATCGCTGTTGGCGTCCAGGGGTTCTCCAGTGTCGTATACGTCTTGTATCCGGTCTCATACCAAAACGAGACTCATCAGAAAAGCACACGAAACGCCATTGTTCTTCTGCCCAATTTCTGTGTTCAAGAGCCCATTGATATCGAATCCTACGATTGTGCATTGCTATAGGTGGTACCCGTAGCGGTCTTCGGGAATGAAGGTTCACTTCATGCAAGCGGTTTCTGACTGTTTGGTCGCTAATTAAGTTCCCTGAAGAGTGATGAAGCCTCACGGCTAACATCATGGCGGTTATTGTTGGAGCTCTTCGAGTTAAGATTTGAATGTATCGGTCTTGTCTCCGTGTGGTGCAGCGATACCGTCCTCCATGGCGCTCAGCCACGGTACCAGTGCTTCGGTAACGTGTCCAAAGTCGACTGATAACACTCTGACTTGTATTCAGAGCTAAAGCCACAGTACGTTGCCGGGAACCAGCTTCTATCATTCCCACGGCTCTGAGCATTTCTTCCCTGCTTAAATGACGTCGCCGCTCCATAATAACGTTGGTTTTAATCAGTAGTAGGGAAACAGTAGCACTAATAATGTCTTCAATGCGTTGTATGTTTTTATAGGGAAAATATTGACAGCTGATTTTCATCTTTTACTCGAATTTGATTCACAGTTCCTGATTCAAATTATGAAATGCACCAAAAAGGATCCATATAAATTTATAAAATCATAAATTTATTACAAAGCCACATCTCAATCTCAAGAAATCCGCATAAAAATGCTTGATCCCTAGACACTTTTGATGTGTGTATATAATAAAATTCTACACTCATAGATTCCAAAATATTTGTTCATCGTATCAGCCGTTTGTCTGTCTCCCTTATAGCGGACCTTCCCAAAGTTCAAAAGAGTCTATGTGAGGTGTTTAATAACACTTATGTATCAAACAAGGATATAGTTTACAATAAGGAGTAAATGACATCTACAGAAGTTTCAAGACAGAGTGTCACATACCAACTTGACCCCAGCGCTGAGGTGTTGCTACACTAGAGGACTGAGCTGTTAACTATTGATAACAGTGACAGGAAATAGCCACAACTGTGAATGGTATATCAATCTATGCTTAACATATTGGTCAGGACCTATAAGACAAGTATTTCTACGCACCTCAGACGAAATATTGTCTTCTCTGGTTTCATTTGTCTGCAATGTACAACCTTTATCTTCTTGAGTGGAATCCTGAGATGTTTGTGAAGAAGTAGCAGCATTGACATCCACAATTGTCTGTATTTCTGAATCAGTCGCTACAACATCCTGGTAAATAAATAAAAATAATGTATTTTGAGAAGCGATGACTTCTATATTGCAATGAATTTCAGAATGACAGTGATTTTAAATTTTAAACTTACTGATTTAGTAATCATTTCTATTAAAGTATTTGATCCAATTAGTCCCTGATCTATAAATTGAATATCAGAATCGTAGGGATTTTCTATTCCGTCTAATGTAGGTCCAAGTAGAACTTCCACTTGTCCTTGTAGAGGTCCTGGTGGTGGAATATCGGACCTTCCTCCTCCTGCAAAGAAAACCAGTAATTAGTACTGATTGCATAGTACTATTTCATATTTAATTAACAAAAAACAATGTCAGAACCTACCGGTTAATAAATTGTTTTTTTTCGTCGCAGCTTTTTCTTTCCGCGTAGTGCGTTTTATATTATCCCAACAGGTTTTTAATTGTTCTACGGTTCGGACATAGAATGAACTCAAACAGTTAAATTCTTCCGCTAGTTTCTTCCATCCTTCATTTTTGATCGCAGTGGTTACTGCATCCGTTTTCTTATTTTCAACTAGATCCTTGTATTTTGTAACTAAATGAACAAGGATTTCCTTTTCATTTGACGAAAAATTCGGTCCACGTGTTTTCTTTGACATAATTATTTATATTCAATAAGAAGCACAATAAACCAAACCACAATCACAAAGCACAAATGCTACATAACCTCAACTCAAAATAATACCATGTTATGATTATTTGACGTGTCAATCGGTTTAAATCAAAAGTAGTTACCATTTCATTGAAATCACTTGGAGCTAACGACGTTTGAAATTGGTCGCGTAGCACCACAAATGACATATTATACGACTAGATAAAATATTACCGAACTCCGTCTAAATGACATGTCACAAATAAGCATTTCAATTTGGTTGCTTGAAATAAGAGTGAGTAACTTACAAGTCATTCAGTTAAATGTTCAATTTAATAACGGCTTGTTAATTTTTCTTCCTGGGACATGTAATGATATAACAGCCCGTTAATTATTAACAACTGATTAGTAAATGATTCATTAGGATTTAACAAACACCGTTTGGTGAAACTGGACCTTAATAGGCTATCGGGTGACTTGATTCGTGTACGTACTGGTCTGATCTCATTAAATCTGTATTTGGTCACAGCTTTTCTTAATTTAAATCAAGTATTTACTACTTTTCAATATTGTTTTGACGTACAGGTCCATCCCCACCATCATCTAAAAAGAAAAGAATAAAATCAAATATTTCACAGAATATTTGATTCGCAAGCCATTAAACTGTTGTTATTGATCTCTCATGATTGATAACAATGAATCAGACAATCGGATCGTAGTTTGTTGTTTTGCAAATAATTCCGGATTTGCATGATTTGGTCCGTATATATTTATAACTCAGAGCACAGAATATAATAAACAGTAAGTACTCACTGTGTTGATATTTTATTTCAGCCATTTCTTCTTTTTTTATTTTTAAAATTAAAAGCTACACTCAAGATTCTACTGGATTCGACATTCGTTTCGAGAACAAGCCCTGAATCTGATTTTTCATAACTGTATCAATCAAAATAAAATGATCACAAAAACCTGACTATTCTCCGTAGTTCAAAGGAGACAAAAATGTTCATGTAGAGGAAGCGTCACAGCGCGAACCATCTTCTACAATGTAGTAGAAATAGTAGTAGAATCTACACCCTAGCAGTCCTGTCTATTATTCTAAATTTTACAGCTCCTGGAGAGATATTCCAGCCTTGTGGGTCAGGGTTGAAAGAATAATGGCTGTTATCGCACCGCCTGATAAAACTTTGAAGAGGTTGTTTTCCTCGTTAGTATTTTTACGGGCTAGGGTACTAAAATGCCGGTTTTAACCGGCATTTTGGTTGCGAAATTTATTAACAACGATGGTATAGTCAGTAGTATGTAATGTCAAGTAGAATGTAGCTGATGTCGCACTGAAGTCTTCCCGTATGTCCACGTAGACATAAAACAACACTAAAGAAGTTACTTCATGCAGTGCTTGATGTGCTCCTTGCAGCTTTCGTTGTGGATGTTCTCGAGTATCGTTTCTTATTTCTCGCTTGTTTCGCTTCGATAGACAAATGCAGACTGAGTCGTCCGCTTTTTTTTTTTTTTTTTTTTTGATATGGCATCTCGTAGTTGACCTTGAGAGGCCGTGACTACTTAACCGGACTTTCCTGTAGATGCCGACTTTAAAGCCTCCAGCCAGGGCTACTAAAAAACTAAGCGACTACGCACTAAGGGCACCCCCTGTGGGGTACGAACTGGCTAGATCGATTTTTTATTTTTATTTCGGTTTGATGACCGCGGCGTATCCTAGTACTAGCTCTGAGAAGAAACTCAGAGGTCATGGTTGGGAAGTTATGGTTACTGGCTCAGCTGCGGCGCGGGCTGGCCTTCATCGGACGAGGGACGGGGGAGGCGGCTACTACGTTGAACGTGTCGCGATGGACCTCGGCGGCGAGGTCGGTAGGTCGGTCTGTTTTTCTTTAATGTACTGGTGGCCCTATTGGCCTCTTGGAGGAGGGTTATGGGGTCATCTGGGTCTGTGAGGGCATGCCTTGGGCGGCGAAGCTTGGAGATGGTGGAGGGGGTGTAATTAGCAGCCGCTACTATCAGGGGATTGCGGTGCTTGGCGGCAGTGTCAAAGTAGCGTTTGGAAAGACGCTTCATGAACTGCTGGATGGTGGGGATTTTGAGATCAAGGTGGAGGATCTCATTACGGACGAACCAAGGGGCGTTGTGGCTTTACGAAGAAAATGGTTTTGGACTACTTGCATCCTATGGATATGACGCGGCTTGGCATGTGCGAAGACTGGACAAGCGTATGTCATAATCGGGCGTATGCACGCTGTGTACAAGCGCATTTTGCACTTGAGCGACAGTTTGCTACGTGGGTTGAGGACGGGGTGGAGTCGACCCAGAGCGTAGGCGGCACGTGGGCGGACCGCCTTAATGTGCTCTGAGAAGTTGAGGTTGCGGTCGAGAATCACACCTAGGTATTTGGCTTGCTTCCCCCAAGGGATCAGCTCGCCAGACATGGAGATGGGTCGTGGGGTGGGGACGTTTAGTCGCGGTTTCATGTGGAGTACTGCTTCACTTTTTTGGGGGTTAATTTCGATCCTCCATTTCTTGAACCAGTCAGCCAGTTTATTGACTGCGGTTTGGAGATGGTGTCGAATTCGGTCAGGGCTGAGTCCCGAGCAGTAGATGGCGGTGTCGTCTGCGAACAGAGCGATTTGGGCCTTACCACCTTTCGGGATATCGCTTGTTGAGTCGTCCGCTGAGTCACACTGCTTTATATATGCAATCTTGAAGTAATAATAATAATGCTCGATTTCCAGTACATTCTATTAAATTATATACCTATTGTATACTACTCGCGGTTCACAGGAAACGATGACTCTAGCAATTTCGATGTCGGCTCTTCGTTATCAATATTAATGAAACCTTTACCGTTCGATAGGTCACCAGTTAGGCCTAGCAATGCATTTTTAGATTGTACCTCTACAACGCCCAGATCTTAAGATATAGGGTTTAAAAGTTACGTAAGGCATGTCAAGCAATATTGTACCTTATGCTATTGACATAAGTTTCTCAATGTGTAAGTTTATTTGTAGGAATACGTGATGGGTTGCATTAACTCACAAAAAAAAATACAGATTATATCAGGATCTTCAAGTAATATAACTAACTTCAGGTAAGTAGCAAAGTAAATAAGTTTGACCTAGTTTAGATATGTTTTTTATGTAGTCAAAGATATGTATGTAATAGCATAATACTGCATTGCAAGGATTCGTTTTCATATTTAGTGGCAATCGCACCACAGTAACTGATTACGAGGTGAAAGAAAACATTTTGAGAAAACTTCAACTTTCAAGTCTAAAATCGCCAACCCACATTGAGCAAGCGTGGTGATTACGCTCAATCCTTCTCTGTATGAGAGGAGACCTGTGCCCAGTAGTGGAACGATAAAAAGGTTGATGATGATGACACCTGCGGATGCCCGCCCGCCTGAGACTTCATTGATACGAGGTACAAAAATTACTAATGCGAGTAAATTAAAACACCGGTTCTGTGCTTTTCGCATCCAACAGGTTCCTACAGCCCATACAAGGTACACACCTTACCAAGGTACCATACCTTATATGAGGCCTTTCAACGCTAGGTCGCCTTCGTCTGATGTTCAGATCTGTATTTTCAATGATTGCCATGTTTGTGTAATGGCAGTAATAGCGATTGCCGAGCGTTGATTTCTGGGTATTAATCTCGAAACAAGCTAAGTGTTATTGGGTCTTTCATTAGGAACATCTGTGCCCGGTAAATGACAATAGATTTTCTGTATTTGATAAATGAGACCTACAACATAAATAATAATAATAAACCTAAATACTATTTAAATTAATAGAACGCCAACGGAGTGGTCTCTGCTGAGGAAAAACATAAACTGTAAATTTCATATGAATATTCGGACTGGTATGCGGTCCCTCAAGCCTTTGCTACTCTGCTTTGGAACTTTCAAGACCAGCAGGGTAAGTGCGTATACATTATCAGTAGCACTGGGTTTCATATTGACAGTTCAACAAAATTCATTGCGTTATTTACGTCGTTAGACTGGACAGAGTTTCGAACATATGAAGGAATGGAATAGCAATAATCTTCAAAATGATCCCAACTAATTGTAATGGTGTGTTCCACAATTAGGGTGCTGTATATAGTCTTGATCAGTATGGACCTGTCATGGAGATATCATCGGCTCAATGAGTGTCTAGCTAAGCTGGAGAAAAAGCAAATGGAATCTGATAAAGTAGGAAACTTTAAGACACGATTTTATTTATTTCGATTTTAAATAAAAGATATACTTCAATTCTTAGTGTCACATAAGTTACGTATTGTACATTGTCACTTACTTAAATTTCTTAAGTTGTTTATTCTAGGCTAGAGAGGCGTCACGGTACCCTCATCTTCCGCCTAACGCAAGTCCTAACCGGATGCGGTTGTTTTAGGAGGTTCCTGTTTACCATTAGACGGAGCGAAACGCCATGACGTCACCATTGCGAGGATCTCCTTAAGGAAACGGAGGTCTTATCTATATTGTAGACTCTTGGATGTTTTTCATCTCATATACACACATCAAAAGTGTCTAGGGATCAACATATATTTTTGCAATAACTTTTCTCCTGATTGATATTAATTAAATTTTTCTTTAAGGATTCATCAAATAAAGTGTTTTCGTTTGTCACAGTAACGATAAACCAAGTCACCTTTGCATTAATAAAGAAATTTGCCATTTTCCTAATAAAGGGATATTTGACATTTGAACCACTAACACAAAAGTTCGAAAAAAAGACTGAAATAACAGTTTTCTCTAAAATTTTATTGGGTAACTTAAACAATTAATAATCCGTGTTTCTACCGCGAACACTAACAACACAAGAACATCGGTTTGGCATACTCAAAATGAGTTCATCCAAATCACGCTGTGGAATGGCCGCCCATGTTCGTTGCAACAACAAAAAAAGGTCTTCTTGCGACTGGATACCCTCCATATTCGGCAGAGCTCTTCTCTGTAGCATATCCCATGCATGCTCAATCGGGTTCAAGTCTGGCGACTGAGCAGGCCAGGGCAGGACATTGATGTTAGCTGTGGCGAGAGTCTGTCTTACAACTCTTGCGGTGTGCGGTCGTGCATTATCATGCATTAACTGAAATAAGGGACCGATTTGCACTTGTAGAGGAACGATGACGTCTGATACAATCGTCTCAGCATAAATTTGAGCGTTGAGGTTGCCTCTGATCCAAATCAACTCAGTTCTTCCGCCGATCCAAATACCCGCCCATACCATGATGGTTCCACCACTATAAGGATGGACTTCCTGGCAGGATTTTAATCGCTGTTGGCGTCCAGGGGTTCTCCAGTGTCGTATACGTCTTGTATCCGGTCTCATACCAAAACGAGACTCATCAGAAAAGCACACGAAACGCCATTGTTCTTCTGCCCAATTTCTGTGTTCAAGAGCCCATTGATATCGAATCCTACGATTGTGCATTGCTATAGGTGGTACCCGTAGCGGTCTTCGGGAATGAAGGTTCACTTCATGCAAGCGGTTTCTGACTATTTGGTCGCTAATTAAGTTCCCTGAAGAGTGATGAAGCCTCACGGCTAACATCATGGCGGTTATTGTTGGAGCTCTTCGAGTTAAGATTTGAATGTATCGGTCTTGTCTCCGTGTGGTGCAGCGATACCGTCCTCCATGGCGCTCAGCCACGGTACCAGTGCTTCGGTAACGTGTCCAAAGTCGACTGATAACACTCTGACTTGTATTCAGAGCTAAAGCCACAGTACGTTGCCGGGAACCAGCTTCTATCATTCCCACGGCTCTGAGCATTTCTTCCCTGCTTAAATGACGTCGCCGCTCCATAATAACGTTGGTTTTAATCAGTAGTAGGGAAACAGTAGCACTAATAATGTCTTCAATGCGTTGTATGTTTTTATAGGGAAAATATTGACAGCTGATTTTCATCTTTTACTCGAATTTGATTCACAGTTCCTGATTCAAATTATGAAATGCACCAAAAAGGATCCATATAAATTTATAAAATCATAAATTTATTACAAAGCCACATCTCAATCTCAAGAAATCCGCATAAAAATGCTTGATCCCTAGACACTTTTGATGTGTGTATCTACGTGTAAGTCAGGTAATAATCATGTCCAATCAAATCAAAACCATTTTTACATACCACATCTTTAGATCTTAACTTCATAATTTTATATTTTGTATTAATCTACAGTAAATTAGCTTTTACGATTGTTATTAAGAATTTTTATTACTCTACAAACCGAGACTTTTTGTATATACACCGATGACCTGGTGCAGGTTGCGGGAAGCCGGTGGATGCGGACAGCTCAAAACCGGTCGTCGTGGAAAACCTTGGGGAAGGCCTTTGTCCAGCAGTGGACAAAGATGATGAGATGGTGAGTGGAAGAAGATTATAATTTCTATTATTTAACATTTTACTTCATTTGTAACTTTTTGTTAACCAATTTTACCACGAGTTTTCTTCGTTGAGATAAAATCGAAGACATAATATCTACCAATCCGACCAGAGCTCACATGTTGACTGACAGCCCACTCCGAATCATCGAGTGTCTTGTGTACCAGAAATATGTTGTAACATTGTTACTTACATAATTGTGTCTTTCATATCCAGGTGTAACAGACAACTGTTACTACAGCCTTCGTACGAGTTTCATATTATTATAATCACTATGTCATTATCATTTTCACTATAAGGACCTAAAGTCTCCTCCATATGTTGTCATTCCTGTATCTGTAATAAACCAACCGTAAATGATTACAATTAATTCTCGGATTCCGTAGACCCATCCTTCCATTCGCTTTTCGCGACTTCAATTAGTTTATGAATGCACTTCGAGATCCTCTATATTACTATAGTGATATTTCCTTAAGGATACAATCGGGGTTCGAACAGGATGATAAAAGGCAGCACGTTCTTTCGGCTCAATCGAATTTTTTTAACATTAAAATATATAGTGCTTGACCGCAATTCCGACTGATGGTGCTAACTAGTTTATAGCGTTTTGTTAAGAGCCTATTCACTCTAGCATTGAAGACACATTCTAATCTGAAGGAAATACCACCGCAGTCAAATTGTTCCAGTCCTTCGATTTACGCGGTATAAAAGACGAGGCGAAACGCTTCGTCTGGATAAGACCGCCCATTGTGTCACCCTTTGTAAAATCTTTTTATTTATGTTCTGTAATCTATATCGTGTACATAATAAAGAGTATTCTATTGTATTCTATTCTATTTTTATTCGCCAAAATGCGCAACCTGCAAGCTAAAAAAACCCAGCAACCACAAGACGGGAGATTGGGATTGCCCAGCTAGAAAGACCGCGGAATTCAGATATATCAACTCCGTAGATTATATTATGAAGGCGCCTAAGAGAGCCAAACACTAGATTATATTTAGCTCTAATGTCATTACACATTACACAGCAAGTTCACACTTTGTACCTACTTACAGAATGTAAACAAATTTAGAGATTAAATTAACTAATATTACTATTTTAGCAAAATGATACTAATAATAATACTATATAAGTACTTCAGTTGTGTCTTAGATTTTTACGTACCTAATACTTTTATCCTTAATTTATTGCAAAATAAAAATTTATAATAAGCACTTTTACGCTTGAATCAAATCAAATCAAAGCATTTATTTCAAATAAACCAGTTACAGGCACTTTTGAATTGTCAGAAGGTCGGTCAGTCAGTAAGGTGAAGCTAGTCGTCCAAAGAGTAGGTACCTATAGAGAAGAACGGGCAAGAAACTCCATGGACACTCTTTTAAATTATCAAGCTATTGATACAAATATTTGTATGAGAACGATGCAGAAATATATTGTACGCTAAGAGCGTCCATTATAGAAAACACTCAAAAAAAAAAAAAAAACTACAATTCAGAAATCAATAAAAAAGACTAACCTAACAAATAGATGCTTTACAGCAAGTATATTGTGCTCACACGTTTGCAATACAATTATAAAATATTAAGAAATTGAATCTACACACTGCAAAAATAGTTTTGTCCAAGGTTCAGCAGCTCCAACAGTGTTCCCGAATAGTAAGTTTAGCTCCTGTGTAGCTGTACCAGTGCCGAACACCCCTGTCAGCGATGCAATTTTGTAACGTACAATGTGCTTGGCTACATAGTGTATACTGGCTTTGAGTAAAAAAACACATAAATAATTACAAATTAAAACTACAAGAGGAAAAATAAAAATCAGTGTATAGAAATCGGATGCAACTCGAGCCCAAGCCTTTTTGTCCTCAATATAATCCTTAACACTATAAAATGCTTTCTGACACAGCTTACGTTTAATGAAGGATTTGAATTTATTCAGGCTCAGATCCTGAACCACCTCTGGAAGTCCATTGTAAAAATGTATAAATTGGCATCTAAAAGAGTCACCTATTTTCTTGAGCCGTATTGTAGGTACAATAAATTTGTGCCTGTTCCTAATATTTATATTATGGACATCACTGTATTTTTTAAACAATTTTATATTTTTATGAGCATACAAAAGATTTTCATAAATATATTGAGACGGCACGGTCAGTACATTAATCTGTTTAAATTATTCTCTGAGAGAGTGTCTCGGACTTGATTTATAAATTGCACGAACAGCTCCTTTCTGCAAAACAAATATTGTTTGAATATCAGCGGCATTTCCCCACAATAGAATGCCGTACGACATTACGCTATGGAAATAGCCAAAGTACACTAAACGGGCCGTCTCATTGATGTAAATGAGAAACAAAAAAGGACCAAGAATTGACTCCTGTGGGACTCCCATTGTTACAAAAACCCTGGAAGATCTTTTTCCATTAACCTACCAACTAACTGAATCCTACCACTCAAGTGTAATAAGATCCAGTGCAGAGTTCCGGATTCCGTAGTGGCAGATTTTCCTTATTAACGTATCGTGAAGAACGCATTCGAATGCCTTGGACAAATCACAAAAGATGCCCAAGGCATTGCATTTATCCTCCCATGCATTATATATATAACCTAGAAGTTCAACACATCAGTAGTTGAACGACCCCTTGTAAAACCGAACTGTTTGCTATGTAATAATTTATGTTTATTAAAAAACTTAGCATTTGGTTTAAAATTAATTTTTCAAAAATTTTATTAAAGGTAGGTAGAACAGAAATAGGTCTATAATTTGTGAGGTCTGATGTACTACCTGATTTAAACAAAGGTATTATTTTACTATTTTTCATGAGAACAGGAAACTCTCCACAGTCAATACAAGCATTAAAGATAACAGCTAGAGTGGGTGCCACTATACCAATAATAGACTTAGCAACTTCCACCGAAAAACCTCATAGGTCAGCAGTCCTTTTACATTTAGAGATTTTAATTATATCTCTACTAATAACATGTTCATAATGAAATTCCGAATCACAAACATTAACATTTTCTTTAAGCAAAGACTCAGCAAGAGAAGGTGATGAATTTAGGGATTTAGTAGTTGAAACAGCAATACCCTTGCTGAGGCATTTGAAAAGAATTTTTCAAATGCCTCAGCAACTTATGAGTCTGGTTTTATTATGTTGTCATTAATAGACAGGCTATAGTCAGTATTTCTATCACTGGACCTTCCCGTTTCACTATTAATAATTTTCCAAGTCATTTTAATTACATTACTACTGTTTTTTATCTTTGTACTCAAGTAACGTGACTTGGTTATATAACAAACTTGTTTAAATAATTTTGAATATTTTCTAACATACAAATTAAATTCAACAGTGTTAATATAAGTCTTCTCATTGTACAGTTCATAAAGCCGAGTTCTACTTTTATGAATATCGATGGTAGCCCAATCAGAGAAAGGTGCATTACTTTTAACAGAGATAGTCTTGGGAACTAAGATGGAATCAAATTGCTTACAGTATATATTTAAAAAAAAATCATAGAAATGATTAGGATCAGCATTTACAGTACTGGATAAGACTGGTAGCTTATTAATGAGATTAAATCTAAAAACCTCCAAGCTGCTTTCAGTTTTGGGGTTAACAGTGATATCCTTTTTGGCCACTTTTTACTATGGTTTGGAATAGTAATCCTTTGTCCACAGTGATCAGAATCAAGGTAATTTACAACTTCTTTATGGCTTGGTATTATGTTTGTAAAAATATTATCTAGGCACGTGGTACAAGTAGGTGTTATTCTTGTGGGCTCCAAAAATAGGTTTACAAGATTATAGGACTGAAACAGACTTAAAATTTTATTATAGTAACCTGAGTTCTCTAATAAATTAACATTAAAATCACCGCAAACGATAATGGGTTTGAACAAAACACAAATATTGTGTAAAACTTCATTCATTACCTTTTCAAAGCAGTCATACAATCCTGAAGGGGGTCTGTACTCACTTAATACAACGAAGCCCTCCAACTCTATACATGCAATTTCACCTGTTCGTTCAACAGATAGGCTCACAATGTCTTAACGATTTTTAAATTTCAGCACCATGTATAGCATTTATTCTGCTAAACGAACTACTAACCTGGTGATTCTTAAAATTAAACAAAAACTGGTGACTTTTTAGCCAATGTCCGATTATGTAAAGGATATCAATACCATAATGCTTCATGAATAAATCTACCTCTAAATCTTTGTTCATAAACCCTTGAATATTTTGATGCACCAAATTGATATTATCTATTGCCCTTAAATTTCCTCCTGAGTTGCCTTTGAAATTCTGTATATTATACCTAGAGGTTGGCTCTATTGTCTTAATTTCTAATTTAAATTATTAATAATGTCAACTGAGGCCAAATTATTGGCAGAATTAATTATATTGTCGTTGCATTGCTCAAAATAAGCAAGTTCTTTAGCCAAATTCTTGGCTGTAATAGAAAAAAAATATGATAGCAACACAGCTATCTGTCTTTTGATTACAAAACTATTTTATATTAAACTAGAAAGATAATACAAAACATTGTTATGTCTATCTCTTGTCAAATTCAAATTCTTCTTAAAAAAATGAAGCACGGGTTCGATTCCACGCCAGGCAAGTACCAATGTAACTTTTCTAAAGTTATATGTACTTTCTAAGTATATCTTGGACATCAATGACTGAAGGTGAAGGAAAACATCTTGAGGAAACCAGCCGCCTAATCGGCGAACATATTTTTGTCAAATGATTGCGACTAGTTGGTATCAGTTGGGATCGTTTGGACCGCCCATTGGTCCGTTCGGTCCAAACGATCCCTGGGGGCTGGACTTGCATTGAGCAAGCGTGGTGATTACGCTCAATCCTTCTCTGTATGAGAGGAGACCTGTGAGCAGCAGTGGGACGATAAAAAGGTTGATAATGATGATGAAGAGGATATTATTCTATTCTATTCTATTCTATTCTGTTCTGTTCTGTTCTGTTCTGTTCCGTTCCGTTCCTTTCCATTACGTTCCGTTCCGTACCGTTCCTTTCCGTTCCGTACCGTTCCGTTCCATTCCGTTCCGTTCCGTTCCGATCCGATCCGTTCCGCTCCGTGCCGTTCCAATCTATTCTTTTCTATTCTATTCCATTTCATTCTATTCCATTTCATTCCATACCATTCCATTCTATTTTATTCTATTCTATTCTATTATATTATTGATATGATATGATTGTGCCCCGCGATCATTTTAAGCTAAAGCCATGACACTTAATACCAAGTATAAACAAATATATTTTCAATCCTCATATGAACTATGCCATATTGAAACGTATCGCGCTCTGGGGAAATCGGTGCGGTTGGAACCCGTCTTTCGTTCTTCAAACCCGTATCCATTGCTTTTGTGGCCTACATTTTGTAATATTAGCAAATGCTACATCAACCTTTCTGTAATCCAATAAATACAACCTCGTTTTTGAAATTTCGCTGAACTAGAAATGTTCTCTTCATTTTATTTGAAAACATGAATAATAATGATTCATGCTTTTTTCATTTGAAGTATTTTTCTGTGACAACACAGATATACTGATATAAAATCAACGCAGTTGAGGAGGCAATTTTCTGCATTCAGAACTCATGTTATATGATAGCAAAAAAAGCTACACAGCTATAGCAATTACGGCGCGTAAATTTTCCATTGAAATTTGATATTGACTAAAGACCTTATCCACCATTCTACTACCTGGACTTTAGGTATCCTGCCCACCAAGCTACCAATATCCTATTTGGAAGGACCCAAGTTTAATTCCAGATTGAGAGAAGTCCAACGATCGAGATTAGATATTCACTTCGTTGATTACTATTTATTTTATAAAAGTTCTATTACTATGATCTGATAGGCATTTAAACTAATTATAGTTCTCCTTTTGAAATGACAACGAATTGACTCTGTGTTGATTTTCTTTTTATTATTCTTAGCGAAACGTTTGCAAACGGACCCTACTCGATCCTTTATCTAACTAAATGTTATACAAACATCGTTGAACATTAATGAACTTGTACTAGCGAAGTGTATTTTCTCTTTTATTTCGCTATATAGACTTTAAATTAAAGGTAGCCTATGTCTTAGGAATAATGGCCCTCATTCCCTTCTTCACAAACTAAATTAAATTTAAGTTCAGTGCATTTTTATTTTTCTATTTCATTAAGAAAAGGAGAGAAGACGAAATGTTAGTTCAAACCTGTCAAATTAGTTCGCTCCTGGCGTAAATTGGCGTATTTTTGGTCGCTATGTGGTGGCCTAGTGGTTAAAACAACAGCCTCTCAAGTATGAGCGTGCGAATTCGAGTAGTAATGTAACTTTTCTAAGTTATACGTACTTTCTAAGTATATCTTGGACACCAATGACTGATTACAGGTTGAATGAAAACATCTTGAGGAAACCTGGACTTTAAGTCTGAAATCGCTAAGCCACATTGAGCAAGCGTGGTGATTACGCTCAATTCTTCTCTGTATGAGAGGAGACCTTGTCATAAGAATGAAAATATATTAATGTAATATGTAAATATATTAAATTATAGCGTAGTGTTAAGTAGGAAAATTAATACAGCACAGCATAGGTACAGCTTCTTAAGCTAAGATATCACCAAGTCGCTGAAACTTAGGCTTGAAGTTGAGCACCGTTGTAGTGTTATGTATTTACCTACATATACTTACACTTATGTATTTATTTCATACATTTATATCATTCATTTCTGCAGGTCATAATACGCATTACAGTATTATGAGGCGCTGTTATGATAACATTTTGGTGACGCTCCTAACGCCCTCGCCGGCCTCCGCCGGCGAGGTCACTTCTCCGTTGCTGCCGCCGGCCCTCCGCCGCCGGGGCCGCTCCTACAACAGCATGGTAAAGCTTCTTACGCTAAGATATCACCAAGTCGCTGAAACTTAGGCTTGAAGTTGAGCACCGTGTCTGTAAGCTGAATAACGAGTCTTGGTGTAGTAAAATCCGCCTATAGAGGCTGAAGACGAAAATGGAATGTTAGTTTGGTCAAACAGAAGCACTTTTGAAGGCAATTCAATATTACATGAAAATCAGTGTACTTACCTTTAGTAATTTTGTATAAATTTAGATGACAATGATTGATGTTCCAACTCACACGTGTGCCTCTTCCTAAACCTTTGGGAAAACCAGGTGTGGTGTATTATTATGTTCTTATGATTGATGTTAAACTAACAATATTAATCGACTGTCATCTTCCACCTTATCGCAAGATAATTTAGATAAATTGTGTTACAGTGCTCTTTGACTTTACCAGGCGCCTTACTTTGTCTAAATTATTACATCACCACTGTTCTCAAGACGGTGAAGGTTTTTTTTATAATTATAAACTAGCGCGTGACCGCAATCCCGCCTGATGGTAAGCAGTAATGAGATCGTTGATGGTAAAGCGCGCTAGTTTATTAAGAGCCTATTCACTCAGAAAAACTGAGCGAATAGAAAGGAAGACGGCAGTTGAGCGAGGTGATGCAATGTTAAACCCAACAACACGACCAACAATGCTGCGCCAAAGGGAGATTGATCCGAAGACCCTTCACGACCAAACCCCCAACACAACAACATTAGGCGCATCGTACCCGGCACACATCGCAACACTTCACCTTCACCAGACATCATGCCGGAACACGACAAATCGCTTGGCGGCAAGGCTTTGTCCGGTAGGTGCTAACTTCTGCCGGCGGCCGATGGCCTATGGGAAATATCGTGAGGAAACCAGCATGCCCTAGAGCCAAAACAAAAATATAAAACGTCGCATCGTGGTTGAGTACGGCCCACTCCCTGCCGCCGAGAGGAAGCATGTGTCCCAACATTGGGAGCATTATGGGCTGACTAAGTCTTTTTTTACTTTGGAGTGAATGTGTGACTGTAATTTAAATAGCTTTTTTTTTTTTTTTGGAAAAGAGAATTTAGTCTAATACATAATATAATGCAAGAAAGTTAAATTCTAAAACTAATGTTGGGACTACAGGCTGCAGCTGAGCGAAGTTGGTTCACAAAGTGGACAATTTATAATACTATCCTGCTTTTGCAACTTTTGGATTATCTGTATGCAAATATAATATGCTAAGAAGAATAATGTTTTCTTTTCTAAAGTTATATGTACTTTCTAAGTATATCTTGGACACCAATGACTGAAGGTGAAGGAAAACATCTTGATGAAACCTGGACTTTAAGTCTGAAATCGCCAACCCGCATTGAGCAAGCGTGGTGATTACGCTGAATCCTTCTCTGTATGAGAGGAGACCTGTGCCCAGCAGTGGGACGGTAAAAAGGTTGATAATGATGATGATGATGAAGAATAATGGCAATATCAGACAACACTATTGGCGCATCGACTGAGATCAACTACTGCGCTGTGTGTCGCGGGTTCGATTCCTGCACGCAACAAATATTTGTATGGCCTAGTTGTTCCTGGTCTGGCTGTATATTTATGTGACTTTATATGTGTGTAAAATAGTACCCACGACGCAAGAGAAATTCCAAGCGTGCGTCAAAATTAAAAAAAAGAAAAAAGTCCCGTAATTTCTTTCAGTTGCACTACAAAGTAATAAATGTGTCTTTCCCAAAAAAAAATTTTTTTTCGTAAGTAATTATAAACTAGCGCTTGACCGCAATCCCGCCTGATGGTAAGCAGTGATGCGATCGTTGATGGTAAAGCTACGCTAGTTTATTAAGAGTGAATAGATCACTCAGAAAAACTGAGCGAATAGGAAGAAAGACGGCAGTTGAGCGAGGTGATGCAATGTTAAACCCAACAACACGATCAACGATGCTGCGCCAAAGGGAGATTGATCTGAAGACCCTCCACGACCAAACTCCCAACACAACAACATTAGGCGCATCGTACCCGGCACACATCGCAACACAACTACTCAGACATGTCCTCCGTACGGATTCACCAGACATCATGCCGGAACACGACAAATCGCTTGGCGGCAAGGCTTTGTCTGGTGGGTGGTAACTTCTGCCGGCGGCCGATGTTATGGCCTACCACCGAGAAAATTTAAAACATCTTTTTGATTTTCTCAATTGTTTATATTTGAAAGGGACATAATATTCTAGCGCTAAATGTACCAATGTGTGTATGTTCTACTTATGTTTGTAATATTTGATAAGAAGAAGTAGCCAAATTGTATCGTGTAAACCTGAAAGAGAATTCATACAATATCGGCCAAATTATACGCCTTTGATGAAACCAGGCTAAATTTCTGAATATCTGTTAGAATTTAAAGATGATCCACAAGACTTTTTAATTCGATAGGAATATAGATATCATTCGATATATATTTATAATATCGAATTTATTTAAGCTTGATATATTTTGATAGTAATAGATGCATCTTTTAATAACAAGAGCGTGGGCTTTTTGCTTCTGTCTTTGTGTGACTGGTGCAATGCAATGACACGTAGATCACGTCCTAGGGATACCCTCAGGTGTAAAGACACTGTTCAAAAAGTTTTAAGATAAGAAATATAAAAATACAGTCGAATTGAGAACCACCTCTCTTTTTTAATTCGATTAAAGAGTTAAGCTGTTAGCTAGTTTATAAAAAGGATGAAATATGTACTTCAAATTGCTTTAGCATGATACACGTCTTAACTAAGGATGTATTAAAAAAAGTGGGTTCGTTTGATAGTCTGTCACGTAAAAAATGTTGCCCAATAGAATTGGATGAAACGGGGCAAAGAGATATAAATCAACTCCTGTATGACACAAAAAATAGAAATTATAATGAATCAGACTCTTATTTGCAAAGCCTATTAAAAATTTTGACATTCTTCCAACAACCCCGTTAATGGGGGCGCTTCATATATAGGGAAATTTATTTTCTAGTGCGCAAAAAAAAAATGATTTGATTGATTCTGAGCCACAGAATCAATAAGAGAACAAATCTGCATCATAAGTTTAAAAAAAAAACATATTTTTGTCCGCCCTAAAATCAGCAAATGATGGACACCAATCATTCTTATCAATATCGTAGTATTAGAGCCGCGTGCGCGGGCGCGGTTTGAATGTTACTATGCCCTGTACTGCGCACTGCCGCCGCCCGTACCCCGAGCGCCGTCTTAGGGCCCGTAGGCCATGGCTCGTTGCGACACCGCGCGACAGTGACTCACGCGCTCGCTGACCTAGCGCGTGAGTCATGGGACTTTCAACTCCAGCAGGGACAGAGTCTACACTGTGGTTGTCACAGGTAAATTGTGGAGGTGGTGGTAGTGGCGAGACTTGCAGGTGGTGTAGTACCTCTTCTGTTTCCAGTACTGGGTGCACCTATAACATTACCAA